>CM076407.1:31249055-32717117 GCA_038363315.1 Mugilogobius chulae | reverse complement strand
ACTGGAGCTTCAAGATATGATACACGTAAAAACGTTGTTTAAGTGGTTGTCATGTTTTAATTGACGTACTTGGTGAGAGCATTGAAGCATATTACGCAGCTTCATGGTTATATTTGTTACTCTTGTTAGCATCTTTGTTACAGGTTATTCATTATTGTGTGTTCTCATGCCTGGCCGCTAGGGGGCAATGCACTCTTGTTGCACATGTTACAGGCCGAAGTAGTGGCTGTTGTTGTGGTGAACTTTGAACATGGCGTTTGCTGAATAAACCTACGAAACCTAAACGTGGAGTTATTTTTGACTAACATTGGTAGCAGAGGATGGTTAGTAACTACAAAATTCCGCCTCTGTTTGAAGAAGGAAAGCCCTATGAAAGCTGGAAAAATGAAAGTCGGCATGTGGAGCAGAGTTACCGACTTGGGAAGAAAAAAAACAAGCCCTTGCTGTTGCTTTGGCGCTATCGGGCAGGGCTCGGGAGACGGCGATGGAAATTCCGGTAGATGACTTAAATAAAGACACTGGCATGGCCACACTACTTGCTAAACTTGATGATTTGTTTCTAAAAGAAGTGAGAGACATGGCTGAAAACTTTAATATTGAAGTAAAGACCACACCTGCATACAGCCCCTGGAGTAATGGACTATTAGAACGCCACACAACCAAACTTTGACGGAGATCATACTCAAAGTAAAAACTAGTGTTGGATGTGACTGGAGCACCGCCATGGACTGGGCTCTCATGGCTAAGAACTGTATGCAAAGTGTCCACGGTTACAGTCCACATCAGCTCGTGTTTGGGCAAAATCCGAACCTGCCTTCTGTGCTGATTGACGAAGCACCTGCTTTAGAGGGCACTACCAGAAGTGAATGGGTTGCCAACACATTTCAGCTCTGCACACTGCAAGGAAGGCCTTTACAGAAGCTGAATGTTCGGAACGAATTCGGAGAGCACTAAAGAAACAGCTGCGTCACAATGATGAAAAGTATGAACTTGGGGACAAAGTGTTTTACAAACGTGTGGACTGTCCAAAGTGGAAAGGGCCAGGGATAGTCATTGGGCAGGACGGTGCAGTTGTTTTGTTAGACATGGAGGCACTGTGTCAGAGTTCATCAACTTAGGCTCAGAAAAGTCTTTCAGGACCAAGATGAGGAACCTTCAATTAACTGTGACCAAGACAAACATGATGAAACACACTCATATGACTTAATCGAGGAAACAGATGAAACCAATGCTGAAATCAATGAGAATGGTCCACTGCCTGCTCCTGAAAATGCAGAGGTAGAGAGACTGGATACTGAAAAAATGAACATAAAAGCTGGTCAAATTGTGACATTCAGAAACACAGAGAGTGGTGCGTCACAAACAGCTAAAGTTGTAGGGCGAGCTGGAAAGGCCACAGGAAAATACAAGAACTGGTATAACTTGGAGTTTCTCGAGCCTGCTGAGGTGGCAGGCAATAATGAAGCAGTTGATCTGTCGGAGATGGAAGATCTTCAGGTCCAGGTTCAAGCTCCTGGTACAGACACATGTGAGGATGTTTTTGTGACCAAGGACTTGTCGTTTGATGAAGCCAAAACTGGTGAAAATACAAAGCTGGATACAAAATGATGTGTTTGAGGAAGTCGAGGACAAAGGACAAAAGTGCATCTCCACTCGCTGGGTTTGCACTCTAAAAGAGACAGAGAATGGATTAGTGCCGAAAGCCAGACTTGTTTGCTCGAGGATTTGAAGAGCTACAAGTTTCTGAGCTGCAAAAGGACTCTCCAACCTGTGCTTCAGAGTCGCTGAGGCTACTTGTGGCAGTGAGTTGTCAGAAACAATGGCAGCTTCATTCAATGGACATCAAATCTGCCTTCTTACAAGGACATGAACTGTCTAGAGACATTTTCATCAAGCCTCCACCAGAAGCTAATAGCACAGGAATACTTTGGAAACTGAAAAAATGTGTGTATGGTTTAGCTGATGCCTCACTGTATTGGTATAACAGAGTGAAAAGCATAATGATTGAAGCAGGAGCTGTTATATCTAAAGTTGATCCAGCAGTGTTCTATTGGCTAGATGAGGACAAAAATGTAACTGGTGTACTAGCTTGTCATGTTGACGATTTTTATTTGGGGAGGTACACAAATGTTTTCAGTGAATGTCATTCCTCATCTCAGATCCAAGTTCAGTGTTGGTCGTGAAGCTCAGGACAGCTTTTCTTATGTGGGTGTAGATTTTGTCACTGTGGGCAGTAAAGTACAAATACACCAGCAGACCTACATTCAGCACTTACAGGCCATACCTCTCACAGCCTCACGGGCAGCAGAGCTAGGCTCACCCCTCACTGAAGCAGAGAGAGATCAGCTCAGATCTAAGATAGGGCAACTGTTGTGGGTTGCCAGACAGAGCAGACCAGATGTCATGTTGATGCAAGTAACTTGGCATCAATCTCACACAGGCCACTGTACAAACTATTAATGAGGCAAACAAAGTTGTGTGCAAGCTGAAGGCCAAGTCAGTTGAGTTGAGCTTTCAACATCTTGGTAAAGATAGTAACTTAAAGATTGTTACTTTCACTGATGCATCTTTTGCCAATCTGTCAGATGGAGGGACTCAAGGTGGGCACTTCACTGTTTTAATGGGTGAAAATGGTTGTTTTTGTCCTATATCATGGCAGTCAAAAAGAATCAAGAGAATTGTCAGAAGTACACTTGCAGGTGAAACATTAGCAATGTCTGAGGGGATTGACAATGCCATTTTTCTTTCAACATTGTTTTCTGAGCTTCATGCGGGTAGTGTTGATCACCCTGTGCCAATAATCTGTGTAACTGACAACTTCTCTCTTGTTGATGCGCTGAAGTCAACCAAGTTTGTTACTGAAAAAAGACTACGCTTAGAAATCAGTTCAATTAAGGAACTGATCCAAACAAAAAAGGTTCTACAAGTGTTGTGGTCAGAAACCAAAGAGCAGCTTGCAGACTGCCTAACAAAAAAGGGAGCTTCCTCAGCCATGTTACTTAAGGCTCTTCATGAAGGACGTTGGGCTATAAAATAAACTTACTACAGGCTGGTCAAACCAATGCATTTATGTTATGCTGTTTTATACAGTACATGTTTATGGGTCAATTTTTTTTTTTTATAAAGAGAGTGAATTTGTTAGCTCTTTGTTACAGGTTATTTCATTATTGTGTGTTCTCATGCCTGGCCGCTAGGGGGCAATGCCACTCTTGTTGCACATGTTACAGGCCGAAGTAGTGGCTGTTGTTGTGGTGAACTTTGAACATGGCGTTTGCTGAATAAACCTACGAAACCTAAACGTGGAGTTATTTTTGACTAACAACTCTGGTTGTCACCGGCTCTGCCTCTGATTTTGCCTTTGCTGCAATAGTGAGTTTTAAGACTGTTTTATGACGGGTTTTTACCGATTTCTGCATCTTTACATGAATTTGGTCAAAACAATCTGCCAACTTTTGCCTCATGAAGTCAAATGTTCAGACTGAATCAGAATGGATTAGGTAAGTGAGCAAAACACACAAGTTAAAAAAAATTAAAACTCAATAATACAATTTGTTTACATTACTAAGAAACAAAAAATGAGCAGCAACTTTAAAAAATAAATAACTAGTCAATTTTTATACAGTAATGTCACTATGAAGAGTTGGGTCTTACAAGTTTCGGAGATTTTAAAAGGAAGTGAATGGATCTACTTGCATTACTAAGCTGTTGGTATAAGAATAAAAAGCCCTGGTCTACCCTGGTCTATTGGTCTAGCCTAGACTAGACCAATGGCCGTTCCTTGCATCAAAACGCATGCTGGGGATATACATTGGCAGGCTAAGACGACATTGTAACTTTTATCTACTACAAAACAACAATCATAGAATGAGACAGTGCCTTTAAGACTGCCAATGGTTCTGAAGTGCTACAGTTGTTTAGTAAAGTCAGATAAATCCACTCTCAAAATGGCAACAAAATTCACAATTGGAAACATTTTGGTAGAACCCAATAACCTTGAACATTTTGTCTTTGCCTGACTTTCCTGACTATAATTCCTAATCTGGTTCAGTACAGGATCAAGGCGCACACTTTTATACAAAGAAATTCTGATGGGACGTATGTAAATGAATAGAATCAGACTTCAAAACCACATGCCCAGTGCAATTAACAGAACACATACTCTTCAAAGCAGCCCGGCTTCTCATATTTAAACAGCTCTTTATTGTCTTTAGCACGGCTGCGGGAAATTAATCTCATTTGCATTTTTCTTTTCTGTGACATTTCCAGAAACGGAGCGATTCTTGGACCAAATCAGACTATTGTGCACTGCTCTACATTAATTACCGTCCAAACCGAGGCAGCGGGCAGCAGCATTCAGCTTGTATGAACCTGTTTTGGTGAGTAATGACAAGAATTGGACAGAAAACGCTGAAAATCCCCACCGTCAGACAGGCGTGTGATAATCAATAGAGTTCTCGATTGGAGAGAGAAAGTCTGCTGCCTAACCTGGTTCCTGCAGAATATCTTGTGCCTCAGGTTTGCCCTCTTCAGATGAGAGTGGCATTACTGTGCATCAAAGGCAGAAGCAGGAGCCCAATTCCCCCGAAATACTCCACCGCTGTATCCTTCAAGATTAGATTTGAGGTCCATCAAAGCTTTTATGAAAAACTATCAGTGGTCTTCATATTACAGCATCACAATAGTTTATCCCATAACGGCAGACAAACGTAATCCAAGTGAGGAAAGACTTTTCATTTCATATTCAGGAGAGAGTTTTAGCGCTGATCAAACGCACATATCACATGGATTTGTTTCCTTTGAGACAAAAGCTGTAATGCACAGACCAAAGATTGTAGGTCAATTTACTTTTGCCGGAAAGACAGTGTTTTGAGATTACTCTGAAGGCTATGGTCATGTTTCCATTTGGTCTCCCAGAACAGTTCACTTTTGAAAGGCTTGGGTTGCATTTGGTAATGGAGGTTGAGAAGCTGACGTCACTCGCACATGATGTTTTCTCAATATTTTCTTGATCTTGAATACATTTTAGTCAGAAATTAATTATACTTTTACTTCCTGAGGTTGATACAGGCAATTCACAAAATATAAATAACTATTTCATGTGGAGTAAGACATGGCTATAGCCAAGACTAACAATCAGCGTGAACAAACTTTTACTTCTGCACCTATAAGTCACATTTATGTCCTTGTTTTGAAAGTAATACATTTGATTAATTTGCATGCATTATGGCCCTGACATATGATATGATAGCAGGAAACAGCTGACGCAAACACATGAGATTTGGATTAGTCTATTGAAGTCCTCATCACTGGAAATGCAGAGGCTTGTCACTGAATCCAGTCAGTGTTTGGAGAGTAAGGGTATTTTCTGTTCGCTTTGGTCTGGTTTTCACCAGAGACAGCATCTGCTCTGAAAGAACCCTTCACGGCTCACTTCGGTCCACTCAAACAGGCTGATACAGCTCACTAATGACAGTGGAGACACTCTCCAATGAGTCGGCTGGTCAAAATGAGCCGGAAACATGGAACACATATGAAAGTAAAAGCTACTGAGGTTTGTATATAAGAGTTGTTGAAGGTGCATTATGTAACACTGTCGTGCTCTCTCCATTCGTATTATCTCTCATTTCAGTCCGTCTCTATCCCTAAAGGTAACAGCAGATGAAGCCCCTACTCAGGAGGTAGCATCTCCTCCCTTCAAATGAACTCACACAAGACAGGTGTGGAGTCAGACAACACTCAGACACATAAATGCAAAGAGAGAACATAGATATTTGGTTAAAATAACCTAATACAAACTAAAATATATCAAAATAGTTTGTAGGGGCTCAACAATGTGTAGATTTGACATTTCATTTTACTTTGCAATTCTATTTGTTGACATTAAGTGGAATTATTCTTATTTCTTTACAATTTGTAAATTTGAGGTCAACTGATTAGTTGATATTTGGCAGAATTATTCTTACAATAAGTATTGTAATTTGTGTGAAAATATCTCAAAGCAGTCTGTTTAGTTTAAAAGGCTACTAATTCATTAATTATTGTAAAATTAAATCTGCTTAAATCTGCTTAGTTAAAACTTAATCAAAACGCTTTGTTTAAAGTGAAACAATGTTTAAAATATGCAGTTAAAAGTTAAAATGGATTAAATGTAGTTAATTAAAAACTAGCTAAAAATAAGTAAGTAAAAACTTGGCTGAAAGTAAGTAAATCAAATTTTGATTTTGCCTATTGATAGTTTAACAATATTACTTTAAAAAGACAAGTTAATATTAAAAGTGTCACTAAAATTTGTTTAGTTAAAAATTGTGTTTAAAATAATTTAAAGGTAAAGAAAAATGTAAAATAAATTAAAATGTAATAAAATGTTCGACCTGTTTCTGCTACTACTACATCTGCTGCAACTAAGAAGCTGATCAAAATCAATAAAATGAAAAAGCTGAGTTGAACCTTGTGTGTGTCGTTTTCTGGGTTTTTCAAGTCAAACCCAGCATTCATGTAAAAAGACGTCAAACATTCCAGAATTAAAAAAACAAAACAAAAAAACATATACATTCTTGTGACGGGTTTTATCTTTCCATAGTTTCCAACCCACAACTTTGTGTGAAGATACCAACTGCTTTTCTGTATTCAGCTAAAGAACCTTTATGTCCTATGATTAAAATGTGTCATAGGCCAACCATAAAAAATTCAAGATTAAACTTGAACAGTCGACACACCACAACACACTTCAGGTTTCTGTGAGCCTGAATAAGACATTTCATGAAAAATAAAAACCATACAGAAAATACACATTCCTTGAACAAAGATTACATCAAGATTATAGTTTACCCCAGTTAACTCCAGTCCACCTCTCCAGGCCAAGGAAGCACTAAAAGTCAGAAACAAGCCAAGAAAGTCCAGAGCTGCTCTCCTTTAGCCAGCGTGGATGAGCTGGGACTGGTGCTAGTGCGGAGTTCAGCACATAAATAGTAATGCGTTGCTGGAGGCTAAGAGAACACAGCAGAGGACTGGGGACCACTCGACAGGACGACTGCCTTTTAACAGCCCTCTTTGAATAAAACACTGGAAATACAGCGCAGAAGCAGAGAAAGGAGCATTTGGAAGCATCAACCGCACTGTTTAATAACTTCTGAGCAGGAGGAAGCCTTTATCAGCTCATTATGACAAAGAAATATTCAGGTGGCTGCGGAATGAAGAATGCTGTGTCGCTGAGGTGAGCCACTGTGCTGTGAATTTATGGACTGATTCAGTTACTTCCACAATGAACACTTTACCTTGACAAATTGTGCTGTAAAATAAATATAATTCTGCAGAGGTATTTGGGAAAGATGAGGAACTGGTTCACTCTTTTCAATAAATACAGACAAGCAGTAAAACCAGAAGCAGTGATGTCTAATTCTAAAGTAATGAAATTAAACTTATATTCACTTTCCCTATGTTTTTTTTTTGTAGAAATGAAGTCCTATATCAGATGTATTTTGCATCATTACCAAGTAAATCAAACATTTAATGTACTATATCTAATGCCGTCTTAAAAACGTGAACAGTCAGTGTTTTGCTCACTTTGCTAATTCATTGCTATGTGTTTTATAGTGTCAAAGTCTGACTTGGAGAGACTTATCTGTGCATTTGTCTTCTGTAAGTTAGACTACTGTAACGGCCTGCTCACCGGCCTATCCAAACGAGCTGTAAAACAGCTGCAGTACATCCAGAAGTCCTGACCAGAACCACGAAGTACAATCACATTAGTCCTGTGCTTAGGTCTTTGCACTGACACAGAGAATAGACTTTAAAACAGCTTTGCTTGTGTTTAAGTCTCTCCATGGACTAACACCAAAGTACATCTCTGACATGTTAGTGCCTTATGAACCATGTCACACTCTGAGGACCTCAGGGACCGGCCTCCTGCTGGTACCCGGAGTCAGGACTAAACGTGGACCAGAGTCAGGACTAAACGTGGACCAGAGTCAGGACTAAACGTGGACCAGAGTCAGGACTAAACATGGACCAGAGTCAGGACTAAACATGAACCAGAGTCAGGACTAAACATGAACCAGAGTCAGGAGTAAACACGGACCAGAGTCAGGACTAAACACGGACCAGAGTCAGGACTAAACGTGGACCAGAGTCAGGACTAAACCCTTTTACAAGAGTCAGGACTAAACATGAACCAGAGTCATGACTAAACAGGGAGAATCAGTGTTTCAATTGTCTGCAGCCAAAATCTGGAACAGTCTTCCAGATGATGTAAGACAGGCTCGACTCATGACAATGTTTAAATCTCGGCTTAAAACATTTCTTTTTATCTGTGCGTATGACTGCAAAAGGTTTGTATGCACTCCTAATTTCTTTTAAAGTTTATATTAATGTTGTTTGAATTGCTTTGTGTATGAAGTGTGCTATACAAACACATTTGCCTTGCCTTTTGAAGCACTTTTCACAACTTTTAGAAGCAACAGCGAGTCGAGCCATGTTGAGAGGCAAATAAAAGCTAGCGCAATGCAAAAAACCTGCAAATTACCTGCACTTCCTGAATTTTAATTAATACATGAATGTATTAGACAAATACGAGATGAGACACTGATATTTTGACCTGAACAGACACTTTGCCACTGTATCTGTGCTCGGTCAAAAAATATTTTATGCTGTATATTGGCTGGTGTTGATTATGTACAACAAAGTTTGATAGTCTGAACATGTTCACACTATTGCTGTGTTCTATGAAAAACATTTTTAAACCTTGCCTGTTTGAATGGTGGTTTGAGAGGCAGTCTGTGCAGCCTGTCAGCTCTCTCGTGTAACACAAAAATTCTTAAAGGAAATAAGGTACAAAAAGAACATTATCCCAAACTATCAACTCCAACCACTTCTAACTTTCTTTATGATTGCGATCTTGAGTAGAGACCTCCACCAATTCAAAGCAGCGAAACAAACAGCATTACAGAGGAGAGCAGCGAGGCAATATCAGAGATTGTCCTGAGCGAGCTTAATGGAAAAGGACTTGTTCTGTCAGTGGCTCTCATGGTGATCGAATGCCACGCGCTCCTCTCTGACAGTGTGATATTGGCCTGGCATCGGCGTGATGAATGTTTCAGCTCGAAGTCAGAAAGCCCTCCACATGTGACACTGTTTATACCACCGTACACACACACCACAGACAGGGGAGGCAGGACCATTGTCTGAAATAGGTTTATGGAAACAGGGATTGGGCCAAAAACATGCATGTGTAAGTGAATTGGTTATTTTAAATTGAGCCTTGTGAATGAAACAAAGAGGTAATGGTGGTTTGTCACCTGGGGCAATTCACTACGTATTTCTGGACAATAGTCTTTTTCTGCAAACCAATTTCCAAAGATGGAGTAGGCTAGAAAGTCATTTAACCAAATAGAAATGAATTCTAAGGAAATTCTAAACTAAATAAGCTGCAGAAACAAAACATATTTAGCCATTGTCTCAAATTGGTTTAAGTGTAACTTCACAAAAACACATGAAATTGTGTGATTATTTGTGAAAAAGGTGCACATTTGGTGAGGTGACTTTGCTATGCCCCTCTGGAGAGTAAAGCACAACTTCCTGGTGTGTTGTTGAAGCAGAAGGTGAAGAAAACACAGGAGTGCGGGGTCTGACCTTTCCTGGGGCGGGTGATGACCCTCCTCAGACCACCTGGCTTTGTTGCCACAGTCAGGCAATTAAACACTCTCCTCTTTGATTAGCTCAGACAGGGCCAGAGCACTGCCCGGACCAGAACAACTCAGAAGACAGCTCTGATGAGGGTTCACACTGCAGTATTGCTCACACGCAGCATCAGAAATGGGAAAAGAACACAGCGCTGTGGTCTAATTACAGGGCATTTGCATATAGATCCACTGCATTTTCATTTCATTTTTATGACAACACATATAGGTCCCACTGAAATTCAAGATACTTCCAACAGCTTAAGCAAAATGAATGAATGAGACAAAAACATAATCAGTCAAGCAACATTTAAAATACTTAAACACTTGCCCTTTTTAAAGGTGCTTGTCTTTAATTACTGACCTGGTTTGACCTCTCCTCCAACTAGGAAGACAATATTAACTGGTTCAAATTTGAGCCAAAATTTCAATAACTCTTGGTGAATTCACTGAGTACCTCTGGCCTAAAGCCAGTGTTGGGGAAAAAGTATTGAAGAAGTAATTAGTTAGTGGTTATTTATTACTTCTTAAAAATGTAATTAGTTACACCTACCACTGCCCCAAGAAAGTAACTTAGTTACATTACTTTAGAATTACTTTGTGTGTACTATTACAAACATCAATCAAAAATGGGATTTTAAATTTTATTATTGGCATTTAAACAAAGACAAACAAATTAGTGGCTTAAATAGGCTCAAATTCAGCAATAAAAATGATTATAGATCCTTTTCCAGCTGCTGATTTGTGTCTTTGAGCAGTTTAGATTTTTTTTTTTACTTAAATAAGTGTATTTTGTGAGTAAATGTAATATAATAACAAGTATTTTCACAGTAACTAAGTTCCACCCAACACTGCCTAACAGGAGAAATTGTCTGGATGTTTTCAGATGGAATAGCAAGGAGTTTTGAGACTGTCAAAACATAGCACACCACTCACACTAATTTTCAATAAAAAAAAAAACAAAGAAAAAAAAAACCTGACATTTGCATAATATACAATCATAATATACTACACAATTAGTAGAGCCAAAGAATATATTTCAACAAAACTTTTCTGTTCTCAAGTAACTATTTGTTTTGGGCACAGTGCTTCATAGTATTTGTTCGACACAGAGACCACTGAGCAGACATGACACGTCCCAGTTCTAACCTGATTGGCTCCTGTTCATCCATCACTCTGCTCTGCCACACCGCAGAC
Source organism: Mugilogobius chulae (assembly GCA_038363315.1). Lineage (NCBI taxonomy): Eukaryota > Metazoa > Chordata > Actinopteri > Gobiiformes > Gobiidae > Mugilogobius > Mugilogobius chulae. The sequence goes on along the minus strand of CM076407.1, from coordinate 32,706,246 downwards.
CTGAGTACTGGGCTTATCTGTGAACCTCTGTGAGTTACAGCATGTACCACTCCTACCGCCTCTGTGCCTCTGCATCAGCACCACGACACCTCTGTCAATCAGCACACGCAGCATCATTTATCACACGCCACAATACAGTCAAAGAACAACAAGGAGAGCAGCGAGGGAGGGGAGCGAGGTGGAGTACGAGAGGGTTCCACTCAACAGAGACAAATGATGCCAAGCTGGATTATCAATTGTTCCTAGTTGGACAATTCAGGTCATTTTGTTTTCTCAGGACGCTTGAAAAATGCTACAAAATATGTAAAGTGAAGTTTGACAAACACACCTGACAGTCCCTCAAGTGATACTGGTTTGGCATGTTGGCAGAAACAAATACAGACTACGGTGTTTAGTGTAATTGTTCCAAATAAAAAACAATGAATATTAAATCTTAGACCTTTTTTGTAAAAGTAGTGTTTTTTTTCCCATCAAGGAGTGTATTGATGAAAGTGTTTTCTTCTATATCAGACAAGTATCGTTTTATTACCTTTTATTACCTTATTACCTAACCAGTTTCAACAGTCACTTCTGTCTTCGTCAGATGCGTCGCACATCGAATAGGTGACGTGTCTTATTAGCTCCTGTTCCCAGGGCATGGTCAGCTAAGTAGACTGTTCTACATACAGGAGAGTTTGGAAAAAAACATCTCAATTCATTGTGTGGGCTTGCTTTCTGATTTCTATTGCTTCTTTGATCCATCGTTTGTATTTGTTGGTTTCTTGATAAATAATGGACTTGGAATTGAGTTGTCCCAGTCCTTTATGTGGTTATTTCATTTACAGTGTTCAAATATTGGTGGCAATATAGAAATGATCGTCGAAACTAGCCAGGTTATAAACCATCTCTTACCAATCCTTTCTGATATAGAAGAAAATGCCTTTCATGAATACTATAAGAAGACATGTTGAACATCTCTAACCTAAGGAGTGCATTGTATGGTGACAAAAAGCAAGCTGCTGCGTACAACCTTACTCAACAATCTCTCATATAGCAAAAAGCAGTGCTCTGATTGGTTGTGCATGAATGCTCCACTTCAGTTTCACTTTGCAGTTTGCAAAAAGATGCTATTAAGCTGTGATTTTAGCCAATTTTTTGCATGTGAATATTAATCGTGCACCAACAAATTAAAACAAGGAACTAGTTGGATAGATTTACATGAAAATCAGATACATCTGATTGAATAAAGAGACTGTGAACAGCCCATAATTCATCACTGTTCAAAATGTACCATCAAAAGAACAGTTATGTCACTGTGTAAATATATTACTTATACCTGTACATGTTCTTCATTCCACTTTCTCTACAGTACTTTCTTTGTGCCTATTGACTTGGAGGAGCTTTTATTGCCTACAGTGACTGCAGTAACAGATAAATAAGTTTAATATCATAGTGTAAAACATTCCAGGCAGAGCAATAACACCTCCACAGAGACAAGAAGGAGATTAACCCTCTTTCAGAAAAAAAGACAAAGTCAGGCAGAAAAAGAGGGCACACTTGGTTCAGTTGGACAATTTAAAAAAAAAAAAAAAAAATAGAAATGTGTAATTGTGATTTGTTTTGCCATTTATAAAAGTCATAAAAGTCTAATTCTGTTGAAAAATTTTAAAACATAACCAGAGCAAAACTAAACCGAAACCATTTCAACTTCTTGCAATGCTAACGCTAACAAGCGGTCTCATAATTATGACTGAAGACCACTGCACTGGCCAAGAACGACAGAATGCTGAACAAGATCATTTGACTTACTTCTCGCCAAGATCACAACGAGAAATGACACGCTGCGTTTCATGTTTTCTTTTTTTTTGCAGCTCAATACAAAGCAGCCTAAAAGGAGAGCACGTAGGGGGATAGTGCTTCTGAACTCAGCATGATTCAAGCGCAGCTGCAACCTTTAGCTCCACTTTGAAGAGCATTTACATCCTTTTATAGTTCGCCAGATCAATTGGACATAAGGGGGAAGTATGACCGTCTTCCCAACCTCAAAAATCGTCTCTCTGGGAAGCCGTATAGGTAAAAAGTGAGCAAATCTGAACACGGTATCTGAAGCGGTAATGGTTAGAGGCTACGTGTGGAATACAGATGTGGGAAAGAATGTCACCGCGGCTTCAAATTGATACCTTCTGAATTGATGAGAAGGTAACATATGTAAACATCAAACTCTCGCTCACCTCCAAACCATGGCTAGGCTTCCCTTTGGATACAACCTTGGGCAAAAGACTGGCCTGATCAAGTAATTTATGCTCAGAAAGAAAACATTGACTTTCAAATGCACCAGCGCCCGCAGCCAGGCTTTGAGGCTGATTTGATCCCCCTTTGAGATGGTGAGAGATACGGGCCATTCCCCCTAATCACATGCCAGAGACCATGCAATCACACGGCAACAAGCAACGTAATCGTACCCGAGGTCTCCTCCCCGTCAGCTGGGAGAATCCACAGCCGTGACATAAACATGTGTAGAGAAAGTGAGCTCTAGAGTGTCTTTATGTAGATTGTTAGATACCTATGTGCAGTGAGTGCTAGATAGTTGGTACAGACGGAAAAGTCTGGTTGCCATGGGAATGAGTTAAATTAACGGCTAAAGTGGACGAAAATGTTACAGTTTTGAGTGATTTAGCTGCTTTATTTTATTTCATAAGACGAGATAAGGTATGTACGGTATATGAACATATATAGTGTAAATGTCACAGCCTAGCTATGAGTCTTAACTGAAATGCTAGATCTTTTACATCTACTGCAGCAAAGACCTTAAGCCTAAACCCTTATCCAGCTATTTCTAAGTTTGAATTGCCAATGAAAGCAAGCTGCTCCATTAGACTTGATACTCTATAGCATTAGCATTATACAGAATATGTTTTTATGTGCAGTTATTTAGTATTTTGATGTAATAGTAATCTAAGACAATTTAACAGTAAAAGATCATTTATAACTTCAAAACCTCACAATAGAACCATGCTACTGATCGTGAACCTCACTTTAGATAAAAATATGATGCAAAACACATTTTTTGACTCAAGTATTCTTTGAATGCAAGGTGAAACAAGAAAATCTGCAAAGGGAAAACAAGGAACGCTTGTAGAGAAGAATGTGTATGGAAAGTATAAGTCAACATGCTTTAGAAGCCATTCATTACAAAAATATCCTCGTGGATTAATAATAAACTGTTTTACATGAGCCAAGATTTCAACAGTCAGAATTCACTTTGCTGAAAGTCAGTTACATGATATGAAATGATATGCAGAGCTACTAATAGTCCATTACTTTTAGGTTTACTGCTTATTAATATAGTTTTTTGATCAAAAACACAACAAAAGTCACAGTCCATTGCTTCAATACATTTTCAGAGTTTTTTTTAATTTTTTACGCGGTTTAGTCCTAAAACGATACCCAAAGCAGGACACGCAGGTGGGAGTCGCTAGTGTAAACTGTGTTCACATAGGCCAAATAAAAAAGCTACAGCTGATGAGTCATCCTCACAACAGGCCCGCAGAGCTCGACCCCTACTCCCACCTTTACTCCACATCATCTTTGCACCGAACTTACACTGCACCTTCATGCACATGCACTAAATCAACTAGCCCATCGTCATCTAAGACGCTCTGTTCCAGCGAACCCTCAGTACGGCACCAACACAGCGAGGCAATAAACCATCTATAGACGGGACACCAACACACTCACACTCAATCGCAACTTCTCACGATCTCTCACCAGGAACCTACAATNCCTCTTCCTCCTGCTATGTTTGCCTGACTTTAGTCCTCATGATTTGTATTCTGTGGTAAACAGGTTTTGTCTCACACTGGAGCAGATTTTATAGCGAACAAGAAGTTGGTTATCAGTAATTTAGCTGTATATCATGTGAGGCTAGTGTTAGCCGCACATGATACTGTTTCAGATATTCATTGCATCTTTTTTTTTTTTTTTCAAAAGTCATAATTTTTTTCTCCTTAGCACGGACTTACCTTGTTTAAAGTGTTCACTGCAAATCTGTAACAACTTAGAGGGATTCCAGTTCTTTCGATTTATTGCTGTCACCTACTGCGTCTTTATCTTCATCAAAATGTAAACGAAAAAAATAGGTTTAGGCCAACCTCCTTGCCTTAAGCATACAAGATACAGCCATTTTACAATTGAAATCAATAAAAGTAACTTAGAAACAGGCAGGTTTTCAGCAAAGTTTCCATAGATGTAATTCATACAGACAGCGTTTTTGCCCTCCATCATGGAGAAGTAGGCATTTCCTGAAGAGTGTGACGTGCAAAGGATTAATAGTCAAAGGATCAACATTTCCAACCAGCACAAAGCCTCGTCCAATTCGACAAAAGACTTGATTTTGGGGAGATGTAGGCAACTTTATGGTTGAGAATGATCTCATGAACTATGTCTATACTTTTCCATGTAAATAGAACGTTATGCTGATGCTGGCATGTCTGTGACTTGTAAAACTGGAATTTTCAACTCTTGAATCATATTGTACTAAACATTTTACCTTTTAAAACTTCCCAACTAGTCGGTGCCAAAAGTTGTTTGTGAGAGCGAAGCATGAGTTTAAAAAGACATAAATACTACTTTATTTTCACTGTTTGAATAGACACAGCAGTTACCCCTAGTCATAGTCATAAAGATATTATTTTACTTAAACTTTCAATAAGCAAGTGGCACTAAAGCACTTATCAGTAAGATACACATGAATGAAACATTTGCTATCGTAATGCCACAAACAACAAACAAAGCATTACATTCCCATGAAGACTAGCAGATATCCCTCAAGTTACAAAGAGCACATTACAATTTATAGGTTTTCTGATTCTTTAGGTTGTGCTAAAACTTTTCAATAAGATCCCAACACAACTGTTTCTTTTATAAGTTCCCCCACAATAGGCTCAAATGGCCAGTAACTGCTTTTGTTTATTGATGCTAATTCGCAATTATGCACCAGTAATTCATATTGAAGGTCAGAATATTCCCTTTTGGTCTAATTTAATTCATGATCGTGCCTATTCAGAGCTCATATTTTATACAATAGGGCTCCGTGGACTGAGTGTATACAGTACTGCCCCTGGTCATGTGGGGTGCAACTGTAGCTCCAAAGCACACTGCAGTATCTTTTTCATGTATGCCCTGGCGGGTTTTTTACAAACAACCTCTTAATTATGCAGCGCTATGAGCAAAAAAACACGACCTGGCTGAAGCTGACAACACAGTGTGCGCCAAACAAGCCTTTTGAAGTTTGCCATTGGAGCTGGAGGAAGGGAGGATGCCGCTGAAAGCCCGAACACACTGCAATTTGTATCTAAACTCACAGCTAGGTGGACCGGCCTAACAAGAAGTGAATATATAAAAGAAGTTGGCGTTTTAAGCTTGTTACTGCGCTGTTTCTCCAGTCTGCACCGAGGGCCACTGTAGGGTGATACAAAGCTCCAGATAACAACAGTAGGGTACACGCAGTGCGAGGGGAAAATGAGCTCTGAAATAAACATAGTCTGATGTCTTCACTGAGCCAGAGAAGCGGCTCTAAACAAGACGTGCTGCATGTATTGTCATGATGCTGAGAAAGTAGATTATTAAAGTAATGTTTCACAGTTTAAAAGAAGCTACAACAGTGATTTTCAGCCTTTTTTGAAACACTGTACACTATACTGGTTGAAATTATGTGGCCATACCTATTGTCAAAGCTGAATTCTGTCAGATCTCAGAAGCTAAGCAAGATAGGGCCTGGTAAGTACTTGGATGGGAGACCGCTGGAACACCAGGTGCCACAGTGGGACGACAAAAGTGGAATGTCGTTGTGTCCTTGGGCAAGACACTTAACCCACATTGCCTCAGTGTCTGCGTACCCTGGGTGAATATATCCCTGATTGTAAAAGGCGCTTTGAGTGTCTTGTAAGGTGGAAAAGCGCATTTACCATTTACCATTATTCTGTGGCACATGCGATGCAAAATACTTTCAAATAAAAGCACTGTCCTAAGCAAATCAATTTAAAACACATTTTCCACATGTTTGGCCCACTTACCTGGATTGTAAGCCACCAGGTTGATGTTAGAAGCGATTTTTACAGTGCTCTATAAGTAGACATGGGTAGGTGTTTTATCCAAATAAATATTTGTCCATTAATCTACAATATACCTATACAATTTACAAATTTGAAATCATTTCTTGTAAAATTAAAGGGACCTTTAAACCAAAAGTGGTGTTTAATCTTACAAATGTTTTCCATGTCACTTAGAATGGCTTTTAAAACGTAGCTACTCAAAAACATACCGGGGCAAACTGCGGCCCGAAGCCCCTGGTAATCGTTTCTCTTTGTATTTTTTTTAATTCAACTGACTTGACTATGGAGTACATGTCTTGTTATTATAAAGTTGTCACACAGTTGGAAGTAGTAATCAAGATATTAGAACAAATGGTCAAAACAATGGATTAAAAAGTTTATGTTTACAAAAATATGCTCGCAACAATGATAATTGCTACACCAATGACTGTGGTCCAGCCCTCCACCAATTGTCTGGGTTTGAATATGGAACTCGGAAAAAGAAAAAAAAAAAGCCCACCGTGCTCTAAAATGATAAATTATAACATATGAATCTGACAATTTTTCAAGGCAAACCAAAAAATATCTCAAGGCACTAGTTGCATTTATTACTGAAGAAAATATTAACCCAAAAGGATCATAAGCACATAATTCAAGCAAGACTAAGCTGAAACTGTTTTGCAGTTGGTTTCTAATAAAAGACAAAAAACAACAACTTTCACAACCAGAGCAGACACAAAACTCACACTCAAACCGCTCGTGTTGACTTCAGCCAAAAACTCTGTATGATTTGCTAAAATGGGAATCAGAACTGCTGGATGAAGCATGACATCATTCCAGAGCTTCCTGCTGTCCAAAGACGATCCTAAAAGTGGAGAGCTGCTCTTGTGATCTATGATGCTTTCCAGTTAACCTCAGAGCTAAGAATTTCTAGGAGATCTAACTTGTAAAATAACAATGGAACACTATTTCATCTTCCTCAAAACATCAAGAAAACATCATAGCCTGAGGTAGAAAATTAAATGTAGCTGTGACTTCTGTTTGTTAAAAGATGAACAGCAGTATGTTGCGCTTTTTACCTTTAGAATGTTCTCCTGCTCCAAATATATCATAAAATATAACAACTCACTCTCAAGCAGTATATTCCTATGTTTTATTACTTTACCAAGTTGTTATTGCTGTTGACAACTTCACTGCAGTATCCAAGTTCTGACCTACAAGAACAACGGTGAGACTAGACCTAGTGTTGTTCAGGTTTGTTTCCAATAAAAAAATAGATTTTGATTTACTTTGTTACTCTGAAATCAGTGGTATTGGTTCAGTCGTTTTGCTTTATTCATTGCCAGAAGGGTTTAAACAATAAATAAAAAAATTCTAAAGCAAATTTGATACTTTAAGTCTAAGGACAAGTTAGATTTTTCCAGTCAGGCGCTGTTTTTGTCGGTGCATTGTTTGCTTGTGTTGCAGGCGTGAGCTCTCTGACCCACAGCAGTGTAAGTCCATGTCAGTCCGTGTACAAGGAGGTTTTTTTGCCCTCCTGCTGCACATTTCTGACCCTCCTCAGCCACTGGGCGGTGCGAGGCTCATTTTTCTCTGTCTATAACTGGGCCGCGGCATCATCACTGGGGCCTGATTGTGCTTTGATTGTTTCCAGCCCACTTCAGGGGCGGACGCTGTGGCTGCCTGTCCTAGTGGACTGAATCAGGACATAATGGGTTCATTAAAAAACGGCCAGGACCACTGGCATTGGGAGGGATGATTAGTGAGATAAGCGGGGGATATGAGCTTAATGGAACAAGAGGTGCTGCGCAAAGATTAAAAGCCCTTTCCACATCACTGCCATTTTCCCTCCAATTCAGCAAATCGCCTAATTGAAATTCTTTTAATTTTCATTTTAATTTTCTTCTCCAAACCCCTCCTGGATTTGCAACACTATGATGAATGGCAGACAGAGGGAGTTTTATTACACTTAACTTTGCACTGTGTCAGCTCATAGGCACTTCTCTCTCTTTTATATGATTTCTGAACATTTGACTTCATGAGGCAAAGGTTGTGGTAAGGTAAACGTTTAAATAAATGGAAGCAATAGTTACGAGTTACAAATACATTAAAAAGAATCATTAGAACACAAAGAATAAAGAATATGGCATCAGTCAGACTTTGTGATGTAGAAACACAGAAGAGGAGGTGGGTTTTTGACTGTTGAAGCCCTTTGTTGTATGAACCTGTCAACAGCAGAGAGAGAGAGAGAGAGAGAGAGAGAGAGAGAGACAGACAGAGAGGGAGAGAGAGAGAGAGAGAGAGAGAGAGGACGACATGACTAAAACAGAGAGACAGAGAGTATAAGGAAGTGAGAGAGATAGCGAGAGAACGTCCTAGAGAGAAAGAGACAGACAGAGAGAGAAAAGACAAAGAAAGACGAGAGAGAGAGAGAGAGAGAGAGAGAGAGAGAGAGAGAGAGAGAGAGAGAGAGAAGAAGAAGGGAAAGAAGAAACAGACATACAGAGAGAGAAAGGGCAAAAAAAGACAAGAGAGTGACAAAGTGAGGGAGAGAGAGAGAAAGAGACTAAAACAGAGAGACAGAGAATAAGAAAATGAGAGAGAGATAGCAAGAGAAAGTCCTAAAGAGAAAGAGACAGACAGAGAGAGAAAGAAAGAAAAGACAAAGAAAGACAAGAGAGCGAGAGGAAGATGGAGAAAGAGAGGGAGAGAAAGAAAGAAAGAAAGAAAGAGAGACAGAATGAAAAGAGAGGAAGAGAGGGATAGAGAGAGAGAAAGAGAGACAGGCAGAATGAAAAAGAGACAAAGAGAAAGAGAGGAAGAGAGGGATAAAGAGAGAGAGATATAAAGAGAGAGAGGGGGGTAGAGATAGAGAGAAAGTGAGGGAGAGATGGAGAAAAAGAGAGAGAAAGAAAGTGAGGGAGAGAAAAAAGAGAGGAAGAGAGAAATTAAAAACAGAGAGAAAGTGACAGAGATAGCAAGAAAATGTCCTAGAGAGAAACAGACAGCTAGAGAGAGAGAGAGAGAGAGAAGACAAAGAAAGATGAGAGAGAGAGAAGACAAATAAAGATATGAGAGAGAGAGAGAGAAGACAAAGAAAGATGAGAGAGAGAAAGAAACTAAAAACACAAAGAGAAAGAGATCATGAGAGAGAGATAGCGGAGAATGTCCTAGAGAGAACCAGACAGACAGATACATAGAGAGAGAGAGAGAGAGAGAGAGAGAGAGAGAGAGAAAGAGAGAGAGAGAGAAAAAGAAAATAGCAGCAGCAAAAAAGAATTGGATGAAAAGCATTACTAAGTCTACACCGTCAGAAAAAAATAACCTCTTCTATGATCCATCCCACTCAGACTCACCATCCGAACACAAACTCCTCCAACGTTCCCCTGTTGCCTTTATGTCCTATCACAGCAAAGAGAAATGCATGAAAGCCTTGTAATGTAATATGGTAAACATCCAGCAGGTGCAGACATGTCATCTCTGAAAGCAGCTCTTTATAAGCTCCATTAAGAATGTGTCTGGTCCACGCTCTCTCATTGAAGCTTCTGTCAGCGCCTCTTTACACCGGGCACGTCTGAGGCTCCAGTCTGGTTTTTGGAGGGACCGTGATAGCGCAGAGGATGAGTCTGGGGTCGCACCGGGTCACGCAGAAAAAAACCCTCAAAACTGCACAAAAGCGCAAAGCACCTTCAATCTGGCTGTCAGGAGGAGGATGAAAAGACCTCGCTTAATGCCGTTCCGTTTGCCTTTGCTGCAATTATCGGGTAATTATTTCGGATTGTGGCATTTTAAACAGGCTTTGGGTAAATGGCTGATGTGATTCTGGTGGTTCTTAATAAACATGTGAGTGTCACAGCGGAGTGGGGCTAAAATGTGATCATAAAGAACAGGGTTAGACGAGGTCAGAGTTATACCGTAAGATTTGCTAAGGACGTACAATTATTGAATTATTGAACTTAACAGAGAACTTTAGACTACTATTTCACTATATTAAGTCTCGGAGTATAAATTGTGCTATACAAATAAATTTGCCTTGCCTTGCCTGGGATAAGTTTTTAGTTTATCAAAGTTCAAATATGCTCAAATTTAAGTAATGTTTTTCAAAGCCTTACCCCAGTCGTACACTGCGTCCAAGTTTGGTGCAAGGTGGGACTCACAAGATTCTTGTAAGACTTAGAAATGCTTAAACCAAAGCGCCCTTGTACACAGACCTCGGTGCAGTGCGAGAGCACATCAGAGAGTCGCGTGAGTGTGCGGAAAGAATCCGTAGAGAGTCTAGTTTTGTCGGAGGTCGCAGTGGTCTGATGCGACTTTCAAGTCATATTACAAGGATTCTTGCGGTAACTCCAAATTAAATTAACTGGCTCTAATTCATGAATTAGTCATTACTGGAGCTTCAAGATATGATACACGTAAAACGTTGTTTAAGTGGTTGTCATGTTTTAATTGACGTATTTGGTGCGGCTTCATGGTTATATTTGTTACTCTGGTTGTCACCGGCTCTGCTTCTGATTTTGCCTTTTCTGCAATAGTGAGTTTTAAGACTTTGTTTTCTGACGTGTTTTTACAGATTTCCGCATTTTTTACATGAATTTGGTCAAAACAATCTGCCAACTTTTGCCTCATGAAGTCAAATGTTCAGACTGAATCAGAATGGATTAGGTAAGTGAGCAAAACACAAAAGTAAAAAAAAAATTAAAACTCAATAATACAATTTGTTTACATTACTAAGAAACAAAAAATGAGCAGCAACTTTAAAAAAATAAATAACTAGTCAATTTTTATACAGTAATGTCACTAAGAAGAGTTGGGTCTTACCAGTTCTGAAGTTTTTATAGATCTACTTGTATTACTAAGCTGTTGCTATAAGAATAAAAAGCCCTGGTCTAGCGTGGTCTATTGGTCTAGCCTAGACTAGACCAATGGCCGTTCCTTGCATCAAAACGCATGCTGGGGATATACATGGGCAGGCTAAGACGACATTGTAACTTTTATCTACTACAAAACAACAATCATAGAATGAGACAGTGCCTTTAAGACTGCCAATGGTTCTGAGGTGTTTAGTAAAGTCAGATAAATCCACTCTCAAAATGGCAACAAAATTCACAATTGGAAACATTTTGGTATAACCCAATAACCTTGAACATTTTGTCTTTGCCTGACTTTCCTGACTATAATTCCTAATCTGGTTCAGTACAGGATCAAGGCGCACACTTTTATACAAAGAAATTCTGATGGGACGTATGTAAATGAATAGAATCAGACTTCAAACCACATGCCCAGTGCAATTAACAGAACACATACTCTTCAAAGCAGCCCGGCTTCTCATATTTAAACAGCTCTTTATTGTCTTTAGCACGGCTGCGGGAAATTAATCTCATTTGCATTTTCTTTTCTGTGACATTTCCAGAAACGGAGCGATTCTTGGACCAAATCAGACTATTGTGCACTGCTCTACATTAATTACCGTCCAAACCGAGGCAGCGGGCAGCAGCATTCAGCTTGTATGAACCTGTTTTGGTGAGTAATGACAAGAATTGGACAGAAAACGCTGAAAATCCCCACCGTCAGACAGGCGTGTGATAATCAATAGAGTTCTCGATTGGAGAGAGAAAGTCTGCTGCCTAACCTGGTTCCTGCAGAATATCTTGTGCCTCAGGTTTGCCCTCTTCAGATGAGAGTGGCATTACTGTGCATCAAAGGCAGAAGCAGGAGCCCAATTCCCCCGAAATACTCCACCGCTGTATCCTTCAAGATTAGATTTGAGGTCCATCAAAGCTTTTATGAAAAACTATCAGTGGTCTTCATATTACAGCATCACAATAGTTTATCCCATAACGGCAGACAAACGTAATCCAAGTGAGGAAAGACTTTTTCATTTCATATTCAGGAGAGAGTTTTAGCGCTGATCAAACGCACATATCACATGGATTTGTTTCCTTTGAGACAAAAGCTGTAATGCACAGACCAAAGATTGTAGGTCAATTTACTTTTGCCGGAAAGACAGTGTTTGAGATTACTCTGAAGGCTATGGTCATGTTTCCATTTGGTCTCCCAGAACAGTTCACTTTTAAAAGGCTTGGGTTGCGTTTGGTAATGGAGGCTGAGAAGCTGACGTCACTCGCACATGATGTTTTCTCAATATTTTCTTGATCTTGAATACATTTTAGTCAGAAATTAATTATACTTTTACTTCCTGAGGTTGATACAGGCAATTCACAAAATATAAATAACTATTTCATGTGGAGTAAGACATGGCTATAGCCAAGACTAACAATCAGCGTGAACAAACTTTTACTTCTGCACCTATAAGTCACATTTATGTCCTTGTTTTGAAAGTAATACATTTGATTAATTTGCATGCATTATGGCCCTGACATATGATATGATAGCAGGAAACAGCTGATGCAAACACATGAGATTTGGATTAGTCTATTGAAGTCCTCATCACTGGAAATGCAGAGGCTTGTCACTGAATCCAGTCAGTGTTTGGAGAGTAAGGGTATTTTCTGTTCGCTTTCGTCTGGTTTTCACCAGAGACAGCATCTGCTCTGAAAGAACCCTTCACGGCTCACTTCGGTCCACTCAAACAGGCTGATACAGCTCACTAATGACAGTGGAGACACTCTCCAATGAGTCGGCTGGTCAAAATGAGCCGGAAACATGGAACACATATGAAAGTAAAAGCTACTGAGGTTTGTATATAAGAGTTGTTGAAGGTGCATTATGTAACATTGTCGTGCTCTCTCCATTCGTATTATCTCTCATTTCAGTCCGTCTCTATCCCTAAAGGTAACAGCAGATGAAGACCCTACTCAGGAGGTAGCATCTCCTCCCTTCAAATGAACTCACACAAGACAGGTGTGGAGTCAGACAACACTCAGACACATAAATGCAAAGAGAGAACATAGATATTTGGTTAAAATAACCTAAAACAAACTAAAATATATCAAAAATAGTTTGTAGGGGCTCAACAATGTGTAGATTTGACATTTCATTTTACTTTGCAATTCTATTTGTTGACATTAAGTGGAATTATTCTTATTTCTTTACAATTTGTAAATTTGAGGTCAACTGATTAGTTAATATTTGGCAGAATTATTCTTACAATAAGTATTGTAATTTGTGTGAAAATATCTCAAAGCAGTCTGTTTAGTTTAAAAGGCTACTAATTCATTAATTATTGTAAAATTAAATCTGCTTAAATCTGCTTAGTTAAAACCTAATCAAAATGCTTTGTTCAAAGTGAAACAATGTTTAAAATATGCAGTTAAAAGTTAAAATTAATTAAATGTAGTTAATTAAAAACTAGCTAAAATAAGTAAGTAAAAACTTGGCTGAAAGTAAGTAAATCATATTTTGATTTTGCCTATTGATAATTTAACAATATTACTTTAAAAAGACAAGTTAATATTAAAAGTGTCACTAAAATTTGTTTAGTTAAAAATTGTGTTTAAAATAATTTAAAGGTAAAGAAAAATGTAAAATAAATTAAAATGTAATAAAATGTTCGACCTGTTTCTGCTACTACTACATCTGCTGCAACTAAGAAGCTGATCAAAATCAATAAAATGAAAAAGCTGAGTTGAACCTTGTGTGTGTCGTTTTCTGGGTTTTTCAAGTCAAACCAGCATTCATGTAAAAAGACGTCAAACATTCCAGAATTAAAAAAACAAAACAAAAAAACATATACATTCTTGTGACGGGTTTTATCTTTCCATAGTTTCCAACCCACAACTTTGTGTGAAGGTACCAACTGCTTTTCTGTATTCAGCTAAAGAACCTTTATGTCCTATGATTAAAATGTGTCATAGGCCAACCATAAAAATTCAAGATTAAACTTGAACAGTCGACACACCACAACACACTTCAGGTTTCTGTGAGCCTGAATAAGACATTTCATGAAAAATAAAAACCATACAGAAAATACACATTCCTTGAACAAAGATTACATCAAGATTATAGTTTACCCCAGTTAACTCCAGTCCACCTCTCCAGGCCAAGGAAGCACTAAAAGTCAGAAACAAGCCAAAGAAAGTCCAGAGCTGCTCTCCTTTAGCCAGCGTGGATGAGCTGGGACTGGTGCTAGTGTAGAGTTCAGCACATAAATAGTAATGCGTTGCTGGAGGCTAAGAGAACACAGCAGAGGACTGGGGACCACTCGACAGGACGACTGCCTTTTAACAGCCCTCTTTGAATAAAACACTGGAAATACAGCGCAGAAGCAGAGAAAGGAGCATTTGGAAGCATCAACCGCACTGTTTAATAACTTCTGAGCAGGAGGAAGCCTTTATCAGCTCATTATGACAAAGAAATATTCAGGTGGCTGCGGAATGAAGAATGCTGTGTCGCTGAGGTGAGCCACTGTGCTGTGAATTTATGGACTGATTCAGTTACTTCCACAATGAACACTTTACCTTGACAAATTTGTGCTGTAAAATAAATATAATTCTGCAGAGGTATTTGGGAAAGATGAGGAACTGGTTCACTCTTTTCAATAAATACAGACAAGCAGTGATTTCTAATTTATAAGTATGGTAATTAAACTTATATTCACTGTCTCTAGTTTTTTTTTTTTTTTGTAGCTATGAAGTCATGTTTCAGATGTATTTTGCATCATTACCAAGTAAACCAAACTGCTGCTCGTGTCTTAACCAGAACCAGGAAGTACGATCACATTAGTCATGTGTTTAGGTCTTTGCACTGGCTTCCTGGGCACCAAAGTACATGAGACATGTTAGTGCCTATGAACCATCTCACACTCTGAGGACCTCAGGTACTGGCCTTCTACTGGTGCCCAGAGTCAGGACTAAACGTGGACCAGTATCAGGACTAAACCTGGACCAGAGTCAGTACTAAACATGGACGAGAGTCAGGACTAAACGTGGACCAGAGTCAGGACTAAACATGGACCAGAGTCAGGACTCCCATAGACCAGAGTCAGGACTAAACATAGACCAGAGTCAGGACTAAACGTGGACCAGAGTCAGGACTAAATGTGGACCAGTCAGGAATAAACATGGACCAGAGTCAGGACTAAACATAGACCAGAGTCGGGACTAAACGTGGACCAGAGTCAGGACTAAACATGGACCAGAGTCAGGACTAAACATAGATGAGAGTCAGGACTAAATAGGCTCAAAATATTTATTTTATCTGTGCATATGACTGCAAAAGGTTGAATGCTCTCTTTATTTCTTTTAAAGTAAGTTTATATTTTATAATAATGTTGTGTTGTTTTGTATTGTAATTTGATGCATCTTCTCCTGCCTTGTAAAGCACTTTGATTGCTTTGTGTATGAAGTGTGCTTTACAAATACATTTGCCTTGCCTTTTGAAGCACTTTTCACAACTTTCAGAAGCAACAGCGAGTCGAGCCATGTTGAGAGGTAAATAAAAGCTAGCGCTAAACAATATTACCTGAACTTCCTGTATATTAATTAATACATGAATGTATTAGACAAATAAGAGATAAGACACTGATATTTTGACGTAAAAAAAAAAACACTTTGCCACTGTATCTGTGTTCGGTCAAAAAATATTTTATGCTGTATATTGGCTTGTGTTGATTATGTACAACAAAGTTTGATAGTTTGAACATGTTCACACTATTGCTGTGTTCTATGAAAACCATTTTTAAACCTTACCTGTTTGAATGGTAGTTTGAGAGGCAGTCTATGCAGCCTGTCAGCTCTCTCGTGTAACACAAAAATTCTTAAAAGGAAATAAGGTACAAAAAGAACATTATCCCAAACTATCAACTCCAACCACTTCTAACTTTCTTTATGATTGCGATCTTGAGTAGAGACCTCCACCAATTCAAAGCAGCGAAACAAACAGCATTACAGAGGAGAGCAGCGAGGCAATATCAGAGATTGTCCTGAGCGAGCTTAATGGAAAAGGACTTGTTCTGTCAGTGGCTCTCATGGTGATCGAATGCCACGCGCTCCTCTCTGACAGTGTGATATTGGCCTGGCATCGGCGTGATGAATGTATCAGCTCGAAGTCAGAAAGCACTCCACATGTGACACTGTTTATACCACCGTACACACACACACAGACAAGGAGGCAGGACCATTGTCTGAAATAGGTTTATGGAAAACAGGGATTGGGCCAAAAACATGCACGTGTAAGTGAATTGGTTATTTTAAATTGAGCCTTGTGAATGAAACAAAGAGGTAATGGTGGTTTGTCACCTGGGGCAATTCACTTACGTATTTCTGGACAATAGTCTTTTTCTGCAAACCAATTTCCAAAGATGGAGTAGGCAAGAAAATCATTTAACCAAATGGAAATGAATTCTAAGGAAATTCTAAACTAAATAAGCTGCAGAAACAAAACATATTTAGCCATTGTCTCAAATTGGTTTAAGTGTAACTTCACAAAAACACATGAAATTGTGTGATTATTTGTGAAAAAGGTGCACATTTGGTTGAGGTGACTTTGCTATGCCCCTCTGGAGAGTAAAGCACAACTTCCTGGTGTGTTGTTGAAGCAGAAGGTGAAGAAAACACAGGAGTGCGGGGTCTGACCTTTCCTGGGGCGGGTGATGACCCTCCTCGGACCACCTGGCTTTGTGCCACAGTCAGGCAATTAAACACTCTCCTCTTTGATTAGCTCAGACAGGGCCAGAGCACTGCCCGGACCAGAACAACTCAGAAGACAGCTCTGATGAGGGTTCACACTGCAGTATTGCTCACACGCAGCATCAGAAATGGGAAAAGAACACAGCGCTGTGGTCTAATTACAGGGCATTTGCATATAGATCCACTGCAATTTCATTTCATTTTATGACAACACGTATAGTTCCCACTGAAATTCAAGATACTTCCAAAAGCTTAAGCAAAATGAATGAATGAGACAAAAACATAAATCAATCAAGCAACATTTAACATACTTAAACACTTGCCCTTTTTAAAGTTACTTGTCTTTAATTACTGACCTGGTTTGACCTCTCCTCCAACTAGGAAGACGATATTAACTGATTCAAATTTGAGCCAAAATTTCAATAACTCTTGGTGAATTCACTGAGTACCTCTGGCCTAAAGTCAGTGTTGGGGAAAAAAGTATTGAAGAAGTAATTAGTTAGTGGTTATTTATTACTTTAAAAAAAATTTATTAGTTACACTACACGGCCCCAAGATATTACTTTAGATTACTTTGTGTGTACTATAGCAAACATCAATCAAAAATGGGATTTTAAATTTTATTATTGGCATTTAAACAAAGACAAACAGAATAGTGGCTTAAATAGGCTCAAATTCAGCAATAAAAATGATTATAGATCCTTTTCCAGCTGCTGATTTGTGTCTTTGAGCAGTTTAGATTTTTTTTTTTACTTAAATAATAATAATATATAATATAATATATATATATAATAATATTTTGTGAGTAAATGTAATATAATAACAAGTATTTTCACAGTAACTAAGTTCCACCCAACACTGCCTAACAGGAGAAATTGTCTGGATGTTTTCAGATGGAGTAGCAAGGCGTTTTGAGACTGTCAAAACATAGCACACCACTCACACTAATTTTCAATAAAAAAAAAAACAAAGAAAAAAAAAAAACTGACATTTGCATAATATACAATCAGTTAATGAAACTTAACAACCAGTAAGCCCACAATTAGTAGAGCCAAAGAATATATTTCAACAAAACTTTTCTGTTCTCAAGTAACTATTTGTTTTGGGCACAGTGCTTCATAGTATTTGTTCGACACAGAGACACTGAGCAGACATGACACGTCCCAGTTCTAACCTGATTGGCTCCTGTTCATCCATCACTCTGCTCTGCCACACAGCAGACCTGAGCACTGGTCTTATCTGTGAACCTCTGTGAGTTACAGCATGTACCACTCCTACCGCCTCTGTGCCTCTGCATCAGCACCACGACACCTCTGTCAATCAGCACACGCAGCATCATTTATCACACGCCACAATACAGTCAAAGAACAACAAGGAGAGCAGCGAGGGAGGGGAGCGAGGTGGAGTACGAGAGGGTTCCACTCAACAGAGACAAATGATGCCAAGCTGGATTATCAATTGTTCCTAGTTGGACAATTCAGGTCATTTTGTTTTCTCAGGACGCTTGAAAATGCTACAAAATATGTAAAGTGAAGTTTGACAACACACCTGACAGTCCCTCAAGTGATACTGGTTTGGCATGTTGGCTGAAAACAAATACAGACTACAGTGTTTAGTGTAATTGTTCCAAATAAAAAACAATGAATATTAAATCTTAGACCTTTTTTTGTAAAGTAGTGTTTTTTTCCCATCAAGGAGTGTATTGATGAAAGTGTTTTCTTCTATATCAGACAAGTATCGTTTTATTACCTTTTATTACCTTATTACCTAACCAGTTTCAACAGTCACTTCTGTCTTCGTCAGATGCGTCGCACATCGAATAGGTGACGTGTCTTATTAGCTCCTGTTCCCAGGCATGGTCAGCTAAGTAGACTGTTCTACATACAGGAGAGTTGGAAAAAAACATCTCAATTCATTGTGTGGGCTTGCTTTCTGATTTATATTGCTTCTTTGATCCATCGTTTGTATTTGTTGGTTTCTTGATAAATAATGGACTTGGAAGTGAGTTGTCCCAGTCCTTTATGTGGTTATTTCATTTACAGTGTTCAAATATTGGTGGCAATATAGAAATGATCGTCGAAACTAGCCAGGTTATAAACCATCTCTTTCCTTTCTGATATAGAAGAAAATGCTTTCATGAATACTATAAGAAGACATGTTGAACATCTCTAACCTAAGGAGTGCATTGTATGGTGACAAAAGCAAGCTGCTGCGTACAACCTTACTCAACAATCTCTCATATAGCAAAAAGCAGTGCTCTGATTGGTTGTGCATGAATGCTCCACTTCAGTTTCACTTTGCAGTTTGCAAAAAGATGCTATTAAGCTGTGATTTTAGCCAATTTTTTGCATGTGAATATTAATCGTGCACCAACAAATTTAAAACAAGGAACTAGTTGGATAGATTTACATGAAAATCAGATACATCTGATTGAATAAAGAGACTGTGAACAGCCCATAATTCATCACTGTTCAAATGTACCATCAAAAGAACAGTTATGTCACTGTGTAAATATAATTACTTTATACCTGTACATGTTCTTCATTCCACTTTCTCTACAGTACTTTCTTTGTGCCTATTGACTTGGAGGAGCTTTTATTGCCTACAGTGACTGCAGTAACAGATAAATAAGTTTAATATCACAGAGACAAGAAGGAGATTAACCCTCTTTCAGAAAAAAAGACAAAGTCAGGCAGAAAAAGAGGACACACTTGGTTCAGTTGGACAATTTAAAAAAAAAAAAAAAATAGAAATGTGTAATTGTGATTTGTTTTGCCATTTATAAAAGTCATAAAAGTCTAATTCTGTTGAAAAATTTTAAACATAACCAGAGCAAAACTAAACCGAAACCATTTCAACTTCTTGCAATGCTAACGCTAACAACCATAATTATGACTGCTGCACTGGCAAAGAACGACAGAATGCTGAACAAGATCATTTGACTCACTTCTGCCAAGATCACAACGAGAAATGACACGCTGCGTTTCATGTTTTCTTTTTTTTTTGCAGCTCAATACAAAGCAGCCTAAAAGGAGAGCGACGTAGGGGATAGTGCTTCTGAACTCAGCATGATTCAAGCGCAGCCGCAACCTTTAGCTCCACTTTGAAGAGCATTTACATCCTTTTATAGTTCGCCAGATCAATTGGACATAAGGGGGAAGTATGACCGTCTTCCCCAACCTAAAAAAAATCGTCTCTCTGGGAAGTCGTATAGGTAAAAAGTGAGCAAATCTGAACACGGTATCTGAAGCGGTAATGGTTAGAGGCTACGTGTGGAATACAGATGTGGGAAAGAATGTCACCGCGGCTTCAAATTGATACCTTCTGAATTGATGAGAAGGTAACATATGTAAACATCAAACTCTCGCTCACCTCCAAACTATGGCTAGGCTTCCCTTTTGGATACAACCTGGGCAAAAGACTGGCCTGATCAAGTAATTTATGCTCAGAAAGAAAACATTGACTTTCAAATGCACCAGCGCCCGCAGCCAGGCTTTGAGGCTGATTTGATCCCCCTTTGAGATGGTGAGAGATACGGGCCATTCCCCCTAATCACATGCCAGAGACCATGCAATCACACGGCAACAAGCAACGTAATCGTACCCGAGGTCTCCTCCCCGTCAGCTGGGAGAATCCACAGCCGTGACATAAACATGTGTAGAGAAAGTGAGCTCTAGAGTGTCTTTATGTAGATTGTTAGATACCTATGTGCAGTGAGTGCTAGATAGTTGGTACAGACGGAAAGAAGTCTGGTTGCCATGGGAATGAGTTAAATTTAACGGCTAAAGTGGATGAAAATGTTACAGTTTTGAGTGATTTAGCTGCTTTATTTTATTTCATAAGACGAGATAAGGTATGTACGGTATATGAACATATATAGTGTAAATGTCACAGCCTAGCTATGAGTCTTAACTGAAATGCTAGATCTTTTACATCTACTGCAGCAAAAACCTTAAGCCTAAACCCTTATCCAGCTATTTCTAAGTTGAATTGCCAATGAAAGCAAGCTGCTCCATTAGACTTGATACTCTATAGCATTAGCATTATACAGAATATGTTTTTTATGTGCAGTTATTTAGTATTTTGATGTAATAGTAATCTAGACAATTTAACAGTAAAAGATCATTTATAACTTCAAACCTCACAATAGAACCATGCTACTGATCGTGAACCTCACTTTAGATAAAAATGATGATGCAAAACACATTTTTTGACTCAAGTATTCTTTGAATGCAAGGTGAAACAAGAAAATCTGCAAAGGGAAAACAAGGAACGCTTGTAGAGAAGAATGTGTATGGAAAGTATAAGTCAACATGCTTTAGAAGCCATTCAAATTACAAATATCCTCGTGGATTAATAATAAACTGTTTTACATGAGCCAAGATTTCAACAGTCAGAATTCACTTTGCTGAAAGTCAGTAACATGATATGAAATGATATTGCAGAGCTACTAAACAGTTTTTTTTTTTTACGTGGTTTAGTCCTAAAACGATACCCAAAGCAGGACACACAGGTGGGCAGTGTAGTGTAAAACTGTGTTCACATGGCAAATAAAAAAGCCAAGTTTGATGAGTCTCCTCTAAAGGCCGAGCTCGACCTACTCCACTTTATCACACTGTGCCAGCTTACACTGCTATCTGCACTGCACTAAATCAATTAGCATGTCATTAAGATAGCTTGTTCCAGCTCAGTAGGCACGAGGGAGGGGCTAAACTATTATCAGAGGACACCAAGCCACTCACTCCAATGCCAATGTGGTACAGTATGGACTCACAGGAACCTAAATATGACAGGAAAATCCCAAAACTACCTGATTTCACAAAGCTGTTCTGACTCATCAATGGAGAACAACAATGCAAAGTAATTTACAATTAGTAGGTGACCGTAATGGTTTCTACTGTTTGCCAGTTTTACAATGGACAACTGTGGTCAATGAACAAAGCAAAAGTAATCAAGAGGGTTACAGCCTTTGAACTGACGCAACCTTCACAGTCCAACAGAAATTTGAGCTTTAGTTTGAACAAAATCCCAAAGATATTGTTCCAGATACGGAACACTTGAACAACTGTATTATCTCTGTTATAATGTTGTGGCAATTGCAGTTTGAAACAAAATGTATGAAAAATGTTACTTGACAAATTAATGCCCAGATTGTAATCCCTGTTTTACAAAAAACCACGACTCAATAGATTCAAATTAGAATAAGATTTACTTTGAATTGTGAGGGAAGACAAGCAATATTACAAAAACATTTCTTTCCTGATCTAAACCCTATGACGTCTCTAACTTGTTCTTGTCCCTGTGTTGACGTCCTCACGTTTGCGTTGCATGTTCTCAAAGAAGCAAAGTTCAAAGTGTCCCTTTTATCTGTGATCCAGAAGTCTCTCCTTTTCCTCTTTTAGCATCGTTAAGTTGATTGTTGTCAGTCTTTGGTTAATGCCATTTTGGGTTGTCACTGTCTCTTTCCAAAACCATCCACTGATGATCAAATCCAGTACCAAGACCTGGAGATCACAGTCTGAACTTAGATACCTTTTTGACTTGCAAACATAGTGTAAACCAGTCCATTTGAATGTTGGTTTGCTTTCTCCAAACACCAATCTTTAGCCTAGATTTACCTAATGCATTTTAGATACATAGTTTAAACCATTTGAATTATTACAAATAAACAATACACTTAAACACACATAGAAAATCCAATACTAAACTCTCTTTGTTGACCCTCAAAAACTGCTCAAAAGACATATGCTAAACGCAGCATGTGATCATGTGATGTTTATTACTGACCACGACATGCCTGTCCTTTTCTGAACTCTATAAAACTTATGTCCAGTCCTGCAAAGTATTCAGAAATATTCTTGGCTGGTCAGGCAATGCAAAATGTATTTCACTATGTTTTATCAAACACCAACATTAAGCAGTCTTTTCCTTTCAATCCAAATCCAGCGTCCACACTTGTCTGAACATTTTGCTTATTTCCAGTCGGCTCCGCTTTGGTCTTTGATAGGCTTAATCTTCATTAGCGCAGCAGCGGAAACATATCTCCAAAGGAAACAACACTTCCTGATAAACATGGAAAATGCTGTAGCTTTAGTCTTTTACAACAAACTTTGCTTCATGTTTTAAACCCACAAATGTTGTAGATTAAACTCAAACCATCTAACAGTTAAAGAATAACTTCATTTCATTCCAATTGGATTCATATCTTCGCAAATCTACTCAAGTGTTGAAAGTAGTGGTTTTGAACTAAATCAGAAAGGTCGCAGGAATCAAAGAGCACCCATCATATTATCCAGAGAAAGCCAGATAATAAAATGTTCAGATCATAAAAAGCCATAAAATCCCCATTCGTCTGCCTTGGGCCAAATGACTGCCACTAATGTATTAGGCTACGCTGCAGTATTAGCGCTGAAGCCAGGAAAGTAATGCGGTGACAGAGAAAACTAAAAGAGCATTCATACACACTTTGTCAATGTGTTTCTGCCGCCAAATGTGCAAGTTTTATCCAGCAAAACCATCACATTTGAATTAGAGAAGATTATAACAAGTTCCAAAGTGAGCAATGACCAGTGATAGAGTTAAATTTGTGATAATGATGTGACTAGAAGCTCAATAAAGCATAAAAAAGTAGGTGTTTAATCAGGGTTAACTGTAAGGATGTAAACGGAACCAAGCTAGAAATGAACACGGCCAAACCACAGTTAAAGTGAAGCTAACCCGCAAGACTATTCTGCCATCAAAAACAAAAAACTAGTCATTCAATTACATACTCTCATTGCTTCTTTGGGCAAGACACTTCACCTGTGTATGAAAAAGGTCATGATTGGAGGCGTAGACTCATTGAATAGCAACTTGATAGACTGAAATGCAGAAAGCAACAAATGCCACTGAATCCAAGAAGGCATAAGCAGTCACCACTGGCTAAACTATATAAAGGAGCATAAGATGGCGAGAGAGATTGAGGGACACTTTATTGATCTCTCAAGAGGGAAATCATTCTCTGCATTTGACCCATACTTGGTCCATAGTCCACGGAGACCATACTTGGTCCCATCTCCATATATTGTGCTTGGCTTAGTCAGGACCTCAGCGAGAGCGGGTGCAGTTGGAGGTGAAACCGGAGTGAGTGACATATGACAGTCAGATTTAGGTGGAGCAGGTGAACTTCTGTTATTTTAGTGATACAGTAAGGCCATCTCCTCAAAATAGGCCTCTGTAAAAGCTTTGGCTGCAGCAGATGTAAAGTTATGTAGCATTTCAGAGGTCCAAAGCTAGCAAAGCTATCTTAGCTTCATGCCCCATCTCCATGCTACAAGACAAACAAACAGCTCAATTCACAAAATCCTAACTTATGTATGATGAACATCACAGGATGGATGAAATTCCAAGAATCCAACTATTTTCACGGCAACATCCTCTGCTGCATCAGGTTTGAAAGTCTGACATTTCAGAAGTCCAAAGCTACCATAGCATTCACTTTTGTTTTGTCTCCATGGTAACTAAAAAACGTACGAAAATTATTGAAAAATAGGCATTTCCTTTTAGAAATCCTTCAGTAGTTACCTCATGTTTGTTAAACAGCAGAGGCATCATAACTAGTTGTTCTAAATTGTTAGCTCAGTTGTAAAAACTGAGCTAACAATCAAAAAAGGTTTCAGTGTTTCAGAGCGACAGCAAAATAGCAGTCAACCATTCCGTTTCTATTACACCGTCCTGAATAATGAAAAACAAGTATAAAATATGTGATCATGCGACCTTTAATTGTCCTAAAATAGAGAGCATAACGCTAGTGTTGCAATGCGCAAAGGTCATGTACTGCGGAGAATTAAAAATCATCTGCAGAAGCTACATGTAAGTAGATAGCATGAAAACAAATGCTGCAGCAGCGACTTAAATCATGATTCCTATAATATAATGTCAACAGTGAAAATTTTTTGGACAAGCCCCTTTATAATAATCATTGTATACTGTACTTATTCTATCCTGTTTAATTTATGACCAAATGCCATATCTTAAGCTAAGCGAAATTAGCACTTTATGTGCTTATTGTATAGTGTTCTCTTGATGTCTATTCGTTTCCTGTGGCTTCGTCAGTGACCCTCTCAGGTCCCAGTGTTATCTGCTCTAGGGTCCTAGACTAGAGACTTCAAAGTACTCTCTGCTGGTCTTTTAATTAGTTGTTCTCTCAGTGTTTCCTTAACTCATCTCCGTCCTGCTGTGGCATAGCTGCTGTTGCTAATTATATGCTCTTTCTCTTTATATCTCTTCGGTCACATAGCATATCATTGTATATTTTAAGTGTTATAATCGAATCTATGTATATCTACATTAATAATACTTGTGTGTTCCTAGTTTTTAAGTATTCTTTTAATTTATGGTGTTTTCATTTTATATTATGTAATACTTCTGTCATATATTATGCTCAGAGTTTTTGAAGTGCTGCCTTCGTATTGCTTTATGCACATCATTCAATTATTCCCTTTGTTCTATTATTATTACCTTATCAGACGTGTTGACATGATAATTAGACTGTTCTACTCTACAATACAAATATCAGGTGGTTTCAGTGTTGGTCATTTATGAAATGCTCAAAAGCTGTACCTATGATATTTTTTTAGTGTCCTCATCAAATAACTCAGATTATTTTGATGCTGTTATGTAGATTCAAAAAGTCCTTTGATGTAAAAGATGCTTTATGTCACAGTTGAGTTGGGGTGACGTACATCACACGAGTGACACTTGATGCTTCACAATGTGCTATTCTTTATCATAATCATTTTAACCGCATGATTGTTTTACCATTCTGATAGAATATGGCTCACGGTATTTAGTGAGCATGTCTATAAAGTTATCATAGTAGGATCAAAGCATCAGATAATTTCTTTTTTGCTGTATATTGTGTTTGACAATTGGGCTGATAATAAATCGCTTGGTTCATCCATTTCTTACTTACTCACTGTATCTTCGGTGTGAAGTCTCCATCCACCAAGTCACACTAGCTACTTTTTCAATTCTCAATAGGTCTCCCACTATGTTTATTTCTTCACATGTTTTCTCTGATGATATTTTGTCTACTCTCTAGTTGTACTTGTTTTATAATTTGTGTGCTATGTAGCTCTGTGAGTATTCAGTATGCGATTTATCTCAGTGTACTACACTCTCAGTACATATTAATATCATTCTTTATTCATGAGATGTGTGTAGAGATAGTGGATATTTATAATCACCTATGTTTTGAAGTCTTTGTTGAGGTGTCTACAGTGCTATCAGCTTTTACTATAAGTTCATGCCCATGACGTCTGGTGGTGTATAAGGTGTGAAGTGTATTTACATCATCTTGTTATTTGCAGTTGCTCTCAGTGCTCTGGTAGTCGATGTTATCATAATCCCTAATTCTGTTTCTTTGTCTTGTGCATTGAGATTTGTTGGCATCTTAAGGCTTAGGCTGCTTTTCCCTTCCGTAACGGTTGCATAGCTTAATTGTGGCATGTGTCTATCCGTCTGATACATATTCCTGTTTGTTAGATGTCTAAATTTAATATAATGTGTCTCAGGAGCATGTATTCAATGTGTAGATTAAATACATTTGTTAAGCATGGTAATAAGTAATAATACTTAAATATACATCTTGAATTTATGAGTGTGTCATAACTCTATGCGTCCATTTGTAGTGTGTGTGTTCTTTTTTTGGTATCGTGATATTTTTATATTATTAAGTTTTGTTTTTCTTTAATTTACCATATGTGATCCAAAGTCTTTATTGGTGCTACAAATCACACTCTTCTGGATTAGACTTGTGCTGATGAGGTAAATGAGTGTATCATAACATCTGTGTACACATTTATCACGTCGGTTTTAATTTATGATCTTGTATTCTCATGACTATCATATTTTAGATTTGATAACTAAGATCCTTTTATCAAAGCCATCTGATGAGTAGTCTAGTGCTAGCTAATTTAGCAAAGAAAAAGGAGTAAGTTTAGTATTACAATTATAATTTATTGTGTTCTAACTGCGTCCTATAATGCCTTATAGTGGGAAATAAGTATTTTTTTATTTAATGATTTGTGACTATAAATAGTTGGCATTTTTCACCAGTTCTAAATGACTTTGTGAATATACATATTGGCAACAGATTTTGATACAATGGGTCAATAAATTCTTATTATAATTATGTTATACATTTTAATTTTGTCTATAATATTTATTGTTAATCTCATTAAGTGATATACTTTTTTTTATTTGATTGATCACTCTATGGTAGTTCTATTCTTATTTCAGTCTTTTATTCGAAGCCTTTCTTCTGTGAATATTGTTTGTATGTTCTTTTACTTACTGATTGTTTAAAATCTATGATATAATTTTTACCAGACATATTCTCATCAAATGATGTAAATTATATAAACTTACTCATAGTCTGTTTATATTGATTTTTAAATTTAGATGAATTCCCTGAATGCCTTCTCAAATATTCACTCTAATCTATTTTCTTTGACGTTATATTGGTTGACATAGAGACATCACAAATGCGTTGTTCTGTCTTTTCTAATTTCAAAAGATAAGTTATCTCCTAAATACTTATCCTCTTTAAGTGTTTTCATCATTGTTCTGTATTCTTTTTCATCTTTGGATGGATGACTGTTTGTGATGTCTCCAGTATGTGACTTTGTCTTTTTCATTTTACATATGTGAATATTCTGAAGGGGTAGGTTGTGAGTCGTGTTATTTAGTTTTTATTGGTATGTCACTCTGCTCTGTGATCTCACGTCTGTGCCTGTACTGTCTCCTACTTTTGTGGTCGTAGTGGTGTATATGGTGTGCTTTAGGTTAATCCATTTCATACGTGCACCATGGATGTCTTTTGTGGAAGTCTGTGTGTTGTGCGCCTGTGCTCTCACATTCGCGTGATGTCTTTACAAGTTATTAATACTTCACCCGCTATACAAGCTACGAAGTTCATCTACTTCTCAGGCCGTCTTTGCATATTTCGGCTGTCAGTGCGAGCTGCACAGAGCAGCACTTGAGAACAGTTTCCAGCGTCTTGTTATGGATTGGTAAAGTACAGCTGGAATGCACTAAGACATGTGGTACGACCAATGAGAGTGCATCAGACGTCGATCGGAAATTAAATGGGTAAATTAAAGCAGAAAGTCAAAGTATTACATGAGGCCAACGTCTAAGTTCTTAGAAACAAATAGGCTTCATACATTGACCTGCTAAACAACTAAATCAGACAAAAAGGAACAATCAACATTTGCATCTCAAAGTTTCTAAAAGTCTTTGTCAAACACTCCTCGATCTAAACACAGGAAGTATCTATATTGTCAATTTGGCTTCAGAATATACGCAGTATTTTCAATAGTAAATCAAATGCTCGCTCACCAAAGTGCGTGTTATTTTTCTGTTTATAGATGCAATTTTTGCACCTGCATTGAAAAACAAGGCCATAGATGTTTAAAATGCATAATTTTATGCTTAGTACTTACAAAGTACTTACAAAGAGATCAATTGCAAAGACAGGTAAGGTAAAATATATATTCTTTTCTTGCTGCATTTCAACATTGAGCTTTGAATAAGCACCTGGAAACTCGTAAGTAACTTAAGCCCTGTTTTCATAGGGTCGGGGCAGTACGGTACGGTCCTATGCTGTTTCCACTGAGCAAAGCGACCCGTTCCGCCCCACTTGCTGGGTCAAGTGAACTGCTTTTGGCCCTGCTTTTACCCTGGATCCTGGAGTAGAGCCTACCGTAGTCCCCCTTTAAACACGATGATTGGAATAGAGAAAACACAGGCTCAGCATGAACATGAAACATAAACTTGAAATAATGTTCCTCAACAAGCACTTGATCCTGTGACAAACCACTGCATTTTCAGTGATGAAAACTTGTATGTGTTGCTCCGATAAAATTAACAAAACAAAGCTATCACGTTAGCATCATCTGTTTACTGTTGGTTAAGGCAAAACACTGTAAAAAAAAATGTAAATCTTGTGAGTAATGTGTCCAACATATCCAACCTCAAAGCATTAACTGGTTTAAAATGTAGCTCATAGTCGCAGAGGCTTTGCAAGAAAAGTAATATTAAAAGTATATTGTCTATAATATAAAAGTAAATTGTAAAAAAAGTGGCGATAAATCAGGAGTAGTTTTTTGTTTCCACCAGCCTGACCCTCATGTTATAGCCACAGACTTCATAATATTATGAATCACTCAGATGGAT
The DNA here is from genome assembly GCA_038363315.1 of Mugilogobius chulae. Lineage (NCBI taxonomy): Eukaryota > Metazoa > Chordata > Actinopteri > Gobiiformes > Gobiidae > Mugilogobius > Mugilogobius chulae. The sequence goes on along the minus strand of CM076407.1, from coordinate 32,677,370 downwards.
GCCAGGAAGAAAAAGTATAATTCAGGTAAATTTTCTTTTTTATTTATTTAAGAAAGCATGTTATGTGTGAGTGATGTCATGTGCTCATGTACAGAAACACTCACCATCATTAACATAAGCGGCCCAAACCGCTCCAAAGTGAATGTGTTAACTCACACATTGAAAATTGTATGAAACTGACTTCCACTTGAAATCTGGCCAACTTTGGTCATAACACAATCCTTATTATCAACACTTCCCAGGGTCACATTCATGATGCATACAAATTGCTTTGCATTTGAACGTTTGTGGTCTACAAAAAGACAACTTTAGACAAGGGAATGTGAGTGTAGAGATTTTTTAAAATGATGCATGCAGTGTGGTTTGAGACCTGAGTAAGCAAATTTAGGCAAGTTCGCTTTGCAGAAAAATTTGAAGTTGTGATGTGATGCAAAACTTCGCAGCGGCTGATACAGTGAACACACTCATCACTGTCACGACGTCTGCAGGTCCACGGAGAGCTCTGAGCTGATGAGCTGTGAGCTTCGGTCCTACAGTAGATCATTGTCCAGTCTATTGTGTCGACATGCAGCGACAAAGGGCCTGTATCTCGCCCGGAGCAGGCCCTTATCATGGCCCCGAACCAGCGCGGTCTCAGCGGATACCCCAACACAGAGATGGAGATGGATGCACACTCAAATCTACTGCTATTGTTACACACAGCTTCTATCTGCTGTCTGTGTAATCTGTGACAATGTTCGAGAACTGAAAGGCTTTTGTTTTGTCATTTGAGACAAGAGAGAGTAAATAAACAAAAATGTGTACCATAACCTGCAGCGTGTATCTCGTAATGTATGACACGAGCGGCTCAGAACAAACACGGCACTTTTCTCCGAGCTGATATTTGGATTAGAAGACACGAGGAGGTATCTATCATGTTGACATGTGTAGGAGCAGATCCTGACGATTGCCCTGTTCACACATATTCATTCATCATCCTGGTTCAACAAATTGCATCTTTAAGCACCTTCAGGCAAACGTGCATCAATCTTTATCAGCTTTTATAGTATTATAGAAAACAAGCTATGTTTAGGCAGTTAAATGTGTCAAATAATTTACAAGAAAAGGAGTTTGACGGAAGGATTTGTAAATATACAGTATTTCACTTTCTGTGAACATGTTTAAACAGTACTATATCAGGCAAAAACTAATGAAAGTAGTCTTTGAGGAGTTTGCTTGTTCTATTCAGGCTTCCACCAGGTGTCCTAGTTACTACAAACATGCACAATAGGCTCCTCCCCTCGTCCTAACCAAGGAACTCCCTTGAAAAAGAGGTTCTGATCTCTGCGGGACTTGTCTGGTTAAATATAAATAAATAAAAGTAGGGCATAACCACAGATTGCGTTGAAACACCCAAATATTCATTAAAAAAATTAAGTACAATTAAAATATTATTATCAATGATAAATAATAATTTAATATAAGAAGGGACACCAACGCGTTTTGACTGTGGCGATCTTCATCAGGGCATGGCACCGACAAAATGACAGATATACATTTTTATAGAAACAAGAAAAAGTCCAACTCTTCATTAAGACCAGGGAAGGATGTTTCTTTTAAAGTCTCCCTTTGTGAGAGCCTTTTAAACTCATCCCCACCTCTGATATTTAAAGTCTAATTTGGATTCTTTGTTTTTATTGCATGTTCATTAAAGCAATCCTTTAATCTTCTTTTAGTTCTTCCAATACAGAAGCAGCCACAAAAACAGTCTATTTCGTAAATGACATGGGTTGAACGCAACCTTTTGAGCTATAACTTAAGGATTACACAATATTACATTTAAACATTGGCCTTATTGTGAGGCACAGTCACATGTATTAACAGTGAACAAAATATAATAGTGATATTCACTTTTATGACTTTCATGAAATGTACTTACTACAAATTTAGGTCTGCTTTTCTCTTTTGGACTGTTACAGTAGATTGAATAAAAGTTTCAAACCCCAGTGATTATTCCAGCTTTCTGCCCAATTGGTCTTGACATTCTGATCACAAACTTTTACAACGTTCATTCAGTCTGTTACTAGAGAATGTTGTTCGTCTCTGTCTCAAGAGACACAATCCTTTGAAAACCCCTGGATTTTGTAAAGGAATTATGAAAGCACGGAAGAGGACTTTTCAGCTCATGTTTTGTACTTTCACGTGGTAAAAGTAATGCTTCGAGCCAAACTGTTTCACTAGTCTCTCTGTGATCCTGTTAAAAGCTTTACAGCACTTGCTTTTCCATGTTGAGAATCCACAGCACACGAGGAGCTTTTCCTAAACTGCGCTCCGAAAAAAAAAAAGTCTCTGTAGACATTTCCTCGTGTTCATGAATAGTAATACTTTCCCCACAGCAGAGATAGCCATCAGTCAACAATGCATCCTCCGCACAGCAAGTAGCAATCCGGGACGGCTGTGTAACTCCGACCACAAAAGTCAGCTCGGGACATTAGCTTGTTATTTACAGTCGGCAATAAGCTCCATAAAACCTTCCTTATGCCGCGGTGTTGATGGATTCCCTGAGTGCATGTTACAGCAATCATCGGGACGCCAACAAGAGCCGCAAACAGAGGACATCGGCGGCAAAGTAATCCTGCATCGCGGTATCATTTGCACGGCCCATCTTCCGCGGCATCCATAACGCTGCAGAGCGAGGGAAGAAGCAAGCAGCACCCAGAGTCTTATAAAACACCTCGGACTGTGGTGAGAAACTCAAAACACGCAACAAGCAGTCAACAAATATGACCCCTAAAAGATCCAATCATAGTCTCTCACTTTCACGGTTGCTACGGAACGGCTCGCAATAAACAAGGAGGTCAAAAGTACGACGCTGTGACAAAGTTTAAGAGGTATTTTTTTGAGAATGAAAGAAAGAAAGGTGTGTTATTAAGAACAGAGCGGAAAATATGGTGTAAATAAAAAGGCTAAAAAAAATAATGTGATGGAAGTTGACCTATAGCCAGGCTCATGCTAGCTGTTTTTCAACTGTTTGTGAGTTTTGGATCAGTTTCAACGCAAACTTAATAAAACATCAAGACTCTATTGAGCTGTTTCATCTCAAAAATAACGCCCTAACGTATCGTGCAATCAAATTAGTTTATTTGTGTGATGCACATGAAACAACATTGGCCATCTCTCATTGCAAACAAACTTTGCTGACCTCACTTTAAAACTGATTGATTTGCAATTATATTTAATTATATTTACTATATATCTGCAAATAGATCTGTGTTAGTTACATCTACAGCCTGCCTGTCCATGGAGTGGATCTCTTCTTCACTGAGGCATACCTGCTTGTCAAAGCCTGATTTTGTCAGATCTCAGAAGCTAAGAAAGTCAAGGCCTGATTAGTACTTGGATGGGAGACTGCTGGAACACCAGGGCCACATTGGGACAACAGAAGTGGATAGTCGTTGTGTCCTTGGGCAAAACACCTAACCCACATTACCGCAGGGTCTGTTATACATAGGTGAGTGGATCCCTGATTGCAAAGCGCTTTGAGCGCCTTGAAAGGTAGAAAAGCGCTATAAATAGAGAGCACTTTCTCTTTTTTCCTCTTCAAGTTTTTTTTTTTGTTTGTTTTTCCTTGCCGAGAATGAGGGTCTAAGGACAGGGGATGCTCTGGACAATTATTCATTTGCTTGTTTACTAATAATCTGCTTCGACATGCTTGATCAATCCCCGTTTCTGAATGTTAGGGTTAGTTTTTGTTGTTTTTTTGAATGTCTATTGTTGTTTTTTTGTTTTGTTTTTAATTTTCAACCATTTATGATAAATTAACAATCTTGAGAAGTTATCGGAGACGACTGTTGTTGTGATTTTGGGCTGTACAAAAATAAATGGGTTTGATTCTGCAATAATCTGCAATGTTTTTCAGTCTAGTGGTATTTTTTCTTCATGTATTTTATTCTCATAAGCAGCCATGTTTGTTTTCATGCAGAAGATTAATTCATCTGTCAGTCACGCAAATTCGAGATGAGCGTGATGGCAATTGAAGATATAAATTGTCTGTTTTTACTGTAGACAATGTTAAAAAGCATTCAACAAAAAGGTCTGAAGAATTCTGCTAGGTGATAGAAGAAAAAAGTCCTTTAATTATCACATGAGACAGTGGTTTTGACCCTTTATCACACAAACACACACTGAAAAGTGGCACCAGAAATTGTGTTGGAAAAAAGCAAGTAAATAAGAACAATATTATGAATTTAGTTAAAGCATGAATGATTTAAATAAAAATAAATGAAATCATAGCTGTAACAAACTGTATTTTTCAACATTTAACCTGGAATTTAACTTGACCGTTCCCCAAAAGCCGCCACACAATTACAATACTTTACACAACGCCTTCAGAGGGTAAAGTGGTCTTTTCCTCAACACGTTCATTTCGGATAATAAGAGAGTAATACTGGAGACTTTGCGTTAAAGTCCTTGAACGCAGCATGCAGCTCAATCTTCAGTCCAATTGGCTTTGAAATTAAAACGTCCACTTCCATTTCAGTTTCCAGTCGAGGGAAATTGATACATTTAGTTTCTTTGTAATGGACAATTGGAATGATGACTATTTTGTCGCTGGCCTAATAACTGCAATTGAACATAATTGTCTGCTTGTTTTTTTGCATTTCTTTGTTGAGCCAATAAACGAGTCCAAATGAGGTGCTTAAAAGGATTTGGCATTACTCTCATTTGCTGTTCAGTAATTAGAAGGTATATTCTTGGGCTTTAAAGAATGCTCATTTAAGAAAGACACAATTCCTGGTACTTTTACTATGTTTTCTATAGATTTCTTTTTCAAAGCCAATTACATTACTGGTAGGTTGAAGAATGTTTGAAAGGCCATGTGCTGTATATTTTAAGTACAATTCAAAAAGTTTACCATTAGACACAGTTGGCATTCGAGAAAACGCCCACTAACGAACCTCCCTGACCCTGGGGCAAACAAAACATGAACTGTGCATCAGAACAGCAGCTTTATTACTAATACAGCAAATGTCAACTTACGGAAATATATTTTACGGTATATATACGGTCCAATATGTAAATGTATTCAACAATGCTGATGGTAGCTGCGAGCAAAAGCTGACATGATGCTAACACTGTCTGGCGTGTTTTAGCATCTTTCTTTAACTTTCTGTTTACTTACTGACTCGACTTGAATTGGTTGTGCTACTTAATTCGCCAGAAAACATCTTAAGAGAGGTACAAATTTTAGCTTCTCTTTGCCTTAACATGGGACTTTCCCTTTGACTTTCCCCCACAGCAGGCCACGCCTCCCAAATATAATGGGTTGCCGACTAAATCTATCAAGCTAAAATGCAAAATGTACACAATCTTTGTAGTTATGTTTGGCAAACATTTTGAATATAACATTAGGCCTTTTCCCACTGTAGGAACTTTTTTCAGTTCCTAGTACTTTTTTAGTTCCTGTCCCCATTTTGGGAGCGTTCACACAGAGCAGGAACTATTGACTGGGCCACACTTTAGGAACTTTTTTTAGCTCCTGCTCTGAGGCAGGTACTTTCCAGTCGACCAGGAACCTTTTGGTGAACAAGCACATTTACAAGTTTAAGTTTGCTTAGAAATATGTTTTATCTGTTCTACATTTAGATAAACTTCCCTTATCCTTGAGAAAAATGATTTAAAGCAATAACTCCCAAAATGTATTTATTTAATTTGTAAAAAGTAACCTATAATACTATCATTAGGAATTACAGTGAATGATTTTGTTTAATGTTAGTTCAGTGATGTTTTCCACTTTTGCACATCATAGTTTTTTGTGGAATCAAAAAAAGATAACTTACCGTACATATTATTTTAATGTTCCAGACTAAACAGATGCTAATGTGAAAGCCAGTAAGACCACTTTCAGTTCTTGGTACTTTCATGTGGGAAATTGCCTTATTTTGATTGAATTTATTAATTTATTTTTAACAATGTACAATGACATTAACCACAATGGCAGGAGTTAGCAGATTCTAATTTTTACAACTATTTCAATCTCTTGTCCTGAAAGAGGAGAGAGAGGAGGAGCCTATTGTACATGTTTTTAGTGTTAGGGGAACCAGAGCATCAGAGAAAACCTGCACAGACACGGGGAGAACATACAAGCTCCAAAAGCCCCTGGACTGCCTGGGTATTGAACCCAAGCTTTTCTTGCTATAAGACCTGGGCCCTAACTGCTGCACTATATTGTCACTAATGGTTAAGAGAAAATGTGTATATTAGAAAAAGTGACAATCTATTTTTCTGAAAAAGCATTTAAGCAATCTGAAATAGATTTTCTGATACAATACAAGTGTGATGCATGTTCTCGTTCAGGTGGATTCAACTGCTCTGTGTGGACCAATTAAACAGTCTACAGCCCATTTAAGCCCTGATTAGTCACAGTCGGGCTTTTAATTTGACATGCATGCTTTACACAGCCAGAGCGACTGATCAAGCGGAGAAGGTGAATGTCAGGCCAATAAGTACAAGGATCGCAATGAATACCTGCTTTTTTGAGCATTTCATTGAGCGACAGCTATACGAAGCACATTCCATCATTTGACTCAAGACTGATCAAAACAAACCATATTCAACACAATAACTAGCACAGTGTTTCTCAAACTCTAAATCAAAATAACTCGTACTTGTTTTTCCAGATGTCATTTTACAACCCATTAATTATTGACTTTACCCCATCTTTACCCAACTTAATTTAATTTGTAGCTTTTGTGAAATAATACATAATTTAGCGTTTTAGTAGCAGATGCAACAGAGTGAATCCTCGCTACAACCACCATAGGCATGTTCATTTCCTCGAGCTTCACTGGGCATGACTGAAAGATGATTCAGCCAATCAAGGTCCACTTTTGATGGATTTGTTGATTGTTGCAGCGTTATTTGGTGCAGTTTGGGAAAATGCAGTTGCAAAATGACTTCTGGGGAAGGATTCAGGTTTAATTTGGAGGATATGTCGGAAAACATAACACAAGATTTATACCAAGACGGACCACATGTCTATTGACTGTGTGCATGTAAGCTGTCAAGGTTTAGCCAAGTCAAGGTCAGATTATACAGTATATTCTTTATATGTCCTATTCGCACGGCCTAATATTTACCTAGGGACCTCATGTAAATTGTAATCATTCCGGATGTCATCTGAGTTTCTGGGAATCACTCATCTCTGTAAAAATGTCTATAAAGTAAATTTTACCTCCTGTAATTGCCAAACTCAGACGTCCTCATGTAATTCTAAAGTTGTTTGAATACGTCTGTGTTTTCAATCTGTGAACTGTTTAGAAATGAATTAATAATGAATCTGCGGCTTATTTTACCTTCAATTTGAACACAATTATTATTATTATTATTTACGAATGATTCTCAAATAGAATTGTCGTAGAAAACTATGATTAAAAACTAAAGATTAATCAAACTACGATTAGAAATCCGTGACCCGGAAGTACAACAACCACAGCAACGGAAGGTCGAGAAGATGGATGTTTAGAGAAAAGAACGGAACGGAACAGAATGCAGCAATGTTTGGATATTTGGACTTTGTCATCGTAAATGGATTAAAAGAGAGAGTCTACGGCTGTTTTATAAGAAATCTGATGTTGTGGATGTGATTCTGATTGACGTTCACAACTGCGTGACAACGAGACACATTCACGCTGCCACAGCTCAGGTAAACTAGTGTTAATTTATGTTAAAACAAACCGAAAAAATGTCATGAATTAGGTAAATGTTGTCATAAATCATCTGTTGCCGTTTCCGGAAAGTCTGTAAAAACAAGAAAACTACAGACATTGAATATACCCGTGTGAAAGCCTGTAAAAACTCAGGCGTTGTGCTGTAATTAAAGTTTACAGACGTCCGAAGGTTTATATTATGCCGTGTGAATAGTACTTTAGACTGTGGCAGTGAAAAACCCATATAAATGAACTAAACAGGAAATGAACATGCCAGCAAGGTGTTAACATTTTTTAAAATAAAGAAGCCAACTGACTTGTGCACAGAGCCAGTTCCAGGACTGATTTGTGCTATTTACAAAATTGGACTTTATTGCTACAGACATAATAACCAAGGTAATATTTTTCAAAAGTATTAGTATTATAGTATTGGCACATACTTTGAGAAACTCGTGAACTAGTACAAAAACAATCAAACTCAAAGCCGACAGATATCTACAGGTCCAACAACACTGCTGTAAGTATCGCAGCCTTACCTTATCAGAATTCTGTTCGATCCAGGTCTTGACCGTGTTCAGGGCGATATCAGCAGCAGGCTCATTGGGAAAACCTGGCAAAAAACACACACACACAAAAAACTATGTCAATAACAGAAGTATCCAACTCACAGGAAGCAAGAAGCTCGGGGAAGATAAAGCACACAGACAAACCCATATCTCCACAGGTAAGAGTCTTATCTACTAAATCAATGGAAAGCAGCTGTCTCCTGAAGCAGCTGTCGGATAAATGCTGGAGATTTGTGGTGCCAGATGCAGAGATGGAAAACATTTCAGTAAATACAAAGTGCACATAGAACAAACACATCTGCAGCACGGGCCCACACATCACCACCTGCAGAGCCGCTGTTGGGGTGCACAAGTCACTGTTTTTACTAGAGGAATAATACGTCGAAGAATAAAAAAAAATGACACAATGGCAACAACTACTGGTAAGTCTTGACACTGTGTCTAAGATTAATTATTTAAACAACAGTGCACTTGTAATGTCAGAAAAGCTTCATCAAGAACAGGACCTTATTAGCTTATTTCTCTTTCATTTAGTAACTTTTACAGTAGCAGGTTTATTTACACAGCACCATTCACAGAGTCAAAAAGTGCTTGACATAACTATATAGAATAGACACAAATGCAAAAACATACAATTGGCTTTTAAAAATACTAACTAATGCATCACATCTTGCAGCGTGACATTAAAAAATATGTGATACGTATGTCTATTTTATGCTAAGTGTAAGCAAATATATACTGCTCAGTTTTTGTTTGCTTTGTTCAAAATTTGCATTGAAAGTTAGTTTGATTTATTCCAAATTGAGATTGCCGCCAGTCCTTTCAAACTGATTAAAATCAATGTGGAAGAATACTGAACAGACTAGGAAGTATAATTTCAGTGCTTGCAGGTGCCCTGTCAGTCAACATGCTTGACAGATGGAAATTTCAATAAATCTGTTTGGGAAAAACATGTTTCTTTTATCAGTCCCAAAGATGCCTTGATGAAAACTGTACAGTTTGAAATAATTTGATGGTAATAAAGCTTAAACGCACAGAGTTGTTTTGAGACTGATCAGATTGTAAGTCTAGCTCATGATCTCTCTGGGTGGTGTTTGCATGTTCTCCCCGTGTCACTGTGGGTTTTCTTCCTCCCACCTCCAAAAGTATGCATGTTTTAGTTAATTGGTAAAGTTCACCGAGTGAGTGAGAGAGTGACTGGTTGTCTGTCAGGGCATTTACATGGAAGCCAAGAAAACCGGATAAATAGCCTAGTCCGATTTAAACCAGTTTTCCAAAGTGCATGTAAACCCAGGCAGACCTATTGAGGAGCAATTTACAGCTCCTAGAAGAGCTGTAAAGCGGTTTTCGGAAAACCAGTTGGCGCATGTGGTCCCGACGATTGTAGTCTGATTTCAGATGTCATGTAAACAGACAATCAGTCTGCAGCTGGATAAAGGCTACTAGCATCCTCACAACCCTGCCCACTGCACATTTCAACAATAAAGTTTCACATCAAAAAAGTGTCTGCAAAAACAACACCACATAAAATAAATCTTACACAGATATTTAACACAGTTACTTATCCAAAACTCAGTGTTAACTTATAACATTATGAAAAACTTACTAATAAAACAATGTTTAGGTAAATGAACATAATGCAGTCTGAATCATGCAGTAGTGAATCTGATACAGCAGGACAGGAAATCAATAGAGTCCAGTTTTCTAGCCTAGTCTGATTTCCCTGTGCATGTAAACGCACCGTGTGTAACCTTGCAACGAGTTGGCCACTGTCCAGGGTGTTCCCCGCCTAAGGCCCAAAGTCACTGGGATAGGCTCCAGTCACCCATGACCCCTTACAGGAACAAGCAGTAGAAATGAATGAAAGTAAGTCTACTAAACTCTAGTGCTGTGAACTGTGGGCAAAGCAGGTCCTGTACAAGTTTGGCATTATTCACAACAACATTGTGCCAACTCAGGGGCTCTTACACCGAGTTAACACGACGTATTGATCTCCTGAGCACAGATTGCACTTGTATTAATTTTTAATAAGGCCAGCAGAAGGAGAACTCTGCTGATCTCGAGATCATTTGCTGCCACTGTAGAGAACTTCACAGGCCTGACACTTAGAGTGAGCTATTGACTTTAAAAGCCCCTGGACCGGGCTCGCTTTAGCGCCAGTATATGTGCCATTACCAAAAGCGCTGACAATCTGCTCCCTGTCAGAGTCTAGTGTTTCAGTTGTCTTCCTTTCAGAGTAATTATTGTTGAGTGTGGTCTTTCCAGCTTCGAGCAGACTGCAGTATTCCACTTACTTACATATCTGACTGCAGACTTCAAAATGCTTTCCTTCTCTGCACCGTTCAGACTGGTGACATGCACACAGCCCCTTTTACCACTGAGACCAGACATGAAAGTTAACCTTCTTTTGTATCATAACCCACGACCCAGAGGTTGCGGTAAGCACTGTCATTTTCCCAACGACGGAGTTCACAACCTCAATTTCAACTCGCATCAGCTCCGCGCGCAGTATGTTGTACGCTGCTGGTCAAAGCAAACATTTTTTTTTCCTTTCTTTTTCTGGGTGACTGCGCTGCTCAAAGGCAATGACACCTTTCAAATAGGCTTACAAGTCACCTCTCACCTCTGTGTCGACGTAAATACAAATCCGAATTATTTCATCACACAATCAGGGCGTGCAATGTCAAAGTCTCTCCTCATAAGGACTCCCCCATCAGGACGCGTCTTCTCTTTTATCCCCGGAGTTATACCTGTGGATTCAGAAAGTATTTGATGTCTGTGTCTCGTCCGTGTTGAACTTCTCCTCCTGCCGGTGTCTGACAGCAGAGGCAGAGTAAGTCAGAAGTGGCTGGAGCACTGCTGAGCCCTCCCTGAGCTGCTCTCAGGAGTCGTGGGTGAAGAGTATGTGTGAGATGAATAGCAAGCTGCACTATGACAGCCGGGTCTACAGTTACTCTCGTCTACAGAAGTTTGGGAGTGTGTCAAAGAAAGTGCTTCTCAAACAGTGGTGTAGGTGAAAGTATAGGTTTTTCCTGGTCTTTTTGAGTTTTATTTGAGATTATATGTTATTGTCATGTTTATACTTTTGTCCTTAGGTATTACTTATGTTTTAGTTTGTGTTGATAACTTCTAAGTCTTACAAGTGCATTCAATATTTAAGCAAACCAACTTTACTGCTGGTTTGGAATTAGAACATGATTGAGTATTTGTTTAGCGTAGTTCTGAAAGTCTTTTATCGTACATCTGGCAGATCTCATTTTCAGTTTGAACCATGGTGAGTTATTTTTGAGTGCTTTTATATCTGTCTTATTTATGATTTTGTATAGAGGAATTATTTGTTTATCAACACAATGCACGCGCACCAGGTATGCAGAAAGAGCTGCCGCTTGGTGACCAAAGCCGTGGAAACAAGTCAAGACAGCACCGTTGTCAGCTAACTACAAGAGTTTATCACTGTGTGAAAACAACAGTTATGAAGTTAAATTAACATTTGTGAATGAAATCCGACCCTATACCCATAGGCGTTAATTTTTTTTCTTCAAACTTGAAGAAAGAGCCATGTGAGTCACAATGTGACTCTTTGGAACAATTGCTGATTGACTGTGCTGAGGGTTTCATTTTTATGAGCAAAAAAACTTTTCCAAATGCTTGCAAGAGCAAGGAATGAGTTAGACATGCTGAAATACCAACTTCTTATGTACATACTGCTGTCTAATTATTATTAGACACACTTTAATAGTCCTATTTTTTTATCTTCCATTCATTTTTGCATCAGAACATATATCAAAACATCTGTAGTGAAGTTTAATTTACAAATCCCACAATCTACTGTACATCTATAACAGACTCAAACAGTCTGTTCTCTATTGTTTTTAGCATGAGGCTATAGCATCCCTAAACGGCTCTAGTTGTGTTGGCTTCAGAAAGTTGTGAAAAAAAAACAAACAAACATATTTTGGTGGAGAATTGTGAAGCTCACAATGGATTAAAATGTGCAAAACATGTGACTGTGGTAAAAAGATTAATATTAATCGGTTTGCTTACATTTTAAAAATGATAAAAATTGGGTAAAGCACCATAACCCTTTAAACGCCAGAGTTTTTCAGTTGAAATACATTTCAGGAAATATAGTTTTAAAGCTTTTAATGGGAAAATGAAAACTGATATTTGTATTAGTTAATAAATCGCTGTTACAAAGTTGCATTTGGTATTTTTTAATCTTCTGAAACTTATCAAAAAATGTCTGATAAGAAAGTCTGATAAGTCTAAATAATATATACTGAATACAGAGAGGCTGAAAACACTGCAAAATTGCTACTTTGGCACTTAAAGGGTTAAATTTATTATGTTCCTGTGCTCAAATATGCTTCATCCTTGATTTTGCAGTAACTTTCTAATGTTTTACAATTCACTTTGCATTTTATCACATAGTCTAGTGGTCAGAGAAACTCCCTAAACCAGCAGAGATAGCAGAGGTACTTGTTCACAGCTCCTTGCCCTTCAAAAAGCATCCCCGGAGCTTTAGCCTCTCCGACGTAATCCAGGATGCCAAAGCCGCTCAGTGCTTGGTCAGCCGGCCTGCTTACACTTGTCTCCTGAATGCATTTAACCTTTTGCAGTTGTTGTCATTTAAAACTTTGTGTCTTTCTTTTTTTAAAGCCTCCACACATTTGCAGGTGTACCGACACTCCTGCTCGCACTTCAGTTAACAGAGACCAACAGATGTGCTGCTGACGCGAAAGCTGAGAAAAAGAAAGTCTACAGAGACGGGCCAGCTGTTTATGAGGAGCAGACACGTGGGAGAGGTGTCACTGAGGTAGGCAGAACAAATGCTGATGAGAAGTAAGTCTTTTTGTGCAATAAGTTGGAATGTATAGGAGAAAAGACAAACTTTAAGTGAGGAATTACATTTACAACTAAACAAATAAGCTAAATGTATTGAAGTTGTAACTAAAGTAAGAAACAGAGACAAGTTTTCTTTTCTTACTGCCAATTATGTCTCCTCTATAAGTTCCATTCACGTTTTAGAATTTAGAGTGATTATTAGGCTAGTTAAAGGGCAAAAGGCAATTTTTAATCAGTAAAATTGGACTTTGTCATCTAAAAATGACTTTACTGTTTTAAAATCTGGTGATTTCGACAGGTGACTAGACCATTAACCTTTTGCATTACAACAAAAACAGCATTTAAACAATGTACAGACTTTATATACATATTTATATCGTCTGGTCACTGCGTCTCTCTTTTGAATTTCAGTGGGTGTGGTTGACAAATGAATAAGCCAATCAGGGACACACATCGTCACCTGTATGAAAACCAACATGGCTTCTCACAACAACAAAAAATACATGGAAAAATATGAGAAAAAAAAAAATAAAAAATATGGCGGATTTCTGCAGAATCAATGAGCTAAGCAAAAAAAAAAAATGATTGTGAGGTGAGTGAAGTTTGATTTTGTTCTAAATGACAAACGACCAATCAGCTCCTTTGTTCATGTGTTTAATAAGCAATTTAAGTAATCTGATTGCCTGAAGCTGGAGTGGATCTGAAACGGAGGCGGAGTGTGTGGTGACCAGACCCACTTTTCGCAATTTGCTGAAGAGTGGGCTCTGGATCCCATGCAAAACTTTAACTGCCCCCCACCTCAGTGAAATATTATTGACCTGAACCTATTGTCTTCTTTATATCTTACAAAGCCTTGTACAATTGTCCTACCATTTCCAGTACCTCATTTCTATACAAATAATTGGCAAATAAAGTGCAAAGACAAGTTATAAAAATAGGGTTTTCATTTTGTCCACAAGCAAGCTTCTAATGAGATAATTAATTTTTCGTATTAAAACAGTTTAATTAGGAATGTACACTCATTAAAATCTCCAAATGATGTTACTTTTTGGATACATACTGTATATACAATTTTTGGTGGCAAACTTGTCTTAGAATATTGCACATTCCATTAAACCTATGAATCTCATTAAGACTTTGGCATTACGTCAAGTACAATTTACAAGTAATGCATGTGGAAAGATACCTGTGCATGTGCATAAATCAATGTAAATTAGTTCAATGTCAAAAGCATTAACATCTCTAAAAGGAAGCACACCTTCCAGAGAGATACACCTTAAAAATACATTGTTTTGGTGACCAGGGAATCCAAGGAATCTTTATCAATCAAAATTACAGAATGCACCTAAAGGTAAAACTACTATTGTCCGCTCTTTTGGAATGTCTGACCAAACACACCCCTCCAGTCCTCTGTCCATTTTTAAAGTTTAAAATATAGGAAAATAGGTTTAGGATTAAATAAAGGTAAGCAAAAACAACCAGAATAAAAGTGAGACAGTCGATAATTGCAATGATGAACAGTACACATGGATGGGTACTAGGGTATACCTGGTACAGTCCCTGTTTTGAGTCCCGTGTCCCAGCAAACGAAACGAAAATCACTGTTTTCACTGTTCCATCCTGGTGTGTCCAATTTTTAATATTGAAAAGTCCCACTACAACCAAGACCCCCCGAAAAAAATAATACAAAATCTGGCCCTACAGTCAACAAAGATTACAAGTGACAGGTATAGTTCAACTTTACACCTGAAGCCCAAGGTCAACTTCCTGTAGTCTACTGCAGTCGCTCTCTCATCTATCTCTCTGACATGATCCACGTCCTCACCTCTCCTCACCTTTACTCCTCCTTTCAAACTGGCCATACATTTCTACCCGGCGGCACACTGATAAAACACCTTCAGTCATCACTTCTGCAACCTTCCCTGTTCGCACACGCCAACAATTGATGACGCCAACAACCAACCAACTGAGTGAGCTTCCTAAACTTGGAGAGCTGGTGCTAACACATCTTCTCGCCTCTGCCCCTTTCTCCTAAATCTGGTGCGCTCCATTTACCGCCGAGTCCTAATCCGTCAGGGCGCGCTGGAGAGCTGGCATGATGTTTGGCACCTCCGGGGTATACGGCCGGGCTCCCCCTTCTGTGGCTGTGTGCTGGGAATATGGCGGACTGTTGGAGATTTGTCTTAGTGAGGCGCGGTGATGGGATGTGTGCTCGCGGTGCCGCTGATGAGGACTCAGGTGGTGCGGTGTTATTTCTGCTGAAGGCCCCTGTACTTTATCACCAAGCAGAGCAGAGCGCAGCATCATCCACCCACCCAGCAGAGACGAAAGGGAGAGAGGGAGGGAGAAAGGAAGAGGAGAAGAGAGAGAGTGAGAGACAAGATAGAAAAGGAGAGAGGCAAAGAGAAATATGGACAAAGGAGAGATCAATCAAGAAGAAAAAAGGGAGACAAAAAGATAGAAGAGAGAGGAGGTAAAAAAAAAAAAGCTAAAAATACCCAAAAAAAACAAAAAGAGAGGCAGGTATAGGCAGTGGGGCAAAAAAATAAAATCTTAATTTAATTTTTATTTAGGACAATTTTGATTTTTAATTGATTTTATTCGACGTCATCGTGACTGCTGCTTTTTATTATGAGCTCATAATGTTTTATAGCATCTATGAGCCAATGAACTTGTTTTAATTCATTTAAAAACTATTATTAACAGTTTGCTGCTGCTGCAAGTTATTCGCCTCAAGCCATATTAAGAGCATCGTTTCGATTTTGTTGAAAGTTTACGTGTGTTCGTCACTCACTCCTGTCACTCAAACTGCGTTGCCATAGTTACTCACAAACCAAGGGGAAAGGGGCAGGGCCTGCTGCTTTGGGGAGAGCAGACTGAAGGAGACATGCAGTGGACTGCCAAACTATAACTTTACCAGAGAAAACCTCACAAAAACTACATGTTTAGCAACACAGTAAAAGCGAATCAAAAAGAACAAACTCGTAACTTCACAGATTAAGCTATATGAACCTCCTCCAAGACACTCATCATGGCTGTTATTACATGATCAAAAGGCCCGCTAAAAAGCTAAGCAATCACTAGGTTTCAATTTGTCTTTTCTTTATCAGAGCCGCTGAAGTTGTTCACTCAGGGCGTGCGGCAGCGGGTCTCAGCACTGACCTCGATTTTATGATTTGGCTTTTTTTCCACATCGTCGATTTTTAAAGATCCAAATTAATCGAATGAATTTGACTTATTGCCCAGCCCTAATAGGCAGACAAACATAGAAATAGATTGTTTGATACTTAAATATTCAGGATAAAGAGACAAAGACAGACAAAAGAAACAAAAAAGGTGAAAAGGAAATAGTGTGACAGCAACCTGAATGTAGAGACAAAACGAGAAAAAGAGGATGTGCAAGCAGAGAAAAATACACTGAAAATAAGGACTAAAAGGAAAGAAAGAGAAATACTGGCGAGCAAAAAGGAGAATGAGAAAAGAGACACACAAAGAATGAAAAAAACAACAAGAAAAGGAGATATAAATAACTGAGAGAAACTGAAAGAAAGCATGAAAAAGAGAGAAGCAGAAGATGAAGGATGGAGAGAGGAGAGAACAAAAAGGATTAACGTGTCAGAGGGCTTGCAGCTGCTTTTCGGGTCTCTGAATGTTTGCCAGTGGTTGTGTGGTCAGTGTACCAAAAAGTTCACCCAGTCTTTACAAGTTTGCAGCTGCTATTTATGAACAAAGGACAGTCGGGATTAGATAAATCGTCTTTCCCAAAACACTGTGCGGTTTGCAAGTTAAGTTAACATGCTTATTTCCGTCTATTGTCACGCCAACACATAAAAAAGCGGCGGCACTAGAGAAGAAAAAGAAACAAAAGCTACGTTACACTACTGTATTTCTTGCCAAGAGTGGGTTGGTCCATAAAAACTTAATGAACTAGACTGTCTTTATATAGTGTAAGTCTCATTCACAGATAAATCTTATGATACGATTTAAATGTAGAAAGTAGTTTGAGAAAGCCGGTTTTCTACAATTTAAGAAGGTACATTTTTCATCACTGCCCCGTGTCAGAAGAGGGAGTTACGCCAAAGGGAAGATTTCTCTTGAAACAGAAATCACATTTTTTATTCCTATGATCTCGGGCATGTAGGACCTTTGTTAATAAGAAGAAAAAGTGAGCCCTTCTCTAATCTCTGATGCAACCAGCCGACACCATCCAGGCCTCTCTTAGGCTAATGCAAAACACCTTTAAGAACACTTGGGCTCGACCCTGGGTGACTTTTAAGGATTTGAGACTGAACTGCAGGGGACAGCTTTGGAGATCAACCTTAAAAGTAAACACGGCGATGATGTAAAGCTCTGCAAATGTTTTCCTGGTGTCAAAAAAACATTATGATAGACCAATTAGTATTTCTTCTTGTTGAGTGTAAAGCTCATGCTAAAATTCGTGTAGCCTACATGAAACATATTCAAAATAGCTTGTTTGCTTCAATAGCCTATATTTTGTAGAATATTGTGAAAAAGATTACTAATCCACAACACAGCATTTTCCATTCCTTTTCCTTTCTACTCAAGTTTTTGCGGAGGGTAATGCACATTCTGTGAAAATAGCTGGTAAATATATATCCGTATGCACTTAGTCAATTCACGGCTCATACACATTCACGTATATTTTCCTGAAACTTCCGTCAGTGCAAAATGGTGCATTTTCTTCTTGTGTTTTTGTAATTTTCAAGCATGGTTTTCTCTATTTTGACAAAAAAAAAAAAAATAATAGCAACATATTCCTTTCTTCACTGTTGGAAAGTGTGAGAGTGGTCAAAAATCAGGAGAGCTAGAACATGCCTTGTGTAAGACTGGGACAAATAAGATACATTTGCTGGGACATGGGACACAGGGATCAAAATAGGGACTGTTCCAGGTAAATAGGGACTGTCCCTGGTCACCCTACAAATACCGGACCTCTGTGGGGGAAACATAACATGAAGAGTTCATCAGTTTTATCACTCGCTGCTCAGCAACTGCGGCTGGAAATGTGGACTACAGGAAATATATTGTGTCAACTACAGATACAGCTACAAAGACACAGAGATGAATAAAGTGATGAACCGGTCCAAATTTGTGAATACTATATATCCAACAATGCTAATGGTAACTGCAAGCTAGCATGAGACTAGCGCCGCCGGGCGTGTTTTCTGACACAACATCACATAAATAACCTCCATTTACCAGTGTTTGTGACTCAACTTGAAGTAGTTGTGCTAAAAAAAATGTCTTGAAAGATATAAAAATTTAGCTTTGCATAGCTTTAACATAAGACTTAGCCCATGACTAGCAGGCCACACCTTCAAATGAGGAAAGCAGAGTTCAAGCAATATTCAAAATGAATCCAAATATTAATATATTCTTATTTCATAATTATGACTAGTGCTGCAACTAATGGTACTTGGTTAGTGAATTACAAAAGAAAAAAAAAATTCAGGTAATATGATGTGGTTAGAACATCTTCAAAAGTTTATTTAGATTTTGTCTTCAAAGTTAATTTTTAGACGTTTCTAATAATTGTTTTTTTTTTTAGTTTAAGTTGGCTTTGTGTATTCTTCCTTCAGCACACTACATTAGTTTTGAAGCCTGTGAAACTAGGACATTATGAATGAGTTATTAGATCAGTTGATTAGTTTAGTTGATTAGCTTAGCTTAGTTGAGTTATTTTTAGTTGAGTTGATTATTTAAATGATTGGTTGGATGAGATGATTGACTTGTTTCAACCCTATAATTACAAAAACAAGCACACAAGAGGAGAAGAATAAACAAAGCAAAGCACCTTTGTTTTTGTATGAACAAAAGAACTTTCATATCTTGAATTCAAAGTTAACTTTTACAAGAAAATGTGCAGGTAAGGAGTTTTATCAGCAGAATAACAGCATCACCTGGCAACACACGGCGAAGTCAACAACATGTCTGTGCCATGATGCATTTCCATTCTTTGTTTGCAAATATACGGGCAGACTGGATAGTGCCGACCACACCACTTCTGTTTTCCCCGAGAGCACGCCAACTGTGAGCACCTCGGTTATTTTTAGCTTTATATTTTAATGTGTTTATTTTCTTGGCACATGTTCACATTGTTGTTGAATTTTGAAAAGTGAAAACCTGTTCTAAAAAAGTGTATTAATATGTAACGTGTCTCGATGTTTGGACAGAGGCATTGTTATTGTAGCTGTGGCTGGTCAGGTCCCTGTCTCTGTCTCCGTCTGCCACATCCAGCCTCCTCTCGCCTGCGGCTCTGTATCTGCTCATTGAACACTCGCAGCATGTGTTGAAGTCGCCAACTGTAAACATATGGGATGTGAAACAGAAACTAAAGAAGCAAACAAAATGTCAAAATGGTTTCTACTCTAAGCTTCAGCAAATACTGTAATATAGTAAAGTCACTGAGCACATTCGCATGGCCAGCATATAACACAAGAATTCTGTCAAGTCTTTGTGTATCTTTGTTTATGCTTACCTGTGATCATAGGCACCCATCCTATACAGCATCTTTTATACTCTCCTCTCACTTTATTTCATCTGTATACGCGAATAGGCGGTCATACAGCATCTCTCTTCTCTCAGAGCGGTGTCATTAGACTCGTGCTCTGAGCCGCTGTTCTGCTGGTCTGTCCTCTGCCCCATGAGATCATGGTTTAATTCAAAACTGTGCTTTAAAACAGCGCTGGTAATCAAGTCAGAAAGAAAGAGGAGATGAGAATGTTGAGTTGTGATGCGATTCAGAACCGAACAAGAGACAAATGAAGTGACAAACTGCACTGCTCCTGTTTGTAACGTCCAGTGCCGTGAGAGCTGCACTGAGAGGCAGGACAGACCCGGGACTCTGTGGGACTTTATGAATGGATTCTGTTAACTGGGAAAAGAACGCGCCAGTGCGAGCCAGAAGTCTGTTCGTTGTAGGTAAAAAAGAAACTAAAAGAACGCACGAAAGAAGAGACAGGTGCAAATGGTACGCATGCACATTATGTGTGTGCACGTGGCATGCGTGCGTGTGCGCGCATATTGTGTGGGTACCCACCCAAAAAAAACTAAATGGTGCCTGCGTCTGTGACACATAAAATACCTCTTAATCTTACATACATCTTTAGTGCATTCACGTGTGTTTAATTTTCATAATCAACTGTGCAGATCCAAAGTAATAAAAAATCAGAATTCTCAAATCAAAAACTGTTAACTGACATTTCAAAAAGAATTCCAATTTCTAATAAATGTCAGATTTTTGTGTGCAAAAAGCCAGAGGCAGTAGGCAGAAACACTGCTTAATTTTAGAAAAAAGGGGGGTTATATTAAATAGGAATATGACATTATTAACTGTAAATAATGTAGGCCTATATTTATTATTTTATTTTTATGGACTTAGTTCAATTTGGGGTTTAAAGATGACACACCTAATTGTTTCTTATCTTTATGTACAGCCAATGAGAGTGTTTTGTTTTTATCACAATATGCCGCAATAACTAATCTACTTTTTGGTAAAAAAAGAAAAGAAAAAAGTCCCTAGCAAGCAAATAAAAGAAAAAAAATTGTGTGATCTGTCTAACCCTCATTACAGTAAATTACTTGTAAGACTGACTAGTACAAGAGACTGTGCTGAAGGAGCTTTGGACAGAAGGAGAAACACATTAGGGTCTGTGGAAGGCACCAGTGCTGCGTGTCGATCTGGAAAAGTGAAGAGGGGAGGAAGGGTAAGGGCTGGTCACCCCCATCAGAGCCCAGAGGAGAGGTGAGCCGACCCGGGGTGGAGGACACAGCCGCACCCCCAGGACTGCAGGCTGTGTGGGTGTCAAACAGCCCGGAGACACTGGACACGCTAGGGCTGTGACCATGACCGAGTTTATAGGCCACAGAAGGAAATGGAAGGAGAGAGAGAGAGAGAAAGAGAGAGAGAGAATGTAACATGACCTTCAGTGGAACCAGTCCAGTAAGGTGATGGCAAGGTTTTGTCCTAAATGCTAAAATTACTTGCAATTTAGCTGCTTTTACAAAATACCAATAATGAGTCACTAACAGAGCTGCAGAATCAATACAGCTTCATTTGGTTCAGTGTGTTTAAGGACATGTTTCTTTTTGCTTCCTTTCCTTAATAGTAATGGCTAATTGAAGCATCAGTGTTGTTGACGCTAAGAAAAAAAGACACTTCTCATTTTACCGCTCTCCTTTGAATTTGGATAAAAACAAATGTTTTAGTCGAAAGTACTGCAAAATACAATTTACATGAGAAAAATAAATCATCTGAGACCTTATTTCAGTATCATTATGTGAGAGTTTTACCCAGAAGAGAAGAGATCATGATCAAAGGTCTGGTGCAGGTGGATGATGTGGTTAGTCCAAAGATAAATTGGGAAAGTAACAAATGAAAAGATCAAACCCAACTGAACACTGGAGGAGATAAAAGATCAAGTTAAATGCTAAAATGCAAAAGTTGGGGTAAGTTACTTTTTTAGTTAATAATTAGTAACCTTTGTGCTTTCCACAAAAAAGTTTATGGCAAATGCAACACTTTCTGTCTGTATTGAATAATGACAAATTTAGTTCTCATCAGGAGCCAAAAGCAGCGCTCTGATTGGTTGTGTTGGGTGTCCTCTATAGTTTCACTTTGCTGTTTGTAAGAAGTGTTTTTATAGGTGCACTGTGTAACTTTAACCAAAAATAGTGAATATGACTTGAACGAATGCAAGTTTTTGTCACTGATATGCCTTTGTTGAACCAAAACAATTATAAAATTCAGTGTTTTCCACTGCATTGCTATTGTTATTTGGCTTGGAGAAGGGCTTCTTAGGAGAGAAAGTTGTCAGATTTAAAACCTAAACCAGCTACTGTAGCCTTTATGTAAAAGACACCCTAAGCTGACATTCTACTTCTGTGGATACATTTGTCTGCATTCTCTTGTAAGTTCAGTTGGTCTTGGGCACATGTTCTGAAATCAACTTATGGTTAAAAGAAACAGCTTACTTCGCATGTTGTGATTGGTGAAGTGTGCAGACTGCATTTGGTGATTTGCATGTGTTTTTGTACGTGTTTTTGAGATGATTATAAATTCTCATTCATCCAGGTTTGATATTTTACCTCAGAGCATCAAATGAAACCGGAAAAAAGTGTTTTTGGCTGTAAAACTCTTACCAAGAACAACTAACTCAATTTGACAAACTAAATTAATACATAATTATTTAGGTCAGGGGTCCCCAACCACCAGTCCGGGGCCCAAAACCGGTCCGCGGGCCATCTGTACCAGGCCCCAGAGAATCTTTTAAAATGTATTGTTATAGTTTATCACTACTTCCTTGTGCTTTACCATGAAAATATTGTTCCACTCAACCAAATAAACAGCAAATTCAAGCAATAAAGCTAATAATAAACACAAGAATCAGTTGTATGTATTTGATAAAACCTCAATTAGTCCCTGGAAAAGATAATTGTGACTGTACTGGTCCTTACAAGAAAAAAGGTTGAGAACCACTGATCTATCATTTAAGTGCATTATCCCCTTGAATTATAATGCTAAAATTATACTTTGGAACATTCTCCATGCAGATAGATCTTTTTTATGTCGCATTATAGGAATTGGAAACTAAAGAAACAGACTTTTAATTAAAATAAGCAAGAAAAGGCTCTCCTTCAGGACATTAAACAGTTCATACCAGCTCACAAAGAATAAAGGCATACTTTTATAATGCTTCTTAGTTTTAGGAAAATCAAACAAAAATGTGTTCTGCAAAAGTTTCACAGATACCTTTTAACTGGTTGATGAACTTATAATAAAAGTGTTTTGAACTTTTGAAACATTTTGTCAGAGTTCGGTGGGCTGTCGTGAGTCAACAACATTCACCTCCACAATAGAAAATCACTGTATTGTTCTGCAAGTGTAAGTATTTTCACATCACATAACGTCAGGCATGTCTCCATTTACTGCTACAAGTGTCCTACTTCCTCTAAGCTCCTTCTGCTGCCGACTGATACACCACACTGCTCCCGCGCACCACCAAATATCCTGTCCAGCCGGGCTAAGCTCTCCCCAGAAAACCCAAGGAAAGGGTAACACAGCATGTTGTAACTGCAGCCTGATACAGAGGAACCATGGACATATAATCCTCAGCAGGGATGAACAGGAAGCCCGGATGGTGAAAATATGAAAAAGTCCTAGCAGTTTGAGACCTTTGATCCGGACAGTGCAGGTGAATAGCAGCATGGACAAACCAGTGGAGCTGTGGGGATTATGGACAGATCTCCCAGTGAGCGCTGAAAAAAACCCTGCGTCAACACTTCTGGATCAGTGACAGAGACGGAGGAGGCAAAGGTGCATGAGGAGATCTGATAGAGGTAGCTAGGCATTTAGAGTAAGCGTAGATTTTTTTATTACGTATTTAGCTTTATATAACACAAATTAACTGTGTATTTATTCCCTGACTTACATTGAATTCTTTTTGACAGCCCACCACCTGCATGATTCCATAGAAACATGAACCTAAAACCATGCATTGAATAAATTCTCTGTGAAAAGACCCATTTTTTTGCATTGAGTATTATACCCAAAGACACAATACTTCTATGGAGACAGGCGGGCCCATGAGCCCACTCAAAGAAGTAGAGGAAGGAAGAAGAAGAAAGAAGAAAGCAGAAGAAAGAAGAAGAAGTAAGGAAAGAAGTAGAAGAAGGAAGGAGGGAAAGAAGAAGAAAAGGAAAGAAGAAGAAGGAAGGAAAGAAGAAGAAGAAGGAAGGAAAAAAGTAGAAAAAGGAAGGAAGAAAGAAGAAAAGGAAAGAAGAAGAAGAAGAAGGAAAGAAGAAGAAGTAAGGAAAGAAGTAGAAGAAGGAAGGAAGGAAAGAAGAAGAAAAGGGAAGAAGAAGAAGTAAGGAAAAAAGTAGAAGAAGAAAAGGAAGAAGAAGAAGAAGGAAAAAAGTAGAAGAAGAAGGAAGAAAAGAAGAAAAGGAAAGAAGAAGAAGTAAGGAAAGAAGTAGAAGAAGAAGGAAGGAAAGAAGAAGAAAAGGGAAGAAGAAGAAGAAGGAAGGAAAGAAGAAAAGGAAAGAAAGAAGTAGAAGAAGGAAGGAAGGAAAGAAGAAGTAAAGGAGAAGAAGAAGAAGAAGAAAAGGAAGAAGAAGAAAAGGAAGAAGAAGAAGAAGAAGAAGAAGAAAAGGAAGAAGAAGAAGAAGAAGAAGAAGAAGAAGAAGAAGAAGAAGAAGAAGAAGAAGAAGAAGAAGAAGGAAGAAGAAGAAGAGAAGAAGAAGAAGAAGAAGAAAGAAGAAGAAGAAGAAGAAGAAGAAGAAGAAGAAGAAGAAGAAGAAGAAGAAGAAGAAGAAGAAGAAGGAAGAAGAAGAAGAAGAAGAAGAAGAAGAAGAAGAAGAAGAAGAAGAAGAAGAAGAAGAAGGAAGGAAGGAAGGAAGGAAGGAAGGAAGGAAGGAAGGAAGGAAGGAAGGAAGGAAGAAGTAAGGAAAGAAGAAGTAAGGAAAGAAGTAGAAGAAGGAAGAGTCAGGCAATCAGGCTCCAAGTTCTCATGACCTTTTGCTTATTCTGTCATATACTGTAACTTTTAAAAGTATTAAGTTATAAAGCACTTGTTCTACAGTTGTACAACTACTGTCTATATGGAATGAACTTTGACCTTTTGAGCTCAAATGTAAATACTGAACATTTTGTGTGAGCAGACAGCGCTGATGCAAAATTAGTTTCATAAATACTTCTGGATAAAGGTACATGTAAAGTTACTATGTATTAAATGTAACAGTACATTTTGGGCCTTTTGTAATAAAGGTACATGTAAAGTTACTGTATATTAAATGTAACAGTACATTTTGGGCCTTGTGTAATAAAGGTACATGTAAAGTTACTGTATATTAAATGTAACGGTACATTTGGGCCTTGTGTGATAAAGGTACATGTAAAGTTACTGTATATTAAATGTAACAGTACATTTTGGGCCTTGTGTGATAAAGGTACATGTAAAGTTACTGTATATTTAAATGTAACGGTACATTTTGTCTCTTTTCCAACACAGAGACAGCGCTGATGCAGTGATAGGTTCATAAATACTTCTGTGATAAAGGTACATGTAAAGTTACTATATATTAAATGTAACAGTACATTTTGTCTCTTTTCCCACAGAGATGTGAGCAGACAGTGCAGATGCAGTGATAGGTTCATAAAGGCCTGTGTGGCAGCAGATGTCAGGTAAAGAGCAGACTTAATGTTCGCGTCCTTGCTTTGAGTTGGAAGCTCTGAGCCGCTGTGGTTTTAAATTGATTTTGTGTGAAGCGTCCTAAACTGTACCGATCATTACAAGGCTACAGGAGGTGCTCTTTAAAGCTCCACCACAACACTCTTCTCAGGCTTTCCATTACCTGGACATGGAGCTGCAAAATATATTACTCTTTAGTACAATTGTTTCTAACTCTTACCAAATGCATTCACTTTTTATTTTATTTTATCCAAATATTGGTTTGCAATATCTGACTCGATAATCCAACTAGCAAAAAAAAAAAAAGTTTCATGCCATGATCTCTCAGGCTCTTCATATACTACATCCCTTTCACAATGCACTCATTCAAACTCAATCTATGTGGGTGTCTTGCCCAAGGACGCAACAATAACTGGACCTGTGCCCCTTGTATTCAATACCAAGACTATGTAAAACTGATTTTTCAACACAAAAATAATAATACTTCTTTTTAAGCATGAACAATGGAAGAATAACATGCTAAAAGATAATAGCTTCAGTTTAATAATTGCTTCTTTTACAACTATAACTTTGGCAAAATGTATGTAACAGTGTCTAAGCCAAGAAAAAGTCAAAACAAGGGTAAATTAAGTTTTTCTCCAATTTAGTTTCTTGATCAGTGTTTGTACATTGTAAAGTCTTCATTTTTATGTCACCCTGACAAGATCCTTCAAAAATATTCAGAAAAAGTCACATTTATCCTGTTTGTGATCGATACTTGTTCAAATAAGTATTTAGATCAGACCTGGGCAAACTGCGACCCACGACCAGTTTCAATCAGGCCTATGACAATAAACTTGCAACATTTTGAGATTTAATTCACAATGTTATGTGAACAAAATTAAAGCCAAGTTTTATGAGAATTAAAATTGTAATTTGAATCATGGAAGATGTTATGAATTCACAAATGTATCGTGTGTTTCTACGCAAATATTTGACTCATTCACGTCCTGATGATATATAGTTTCTTTTATTTTTATATTTCTTTTATTCTTTATTGTGCTGTTCTCCTATTTCAGAGGTGAGCAATTATTTTTTTCCGCAGGCCATATTAGAACCAGAACAAGTAGTGGAGGGAACAAATTAGCATTATTACAGCACATTTTTGTAAATAATAGGGTTTTTAATCAACAATTTTGCCAATTTAATGTGATAATATTAGGACAACAAGCATTGACACATGCTCTATATCCAAATCAATCAAATAAAAGAAATGTAAAGAGTAACACTTGTTCTCAAAAAAGGGGCCCATATTGAAACCATCCGAGGGCACATCTGGCCCCCGGGCTGCAGTTTGTCCAGGTCTGTCCTATATTCTGTCATAGAAATGTGTTTAATGTGTTTGCAACAATCAGAATTGGTTAAACCAATGTTCGAAGTCCGGCCCGCCAGCACTGTAATGGGTATAATGTTCAATGTTTGGATGAAATGAATCAACAGGTGAAGTTTAATTTCTTTTACTCTGCAAGTTACGAGCAACAAACTTTTACAAACATGGCGGTTTACGTACTTTCAACAATAACATCCGGTTACGTATATCCGGTGCACGTGATAGAACAGTCACAAATATTTTACTATATAATGAATGAACATTACATTCCTCCCCTTGTTAGAAAACAAATTACATTTGTCCTGAAAGGTAAATAAACATAATTAGGTATATAGCAGATATTATAAAACCAAAATTGTCCACCAAAAATGTATCAACCTTAACCAGGTCTGCCTGCCAATAAGAAATGTTCATAATACAAAAATAAAAATCATAGCAACACTCTCAAAATAACTTGTTGCTTAATTAGTTTAACTACCCATGTAAACAAACTCACTGTGAAGCGCTTTGGACTCTGTGTCTGTGAAATGCGCTATACAAATAAAGATTACTACTTACTTACTTACAAGCGCGAGTTGAAAAACTGTACAACTCAAAACAAATACAGGTACTTTTATGAACTGTCTGTTCTTAAAACTCTTCTCTCTTTTTTTAGTTTTTCTGGAAACAATATTACTGAATATAGTGTGGTAACTAAACAGTTATGTAACATAGTTCTGCAAATGAACTGGTCGTCTCACTTCTCTCCCTGAGCGTGTGACGGGTGCGGCGAGGACAACAGCTGCTTCAGCGATCGTGAATCGGGTGGGTCTTGCTGCACAGCTGCTTGATCTGTGTCCTCTTCTGCCACGATCTCCACGTCGTTGAGGTCTGGGTTGTCATCGCTGTCCTCTGGCACCGACGGCGGGTTTTGGAGGCCTCAGCTTTTGAATGCTGAGCTGTTCCTGGTCACTAAACGGTTTCCTTTCTTCGCAGTGATCATGGTGCCGTTGACATTCTCCACCATATACGGAGTTGGGTTGAATGGCATGTCGAGCTTGTTGCGTCTGTCCTGACGCACCAGCACCAGATCACCTTCTGGATGTTTCATGTTCCACCACATGGCGCCGCTTATCAGCATAGCATTTTGTTTCTCGTGGGCATCCTGGTGACAAATCTCCATCTTCTCCTCACCGGCCTGTCTAGACGCTTGTGAGATGGAGGGAAGCTTAATTCTCACTGCTCCGACCAGTCAGAGCCCACATCGGACTGACGCCTGTGCTTGGGTGTGGTGTGACACGATAGTCTGCCAGGAACCGGTAGATCTCTCTGATGAAATCTTTGCCTTCTGAAGATGCAATGCGAGCTATTTACCAATGCATCTCATAAATCGCTCTACCAGTCCATTGCTTCTGGCCATCTGGGTGTGATTTGCGATGCTTTACGCCTTTTTCCTCACAGAAGCGAGCAAACTCTACCACTCTGAAAAGGTGGGCCATTGTCGCTTTTCATTACAACAGGAGTTCCGTGTTCAGCAAATATTTCTCCAATGCTCTTATTGTCTCTGCCGCTGATGTGCTTCGGACAACTTCACAAACGGATAGCGTGACCTCTCGTCTATGGCAATCAGAAGCATTTCTCCAGAGGGAAATGGTCCGCAAAAATCCACTGCAATGTTCTGCCATGGATGCTCTGGCAGATCTGACATTTGTAACGGGTCTCTGTGGGAACTGGTGCTCACTGCCTGACACGGAATGCAGTTGGCTATCTTCTTCTCCATCTGCTGTCAATGCCTGGGAACCAAACTTTGCTCCTGAGTAACTGTTTGCTTCGGACTATACCCAGGTGTGATTCATGGCAATGTCCAGAACTCTGATTGTAACTTCTTGGGGATCAAAATCCTGTCGCCACGAACAATCAAGTTATGTGCAATGCTCAGCTCCGGGAACACCTTTGCATACTTGCTCAGGTCAGGTGTGGACTTAACTGGGCATGGTGACTTGCGATGATGCACTGCTTTAGCTGCTGCATTTCCTCGTCGTCTGCAGTTGCTTGCTGGATCTCCTCCAGTGTCAGAGCTCGAGGAATAGTGTCCTGTATGAGCACTTTGACCACCTCTTCGCGGTACCGACTAGCTTTTAGCTCACCTCAGTGACAGGTAAAGCATGACGGGAAAGATAGTCAGCAATGTTTTTTCGTCCAGCTTGATACTCTAGCTTGAAATCAAACTGCTGCAGGTAAGTGAGCCATCTCTCGATTCTCATTGGTGGACGGCTGTGCGGGTTGTTAAACATCGGCAACAGTGGCTGATGATCTGTCACCACTGTAAATCTGCTGCCAATCAGGTGCAGGGTAACACCTCTCGCATGCCCATCTCACAGCCAGCGCCTCTCGTTCCATCTGAGAGTAACGCTTCTCCACATCCGTGAGACTCCTGCTGTGACATGCTACTGCCTTCCACCCGCTGGGTTTTTGCTGAGCTAACACGAGTCCGAGGCCATTAGGTCCTGCATCCACAAATAGCTTTGTCTCCAGACCAACCTCATAGAATCCGAGGGTGGACTCCTCTGACAGATTCTCTTCAGTTTATTGAATGCCGTCTCGTGTTTTTCTCCCACTTCCATTCTGAATTGCTTTTGGTGAGTTCACGCAGCGGTGCAGTGATTTTCTGAGTAGCGGGGTATGTACTGTGATGAATATTGAGCCATGCCCAGTAGAGACTTTACCTCAGATGCTGACTCGGGTCTCCTCATGCCTCTGATGGCTTCCACCTTTGATGGTGCTGGGCTGGTTCCTCCATCCTTGAATGTGACACCGAAAAACTCAATCTCAGGGGCTGCAATGATGCACTTTAGCGGGCTTAATGTCAACCCACAGTCCTGCTCCTCTGTAGGAACTTCACAAGCCTGCTATCGTGTTCCTGCCAGTCTTTTCCATGGACAATAAAATCATCCCTGATGTGAATCACCCCGTCCAGTCCGTGAATGGTGTCATCATTGCTTTGTCAAAAATGTCCTGTGCCGATATTGTGCCGTAGTTCAGTCTCTTGTAGCGCAATCTGCCTCTTGTACCATAAACGTGGTGAGATGTCTACTGCTTTCCTCCCAAAGTAAGCTGGTGGTATGCCTCGTTCATGTCCAGTTTGCTAAACACTCGTGATCCAGCCAACTTTATTTTTACATCTTCGACTGTCAGCGCTTCAGTGATTGGCCGTTTTATTGCTGTGTTAGGCACCCTCATGTTGGAACAGTACCGGACGTGCCCTGGTTTGTGTGGTTTTGGCACGACCACTGGATTGGTGCACCATGTGGTTGGCACACTGTCGGAACTTTCTCGAGCACACCTGCCTCTAACAGCCTGTCCTCCTCTTCCATAACTTTTTTCTCTAAGTTGTATGGAATCTTCCTTGGCTTTTGTGCTATTGGGTGGATGGACTTATCAGTGATGAAAGATGCTTGTATTGACTTGTGTTGTCCCAAACCATTAAAAACTGTAGGGAACTGTGTGATGACCTGGTCCTTGGTCAATTGTGATCCTGAAGACAACAAATTGGTAACATGTAGAATCCCCAACTTGACAGCAGTCTCCAGGCAGAGGAGTGGGCGAGGACTTTCCCTCAATCACCAGAAACTCAGCTTCACACTCTGCACTGGTTGACATGGACTTTACTGTTGCTGTAAATTACCAGCTAGTTTCAGTGGCCCATGGCTGGCAAATGCAAAAGTCTTGTGGAAACTGGGGACAATGGTGCAGAATTGCCGTGTTTACAGATACGCTGGTACAGTAGTTGTTGGACGTATTTCAGGTTGACATGAATGTGTCAACTGACCTTTATCCTCCCCTGACTCTTCAGCTGTCATGTGATGCACTTTGCTTTTCTGCTTCACTACCTTGGTTTTCTTTTTTTCACAAACTTTGCAAAATGTCCAATTTTCTTGCAAAAATGACATTGCTTGCCTGAGGCGGGGCAATTTCCCTTTCTGGCCCATGTGATCCGCCGCAAAATGTACATGCTTTACGGGGGTGTGTCTCATTGCGGGGCGTTTGTGAAGGTTGTGGCTGTCTTCCTGGCCGTCTCCATTTACTTTCTTTCGGCCCTGGTTTGCGCTGCTCATAAACACGTTTCACTTCCTCACCTCTGCTCTCCATCTTTTTTGCCTGCCGCTCCACTCTTCTTTATTAGCTGCCATTTTCAAAAGTTGAGCTAACGTGAAGTTTTTTAGCATAGCCTCACGTCGGAGCGCCTTGTCATTCATCGACTGGAGTATTTTTGTTCGGATCATGTCGTCCTCATCTGTGAACTGACATTTAGCAGCCTGCTTCTTAAGTTGCACGTAATATTCTGCCATTGGCCTGTCACCTTGATTCATGCTGTCAAACTGAGAGCGTGCACTGTCTTTATTAGCCATTCTGCTGAAATGTTCTTGTACCTTATACACTGCTTTGTGGTAGTTGCATGTGGCGTCAAGCGTCTCACCCAAGTGGGCTGGGATTGTAAATGCACCGGTCGGATCTGGTACAGTGTCCAACACTTGCTCAACCTCTTCTCCACCATAAATGACAGAGCATCGAGCTTATCTGTTGCTTCAGACACACGGAAAAATCTGATTTTCCTCCCGAACTGACGCAGCCACCGGTCCCAAAGCAAAGCAGTCTCGTCCGGATCGCTCACCGAGCGGAATGCTGGAATGTTGAGGTCGTATCTTGCCGGTTGCACGCCGATTTCGTTGTTTTCATCTCCCATGACTGAGAAAAGGGATCGTGCGTATCCTCGTCGCCAATATAATGTTCAATGTTTGGATGAAATGAATCAACAGGTGAAGTTAATTTCTTTTACTCTGCAAGTTACGAGCAACAAACTTTTACAACATGGCGGTTTACGTACTTTCAACAATAACATCCGGTTACGTATATCCGGTGCACGTGATAGAACAGTCACAAATATTTTACTATATAATGAATGAACATTACAATGGGTTTGAAAGAGGTCAAAATAAATGCCAAGACATGATCTAGACTCTTTACTGCTTTATAGTATTGATTAGTATCTGATTTTAAATACTTTTGACATATCTAGTCCACCTATCTAACAAATTCATGTATTGATATTTGACTTTGCGAGCCAATGCATGAATGTCTGAATGTCTCTGTGTAATGTGATTGTCAATTATACAAAACCTGAAATTTGCTGCACTACGAATCTACCTACATGTCACCTGAACTGAGCTGAAATCTTTACGGGATGATTCCGTAAAGCTGCTTGAAAAATGTATTTATATCAGCTAGTTTTGCTTACAGCTGTACGTATTACGAAAGCCACATGTGACGGACGTGTATGAAGTGAACTACACACAACATGACCTCTCTAAGTCGAGGTAGTTGGACTTTTGGCTGTGATCCTGCGAGACATCCACAGTTGTCTCCTCTTTCGGTGTGAATAATCCATTTAAACCCAGGTCACTCAGCTGTGATTGATGTGAAAACAGGAGCGACACTTAATAACCTCGATCATGCCGGGCGACCCAGTGCACTGCATTGGGCACCAGTTTGTTTATGGGGGGACTACCTCCGACACGCTATCCCGGGCCCAGATTCTGTTGTGGCTAATGGGCCGGACTGAGGGATTGGACTGTCAGCGCGCCGTGAGGCCTCATTTTTCTTTTACGGGCGTCTGAGGTAGCATCCCCCACAACCCCACCTCCATTTGTGCCATTATCTGTCAGAGCGGACGGACTTTCTTCCAAATACGGAGGCGTGAGAGTGTGTCAATTAGCATTAGCTTCCCTGACAAATCTGTTTTTCCTCAGCACAAAGCCGGAGGATAACTTGTTCCTGATTTCTCTCTGTCACGCCGCTGCAGGTAGGGAATTTGTTTTGTGCTACAGTTTAAGCCGGAAATGGGGTCAAGTACATGAAGGTATTAATAGATGTATGACACTGTGTGATAACAATACAAACAACACGGCGAAAGAAGGTTATTCAAAAGACTTGTAGTGTACATCAGGGCTATTCAACTTCATTTTCCAGAGGACAGATTGTACGAGGACCATGGCTTCTGGAGCGGGCAGTTGCACTATGCGTCACTGTTTTTGACACGAGGCTGCACCAAACATTCAGAAAAGACTAGTTTTATTTCTTTCGTGATACCAACTAATGCTGCAGTTTTGTTTTTAATTGCTCTACAAAATGTCCAAAAAGAAATGGGAGACATCCATTAAACCAAATTCAAACCATGGAGGTCTAAAGCTGAATTAAATCAGGACTGACACAATGTAAAAGTGACATTTTAATGAGTCAATAAATTCAATTACCGTAAACTATAAGTTCATATATTTTCTTTGAGCATGTTTGTGAATATTGCCAGTCGAACAAGCGCTAAAAAAAAAAAAAAGAAAAAGGAAAATATAGCATTTTCTCACTGGGAAAGAGTCAGAAAATGCAACTGGAAATGTAACAGTAAGTTAACTTAAGTTGGCCACTATTTCTCTAATCAGATCTAAACAAGAGAAAATATGTTTTGTAATATTTGGAAAGTGATATTGGACGGGCCGAATTATATCTTTGGAGGGCGATTTGGCACACGAGCCTTTAGTTGAATAGGCCTGCTGTAAATCATGGGTTCCAAAGCACTGGGCCACTGGCACTCAACATGATCTCATGCATCTATACTACAACACTGAAGTTTTCTGGGGCTTTGAGTGAGTTAAAATTAAAATTTCATTAAAAGTCATAAATAACAACACATCTGTACATTCTATAGAAATGCACCAGCAGCCCGACACATATCAAAGATGTAATTNTCTTTAAAATGTATTGTTATTTGTTTGATTTAATATACTTCTTGTGCTTTATCTATGAATATATTGTTCCACTCAACCAAATAAACAGCAAATTCAAGCAATAGAAGCTAATAATAAACACAAGAATCAGTTGTGTGTATTTTATAAAACCTCAATTAGTCCCTGGAAAAGATAAAATGTGACTGTACTGGTCCTTACAAAGAAAAAAGGTTGAGAACCACTGATCTAGATCATTTAAGTGCATTATTCCCCTTGAATTATAATGCTAAAATTATACTTTGGAACATTCTCTATGCAGATAGATCTTTTTTATGTCGCATTATGGAATTTGAAACTAAAGAAACAGAATTTTATTAAAATAAGCAAGAAAAGGCTCTCCTTCAGGACATTAAAAAGTTCATACCAGCTCACAAAGAATAAAGACATACTTTTATAATGCTTCTTAGTTTTAGGAAAATCAATGTGTTTCAAACACAACTTTTAACTGGTTGATGAACTTATTTGTTTTGAAAAACATTTTGTCAGAGTTCGGTGGGCTGTCGTGAGTCAACAACATTCACCTCCACAATAGAAAATCACTGTATTGTTTCTGCAAGTGTTAAGTATTTTCACATCACATAACGTCAGGCATGTCTCCATTTACTGCTACAAGTGTCCTACTTCCTCTAAGCTCCTTCTGCTGCCGACTGATACACCACACTGCTCCCGCGCACCACCAAATATCCTGTCCAGCCGGGCTAAGCTCTCCCCAGAAAACCCAAGGAAAGGGTAACACAGCATGTTGTAACTGCAGCCTGATACAGAGGAACCATGGACATATAATCCTCAGCAGGGATGAACAGGAAGCCCGGATGGTGAAAATATGAAAAAGTCCTAGCAGTTTGAGACCTTTGATCCGGACAGTGCAGGTGAATAGCAGCATGGACAAACCAGTGGAGCTGTGGGGATTATGGACAGATCTCCCAGTGAGCGCTGAAAAAAACCTGCGTCAACACTTCTGGATCTGTGACAGAGACGAGGAGGCAAAGGTGCATGGAGAGATCTGATAGAGGTAGCTAGGCATTTAGAGTAAGCGTAGATTTTTTTACGTTACGTATTTAGCTTATATAACACAAATTAACTGTGTATTTACTTCCCTGACTTACATTGAATTCTTTTTGACAGCCCACCACCTGCATGATTCCATAGAACATGAACCTAAAACCATGCATTGAATAAATTCTCTGTGAAAAGACCATTTTTTTGCATTGAGTATTATACCCAAAGACACAATACTTCTATGGAGACAGGCAGGACCATGAGCCCACTCAAAGAAGTAGAGGAAGGAAGAAGAAGAAGGCAGAAGAAAGAAAAGAAGAAGAAGTAAAGGGAAGAAGTAGAAAGAAGTAAGGGAAAAGAAGTAGAATAAAGGAAGGAAGGAAAGAAGAAGAAAAGGGAAGAAGGAGAAGAAGAGAAGAAGAGGAAGAAGAAAAGAAGAAGAAGAAGAAGAAGAAGAAGAGAAGAAGAAGAAGAAGAGAGAAGAAGAAGAAGAAGAAGAGAAGAAGAAGAAGAAGAAGAAAGAAGAAGAAGAAGAAGAAGAAGAAGAAAGAAGAAGAAGAAGAAGAAGAAGAAGAAGAAGAAGAGAAGAAGAAAAGAAAAGAAGAAGAAAAGGGAAGAAGAAGAAGAAAGGAAGAAGAAGAAAAGGAAGAAGAAGAAGAAGAAGAAGAAGAAGAAAGAAGAAGAAGAAGAAGAAGGAAGAAGAAAGAAGAAGAAGAAGAAGAAGAAGAAGAAGAAGAAGAAGAAGAAGAAGAAGAAGAAGAAGAGAAGAAGAAGAAGAAGAAGAAGAAGAAGAAGAAGAAGAAGAAGAAGAAGAGAAGAAGAGAAGAAGAAGAAGGTACATTAAAGTTACTATGTATTAAATGTAAAGTACATTTTGGGCCTTGGTAATAAAGGTACATGTAAAGTTATGTATATTAAATGTAACAGTACATTTTGGGCCTTGTGTAATAAAAGTACATGTAAAGTTACTGTTATATTAAATGTAACAGTACATTTGGCTGTGTAATGAAGGTACATGTAAAGTTACTGTATATTAAATGTAACAGTAATTTGGGCCTTGTGTAATAAAGGTACATGTAAAGTTACTGTATATTAAATGTAACGGTACATTTTGTCTCTTTTCCAACCAGAGACAGCGCTGATGCAGTGATAGGTTCATAAATACTTCTGTGATAAAGGTTACATGTAAAGTCACTATATATTAAATGTAACAGTACATTTTGTCTCTTTTCCCACACAGATGTGAGCAGACAGTGCAGATGCAGTGATAGGTTCATAAAGGCCTGTGTGGGCAGCAGATGTCAGGTAAAGAGCAGACTTAATGTTCGCGTCCTTGCTTTGAGTTTGAAGCTCTGAGCCGCTGTGGTTTTAAATTGATTTTGTGTGAAGCGTCCTAAACTGTACCGATCATTACAAGGCTACAGGAGGTGCTCTTTAAAGCCCCACCACAACACTCTTACAGGCTTTCTATTACCTGGACATAGTGCTGCAAAATATATTACTCTTTAGTACAATTGTTACTAACTCTTACCAAATGCATTCACTTTTTATTTTATTTTATCCAAATATTGGTTTGCAATATCTGACTCGATAATCCAACTAGCAAAAAAAAAAAAAAAGTTCATGCCATGATCTCTCGGGCTCTTCATATACTACATCCCTTTCACAATGCACTCATTCAAACTCAATCTATGTGGGTGTCTTGCCCAAGGACGCAACAATAACTGGACCTGTGCCCCTTGTATTCAATACCAAGACTATGTAAAACTGATTTTTCAACACAAAAATAATAATACTTCTTTTTAAGCATGAACAATGGAAGAATAACATGCTAAAAGATAATAGCTTCAGTTTAATAATTTCTTCTTTTACAACTAAGACTTTGGCAAAATGTATGTAACAGTGTCTAAGCCAAGAAAAAGTCAAAACAAGGGTAAATTAAGATTTTCTCCAGTTTAGTTTCTTGATCAGTGTTTGTATATTGTAGAGTCTTCATTTTTATGTCACCCTGACAAGATCCTTCAAAAAATATTCAGGAAAAGTCACATTTCTCCTGTTTGAGATCGATACTTGTTCAAATAAGTATCTAGATCAGACCTGGGCAAACTGCGACCCACGACCAGTTTCAATCAGGCCTATGACAATAAACTTGCAACATTTTGAGATTTAATTCACAATGTTATGTGAACAAAATTAAAGCCAAGTTTTATTAGATTAAAATTGTAATTTGAATCATGG
This sequence comes from Mugilogobius chulae, assembly GCA_038363315.1. Lineage (NCBI taxonomy): Eukaryota > Metazoa > Chordata > Actinopteri > Gobiiformes > Gobiidae > Mugilogobius > Mugilogobius chulae. Next base: position 32,640,638 of record CM076407.1, on the reverse strand, counting down.
AAGATTGTTATGAATTCACAAATGTATCGTGTGTTTCTACACAAATATTTGACTCATTCACGTCCTGATGATATATAGTTTGTTTTTGTAAACCTATAATTTTATGAGGAAAAAATAACACTTTGTTTTATTTGTGCTGTTCTCCTATTTAGAGGTGAGTAATTATTTTTTTCCGCAGGCCATATTAGAACCAGAACAAGTAGTGGAGGGCCACACCATGGTCATTGGTGTAACAAATTAGCATTATTACGGCACATTTTTGTAAATAATAGGGTTTTTAATCAACAATTTTGCCAATTTAATGTGATAATATTAGGACAACAAGCATTGACACATGCTCTATATTCAAATCAATCAAATAAAAGAAATGTAAAGAGTAACACAGGGGCCATATTGAAACCATCCGAGGGCACATCTGGCCCCCGGGCCGCAGTTTGCCCAGGTCTATCCTATATTCTGTCAAGTGTGTTTAATGTGTTTGCAACAATCAGAATTGGTTATACCAATGTTCGAAGTCCGGCCCGCCAGCACTGTTAAGGGTTTGAATAAGGTCAAAATAACTACTTTATAGTATTAATTAGTATCTGATTTTAAATACTTTGACATATCTATTCCTGTATTGATATTTGACTTTATTTACTTTCTTTATTTAAAGGACAATGTGCAGTTACATTAAAAGATGGCTGCACCAGAGTTAGCACAGAGCTACTTTCCATCTGTAGTCCTTCACAAACAACAGTTACATACAATAAGAAAACATAAAATAAAAGCCTTTAAGAAAATGTACAACAAATTACACCCATATTCAGTAAAAGTTCCATTAGAGGTTACAATATAGCAAAAATTAATCCTTAATCCTTCTTAATTGTGAATTAATGCCGACACTGCTGGTTTTCCAATAGTAATTTCTTGACATTGCATGAAAAATATCTCATATCAGAGGAAAGCTTCAGATTCTGCGGGAGTTTGTTCCATTCTTTAATGGCTTTGAAAGAAAATGCTGTTTGTGCAAAGACCGAGCTACGTTTAGGTAATCTGCAGTCATTGTGACTTGTGGATCTGGAGGTCCTGGTTGTCTGCTCAGAGCAGAGCTGGACAAATGTTTTCAATGGGGGAGGCGCAATGTTATTTACAATTTTAAAGATTAGTCGCACATTTGAGTAGATAATTAAATTATCAAAGTTTAGCATTTTATTTTGTGTAAGTATTGGACAATGATGGTATCTCAGAGGTTTTTTATCCAAGACTTTTACAGCCTGATTATATAGAGATTTTAGAGGTTTTATTGTTGTCTCACATGCTTGTGACCAACAAGATATACAATAATTAAGATGAGAAATAATCATTGCGTCAGGTACACTTTTGCAGCGTTGTGGGTCAATTTGTTTCGAATGTGTCTAAAAACCGACAAACTGTATTTAACAGTATTAGACACTTTTTTAACATGTTTTTTAAAACTAAAATTTGGATCCAGAACAACTCCTAAAAATTTAAATTCCTCTACTGTTTTGATTTGTCTTGTATTTATATAAATAAATGGAAAGGAGGACTTCTTTTTTTGTGTTTGGTAAAATACATTGCCACTGTTTTGTTTATGTTCAAAGTGAGAGAGTAGATTGTAACCAGTGCGAGATGTTTTCCATGACATTAGTTAGTTTTTTTGCCACACTGGTTGCATCACTTCCATGTACATAAACAACGGTATCATCCGCATACATTTGGATGTCCACATCATCACAAACTGTAGGAAGATCGTTTATATAGATCGCAAAAAGCAATGGCCCAAGTACGGAGCCTTGTGGGACACCCATATTACTTGCCTTAGATGTTGAAAGCTTTGAACTAATGCGTACACACTGGACACGGTCACTGAGATATGATTCTATCCACTGCAGTGCACTTTGAGACAGATTGTAATGAGTGAGCTTCCTCAGTAGCACTGAGTGGTTGATCGTATCAAAAGCCTTGCTTAGGTCCAGAAATACAGAACCGACCACTCCGCCCTTGTCCAGCTTTGCCTTTACTGTCTCTATAAAATAACAGCATGCAGTTTCGGTGGAGTGGTGTTTTCTATATCCAAATTGCATGGGATGTAGTAAATTGTTTTTGGAGAGATGTTCTTTTAATTGTTCAGCAATTACTCTCTCCACAACCTTTGAAACCACAGGAAGTATGCTAATAGGTCTATAATTGCATACATTCTGCTTGTCCCCTGACTTAAAAATTGGAGTAATTACAGCAGTTTTAAAAGCATTTGGAAATATGCTTTCCTCGATGGATTTGTTTGTAATATATGCAAGTGAAGTTACAAACATTTCTTTGTGTCTTTTCAGGAGGGCATTATCCATTCCCCAAATATCTTTACTTTTAGAGTTTGTAAAAGCCTGTAATATTTTATTTATTTCAAATTCATTTGTCAATTTAAAATGTAGCAAGTTTTGGTCATCTAAATTTCCAAATCACAGTCTTTTCTAAGATTTCTAAAATCTTTGTTTTGAAGTCCAAGGTCTTTAACTGATTCTATAAAATAATTGTTAAAATGATTAGCAACTTTTAGAGCATCAGCCTCAAGATTCCCGTCAATAATAATTTCTAGTTTGTGACTACTTCGATTTTCCCGAGCAGTAAGTTTATTAATTGTTTGCCAGAGCTTTTTGGTATTTCCTTTTGCCTGTTCAATTAAGTTCAAGAAAAAATTAGCTTTATTCCTTCTTAATTGTGAAGTGACCTTATTTCTGAGCTCTTTATAACGTAATGTATCCGTCAGAAGGTCGGTTTTTAGGTGTTTTTTGAGAGCTGCGTCTCTCAATTTCATTAAATTCCACACTGTTTCATTGATCCAGGGTAGAGATGTTTTAATTCTCCTAGGTAACTCTTTTAAGTATTTTGTATAAGGTCACAGAAGGATGTCATAAAGTCATTACTTGCAGCTTGACAGTTTTTACCACAAGTATTTGATCCCATGAAATTTGTTGAATTTCATTTTGAAATAATGCCAAATCTCTTCTTGAAATACTGGAAGTCACTGTATTTAGGTTCATCCTACTTGCATTGTTATATCTTGTCTTTGATAATTTCCTGACTATTAAGGTAAGGTTATGGTCAGAAAGACCTGTAATTAGACTGTATGTTTTTGTAATTCGTTCTTCTTTATTTGTGAATATAAGATCAATCATTGTTTCTGAAGATTTAGTTATGCGAGTTGCAATCTTCATCATTTGCACCATATGAAATTTTGTTGTTAGTTGTTTTAATTTTTTACTACTACTTTTGTCTAGCCAGTTGATATTGAAATCTCCTAGCAAAATGGTTTCTTTATTATTGCACTTTTTAAGTATGTCCGTAAGATGAGTAAAAAATAAAAATTCATGCATTTGCGAGCCAATGCATGAATGTCTGACTGTCTCTGTGTAATGTGATTGTCAATCATACAAAACCTGAAATTTGCTGCACTACGAATCTACCTACATGTCACCTGAACTGAACTGAGCTGAATTCTTTACGGGATGATTCCGTAAAGCTGCTTGAAAAATTCTTACCTGAATGTATTTATATCAGATAGTTTTTGCTCACAGCTGAACGTAATCCGAAAGCCACATGTGACAGACGTGTATGAAGTGAACTACACACAACATGACCTCTCTAAGTCGAGGTAGTTGGACTTTTGGCTGTGATCCTGTGAGACATCCACAGTTGTCTCCTCTTTCAGTGTGAATAATCCATTTAAACCCAGGTCACTCAGCTGTGATTGATGTGAAAACAGGAGCGACACTTAATAACCTCAATCATGCCGGGCGACCCAGTGCACTGCAGTGGGCACCAGTTTGTTTATGGGGGACTACCTCCGACACGCTATCCCGGGCCCAGATTCTGTTGTGGCTAATGGGCCGGACTGAGGGATTGGACTGTCAGCGCGCCGTGAGGCCTCATTTTTCTTTTACGGGCGTCTGAGGTAGCATCCCCCACAACCCCACCTCCATTTGTGCCATCATCTGTCAGAGCGGACGGACTTTCTTCCAAATACGGAGGCGTGAGAGTGTGTCAATTAGCATTAGCTTCCCTGACAAATCTGTTTTTCCTCAGCACAAAGCCGGAGGATAACTTGTTCCTGATTTCTCTCTGTCACGCCGCTGCAGGTAGGGAATTTGTTTTGTGCTACAGTTTAAGCCGGAAATGGGTCAAGCACATGAAGGTATTAATAGATGTATGACACTGTGTGATAACAATACAAACAACACGGCGAAAGAAGGTTACTCAAAAGACTTGTAGTGTACATCAGGGCTATTCAACTTCATTTTCCTGAGGGACAGATTGTACCGAGGACCATGGCTTCTGGAGCGGGCAGTTGCACTATGCGTCACTGTTTTTGACACGAGGCTGCACCAAACATTCAGAAAAGACTAGTTTATTTCTTGCGTGATACCAACTAATGACCAGGTGAACATAAAAAGTAAAAAGTAATTTATAGTTAATTTTTTTCCCAATTGTTATTATTGTTGCAGTCTTCTTCCAAAGTGTCGATGAAAAAAGTAGAGCTGTAGGTCCTTCGTAGATGAGTCAAATAACCAGTCAATGAATCCTCAGTTGACTAAAAGTTGAGTAGCTAGCAAAATACATGGGAGCGAATCATTGGGTGAATCTGCCATTGAATACATAGTTTTCCTTTTCCATAAATTATTGTTTTTGCATACATTTCAGTGCTTTTCCTTCTTTGGACACTGTTAGGGTCAGATAAGTGATACAATAAAAAAGACATGTCAAGATTTTCTTTGGTTGACTATATTAACAGTAACAGTAGTATATTTCTTAAGTAATGCTTACAGTTACAGTATGTAACTTTCTGGGGAATTTTATTGAACTAGAGCTAAATTTATTAGTTGTAACATTATACATCGTGATAGATTAGTTTAATGTCAAAATGTGTATAAAGATTTTTAATGGAATAACAACCCTGCCCAAAGTAAAAGTAGTTTTTGTTTTAGTTTATTTTGGGCTAAAACATTGCAATGTAGCCCTTTACATTATAGCTGCATAAAAAAGAAGTAGTTATATTATAAATTGCAAGCTTAAATTTCACAATTTGCTCACATTTTCTTTACATTTTATACATATTTATCCCTTACGCTGAATGAGTTGCAGTGTTTATTGGATACATTTAAAACAGTACATTCTCCTACAGCCTCCGAGTGGATTTACTGTCTCGAACCGACTTGTATCTCATCTGTATGCACTTTTGCTTCATACAGCGATGGGCCCAAAGTGAGCGATCAGGACGATGTGCCTCTCACACTAAAAAGCCTTTGTTTACATCGCAGAGACGGCGGCTGACCTTAAAGGTTATCTCAAATGTACAGAAAACGTCAAAAGGGCTGACAGGAGAGCGGGCCCTTTTAGACGGTGTTCCTCCGGGGGCACGCTCACACAGAATAGCATCACTGTACTGGCTTTGAACAGCCCTCCTCTGTGCCCTCTGCTGAGTGGAGATCTCCCGTCCTAATCAGCTCTATTGTTCCGCGCAGAAGCACTAAGCTGTTTATTTATTGAAGACTTGTTTAATTCCCCCCTCCGCACGGTCGGCTCGTGGCTTTGATGCTGCTGGAAAAGCCACGACAAGCTCCCACTGGCCAAAACTGCAATAAGTGGTGGCCCAGTCAGCACTGTACATAAAGCTGTGATCTGTGTTGGCCTGAGTCTCTGACACAATCACACAGGGCTTTGGGGATCAGACTGTGTCTTTTAAACTGTGCTCTTATGAATATTTGAAAGTGAGAATACTTTAGGCAGGGCTAAAATTATAAAAAAGTAACATAACATTTCTTTAAAGGTTTGATTTTTGGCACCTTAGAAATGTACAGACTTCATTTTAAGCACTTTCTTAATACATTCTGAGTCAACTAATTCTTCACCACGATGTGTTTTGAAGTGCTTTTCACACATTTCAGAAGCCAGTGTGAGTTGAGCGGTGTCAGCATGCTAAAAGAAGCTAGCCACATCCTAAACATGCACATTTACTGGATTTTAGTCAACAGCTTAGACAGAGCAAGATACTGCAAACTCATTTTCACTACAATTGCAGGGTTTCAGATGAGATCACAACATTCTAACCAATTAATGTTGTTTAAATTGAGTTTATTTTTGTGTACACAAGTTAATAAGCTCTACTCAATCCAGAAATCACAATGTTTTAAATTCATGAAATAAAAACTGCCTCTTGCCCCCAACCAAGTTTCGTGCTTAAAAAATAACAAAAATATGCATAAAAAGGTAAATTAACTAAAATAAATAATATTAAAAAACATTAACAGGAAAAGTGCTGTTAATAACTTGTCAAAAGTTTATATCGAATATTTTTTATTAGTGACTATTCGCTTAAAACAACATGTTTTAGTTGCTCACCACATCTGTGTAAAACTTTATTGGCCTAATATTTCTTTCTACGTAAGGTGTTCAATGGAACTATAATGCTTTGGACAAGTTAAATAATATGGCATTAATACATCTTGACATTTGTGCAGATCAGTTTTAGAGGTGACACCACTAATGTCCTAAATATTACATTCCCAATTTATTTTTTAGCTTTAAAAAAAAAAAGATGCCTAATGTTACACAGCCTATCCAGTCAATGTTGGAAGATATATCTGACCCTGATCAGAATCTTTCCCGTGCACACAGTTCACTAACAAGAGTCTGAAATACTTCACTAAGTTACGATGCAGGAGACAATTTGGAAACAGGAGAGAGAGCGATGCAGAGAGATGAAGGAGGTGTAGATTTAGCTGAGCAAATCTCAGTGACGAGTACAAAATGTTTCAGATTTCTGCAGAGAGGCAGAAAGTGCACGACGACCGCAGAGTCACAAGATACTCCACAGGAAACAGAAAAAGCTCTATTCTAAATCTGTGTGCTTGTCGGGTTTGTAGCTTTTCAAATGTAATGCAGACATCACTAAAGCAGCAAATACTACCCAGTTTGAATGGTAAAGCTGCAAGTTCACATTTTAAAGTACAACTAATATAATCTGATTCCATTTTAAACTTAAAATAGCAAAACATCCATGGTATAAACCAACAAATTCTGTATTATTATAGTTTGAATTACAAGGAGTGAAAATTATAACAGGCCTTTGTTTTTGTTGGTAAACATTGCACAACATAGACATCTCAAATTAAATAAATGAATGATTTATTTATACAGCACATTTAAACAGACAGATGTCCTCCAAAGTGCTTCATACAGCAACCCCCCTCACTAACGCCTACCGTACACTGCGAGGCCAGTTCAGTCCGAGAGGTGTCGAGTTTCTTGCGACGTGCCTTGTACACAAGCAGCAGTCTACTGCGGTCCGTTGTCCAAAACCACATGCATTCACGTGGATTAGCGCGAGAATTCTCGTATTATCACTTGAAAGTCGCATCAGACCACTGCGACCTCCAACAAAAATAGACTCTCTACGGATTCTTTCCGCACACTCGTTTGACTCTCAGACATGAGCTTGCACTGCACCGAGGTCTGTGTACAAGGGCGCTTTGGCTTTAAGCACTTTCTAAGAGTCGTGCGAGTCATGCGAGGCCCACCTTGCACCGAACTTGGACTCAGTGTAGGGCGGGGTTAGTGATGGCAGAGGCGATCCGCCTAAACACCTGGCGCCTCAACCTCCGACTACCACCAAGCGTTCTCTAACATGCATGTTATTGGTTTAAATAAATGTGCAAAAACACAAAATGTACACAAATTTGACAGTGATTTACAATAAGCCAGTTTACAGTCTGAAACACCTAAATTCACTTGTTTATTTAAGTTAATTGAGAAAACTGGTCTTTGAAACCATTTAAACCATGTTTAAAGTAGATGTTGGTGAACTTAATGTTTTCTTTTTTTTTTTTCATCCTTGGCCTATGTATAACAAATTCTAAATTACACTCAAAAGGTTATGTAAAAATGAAATGTGTTTTATTTTCAGGTGGAAAAAAGGCTTTATGGATCAGCCCGATCTCACAAGAAAGCCTACATTTACCACAACATTACAGGACATTAAATTACAAATAATTAGCACGAGTTTACGCCTGTTTTGCATAATTATCGTAGACGTCACAGTCTCAGTTCATTTCTATGGTGGTTGTTTAGACGTGTTCTTATTTATGAATATTAACAAAATCCTGATCCTAATGTTAACCTGAACCAAGCCCCAGTCCTAAACTTACTCCTTTTAGTAACTTGATGCCTAAACGTACCCGTTTCACCTAAGAAAACGTCCCCACGTGGCTTCATCCAAATCTCGTGTCATTTTTGTGCGTTTTCATATCATGCTAAATCCACGGTGTAACATAAGTACGCAAAAAAGGCGTCATAATACGCTGTTTTGTGTTGTTGTAAGTGTAGGCTTTCTTGTCAGACTGTGTTGCATGGATAATTATTAGTGCGATTTGTAAATAAATGACATTAAAAATGTAAAAGGTCACTCACCATAGATGCCGGTGGATATACAAGGGAAGGCCTAAAAGAGAAAAAAGAGAGAAAAAAAAACTTTTAGTACATTGTAGCGTGGAAGTAAATACACAATATAAACAACAATAACTTTTACACATAATTTGCTGTATGATTGTCTTTTTTTTCCTTTAGTATCATTTAATTACTTGCTACTATAAAGTGGCATCATTGTGGAAAAGGGCAAAGTTTAACTCAATTACAACAGCAGATCTTTAAAACAACTTTCCAGTATTTAAATCATGTTGGCAAGATTAACATTCATTACAAAGGTCTCATTTCACACACTGTATTTTATTGATATCTATTTTTTACATCACAACCACTTTGCATTCAGCATTGACACTCTTTAATTATCTTTTTGTGACTGAAAAGGTGTGAATGTGTCCAGGCTTCAGTGAAGTATAAACACATATCTCTGCCCTTTCACTGTTGTTGACATTAAACACATTACTATCATTAGAACGTTCTGTTTAACACATGTTTGAACAAAGTGAAGCAGCGGCCATATGTCATAGTTTGCATTTTGTTGCCAGAGGGAAAAGTCAATTAGTCCCAGGAGAAAAAAAAACACATAAGAGCCAAATAAGAGAATTGATCTGGCTTTAGCCGAGGGGCAAATCTAAAACGTACCACACTTTGTTTTAGCAGCAGAAATGATTGTGATTCTTTTATGGTCAGTGTAAAGACAGTGTCAGACACTGCAGGTTAGTAGGAAAAACACAAAATAAGTCAGACAGTAGTGTGTGGCCAAGGCGTTTTAAGCCATCAGTGGGAATGTAGAAGAGGCTTATGCTCATCTTGTGCTGTAGTTTAGTCACATCAATGTAAGAAAAAAAAAAAAAAAAAAACAGCGTGTTACAAGAAAAACATGTCCCTTTTCACTTCAATCAACAAAAAGCCTTAAAAAAAAAACCAAAAACTTTTAAGTATTTTTTAAAAACATATTAGAGATTATTATTATTATTTTTTTTTTTACAAAGAGGAATAATGAATATATTTTGAATAAAATTTTCAGAACACTTCACATTTTCACAAATTTTTTTTACACTTTGTTATCTCAGACTTAGAATTAGATATTAAATAATTCTTTTGTAACTTACTGTTGAGGCTAACATTGCAGATCCTGTAAACAAAATGCATACTGAGAAATTGGTCATTAAAGATAATGTTTTCTTAAACTCTATAGATGGAGTGAATTGAATTCAATAAAAACATTTTTAGAAACAGGTTGGACGATTGTGTTGTTTCCACATACATAAGTCTAAATATTGAGGGAGAAAACTGACCAAAAAATATAGAGGGAAAAAAATGCCCTGTGTTTTTCCCTCTAAATAGACCCATTTCTACTTGTAATAATATAGTGTAATTATCGCTGCATAAAAGTGTAATTTTTTTCCCTCCATCATGAGCAACATTACTCTGGCCGAATGTGGTGTATTTTCCAAGTCTTTAAGGAGCAGCCAAAAAGAGAAGTGCTGGTTTACTGATCTGTGCCAAAGACGAAGACATCTGCCAGGATATTAGAACATCTGAACAGATCTAAAGGTCTGATGCTTGCATGATTCAGACTAAAATAGTACCATTTATAAAAGTGATACAGGTGAACAAATTCATGTCAGGAAAAAGGCAGGTGTAAAAACACCAAAATTGAAAGTATTAGCTCATGTTGTGGACATAGGGCCTGATTTCTCAAGCCAGGTACTAAATTGCAGGTGCAAAATAAAAATAAATAATAATAATAATAAATCCTTTGTTTATGACCGTTTTATACAAACTTTAGTATTGGAAGATGCACATACAACATACTAAACAAAACAGAACCAACTCAAATTCTGCATCTTTAGTGTGTGTGAGAGAGAAAAATGTCATCTCTGCCAAGGTTTTGCTCCTCCTAACCTCCTGTTACCTTTGCACATGAGCAAATGCTTGATAAATCTGGCCCAGAAGTATATAGCAACATACTTTACATATAGGATTTTTCTATGGTTATTTGATTTTTGACATGATTTTATCTGACTGAAAATGTTATTTAAATTGTTTTAACTTGTTTTACAATAAGATATCAGCCAATTGTTCTGTCATTAGGCCTACTTTAAACATGTCCCAGTACAAGAAAGGATGAGATAAGATATCCTTTATTTGTCCCACAATGGTGAAATTCCATTGTTGCAACGCACATTTTAAGAACAGCAGGGAAAATAGAAACATGCAATCAAACAAAATAGACTTCAAATATACTCCAACAACATTCTGTTTGTCTTCATTTACTTCACGACTTTGTTTTTCTTTTAAAAGATGATGTGTTTGGTACATTGTTACCTTGTCGACATTATCTTTACATAGTTTTCAAAAGAAAAACAAAGTCGAGACTTAAAATAAATATAAAGTTACAATAATTTAAAAAAAACGTATTTACCATAAGTGCATGTTATGGCTCAGTGCAGAATATGACAGGATAGATACATAAAGTGGCATCAGTCTATAGTATTATAGCATTATGTACAATATATGACTATGATTATAAACAACTGCAGCATATGAACAGAATAAATAACCAGTGAATAAATAATAAAACATCTTCAGAATCAGATTGGTCATTTTATGAAAACCCAGTATACTGAGAGAGCAAAACTAACAAACAATAATTTCTTCTGTAGTGTCCCGTCTTACATTTAAATAAAGCAAGCTTGTGTGTTATACGCTAACTGCTTTTGATAAATCTCTTTCAATTTCCCCAAAGTACACAATGACAAACACTTGTAAACAAAACTAAGCATTGCAGATATTAAAGCTTAAGAACAAAATGTACCTATATTTATGTCTGTCTATTCCAAAAAGATTACAAAAAGTAACCACCTTGTAATAGTCCTGGTTTTGTAGCACTTTGCGGCACACGTATTATTCAAGCACAGCTTTACGGCTGAAAATAGTTTCATTATTCTTCACTTCTGTGAGCAAACATATTATGATGCATAGGCCCGGCTGTAAACTCACCCATTTCACATTCATCTTTTTAAGTATATTAATAAACAGTAAAGTGAAACAGATTTTTTCCAAAGGTCCCATTTGTCGGCGAAAGCAGCTGAACACGGGCTTTGGTTTGGTGCATTCATCAAAGGTGTGGCCGGAGCTGCATTAATATGATCGCAGATGAGAAAAGCCGCTCACAAACAGATGAATGTGGAGCAACCAAATACTACAAATAGTATTCACGCAGCAAAAGTCGTACGTCACAGTCTCACGCGAGCCGACAGTTTGTTTTTACCATCGCCACTGCGTCAAGTCAGATTTACAAACACGTTACGGCTTCATTATGGAACCAAAAGAGAATTATATAGATCACAATACTGAAATTACGTATTTATAAACTCTGAAACAAATAAACTCCATTAAATTATTGTATATATGTGCAATACATGAAGCAGAATGAAAAAATATAGAAGTTACTATTCTAACACTGCACAGCTCAAACCACATGTACCACAATCAATCAATCAATCAATAAAAAAAAAAAAACAACAACACACAAATACAATGATAATACACACCCAATAAATGCTGATTCCCACGAATGTTGCTTCAGTTAGTATTGATATACAGTATTATTGGCCAAATATGTTATCAATTGTCAAGCCAATATTGTAATACAAAATTGAAGTATTGTCCAGTACATCAGAGACACACTATGTAACTCCATGGAGATGCTACAACTATGTATGTATGTATGTATGTATGTATGTATGTATGTATGTCTGTGTGTCTGTATGTCTGTCTGTCTGGTCTGTCTTTCATTCTTTCTTTCTTATTTATTTTTTGGTTAAGCAATACAATTCATGTAACTGATTAAATAGAAACTAAATAAGTTTAACAGTGGAACATTCCAAGCACAGAAAGAAAAGAAACCTATGCGTTCCAGTGGTACTCGGAGCTCGGATCTTCCGAGTTTCGACTTGTAAATTCCCACTGGAACAGCCTACAACTCGGAGTTCCCACTCGGATACTCAGAGAGAATTTCAACATCCGAGGTAGAAAATGGAACATGGCAGCGCCCTGCGTTTTGAGAAAGATAAACCTCCGACAGCTTCATTACTGATCGTACCTGTGTTATTTTGTCTTTAGTTTGTCTGTACAGTTCACTCACTCCTGCGACTCTGCTCCTGCGCTGCTTATGAGCTTCTGTCGTTATAAACCTGCTGTTTTGTGCTGCAATGCTAATGTTAGTAATGGCTACACAGAACTAATGTAAACAAAAGCTCTGTTGCATTGTTTTACAAACTGTAAATGTAACAGCAATGTCCGAGTTGACACTGACATAAAGAGATCTGTATTTTGGCTGTTTTCCAAACAGTTTATTAGTCGATTGGCTCGTTATTATAAAAGTAATCCGACTTGACCACTGGAACACACAACACTCGGAGAAAGCATCACTCCAAGTTCTGACCTCCGAGGACGACTGAAAGGCACTATTAGATACATTAGAAGATTTAGTGATCTGTTTTTAGTCAGTATACAATGATAGTTTGTCTCTCGCTTACACAGTATTAAAATCTACATTAAGAAATAAACTGAAGCACTTTTCCTGTGGCAGTAGTCCTGACCTTTGACCCTCTCTAAAATGATGAGTACAAATTCAGAGCCAGTGTTTGCTGTAGCTTTAGCCTTAGCGCTGCAGAGCTGTACTTGTCCTTGCTCTGAGCGCACATGTGAGTGGGTTTGTGTTCTTATTTACCAGTTTCCCGGTCACGCCTGTCAGTCTGAATTTTTCTTCTCTGCCTGATTTAAATCTTTTACCGGAGCTCTGACCTTTCCAGATGAATGTCTGCCTCTGACACAAACCACACATGATGAAGCGAGGGAACGCAGGGCCATTTTTAGAGTGGACCAGGTTCTCCGTGTGGGGCACATGGGGCAGACTGTGAGGACGGACCAGGCCCTCTGTGTGGGACACATAGGGCAATCTGATTTAAAAGTTTGAGAATAAAGTAGCTGCTTAAAGTGCAGAATATACAGTATAAATACATACATAAATACACACAAAATTCTCAAACCTTCAAATTCAAAATAGTAGCTGAACACATTTGCTGAAAAAGCATACTAATGTAGTATTTCACATTACAGTTTTACTCAGAATGATGTTGGATTTGTGTTGAAGTTGGCCTGAGCTGCCAAAGCCGTCCCGAGCCAGCGGCCTCGTCAGCTCTGGGCCAAAATGTCACGAGCTTCCACTAAAACTTGTGCTCCAACTTTACCACAGTCGATGGAGAGTTTGGCAGTGACGAGAGCAGTAAAATCAAGCACTGTTTTACTACATCTATGCTTCATCCAATTTTATGTATTGATTTGTGGCGTATTAAATTAAAGCATTTAACAGGACAGATTAAATGATGACATGTACAGAATTTGTGGCAGGACACGGATACAAATGTCATTAAGATGTTAAAACAGACAGTTATTGCCAAAAGTGAAGATGGGCTATTAAATGTAATCGGAAGAGCGTCTTGGCAGAGGATGACTCGTGTATAAATAAGATTCACAGAGTCAGCTTTGCATTTAAAATCATGTTTTGCCTCTGCACTTTGTAATATGAATGCTGAACCAGAGGGATCATCGCTCAAGCATTCGCTAAAACACAGATCAGAGCTGGACTACGTCACTTTTCTAAAGGAATCAACCATCATGTGAAGCCATCTGAGGAGACCAGTGATGGCAAAAGTATGAAGAGCACTACACAAGTAAAAGTAAATTTCTAGAGTAAAAACAACTTGGTAAAGGTAAATAGAGCTGCAAACATTTACTTATGTCAAAGTACAAAAGTTCTCCATTGTAAATTTACGTAAGTACAAAAAGTAAACAGTACTATCACAATATTGATGTGTAGTGTCTGTAAGAGTGACATGGGCTTTATAGAGAACTACAATAAGTATAATTGTTCTAACTTTTATCATGTGATAAATTCATAATTGTTTGAAATGATACAGTTTTTGGGGAATTTTAACTTAGGACTTCTTCCCCAAGTGCAGATATCAGCAACACAGCAGCTTTGCGCTGACTTTGAGAAGAAAAAAAAAAATAAAAAATCTGTGGACTAAAAAGTAACTAGCCTGATTTAAAATGTAGGAAGTAGAAAGTACATTTCTTAAAAAAAATGAAGAAGTAAAAGTAAAAAGTGATTAAAACAGGTATACAAAAAAAAAAAAAAAAAAAAAACACTTAACTACAGACTGAAGAAAAATAATTTGTTTAAACAAAAAAAAAAAAAAAAACAAAAATAAAAAAAAAAAATGCTAAACGTCTGTAAAGCCATTGAATCACAAAACTAACAATTCAGAATAAATATCATATTATTTTTGAGTTACCTACTTTAACGGTAATCCTTGAGTAAAAAGAACTACTGTTGGTGTAATTGTGTATGAAAAGATTTTTTTTATAATTTTCAAATGTTAACTTTATTTGGTTGATTAATGCTTTTTATAATTATAAATAAGCTTTGAAGGAATGAATCAAGTTCTAAACTGATAACATCATATGAGAATACAGCATTTTCAGATTGATCACACAAATAAAAAATAACTGAGCTTGTAAATATACATTTAACTAAATTAGTGAGTCATGGTGTACTTATTTGTCAAATGAACAAAATCTGTTAATTTAGAGGAATTTTGGCCTAGTTTACAACATGATTCAAGGTGACTTCCAATATAGATTTCATCACCTATAATCAGGAAGCAAAATTGTGATGAAATTGGAAGAATGTTGAGAAAAATCTTGAATACAATGATCATAAACTTGTTTTAGTGGAATAAGTCATCCAACTTGTCATACACACTTTAAACTTTACAAAAATAAAGTGACTTGAAATCAGTGGATTCAAACTATTCTTTGTTTACTGTACTGTGATGTTGACAGAAAGCATAAAACTGACATAAAAAGAAACAATTGCTGGTCATTAATCCTAAGTGTATGTATCTAAGAAAATTGGTTGCAAGACTGGATTTTAGTAGTCGACTAGTCAACAGCTTGAGTTGCATGAAGTGAATGACGTCAATTTAACCAGTGGTCTCATATTTGACTAAACATTACTTACAGCTACATCACAAGATTAGAAGAAATTCTAAACTTTTAACTCTTGTCAGTCAAGCATAAACTACCATCTGGCTTATTTCTGAAACTCCCCAATGCAAAAGTGGTTTTGGCTTACACTGCTCATTTCTACATCAAGTTGTGTAGATGAAAAAACTTACCGTAGAACATCATCTTTAATGCACACATCATTTATTAGACTGCTGTAAAATTGATTTAAATGAACTGCAAAAGACTTGTAAAGATCACTTGAAGACATCTATACATATAATACAAGTCATACCGTAGAGTTTGACAACAGCTGGGAAAGGTAAAAAGAAGAATAGCAATACCCCACTGCATTTATTCACATGCAAACTAGATGGTGCCTGTCAGTTTCCATAAATCTCCTCATTGTAAAACAGAGCTGTACAGTTTGAGGGGACAAATGATGTTCAGTTTCTGTATTTCTTATGACAGAGCACACACCAAAAATACACTCTACACTTTTCTATAGGCTTCAGAAGCAGACAGTACAAGCAGTTGAACATCAAGTAGATGTTGTTACCACAGTTGTTAGCATACCTTGCATCAAATGTGCTAACTTTGCATCATGCCCCATGTTAATAAGGCCCTCTATGAGTATATACAGAGTCATGACCTATGATTCCCAGTTTAGGTTATTATTTCTCTCTCTGAGCACTCATTAGAAGTGAGTCAGCACGTCCACAATAGGCTGGCACAGACCCTACACCTGACATGTTAGCTTGTTGCTGATCTTCTTTGCTTTGGGAGGGTTCTGAAATTGGTCACAAGGGAAATTATAATGTTGCTGGAGCTCCTCCCCAATCTATCACATTACTTTAAAAGTAGAGCACCTTTCCACGGTGCATCTGTGCATCTCTTCTGCAGCTCACAGGATTAAATATAACACAAGCTGGTGCCACTGATTATGGCTGGCAACACTCTATGAATGAACGTGTTAATTGTGATCAAAACATATGGAAATTCATTTCACATTTTCACTCAGAAAGTCTCACAGCTTATTAAAACAATGATTTATCGAATTCAAAGTGTGATAGAGGCAAAGCTCATGATAAAAGTCAGCTGAGAGTCTGTGTGCCTGCAGCGCTCGCTCATTTGTTAAACAGCAGGATGTGACACACTAAAGATGGCTCAACCTGTGGCAGACCAAGTCGTTCCCAATGTAGCTGGCCCACGCCACACCCCTATCAGGGCTGTAAAAAAGAACAGTAAGACCCACCCTTCAGGGCTGCAGTGGACCCCACACTGCTGCCGAGGTTCATGGGTATTACCCAAACCCACTTAAAAGCCTCCACACTGCTGCAGAGGTTCATGGGTATACCCCACAGGCCCCAAGCTGCATGCTGGGTAAACAGCCCCGGGCCCAGGGTAGTGCCCTGTCTTTTTTGTCCCTGGCCTGTCTGAGGAGTGCTGCTTATAAATCCCAGTGTCGAGGATAGACCTTGTGCAAATGCAGTGACAACTCTGTTATTATTCAGCGAGTTGAACCGTGTGGG
Source organism: Mugilogobius chulae (assembly GCA_038363315.1). NCBI lineage: Eukaryota > Metazoa > Chordata > Actinopteri > Gobiiformes > Gobiidae > Mugilogobius > Mugilogobius chulae. The sequence continues at coordinate 32,623,551 of CM076407.1, read as the reverse complement.
CTCTCAGCACAGCATCTCACTGTGAATCCTCTTTGTTGACTGCTGTAATTCTATAAGCACGTAGGTCATGGTGTTTTCAGAGCACATCAGCACAGCCTGTTGTCGAGAAAAGCACGACGTGCTTACAGATCAGGCTATTCAAATATTACACATTAACACCTTTTTATTTTGCATAATACCACACTCCATATTCTAATGCGGCCGTTGATTGTTTGAGTGTCATTATGGCAAATGGAGGATGAAAAAAATGCAGTGAACGAGAAACTTGAAACCTAATGGCCCAAGCTAATGGCTTAGGGGCCATAGACTTTATATGTGCTGTGATCAAGAGGAAGTATTCTTGCAAATACAGCTCTGTGTCCATTAGGGCTGAGCCTTTTACATGCAGCAGTCACTCTGTGGTCAAGACAATAGGAAAAGCTGTTTGCCATAGTCCTTTTGTAGGAAAAAATAAATATGGCAAAATGACAATTACATAAGCTCATCTTTATGTGTCATCTAAGAGGCAAACAAATGAAGGTGACCCTCTGTGACCAGGTTTCAGAACTACTTCAAAAAGTGATGGTAAAGCATCATTTGAACACAGGGTGTAAGATTCACTTGATTGAAGTTGGAATCACAGAGACTCTGTCTGTAATGCACAATCAGAAACATGCCCACACTGCAGCTGTGAATCTGCTGCTCAAAACCACTGGACCTTGACCGACTGCATGGCTGATCGAGCACAACTCACTCGAGGACTTCAGCCACTGACAATTGCCACCTCTACATCTTCTCACACACATAAGAAAATCACATAAAAGACAAAGGCTATGTACACTAATATTAAGTAGAGATGTCAACATCAATTAGGCTACTGAATAAATAAATTTATTTTTTTCAAAAAGAAAAAATACAAATAAAAAGCGCATGAATTGAGTAATTTATCTTGATCTGATGCCACTAAAGCCCACATAAAATCTACATTTATATCTCAGCATGGATTAAGCAGTCTACAGTGACACTGATTTCCCAGGTGTTAAAGGGAGCTGTTAAATTTTCATGATATAGTATGCAGAACTGGGGACATATGGCTGCTCAAATGTATGCATGAAACTCAACGAGACGTGACACGACAGACATGATCTCACTGTTCACAGCAGCTATAGGCAGAGCTTTACATTAATGTGACAAACTTCTGACCCTGGTGAACTGTGGATGACTGACAGGAGGAGGACAGGAGCTCCACCGATGAACCACTGGTTGATTGTTCAATTTATTAAATGTATTGCAGGGCTCCAGACTAACTTTTTTCTCAAGGAGCACTGTAGCCCCTAACTGATTCAACTTAGGGGCACAGAGAAAAATTTAGGGGCACTGGTCGTAAATTGTTAATTCATATATAATTAATAGTAGTTTAATTTTACAATTAGCTATGCTGTGTTGTTTGAATGTATATTTAGTTAGTTTATTTGTTACAAAATTTTCCAAAAATTACTTAAATATTAAAATATTTATGAAATGTTAACAGCAGGAAAAGCAGTTAACATTTCAAGCAGTTAACAAATATTGCTGATTAATGGTAGCAATAGGGCTGCACCTTTAATCAAAATCTATCTCAAATTGCAATTACATATCGGCCTATTCAGTCACTTCTCTACCATTTTACTCAAAAGGTCATATTGTGCTATTCTTTTACACACACTGTAAAAGTAAATGGAACATTACAAGTTTTGGGGTCTACTTAAACTGTAGCCTATACATTTAGGGAATATTAATAAAGTAGCCTACTGGGTGACCACAGAGACAAAATGAAAGCTTAACTGCAGATATGAAGCTTATTTGTATAAGTGTTAAATACAGCCAAATATAAAGTGAAATGGACTGTTAGATGCAGGCCTAGATTATAAAGTACAAACATTGTAAAATGTGATGTGTTTCTGACACGACGTAAGAGCAAAATTATCAGCTTAAAAATACAGTCTCACACAGGAGATTCCCACAAACCGCGCGTCCTCAGCTCCCTCAGCTCCGCATAGCTCCCACAGGGGGCGGGTCACCGGCGGAAGCATCTGACCTGGGCCATCCACTCTGCCTCTGCACGTAAAGCCCAGACGTTGGATAAAGGATAAAGATGTTTTTATTTGTCACGGATTTCGGATCGTGTCTCTGTAAGGATCGAGTCATAAACGAAGTGAAAGCGGAGCGCTCGGACACACAGTGCACGAGGACCGTGCGCGCGCACGGACTAAAGTGCGAAGAAACAAATGAACGGACTGTGAATACTTTGTTGGCCCGTGTATTTACACGCAAGCCATAACACGTTGGTCACGTTCAGTGGCGCTCGGAAAGTTTTACTTTGACGCACGAATAATAGTGACACGGAGATCCAAAGCAGTACGTGGGCGGAGGCAGCGCGAGGAACGACGAGGAGGGACGAACACACACGGTAAACACACACACACACCTAGTTACTGCTCTCCTCTGTGTTCTGCGTGGACAGAGAAGAACAGGACCCACATCGACGCGCACGCCGACATTTCACAGCCCTGATAAGCGTTGTCATGAAAGTCATGAATGGAGTCGAGTTACGTTTGAACGCACTACCCATGTGCGCGTGCCCATGTATTGTTCCAGAGTTAAAGACACGGAAACTACGCAGTTTGATACAGATTTAATGTTGTGTAACACGAGACAAAAAATGAAAAAAGGCATTTTCATTTCTGCTCGCACCGGAGCGAGTGGCTGAAAAAAATACTCGCACTGGGGCCAAAAATATTCGCAAAATGCGAGCATTTGCTCGCAGTCTGGAGCCCTGTATTGTATTGAGATCAAAGCTTTCTCATATCCTGACCTGATGTTGCACTGAAAAAAATGCCTGACTAACAAAAAGGCTGGTTAAAAAAAAAACTAAAACATATTATACCATATTATAATAAAGTGACTGTCTGTGGATTTTCAAACAGATACATACAAGACATACCACAGCCAAAATCCAGGAAAAACAACATTATCTCCATGGAGACATGGATGCAGTCATTGGCCTTTAAACTTACTCGATACTTTTGCTCTGGAACTTCAGGTTGTAGATTTTAGACATTACTGGAGTTGCTGATGTACTGACAGCAACAGAATACCAAATAAATACACAAATCTATATACAAAAAAATAATTTAAGCAAGTTGTCAGATGATATTCACTGTGTCTGAACGTTCATATTTGTTCCCTAATCATTCAATCAATACATAGTCCTGCACTGTTCAGTGGACTGGTCAGTGCACGACATGAAGCGCACCGAGGGTCACGTGACTCTCCCGCTTGAAAAAAAAAAAAAAAAAAAAATCGACAAGTCTCAAATAAAAATGAACTTTTGAAGTAAATACTGATTCTGTCTGACGCACATATTAATAATAGTAATTGGACTGCACATTAACAAGAAAATTCAGCTTTTACAGTACAAACAAAGGTAAGCAGCTAACATATAGTGTATTTATGGCTAACAGCTTTCAGGTACCATCTACCATTCAGTTTCCTGTTAAAAACTTGACACTGCCACTTTGTTTTTCTGATTTTCGCAATGCATTGTGGTGTATAACCATTCTAGTGATCATCGATGCTCACTACTTTCACTGCATTGAGAGAAGTGCACTTGCTTTTGTCACCACTATATTGCACTATAGCAATGGGCGTGGACATTTGGACACAGTCAATGACCAATTTCAGTAATGCAGAAGACGTCCATTGACATCACAAACAAGGAAAGAACCAGTGCTTACACTAGACATAAATTCAATTTGTAACCGTGACAGGGAAGGTTCCAACAATCTGTCGTGAGATATTTTAATTGTTCATTTTTGACGCGGAGATTGCTGAGGCATAGATTAAAAAAATCACTAAACTCTGCATAAATATGTTCCTAAGATACCATTATTAAAGCAAAAACATTGTGTTCATTTAACATTCAACCATCGCACTGCGACTGATATGCAGTTCTGCATTCCTCACCTGAAGCACAAAGTTCTTCACTCCACGTGTAGGGCCTATTTCCATCTCTCCGTGCATAAAAGCTAGTCCATCATTTCTCTGGGAAAGTTTCTCTGATGCGAGCATGGAAGTATAATTAGAACTCTAATAATACATCCATGGATGCAAGCCGATGCTAGCGCAGATCTGACAATCTCCAAACCAGGAAATTGCAGGAAATTTTCGCTAAGTTTATTATTTGAATAAACATTAGTGTTTGTCTGTCGAGCGATCTTGGTCAAAGAAACGAATCCTCTTAAAATCAGACCGACACGATGTCTGTCACGTTTTTGTTTGTCAAAAAAAGCCTTAATTGCACACTCCATAGCTAAATGTGGTCCATGAAACTGCTGTCTCCTGTTACATATAGGTTACGTATTTGGGCTAGCGGCATTTGTCCAGAGTCCAGTCAGGATGCAGCTCTCTAAATCAGTAGGCCATATGTAAAAGTGCAGTTCCAATTTTCCGTCAAAGCAAATTACAATCCATAAATGATGGAAAACTGTTGGTTAATGTAACCTCTGGAAGGAACAGGACATTTTATGAGGCTCAGAGCAGGACAACCTTGTAAATGGAGTTATTTAAAGAGATGCTTGATGAGAATGTTATATAGTAAGTGATGAAAAGAGTCATTTTTCTGTGATATGTGTTTTAAAAAGAGTTTTATTAAAACATATTACATGTTTCATTCTGCTATTGGTCCACAAAAGCACACCCTTTCTCCTTCTTGCTTAATGCACAGAAAATGCAAAGTCTATGTGCAAAGTGCATTAGGAGTTATTTGGAGGGGCTAAATTACAGGTGGGCAAAAAGATGTGATCAAAGAAGGAAATGGAAGATTTGTCTGAAAGCATCAAAGTGCTTTTGTGTAGAATCTCAGAGAAAAAGTAATAATGACATGAATGAGACAAGTCTCACAATGGCTCTACCTGAGGCATATGCAGATCCTTCTAAAACAATCCACGTTCTTGTCAAAATGGAGGTTAGCAGCAGCAGAACTGAGCCCTCCAAAAACAACCCCCACATTTATAATATGCTGTACGTGAACAAAACTTCCCTGTGTCATTTCAATAAAATGAGCAATGCTGATCATGGATCCTCAAAAACAGAGGAACACTAATGGATAACTATGGTGATGTAATACATGTTGTCAATTATAAACTAATGGAGTGAAATGAAACATATTTAAATTCTAACCATGACAAAATCTATATTTACTATATTTACATTGTCACTGGACAGATTGCCATACGCTGATAATCTGGCAAGGGAAAGAACTTTGGTTGGGTTTGCAAATAACACAACAGGGTTTACTTAAAACTTAACCCCCAAAAAACACAAATACACAAAATTGCTCCTCTGTTTATTAAAGAAAACTCACAATAATCACTGAAATCACTCGAAACATACAAAAGACACAATAAATAAAACATATTAAAACTAAACTATCAAAATCAGCCATTATTTTTGAATTGCTTATCAAAAGAATTATTTCAAAAATACATTTTGGTCTCCATAACTTAATATGTTGCAATAATCACTGCAATTAAACAATTTCTGTAACTATAAGACTTCTACACCTGTCAACAGGCATTTTGGCCCATATCATGAGCAAACTATTTGACGGGTGTCTTGTCCAGATAAATGTTGCAGCTCCTTCCACAGATGTTCAATGAGATTCACATCTAGGCTCATAAGTCATTCTTGGGTGCTTTTGTCTGTGTTTTGGGTCATTATTCTGTTGGAAGACCCATGACCTTCCCCTGAGACCAATCTTTCTGACACTAAGCAGCACATTTCTCTCCAAAATGTCTTAATAGTCTTGAGATTTCATTGTACCTTACATAGATTAAAGACACCCAGTGCCAGATGCAGCAAAGCAGCCCCACAACATAACTGAGCCTCCTCCATGTTTCACTGTTGGGATAGTCTTCTTTTCTTGGTATGCTTGATTTTTGATGTGCCTTTCCAAAAAGCTCCAGTTTTGTCTGTCTGTACAAAGAACATTCCTCCAGCTAACTTGTCAACACACATTTCCACAAATTCAAATGATTTCAGTGAACATTACGAGTTGTTTTGCTGTTGTTGTAGTTATTAACAGAAGTATACCAACAATTTTGTCCAGGTGTGTAGCTAACAACTTGGAGTAAATGATTAGGAAACATCGTTGAGCTCATATACAAACATTTTGCATCATACTTGAACAAGAGCTGAACTACTTGTAACAGTTCTAACAGTTGTCCATGTTGGTGAATGTGTAGAGCTGTGTACTGCACCAGTAAGCTATTTCTCTGTAGAGACATGCGTCATTGTGAAAGGGTTAGCTCCGAGTCAGCGCTGCAAAAAAGGCATTAACATGTGGTCAGTGGGGTGCGGGCTGAATAAATATGGCTTTTGTACTAGCTTATTCTTAGCTGCAGCCCAATGGTCATTGAAGCATATTTCTTAGCAGTGTCAGGACTTTAGATATGAATTGCCCCAGTCCCAGAAGAGATAGACTCACCGGCCTCCAGGCAATTGGCAGCCTTTGAAGGTTGACTGACTGCACAGTGACAAAGTCATTACTCGCCAGCACAACAACCATATAAAAGAGTGTTACAGTCAGAGGATTGTGTTTCAGGAATATGCCTCACTGTTTTCTGCTTTATTGCTCTTTATGGAGAGAACAGGTGTATATATAATACTGTGTAACTTGTATACTAGAGAAGTGGTTGAAACAAGTATGCACAAGTATTTATTCAACTCCATACTCGGTATACACCAGATTATACCATGGTCAGTGAGAATTCAAATGTTAACTGGCGTGCATTATAATCGTATATACGCACACGTAGTTCGGCAGGTTAAATCACTTACATATCAGTGCGCTGAATACGTCTCCACGGCAACGCGCAACATCTGAGCAAAACCAATGAACTTTTGACAGGCTGAGATGGAAGAGCAAGAGTCTCTGTGGCGCTGTCGCTGTCTGACTCTTTCATAATAAAACTTTGCTTTCAGCAGGATTATGTTGAGGTTTTTATTGTGCAGTCCACACAGGAAGTGATACTTTTGGTTGACGATGACTTGACCGTCTTGACTCAAGTTAGCTAGCGCGGAACTTTCTAGTTTTTGATAGACTCGTGTATTGGATATTTTAAGCAACGTGAGAGGACGAACATCGCATTTTGTGAGCGTGGACTGGGATTTTAGCACAGAGACACACAATGGTCGGAATACATCGCCTGCACAGGGCAGGCTTTGAAAACTAAGAGACCGCTACTTCTCGAACTACTCCTCCATCCTGAGGTAAATAAACAGATGTGACTGAGAGAGAGGGAGAGAGAGAAAGAGAGAGAGAGAAAGAGAGACGGAGGAGCGATCTCTCCTCCGTCTCTCTTTCTCTCTACAACAGCCTGACAACAGCAGCGCTGTGCATTTGAACGTAAACATGCTATGTTGCCGCTGTTAAGCCCGGACACAATAAAAGTAGACCCAAAGATACAATTTTCCGAGCAAAATTTGATATCAGTGAACGAACTGTACGTGTATGTTAAAGTTTTTCGCCGTTTGACCATGGTATAAGCGGATTAAACAATTCGGAGCCTGTGCATTACACAGATATAATGCACTCCGCGGAGTAACATCACTCCGCTGCGCGTCGTGATGTTCTTGACTCCGCGTCGTGCATTATATCTGTGTAATGCACGGCTCCTCGTTGTTTAATCCTTACTTATCTACTAAATCAGCGCTATCCAATAACTCAATTTTAATTGGAAATGACCAAAGTCTATTCTCTATCCATTAAAGCCTGATGGATTGTGCATTTTTAAGCTTTTAAAAGCTTAGACTTATTATATATTTGAGGTGTTAAAATAGAAAGTTATTCACATTTGATTCAAATAATGCAAAAGTGAATTGAATATTTGAACGAAATAGAGAGTTATAATTGTAATTCATGTTTTTGTCACCTCAGGAATCCCTGTATCAAACTCTCTAGTCCTGTTGGTGTTTTTGTTGCAGATATATTGGTACTGAAAGCATTGATTGTAGGTCTATTGCAATGTCCATCTGGTCTCAAGCAAAATCTTCTTTGTTGTGCTTAACGATGAGTCTCAAAGCGTTGTACACCAAATACAAGCTAACACATGGTTCATAGGCACAACCTCATTAAGAACAAATCGAAGCATGCCCAGTGCTTGTGCACCACTGACCCTCAGAAGCATGCTAATACATTATTATTATTATTGAATCAATGCAGCTTTTTCTCCAATTAAAGGACTGTCTTTTTCCTTTGTAGTTTTCTTTTGCAGATTGTAGTAACAAGACCGTATCTAGTGGTCATTAAAACTAAATGTTTCAATATATGTCCTAACCATTTTGTGTTGTTAAAATAATATTCAAAGGTCCTTTACCTGATTTTTGCTCACTGACATCATTTTATTCCAAAAATGCTTAGCAACAATTAGAATGAGTGACAAATCTTCAATGTATTTTTTGTTGTCGTATTAGTAATAAAGGCTTGTCTGCTAACAACAGTTGATAATTTGGGACATTTTAAATGCAACAAACGGACTCAAAAACATCTTTATTAACAAGTTCAACTGTGTGTGATTTCAATGTCTGTGATAAATGTGAGAGGCTAAAGTCTTGTTGTTTATCTGCTTTGCTACAACTTTTGACTTGATTTTCTCTGTTACAAACCCGGTGCTCAGTAGGCTTGTTGTGGGTTGAATTTGTTATTAAACTGTAATTTATTTTTCCTGTTTTAGCCGTTTATTGAACTCTTACAAGAGAAAATGTCCTTTCTCTCCATTAACTCTCATGGATCGTTGCCTCTCAGCACTCACATTTAGAATGCTGTGATGTCACCTTCATAACTTCTATTACTGTAATGATTAATTCTAAACATCCTAAATAGGTCTTTGTGTTTTGCTTCCTTACCTAATAAATTCTGAGCCTCCAAATTGTTCACCATGATGTTTTTTAAGCTTTTGTCACAGTTGTTTGGAGCGAAATGAGCTGGTATGCTAATGGCAGTTAGCCACGAAGCTAATAACAACAATGAACTAACTAAGCGGACTTTGGTGAACAAACGGGAGATTATTAGGCGAAGGACATTGCGGATTACTTTCCACCTGACAAGATTAACAAGACATCTGTGCTATGAAGAAGAAATTGTAATAATAATAAAAAAAAAAATCATGTATAGTCCCTTTAATATAGGCCATCAACAGGTTGTTTTGAGGATGCTTTGCTTGATACGTGGTTTTGCGTTATACATATTGATCTTTATGTAGATGCAGCCATTATGCTACAGCTCAGGTCTGTGAAAATGTATTGAATGAATGTTTTATAGCAAAGCCACAACATCAGAACAAGACCCAGGTGACCCCTACTCAGAAAAGTTTAATTCGGTTAAAAAATTCATCCACAGTTAAATTTGGATAGCAGTCAAAACCCTTTTTAAGCTCCTGTTTTCATTCTTGCAGCACAGGCCTCAGATGTGTGCTTTTACTTTAAACCTGCACACTACATAAAGTCATAAATCTGAGCTTGCCCAGAGGTAAGAGCGAACCAGCGCTAATTAACAGGAGCGAGAAGAGGGGTCAAGGCATGTGTCGTATTAGCGTGAGAAAACACTATTTTTCAATTTACTGAATACTGTCCACTGCACGGAGAAAAAAAAAGAAGTTAGCATCACCATGGGCATAATTATAAATACACAAGTCGGACAAACTATGAAAGCGCGTGTGGGGAGAAGTAAATGATGTTACACGGTTCTTTTTGCATATAATGTTGATGTATCGGGGCGACCACAAGCAAGGGCGTAGATCTGAGCCGTGTTAGAAGGACTTTACTCCAAGGACGTGGTAAGCCGAGAGGAGAGGAGACCTGGAGGCTCCTGTGATGATTTTGTGGCAGTGCTGGACTCAGGAGAAGTGGGATTAGGGACATGAAGACTGACAGCCTCTCTTTGTATTCATTTGATCCTCGTTTTCTGCATAATGGCCCACAGCGCACGGACCGGCGGCTCCTTCAAGGCTTAAACTCATCAAGCTATAGAAAATGAGAAGGAACGGCGTTATCGTTTCATATCCTCTTGTTTGCGTATTTCACGTCAACTGGTGGGGTTTTCTTAAATTGTTTTAGCGGTTGCGTAAGAAGGAAGCATTGTTGTTGCTTTCATCAAGTTCTGCTTAAGCTGAAATTAGCTTTTTTTTTTTTTTTTTTTACTTAGCTTTGGAAATCTGCCTGTTAAATTCTTCAGAGAGAATTGTTTCAAAATTAAAACAGGTTTTAATTTTGCTAGAAAGGAATGAACACAATGGGAGCTGAGAGAAAAAAGTATGAGCCTCTGATAATATTTTACTCTAATTTTTACAAAGTTACAAAGTTTATAAGCTTTAACTGCAACCAAAAATGAAAACATGTGGATATAACGATGTGTTGAAGGATTTAGGCGATGAAGTTGTCAAATTTAAACCTAAAATAAGCTGCACCTTTAAATCTTATTGGCATGTTAAACATTTTCCTGTTACCACTGTGTGTGCAAGCTTTCCGCTGACAATATGCGATGTTTCATTTTTGTTAATGATGTGTGCTGCATTATGTCTTTGTCTAGCAGATTACTCATAGATAAATCATAATTCACTTTAAGAATTGTAACACAATACAGATGGAACTTATTCTAATGGCAAAAAATTCTATAGCTCAGCTAAGTAAGTAGATAGAGGCAATTATTGATAACAGACACACTCTATAATGTTGAAAATGAATGATTTGCTGTATTTTACAAGGCATACCTAAGCATTCGACTAGTTACAGATATTTTTCAAGTTCAAAAATACCTTGAAAAACACAATTACTGTTAACAGCCAGTCAGCCCATGGCATAGGCAGTATAGGCAAATGCTAAGTGTGCAGACTGAAGGATGTGATAGAATTGGCTCTGGATTTGATTGTTTATTTTTGCTAGTTAGGAAGATTTTTTTACTTGATGAACCAAGATTATTTCAAATTTTATAAATTTGATTCAAGTCAAAATATCTTGTAAACAGTCTATAATGTCTTGAAACAAGTGAAATATGCGGCCAAATATTAGCAATTTTATTTATAATCTGGCTAAAATGAGTAAAATTAAGATGAATATTTGGAGTTCTAGTAGTTTTAACTGTGACTAAAACATTTCGCAGTGTATCGAGCAAAACATGCTAGGGGCCTGAATAAATCAGGCTGAGGGCTGCATCTGGCCCCCGGGCCGCAGTTAACCCAGGTCTGGTTTAAAGAATAAATATTCAGAAGAGCAGGCAGTGAACAGTAAGTTGTGTGAATGTCAGTGAAAACATGTTAAATACTTTACAAATCAGGAGAATATTTCACCAATGTTTTTATAAAGAGATGTGTAAATGTGTAAATGTTAATGCTCACAGAAAATACTCATAAGTACAGGAGTTAGCTATTTTGAACAATCAATTCTCCGGATACATGCGCCTGATCATTCAAAACTTTAGACTATGCAATTTGGAGCCCCAAACAATTTGAATCTTGGTGAATATACTGCATAATGAAGTACAAACTTACGCATAAGGTAGCAATTGTAAAAGATGCATTTATGGGTCTAATATTCACCAGATTATAGGAAATGGTATCTATTTTCTTCAGAAATTCAAAAATATGAAACCTTGCCTAGGGCGCTAAAAGGGCTAGAGCCAGCACTGCGTGAACATCCCAGTAACGAGCAGAAAAACAATAATGAATGCATGTTGAGAAATGCACTTAAGATTCTCTCCTATCACATGAACACTACATGATCTAAGACATCATATCATATAACGCATTTGCAAAGAGGAGATACCATCACTCTATTCACATGTATCTTGATCCCAACATTTAAAGCCAAGCAGAAACATGGATTCCTCGACACCACAAGCCCCACTGATAGCTGCATAATGCTTTGCTATGAAGAAAAAACTGCTCTTGTACACGGTTCAAACAGTGTCCATTTGTCACGCAGCGGCTCATTTCCACATGTGTTTTTACGGTCTCCTGGGCAAAGGCTGCAGCACCCACTCACGTTCTCCGCACTAACGATACATCTCATCAAATTCACACCTACGGCAAAACAAAGGCTCGCGTCGACAGAAGAAAGGCAGCTAAAAGGTGGGTTGTATAATGTACATTAGCAGCCACTGATCCACTGTCACATTTGCTCATATAGACTATTTAAGACACAGTTAAAGCAATGATGACACAAGATGTGAGTTATATAGGCTGCTGACTATAGAAGTTACTTGTAGGGAAAAGGTCAATGCTCAATAATAGCAATGACATGCTATGATGTTATTGTTAGTTTTTCTATGTTTTCAGCAAGTAATGCCTGCACATCTTTCTGAGCATATCGTTTAAACCATGGATCAACATTCTCCAGTAAACAGTCTTATTGCATCAAATTAAAAGCACAAACATGATATTGATGATTATCGTTATGCTAAATCGACTTTTTTGAGTTGTTTGGCAAGGTTCCTTACGTTGCTTTCTCAAAACACTGTTTGTCCAAAAACACAGTATCACAAGAAGACGTACATTTACCACGACACAAAAACAGCATATTTAGAGCACCATTTCAGGCTTTTTTGTGTACTTATGTTATGCCGTACATTTAGTACAATTAAGAAAGTGTACAAAAGACACAGCGGTAAAATGACACGGTTGACAAGCTTGCAGCAACACGGGACATTTTCTTTAGGTAAAACGAGTAAGTTTAGGCTTCAAGCTACTAAAATGGGAAAGTTCAGAGCTGGACTTGGGCAGGTTAAGACTAGAATCAGGATTCTGTTAATATTCATAAATAAGAAGAACACATATTAACAACCACCATAGAAATGAACTGGGACTGCAACACATGACATAATGACGCAAAACAGCCATGAACTCGTGCTAATCATACGTAATTTACATGTCCTGTAAAGTTGTAGTATATACTGCATACTGCTTTCTTGTGAGATCGGGCTCCCAAAAAACATCAGAAACATAGCTGGATTTTGTGCCAATTCTCTGAGCTTCAGAAAATGCCGTTCTGATTTTCCAGATCTATGATGCCCATAGCTAGATCTCTAAGATCTTCTGCACTGTTTTTAAATCTCTAAATCCTCCAGACTTGTTTGAGCATTTCTTCAGCATTACATTAGACAAGATCAGGCCCCATGTGTAATTTTCTTTTCCTTTCTGCATCTCGCTTAATCCCACCGTGAAGCTGACTCTGTTGAATCTTTTGAAAGGCAGCAGAAGACATTTTGTTTAAGAAAGCTTTTGGTTTGCCCTGCCTGGTCCCAATTTTAACCCTAATTGTTGTTGTAAATAAGTTTGTGTGCTCGCTGTAAAGCACTTTGTGATTTTCATTTTTGAGTGCTTTATAAATAAAGTTTACTTACTTAGTTCCATCTCAATTCCTGATGTGGGAAACACATTGTTAAAATGCTTCCTACTTCCTTTTTGATCATGTAGCATTTTATGTTTAGCATGCATGATGAATTTAATTGACTAAATATAATCAATGTCACATGATTTAAAATAAAGTCAATGACATGAAATGAAATTAAGCAAAAGTTCCCCATGTTAAAAAGTCCTATGAACTATGCAAAAATGACATCCTATTATTATTATTATTTACCCTTAACATGGTAAATATGATGTAAATATGAATTATTGAAGATGTGGTATCTTTAATAATTCCTTCTCCAGTGAAAGAAAAGCATCAAACAACACATTGTCATGCCCAAGACTTCAGAAACAGCCCAGCTGGAGTGATGGTTCTTAGTGACACATCCACTGGGCTTCAGTAGCTCCAGCACTTCTAGTTTGACAGCGGGTTACTTGTTTTTATACAAGAAAACGAAGAACAAAACTTGTTTCTCACCATCAGCCACATAAAAAAACAAACAGGTAAAAAAACAGAATTCCCGGTTCACAGCAGTTCACGCAGAGACATGAATTTAACAGCTCACAACACGGCAATTTGGAAATTTCGAACAACTTCAACCTTGCTCTGCTGCCCTGCTCCTCACCCATCCTGCTTGTGAATCCAGAGAACTGACTCCTGATGTTCTGTGGATGTAAACACTACACCAAGGTAATAATAATGTCAGCCCTGGGACGCTCAACTCTGATCCTTCTATAACCTCTGTATACCTCAACTCACGAACACAACTATCCCGCCAGCCAAACTTCCATGATGGACCTCAGGGGGCAGGCTTATCAAATGTGCTTGTCACGTAGCAAACTTGCTCTATTGGAGGCAGGTAGAAGGATATGAGGGATCAGCAGATGTGAAAGTGCTTTCTGCCATCTTTAAGCAGTCCTGTCACTTCTCCTCTCGCTCTCAAAGGGACTGAGTATGAAGTATGAGGCTGTAAAAGCAGTGTTTTGAAACATTGGGCGTTAGTGGATTTATTGAGTGTAAAACTCGCGCCTCTCCTCGCTATCCACCTTTAAATCCCCAAAGAGATTTATTTCACCGAGTGTCCAGGGCTAATAAGGCACTCACAGACAGTCTGGGAACAAAGTTAGTTCAGCACAAGAAGACGCCAACATATTTGGTGGTTGGATAGTATAAATCTTATTTTCACATATTTATTTGCTGATAACTAGTCTGCTTTATGCACTCTATAAAACTTAAATGCCGTCACATAGGGTCACCGGATAACCCAGTGTTTCCCAAACTGTGGTGCAGGTACTATTAGTGGTTCACAAGCTGTTAGGTTGGCCCCTCTGCAGTTTAATTTTAATTTAAAAGTAACATTTTTCATGCATTTGTCGTTTGTGGGCAAAAAAAATACAAATAAAAAACTTAACCACAATTCACTTTTTTTTAGAAAATTTGCAGTAGAAATTTCCACTTGATAATATCCAGGATTAGATGTGTGCTACGCTAGTAACAATTTTAGGTGTTATTATGATTATTTTTTTAATCATTCAAATGATGTATCCAAAATGAATGAGTAAGAACTAGGTTAAGGGTTAATGTGTGTTTGGAGAAAGCAGACAAACATTCCAAAGGACTCATTTCAGTTGACCTCTGAACTGTCACAGAGCTGAAGACTGCTGATCTTCCTATAGGATTGCAAGTCAAGACTGTGGTCACCAAGTTTCGACACTGGAATGAGATGACCGAGAGACGTTTTGGGAATTAACCAGCGACAACCAAACATAGCGTGAACCAAAGACTGGAAGACCAATCACCAAGGTTTGCCCAAACAGGGAAAAAGATGGAGATCGCTTCTGAAAATTTAAGCATCGACGCAGAAGGACAAGAACAAGACAGAGTCTTTGTGGGTTTAGATCACAAGATAGAGATGCTTTTGTAATTTGCGTGTTTCGCTTTGAATTCAAAGTAAATTCTATCCAAATTTGAATCTTGGTTGTTTTATTTAACAGTGATTACACTCCGAGGGAATACATTTCTCCAATAACGATAACCTTAGTTACTTTGTGTCAAACCAGAGACAGCAAACACCAGCGACAGTGTTTTTGCCTGATGCCCTTCTTGACAGGCCATGAGCATGTTCTCCCACAACACAATAATAGTCTTCACTCAGGGTTACATTAGGTTGCATGAGGTTACTGGTATCATCAAGATGCTAAATAACCCTGTTTCCAGTTCGGACCCTGACAGGGGACCTGAGCCGATCCAGAGAGAGAGAGGGGGGTCACCTTCACGTGGGGACAGCTGTGTCACCCAGGGGCCACAAATAACGCCACTGCCACTGGAGCCTATAGCACAGAGACATCTCCAGTCATCCAAGCAGAACAACAACTCTGCAGCCCTCTCCATAAAAACAAACAAGACTCCGGGATGTGAGTGGTGGGCAGAAATACTCCTGTCACTGGGGAGTAAGCGCATGGACATTGAATTGTTATTTTCACACAAGCGAACAACAGGGAAGTGGAGAATCAATGTAACAGACAGTCAATAAAGATAAGAGTTGTGTATTTAACATATTGTAAAGGAAAGTCAAGTCTGTACAATGGCAAAAAATAGATACTTCCTATTAAGAATGTATTACGTGAAAAGCCACATGAACAAAGATTTTCAATTGGTTTTGCGGCTTTGTATTTCTAGTTTTTAATCAAACAGACTCGGGGGAGAAGGTCATTCAATAAGACCATTTCTACAGCAAACTATTTAGTCACTGCAGTGTTCCTGTTTATCTTTTGCTTCTCAATCTAAGCAGAACTAAAATCTAGCTTAAGCTTGTATTAAAGAGACACCAAATCCTTTTGTGTTAGAGCAGAGGTTCTTCTTGTTCATGTGTTTTTTCCTGCTCACTGAAAAAAAAAAAAAAAAAAATCCACTGGCACATCATGTGAAATTTTATGTTACAATAAACAACAATAAGACATCATATTTTCAGAGAGCAATGAGCTGGTTTTAACGTCTGACTGTACGGCAAAAGTCTCAACAGCAGGAGTGCCACAAACAGACCTAAAAGCTAAAAAGACTAAAAGAGCAAAGACATTACAGAACAGCAACGTTAGATTTCCATTTGAAAAAAAAGAAAGAAAGGCATGTTTACAGGTCATATGTCTATGTTCAGCCTAGGAGCAATTTTAATGCAGACATTAGCCAAATAATAAAAATCCATTCAAATTAAGATTCTATAGCCCAAATCACAAAAAAAACTCTTATTCCAGAGTACTTTACAAGATTGTTGATTAAGCAAACAAATTGTCAAAAAAAAAAAAAAAAATCACACAAACAACACTAATTGGTCAATAGCAACAGAAGCAATAATACAATACTGCTCATCACATTTTATGTGGACTACAAATTAGACAACGTACTAGCTGAAATAGCACACCAATGTACATGGCAGAGTGGTTAGAGCTCTGACTTCCCAATAAGGAGACTGTGGGTTTGATTCTCAGGTCGGGCCACATCAACATCTCGCAATCTTTCTGGGTGGAGTTTGCATGTTCTCTCTGTGTCATCGTGGGTTTTCCACTCCTGTTTATGCCCAACTCCAAAAACATGCATGTTTAGGCTAATTGAACATCACTGTAAATTTTTCTTAGTGGGTGAATAAGACCGTAAATTGGCCACTGTCCAGGGTGTTCCCCCGCCTAAGGCCCAAAGTTACCGGGGTGACTCCTAACAGGAACACGCCGTAGAACATGTATAGCAAGAGCCATCATAGAAGATTAAAGACCGTGGAGTGTGTCCCTGTTTGGCTGCTCTGACTGGCTGTGTTAAAGTTGCACATAACATACTGAAAGAGAGAAATATAACACAGGTAATGAATCTATAGAAATACAGAAAAGACGTGTGCAAATGCTTTAGGGTTATTAACATCTTATCTTTTTCTTGTGTACTCTACATATCTAGTCGTATATTTTATATTTCCCAGATTCAAGGTTGAATAATGCTTTGGATCATTTGGTGTTTCTGTGCACAGCTGGTGGTCTAAATGAGCAGGGACATAGAGGGACTTAAAGACCAGCTCAGTGTCCCCAACCTGAGATTTGGGACAATGCGGTGAAGGTCACGGCGCTCTCACACAGAGACAGCGGAGACAGCGGCAGACTGATTGGGAGCACAGGGAGCAGCTGGTGGCGTCCAACCCGAAAAGTGACTGTGAGAATCTCCAGGTGGCGCGTGTGAATTATGACACTGCCCAATGGGTTCTTTCTGCCTCTATGCAGACTAAATGCTGCTTTGAAGTGTCCTGTCATTTACGCCTGGGGACCCATATCTGATTTCCGGAACATTTCTGAACAGAGCATGCACCATTTGGCCAGAAATTGTTGCTGTAGTTTGATTTAAACATGGCCAACTTTTTACTGTTTGATTTTTTTTTCCTTTTTTTTTTTACAAATGGCTGGGGGATACAATGGCTAATTACACTCTTCTAAATCTGGAGTTCATCATGAATATTGATAAAGCATTAATTAGTTACTAAAAGGGGAAAACCATGTTCACTGCTTCATGTGTTTTTGGGGTAAAAATGTGCAAAGCCGCTAGGTTTTAAAACAATAATGTTTTTTTTTCTGTGTTTTTAACAATGCTTTGTAATAGTCCAAGAAGTTAATTCAATGGCAAGCAAATGTTTTTTTTTTTATTTGGTAATTCCTGTAAGTGAAAAACCCAAAAAACTGATTAAATGTCAAGTCATGATGTGAAAATACACTTTGAAATCAACTCGCGACCCCCTAAAGGGTCTTACATGCACTGTTTGTATAACAATATTCATTTAGGATGCCCACCATTTCTGTTAAATATTGTATACTATATGAAAATAGTGAACGCTCAGTGAATGCTTATCTGATTCTCATTAAAGGGATTCTTATACTTTTGGTATTGATATCAGTTAGCCCATAGCTTGAAAACATATCAATCAAAATTAGTAGCGGCAATTTGAGAAAAAATTTGAAAACTTTTCAATCAAATTAAAGATAATTAATTTTAGTGAAATGAGTCTCGTGCACTTTAAAGATTACAAGCTGCAATCTGATGCTAACAGATATATGGAGTGTACTTTCTATTAAGAAGGCTATTACATTTAAGCTTTCACAGCTTTGATAGCGAGCTGTGTTATGACTTTTCATAAGACTCAGGTGAGGAGTGGGACAGGAAAGTGCTTGTACTATTTCAAGTTGGCAGGCAGCCCAGATAATTAGGTGTGTTCTGAACATAATGTCCCTTTCAATAAATAGGACATTTCAATAACTCCTACAGAGGGCAATGCTATAGCAAATGCTTCTATATTGTTTTGTCAATAGGAAGAAAACAGGTCGTTTAGGGGAATTTTCTTTGAATCTTGTACAAAATCCTCCACATTACATCACAATCATTGCCTCTGATGGCTTCCCATCATGAGTTAAGGAGCAGAGGACAGATACTGGACGAAGCTCAGGTGGGTGCCAATCATTTCTCACATTAGGAGTCCAAAATGACAATGGCTCTGATTAAGTCAAAGAGACTGAGTGCTATACATTCAAGATCACTAGTGTCTTCTGCTTTGATGTTATACAGAAAATGACGGTGAATAGTAATAGCATAGTGGAGATAGTAACACAGCAGCGTTAGCACGACAGCATGAGCAGGCTTTATTATTGGCTTTTTCATCAGACCATGTTTGCTTTGGATTAGCAAATGTATGCAATAAAAGAAAACATGACATTGACTAGAAAAAAAAGTGTCTTGTCCTCTCCAGGTGGTGGAGAGTCCTTGTCCCAAGTGGAGTTCAAGTATCCTGGGTCAAGTCAGGGACAAGAGGATTGGAGCAGCGCCAGCAGTGATGTAGTCGCTGTATTGAACCGTTGTGATGAAGAAGAGAACAAAAGACAAAGCCCTCGATTTACCGGTCAAGCTACTGTACATTCCAACCCTCACCTGTGGTCATGAGCGATAGCGATCTGGCCTCACAGCAAGAAGGTCGCGGGTTTGATTCCCGCACGGGCCGGGCCTTTCTGTGTGGAGTTTGCATGTTTCTCCCCGTGTCTGGGTGGGTTTCCTCCGGGCACTCCGGTTTCCCCCACCAACCAATAACATGCACGATAGGGTAATATCCTCAAGCTACGGTAGTCCTGACCAAGCCTAGCAACAACATCTGTGAGTGATGATCACTGCTCTTAGGAGATGCCCAGAGGCATTGAAGGATGGGTCAAATGCAGAGGACAAATTCCCTTGGGGACAATAAAGTATACCTTAATGACCAGAAGGTACAAGTTGTTGAAATGAGTCTTCTTCGTATAAAGGGAGGAGCCGCCTTGCAGATATGGTGAGGTGTTCAGGTACACGTGAGAAAGTCAGAGTAGAGCTGATACTCTTCCATGTCAAGAGAAGCCAGTTGAGTTGTTTTGGGTTCTGTTTCATATGCACACATGTGTGTTTCGAGCATGTCCCACCAGGAAGAGACCCCACATAAAAGAGGAAAGACTGGAGTAACTGTCTTTCAGTTGGTCAGAGAAACCTTTCAAGATCCTCCAAATGTTCTGGAAGAAATGTAAGGAGAAAGAAGTCTGGGCTTCCCTACTTAGATGACTAAGGATGAGGAAAAGGTGACATGACTTAAATAGGCTCAAGGATTCATTTTTGATGTTTGAATAAGCTTCATTAAACTACACGGCAAGAAAAGCAAAAGTAATTTCAGCAAATTTAAAACACAGCACACTCAATACTGATACTTCATTTTCTTTGGATATACATAAGTCAGTTTGTATTTGTACTTTGACCTCTACCACACATCTGCATGTTAACAATTTAAAACTAAAGCCCAAGTATCAGCGACTTCTGACATTTCGCGCACATTACATGATTGCAGAGGGGCCCGGACCTTGAAGACGCTGCTAGCTCCACATTTTCTACCGTGCATATTGTCATTACTAAAGGTTTATGGATGTGACATTAGATATTAGGCTGACGGAGATTTGGAGGTTATCTGGCATTTCAAGATATGTGCGAAAAGTCAAGCCGTGAAAAAGGATTCACCCTGCTGTTCGTCTGCCAGCCACATCACTCACGGCACTCCACAACTCTGAGTAAATCTTTGCCTTGTCGAGATCCATGCATGGGAAATGAAAAAAGGATGGCAATAGCTAACCTTAATGCCAGCTTTGGATTTATATCTGTTTCTATGGTTATCTGGCGTTCATGAAGCACGGTGACATTTAGTATATTAAGGGCAGTGGTGGACAATGTGAAAATGTTGAATTACCTCAGAATGATGACTTCCCGGTGCACACTTCAGAAAGATTTAATGCTAATAGATCCGTCTTTTTTGTATTTTAATTAACCTAGGTGAAGCGATGGTGACTCACAACAACCGCGATGTGCTAATAACTAACATTTGACAGCTAAATGCTCACTAAATCTTCAAACTAATTACACATGATGACAAATTGGTCTTGTGTTATTTTAGAAAATGTGTGGCCCGTGCATAAATAAGACAAATTGTAACAGATGCCGTGGTGGAGAAATGTCAAAACATATGCTATAGCAAAAGTTAAAGTTACCACTAATTGGGTTCATTTGAGTGAATCATTTTAGCACGGCATGTTCATTACACACCACTTTTGTAATGTTCTGATGCTGCTTTTGTCTACTTACTTGAATCATTTTTAGTTTCTTTTTTATCAGACATAAGTTGATGTAGTTAGTCAAAGGGTCTATGTTTCGACAGTCCAATAAAAGTTGAAAATTACAAAAAGTGAGATGGGTTTTATAGAAGTTTTACTAATTTGTCATATCTGTCATTTTGGTTCTCTTTTGGGTTGTTAAGTTGGTTGCTAAGTAACAATAAGGAGGCAACATTGAGTTATGATATGTTGCTATAGGAAACTATCCTACACTCTCTCTAGTCAATATAATAACTCATTGGTAAAGCTCATCAGATTAGCCAGTCTGGAGGGAAAAGGCAGTAATATGTAGTACATTTTATTTATCAAGTAATACAAGCCTAACCTGTCTATGAACTGTAATTCTTTCTTGGTTTATTATTCTTAAGTTCTCCTTTTTGAATGTGTCAGTAATGGTTTGTGACAGATTTAAATTATCTAGAGCTCAGAAACACAACTATGGATCACATGGTGCAGCATTAGAGAACATATGCTTTTTGATATTTTGTCATTCATTTTCTACCGCTTAATCCCTTAGGGGTCGCGGGTGACTGGAGCCTATCCCAGTGACTTTGGGCCTTAGGCGGGGAACAGCCTGGACAGTGGCCAACTTGCCGCAGGGTTAGACAGACAACCATTTACTCTCTCATTCACTCACTAACGGAGTACCCGGAGAAAACCCACGGTGACACGGGGAGAACATGCAAACTCCACCCAGAGAGATCGTGAGATGTTGATATGGTCCGACCCGGGAGTCGAACCGACGACCTCCTTATTGGGAAGCCAGAGCTCTAACCACTTGGCTACCGTGCACCCCAGTTTTTTTTTATATTTTGTATTCCACTGAAATGTGCATCAACCTTTGGCTACTACACTTTGCCCCTTTGTGTGCGTTTAGTATCAATTGTTTCAAACAAGCATAGTAAATGCTTTGTATCAGACCTGTGCAAACTGTGGCTCGGGGGCCAGATGCGGCCCTCGACCTGTTTTTTTACGGCCCTCTGCACGTTTATAAGAATATAAAGATCACTATAAATTACCCAAAGATACATTTGAAAAACTAATTTACAAAAAGGACAATATTTTCCTTGTTTCAAACAGTTTCTAACTTTTTTTTTTTTTTTAAACATTGCTTCTTAATTTGAGCAATTGAGTTATTTGCCCTTGTGTAAAGGACATTTTATTTAATTCACTGATGTTTTCCTATAATCTCCAACAATCAAATATTTGAAACCATGGAAATATTCTACAGAATGCAAGCTGATGGTAAGATGTATGCTTTTTACAGTCTTGCAAATTTAGAATTTCTTACACCCATGATCGTGGTTCGACACTCTGCCACTTAGATTTGAATCTGCCCTCAAGGAAAAAGTTGCCCACCCCAGCTTTATATAGTGCTTTTCCACCTTACAAGGCACTCAAAGCGCTTCACAAGAATCCACTTGTCTAGTGTACACAGACACAGAGGCAGTGTGGGGTAAGTGTCTTGCCCAATGGTAATCCACTCTAGTCCTTCCACTGTAGCACATGGTGTTGGTCTCCCATCCAAGTACTTACCAGGACCTGTTCTGCTTAGCTTCTGAGATCTGACAGGATCAGAGTTTAACAAATATGGCCACACTAGTCAGCTGTCTGGTGTGCGTGATGGCCACCCTCAGTAACTTTATCCAAAATAGTACATTTTAAGTAGAACATGAGAAAGAAATATAGATCCAAACTAAACTCAAAAACAGCAGACATAAAAAAGATCACGGTCCGTTTCAAGGTTGTTTTAAACAAGAATTGCTGTGTATAATGAACTAAATGTAAAACAATCATTTACTACAGCCTTAGTTCCCTGTATCTCAAAGAAAAAACAATAAGTCTCCTTTAAATTTTACTACAAACCAGCACTACCAACATAAACTCAAACAACCAACCTGTCTATTTAAGTGTGTAGCTTCTATTCGCTGGACGAAGGTGAAACATTACTGTCCCATGTTGAAATAGTTTATACGGCTGCATAAAGGACAGGCCTATTCAGAAGAAGATGTAATAAGCGGCCAGCAGCCTCCTGAATCGCTGAGTAGGGCCGGTTCAAGCTCGACTCAATCAGGACTGGGTGGGCACTGTGTCAGCCCTTGTTAACTATGACCTTGGAGATAATAATGCTCTAAACTGCTGTATGTGTGAGGTAACGACGCACTGATTAAAGCATTATATAAGCCAGTTTACACACGCAAATTCACCTTGAAATGCTTGGCGGGTAGCTTAATAGTCCTGAAGATTTTTGCATTCAAATTGACGGAGTTATTGACATAAATATGCATGGCCTGACCACCTGCATAGCACAATGAACTCCTTGCACATCACTGTCAAAAAGGTAATGGCTTCGAACAATGCAATTTCACATTCGATCTAGCTTTGAAGCAGATTTTGGAAGAGTATGTAGCCCTCCCTGTTGTAGACATAGAGTTGCATGCTCAAGAAGAAAGCAGTACAAACATTCCCAGGGCTCTGAATACCTGTCAGTTCCTGGCTTAAGTATTCTCTTTGATACGCCACACGCGGGAACAGATGCATTAACAAAACACAGGAGAGAGCTGGAGAGCGGCGCGTGCAAAGTTTACAGGATCTGTGCAGGAAATCCTCAGAGCGGAGAAGCTGTGTGCTCCAGTTCAAAAATGGATGCTATTCAATAAAAATAAGTTAGAATTACAGGATTACAGTAAAGGTTAATAGAGCTGGGTGTGGAACATCCGAAAACAATGGAAATGTTTATAGAGACAGAGTAAAGTGATGTTATAAAAAAAAGTAAACTGACAAACTGCTGGTCATCACAAGTAAGTAAGTTTAAAATTTAACGGTACAATGATAGCAGAGTAGTTCAAGCTCTGGTATTCCGGAAATCAGGGCTCAAGTCAACATCTCACCTATAAAGACGTGTGTTTCAGCAGTTTTTAACGAGCATATCATCATTGAAAACCCCCATAATGAATGAATGAGAGAGTTAATGACGTCTGTCATGTGCCTGTCACACATGTTGACTTTACGATGAGTTGGCCACGGACCAGGGTCTATGACCCCAAATCAAACACGGATAGGCTCCAGTCACAAGTGACCCCTTACAGTAGGAGTGCCAAGCTTTTTCATATAGGAACAAACTATTGAATTGCTAATTAATTGTATTTAATTTGCAAGTTGAAAAATATTAGCAAAGTTGAAAAATATTTTTAGAATAATCCATATTGAGACACAGTTGGCCTTTCTTTGATAGTGAATAAAATATTTTATTAAAATGTAAACATGGTATTTTGAAAATAAATCAGTGTGGCTAAAACAACAACAACAACAACAACAACAACAACAACAACAACAAAGCCATTAAAAAGTTCCTGCCATCATCACTTAACATAATATGCTTCAAGCTATTAGTCTATTGGTGATTATCATGGTAACAGTGAGGGGGAGGGGCTTGAGAAAGTCAGCTTTCCTTTGACTCACATTAACAACAAATAAACTGCTTTAGGTTGAACAACACAACATGAGCAGGTAGGATTCTGTGGCACCTGTCCTGCTCTCCATCTCATCCCTTTAGCGCTGAGCGGCCACTGTCCAGCCCCTGCGCACTCCAGCGAACCAACAGTGGAGAATTCTGGCTGCTCTATATAAAACTAGTGATTCTGCTTATAATTCACACTTGTAGTTTTTGCATTTTGTGCTTGTAGATCGTGGTTAAACTTTGTATAAAAAGATGGGCTTTGGGTCTGTCTTCCACTGCCTCAAAGATTGACCAGGTAGGGCACCACTGCGTTACGGGAATAAGCAGTAGAAAAACATTGTTTTAACGTTAGGAAAAATGAAAATTCTACAGTTAACGCAAGCTGTAATTTCAAACACTACTCACATTCTTAAAAGCCAAAGCCCATTGTGTTAAAACAGGATTTATAAAGTCTAATTTGTGAAATAAAGCTTCATGCAGAGCAGTGCCCCTAGATAGCTTTACATTCCAGACCTGAAAAAGCCTAAACTTAAAAACAAATGAATACAAAGTTAACATAAATGCATTAATGTCATCTTTTCCTTTGAAAACATGTTGATATCCAGACTACTTCTTCAGTCTCAGTTAATCTACTTAAAATGTTTACTTTCAACTAACATGGATGATGATGGAAAGGATGCTAAACGTGTCATCAGATTGAAAGTCTACATTTCATTTTTAAGAATTGCATAGGTTAAAAAAGACTTTAGAGACTGGCCAAGAATTTGAGTTCATCTGTAGATCTCTTCTTTGTTGCTTGAAAGCCTTCGGTGTTAAAGAACACAGTGTATGTCTGACCACAGACACAGACCTTGCACATTGACCAAACACATCTGTAAGAGTGGGCCACATGATTGAAGGATAATTGGGAGCGAGTCTGCTGAAATAGAGTCTCGCGGCAGACAAGGAAATTCCAGCTTCATGAACATGGCCATTGCAAGGTCGAGACTGGCTTCGACACCTGTCCTCGATAAAAAAGAAAAAGGAGAAAAAAGGCACCCACCTCATTTACAAAAAGCAAAATATGACTTGTAGCATGAGTGTAATGAGATTAGGCACAACACTCATGTTACCAATAGCTTTATCAGTCTGTTTGCTACTTCACACTACGACTCATTATTTTTTGAAACAATGGTTGTGTTTTGCTTTGAAACTTTAATTAAGTGCACAATGAGCAACACAAAAATGCACTGCTCTCATCACCACTCAGGCAGCAATAATTAAAATATTCATCTACAGGGAGTAAATTGAAAAGTTTGCCATGCGTAACAGTGTGTCACATGATCTGTGGACCAGCCGAACATGGAAGATAGCTGCTTGTTTGATGAGAAACAATGGTGCAATTAAGACTTTAATCATAGTATGCTTTGAAATGCAGTGTGCCCTCGCGGTACGCAGCTTTAGCAGGAATAAATATGTATTTAAAGACCTCTCATCTATTTCATGATTGGATATTGTTGTTAGGAGGAGGGCAAACTTCTATTGGTTTAAGTAAAGGATAGTGGCATGAAGCCGTGTGGCAGTTTGCATAAGAGTTGATGATGTTAGCATTAGGTTAGCTTCCATTTACTCACATGCAAACTGACACTGACTTGTGAAAGTTGTGAAAAGTGCCTTGTGGATGACAGTGAAATTTGTGTTAGTTTAGTTAGATTTCAAGTTTGATTTGAGATTTGAAAATCATCTTTGTCATGGCAAGAAATTATAATTCACTTCTCAGAATAGGACTGGGCGATATGGCAAAAAAATATATCGCAATTTTCTTTGCACCAGATCACAAGTTAGATTGGATCACAATTCTTGTTGACTGATTATTTTTTATTGCTTTTGAGGAAAATACGATATTCAGAAACCAAGCCTCTGAAAAAACCTCAACCCTTCAATAAAAAGTTATTAAAATAACCAAACATTGTGTGTTCCACAAAACAGGTTTCTAGCAAGTTTTAACATTAAAGAAGACTTATTATTTAAAATCCACAGTATTCTCTAATCATAAGTTTACCCAAAGTTGTATTTGGATTGAATCATGCATGTTTGAGTAATCTTGTATTGTCCTACAGCTGCAGCTCCAGTGCTCAGAAAATTCCTGTCTTCACCTACCACCTATCCCTGCCCATTTGTCTGTTATTACTTGTGATTAGGACTAAGGGCGCACTCACACTAGGGTTTTGTAATCGTGCCATGCTCAAGCCCGACTGCAGAAAATTTTCTGGCCAGCACTCACACTTGCATAAATGATCCGAGCCATAGGCCGGTGACATCATTCTCTAGCGCCGTTTGTTTACATGTCGCGCTGAATCTTGGATCAAGTGCTAAGGTGCTAATGCAATAGCAACGAAAATAAGTCCTGCGGGCCGTTATATCTTTGATACAATGAGGCAGATCAGAGTTTTACCCGTGATTTCAGGATTTGGATTAAAAACCACGTGGAGCAGCAAAAAGCAACAGAAGACGAGAGACTTCACGACTTTTCTCTCCGGACATGGTGCTATTTCAAGGTAAGCACATTTCCACTGAGTTTGGTGCAGAGTTTCTTTCTTTTTGTGACAAATATCGTGTGTGTACGTGTACATGAGTAACCGTGCCGACCCGTACCCACCTCCTCCAACCGCACCAGAGACACAACCGTGCAGAGTCTGAGCGCGGTTCGTTTGCATTCACACTGCACAAAAGAACCGTGCTGTAGAGACCACCCGGGCTTGGGCACGGTTCGGTTTGCCAGTGTGAGTGCACCCTATAAGAAGTAGACTTGAATTTGAACACACAGACGCATCAAATTGAGAAATAGTAAAATCAGGTTGCTATGGTTATTTGATTTTTATCACAATATTGCCCAGCCCCATTTCAGAAATATACATTGTCCAAGCAATTCAGACAAGGCAAGTTAGTTGTGTAGCACAATTCATACATCATTTAGGTATTTAAAATTTAGGTTTTTACAAAACTGCTGCCAGCGCCAAACGGCCTTCACAACCTTTTACTTGTAAATGTGTTCAATTAAAAGCAATAAATCAATGTTATGTCTATTAAATCTTCTAATCTAAACAATTTAAGGCTGATGCTGGTACAAATTCCTTTCAAATACTGCACAAGGTTTTCGAAATACATGACCTTTTTATTTAATGATGTTCTATTTACCCTGTGTATTCTACAGCTGCATTAACGTGACCTTGCTGGCAAAAGAATTAACATAAAGCAGAGAAAAGAGAGCAAATGTAGGCATAAAGCTGAAGTTTTGAATCTGGAGTAAGAACAAGTGCCAAGTTGTGGGAGATATTTGGAATCCTCCTTTTTAGCGCATCGTCTTTGATCAGAGAAGAAACATTATGGGCTTGTACTGGAAGCGTTTGATGGCTAAGGAGTTTTAAGTTTTAAGTGAAAGTCTGAACAGATGGCGGTGAATGGGAGAGAGACTGTTCCAAGCTAACAGCCTGATGCACTGGTTTGGTTCTGATGGCTTCAAAGCAGACGCGCCGCTCCGCTCGTGTCCATGTGCTGGGAGATTTCCTCTCGTGGAGTGATGTGACTGAGAAGTGTCTGCCTCCAGGCTCCCAAACTTCACTATGACTTTGAACAGCGCCATTGTCCAAATCTCTGCAGTTTAAACAAGCAACATCTAATCATCAGTAAAGCTACCACGTCCGACTTTACCGGTGCCAAGACAATCTGTTACCTATCATGTCGTTTACTCGCCAAAGATTAAAAACAACAGAAGAGCAGCTTTCACTCAACACAGTCTGCTCATGTCCAAGCTCAAACCACAATAGGTTTATCTAAATATCCAACATCTATTCTTTAGCTTTCTTATGCTAACCTATAGGATAACTTGTGTTTCCAAGCTATATCAGACACTTTGCATTTACTTTTACGCTCAACCATGACTTTTTTATAGACCAAAAAGTGCAACTTAGGTGGACCATCCGAGCACAGCCAATCAAAATGCGGTTTCAGCGATCGATAAGAGATAAAATAGATTCAGACAATACACAGCAGTCTGATTTTTGTTGTAAAATGTTACTTTAGAAGTATACTCTTTGCTAGAAAAGATGTTATTTACATACAAAATAATGTGGTACCCCAGTTTTAAAGGTGCACTGTGTAATTTACTAACAATAGGCTTAAATAAAATCATATTTTTGTTATTAGGATGCCTTTGCCTTGAGGTAAAAAAAAAAAAACAATACAATTATGGGTACCACTTTATAATAACTGTACCTTAATAAGCATCAGTAAAGACTTTAGGGTTGAGAGTTAAGGCTTGCAGTAATTAGGAAGTTCAATGAAAAAAAAAGGCCTTTCAAAAAATAAGAAAATGTTGCTTATTTTGAGGGAAAAATGTCTTATTTCAAGTGAAATAATCTGCCAGTGCAGTAAGAACATTTGACTCATCTAGTTGTTTTGAGCAGAAAATGCTAAGTGACAAGATTTATAAGCAAATCTATTCTTGATTCAAGGAATGTTGGCTTAAAACAAATATAGATTTCTGTAAAATAACTTTTTATATCTAAATAAGGTTAATCAGGACATAATATCGTAAAACAAGTCAAATAATCTTAGTAAGACTTGGTCTTATTAGGTGAAAAAGTCTTGAAATTTGTCTTTTGAGATGAATGAGTTATATTTTTCTTTTGGGCTGTTTTTTTAAGTCTTAATAAACTTTTTAATTAATTTGTCTTTGCTTTTTTAAGGATTTAATAAGAATAATTGAGATGCAGTTATGATAAAGTTTTACCAAAAGTGTTTTTTCTTTGAGTGGCCTTGCATAGTCACAAACAGACTCTCATTTGGCCTGAAGGAGGGCCTCTTCTTGAATCTTTCCAAAAAATGTTCCCTTAGCAATATATTTTTTACACTTTGGCATAAAACAGAATCATCCCCATTCAGAATGTGTATGGTTTTCACTTTCTATTACTTCAGAAGTGTGCAGTTTACTTTATGCAGAAGTGCACATTTAAACTACTACAACTTACTTCATTATGGATACATTTACTGCTCAAAAATACCTTGAAAAATCAGCTTTATTACTGCGAACGGGCTCGCCTCTCCACAGATCTGACTTTTATCTCAGCCTGGTAGCTTCACACGCTCATCTCCATAAAGCTAAAGGGCACACAGTAGCAAAGTAATATAATCAACATGGAGAAAAGGTGATTGCAGACCTTCCACCAAAAATCTTGCACAG
Source organism: Mugilogobius chulae (assembly GCA_038363315.1). Classification (NCBI taxonomy): domain Eukaryota; kingdom Metazoa; phylum Chordata; class Actinopteri; order Gobiiformes; family Gobiidae; genus Mugilogobius; species Mugilogobius chulae. The sequence goes on along the minus strand of CM076407.1, from coordinate 32,593,754 downwards.
GCCACCTTTAATGTATGCATTATTCAGGCTATTCTGGAGAACCCAGCACTGGCATTTTTGGTTTAAAAATGCCCTGTCGAATTCGAAAGCTTGCTGAAGGATTGTGCTAGCTAATGAGCATAAGACACACTGCTTAATAATAAAAAAGTGTACATTTTGAAAGACAGTTTTTGAGTTTACGTAATCAAGCTAATCTTTAACTGCCAAATAAAAACTTCTTGTAGATTTCTTCAACCATGATATGTGTCTTCAAGCATACCATGTTCCTCTCTCCTGCAGTGAATCCAAGCACGACCGGCTTTGTTGTTTTTACGCATATCTAACTTTCTTCAGGTGTGTGTAATGAATTCATGCTTATAGTGTTTTTTTGTCTTGTGGCGTGCGCTAGGAACGACATCTGTTTAATCAACAACTTCCTGTGACAGTCCCTCAGTCGGGTGCAAGCTGTCGCTGCTATTCTCAGACGGTGCACAGAGGGAAGTGCACCTCATCGAAATTCAAAATCCTCCATCTCGGAAAGTCTCACAGCCAGATCCAGCTGCAGAGGAAGACAAACCAGCAGCCACAGTGCAAAAGCTCTGCTGTGAGCCGCCGCCTGTGTCAGTGGAGAAGAAGGTCCAGTTGTTTTGTTTAGCTTTTGTCGGAATAAATACAAATGTCTGTTTTGTGCTTACATTAAATACAGAAATAATAAAACTATGTTAAAGTTTTTTCCACCATACAATAGCAGAATGTGAGAAGAAAAAACACTGACACTAGGATTGGTTGTAGGATTTCTGCATGATTAGTTCATTATATGTGATCTGATCATCAAAGTCATAGACACATGCAAACAAACACGCTCTAAACTACTGTCATGTTTTATGGATTATTTATTTAAACAAATATTAAGTCACATATTACATATATAAACATTGTAAATGTTGAAATGCTTCTAAAACATACAAAAAAAAAGTTTGTAACATTAGTTTGTAACATCAGCTAAGCATCAACCAAACATCATACAGTTTAAGCTGTATGATGCTTAGCTGATGGTGCTTAGCCTTGATGATTAGATCATATTTTATAACAAAATCATGCAGACATTTAGTATTTCAAATCGGTGTTAGTACTTTTTCTTCTCACTTTAGGTTTGAAAAAAAAAAAAAAAGCGATACATACAGTATAGTCACTGTGCTGTTCTCACAACACAAGAACTATGTGCTTTGCTATTTGTAAGAGAGAGTGATGAGATAGAAAGATTTACTTTTCTTTACACAATTTAAACATTTGCTGTACAGGGGATCTATTACTTTTCTAAGTATCCTATTGTTCGGCAACTGATCCATAAATGCTCATTCATTCATTCATTCATTTTCTACTGCTTTATCCCATTAGGGGTGGCTGAAAACACCCTAGACAGTGGCCAACTCGTCGCAGGGTTAGACAGACAAACATTCACTCTCATTCATTCACACGGGAAAGTTACAGTGATGCCCAATTAACCTAAACATGCATGTTTTTTGGAGGTGGGAGGAAACCAGAGTACCCGGAGAAAACCCACGGTGACACGGGTAGAACATGCAAACTCCACCCAGAGAGATCGTGAGATGTTGATATGATCCAACCCGAGCATAAGCTCAGAAAATCCTTACCACTTGTCTGTGTGATTACTTATACAATTCTGATTCTGAGTTAAACATAAGAGATTCAAAATTGTCATGTAGCCACTTCCCAGCAAAAAGAATACTAATCACTTAAAATCTGCTGCTTGTTAACAGTTTTGCAATTTCAACAGAAAGTCAATTGAACTGTTTCTATTTTTAAGCAGTTTTATGTCAACTTTGTGTTTTACAATGTACAAAATGTACAGATCTACATGAAGATTGTGTTGTCATGGAAAAAACACAATAGGTCTCCTTAAACAGTCTCACCTAACCTGCATAAGTCAGCAGGCTTACGTTCAAAACAACAAACAACAGACTTTCAACGCTGCATTCAGGCATAAGTTTAGAAAAAAGTTTGCCGCTGTTTTGTCTTATCCTATAAAGTTTGCAAGAGCATTCATCTTTATTGGACCTGGTCCCACTTTGCATCACATAACAGAGCTGGAGAAGCGCTAGGAGGAGAAAGAGTTTTGGTGATAGACTTCTGGTGCTTGTAATCAAGACACTAGCATCCAGTCCCACTCCACAGGGCACTCCAGAGATTACCTCCTTCAATCCCCATCAAGCGTGATTACCCCTCTCGAGGTGTGTGTGGAAATGTCAGATTTTACATATCATAATATTTCACCTCTCATAAACTTCCACCATCTCCCCTCGAGGAGTCAGGGGAAGTGTCCAGGGAGGGAGATTTAGAGCCGCTGTCAAATGTTTAAGAGCACAAGCCCCGCCCCTTTGCAGCGCTCCCGGATCGAGGTGCTGGGGTAATTGGGGTTCCATTGATCGTTAACTTACACTAGGTAGCAGCACAAGCACCAGCGCGGTAAGAGTAATTGAAGCTAATTGGCCCAGTGTTGCAAATGATTTGGATCAGACAAACAGCAATGACTAATTTAAATGGCGACGTGACCTTTTGGGAAGCGTCAGTCTAATTAACCTTTTTGTGGTGGGGCGAGCAGGTACTGTATGTGGAATTAGGCCACGAGCAACAACCGCGAGGGATCATCACGCACAGGGGGAAGTGAACTTAAATCATTTGTAAAAAACATGCAATAGCACAATTTGCACTGTGCAACAACATGATATTCTGTTTAGTTGTGGTATTATAAAAGAAAATCAACTTTTTTTCTATTTTTTGGTTGTATATACAATAAATAAATAAATACATTGGCAGTTTTCAGGTCAAAATAGTCAAAAACTGTGAGCTCACTGCAGTGACATTTCTATTATGTAACCTCATAATGGACTGCCTTGGTTACATCCAAAAGTCGGGTTATAAATACCTGCTGCTAAACCAATCACATTGCTTCTTATACCTTGAGACTCCGCCCCTCACACTGAGTTCTCCAGTACTGTTGGCCATCTCTGTTTGAAATAAAGTTGTGGATAATTTCTGGAGATGAATGTCACTGATGGATTATTTGGCACTGTTCTGTTATATTAAACATGCTCTGGTGGACACATCTTGGCTACTTCTATCTGTGCTAATGCAGGGGTTCCCAAAGTGGGGATGACAAAGCAAAATCTGGGGGTTGCGAAATGATTTTAAGATGTAATTTTACAATTATGATGTGGTGGTTAATCAGTATTAATTAACTGGAAGCATCACGTTTGACTGAATTTTCATCATAAACCAATAAACTAGTAAAATAAATGCATTTAACCCCAATTTTAATGGTTTTTCAACTTGAAATAAATACAGTCATCTATCTTATTATGCTGTTGGTGTCGCGAGTTGGTTATATGGTTATTGGGTCTGAAAAGTTTGGGAACACTTGTGCTAATGCTGCGGAAATGCTCAAAACAAGACTGGATTATTTGGATTTAACTCAGCGTAGAAGATCTCAAAGCCACATCAGAAATCTGACACTTTCAGAGAAGAGAGAAAAGTGTGACTGCTAGAACAAGTTTACAAACTGTGTATTTATATCTGCGTTGTGTTTTCTGGTTTATGATTGTTGGTGCTGGAGTGAACCACGGACACAGCCAATGCTTGGAAGCGGTCTCCATTTAATCTGGATTACATCAAAAGTGAACAGAGTCAACATGTGTTGCTAATGGTTGGCCCAAACTACAAAGAAGAGACAATAACATGTCAGTTTTTTTCCAGACTTCTTTGCGTTAAAAAATTTTAACATCGGACGGAACAACTCAAAGGCTTAATATTGACTTAAATACGAGTTGCTCAATGACCAAATTAAAGGGGAAATATTGACTAAAAAGGACTTAAAACACTGGATTACATTGGATCACCAACCTCTTCCATCAACAGCAAAAGAGACCATTTTGTGTAATTGTGTAACTACATATAATGAACCGGTTACACTTTCACATGTTCTTTAAGTTGCATAGACTTTCTTTGAGAGACACAAATTAGATTTCATGAGGAATGAACGAAGCTTTAGATAAGAAGGTCCATATGAACAAAATCAATGCAGAATAAAGTGGAACTACAAACCTCCTCAAAGACTTGGGAGTAGATTCTAGGCCTTTTGACACTGAAAGAACTTTTTTCAGTTCCTAGTTCCTAGTTTATTAGTTCCAGTCCCCATTTTAGGCGCATTTTCACAGGGCAGAAACTATGGACTAGGCCAGGGTCACACTTCAGAGATTGTTTTAGCTCCTGCCCTGAGGCAGGTACTTTACACTCAGACCAGGGACTTTCTGGTGACACAGGGCACAATTACAATGCTAACTTTGTTGGAAACATGTTTTATATGTTCTCACATTTAGATAAACCTCTATTTTCCTTGAGAGAAAATACTTAAAAGCAGTAACTCCCAAAATAAATGTGTAAATAGTAACTATTATTAGGAATAGCAGTTAATAATTGTGTTTTATTGTTCATTTCAGTGATGTTTTTAGTTTTTGTACATTATTTGTATTATTTTATGTAGAAAGGGAAAAACAAACAAACAAACCAAAAACTTGTTTTCCTAACACCAACAAATGACATATTTAAATATTTCAGAATTTACAGGTGCTAAAGTTAAAGTTAAAGTTGAACACAAACATGGGGAAATAGCTATAATAATAACCCTACAAGTCATTATTGCTCCTCCAAAAGTTGCCCTATTATTGACTCACTAATGTTTGCTTTTACTGGATGTAAAACACCAAAAGCAGTCTCTTTTGTTGACCCATCACTGACATTTCCAAACTAACTCACAAGCCAACCGCCAAACCAACCATCCAGTACTGGCAAAAAAACCAACCCATCTCTTTGTCAAAGACCACAAATGAGATACAATTAATGGACATTCAAAGAACATTTAACCTTTGCAGAACTTTGTAGCAGCTCAGTCATGTTCTCCAGTGCTCGGTCCTAATTAGAGGCCCACATATTCTGATCAGAGAGCAAGTTCAAGTATCAAAACTCTATTCTTCCTCAAGCCATTACATAATTGAATGCAGAGTTGGCTGCACTAAAGAACAATAATTTACGAAAGACCGAGCGCGTTGGGAAAGGGAAGTTTGGGCACGATGTGTTCAGTACATAAATGAGAATTAATTAATCACTTGGGGAGTCGGCCTGATACCAAAATGGAGTAAGTTGGAGAAGAGAGTCGTTAAGTGTAATATTGTAGTATTTGGAAACGTAAATAATGACAAAAAGCCTTCGGGGTACTTGAGTGCAGCAATAAAAACACATTTCTCAATATTATCGCTGACCTACATTATTAGAGGCACAAAGTTATTTACAGCAGATAACAAAATAGGACGAAAAGAAATGACTTTGAGGTATAATTTGTAGAGTGCACAGCAAAGTGACAAAAGGTGGACTCATGGACTAATAGAGTTTAAGTTTATATCATTTTAATCTATCATCTAAACAGGGATCTCAAACTCAAATGAAGCTTGGGTCAAATGATCGAAGTCAGGGATGGTCGAGCGCCACATTTTAAAATTAAGTCTTAACTGTATATGTACACAATCAGTCTTTTATATTGTTTTGTATTATTTAGGCCAACATGTGATTAAAGAAAAAAGTGAATACAAAAGAGTAACTAGGGTGAGACCATCTTTCCCAGAAAACTTTTGGACAAATTGTATGCACTAGGGCTGCAGCTAACAATTATTTTCTTATCGACTACTTTTTTTTATTGACAAGTGCATGTACAGTCCATTGCACCGTGCACGTGGCCATCTACAGAGATGTGACGAGCGCGTATAGCCTACAGTCTGATTGTGGCACCAAGTGGACAGTCTGAGTTGAGGAGGGTGTGCGCACAAAAGAAACTTGCAGGCGTTGCTTCGCCGAGAAAAAAAAGCTGCCTGATGCCGAGACCGCGCCGTCGCAGCGGCTCTTAAAACACAATGTGTGCGTTCTAGTTTCACTTTCTATTCAGCCGCGGTTCACTTCAGATCACTTTCCTGGCCCGAAAAATTTATCTTGATGGCTTATAGAGTGTGTTTCTCCCATGTACTGATGCGCTTTGTGTGGAAATACATCACAGATGTTCATAGCTTGCCTGGCATCTATTCTAATCTCCTAGTATTTATTTATCAATACTGTCGATTAGTCTGGAAGTGCGCCAGGTGATTTCATTTCAAAAAGGCGGGACTAGCAAACGCCGAGTTAACCAATCAGAAGAATAGCGGACGTGACGACAGCATCGCGTCAAGGAGCGAAACATGAACGAAAACAGCTGAGAATGGAGTTACGCACGGTAATTTTAACGATATATCCAAGTCTTTTAAAACCGAGGAGAGTGCAGCATGAAATAGTTTGTCTGATGCGGACGCCATATTGCTTGTTATGAGTAGCCTCGGGCGGCGCACGGGATGTGACGTTTTCCCCAGAACGGCTCTGATTGGACCGTTTGCCTCAAAATCGTGGAAGGAGGTGGCTATCAGGATTTGCCCATACCCACTTTCTTTCAAAATCGAAAGAAGTGTGGGAATGGCTGGCCAGGCAAGTTCATAGCATGCGTGGATCAATTAAAGCTGGGAAATTATTTAGAGGCACGGCTCATAAAGGGACGAATTGACACACTTCATGTGTGTTGACGCATTTTCCTAATCGACATAGTCGTTTACGTCGACTAATCGTTGCAGCTCTAGTATGTACATTGCTGTATTCCAGTGAATTTTAGACGTTTTACAGACAGTTCGCTAAAAACGATATGCCAAAAACCTATTTGATTGAAATTGTTATACGCAGTTTATTTGGGATCACTAAACTAATCAGAAATCATCTTGGGACCACATAATATCATCTCAGGGCCGCCATTGATTTAAGGCAATGCTTCTCAATCTTGTTCAGTCATAAACCCCACGATAACAAGCTTAGGCATTCGCAATCCCAAACACAAAATGTAGGCTGTTCCAAAGTGATAAGTATTATGTTTATGGTATATTTTATGTTGAAGTCATACGCTTTAGATACATTCCAGAAAAATAAACTATATCTGCTATGAAATGTGAAAGGTGTATTTATTTATTTATTTATTTATTATTATTTATTTATTTATTTATTTATTTATTTATTTATTTATTTATTTATTTATTTATTTATTTATTTCTTATTTATTTTCACCTAGAAATCCTTTTGCCCATCCAGGTTGAGAACCACTGATCCAAGAAACTGAATCTAACTTGATTTCATGAGAACTAACATTTAATTCTGGTTACCATTTCTCTGGTTGTCAGGCTGGGATCTGGTCTATGACGCAGAGTTGAGCTGCACACATTTTTCTACACAGAACACAACGTTCTGTTTTCTGACAAGACAAAATGTTCAACTTGTAAGTCAGTAAATTATACAAATATGCAACATGATGGACATAAGAGGCTGATTTGAAGACGAGGTGGAAATAGAGTTGCAGGTGCTTTGAGAGCTGAGGAGAACAGCAAAGGAGAAATAATGTGAGTAAAGCTTCAGGTACCAAAGATTTGTGGAAGAACACTGGCTGTAAACACATGAAGCCGAACACAGCACAAAATCATATGTATTGTGTAAATGTCTGATTTAGCAGCTCTGTTCCAGAATGACTCCAGTTCAGAACTTGTTTGAACGGAACATATTGCGAGGTTGAGCTGGACTTTTTGTTTCTATTGACTTTTTTTGCTCAGTGAAGGATGTGTTATTTAAATTGTACAATGTATTTCTCATGAACTTTTTATATACAAAGCAATGAAGACATTTAACACTATTTCTGCTGTAATTGTGTTTTTCTTTCTTTTAATTGAGATTAGTTACAGCATTGCATTACAACTCAACTGTCATCTCTATGATTTAAAAATGAACCTCTGAGCTTCATATTCACGTAAGAGAAATAACTACGTAAACAGAGCTTAATGAGAACCAGAAAGCTGTTTATACACTGTACATAGCTTTACATGCAAGAGAAGACACTAGCTAACATTTCTGCAATGGAGAAGGTGAATGTTTTTTGTTTTTTTAAATAGCACTTTCCCACCATCCAAATAAAGACACTTAAAACACTTTAGCATCACTAAAGAAGTGACTGAAACACATTGCTGCATATGAATGCTGTGATTTGTTGCATGCCGTTTCATTTTGAAGCCATTGGCAGTTTCCCACATGAACTACAAAACGAGCACTATTTATTTTGACAGTGTCTTTTTCAGTCCCACTGCACTGCATGGACACCGTGGTCCCACTGCTAATATTTGCTTGACTGTGTCATACCTGTTGTGCTAACCAGATTACCTGGTAGGAGACTTCACCTCTCCTCTTGTGAATATGCATGTGTCACTGGCAGATATCATTGCTAGAAAACGTTTTGGGTGCAACATGAGCGAAATGAAAGCTTCTAGCCGCCTCGGAATGAACCCGCTGAGAAGGGTGGCTAATCCCATCATTCTACACCATTCATCTCCAATCCACTTGGCTTTTGGCATTTTTTTCCTCAACGGGCAATTTGTGGCTTCCCTGTAGGAACCCCTCAAAGCCAGTGTGCTACGACTACAAAACGCTCACAGTGCCGCCCGGGAGCCACGGAGACGGCACTAAACGCAGTGTCCGACCCTGTCACGGCCCGTACTGACAGCTGACAGCCCCCGGCACACCCACACAAACAACCCAGTGACAGATGTATGCAGAGACTAGGATCTGTCGTCTGCTGCTGAGAAGAGAAGAGACGACTGACCCCCAAGATCATTAGTCAACAATTAGTGCTGTCTGCGTTTTACAATGACTGTCTGACAGATCGGGTTTTTCAATGTCAGCGAAATCAAAGAAGTATATTTAACGATTTTATAAGCAGCCTTTTACTATAAATACACCCCATTTATTCAGTGTTAATCATAATAACATAATGCTGCAAATAGGGCCATTTACTTATATAACTGAGGGAGTGCTGCACACACATACATTGTCTATAATATGAAGTATGTTAGACAGATTTATTTTGAATACACCCAGCATACATGGTGACTTTTTTTTTTCCTGACTTGATTGTAAATGTTTCAGGTGGCTTGTGTCTCCTCCTCCACCTTCCAGAGCCAAACACCAGTCCCGGGCCTCATTGTCTCTGTGGAACCTCCAGAGTCAAACATCAGCCTGGGCCTCACTGTACTCATCACTTTACCACACTCACAGGTGAATGCTTTTGCCTTTCACACTTGGAAACACAAGACAGAGATACAAGCACAGTACACTTAATCACTCAAGCTGATAAGATATTTGAATGAAGTGAAAGAAAACCATATTTAAACAGCTAACAGAGAATTATAATAAAATAGAGACTTTAAACAGGTTATATATGTAAGTGTGGTCTCTCATCATTCATTTTTTAAAGTTGTATTTAGATTGATTCATGAATGCGTGAGTAATACTGTATTTATGGTCAGAAATAAAACACGTAGGGTTAAAAAATGTCATGTAGACCAGTGTTTCTCAAGCAGGGGTACGTGACCATTTGCCAGGGGGTACATCTGATGACTGGAGATTTAAAAGAAAGGTAAAAATGCATGTAATGTAATGTGAAATATGTCAATTGCAGCCCATTTTACATGTTAAGAGGCGATTGTTTGACACGAAACATACTAAACAATAAAATGCAACGGTTATAAATGAAAATATATGAGCAAAGTTAAAAAAAAGACCACATACGTTCAAATCTACTGCTTGCTACTGTAAACATGTTGCAATATCTTCTGTTGCTTTGAACAGCCAGTTAGTAGACCATTTCAGATACGTTTGGGTTGAATGAAAAAACATAAATTACTGATTTTGTCACAGTTCATTACACAAGAAAAAAGCCTTTCTGTTGTAGAATCTCAGCTCTAAAATACCTTATCTTTGCACATTACAAATACACAATCACTTGAGCAACACACTTCTTTTCTTTGGCATAATAATGATTCCAGTTAGAGTGTGATGCATAGTTTATTGTTATCTCAAATTTAAAGTTACTGAGATTAAGATGTTTATTACACTTTGGTAAATTTTGGTTGATTTTGCTTTATAATAATATATAATAAAATATAATAAAAATATAATATAATAAAAGTGCTTTATAAATACATTTGAATTTGGTCTGAAGAAAAAAAATACACAAGAAAAAAAAAAAACTGCATACTTTGTTATGAATTGATAAAATAGCTATTGCATTCTCACGTCAGGTTCTCATAGTAAAAGTGCTCTTAAGAAATTCCTTTAGAGAAAACTAAATATATTTCCCGTAGCCTTTTCCGTGCTGCTGCTGGAGTGGAATGTATCAAAGTGACAATGATCTTAAAAAACGATCTGCTCAGCCAAATACTGAAAGTCTGCGTTTGCATCAGCAGCTCCGATTTTGATCAGGAAGTCAGTGTTATTATCACCAGTCATGTCAGAATTCAAATGTGTAAGAAGAAGGCACATTTCCCATTCACAGTAGCAGCAGCTCCAGTGCAGACAGTGTAACAGGCTGTGGGCAGAGGAGGGGGCTGTTTGACAATCTGACACAGAGAACCACCACTCACTCACTCCTACAGGCCCTGAGCGGGATATAAAGGAGCATCGGCATCACAGCTGACTGAGGAAAATTACAATACACTCACAGAAAACACTATATAATGGGACTGCAGTCGTATTTATTATGACAGAGCAAACAAGGATTAAATATAAAACATATATCAGTATAGTTCTCATAGCATGTTTAGCCTATTTTGGTGGATTACAAAACAAGTTATTTATTTTTAATCATATGGTAAAAAAAAAAAACTAAATTATATTTAATAAAGACACATCTTGTAAAGACTTGCTCAAAAGGGGGAAAACATTGAACACCAGAGATGCCAAAAGTACTAATGTTCGCTACTCAAGTAAAAGTACAGTTACTAGTCTGAAAAAATGACTCCAGTAAAAGTAAAAGTCCAGCTGAGGCTCATTTACTTATAAGTAAAAGTACAAAAGTAAAACACTGCAAATGTACTTGAGTAACAAAGTAAAAAGTAAAATTACAAAGTTGGTTTTAGCTGCATTGTAGCGTAAAATGTGCTTTACAGTTAGACACCTATAATAATCACGTAATAGAGTTTTATGTAATCATATGGCAAATGAGGAATTGTTAGAAAGTAGAACATTTGGGGGATTTTTAAATTGTTTAACTGTGGAAAAAAAAAAGTCTTGATAAAAGAAATTGCAGCAGATCTGTGCTGCCTTTCAGACTTTAAACTGTCTGTGGACCTAAAAAGTAACTCACTTGTTTTCAAATTGTGGTACAAAGTACAGATATTACGTGAAAAATGTAAGATTATTTAATACTAAAGTAAGGTACAGATACTCAAATACTACTCAAGTACAGTACTTGAGTAAAAATACTTACCTGCCATCTCGGTTGGACACTAATTGTTATTTTACTCTGATAAGGCTATGCAAATGGTACCAGGGTTAGAAAAGCTGCATGTAGGAATAAGGAATAAATCCCACAAGTATGTGATATATACTTTTTTCTGAGAGTATCCTTGCACAAAAGCTAGATGACTGCACTGGGACAAGTGCATAATGTGAGCAAACCTCACCTGGCTACTTTTGAAAATGTGGGTGAGAAGAAAGTCGGATCTGCAGGTTAGTTTTGTATGTAGCACTGTAGCAGTGTCACTTTTATATGTGACAATGGAGTGGCGCTCAGTGGAGAACATTTGCCAGGCTCCATGTGCAGTTGGCTACAGAATCAGAGATTAGTTTGTGCTTATTTGTTGAATGTCACACGCTTCTATCCTTTCCAATTAGTCCTTTGGGGTTAAGAAAACCTTTTACCAATAAGGAAAAAAAAAAGAAAGAAAGAAAATTGAAGGAAATGAGTGAATTGTAAGTTAGCAGTCTTGTGACTGTGGATATCAGGCAGAGGTCAGTGAGTGTCCAGGGAGCTGTGACAGAGTCCTGCTCTTTCAGCCACAGCAGACACAAACAGAGGAGAAACTCAGTGAAGCAGAGAAGACCTGAGGCAGAGGAAATGTGGGCTCAGAATCACCAACAAAGCCACATTCAGTGAAGCTTCAGGAAAAAGTCACGTATGAAAGCCAGGCCAAAAATGCCTGACAAACAGCGCAGACAAACGATTTGGAAAATGCAACTCAATAGGCCATTGAGCCACCTGAAATGTATCCAGGGCTCACCGGAGACTCTTCTGCAGCTGCAGCTGGTGGTTTAGTGGCAGGTCTTACACCACCAGCTTGTATCAGAAATACAAACCTGGACTCAGTGAGATAATCGAAACATCTTAAAGTGAAGGGAACACGCTAAACTCCTCCCACAAACACATTTCAAACACAACTTACTGCTGGAGAGACATTAGAAGAGTTTGAAAGGAGGGCTAAGAGTGGAGAGCAGCAGTGTGATTGGTCTGACAGCAGGTGTTTGTGATCAGCACAGTTTGAGTGGACAAGTCAATGCTGATGTCACAACTAAATGACACTGCCCTTTGCATTGAGTGAGGTTTGTGATCGCTTTGACCTGAAACGTGTTAATTTGCTCTGTTTGGACAGTAGGCAGTGTTTTTCAAATATCATACACACTGATTACCCCACTGTTTGTGTTTTGCTAGATTGGGAAACTGCTTCAATAAAACAACAAAACAGGACATGAGGAAAACTGTTTCTCGTTCTGGTTATTGAAGCTTAGAACAGTGTTTTCCTCTGCGTTTTTTTATTCACCTGAATGTAACATGTATATGTCGTGAAGCTGAATTTCATTCACAAATGTTGATTTACCAACATAACTTTGTTTTCACACATTGATAAACTCTTGTAATTAGTGTTGCGTTTTGTGAGAGGCAGCCACGGCTTTTAAATTTCAATATTTTTCATCAAGGGTCACATATGAAACCAGAAAGTGGTGTAGGGTTGGACTATGGACATTGATACAAACATTGTGTATAATTATATGCACATTTTGATCAAATACATGTTATTTAAGTTTTATTACTGTCATTTATTGTGATATTTAGTAGAGTACAGGTGCAGGCACATGATCCATAGCTAAGTCAATTTTAAAAATATTGTAACATTTTTTTCTCAGAAAGTGTGACGTTTGCCCATATAGGACTTGAGAATGAAGTTCAATAAACTAACTCCACTGAGGAATCTGTTTTCATTAACTGTAGTCTAAATATAAGGTCAAAATACATATCTAAAATAAGTAACAATAATATTGTTTGATAAAACTGGTGAAATATAATATCGTATGATTTCAGAATCAAAACTCAACATGACAATAAGAGTTTATATGTTTTGTTTCCCAAATTAAAATTCATTTGTCTTTTGATTACCATTGTGTTTTCCTCATAATCCTCATTCTAATTATTCTTAAAACTACCTCGGTCTTACCCACAGAATAGACCCACTTGGCACAATACCTGTCTTCCTCAGATCCTCTTTCTGTGTTGTACTGGAAGACTCTTCGCAAGACCTATTCACAAAAGTGGGATTGAGCTTAGTGCTGATCTGCTAACCAGGAACTTGGACGCGTTTTGTTCTGCTGCAAGAGGCTGCAATAAGACCCCTGTTAACAGAGAATTAGAGCTGGAGAACCCTCATGAACTAAGTCTCCATGTAAAGCTGTCACCGAGGTCCCGGTCTCTTGGGCAGTGGGACAAGGCTTCTGCTATAAAGTGCCTGTGCTAACACATAATACCTACATGCCAAGCTGATCAAAGTTACGACAAAATACGGTACTAATAAAATGTCTGAACACACAATGTTTATAGATTAGAGTCTAAACCACCAATCAAAGAGCAACATTGTGGTTTGGGGCAGAGGCCAAACATGGCACCAAGACCGTAAAGATATCAGTGATTTTCTCTCAACTGGATTTAGCAAGATTTTTTTGTGGCCAATCAGCTTCAAATGCTCATCATGATGGTCCGGATTTTCCGACGGCGTCTAGCGAGAGTGGTTCCAGGTGAATAGTAGGAACTTAATTCAGCTGTCAAATAAACTAATAAACTAAACTAAACACATATCGATTTGGAGTTTTATTACCACTATATAATGTATAGTGCTATTCAGTGCCATCTTTTATGTCCTCGAAAACATACAAGAATCACATGATCGGCAAACACTTGAACAGTTGGTGTAAGTTAGTATTGCCCAAAAACAAAACAAAAAATGTAAACTAATATGTTTGAGTACTCATATTCATCATCTCAGGGCCGCTGCCTGCCCATCTCTCTTCTCCCCTTCAAACTGCCGTCTGCTCCGCCACTGTTCCCTCTCGTGTGCACACTGAACACAGCTCAGTGTAAGCTGCATCCTCACGCTACAGTTTGAGGAAATACTATAGTCTGTAAGTTTTGTCAGGACAAACAGACTAGATTTGTGGTTTGTGTTTCCCTCTGAAAGAATCTAAACATAAATGTGGAAAAATCCGCTGTATTTCGCCGTGGTAATTTGCGTGATCAAGTCTGCAGCCGTCTTAAAATCATCTGCTGTTTCTCCTCGTAACTGGCCCAATATGTGTCCTATTGACGCAAAATAATGATTGTCTAGAGCTTACTAGTCGTAGAACACGTTTCTGTTTTCTAAACAATTTCTAGAGTCTTTGATTTTGCGCTATGAGTTAAGAATCATCAGGCACATGCGTCTAGACCAGACTTTTCTGTCACTCGTGAGTTCAGCACTCGGGACAACGGGACAGCACAGCTCGGCTCTGCGTTATGTGCGTATTGGGGGCGGGGGCACTACATGATCCAATATACAGTCATTAATGCAAAATGCTCATTTTAACAATCCGAACACAAGTGTGGGAAAAATCCGTCACTGTGCAATACATGGTCTGTGTGATGCTTTAGGAGCGAGTGCACACTCTTTAATATTTGTTTTGAATCCGCCATCGTGTTGTGCCGCGAGGAAGCAAAAGAGGTGGACATGTAAAAGCAGGTAAGACATTGTTGAGCTGTGCAGGGAGAGCCTGATGGAGGGCAGGAGGAGGTGGAACACTGCAAGTGCACAGGGAGGAGGTATTCAGTGAGTAAGCACAAGAGGAATCGACGCATTTGCTGAGAACACAAATCTGTGGAGTCAGAGGTGAACTTCACGTAAGAGGGAATGTGCCATACGCATGGCTCTCTCCTGTCGCTGTCCACAGTTGCTGGATTTGAACCAAAACTAACACTTTACTGATTTCAAAAAGTGACTAGTATTAGATTAGGCCATCTCCGTGGTGCATGCGCACACAGCAACCAGCAGCAAGTTTGGCTTCAGGTCGAAGCTTTCAGGTCCCGAGCTGCCAAACTAAGCGCTTTAGGAACAGCTTTGTTTCCTCTTCAATTGTAGCTCTTAATAAATAAATGGCCAATTTGCATTTTATTTTGGCAAAGCTGATAATGAGTTGTTGTGATGTTCTTATATGCTTGCCCTGTATTTGAGATCTGTAATGTAGGAAGTGGGAATTTGTGTGTTTGTCTGTATCTCTTATTTCCCCAAGTAGGCTACCTATAAATCTGTAAGTTTTTATTTGAAAAACTTTTGTTTTAATTGTGTGATGGCTACAAAATATGAAAACAAACGGACTGAGAGTGAGAAAGTGCTTCAGTTCACACACTGAATTTTTATGGAACTATCCAAGGTTTTTGTCAAGAGCTAGTCTAAACTCCACTCCAGACACGCACACGTTTGGCCTGGTGAGTCGTTATGGTGCCCCATATTTTTCAAACGTGGTACATTTTGAAATTAAAATGTTTTAGGTTTTCCTGGCAGCAAAAAGAGATTACCTTGCTTTAAATAAGTGAAAAGCAGCTGATCGCACAAGGCCAGTCAATCACTGAATGACTGTGTTTATGTGGAAAGCCTCCTCAACACGGAGCAGCTGTTCAAATATATTAGACAGGATCTGGCATGCTCCTAGAAAACAAAACTCAAAGTCTTGTAAATATGTGGGCTATTGGACAAATAAATTATGCCGGAGATAAACAAGATGGAATGTGCTAGAAGCGTATTGTTTTGTTTCTGGGCGAAAGCCGGTGAGATCCTGGGATTAGACCCAAGGGCAAGGCGCTGCTGGTCAGACGGGCCCATAGCATGTGGCAGGAATTCACTTGAAAATCTGTATTTGACACTTGAGATAAAGTTAGTTTAACTGAGGTATTTTTATTTTGTCTATTTTGACTATACAGTATAAACAAAAGTAGGTGCTAAACGTTTCAAGAAGAACAAGAATGGTAATGAAGATGCAACTTTTTCAAATGAAGTTTAAGTCCTGGTTGTTATTTGTTTGCCCAATATGTTTTAAGGCTTCCACCAGTGCCACCAGGCCAGTCAGATCTGTGCAGATGTCACATTAAGACAGAGGTGTCAACTCATTTTGACAAAGGGCCACATTGGCATCGTGGTGTCCTTGAAGGGCCGGCTGTATCTAAAATTAATCTACGAATCTTTGACATACTAGAAATAATAGTCTCTGTACTTATTATTATTTTTTTTACATTTATTGAAGCAATAGTTACTGAATAAACATCCACATCAGTCTGAAAAAATGACTTAATCTAACGGAATTATTTGGCTGAACCTTAAAGAGTAAGACACCCTGATTACTCCTGCACATATAATAAATTCAAGTAAACCTTATAAGACGACCATATAAAATGATGTGAAGGGGCCTTGTGTTTGACATATGTGCTTTAAAATGACTTTTTCTTGGGCCAAAATACAATTGAAAAAAATGCACACGTAGCATGATAAATAATAATTTAGGTTGGAGATTTTTTTTGGTTATGCTCTTTCATCCCAGCTAAGCTTTTCAAACTAAAATAACAAAATCGGCCTTGAAAAATCGGCCTTCATATGCAAAAAAAAAAAATTGATATCGGCACCGGCTGACAACATTTTTAAATATCGGTATTGACATTAGCTAAAGAAAAACTCATATTGGTCAATCTCAATTATTAATATTAGATGTTGAAATGTGTCCATTTATACCAAATACATTTCTGTTGTGATTTTCCAAAGTTACTAAAAGTAAATCATTTTAAACACGAGTCTCCAAGTCTATTTTTCTACCTGCCCAACTTCCTGGGGATTTTAAGATATCTATAATTGTGACTAAAACTGACCAAATAAAATCTTTGTTCTTATCCCTTTGTATTCTCCCTCTTCTTCTCCAAAACATGCAAATAGCCCGTTACAAACATCAGCAAATGACACGCTATCAGAGTCCATAACACAACAACTGTTATTAGCAGACTTTCAGATTAGCCTAGCGCTGCTGATTCTGTTACAACCCAAAAACACTTATGACTACAGACTCAACTTCACAATCTATTTAATTGCTACCCAGAGGTGTCTGCGGCTCTCACAATAAGTCATCAACAGCGCTGAGATATGTCACAATCATCTTTAATGAAACTGGCTCTCGTCTGTGTCTGCGCGTCCTGTTGGGAAGCACTTGCATTGATTGGTCTCTGATGAGTTTGGAGGGCAGCGGGACGGTGTTGAAAATGTGATTTGTGGCGATCTGGTGTGATGCTGTTTTGTTTACCCTCTTTGGGCCGACCAAATCCATATATCATGCCGACTACAGACCAAAACATGCCATACAGAGATGGTAATGTGGGTCAAATGAGAAGGAGAAAGATAGGACAGATCAAGCTGCCAAGTGTGGAGGCCTGAGTCTTGTTTGGAAGAATGCATGTTAGTTAGCAGGGATGGACGGTATTGAAAAAGTATTGAATCATCGGTTACTAGTGGTTACACTTTCTTTCTTTCATAAACTCCTTTTCACTGACATTTCTCAGTTGGAGGAAGTAAACAGGAGCTTATTGTTGCCATTTTCTTATTAAGGTGAACTTGGTCACTTTGCCTTTTTGATTCACCAAAAATTGTGCCAGGAAAGAAACTGGAAATGTGAAATTTTTTGAATATTAACTTAATAAACTCTTGACCTAATTCTCTAAAACTACATTAAAGGGCAACTGTGTAATTTTTAGATCAAAAACAGACTTGAAAAAAGCATGGTTTTGTTATTTAGATATGTTTGTTGTAGTAAACAAATTCGTTCGAAGTATGCAGCGATCAAATCGAAAGGCCAGAATTGATCAGGTTTGCTCATGCACCAATGACTTACACACAAACTCTATAGTTGCATAATGCACACAATAATACAAGAATAGTCACGATGTTTGAAGAAACAAAGCGTGAACTTGTGCAGACCTGACGAAATGTCATCTCTACATTATATGTTGTGTTAACAACTGATGAGTGGATCACATGGACATAAATATTAGGCTACTCTTTACTGTTCAAACGTTCATAAAAATACAAGTTCTGAGCACTAACAACAGTGGCTTTGTTGTAAATCTATTTTATCATGGTTTAGTTTGTGTCCTAAGGTAAAAAAAAAGGTTAATATAGATAAAAAAAATTAACAAAATCAAAAAAATTGTGGCTGCAAAATCGAATCATGACTGAAGTGAATTGTCCCATTCCTAGTGTCTTGACTTTGTGGTTGGTAGCCACAAAATGGACATTATTTGGTCTGGAGGAGTTTCTCTTCTTATGGAAAAGATGTATTTTTCACATTATGGCATCAAATGTTATCCCTGCTCAAAATGACCCAAAGTATGGTTTTAGCTTTCTATTTCTACTGTATTGTGTAGTTGACTTTTCACCATTAGAAAGTTCTACATTGCACCTTTGAAGCAGTAATACTGTTATTTATTGATAGGTAATATGTTCTTTAGCAAATTCACAGAAAAAAAAGTTGTTTTCGTCAGGTTAACAAACCCAAAAACAAACCAAATTTGTGATCCATATATATTGAAAGAAGATTGAATCGTGACAACATAACCGTCCCATTCCTTTAGTTAGTAATGGTGAAAATACAAAATACAGTATGTGTCTTGTCTAGGCTGTACCAAAGATCAAATTATTGTCAGATCTCCTAAACTTTGCTTAATCTCAACATCGATTGCACATCTTAATCTAGTTTATCAAACAATAATGCTTTCCTTAGTTTTTCTTGAATTCCTTTTGTCCAACTACTCTTAAAGAGAATAGTGTCGCCCCTGTCCTGCTTAAGAGCTAAATTATGTGCCTTTGTTTCATCTGACAGTAAGTAAGCATTCAGGGAGTCTGAAGTGTCTGAATTTTTTGGAAAAGGTACAAGCACAAAGGATTTAGGATCTTTTGTTTCACGTATAATTTAGAAAAGACTTAATCTTCCTTTTATTTGAACCGAACAACAGAACTGCTCCGTTTCAAGTTTGGTAAATGAGGGGTTTTCATGAGCACTATGGGAGATGAATAAATTAAATCTTTGTGTCCGAGACCAAAGTACAATTCAGGTGGTCTGTAATCACAAAAGTAAGACACGAACAGTTGAAAGATTGTTTTTTTAAATCTTCACTTGTCACACGCTGTACTATTCCCCAATCCGTGCCAGACAATTTAAGCATTTGTGTTTTGATTACTCCCTGCTGATGCAAAGCAAGAAGAGCAAAAATGACTACTGCTAATCCAACTCCAAGAAACAAACTTTAATCAGTTAAACATTGCTTTTTTCATAGTAAAAATGTGGTGGCTGGAAGAAAGTTGTATTCATGGATACTTGTCAAAAGAGATTTCGGCAATTTAACATGAACGCAACATGAAGATGATCAAAAATGTGGTAGTCTGTAGTTTGGTAAGTGCACAGCTCTAGTTTTTCTTGGCAGGTTGTTATCACAGCCCGATTAGTTTCTCAAACTGTAATGTGTGTACCACTAGAAGTGTGCAGGCAATAGGTCTGTGCAGTCTGAGTTTAGATCTTGACAGACAAAATAATCTTAAAGTAAACAACTGGCAGTGTTAATATTGTGAGATTCTTTCACCCCTTGTTTAATCTTACAGCACTGCTCAGTTTACCAGCTCTATCATTTTAGGACTGACCTATTAAACTTAAGGCCTGGGTGCAAAATTGGCCTTCCAGAAATTTGATCTAAACCTCAATCGGTCTTTCAAAGATGCAAAAATCCATACATTTCTTGTTTGCAGGCTTAATTCTGGTGTTGTACTTTATATCTGATTTTGGTGCAATTCTCCTTTAGACCTGACGCTAGCAGCTCAAAGCCAGTTACTCTTGATTCAGACTAATTCTCCTTCAGGGCTGGTTTGGTGAGTTTGCAGAGCAAAGGCTAGAGATTTAGTGACTAACATTACTGAAACAGAGACAGAGGGTTAGGGTTAGGCAACATTGGTCACGTGCTATGGAACTACCGGGCCCTGCAGTGACCATGACCCAATGAAAAATCTGGCTCTTGAGAAAATTTGTTGAATATCCTGTTGTAGGCCAAGGGTCTGCAACCTTTTACAGCAAAGAGTCATATTTGCCTTTTTCAAACTAAATCAAAGTCAGAAAGAGACACAACTGTATTAAAATGTCTCAATTAACAAAAAATATTTTAAAGGCGAGACAGCACTTTTCTATAATGCTGCTGTGCGTTTTTGAGAAGGCTCCATATTGTCAGTAGATTTTAAATGTATTAAATAACCACTATGCATACACAAAACAGCAGCAAATTTAAAATAAACACTTACTGCAAATAGAAGAGAATAGAGTAGTAAAAGGTTAGGGTTTAAAAAATCTCAAAGAGCCGCCCCGATGAACCGTACGTGACAGACCCATGTTCTAGACAAAGCATCATCTTTATTATCCCATAAAGACAAGAAGAAGCAGCAAAAAGTCATATCAGTGCACATGTACCTGTAATTTCCAGACTATAAGCTTTGAAGTCTGCGGCCTATACAACAGAGATTCTCTTAGACCTCGAATAGTGTACTTTTTTTGTCTTTGTCTTTTTCAAGTTAATGTGAAATGACTGTAATAATGCTTTTTTCATAACTTCATGATTGTAGCGCAGTAGAAACAGCATGTACTCACCACAGTGCTCAGTTCATTCTCCTTCAGCAGTCTGAGGGAGTTCTGATAGCAGGCGGTGAGGTCGGTGGTCTCGCCGTGGCCCACATGACCTCTGGCCACCGGCCTACAGTGTGGATCACGTCTGAAAAAGGAGAAAACGCACAGCTCAGTCTCACATAAACCCACGTCTACAAGGTTATCCATGAAGCTCTGCGGGGTGAGGCTAAGGACAAGTGTTTGAGCACGCCACAACACTCAGCGCAAAGTCATTGTCAAGCCAAAAGTACGATAAAACCTGTATTCACAATGAGACAATGGAGGAAGCATGAGTATTCCTCTGTCTGAAATGAATGCATTTATTCAGTAAATGAAACGGCAGCTTAGATAGAAAATCAATTACAAGATTCTTTTATGCCATCTACTCAAATATTCATATCTCTCCTCGTCCCGTCTTTGCCCACGCATAGTAATGTCTCAGGCTGTCAGTCAGTGCGCTCCTGCCGGCCGGCGCAGGCTCAGGAATGCACAGTCTTAATTGAATTATAGCGGCGATGACAGCAAAATAAGAGAATGTAGGCAGTGACTTGACAGAAGCATAATCGGGAGTATTCTGCCAAAATAACCTTGGCCTTTTCTCAGTGTTGGACAGCACAGGTCAACATTGTAATATAACAGGGACAAATGTTACCTCCAGAGCATCCAGAGAGCCAACAGGTGATGAGTCCAGAATCACAAAAAGTATCTGTGTGTCTGGTTAACTCGGAGCTTCAGGCTAAGGTCCACCACCGTTTATACATAAAAGTAGTTGTGTATTCGCCTTTACCCCTGCATGAGTGCCACTGTGCTGGCGGCTCCTAGTACCACTGCTCAATTTCATTTCACTTCAGCTATTACGTCAGGTATAACCGAACTGTAGACAGTTCCTAAAATCCAGAAGGTACAATCGGATCAATCAGCGAACAGGAGTGTTGGTCAGAACCAACCTGAGTTAAGATAGCAGACTGTATCTTCTCCTCCTTTGACCTTGTTCAAATATTAAAGTACGTTATGTTATGTTTTCAAACACAAGTTTATAAAATGGAAAAGGTAGTGATCGCTATTACACACATTTTGCCTGGTACTTTTCTAACCACGCTGATGCACAACGATTGGTTGTGCCAAAAAGTACCCACTTCACGTGGAGCAAAAACAAGCGAACAAGCAAAAGCGCAATAAAGCCGAAGTTTGAAAAGATAATGGAAATGCTGTATAGGTTTTAAGGTGGCATAGGCCTTCTCTGAACTTGAACTATGCTGTTGCAAAACTATGTAATGTCTGTGTAACACATCAGTGTAGTCCAGTAAGCACTGCGTCAACACTGCGTCGGTGCGACAAAAAATTCTAAGTTGATATTTGGCACGAGGTCAAAGGAAGAGAACATAAATAGCTGTCTCAGTTACGATTGGTTTGAGTTTGACGTCATGACATCGTCTCTGTTCGCTGATTGGCCAATTGTCCTTCGTGTTTCCTGGAACGGTTTGCTCTCTTGCAATTTCTGATCTAGATATTGTGAAAAGGAGAAAGCATTTTTGAAAATAAATAAGCCAACTGACTTCTGTGCACAGATAATTGAGCAGAGACATAAGGTGGAATTATTACAGAATTTCAAGTTTATCTTCCAAGGTTAGTCAAAAATAACTTTGTGGTTAGTGCTACATAAACACTAAGCCCACAATATCCTACATACTGTATGCATTACACTTAACAGCTAACTAAGATCCAACTATGGGATCCCAGTCCAGCAATAGCTCTACATTGATACACATTTTAAACTCCGTTTGTATGAGGTGTAGTGAGAACAAAGTCAGAACAAAATAAAACATTTCTCAAGGCCGTGTTTTTTAAATCAGATATTTGTTGCTAAGTTTAACTGTGTGTTTTACTTCAGACATTATTGATACATGTTTTCCCTGTTAACTCAAAGCAAAGTGTTTCAAAGCAACTTTTCCATCCATTAGTCACTATTGGCAAACTCAGTTCACTCCTCATTAAAAATACATCAAGACTGTCTCATACATTCGGTACACTGAAGGCATCAAACTCCAATTTCCGTGCCATTCCACACTCAAAGGGATAAAACCGAAAAATACCACATCCGTTTGTGACTAGACACAAGAGAAATCCATCCGACTGTTTTTTTTAAACGTGTCGTCTCTTGTGCTTTCTTACATCTAACCACCGCGTTTAGTTTAATATAAAACACTTAGACGCGCTTTTCTGCAGAATAAATGCCATATTATTCACTATAAATCATTCATGGGTTATATTTAGATGTCTCTTAATAGGTCAACATGATAAAATAGTGGAAATCCAAATGCATAGCTGAAGATGGGACTGTAACAATATGTCTTTGCTGCAAACTGGAGTGCCCAATGCAGTTATAATGGTCCACGTGGTTGTGTTGTTTTTACTGCATAATTCATGACCGTTTCTATCACGACAAGAACGGCAACATGCCAATTAGGAAAGTGGGCAAGCGCCAAACCCAGACTTGCTACACTGGCGAATTCATGAAAGTTTAAACAGGTCTTTTTCACACTAGTAGTACCCACGTCTGTGCTCGCGAGTGTCTTCAAATACATCAAATAAATATTTATACAGCTGTGGTTCTGTAAAGGTGAGAGACGTACTGTATTTTACTTTGGAACTAAGGAGGGATAAATTACAACACGGACGGTTAGCAGCTGCAACGCTCTGACAGCCGCCGTGGGATCAACAAAAGTTAAACACAAATAACCTTCTACCCTTGCTTTGGTACAAGTGGGAATGTGGATTTGTGGAAAGGGTACACTAAATAAATTGTAATTATGCAGAGTGAGTCAGAAAACAAAGTATATAGCTTGTTTCTCAATTATTACAGGTGATTTTTAGATGTTATGTGCTTTCTTTCCATTTTGGGGCTTACCTTTAGACATTTTGAATCTATTTGTAGACTACTCCCCACCTCCTTTTATTTTTTTAAAGTTGGGGTAACTAACTTTCTTAGTTGTAAAGTAGTTAACTTTGTGTTTTCCACTAAAATATGATAATGAAGTACTTTGTGAAAAAAACTAGACCTCTGAGTACTGTCTGAGTTGGAAAATAAAGAATTTTAGTTCTAATCAGGAGCTGAATGTTGCACTCTATTGGTTGAGCTTGAGTGGTCCTCTCCTGTTTCACTTTGTTGTTTATAAAAATATTTTTTTTGTCAATAATTGCAACCAAAATTAATACATGGCGTTATAACCATGTGTCGAAGAATTTAGGAAGTTGTCGGGTTTAAAACCTAAACCGTGTTTGCAGTGTGAAAATCAGACACCCCACCTTTAAAGTTGGGCTACACAGAGAAAAAAACTGGTTGAATTTACTCAATTTTTCTATGATACGATATTTCAAACAATAAATTGTATTAAATTCAGCAATTTTTTTTTAATGTAAAGTTTGATTAATTAAAATGTTTACTTCCAATCTAAAACAATATATACTGATCATACATTATAATAATTAGCAATCATTACTTATAAATAATGATTACATCCAACAAGTTTCTGCTTTTCGTCTCACTGAGGTTCCTCCAGCGGTCTCCCATCCAGGTACTGCCCAGACCAAACATAGCCTACAGAATCAGGCTATGGCAAGATACACTGCCACTTACAGAACTGAGGTGTTTGGTGCAGTTTTCTGGAGCATGTGCAAAGAATAGATCTAAATAATTAAATCTGATGAAAGAAAAAAAAAAATGCTATAAGGGCCATAATCTTTTCAGGGTATCTGCATTTCTCTTCCCACAACTCAAAACCATAACACAAATTACAAACTAGCAATGTATCCCACAAGTCTCTCAAGCCCTTTGGTACACTGTTAATATCAATATCATTTTCAATTGTGTGTATATCTCTTTAAACAAAATAAAGTGGACCACCAACGAGCAGTGCTTTTCACTCTTGATCAAAGAGAAAATACAGTAGTTTGTTATTAGATTTAGACAGACACAATGTTCCTTTACATTAATTATTGGTGGAAAAGACAAAAGTTCTCACTGACAAAAAAGTGACGTTCACATTGAATCATGAGAGAGCTGCAAGATTTGGGAAAAAATAATGATGTGTGTTATATTAGTTATTAAAATTTGTGATATAAATTTATTCTGAGGCCACATTTAAAATGTGTTTGTAAGTTTAACTAAATTAAATAAAGGCAGACAAATGAATAAAAAATGACATAAAGTTATTTTAACATATTTGCGCATATCTAAGCCCCAGCTTTGATGAAGAGCATTACAAGATATTTTGTTAAGAGAATTACGGTATTAAAATTGCAGTTTTGCCATTTGCTAATTGCATCCATTGAAACTGTGATTTTAATTTAAGTTTATCAACTCTGCAGCCAGATTACATTTATCCGGCTGATTAGACATTACAGACTATATAACAAAACTGTCATAGTGGGATGTTAATACACATAATGCATTTGCTTTAGCTGACGACATATCTATATGGGAGAAATGTCATTAAAATAATTTGTGATTTGCTGTGGACTTTTATCCAAAGAAGAGATTACTATCTGTTTTTGTGCATACTGATTGAATTAGAAAACAGCTCTTTTCTGCTTGAGCTTGAATCTGTGAATGAGACTGGATAAGCACACTCGACGATCCAGGCAGCTTCTGTCGTGATTGCTCTTGATGAGTAAACATTTAAGTACTTCCTCTTTTAAATTTGCTCAATTATCCTCCTCAGTCGGTAGCATTTCATAGTATATTTATGATCACGCACGCCAAAGACCAAAGGGTATTTTAGGTGAAAACGACAAAGACTGTTCTCTGATTGTGAGTAACAAGTGAACTGCAAACCAACTACGCAGGTTTGTTGATTATTATGAATCCAATGCTCATATACGGGATTTTTATTCATAGATTTTTAAAAAGTTTTTCATTCGTTAATTACATCTTCTTGCAAACCTTTCACCTCAATTAAATCAGACTTACCAACAATCAAGCCTCCTGGCAAAAGTCCTTAACTATGTACAATAATCTGTAGAAAATTACAAGGACAATCGATGCACACTGAACTGAACTGAAGAGAAGATAAGATTTAGATAAACTTACTAATGAGCAAAGTAAGAATGCAATGTACAATTTTAACAAAAGATAAAAAACAGTAGAGTTGAATGCCAAAATGTCATCTTACATCTTTTTTGTGGTAATTATTTGTTTGTTTCTTTTGATAAGCGCCATGAGTGTTTTTAACATCTAAGAACTCCAGACTAACTCCAAAATCCATGAGCTTGGAGATCTAACTTTTCTTTACAGTGGCCACACTGTTTTGGCTTATCTGATAAATTTGCCTGTAAATCTTGGGATTGAAGAAAAATAAAGGTTTAAATAAATAAATTTAGCATCACACAATCCCAAAGTCTACAGCAGAGGTTCTCAAACTTTTCACCACTTGGGCACCCCTAAACATACTTGCCCTAAGCCAAGGCACCCCTTACAAAGTAAAGTACATTGTACTTTACTTTATATAGTCTGTGTTTTTAACCTTTTGTATTTTAAACGTGCACAGCTTATTTGGATTTAATAGAAAATCACAATAAACTCTAAAACTATTGAGACTTGTAAACACTTTATCACAAAAATAAGGAACATTTTATTAAAACCAATCAAATTTTCCAAGATAATTTACAATTCTGATATATTTTAATAGCTGTTTTAATACATAATGCATTGCTATTATTATTGAAAAGGTATAAAGCATGTTGTAAAATCATTTTAAAAGCAAAATCTCTCATAGGGCCCCAACCTAGGTCCGACCTGTAAACCAGCGTTCAGACGCTGCAGTGTGACGAGACTGTGTGATCAGAGCGGAGAAAACGCTGCTGTTCCACAAACGATTGTCAGGACAGGACTTCTGTTTTGCAAATCCAAAAGCTCCAAAGATCACTTTGATGATTTCCGCGTTATGCGTTACGCGCCGCATTGAGTTTCTATTTTCAAATATTTTATTCCTCTATTTGTTTTGGACCTTTTCTCCGTGGATATAAGGCAGATTTGCACAAATTAAGCATCAATACGAAGCTGCAGTTTCCTAGAATATCACTGGGTGTGGCAAGCGCTTCTTTAAAGACACAATTTGTTTCTAATGAGTTCTACACAGAGACACACACAGCCACTCTAAGCGAGGATGGGAGAGAAAGAAACAGGAACGCAAATGTTTCTGAGTGAGGCCAAGAGTGTTCACAACTACTGATCTATATGAAAGCTTTTATTTGAAAAATTCTATCAGACTCAACATTTTCCCACAGCACCCCATGACTCATGTGTTCAAACTCACAAAAATACCAAAAAATGATAAGAATATTACAACATTATGCAGCTTTTATTCTGTTACAATAATATATTTTCCACTATAGCTGCTATACATGTGCATTCAAACAGGTCTTTTGTGTTCACTATAAATCTTTACTCTCAAGTGATAAGATTGTTGGTGATCTCATCTCGTCTCATTATGAAATAACAGCATGTCATTGCTATTGATGTTGTCTTTTGCTGTCTAATCTCGCTGGATACAGACAACATCTTAATATTTCATTATATAACATGTTTATCACTTAATAGATACACTGTGGGTACTAATAATGTCGGCTTTGCTGCGCTGCTTCCATTTATGCTTGAGTTGCTTTTAATTAGTGGTGAAAATTACTCAGTAAGTCTTAATAGAATTTGATTGCAAATAGTCACACTTTACACTGACATAAATGATCATCTCCTTCACAATAGAAAATTGACATAATATATAAATCTGTACTATTACTGACTCCTTGTGACTCAAATCAATTAGAATGATCTATATATCAAAAAAAGGTTAATTAAATATCTACTGTCATTATAAAAGCATGGCTAGTGAAGAAATGAGTTGCTATTTTCATTGAGCAACAAGGCACGGTTAAGAAACTCTAGTGTGAATACTCTTTAATTTACTGATATTTACCGCTTAAAAAAAAAAAGATTGAAAACAGCAAAATTGTTTCAATAATGAGTATATATGCATGTTCAATACTAAATAATAACTATGATCCAGTATCTGTCATAACGATGATCTTGCACATACATTTTTTGTCCACAAATTTGTTAAATAAATTTAACGGTGCGTTCAAACCAGACAGCGTTTTTGCGTCCTTTTTCAATGTTAAGTCAATGTAAACCGGCGTCTTGAGCGTTTTAGTGTATTGGGGCTTCTGTTGGCATGCCTTTAGGCATTTGAAAACGCGGCGTCTTGTGGATCGGAAGCTCAAACAAGCCGCAGATACAAGCAAACTTGCGTCCGCCGCAGGAGTTGTGCCGTGTTTAAACCTGCTGTACAACGGGAGTAGCCAAGGAGGACAGAGACAGCAAAAAGACACTGCCTGGAGGAGGAGAAAGTTGTGTGATCGGGTAAGTTCCGTTTTATAAAGGCAGCAAGCCTCTATCTTTGTCTCTCTCTCCTTCTCTCTCTCAACATCATCTGTCTACGAGCAAATCAAAGCCTGCAAACGAGCGGGAACTCGAAGAAGCGCATTGGGGCATTAAAAGTGTCTTTTTATCTCCCAACGCCTTGACGCGCATCAGGGCGCTTTGGACGCCTATTTGGGCGTCAGCCTCGAAAATGTTCTGCATCATAATACGCTTTTAGGCCCGAATTTTGATGCAAATACGCTGTCCTGTGGGAACGCAGTATACTTCATTGTGGCACGACCCAAACTGACAACCTATAAGCCTGCATTTCTGAAAATATGATAAACTTATCAAAATTACTCAAATACACACATAAAATATCCAGTGGGTTAAAACAAACTCATTTCTACATATAAATAGAGTTGCACAACAGTGTTCAGCAGCCTATAATATTGACTTCAGTAATAAAGCCCAGCTGTGAGGTGTACACATGTATTATGCACAAGCACTGTACTGATGCATTCATAAATAATAACATTATCAAACCAAGTCAAAAGAGCCCAGACTAGAGGATAATTAAGACGTCATGTGGTCATATGAAGCATCCCAGCGAAATGAATTGGATTAAATTAGCCTAATTGAATCTATAGACTATTGAAATATCTCTATGTGCATTGCAGGGCACTAACCGCAGACGAGACATGCGCACACTTCAAAGACGCCACTTTCTCCGCTGCTAAAAATCATTTGAAACCTCTCAACTTCATTTAGACGAGAGTGCTGTGCTATTTCAGTGAGCGACCAGCACTTCACAGCCTAATCAATCTTTCATTTTCACTTTCGTCCGCGACAACTTTTAAGACCGCCTCACAGTCCCACATAATCATTCAAAGCAGCATGAAATACTCGGACAAATTTATTGTAGTGAGGCGGCGTCTGAATGTAGGATTGAGGGGACAGCCCTTGAGGTGTATAAAAACAGCATGCAGCAAAGGTAGGCTATATGAGGCTAATTCAATGCTAAATCATTCACTGCACAAAATAATCAAAGAGCTTTTGTACTGGTCATGCTAACTATCCTCCCAAAGCACATAATGACTAACAGCCTATTAGGAACGTGTGGCTAAAATTAAATGTAAATGTAGATGCCAGTTTTATGGGTTAGGCCTGATATTATAAAGGACTTGGACTGAAGAAGAGTCTTGTCAGAGCAGGCCTAATAAATTTAACTGGCCCGTAAAGTACAAAGGAAATCTGATGCATCATCAGTTCACTTTTAATTGCAGCACACGCCAATATTGCACTGCAGCACATATTATAGGACAGTGAGCAATACGTCTGCACTTGGGCCAATCAATGTTTACTTTTATGTACATTTATTGTTGATGTATTAATTGGAATTGTATCACATAAAAACAAGACAATGGACGATGAAGTAGTGCGAATTTAAGATTGTATAAAGGATAAAACCAACTCCATTTGTTTCCCTTTCAGTCAGTGTAACAACTTACTGCTAACAGAGAGAAAGCTACAGTTCAAGAAAGTCACAAACAACTGTGATGCTTGAGTGTCAGACAAGAAAGTGGGCCATAATTTGCTTCAGTCTATGTCTTAGTATTAGCGATAAGAGATATTTTGTGTGTGGTGTTGGGAACTATGAGCCAGCACGTGGCACAGATGCGTTTTTTGCCTGATCCCAGTTAATTTAGTGAACCAAGAGTTTATCACTGTACGAAAAAAAAAGTTATGCTGCTAATTCAACATTTGTGAATGAAATTGACCTTATGACCCTTTAAAGTTACGTTCGGGTGAGAAAACAGTGAGAACAACACTGTGTCAAGTTTCAGGGAACAAACGTCTATCAGACCGGTTCATACTTGATCCAAACAGCAGTCTTGTCCTACAAGGTTTATTCAAAGAGTTTGCCCATGTAAACAGATGGAGAGTGGGTCTTTCTGCATAACACACAGTAGGACAGAAAGTGACGTCGACCAAAAATCCCTCTATACAGTTAACTTTTGCCTGTGATATTAATGACCTCATGCACTTGGCATTCAGGCTCACTGAATGAAATGGTGTCCTCACGTCTGACTGGAGCCACACCTCCTAGACTGACAACCTATAGCTTTTGGAGAGAGACCACTAGCGGCCAACAGAGGAATAACCAGTGTCAGTGTACAAACTCATGAAAATCTAGCATTTACACTGAAAAAGCTTTGTCTGGAAGTGAATTCTACCTCCAATAATTCTGAAGTGTGATACCAACCAGTGAATTCACTGATAAGGGAAACACATGGTGAGTTTTGAGACCCCAATGATAAGTGGGAAAAGACTGAGGTAAAGAAAGTTCCAAATAAGCTGCTATAATTGGATTGTCCTAAAGGTCTATGGTCTGGACTCTCCTGGATTGGCTCAGTCCCTGATGTAGGAGACATTTCTATGTGAATCTACCCTTGCATCAGACTTCTTCTCCTCGGGTACTCTGGTTTTCCCTTTTCGAAAATCATGTGAATGAGACTAGCCCACAGTGGCACACCACAGCTGCAGTGACTTATCTTTACAACTTTGTGATGAACAAATCACTTAAAACTGTGCAATTTCCCGAGGTCGGTAGTACTTTTCAAATCTTTGTTCTTGATTTACACAGAACTTAGAGCGATGCATCTGAACAGCCGGAGGAAAAGAGATCAATAAAGTAACACAACTTGTCTTTCTGCCATTAACATTGGATTTTTGTTTGTGCTCCTGCCAAAACATAAAGAAAATTGGAAAGCAAATCAAATGCAACCAAGCCTTATAGCAAATCTCTTCAGTCAGACCATTACTAACAAATCCCAATTGTTCACTACCACTGCTGCGAGCTTGTGTTGTGTGCCAAGCTGAACACATACACAATTGTCAGCCAGTCCAAATACAACATCAAACTTTTGGTCTAATTAATGAAAGCTTTCAGATGGTAACATGACAGCGTATAAGTGTCAGTCTTTGTGAAGCAGTGAGGGCACATCTATCTCATGTCACTCATAGACCTGTCTTTGTGACGCGTTCAATGGCCCGTGGAAAAAAAGGGGAAAAATCAAAGAGATGACATCTTGCTTCAAAGCGCTCGCTAGCATTTCCATTCCTTCATCTCGAGGTGCGACTCAATGTCAGAGCGTGAGGGCAGAAAACCTTTTTGGCAGGTCAGAAACCACCTGGGCTACACAAAGGAACTACGCAAATGTTGAATATTTATGGAGCCACGACGAAATCAAGTAAGTGGCATCTGGAGTGCGTAAGAGTTTCCTTTTTGCAGACGATGTGTGTGAAGGTTAATGAAATAAAAGCAGACAAATACTTCAAATGTCAGCAAGAGTTTTATTATCTAGTCAAATGAAATGGCCCATGAAAGAATTTGTAAAATAGTTTAACAGAGGACAGGTGATTTCCAGGCTGCAGCTTGTATGAAATAATGGATTGAAAAAGGTAGTTTTAGAATTCCAAAACAATCCGAAGTAAAGAGTAACAGTAAAGAATATCAAATTTTGCTGCACACACATACACAAAAATCATTCTTGGTCAAAGTAGAGTCAGACTAAACACATTAAAAATATACGTATTTGGCCATTTATTTGGGAGAAGTTTTTAAAAAAACAGTATGGATCTGAAGAGACTAAAAACATGTACAGATCCATTAATTTGCTGACTATCATAATGGTATTTTCACATAATTCTGAGCGTGTGTTTTATGTATTATTGTCTGCATGGTGGAAGCTTTGGTTTTCCCAACAATGTTCATACCTTAATTGTCTACATCAGGCCCATTCAACTTTAGGTCCTCCAAAGATTTGATCTAGTCCACTAACCCATTTTCCCACTAACACAAAAATATACTGTCTCTTGCTTGCCGGTTTAAAACTGGGCTACTCTACTTTGACTTGATTGGGTCTTATTTCAATTGAGGTTTAATTCTGCTTTAGATCTTGTTTGGTCCAGATTAGTTCTGGTTTAATACTGGTTTAATTTTCTTAGTACTGATTTGGTCCTTGTTTAATTGTGGATCAGTGTCATTTTAGAAGTTTT
The DNA here is from genome assembly GCA_038363315.1 of Mugilogobius chulae. Classification (NCBI taxonomy): domain Eukaryota; kingdom Metazoa; phylum Chordata; class Actinopteri; order Gobiiformes; family Gobiidae; genus Mugilogobius; species Mugilogobius chulae. Next base: position 32,561,314 of record CM076407.1, on the reverse strand, counting down.
GTAGAGACTTTAAATTCAAACATAGACTACAGCAGTGTTATTTTCCTTATTGAAACAGATTTAGTGTTGTGGATAATTGGCGTAGCCCAAAATGTAGTCAAAAGTGTGCAACTATCCGTCCCTGAGGCCATGGTCTTCAGTAAAATATTCAGCTTGGGCTGTTCTGGAAGATGCAAACGCCATCTTTAGTAATGTCTCAGTATAAAGCTTACAATTTCTAAAACAATCAAAGCTACTATTCTCATTTTCGATCACTCTCGCATGCTTACTGCAGCCAAATACTAACAATTACAACAGACACTCTTCCTGGATTTTAATGAACAAACAGTGCTATTATAATGTGTTTGTAGGCAAATTAACCTACTTTACATCATACATTTTCACTTAGGTACTAGGCTACCTGATCTATGTTAAAGGCAGTGTAGCTGATTTTTAAGGTTTTAAATCTGACTACTACTTCTCAAAAATGCTTCTACACACGGGCAATATTGACATGTATTCATTTTGGTTGCATTTATGGTCAATAAACATCTTTCTACAAACAGCAAAGTGAAACTGGAGAGGACCACCCAAGCACAGCCAATCAGAGAGCTGCATTCGGCTCCGGACTAGAAATAAAATAGCTTATTTTTTCAGTTCAGACAGTACTCATCAGTGCTGCATGTATCATATTTTTTATTGGAAAACACAAAGCTTACAAATGTACAACTAAATGAGCTAGTTTCTCCAGCTTTAAACAATAAATAAATAAATAAATTACTATTGGTTTTGTCTCAGCATAGATAATGCCGAAGTCATTTGTTTGCCGTGTCTTTATCCAATAACAGAGCATAATGTTAACTTGTTTATATTGTTAGCATTTAACTGGCAACATGTCAACACATCAGAATACATTAGGTATGTGTGCAAAACATATACACTAGAGTCAAATTAAATATTTTAATTTGTGTACATTTTTATGATGACGGATATGGCACTTTTCACAACAAAACAACAAAAGTGACAATCAGTTGCTGTCAAAAGTGGGCTGCAGGGCAAGAAAAAATGTATACAAATCTATTTTTGAGCTTCTGGTGGACCAAGCTTAGATGTCCAAATATCCTACAAAGAAAAAGTGAAATAAAAATCAATTAATGACAGATATGTAGCTATTTTTGTCCTCTTATTAATAATTCCAGGGCTCTGGCTGCAAAAAGCTCTGATGTTGCATGTATATATATGGTCTGTCATCATCCTCCTTCAACCCATAGCCTGTTTAAGTGTGACAGACTTTCAATGACACTCACAATAGGAAAAGCTCTTTGAAAGCCAAGCCGTATGCATAATCACTGCGACAGCCCTAATCCATTTTTAAAGAAGGAGAAATATTAATACAACAGCTGGATCAGGTCTATAGAAAGCTTCTCTCTCTCTCATATATCAGACAGGCACTACTTCTTCTCTTTCTCCGCTGGGATTGCTCCGTACTCTCCGTCTCCATGGCGACGCTGGTTCCCTGTCCGAGTGGGTGTACACACTTCATTTAGTGATTCTGGGTGACCATCGTGGGAACAGCTGTGTGCATGCTGCGAAGAGCCATGCCGCCAATCAGGCCAGAACTCACAGGCAAAAGCACAGGTCACTTCTCCTGGACAGAAGAACAATTTGGACACGAGCTGTTTGGAGACAGGACTACGCACACGTCCAGAGAGGCTAATGGACTACATAGCAATATCCGAGCTGAGCAATGGTGTATTTTAGAGTGCTATGCTATGAATAAAGCAATGCATGGTCTATTGTTGTTCTTAAGTTTGTTCAGAGATGTATATTTTATTCAATTTTTTACATTTTGTTTCATGCATTTTTTTTTTTTTCCGCATCAGTAGCCATGTCTGTTTTCATACAAAAGATTGTTTCCTAATTGGTTAATTCATCTGTCAATGGCAAATGTGAGAGATAAACACGATGGTCATACGATCCATTTACTATATGATAACTATAGATTTGTCAACTTGTATCAAAATTAACCTCTGAAGTCCTTACACATGCCAGTCCAGTGGCGGCTCCTGACTCATTTCTTTGGGGGTGCTATGGTCAATACATCGCCAGTTAATAAAACCCAGAGCCCACAATAATATTGTATTTTTAATAAAACTATAAAATCTGAATCCAAACAAGTAATATTTATAATCATATTTATAAAAATAAAACCTATTTGTTTTTATATAATACCACAAAACCAGCATGAGAGCCCACAGTAAACATGGACCTGGTTACATATTGATGAACACAAATACAGAAAATAGACAACTCAGAGTCCAACTTGGCAAAAATATACATTTATGAAGTTTCCCATCTTTTGTTGTAACTTGTCTGGTTTTGGTGTCAAAACCAGACAAGTTACAACAAATTTGGGTCATAGCTCTTAAAGAGAGCTTGTTTGAGTTAGATCACTAGCTGCTCTGTTTAACGTGATGACGTCTCATGCAGATGTTTGTGAGCATAAGGTGCAAGCACTGGCGAGTCCCATTAGTTTGCATTGTAGGGCTAAAAACGCTCTTACATTAGATTCAATAGAAATGGCGATTTCAAGCAACCCCAGATCCGCCAAAAGATCCGGGACTATGTACCGGCAGACGAAAAAAAGCTATAATTAACAAAATGAGGATGTTTTACGGCATTTAACCAGGTTTTAATTGGTTTTCATCAACTTTAGCTACACACCTTGCTCACTTTTCCCCCTTTTTGTTAGCGGTGTGTCGCCTATCACCTTAGTGATGTGCCACCCCTGTGCCAGTCCACAGCTTTGAGTCAATAGAAGTCATTTGATTAAATTATGTATGATAAATAATATTGTGCTTACATTGAACAAAATGTTCTAAAGCCTATAGCTCAACCAATATGAGTTTTTGTTTTCATGGTTGATGAAAAAATAAAACATTTGGTCAACAAGCTCTCCCAATATTTTCTGACTGACATGCTGGGTTTATTTTTCAAAATAACATAAAACAAATTGATAACAATCTCACTCACGATATGTTTCACTATGGAAATGTAGTGATGTTTTAGAGTTTCTTCTCTTCAGGCAGGCAGCCAGTTGGCCTTGTCCACAGAAATGCAGCCGATTGACAATCAAAAAGACAATTTATTGGGCCGGTATTTATTTATTTGTTTCTCTAATTTGTAGTCTATGTTCATAGGTATTATTTTTATGATAAAAAAGTGTCTCTGTGTCTTGACTATACTGAATTCAATGCTGTGCTTTTAAGGCGTCTTTACAAGTGGAACAGCCCTAAGAGACTGAGACGCCTTTTCCATTTAGCAACTCACACACTGTCAGTCAAAGATAAAATTAGACATTTCAAGCTTGCAAAACAGATGCTTCCCACACGATCACAAACATACTAGGCACATACACTGCTGCTTTTAAATGCTAAAAAGAAGAAGAACGCCACATCTCGCCCACAGACGCAGGTGAGACAGTCCTGTGTGTTTTGGCCTCACGCTGAAGGACACAAGCGGGGCGAGTGATGATTGTTTTGCTGTACATTCCTGTTGAGTCCGTGGGGACGCTGAGCCCACAGTATAGAGACACCAGCAGCTGCTTTTACCGCTCTGGGCTTTGGCTAACGTTTTCTCTGTAAGCTTCACTGAGCTGCCATGTGACAACACTCTCCACGGTGCAAGTCCTCGCTTTTAATAAAATGTCAAAATAAGATGTAACAGGAGAGGTCCAACAAGTCACACGTACAGTACGCCGTGTACAATAATGGTGGGAACAGTATCCACAAGGGGCAGGGAGCTTGGAGTGTGGAGAGAGTGTCAACAAAACCTCAAGGCAGCTGGAAATATCAGGGGATAATACAGTATAATAAACAGAAAAACAATGAAGTATGAGACTCTTGCTCACTATTCAAAACTTTAAGCTTTTGTCTTTAGGCGCTTATGTATTCACACTGAAAGAGACTTAATTCAAGTACACACTTATCATTGCAGTAATTAGTATTAAAGTTGGGGTAGCTAACTCTTTTAGTTGGAAATAAGTGTGCTTTCCACTGCAAAGCAAATGATAAATGCAGCACTTTGAGAAAAAAGAGACCACTGTCTGAACTGAATAATAAAGAATTTTAGTTCTCATCAGGTGCCAAAAGAAGAGCTCTGATTGGCTGAGCTTGGGTGGTCCTCTCCAGTTTCACTTTGTTGTTTGTAAAGAGTGTTTTAGGCCGACATTACAACCAAAAAGGAATAATATTGATATTAACCATTTGTCGAAGGATTAATGAGACAAAATTGTCAGATTTAAAACCTAATCGTGCTTGCAGTGTGAAAATCAGCGACCCCACCTTTAATGATGAAGCCACTGCTTATATGGATGGATGGATGGATGAAAGGATTTTAATGAAATAAATATTTTCTCAAAAGATACATTAGGCAACAAAGACCATGCCCACTAATGGATCTCCGAGCTGAAAGGGGAATAAATGTGGACTTTTGGAGATAAATAAAGTGATTCAACCTTCCAAGTATGTATAATATGTCCAACAATGCTAACGGTAGCTGCGAACGAAATGCTAACGTGATGCTAGCGCCACCTGGCATCTTTTAGAACCTCTATGTCTTAAAAGAGGTAAAGAGTTCAGCTTCCCATACTTATACATGGTGAGGCATGAGACGCTTTCCCCCTCAATAGGCCACGCCCCAATGATGCCGACTGTAAAAAAAAATAAATAAAATATATTCCACATTTGTTCAGTATCTAGTTTGGACTAATTCTAATATATTATTACATTTTTACATTACAATGCCAGACACATTTTGGTGTAAAAAAAGTAATCAATGTTTAGCACTTTTTGGTCATTTAGATAGAATTTTGATTCATTAAAAATGTATTGCACGACAACAAAATATACTGTTATTTTTGTTTGCTTTCATGAAAAAAAAAAGTTCTTTAGTCATATTTTCTTTTCTCTTTCTTTCCTTTTTTTCAAATTACAGCACAACACACAAGGTTTTTCCAACATCGGTTTAACCTTTGTGTAGTTGACTTTTCCTTTGTAAAGTTACACAGTGCACCTTTAAATGACTCTAATAACTTGACCATTCATTGACCCACTGAGTTCTACATAAATAGCACTAGTATATCGAAATATCAATCGAAAAACTAGTCACATATTCATCAGAGATTCATAGATCTGTAAATGCTCATTACCACTTTAACATTAGTGTTATTGCGACACTAACTGATGTAGCTCATTTCATTCACTGACTTTTATTTCATTGCGCCAAGGACCGACATAAGGCCCATTTTAGAGAGTGTTGAGCAGAAAAGCTGTGCTCTCATAAACTGTGTTCTCTGGTCGCTCTGTGGCTCCTGCGCGCTCGGGTCTGTTTGTTAGTGTTTTCTCAGCAGGCAGGACATGGCTGTGCGGTAATGCAGCACAGAGCAGCATGCGCCGACACCGGTGTACGTAAGAGGAAAAGCCCCTACCGCGACACATCCTCCATCCTCATGTTGTACGCAGAAAAAAAAGAAAAGAAATACTTGTTTTTTCTTGTAAAACATGGAGCTTCAGGGGAAAAAAGCAGTTTTAGAAGTGCCCGTTCTGACCCTGGACTCACACGGGAGTCCTCCACTATCTGTGTTAAGACTTTTCTATTGGCACCAAACTAGCAATAACAAAACAAATACTACAAGAGAAAAGATTCAGACAGATGTTTAACTCAACACATAAAGCATTTGGTTGATTTGGTGCGGTCAATGTCTATGAGAAAAATAACACACAAAACTGAACTATCTGAATCTAAATTCTGTCAAAAAAAATTTTTGGAAGATATACGCATTGGTATAGCTGGTGTTGACACCTGAGACATAAATTACACTAGATTTGGCATATTTTGGGTTTGACTATTCCTTTGTAAAAGCTGAAGGTAACTGAGGGAAAAAATAGTTTTAGGGACCTACAATTACTCAAAAAATATCTAGACAGAGCCCATACAAAAGTCCTATTAAAATTTTACTTTAGGTTGTATAAACTGATTCATGCATGTTTAAGTAATCTTGCATTGTTCTGCAGCTGATGCTCAAGTGCTCAGAAAATCCCGTTTTCACCTACCACCTATCTCCGCCCAATTGTTTGTTTTTACTTGCGATTAGTCAAATCAATGAGATTCCAAGTACAACATTTGGGTTCAGAACTGTTGTTTAGCCACATTTCTCTGCTCTAAACTTTGTCATTCAAAAGGTGCTGCTTATTAAAGTTAAGTTTTGCAATGAAGGGGCGGGGCCTATCAATTCTGCAGTTTTAAACAGGAAGTCAATGGACCTGTTACTTTCTCCAGACCAGTTTTGTGTTTTACAATGAACTAAATGTAAATGACTGATACTTTATAGTTTGTTCCTAAATATAGAGAAAAAAAACACAAAGGTCTATTTAAGGTCTGGAGTTGCTAAACCTTAGGAATGTTGTTTCTATTCACAAAAAATAAGTTTTTAATTAATTTTTGTGCACATTTTCAGTTAGATTACGCATTAAAACAAAAAAAAAAATACAATGTTTAAAATCCTCTCAGAAAAGAGAGTAGTATCTTTCCATTTTTTCTTAGTTATGGCTCCCCCAATATGTGCATTTTGCAGAATAACGGCACATTTCTTAGTTCACAATGCTAGCTAAAATGTAAGATTCTTTATTATTCCTCTGATGAATCTTAATTTCTGATTTCCATGATTGTGACTCAAGTACTCTACCATCTTTTAGTCTTCCTTGCTTATTCTCCTCCACGAACACTTGAGAGCAAACCTTTTAAAAATATTACAATCCAACACGTGTCATGTAAATCTGAATCCAACAGGCACATGTCAGCCATCCAATCACACGCAGTCAGGAAGCGCAGTATTTATCGTTCACTTTCAACCCGACACCCTCGGTATACACGGCACCTTAAGAGCCCGCTGGTTTATGTTCAAAACGTACGCTTTCATCTGGCCGTGATGCTGTTACCTGACTTCAACCACATCTCATCATTTCTCTGATTGGACCCCAAACAGCCCGGGCAGTCCATCATCATTCTACAGAGCAGCAGCGGAGAGAGGCCTTGAGTTGCGGTTTCATGAATCTTTTAGACGCCAGGAAGGTTTTTTTGCCCACACACACACACCGACATGGACATTGTTAGAGGCACAGCTGCAGGCGCAAAGTGATGTGGCCTTCGTAGATTGTATTAGCCGTCATTTCAATTAAGACGTATGCTTCTGCGGAGGTTTTGACGGGAGGGAAGAAGACTCGGAGGGTGGAGAGATTAAGTGTGCTCTCCATCCAGAAACATGCGCGGCAGACTCTAAATTATCCTAATGACGGTAATTACGCAAGCTCGTTCAGCCCCTGTTTGGGTAACTAAGGGTTAGCAAATGGGGAGAAGAGCATTGTGCGACTGTAGATTCACTGCAATTAGGCACTTGGAAAGAGCAGCAAGTTTGGCTCAGACGTTTAGGAAAGTAAACAACGTTAAATGACAAGCTAATATATGCAACTAAAACTTTTGCATACACTTTTGCATTTCACAGACATTCAAAAATATCTTAAGTTGCATCAATGGTATTTTTCGGGCAGAATAAAGAATAAAAACATTTCAAAGAGCAACTGTGTGAACCCAAATAAGAGCTTTAAACTAGAGTACCTGAGGTTTTTAATTTAGACTTTGTCTTTTACACCAAAAAGTATACTGCAGGGGTCTCAAATTAAAATAGGCAAAGTAATGTGTATTAAGGAAATAAGCACAAAGGCCAGATTCTAGCTTACAGCTAATTTCCATCTGTAGCCCTGGGGGACACGTTGGACATGTATTTGTAAGAGGAAACTCACGCAGACACTGGAGAACATGCAAATTCCACATAGAAATGGAGCTGGACCCAAAAAGACAAAGCCAGAGTTGGTCACATATTAGGCTATCTAAAGCCTAATATATTTTAACATGTCCACATCCATTGTTTTACATTTTACATCACATACACACAGAAGTGATAAAGTAAATAAAAGTGGGTAATCAACTGTTCTGCCCTGGAAAATGTTGGACAAATTGTAAGTAATTTGCTGTATTTTTAGATAGCTTAGTGCATTTTAGAAGTTGTATTGTCACATCCAACGGTATATATTTGATTAGTGAGCCACCATTAGCAACAATCAGAAATCATCCTGGGAGCCACATGAAATGTGTAACATAATGATTTATGTGTACATTGTATATTTATTTTTAAACTCTGTTTAACTAAGTCTTATTAACTTCTAATGAACTGTCCTTTTTGCCGTCTGTGCAGTTGTTGTAAACATCTGCCTGCATTTCCTAATAATGATTGTTTCTAATTTTCCAATGTTTCTGTTGGTATTGACCAAATGTTTCACTGTTTGATTTTCTGACAAATCTTGTTTGCTAAATCAACATCTTGTAAAGTCCGCTGAGATAACTGCTGTTGTGATTTTGGGCTATACAAATAAATGAATTGAATGTGTAGGCCTGTTGCTGGCTTTTCTAGATGTTCTTTACATCAACCTGCCCATTGACTGAAGATGGAAATTAGTTAAGTTGGCTATAATCTTTACATATTTACATGCAAATGTTCATCATTATGTGTTGTCCCTTTATAAATAAATTAAATAAAAAAAATAAATCATCTTTAGGGCTGTCTGTGTGAATTGAATATCAAAGTAGTTTATTGCTCACAGATAGCATGTTTACTTTGCAGTCTGCAGAAACATATTTTTAAGACGTAATTGTAACCAAAAATGATCTATGTGGATCGCTGTGTTGAAGCAGTTGTGTGAGAGAGAGCAGTGTGAGAAGTAATTAAACTGATTTAAAGACCTACTTTAGATTTTGTGGTGTGAAAATCTGCTGGCCCAGCTTTAAAGGTTGTGTAAACAAACATAAAAGGCAACTATAAATGTACTGTAAGTTTAAGAGGCAGAGTGTATAACTTAAAAATGTGGAAGTGTCTGGCACAAAGACACAATGACAAATGGAGCAATACACTGTGTATTTGAGAAAATGCACCAACTACAACACAAAACTAAACAAAAGATATTTTATTTCCCAAGAGCCTGGGTTCTAAAAACATATGAACTGAATTATGACTAGTAATCTATAAATATACAAGTCAGGTATTCCTGGAATGCAAAGCAACAATAGAAGGATGGTAGGACACAAGGGACATCGTGGGGAGCAGGACGGACACTATGGACAACACAGCACTTCCTCTTACACATGCTGTTTTAAAAAATAAATAAACTATGCTACACAAATGACAAAACTATTCAGAAATGATGTCAGGATTCATTATTACAACAGTTTTCGAAAGTTAGACTGAAGTTACAAGATACCAAAGGTGCTGTATTTGATTTTACTGTTTCACCCAAAGTAGTTCAATTAACAAACGATTAACATTTTAATTACTTTATTTAACCTTTGAACAGAATATGTCCAAGCTCATATCCTCAAGAGGAAAGAACATTGTGGCAAAGACATATGCAACAGTTTATCTAAAGGTTTAAGTACGTTGAACACAATTTTTCTTATTTATATTGCCATTTTATACACACTCATCTTTGGCCAAGTTCCTTTGCCTGTGTTACAAAAAGCGTGCTGGACTGGCTGACACTTATTCAGAATTATACTGCATATTCTCCTTGGAAATTTTTGTGTATTCAATTGTACTTTTATTGGCACTTCTCACGAAATGTTTTATAAACTGCCAAAAACACATTTTCATACTTATCAGATAGTTTGACCTTGTTTACTTAATAAATGATGTTTCTGTAGATCTGGTAAGTGTAGCCTCAAACGCTGTGGACATTTCCGTATTTTGCTCGTCTCGATTCTTATTTTGGGATTTCAAAGAAAATGATAGTGCCCCAAGGCCTTTGGAAATCCCATTACAAGATATAGAAGAAAAAAAAATCAGTCATTCTTACATGCTGACAATCACAAGACAGTAAGAGCAGACTTTAGAGTTCTCCCTGAGGACCGACACGCAGCTGCAGTGTGGTGTACTGTATGGAGAAATCTATGAATCATGTCACAGTAAAAAGTAAAATACAATATGTCCAGTGTGATAATACTTTGAATGTGACATGTTTTAATCAGTTAAAATGAGTTTAGTTTAAAATGTGTTTAAAATACTTATTGTAGTTAATTTAGATTGAGTTTAGATTAAGTTACTTCAAAAAGATGAATAAGAAATGGAATTACAGTCTTAATCTAAACTAACCTAACATTTAAACTATTTTTGGCACTAATATTATTTCAAACCAAAAGTGTTTTGTGTTTTATTGAATAACTAAATAACTAATGAGAGTTACAATAGACTATGCAGTTGTTTAGGCAAAAACACAGATTTAAGATTACACACACTTGTTTTGACTGTTGCAATAGCAGCCTAAAAATAAAACAGCCAACTGATTAAAGAAATATATGGTGTGACTACTATGTCCCTGATTTGAATTTGAATTCTATTAATTTATTTTATTTGTATAGCCCAGAATCACAACAGCAGTTATCTTAGTGTCAAAATTTGTCAAAAAGTGTCAAAAAAACCCAAACAATAAACATTTGGTCAATACCAACAGAAACATCAGAAAATCAGAAACAGTCATTACGAGGAAATACAGTAGATTTCAGTGGTCATATAATATATATCATATACCCATATGTAAAATACATGAAAAAAATACAATTAAGAATTAATGTGAGGTTTGTGAAGTTAGAATTAGTTCTAAATGACGAGGCGGCGAGTAACCTTTGTCACATATGAGTCAGGCATAAAACTAATCTGAGTTCATTGTAAAGTTGATCTGAAACCAGGCAATCCCATGAAGCTATCTAGCAGCTCTATAATTTTTTTTTTTTTTTTCTTTTTTGTAAGCCTTGGTCAAAACAGTTAAGACTCTTAAATAAGACAAAATGTATTTGTTCCATTGGCCGATTTTTTTCCTCACTTATTTCAATTAGAACTTGACTTTTAAACAAAACAAACTTTTTTTGAAACAAAAAAACTTCCTGACTTAGATCTGAAGAAATACTGAGTAAACAGAAGTTATTCATTTGAAATCAAGTGCACAAGCCACAAACCAGCGTCTGGGTTCAGCGTGGCAGGGCATAGAGTCATGTCCAGGTTATGGAGAGATGAGACGACAAGGCTAACCAAAGAGAGACAGACTTTCTCAATAGCAGCATTCACAGGACAAAGTTGAAAAAGATGTTCTTATTTATTTTGGCATCTTGTTCTTTGTTTGGCAGAATGAGGAATATTTCAGCAATGTATCTATCATAAGAAGAATAAGAAGAAGCAATTTACGTATCTATAATAGGAATCATAAAAAAAAAAAAAACATATGAGGTATTACTTACACTATAATAATAAATTGTTTGTCCAGGAAACAGTGGGAATGTAATGAACCACTAAATTGGGTTAATGTGAAACTAAGAATGTCATGCACTTATATTTATTCTTGTATATTTGATGAAAAAGGACTCTTTGACCTCTACTGTAGTATTTTCTGTATATGTGGGCAGTGTATAAGCTCCGACCAAACACCTGCAGGGGTCGACTGTAAGATCTGAGCAGGTGGTGCCACTGAAGATCTATCATGAACCATCTAACCACTGGACATCCATCCAAAACACTGCACAACAGCGGCTCTCACAAAGACGTTTTATCTCCAGTGGAATCAGAAGCGCGAGCATCAGTGAGAGGTGAGCGTGACAACATGTGTGAAGAGACCACATCAAAATAAATAGGGGTCATTGCTCACTCTCTCCTCCTGCCTCCTCTGCAGACTTCTGCGGCCCCATGTGGATGAGGAAAGAGTGTGACCAAAGTCCTCCAGGGAGAGAGGGGGAGCTTGACAAAACGGATGTAGCGCCAGCGTACACCTGCCACCTAATGCTTCAAAGGACAGGACACACAAACAGCTCTGGATGCAGGTTGTGTAATGAGAAAAAAGCTACAAGAAGCATGTTCTTGAGGGAATATATGAGTCTTGTGCAGCACAGATCAAAAACACGGCTGAGTACAGTGAAGTTTCCACACGGTGCTGTGCACGTGTAAAGGCCTTGGATTGATGGGATGGTAGAATCTCATTAGAGCCTGGGTCGCTGCTGGAACCTGGCCCAAAGATTTTTCTTCCATCTTTTTCACTCTGACACACTTGGACCAGTCACTTCTTTCCAATCCTCTGCCTATTTGTCCCTCTGCAGTGTTGTAAATGAAAAGTGTTGAACTGCTGAATTTAGCAGAGGTTTATTTCGCGGAAACACAAGGTCACGCGTAGCCGTGGCTGGCTCACACCTGCTTTATTGCTCTTGGTCTGCCTCTTGTATTTATCACATGCAGAGGTTTGTGCGCCGCGTACGGCACGCTGCGCACACGTTCACTTTGTTACCCCCGACAGAAATGTCTCACCAGGGACAAGCCTTTATAGAGCTCATATAAACTCCTTCCTTTTAGTGGCATGGGAAATGCTCACATACATTTAGAGGGTCTGATTCTTAGCGCACTGCTAAACTCAAGAGTTTGACCTTGTCTCTTCTTTGTGCAGCTTTTGCTGAAGTGTGCGTTTTAAACAATAGATAATTAATGTTCTTTTCGTTGAAGAGAGGCTCAGATATATGGTGGTAACTTAGGCCATGCAGCTGGGCAGGAGCAGACTATAAAGTTACCTCAAATAGTAAAGTACAGTTTAATCAAACTGAAGACAGAAATGGATGCAATGAATTACTTTAAATTGAGACTAAATGAAGACTAAATTGCACCGTGGTTTAAACGTTTCAGCAGATGTAAATTTAATTAACCATAAACACAAGGCATCATTTAGAAGTAGAATTGATTTTCCTTAGTATATAATTATGTCATTTTGAACTAATTATACTTGTACAAAACACAAGTTAAAGTTAATTAGAAGTGATTTCCTTGTAATCCAAATGTATATAGTAAGAAGAAAAGAGTGTTTTAATTGAGAAGATACCTGCGCCGCACAGCCATCAGATAAGCAGAGCCAACAGTAGATAACATGATGAGGCTGATCTCTCAAAAGACCTGCATTAGCACCACTTACAACGCACTGCACTTTACGGCCATATCTGATGACACGTTTAATATGTTCAGCAAACACAAGTGACCCTAAGAGAGCCAGACATGTGATCAGGACAGTTAGCTGAGTGAACTAAGGACCACAGGACTCTGTAACATGTATGAGTATATGATTTTGTGTTTTAAAGCCTTTGTGAGAAAAGTCAGACATACAGTATGTTTGAGCCATGGACATTTTATTTGCCTTTCTCTATTAAGTGGACGTCACATGGTCCTGTTCTGTGATGCAAAGTAAGCCATATATTTTATATGACCACCTATTTTCACATTACGAAACATTGCAAAAATTAGAAATCTACTCCCTAAAAGTGATGCTGAAAAACTTCTCCATGCCTTTGTCTCCTCAAGGCTAGACTACTGTAACTCCCTGCGTGCTGCCTGTCCTAAAAGTTCAATAAAAAGCTGCTGGTCTATTGGTGGTTCCCAGAGTATCTAAAAGCACAAAAGGAGGCAGAGCTTTCAGTTACCAAGCACCCTTACTTTACAATCAGCTTCTGCTCATGTTAAAGAAGCTAACACAGTCTCTACATTTAAGATTAGGCTAAAAACTTTCCTCTTTGGTCAGGCCAGTTAGGAACAGAATCTAAAAACACAGGTCTAATCAGGTTCCTACAAAGTTTTTAAAAGTGTTTACTGTTTCATTGTTTATTGTTTTATTGAATGTATATTGTTTTATTCCCATCTTCTACCATTTGCTAATCATTAACTTTTTAACTTTGGGAAGTCCACCAAGACGACTGTTGTTGTGATTTTGGGCTATATAAAAATAAATGGATTTGATTTGATGTCCATTTGTTGGTAGTCACAGCCAAATCTAGAAGGAGGGGTAAGGGAAAGAGGTGGGACCAGTAGTTTAAATATATATATGTATTTTTTTTACCTATTTTTGTGCAGTTTTCAAAAACTGTGGACATTAAACTTAAGAGAATAGAGGTGTCTTCATTAATTCCACAAGCAAAAAAATTCTTGTCTAAATACTTTTAGATTAAGCACAACTCGATCTACCTACGGACTTACATTATTTGATTTATTTAGCAGTGTTGAAAAATCTGATTCTTACAATCTTATTAAAATGTAAGTTATAAACCTGTTAAAAGGTAACACGGTATTTTGAAATTCATTAATTTATTATGCTTACTTCATTCACCTCATTAATATAGGGCTTCAGATTATGAGTGATTGGTAATTTCTGTGGTAACACAGATTGGAGTGGCTTGAGAAAGTCAGCTTTCCTTTGATTTGCAATGACATCAAACAAACTGCTGTAGGTTGGACAACACGGCGTGAGCAGGTAAGGTTCTATGACCGACCAGACAGTCTTTAACCGATCGATCTTTGTCACCACTGCTGTAAGTTAAAAGAGCTCAACACATACATTTTAAGGTTACAATGTCTTTATGAGTCATGAATAAAAGTGTGAAAGTGAAGCCATGTCAAGAGTCTTCTATTGATCTGTCTGATTATGTATTTTGTTTTTTTGCTTTGAATATTTCTGTCTACAATCAAACCTCATGATTTTATAGATTCATTGTACCAGAATTCTAACGCATGTGTGCTTTTATAGCCCTGAAGCTAACATTTAAAAGCAACACTATCGGCTGCTGTGCCTGTGTTCACCTCTGCACATGCCCCTGCCTCTTCTCCGCTGCAGCCCACACAACAGCCTCTTGTTCACAGCCCAATAAGAGCCACATGCTGCCGACACATTAATCTTACTTTGGCGCAAAAAAAACCCAGGCTTAATGACATAATTGTGAGGTTAGACGGACAGAGCAGAAGAGCAGTGATGGGTGGTCCTGTCCCATGCAGAATTAAGCCTATGCAGTGTGTGTGTGTATATCTATGGCCCGGGCTGGGTTTTTCAGCTGACGCATACACTGTAGAAGAAATTGCCACCAGGTCTAAGAGCAAGATGGAAGATGTGGCTGGGGCAGGCAGGTAGTTTGCATGAGAATCCAGGCAATCAGACAAGAGTTTCAGAGCGGTATAGAGAAAATGATTCGGGGCCGAGAACTGCAGGCCGTATAAGCAGTTTCTCTTCAAACAGATTCAGCAGATGCCTACAACACCGTGACCTTTACATTCTGCCTCCACGACTGGCATTAGCTTTAGACGGAAAAGGACACAGGTAAATAAACATGTATTCCATTGTGTTTTGTCGTTTTAGGCGAAGTTTGGAGGGAATTGTTGATGCTTATTGTCAGTTTGCTTTGGTTTTGTTCGTGTCTTTGTGTGTTAAGAACAATTATACATGAATAAAACACATTATTTAGTTTACTGTCAATTGCACAAGTTACAAAATGTTTTAAGGCTGCATTGATAAGTAATTTAAAAAAAAATCCTCATTGATACAACAGAAGTAAAACACACAATAGCTTTTACTTGAACTTAACTTGCACTTCCAACACTTCACAAATCTAATACTCCATACTTGGTCAATGTAAGCCATTGAAATGGGTCAATAAATTAACCCAAAAATGGAATAATAAGAACTGCAAAAGCATAAAGCTGGAGCTGCAATGGTTAAAACAAAAATAAATAAAAACCATAGATCAAGTTTAATCATTAAATTCTGCACTGAAACATACCAAAAAGTTTTAGAAGAAAAATGTATTTCAAACTTTTTGCTGACAAAGTCTTTTTTTAATTTAATTGAAAATAAGACGTGTGACAATAGAAAAGGCCTGAAGGCTCCAAGAAAGATTTTCTTGTACAGATTTCAAATGTATTTGGTCGACAGTTATTGATTATGTATTTAAACATTCTCAAAGTACAACAGAAAAACTTACTTATTAATCACCAATCAACAGTTTGTAGATAAAATCACTGATTGAGCTATATTAGTATACAGTAATTCACATTTTCAAAGAAATAAATAGACAGACTGTTGATTGTTCGCAGGAGAGAGAGAAGTGGAATATGCACATTAAGACGAGATACTACAGCCAAAACTTTCTTTTTATCCATTTTCCTTCTTTTTCTTTTTGTTCTCTCAGTATACAAGCTTTCCTGGTTAAATAAAGGTTAAATAAATAAATACAATTATGCAGAAACAATAAAACTGTCTAATCTGCTATAAAAACATTAATATTTATTTTAATTCACTTATCCAAAAAAGTTCTAACATTGTATTATCAAATGATGTTTTTTTAAATGCATTTCCCTTCACTAATAATATCCACTTCATTAATATCATCCTCTAAAGTAGCTCCTACACACAAAAACAGCACTCTTTTACAGATTTTGAAAGTTTTCACAGAAGGATTTACTAACCCTTTAGGCACCAGAGTTTTTCTCTTAAAACTCAACCCAGTAAGTACAAAGGCACTTGATCTTTGTATTATGTTATACAACCACTGGTACAGCGTCGAAACTTCTGAAACTTATCAGAAACAGAATACGGAGTCTGGAAAGAGAGAGCCTGAAATGACTTGGTGCAAAAATGCTACTTTGCCGCCTGTTTTGTTATTCTCCAAATACAAGATACAAAATTCCTTCTGGAAACACCATTGTAATTAATATGTGAACAAAATGAGTCATTCTGATTTTTCTGACCCAGTAATGTGCTATTTTAACCATTTTCTTTTTGCCATTAAACCACAACATTTCTAATTCTGTCTTTAGTAAACTGTAGTAGAAGTTCTACATTGATATCTTTTTCTTTTTTTTCCCTATTCACCTGCAGTTTCTCGCCTTAAAAAAATTAGAGAGGAATATAAAGAGAGCACATATTTGAGATTGGCAGATGCTTCAATCAGGTGCATCAGTCAGAGAAAGAGAGAGAGAGAAAAAAAAAGCTTTGGGGAATCAGTTTTTGTAAAGAGGCTAAAAAAATAAAAAACTACCTCTTAAATCCACCTAAAAGCCAAAGCGAAAAAGCACACGGGGATGTCAGCGATTGCTCATCTGCCAAATAACCCGGCGCGACTCTGGATTTGAAACGAAATGATGAAGAGCAGGTGCAAAACAGTCCCACCATCAGTGCGCGCCGCTGAAAATAGTCCTCCACACCTGAATGGAGAGCCCGGCAGAGGCTAATGGACAGCCTGTTTCTGCCTGTACGCTCCGGGACCAATGATAAAAAACCTGATTACTTTTACACTCCAAAGGCCTCCAGCTGACAATTATATAATTCGGTCTACTGAGGTGAGAATGATGCAAGAAGCGAGATACATTTAAAACTTCATTAAATACTAAGACTTACTGGCAGCACAAGTGAGGAATATTTGAAGCGTGTCCCAGCGCTCGGGCTGTTGGAGCATCTGTCTCTCCACGAGGCATTTTCACTCCGCTTTCCTTTTATTGCTGCGCGTATGGAAGACAACACTTTTACTCTGTTCCTGCAAACGACGAGGACCCGTGGTGAGTAGCATAACGCGGGTAATAGCAGAGTGGGGATATACTTAGCAGCAAATAAGAATAAAGGATAATAAAGACATTTGTTTGGCTGTTTTTGACATCTTAACACATAAATCCTGCTTGTATTCTTCTCTCTGGCAAAAAAAAACAGTACTTCCTTGTGATGTCATCAAGTGATTATACAAAAAGCTCTTCGCTGTGTGTGTAAACTCCGCACACTTTCACTAGAGTCAATTAGGTTTGGCTTTGGATTGGACTAATTTGAAGCTGCAGCTACTTAGTCAACCTAATTTGAACTACTTCACTTCACAGTTCAACAGAAATACAGTATATGGAAGATTTTCTATGGAAATCATTAATGTTGCCCAAAAAAAAAGCCATTAACTTAAGGTTTTTCAAGTGCAAGAGTTCCCCAATTTTTCAGGGAAGGGCCCTAAATGACCATACACTCTGCTTGCGACCTTCAGAATAAATTACTTGTACTCATTTTCTTTTATTTTTCTTTTTTGTGTTTTAGTATTGAAGCTAATTTAACCCAAAATGCCATTGAAAAAAGTATGCTATCATGCAAATAAGTCTAATACAGCTGTTAACAATAAAACTACCAATTTGCGACACAACAAGGTGGAATAGTGAATTTTCAGATTTGGGGATTACAATGCAGGATTATTTATACGTTTGTGAATGAAACTAAACACAACTTTGAGGGTCTTTTCTGTGAGGTAGCAACATTCAAACGCGACTACAAACTCTAAGTACATTTCAGCAATATGGAATCTTTCAAAGATCAAACAAAACATGCACACCAAGTAGAGTGAGTGCTGGTCCTAAGAAACTTTGATACTGTCATCGCAACACAAGAAAAATATGGAACGATATTGAAAACAGAATCATTCAGTAGTGGTTTCAATTCACTTCTGGTATTGGGTTCAATCCTCCTTCAATAGCTGTTTAGTCATTTTTGTGTGGTTAGAAAAGGTTTGATTCCACTTCATTTCTCAATCAGAGGAAACAGCAGTATAGTGTCGTTATATTCGTATTGAGGTGAGTTTTCTGATGCCAGTATCAGATATTGATGCCGATACAGAATATTTTGCTCTTTAACTGGACATAATGAGACTAATTTACAGGCTGGTGTTGATCCAGAACATCTCATAATGTGTGACATTTTATTCAGATTAAGTTGTTAAGTTGTGACATGCAGTATAAATAGTAGTTACATAACCCAAAACGTCTTATGTTTTGATAAGAAAAATAGGGTATTTTAGTCGTTATACTTGTGTCGATTGATATCGGATAGCAGCAGATACTTCAAGCCAAAGTATCAGAATCAGTATCGGAACAGAAAAAGCTGGATAGATGCATCACTGACTGAAATATGAACTTTTTATTCAGTATCTCAATAAACTCCTGACTTATTTCCCTAAAAATACTTTTGAAAAGCCATGTTTTAGTTAGCAGATTCACTGAAAAAGTTGTTTGTCCCATCTCTTTAAGGAACAGAAGATAAACAAGGATTCCAATTTCTATTTTATTGTTGTCATTATAATAAATCAGTGTACAGCATCTTTCAAGCTTTTCTCTTTCAAAAATATCACACAAATCACAGTTTGTAATGTCCATAGTATGAAAAAAAAGAAGAAAAAAAAAAAACGCATGTCACTGAGCGCTACTGCTTGTATAGTGCAGTGTTGGAATACACTTAACAACAAACATGAAAAGACAGAATCTATACAGCTATTTAAAGATCATACAATACATCCTAGCCTTAAGATACTGTCATCACAAGGCAAGAAAAACTAAGGAACAAAACATAAATAAGGCCTCCACTGAAGAAATCCATTGTCGTACATATTAATAAAGAACTACACTGCCTCTTTCAAGCTTTATAAAACACAAATCACTGTTAGTAATGTGCATAGTGTGAAGAAGCAGAAAAAACAGAACATGTCACCCAGCGCTACCTGTTTAGCATTAAAGTATATATTCTCTCCAGAGCTGATTAGCATGTTGTCATGGAAACAGCACAACCAAACGGGTGCGAGGTATCAATATACGACAGCCTTCATATACATCTGTGTAGGCTGGTGTTCCACAATGCATTAAAAGTGAATGATACGTGGCACTGTATACAGAACGGTACATCTGTTACACCCATCGTTATTAATTATCACTGTCACTGTGTGTCAAAAATAAACACAATTTCTATGATTGCTGTGTAACTAATGGTATGAGAAAGTGTGAGAGAGTTGTTTGCAAAGTGCTGCTCCTTAGAGACACTTGATCAAAAACCCACATCTCCGACGCTAGCACAATGCGTGGTGTGTGCGTGGGCGTGCGTGCATGAGAGCTTATCTGGACCAGGAACAGACTGGAGGCAGGGGCCCTCTCTCTCTCATGTTGAGATTTGGATGGGGATTTGTGCAAATACAGCAAAAAGCACATGACAGCATGCTTAATTATTTTTTGGCGATTGCTGTCCGCGCCTCTGCTGGTACCCAGCGGTGCTTAACTCTCGAGGGGGGCAAAGGCAGGGCGCCATATGTGAGGTGGGTGCACACTGGCCTTGTTAGCATAAACCTAACTACAGTTGACGGGAAATTACCACTCAGACATGTTTGGAATACAATAACATCTCCAGATTGGGCACATCCTCTGGCCCCTGATGCAGTTCTCATAAATAAACACAGAGCACCGTTTTCACCTTGCGGTATCTGCAGTGGAGAAGAAAATGGAAAGCTAACCTCGGTGGACACCCAAATGAAATATGAGAGTGTGAAATGGGGGTAAATGCGCTAGCTGGTGTTTTCTTAAAGCATCTGGTAAGGTGGGCTGTGACATTGCTGAGCTAGGCTAGTGGAAGGGCACAAAGTCTCCCCAATGACTCGAGGAGGGAGCTTCTCTCGCAGCTCCACACGCGGCTGGGAAACAATGTATTTCCTCAAACTTTTCAACAACTCTCCAATGTACCTCGTGACAGAGTGCTTGTTTTCCTCAGCTGCTCTACTGTTAGTCCCCGATGACGAAAAATAGCACAAAGGTTACAAAATGAGGACTTCTTGCCTCGTGCTAAGTAGTCCATTCGCCTGGCCTTCGACAGCCCGCCTCCTGCAGCGCCCAGAGAGAGGAGCAGGTTGGATGATGATGGTAGGGCTCGCAACGATGACCTGGGATATAAATCGTCTAACAGGTGGCCAGCACGAAGGGAATAGCCACCGTCCCGTTGCTATGGCAAGGTGAGCAGCCTGTTTTATTTGTCTTAATTACACAGACATGCAGAAACCTTCGCGCACTACCCTTCATTTGACACCGAAACGACAACATACAGACAAGCAAGCAAATACCAAGATATAGTACATCTAGCTAATCTCAGGGATTAAAACATTTCGCAAGTTTCTAAAAGCAGGCATCATACAGTTTGTCCATTTTATTTTGTGTTTTTAATCATCAAGCCCATCTAGTTTCATTTGCAGCCAGCAGATGGGGCTTTTCTCAAAAATAAAAATACACAAACACCAGATCTGTCTCAATAATTTATAATCATCATAAATTATTTGGCATAATGATTAATAGTGCTCAATGTACCAATTTAATTGTATCTAAGCTTTGTTTTGATATAACCTTGCCAGACATATTCATTCTTAAAGTATGAGTTCTCAAACTCTTGAGAATCCGTCTGAGTTGCCGATGGGTTTGCACAATGGCTGACCAATTGGCTCTGTGCACGGAACTTCAGTTGGTTTGTGTTTGTTCAAAATAGCTACCTTCTGTACATACAACCATTTCCTGTTAGCGTTAGCATTTAGACACAATCATGTCTCTTTATAAACACACAAGTTGTCTCTGGTGAAATTTTCCTCTAATATGTAAAGTCTTTAACATGTTTTCTGTAACATTCACCTCAACTGTCTGATCTAAAGAGTATTTATTGTTTTAAACTGATGAGGTGAAAACCTAATAGAAATGAATTGAACAGGAAATGCTTGTATGTACAGGATGTATTCTTTTGAACGAAATCAAGACAACTGCACAGAGCCTGTTGCCGTGCAGCTTTGAGATCTGGGCAGAACCCAAAGGCAGATCAAAACCAACATGGTGATACCTTGAACACACTTTGGTCTATTTTAGCAGAAATAGAAACTAGTCTGGCTTTTGAAAAAATGTGTAGAGAAGGTGTTGATGAGTTTGTGGACAGGAAAGATGTCTGCAATTTATTTCAACTGGAAATAACTTTGAATTCTCTTCCACTGTTATAGCTCTTCAACCAATCAGCTTCATGATGTTCCACCTCTTCTCAACAGATTTCAGGAAGAAGGGTCCCAGATATGTAAATAGTACTCAATTCAGATCGCAACACATGTGCATCTGGCATGATCCAAGTTAGCCTGGAGTGTTGGGAGAAATCTAACCATGGTCCCTGGAAATGTTTATTAAAATCATCCACAAAAGGGCATTCATGAGAGCAGAAAAACAGAAGAAAGGTGAGTTGTTCCTGTTCATCGAAGCCATTTGTAAATGAAGCACCTGTTTTGCCCCCTGACATCACACTGACTTTAGCCATGTGTAGTTTTGTCAGTCTCTGTATCCAAGCAACAGCGCACGTTACAGTGCGAGACCAGCGCTGGCGGCGGTTGCTAGGGAACTGCTGGAGAGTGTTGCACTTGTGAACGGCGCTTGGATAGATCAGCTCCTAATAGTTCAGGTCTGATGGAGCTCTGCCTAGACGTAGAAGAAGGCGGCACGCTCCATCTCACCGGATGTACCATATGCCATGGGCGAAAAGTCCCCTGGGTCACACGCATCAGCACATAACAACCAGATGAAAACCATGGCAGGTTTCCCTCAATAGAAAAGCATTTGCATAGAAGTAGAGACTGAGTAATTGAGAGGTGTGGGACAGTGAAGAGGCTGGCTCAATTGGGATGAAGGGATGTATGCCTGCCAGCCAAATCCATTAGCCAGGCCCCTCTCAGGCCGGGCAGTAGCAGCTGATGGGACAGCCCTGTTATCGGACACTAAAGGACACTCAGGCTTGCCATCACTACGCCTGCCCTCTTTGCCGCAGGGAAAACAGGCAGAAAGACAGAGAGGGGAAGAGAAGAAAGCAAAATGACAAAAAGAGAAGGAATGAGAGAGGAGGGAGAGGTTCGATAACTGAGGAGGTGTGCCCTGTTACAGCTTTATAATTGGCCTGCAAGGGCGGTCAAACGAGAGGCTACTTATCGCGCCGAGCACTTCCATGAGAATACTTGTCCATCTCTATAGCGCAGGCCCATTTAAAAGAACATTAGGACAAATGAAGCGTTGAAAAAGAGGACACTGTCACACTATTTAAGCGGGGATGAAAAGAGAGAAGTGTTAGACAATTGTATCCCATGCAAAAAGAGGTTCCAATGGGAGTCTAATTACCCAGGGGATATAGCTAAGAGCACTCACAAGACGGAATCTGTATGGAAGCATGATGTCATTTAGAAATCCAAGTGTCCTGGCAAGAATTCAGCTAGAGACGGGCTTAAACAGCTATAGACAAATAGGTGAGCTGAACAGTTCATTGAATGGGTAAACGTTGTTGCAAGGGCCTACAGAAAAAAAAAAATAGATAGCATGACACTAGATACAGGTGGAGAAGAGAAGGAGAGAAAAAAGAGGCTAAAGGTTCTGCTCCTTATGTGGAGATGATAATAATAAAGAGAAAATCAAGAGCATGTTGTGAAAAATAGAGGTAACAAAAGGGCAAAATAATACAGGTGGTGACTACACAACACCATACAAACACTGCATGAAACATTTAATATCACTCCAGCTTAGGTCAGGTATCACTGATCCAATAATTCCTGAAAACCAGGAAGTACAATTGGCCGATCAACGAATGGAAGCAGAGTCGTGTGTTGGCCAGTTGAGCAGACTGTATACAATCTCCTCCTTTGACCTCAGGTTAACTTAGAATGTGATGATGTATCCCCGAATTTGTAAGTTCAGAACATAGATGGCAACAATCACTGATGCATATTTTATGCTCTACTTCCAGTGTTCAGACGTGGTTGGTTAAAGCTAAAAAGTACTCTCCTAATGTGCAGCAAACGAAGCACAATGGTGCCATTTCAACCAGTTTCATTTTACTTTGTGGAAACTGGCTGATGCATCAGGCTAATGCTAATCCATGACAACTGCAGATCAATCCTGGGTTTAAACAGAATGGAGACAAAAAATGTATCCTGAGAAACCAAACTGTTATCTTTTTGTATTTTATACAATCACACTCTGTCGATTAAAGTCTTAACACCTGCAATTACAAACTGATCTAATACCAAAAAAATAAGACCACTTACCTCTATTGAAAACCACAGAAATCTGACCGACAATGACATGGAGATACTTTATTTAAAATGCATACATATGTGCAATAGGTTGCCCCTGCTGAGCCCTCTGCCACCTTGCAAGTAGCTCTCCAAAGAATTAGCATTTTGGAAACATACATATTTCAATTTTAAATTCAAGTTTTAAAAATGACATGGCTACTACTATTGTAAATGTAACTTTAGATGCCTAACTGAGCAGAAAAAAATAGATCTTGATAACTCTTTTACAGACACACCTCACTGAGTCCCATAAGTTTAAACTTTTGTGCCTGCTATGGCTCACTGAATTTGCTCTCCAGGGGAAAAGGTTGGAGACCCCTGCTCTAAGCCATTTCCTTGCAAAAGTCTTGAATGATTAAAACACACTGAAAGCAGTAGTCATTCTTCAAAACACGATGTGTCATAAGAGCAAACATCAGTGTCTACAGTCGTCCTGCTTTGGGTCATAACACTCTGTTTGCTCTGTGAGGCGCTCTCGGCAATTTACATGCAGAATCTCTCTCCAAAAAGAAAAACACATTGTTCTCATTGATACACTGCCAGTGGGAATTATGTGGCACAGTCTGCTGATTGTGGAGAGGCCAGGAAGGTGAAAACACTGGAAAGGAGCAGCATTTTAAGATACAAACAACTTGTACACAACACAGAGCAGCAGCACTATGATCAAATGGAGGAGAATATGAAAAACAATGGCTTTCACCACAGGGATAGACACTGTTTCAATGAATATCTACCCGAGATGTTTTCGCCATAGTCTATTTAAAATGAACTGTCACAAATGTAAAGGCAAAGGCAATGGAGAACATTTATTGAAGTTAACTGAAAGTGAAGAAAAGTAACGCCCTCCCAAAAATGTTTCAAAAATGGTTGGACAATAGTTGGATAATTACTGGTGGAGGAAAGAGTTCTCAGCTACACAATTTTCTAAAATTTTGGCTTGTATAATTTTCGTAATGTGCAACTTTGGACATTTCACATGATTCAAAGCCAAAAAACAAGATCGAGTGGCTTGCATATTCAAGGCTCTCAAGTTCATTCTACCATCCGGACCAGGCAGCAAGCCATGGACAAAACATTTGGCAAAGCAGTCATGAATATAATAGATGAAACTAAGGTCAAAGGCAGTAGTGGAGTGGGATTCAAGTTCTTTTTTAGTTTCAGTAAAATTCAATTTGTAATTTTATTTGCAGAATTGATCAGCTTATGATTGCATTGCACGCTTTTTAACAAAACAGTTTTCCAGTAGTGTATATAGCATATTATACTTTTGATCTGATGGAAAAATGTGCACAACGTAACTTTTCTAGACGTAAACAAGTAAACATATCTATATTGCATGTTTACACAAAAACAGATGCTTTGATCATCTATCATACAATAATTTCTAGGATACAAAAAGACATTAGACCCTCCACCTGAAATGTTAGAACACCCTTAAACACACAGATTAAAATATAAAGTAATTTTGTCATTTCTGGACAAATGTAAAGTAATTTTGTAATTTCTAGACAAATACAAAGTCATGTTGTCATTTCTGGACAATAAGCTGCTACTTTTAACAAACTTTGTGGTCATGAGGCTAAACGACTTACATTCAGGTTTAAGTTCATTTGTATTATCCATCTGGAACCTCCCCCGATGAAAATGTTCAGGAAAAGGTGGGACGTTTAATGAAATACTTCGAGCTGATGACTTGTCAACTGTCGACTACTTGGTTTGTTCCTATCACAGCAACAAATCCTAATGGTGTATCCAATGTGCATGTGGAATAGAACAACACCTGCGCACTTGTCTGCTCTTTTTGCAAAAAGGAAAAACTCTGTATTTTAGCTAAAATAGAATCAATAACAGCAGAATGGTAGCAGCCATCTTTGTTTTGCTTGATTAAGACACTACTGGTTGCTATGCTGCTTGCTCAACCCCACTCAACACCAGGCTGCAATATGATTGCAGATGGATACTCTCAAGTTTGTGAATTCCCAAATATCGCGAGAATCCATCTGACTGGCCAGGTTGTACATTTTTGGGGGAATAATGGAAAGTAGAAAAAAGCGTCAAAGGTCTTCAACTGGACAATGTTTTAGAAAAGGTTGTAAGTTTTGATCTTACACAGCGACTCACCTTTATAAGATCACCATCCCGATCCTACAAACCCCCAATGTTTAGCTACATCCATAAACCTCACCGTGCTAAATTTCTATTCTTATTTTAACGACTAAACTGGAGTGAGTGGAGCTGAGGGCCGGCTGCTGAGGTGCTAGAGTGTAATATTGGTCATTCATCTGTAAAAGCGATTGCAGTGAGAATAGCCTCATAATCTCACGTGCCATTTGGTGCATGAACTGACCTAATGCATCACACTGCGAGGGCATAAATACTTAACATCCATCGCCCCAGCAGGAGTCGAGTCAGAGAGGCCACTTCAACCACTCTACAACAGGCTAAAATATGCGGTTGGAGATTTGCATACAGCAGTTGTAGGGCTCAAGGTGGGAGCAGAGATTAAGCATTTGTATTTCAGATTGTTTTTCTCACTTGCATTAACATAGCCTAATCTTCAAACTTTTCTGTTGTTGATATTTTCTTTTCTTTTTTTTTTTTTTTTTTTTAAGATTTGGATTTCAAGTGTCATAAAGATGATCTATGTGTGTCCATATCCACAAGATACACATGTTAAAATCTTAGCTCTACCAAGCACTTGTTCTGCAGGTCTATGAATGGTTCACTTCTGTTGCGTATTATTTATGAATATGTGATTGTTTCCCATGTGCTTTTAAATTAATGAACGATGGGTAGAAAGTCTGGACAGTGTTTCCAAAATCTAGACTTTTCAACTCTCATCACTTTAGATCACTCCTGACAAATGAGGGATTACATCATCTAATGAACGACGGTTAATTACATAGCACATTTACACGTCATATGTCTTCCAAAGTGCTTCAAAACCACCCATCACTCAGCACCTCAGTCGAAGGATTCGCCTGAACACCTGGCGCCTCAACCTCCAACCACCACTGTGTTCCTTAACTGGCATGTTATTGGTTGGTGGGAAACCGGAGTGCAGGAGAAAACCACTAAGACACCAGAGGAACATGCAAACTCCATACAGAAAGGCCAGGCCAAGTGGAGTCGAACCTGCAACCTTCTTGCTGTGAGTGCTATCCGCTCTGCCACCATGCCAAAAAAAAAAAAAAAAAAAAAAAAAAAAAAGGGAATGGACATGGTGCTAAGCTATTTGTTGGTGTTTATATTCATTTATTCAATTCATTTGGTGTTTGCTCTCAAGAAGATATCCAATCAGAAAGCAGAATGAGCCTCACATGATCATTAAACTGGGCCTGCTTTGAATTGCTGAACCATGACAGAGAATCAAATGTCTGAGAAAGTGACTACCATGTTATTACCCATGATTCAAAGTAAACCTCATTCCTGATTGGTCAGTAGCTTCTAATCTTCAAAATATTTCACTCTCTGGAAACCCAAGATTCTCTGTGATTGTAATAACAACACTAGTTGTTCATCTGTACAGTAATTCAAACAGGGAACATCAAACTGATATCTAGATTCGATTAAGTTAAGATTTGTACAGCTTCAAATCATAACAAACACTTCACAGAGCTTTACAAAATTGTTGATTTAACCAACACACAAGCACAACATGCTAGAAAACAAGCAAGGAGGTAACTGTCCCAGAGCATCCCCTGACCTTAGTCTCTTTCTCTGCTAGTAAAACTCTTAAGAAAAAAAAAATAGTGGGAAAAAGAGAAACCTTGAGGAGATCCACATGCAGTCAAGAGAAGATCCACTCCTGAGGACAGACAGGCTGTGTGAAGCCAAAATCAAAATGAAAGAAATGGAACTTTGTATTTGCAGTTCAAAACAACAATTTCTTTCAAAACTTCATTTTACCACAAGCAATCAGCAAAAAAGTTTGATAGGTTGAATGACTAATATGAATTAAAATAATGCTGTTTTAACAAGATCATATCACACAACACATCCATGTGAATGAAAGGAAAAAATATAATGAACAAGGACACAGAGCAAGAAAGCAAATCCACCTCTGGAAGTTTCACTTTTCACAAAATATTCACTCCACCTTTATGTTCACATGATTTCACTACATATGCAATTTAAAGGTGCTATACACATTTTGTGTCCTTAAAATCTAATCAAACAGGGAAAAAAAATTTAAACATGTACATGTTTTACTCACTTACTGAATTCAGAACCTCCAAATAGTTTACACGAAGTGTTTTAAGCTTTTTTTCACAGCTATTAACCACAATGCACAACCATTTCATGAATTTTGGTGAACAAACGGGACATTATTAGACACAGACAGTGCAATTTAATTTCCATATGGATAGAACATTAACAAGGTGTTTGTGGAATGTACATGGAACCAAGAAAACTGCACAGCCTATAGTCGATTTAAACCAGATTTAAACCTGGGCAGACCTATTGAGGAGCTGCAAACCGTTTTCGGAAAAACCAATTGGCGCACGTGGTCCCAACCAATTATAGTCTGATTTCAGATGTCATGTAAACAGACAATCAGTTTGCAGCTGGATAAATGTTACTGAGCATCTCACAACCCCTGCCCACTGCACATTTCACAATAAAGTTAACATTTCACAACAAAAAAGCTCCTGCACAAAGAGGCCCACAGCCACATATTTAACTACATGTTTAACACAGTCTTATATAATAGAAGACCAAGATGTTTCGACTCTCATCCAAAAGTCATTTTCCAATTTTCAATCTCAGATCTCAGAATAAGGGAATACACCGTCTTGTTGAAAGAACTGTCATATATGTTAAAAAAAAAAACAGTCCCTACAATAATAATAAACAATGAGCACTGAATCTGATACAGCAGAACATGTCTCACCAGGGTAAACGGTTTACTCTCTTGCATGTAAACAGGAGCTAAACTGGTCCAACTGGTTTGAGGGGAAAACCAAATAGAGTCCAGTTCTCTAACCTACTCTGACTTCCCTGTACATGTAAACATACTGTGCTATAGGGACATCTATTTAAGTTATATTGTTGCAAAAATACCTTATTAAAGAACATTTAATAAGTTGGAAAGCAGCTAAAATGAATGTTGCTTAACACAAGTGAATGGGTCAAAAAGAAATCACTGGACTGTGAAAACATCACAGTATTTCTTTTATTTCAAGGCAAAATACACTGTTATTATTTGTCCAGACTTACATTATCACATTCAAGAAGCGACCTATTGTTCAGCACCTGTTTTTTTTATTTATTTTTTCTTATTGCGATGGTATTTGGCGTGGTTAAACAGCAGATATCACAGCCTATAGTGACACTGCATGTCAATGAGCTGTTACGGCTGCTGCTGCTACAGGAAGTACATCCCTAGCATAGCGCCAAGGCCTCATTTGCATATTTTCATTTTTAAATCCTGGACAGCCCCGACAGCTCTTGATGCGGCCTAATGCGACGCCTGACATCTCCAAAGCCTGTAATTATTTCTCTGACCTGGCCGACAATCAGTCTTCCTCTAGTTAATTGTGAATATAAACAAAATCCTCAGGTGGCGTGGGTTACGGCGAGCGCTCTGCATGCATATCAGCGGTCTCATAGCAGTCTTGAAATTACAAGTGAGGAAATTCTCACAATTCTTTAGCAACACGTTCACGGCTGCTTTATGAAGTGCTAAATTACAGTTTCTCCCTGCCAGCGTGTTTGAAAGACTGATGACTGTAACGTTTAGACGGAATTATTTATTCATTTTTTCATCTTTGTCCACAGTTCTGTCGGAATGGTGCCTTTAACGCTTTGTGCAAATGTTTGAGCACAAACAGAATTATCAGTCAGACCAAATTAATAAAAAAAAACACTAATCATAAAATACAAATCCACAGCAATGTGTCTAACCAGGGATCTTATAGAACTTACTTAATGTGATTATATCAGACTTCATCTTTTCTGATGGACAGTTACCACAAGTTTGTCTCTATAGAGAAGCTATTGATTTGCCTAGAACGTTTCACATTAGGTACTAATTATGTTTATCTCCATGGAAACAAAAAGGCAAAACTATCACGAGTGCACATAGACATATAATTAGAAGACATGCAGAACGTTCTCCTGTTTGTTTTCCTTTAGCCGTTAGCATTAGCCCACAAAATATGCAAGTTATGAAAGATGTGGAAGTGTTAGCTGGTACAAACCTACCAACCACATTTAGTAGAGGTCAAAGGTCAGAGCTTCGTTAAAAGTTACTGTTGAGTTTGAAAAACTTTTTTGTGTTTTATTATAGGTAAAATTTGAGTAAAGAGAAATTGCTAACTGCTAGCAAACTTCAAATACAGATTTCTAAACTAGTGCATCATTTAGGACTCTGATGACCACTAATTGTCCTCTTTTACATATTACTATAACTTGGCCAGCCAGATGGTTTATCTCGCGGTATTTGTGGATTCATATACACGAGATAAACCATCTGGCCTTCCACCCGCCCGATTGGTTTGAGAGTCCGAAACAGCGGTGATTCGGCCCACTCACATAACAGCAGAGTGGTTTTCAATCACACTGTAGCAGGAGGGCCAAAACGGGCTGTTAGCGCCCCGGCGCCGCCACTGAATCTAATTCAAGCTAAACAAAGATGGCTGCTCCTGTGGATGTACGTGTTTCTGCTGCTTTTGATGCAGTTTTAGCAGAAATACAGAGTCATTTCTTTTTGAAAGAAGAGCGGTATGTGTGACACATACTTGTTCTATAAATTGGATACACCTTTGGGAGTTGTTGCTGTGATTGCCTAAGCTCAAATAAGGTAGGCTGCTCATATAGTGAGAACTCAGATAGGAATCCATCTGGCATGAGCCAGGATAATATTACTAGTGAGAACAGCAGAAAAATGACATATCACCAAATAAACGTTGTACATATAGCTTTGTTTATCTGTGGAGGAGTCCTGTCTATGATTGTATAAATCAAGGAAATCTAATCTAGCATTGCCGATGTTGTTTAAGACACAAATCTAGCTCGTTTTATTAATAAAATGCGTATCTACACTATATTCCTAGCCTTTTTTTGTCTGTCTACAGCATGTCTATTTTGTTACCGCCAGATAGACTAGTGATTTGGTTTGGGTTTTATGACTCAGTTTTCGGTCTGAAGTTACAAAAATGGGTACGTTTAGGTCTGGAGTTAGTTAAGATTAGGATTTTGTTAATTGTCATACATATTAACACACCTTTACATCCACCATAGACATGACTTGAGCAGCAATGTGTATCATAAACAGATAAAAAAAAGAAATTGAATATTCACATGCATTTCTGTGAGAATAGGTTACTTGTTAGCCTAAGACTCTGAGTTGTATTATGTATTATGGATGTACTACTTTGGAGCATAAGAATTTGTGAGTACATGGGTTGAGAACCACTTTTCTAAAGCTACATGAAAACAATACACACAAAATCATGCATTTTCATACATTTTAGTGCTACATTTTTGATTGGTTCCATAAAACTAGCAACCAGACTACAAAAAATGCTTGAATAAATGTAGTACTGCTGGCAACTCATTACATTTCACCTGAGTTTACATTTGAGTCGCTGTAGTAGCATGTTTAATATTTCAGAAGGCTTGGGGACGAGTAAGTGTTCTTTCCTGTAACACGTAGCCCTATGTTGTGTTCAGATATGCACACAAAGGTCGTATTATTGTGACTCTTGTGCGTCTTGTCTGTATGTGCTCAATGTTTAGTGTGTTGTCGCCGCGAGTGAATATTTAATGAAGCCGTGGCAGGCTCCTCGCTGCTGTTCATCTGGGCACAGAGTCAGCGGAAAAACTCCCTCTCTATGCTTCTGCCATCTGCTTGAACCAAGAGGGGGGGGCTCCAACCACCACCAACCACCGGTCAGAGCTGTGTACATGTGTGTGAGTCCACCATTAGCACTACCATTTTCTGACCATGGAGAGGTTAAAGAAGAACTGGGTACTGTTCAAATTTGAAGGTGCATTCAGTAACTTTAGATGGAAACCTGCTTGTCTGCTTGGATGTATTGTTGCTTTACCCAGAAGGCTTCATTAACGTTATCTATCTCCATGGAGACAAGCATGAGTTGACATCAGGTCAAGTTACAGGTCAAATCTATGAAGAGATAAGATGTCATTTATTTGTCTCACAGTGTGTTGTAGAACAAACTGTTGCAATGGACAGTTCAAGAAAAAACAAAGGCAATTTGGTTCATACATCAACGTGTAGCTTAAGCTGTTGTTTGCTCAAATAAATGTAAGAAAAATATGTTTTTCATCATGTTTTTAAGATATATATTTTAGACAAAGCAATATGTAATTGCAGGCAACATTTGGAGTAAAGCAATGACATCTTTGTGGAAACAAAACGGTGGTGAAGTTTGTTGCCTAAGGACACAACAACGAGTTTTTCAATTGGTTAGTCCCACTGTGGCTCCTGTGGATCCTCCAGCGGTCTTCCATCCAACTATTGCCCAGGACCAACATGCTTAGCTTCTGAGATCTGACAGGATCAGGCTTTGGTAAGCTACATTGACACCTACTGAACTGAGGTGTTTGGTACTGCTTCCTTGAGCATGTGCAATAAATAGATCTTTTGTTAAATTTTTTAGCAAAAGTAGGCAATTAAAATACACACATTCAAATTTCAGGCAGTTGGTGTCAATTTTAGTCAAATTATATAGGTTTTAATAGCAATACAAAAATCAATAACCTGGCTCACGCCAAATGGATCTGTGTTGAACTACGCTTTGAGTTCTTCCACAGTATCCATCTGGAACTTGACTCGCTGAAAGCGTTTGGAAGAAGGTGGAGTGTTTAGTAAAATACTTCGAGCTGATTGGGTGAGCTTAGCCAATCACAGCAACAACTCGTAATGGTGTATCCAATGTCCGCGTGAGATAGAACAAGTACGTGTCACATATACTGCTCTTCTTTCAAAAAGAAATTACTCAGTTTTTCTGCTAAAACTGCATCAAAAGCAGCAGAAACACGTACATCCTCGAGAGCTACCATCTTGTTTAGCTTGAATTAGACTCGGCGGCGCTAACAGCCCGTGTTAGCCCGCCCTGCTACAATGTGATTGGCCTCAAAACCACGCTGCTGTGATGTGACTGGGCCGAAACATCGCCGTTTCGGACTCTCAAACCAATCGGGCGGCTGGAAGGCCAGATGGTTTATCTCGTGTTTGTGAATTCACAAATATTGACCAGCCAGATGTTTACCTGGCCAGCCAGATAAACCATCTGGCTGGCCAGTTTACAAAAATCATGCTACCTTTAATAAGAGCCAGACGATTTTTTTCAGTGATAGTTTTGCTTTCCAAATATGCATATATGTGTCATCCTAAATGGGTATTAAAGATAAAAGGTCTGTATTTGTTGACTGTTAACCCTTAACTACTATAAAACTCTGTAAAAGTCATTTATGCAATGGGTAAATGTCTTGGGTGATTGGGCCATAACAAATCAGCGTAATCAATACTTTTTTTTTTTCTCAAAAATGTAACTTGTCTTAGACCTGATTTCCCTTTTAGCATTGTTTAACTGGTTTGTCACACCAAACTGCATCTGATATCATACATTCTTAGCACAAGTGTACCAGCCCTTGAAAATCCAGGTAAAACATACGCTCTATACAAAAACGCTAATCCCAAATAAATGATAGCATCTTGTCACTACGCACGTTGTTTGCACTGCACTGTCCGCACTTGACGCGGCTTCAGACGGATTTATGGTGCAGTGCAGAAAGACAACTGTACACAACGTGTTTGTGCAGCGTAGCTACACATTAAAGCTGGTGGAAGTGTTTGCTTAGCGTGGCAAAGGCATTATAAAGCTGTCAGACAGAAACACTCTCAAATCCTCTTTGTCCTGTTTGTCTTGCTGATGTTTACGGTGGGTGTCTGTGTCGAGAGCACAGCCATAACGCCTGTCAGCAGCAGATGGAGCAGACTAAAGAAATGTCCCCGTCCTCGAGCCTGCGGGTGCTGCTCCTCTAATGGGGAAGAATAAGGTTGTTTAATTGTAGTTTATTTCGGCGCCTGATTGCTTTTATTGAGCTCCATTATTCTTGTTAATGAGCCTATAATGTGAATGCTGATAACGTGAAAGAAAGTCTGTTCTTCTCAGTGTGGGATCCTGCCTTTTCTTGCCTGGACACTAAATCCTACGTGAGTCGCAGCCAAGCATCTGTTTGCTGCTCCCGGTGGCTGCCATTGACCCTTCAAACTCTCTGGACAGAAACCTGATCTCACTGGAAACCAACGGCACACATCTGTTAATCCTGAAACTGGCACAAAATATTCCTCCAGCAGGTAATCCTGACCAAGAGATCTGGAGAGCTGCACAGTGGTGGCTAGGCAATTTACTTTTACACTAAAAATATGTTTTATGACTGACAACAGTGCTGTAAAAGTAATAAAATGATATTAAAAGATCATGGTTCCATAAATGTGTTGCAAACTAACTTCACACTGTGATAGGTGTTTACAGGGAAAAGCACAAGGTCCAACATTCAGCTGAGCTCATGAAAAAGTTTATTTTCTGGTCTGAAATGCAGTAAAATGATATTTTTCTGGAGCCAGCAACATTTTGACAGTCATTCAATGAGAGCCATGCTGTTAAATTGGGTTAGTTTGGTGACAAGTGTGCTGAAATGTCATTGGCATTTAGTGCCAGGAGGAGGCATTAGAATTACACAAAGAGTGCATTATGAGTGAATAATGCGGCGGGCGAGCGGTTTGGACACGCAGCAAAGCGAATGTCAAACTCATTGGGACACACATTCTTCAGCTGGTGGAGCCACGGATCACACTTAAACAAGGAAACAAGGAATCCCATCTCCTGCTCATTCCTTCATTAAAGACCCAGCAGCAGGCAACGGGACAGGGAGGCTCCAGGCGCTCACAACGTCATGGTACAAACTTGGACTTTAAAGCTCAGACACATGGAGCTAAACATGAAGCAGGGAGTGGAGAAGAACATAAAAGCTTTTCACTGTGCAATAAATAGGAATGGGATGATTCTGTTTTAATCCACTTCTTGTCTCAATACATGGGTCATGATTTTGTTATGTTCTCATTTTTGTTCAGTCTCACAAGAACAGTTTTTCATTAAATTTGCTACATAAAACATACTTTTGTAAT
Organism: Mugilogobius chulae; assembly: GCA_038363315.1. NCBI lineage: Eukaryota > Metazoa > Chordata > Actinopteri > Gobiiformes > Gobiidae > Mugilogobius > Mugilogobius chulae. Next base: position 32,526,318 of record CM076407.1, on the reverse strand, counting down.
AAATATCATATTACTGCATTTTAAAAGTTATAGTTCAGTCAGTCCTGGGTCATTTTTGTTTAACAAAAAGAGACAAAATGACAAACTCACCTCATTTAGAATATAGTGGTAATACACTGTTTTTTCTTTCCTCTAACTGAGAAATTACAAAACAAAATTACAAACAGAATTATGGAGAGACACATAAGGATCGAGCCCAACATCAGAATTGAACTGAAAAACCACACACAGTTCAATACTATTTTCGATCATCCTTTTCTAGTAATAGATCAAGCTATCTTTTTACTTATTTGCTAAACAAAATGCTTTAGAGACAATGCTAAAAATATATCTGTAAGTTCATGGATTATATATTTTTTGAACATTTTGAAACGTTACCATTGGACTCAAACAGTCCTCGGTCACAAAGTTCACCAAACTCAAGTCTGAACATGAATGTATATAAGACAGAGACAGGATTCCTCTCGCTCAGAGGAGAAGAACAACCAAAACACACACAGCTAAAAGCAGTGAAGCCTGTCAGTTTGTCATATCCTAAACAAACACATCCTCAGACAAAATGTTCCCAGAGCACTTTGAACATTCAATCATTTACAAGAGTTTGAACAAGAAGAAAAGCAGATGAAACGCTGCACTTCAAAAGACCACACTGGACTTTTCGGTTTACATTTGTTGTTCCAACTTCCAGGACGCACAAAGCACTTTGTCTCATGAAAGCGCTTGAGCAGACCAGTAAATAGAAATCACACAAACCATACCTGCTGACAGCACAAACAACCCAACAATCAACTGTTCCAGGCACAAAACTATTTCTGCTTCATTTTGGAAATAGAAAGGCAATTGAAGTAACATTTAAAATACATATCCACATTTACAAGAAAGATACGTTCCAGTTGGCTCAGAGATTGGACCATGGAGCGTGTTTTGTGTGGAGCCAGTCAACTAATGCATGATTTGAGAAAGTTGCTCAAATCCACTCAAAACATTGTTACATTTACAGTTTGTAAAACATTGCAAGAGAATGAATTTGTGCTTTTTTTTACATGACTTCTGTGTAGCTGTTAGCAACATTAGCATGGCAGCATTTATTGTTATAAGGGGGTCGGATTGTAAAGACAAACTAAATAGAAAATAACACAGGTACGATCAGCAGTGAAGGTGTCGGTGGTTTATCTTTCTCAAAGCGCAGGGTGCTGCCATGTTCGGTTTTATACCTTGGGTGTTGAAATTCTCTCTGAGTATCCAAGTTGGAACGCAATTCCACTGGAAATTTACAAGTCGGAACTCGAAAGATCTGAGCTTCGAGTACAACTGGAATGGAACATTAATTTGACATATTTGTCAGACAATAAAGGTGAAGTCTACTATTTAGTGCCAAAATAACACTTGAAACAATGCTGACTGTCTCTGCATCCAGATCAATGTATCATTGACAACAAAATGACATTCTAGGGTGTATGTTTCTTGGGAATCTTTACATTGGCATATCATGTATTAGAACTTAAAAAAAAGTTTTAAAAAGCAAAGATAACAGCCGTGTGTTTACCATGTCAAGAAAGGAGGAAGAGATCTGTGGCAATAAATAAAATCAAATAGGGGAAATAATCAAATCAATCTTGTCTGGTATGCTAATGGTGCAGAAGTGAAAGTCAAAGCCAGTCGGAATGATTTATGGAAGTGTTAGAACAGAATACTTTAGAGCAGATATGAATTTTCTATACCACCACATTTTTATCTGGACAGAAAAGACAAAAAAAAATATGTATTCTGTTTTGCTGGAGGGGTTTATATTAGCACATTCATCCTGCCTAAAGGTTTTGAATTCAACTCCTGGTGCCTTAAGCAAACACACACACTGAAAAAATGTGCAAAAGAATGTTGACTTTTTACCCAAAACGTGACATTTTCAACATATACTTTGGAGTAGTTTTAACAAGTAGATTTTTTTGTACTTTTACTTGAGTAATGACATGTATCTACACTTTTACTCAACACAGCCAGAGCTATCAGGACAGTTATTCTGAGGACACATTTCCTTCACAACGACCTGGTGTTTCTTGTGTGAATGTGCCACTGAACACGTTTCAGGTTGTCAAGCAGACATAAATCCACAGAAATTATAATAATTAACTTGTCCTTGGAAACTATCAAAAATAATACGACAGAGATATACTCAGACAAAGACACACAAATGAAAGGCAAATTATCAGACTGGCATGACTTTTGCAAATCCACTCATGTCAGAAAGTATGAAGGATGTAAAGGATCTAAATGTGACCGTTTTAAACCACACAGATTAGAATCTCAATCTTAGTATCAATGCATTATGCTACATTTAGCCCAAAAGGTTAGTCTTACCAATCCTCAGTGAAGGTAAACAGAACTAATACAGATGACATAACGACATTCAGAATCAGTGAGGGTCAATGGTGAAAATTTCAGTCAAAACAAAAAAAGATTTGTTTTTATCTTTTATCAATCTATAATATTTAGTTTTACTGGTCATTTTACAGCGAAGAGAGAAAAATGGGTATAAGAAATCCAAATGAATTTCACATTTATCATGTGAGCTGAGTTTAAGTTTAAGCTCCAATGACTACTTTTCAATCCTTGATTGAGAAAGTCCTACCCACCCACACTCGCCATTGGCGCACTAGTCAGCTTTTCATCATCAAAGCAACAACAGCACGGCATAATAAAGATAAGAAAAAAAATCTAAATCATATCTGAACCGCACCACAGACAAAACAAGCTAAAATATAGAGACATTTTGTCAAATGAAATGTCAGTGCATAAATTCTATGGAGTTAAGTGGTGATGTGTTCACTTTTCTACCATCTTCAGCTGTTGCTGGGCAATTAATAATAAAAACAAAAAATTAAATAAAACGGACACTGAAATCAAGTCATGTCAAAGATTTGGTTGTGTTTTTTGAGCTCCATAACAAGTAATTTTTTTTTTTTTTTAATACAACATCAAATCAAATCTAGCAATAGCATAATTAGTCAATAATTGTGATTATTTTTTCCGAAGATCACCCAAAGCTATTGACAGTGTGATGATTTCCTCTCCAGTGTTAAGAGTAAAACCATTTCAAAATGTAAAACAGCACCTCATACATGAACATACATGATCTAATACATGATCTATAATATGTATGTCTTTAAGCATGCTTTCACTAGTTGTGTCTGCGAAACAGTGAACATTTGAACCTGTGATTACCAAACTATTATTTTTAAGAGATTGACCCAAAAATGTATACATCATTTACTTTTTCTAACTCAAAATGGCAATGAAAATCCAAAACAATAATAAGGGATTTAACTGGCTTGAAAAAAACTCCAATAAAGAAACAAAACCTCTGCAATATATTTGAACCAAAGAAGGCTATGAAATGAAACACACAAGTCAAGATTTACAAATCCAATCACGTCCTTGCAACTCTTTTTTTTCCCAGAAGCCACTGCACCAGCTGTGATGAAGAGAAACCCTAACAAACACTCCCAGCTTTCAAAACGGCCCCACTTTTCCTTGTCCGATCCTCCGTGACTTCTGAGGAAACGTAATGGCTGATTCTATCTTACATCTCGTCTGTGTTAGAAATAATAGGGTCCGCTCCTCTTTAAGACCACACGTTAGGCCATTCTCAGTGAAAACGTTTTAGCGACACATCAGATCAGAGGCAAAATTAGCTTCTGGAGCATGAAAAAGAAATAGCCCCTTCCTTGTTCTGATCCTATTTGCGACACACGGTCTTGTCTTTTGCTCTGAACTGGAGTGAACTACAGCAGCTCTTGTCGGAGTGACATGCTGCGTACTCGTGTTGACAGAACAGAGGGTTGCGGCGCTGCATGGGGGCCAATGGGAAACCGCCAAGAACTCAGAAAAGGAGCAAAAGGGAAAAAATACAGGCTTTTTGTTCTTTGGGCAGTGCTGTCTCTCAACTGTACATCTTTAATGAGCTGGCATCTTCCTCCCATGTCGACTTCTCCATCACTTTCTGCTTCTTGCATTTTTTTACTCCCAATCTTCTTCTCACTGACATTCACACAGCTCCTGAAGGGAACTTGTGAGGAATTTTCACTCGCAGTACTGGCTGCTAACACAGCTTGTCCGATTTCCCAAGGATTTCTTTTTTGTGACAACTCAATAACTCAATAGCATTTCATTTTAAGAATAGTCCTAATCAGCAGTCATCATCATTTGTATTGTGCAGAAGTTAAAATGAATTCTTCGAGGGAGACAATGCACGGCGGACCGGTCTTTCTCGCACTGTTGGTTTTCCCATTCTGTAACTTCATGTAAAAAGCATAACGCCATAAAATAGGACAAATGAGATCCATGAATAGATGAATGGCCGCTTCATACACTTTCAATTTGAATCAATCATTGATGAGTTAATTTGTCGAGGGGGCAGGATCTCGCTCCATCACGAGGGCCCAGACGAGTTCATTTCTTTGACAGGGACAGACAGCTGGCTCGGCTTCTCTGTGAGATTGGAGCAGAGTTTTAGCAGCACTAGTGTGAAAGAAGTGTGCATGTCACTTTAGAGAACAAACACCAGAGTTGTGAAGCTGAAGGAGTAATAAATGCATACTTTGGGTCAGACATTCGCTCATGCATGATACAAGACCAGACCTAATCAAAACAAAAAGATTGAGTTACATGAACGAGGCAATTTGGAAGAATCTGTTATTTTCCATTTTTGAATAAAAAATGTACTTGTGGTTACATTAAGCTAAATACATACATAACACATTAAGAGTGATCAAATTCTTATTTTAGTAGAAATTATACATCTAATCATGGCACACACAGATATATATTTTTATATTATTAAAATAATAGTATTTAAATGTATTATTTATTTATTATTAACTTGATTCATGAACCTTTACATTAAGACAGGGCTTTGTTCCATTATCAGAACACACATATATAGGCTATATATACACTATTTGATAGTTTCATCATTTCCATATCCAATGAGAGAAGAATGGGGTGGGGCTTAGCGTGCAAGAGGGGGAAGGGGGCGGGGCTTAAATATTGATACTTGTTCAAACGAGTATCGATATCAGTTTTAGTATCTATTAATATTGGGGAAACGATTTTTTTGACAACCTTAATAGCAGCAGAAACACATAAATCTATGGCAGCTGCCATCATTATTTTGGTTGATTCAGGCACTACTTGCTGTTGTCACTGTTAACAGCCCCCTCTCCCCCCACCCACCCTGCTGTAATGTCATTGGGTTGTTAAACCAGTGATTCGGACAGCAAACCAATCAGCTGGCGGAGGCCCAGATGGATTTCTTTGAAGTTTATGAATTCACAAATATTGTGAGAGAATCTTACTGGCCAGGTTAGTTACAATGTTTTACTGAAAACTGCTTGGCAACATGACAAACTAAGCTAAATGCTTTTGCATGTTTGCAATACAAAAGTGCATCAAAATCTCAAGTACTAAGCAGGCGCCATTCATAACTCTAAACTGCACAAGGTTAGTGCTATAGTGAGCTCCAGAGGTACACGGCTGATTAACCCTGGTCATAAAATTAATCAAACTCTAACCTCAACCCTTTTCCCAACCCTAACCCCAATCTGCAAATACAGCAACCGCAATAATGAAAGCGCTAAGTTTGCTGTCCCTGCAGAAGTGCAGAGGATGAGACTGGTTGCTGCTTTACTTTAACAAATACACGCTTTAGCATTTTATCCAATTTAACCAACATGTGACAACAAACTTCTACCTGAGTTTTTGATCTTACAGCTCAATCTATGAATGTGCAACAAATGTTATTTTAGCTTAACAAATTTTCCGTCTAAGTACCGTAATCACTTAGTCCAAGATACTGGTGATTCACAAAACCCTCTTCAGTTTGTAGATTTGTTAAAATTAGTGCCACATCAATTCATATTGTTGTTCTTCTTAGGTAAATCATAATTAATAATTAACATCACCATATATAATACACTACCATTAAATCTGGTAACCCTGGAAACTCAAAAACTGTGTTAAATAGCAGTGTAAAAAGTTATAAAAGGGTTTTAAGATAAGAGTGCTATGCATGAGGGGATTGAGAAGTCACTGATGCTACTGCTTTTACAGGGAGGAGAAGTTGTGAAGCTTAAAATATGAATTTTCTTTTTCTACTGCTTGTTCCCATTTGGGGTCACGGTGAGTCCATTCCAGTAACTTTACGCCTTAGACAGAAACAAGTCATTGCAGAGTTAGCACACAGAGACAATATCATCCAGCTGAAGCCAAAAAAGAGTGTCCCAGTGCAAAACGGGAAACACCTCCATTGAACTTAGCGCTGAACAGTCGCATTTGGAGGGACCATGATTAATTTTAGGGGTGCTTTTTGTTATCATTACTGTATGAAAATGCATTTTTTGTTCCCTTTTGTATTAGGTTGCTCGAAGCAAACTAAATACAAACAAACAAACTTCCTTGTGATTTCATGACAACAAACCCCCCACTGTGAGACAAAACAAGTTTAAGAATGTGCTTTTAAAAGTCCCTTAAAACATTCATAACCCTGACAGCACTGCAGCACTCTAGACACGCTGCTGTGTTCTGTCCCATCAGTCTTAATTGGATGTAAGGTGTGGTTAGGTTTATCACTGGGAGCTGGAGTGTGGAGAGAGGAGAAGGCCCAGTGCTCCAACATGCCTGAGCTGTCTGCACAGTCCTTGGACAGTGATTTATGGGTCAATGGTGGGTGTGTTAATGGACTGGGCCTATGGAGCATATCCAGAGTACCATATACACCCCAAAGATGGATATGCAGCAACACACCTGCCCCAACACAGCACTGCGGTTTAAGTGAGAGCGTAAAAGTCAATGAGCATGTAGCACACGCATCTAAAACATCACTTTATGTATGTTTGATTGATGCCTTCAAATACATATCAAATTAGGGGAAAAAAAGGTCTAGGATGCGATTTATAAAAATCTATTTACATGCCAAGGACAGAAATAGGATCATGATGATACTGATGATACTGTACTTTTTTAAAATATGAAATTAAATATCTCCTGTTGTCATGTATAACCTATTTAAAAGTAACTTGTGTTGTGTCCTGTACTCAGTGTTAAGTTAAAGGTTGTATTACTCCTAGTTTGCCATCTACATTTGACCCATTCTTCAATACTACTACTAGCACTCTCAACCACCTACATGTCCAGCCCCCTTCCCTCCCAGTGCAGGACTACAGATGGAAATGAGTTAGTCCCTGCCATTAACCTTAACCTTCCAAGTAGCTCTCCAAAGGATTTTGCATTTTGGAATCATACATTTTTCAATTTTAAGTTTGAGTTATAATAATTACATGCCTATAAATGTCTGACTGTGAGCACAAATAAATAGATGTTGGTTAATGTTTCATGGAGACATCTCACTGTGCACCATATTAGCTGAAAATGTTGTGACTGCTAAGAGAAGATATTTTTGTTTTGTAAATGAACAACAACAAAAAACTGACCCCTGCATTAGAGCACCTCCACTGAAGAAGTGATCGCTCCAATAGCTGGGTCAGATACTGTTGAGGATTTGGAGGAATAAGCAAGCACCATAGCGAAAGGCAGGGTCCAGTTCAGAGGTCAAACTTGCAATATTTTTTGTGAGACGAGAGTGCTAAAACTCTTCCACCATGTCTACATGTCTGTTTCACTGAAACAAAGCTAAGCATTGATGCTCCCAGCCTTAAAAGGGTGAGTATTTGGATCAAATTTGCATTGACACGTCACAAGAATTAACATGTTAGCTTTAAAATCTATTAAATGAATCAATAACTGTATTTTTATATAGTTATTAAAATACACTTATGTCAACATGGATTACTCTTTCCATTTCTTCTTCTTTCTTTTTTTTTTTTTTTTTTATCTTGGCACCACATTAGATGCTCATTATAATGAATCTGCTGTAACTTTTACTGTGCAATTACCAAATCTTGAACATGCATGTACTGACACTAAGGTTAAGGACGGCTTCTAAACTACTGCTGATGCGCTTGTGCACGTCAGCACATTATTACCTCGCTGTGGGTGATCGAATAGAAAACCAGGTGAGAAAGGTTAAGAGCCGCATGGAGGTGTGCGGCTTTGTTCCTCTAAACAAACAAGTCTGATCAAACAAATGACCACAGAGCATTTGGAGTTTTTACCATTGCCAGATGGACGCGAAAATTGATTTGAGAATAAAAGGCGACATTGCAACTTCTGCTTGTTTGAATTGAATGAACACGGTCAATTAAATGGGAAAAATGTCAAAAGCAGCCATAATTGTTATCATTGTGTGCTATGCTGTAATGTACTAATGTCTGGGACAGAGAAGACATTATCAACTTCTGTTGCTTGGGTTTAAGTCAAGGCAAGGCAAGTGTATTTGTAGAGTACTCAGAGCAACTCAAAGATGACAATACAATAAAAGCAAAATGTGAATCTTTAAACAGGTATTTCTCAGCTAAAACGTATCATGTTTAAGGCATTTCTTTGTTGTAGTCTATTAACTGCATAGAGCACTAGACCCCACCTGATTAAATTCACTGAAGCTTCCATTACAGTAGTAAAAAAACCAATCTTTGTCATTAAATTAGACTGTAAATAATACATGTCCAAAAACAATGATTTTGTTTTTTTGTTTTGTTTATTTACTTGAGCTTAGACAACATAAATTATGCTCTGATTCACTTTCCATCTTCTTAAAAGCTTCCATGATGTGTGTGTTTTAATTATAAGCCCTGTCTGTATAACATTTACTGATTCCAACATTTAAATATTCTGATATGAGCTAATTCTCTCATGTTACAGTGATAAAACCTGAAAATCATTTTGGTTTAACATTGGTTAACTTAATTTTTGCTTGTATTAAACCACATGTGTCAAACTCAAGTCCGGGGGCCAGATGCGGCCTCCACCTCATTTCATGTGGCCCTCAAGGTCTTGTAAGGTTTACTTTAATTTGATATTAGTGCCAGGAGTAATCTTAACACAATGAAATGATTTGTCTGAAACTAAAAGAGCAAGTCATATTTCAGACTAAAGCAGATGTAATATTCAGTAATCGTCACTTCAATCATATCCAACTATTATTTGTAGTCTGTCAAAGATTAGTCAAAATGAGTTTGACACCTATACATTATTCAGACTGATTTGACACATTTGCTATGGTTTTCCTCTGCTTACTTAATAAACTAATTAAACACGGAATCGTCTTTATACAATTCCAACAAAGATTTTAAATTGTTTGAGACGATGGGTCAAGATGGTCATGGGTTCAATTTCCAGTCGACTCCCTACCTCTAATGAACATGTCCATTAATGCCTTGCTGCTCCGCCAGGACTTCTCTGCAAAAATGATTCTGAATCTCAGTGGGACTTTACTGGTTAGATGAAGGTCAATATGAATAACTGGTAAGTTATTAACATAATTAAAAAATAAATCAACACATCTGCAGCTTATTAATGTAAGTTTTGACTCATTTCATTTTTGTCTAATGGCACACTGTAAGCCCACAGAAAAGGACTGGCTACATATTTTATAAATCCCAGCCTGCAAATAATCTATATTTTGTAAAACTCTGACCATCCCCGGCTGTGATATTGACGGTCATTCCAGTGAAACATGATGCATGCATGACGTCAACAGCAGGACTTTACTGTAGCTACTGTCTGATCATTTAGGTCCAAGTCAAGGTTGCTGAAGAATGAGGGACACAACTCCACCAAACTTGTCTGAGATCACAGCAGAGCAAAATATTAAAATAACAAAAGAAGAAGAGAGAAAATTTGAAATTACTCATACACCTAAGAAATATCATGTGCGGCTTAAATGCACCTGACATTTTCTCCACTGCATCTTGCAGTTTCACGTGTACACAACAAACTGAGGAAGAGCTTCTAATTACTAATCATTTTTCCTTCACACATACAGAAGGCATTAGTCCTCGCATAATTCCAAAGGGAGCCTAAAACCTTTTTGTCGTCAGTTTAACAAGCAAATAACACGCCTCTGTGCCGCACAAATGAGAATAGATTGTGAAAGCAGATATTTTAATTCATCACACCCCCACCTTGCCGTAATGCGCCTCTGCAATGCTCCATCTTGGCTGAATACTCTCTCAAACTGTGCAATATGTGGATAATTGCCATGTTTTATCAAGGCGCGGAGCAGATTTGAAGAAAGCCGAGTGCCAGATTGCAGCGGGGTCGTGTGTCTCTAAACAGAAAAGCCTTTGGTTAGTCGGAGCCCCGCGAACCCGTTAAAACATCAGGGTCTATAAAGCATTTTTATGGAGAGAAAAATGCACACGCTTTGCACCGCCTATGAAAAGGTGTGCTGCCTGTCGCTAACTAACTGCATCGCATTAGCATCGCAAGTCGGCCTGGCCTACTTTCCTCCTATGTCCTCATATCATTCATAAAAAAAAATATATATATATATATATATATATATATATATATATATATATATATATATATATATATATATATATATATATATATATATACACACTTTAGCATAACTCAGCTTCGATTAACAATGTTTATTACTTAGCTCGGTTCTGTGTTTTACTAGCATTTGAAGATTTATTTATTTAACTATTCCAGCTCATTTAATCAAGCAATGTTCATCAAAACTGCACGATTGACTTCAACTGACAACAATGTATAAATTTTATAACAACTATTATACAGTATAATTATCCAGCTTAAAAGGGAGTGAGAAGAAGTAAACTATTTACTCTTTCTCCCAACATCTTTTACAATGTGGTTGTTAAGAACATTTACGGATAGTGTTTTATGCAGAAAGAAGTGTAAATGTACAGTTACATGCATATATTTTGACAATAATTTTAGAGTTGATAAACAAATTAGGAGCGTTGTGAGAGCAAGTTTTTATCAGTTGCGTCTTTTATCTAAAGTAAAGCCTTTTTTAAATCATGCCGACTTGGAAAAAAATGTTCATGCTTTTATCAGCTCTAGAATAGACTATTGCAATGCACTTTATGTGGGCGTTTCCCAGTCTGCACTGAGTCACATTCAACTTGTGCAAAATGCTACAGCTCCTTTTTTAAAATAATTAATGAACACCAGTACATAAATACATGTGTAAATGTGCCGAAGTTAGCGAACAGTTAATTTACATTTGTTGTCCCTTTACATTTAGGACAAGACAAGACAACATAATAAGACAACAACTCATAAAGGCCACATGGTCCGTGTACGTCGCGGCCATTTCATTTTTGATTTGAAAGAGAAAATTAAAAACCGGAAAACGACCGTTTCCCGTTTTCCAATTTAAAAATTAGGTCAAAAATCAGGACATATTAGTTTTTTTAAGTATTTGAGTAAAACGAAAATCAGAAAAAGGAAAAAACAAAAAACGGCACTTTACCTAGAGCGTGGATTGGCTCTGTTCCGTACCGGATCACAGCACTCTTTTCCCGGGGAAGAGAGAGACCAAGCCTCGGTACATTTCCTGGAGCTTGCAAAATTCGAAATCCAAAATCAAATAACGTTTTTCGTTCCGATTTTCGTTTTAATCAAATACCTAAAAAAACGAATATGTCTCGATTTTTTACCTAATTTTTAAATTGGAAAACGGGAATTGGTCGTTTTCCGATTTTTAATTTTCTATTTCAAATCAAAAATGAAATGGCCGCAACGTACACGGACCCCACACTCACTCAGGGTACAAAGTGACAATTTTCTAAAGTGCAAAGTGGTTAAGGTGCATCAAGTAATTTTAAAGTGCTGCTGTTTAAAATCTAATAAATAAGTTAAGTTAGTTTAAGATCAGTTCGTATCCACGTGTTGGTCCTCTCCTGCCGCACAGAGATGACCAAGACACTGGGGTTTAAGTGTTTAAGGTCAACAAACCAATAAACTGTGTTAGTTATAGTATACTATGTTAACCCATATATCTAGTCTTTACTAATTTGTCTATGTTCAAGCCCTTCTCCTCAAAAAATGTCATCCACTCTGCCCACCAAACAACTACTATCTTCATGGCCAAAAATACTAGTTACAGTTACAGTTTTTTGTTGGCATCAAATTGTGGGCAGCTTCAAAATATATTATGTCACTACACACTTTATTCAATATGATATTTTAAATAAAGTATGCTGTGAATAACCTTTCCCAGACTTAAAATCGAACAACTTTTCCGAACCACCTCCATGTGAGCCAAAAAAAAGTTTGAATTCACCACAGCGACTGAGCTCTTGACATTTCCTGTGTAATAACTGCAAAGGAGTTGCCAAGTTACGCCAAGGGTCATTGTTTACACTTCGGCAGCAACCAATATCCATTTGCAAAAGAGTGAGTGTCCTTGCCTCTCCACTCTCCTCTCCCCTTTTCTCACAATAACCTCCTAATCAGTTTGGTCAAAAAAAAAAAAAAAATGTCCCCAATTTCACATGGTTATATAAATAAATAAGGCAGGGAAATCACTTATACTGTATTTTGGAGCTAACATTCATCATTGTCAGCAGGCATATACAGTTCATATGCCCCTAACACGTCCCATTTCCCCACCAGCAGCTTTGATAGGACAGCCTACTCGCTCATTTAGACCAGAGCCTGTCACTTTTGTGCTATTTACTAATGTAAATGTCCCGCAGATGAAGTCATCGACGGGCGTACCCTTGTGGTGACAGGAAAACACGCAAACACAGCCGTTTACAGGCACCGCCGCGTCCAAACTGAACCCATTTAAATAGATGCTGCGCAAAAAAAAGGAGCTGAAGGTTAATGTGACCTCCAGACAGTTTAAGAGATACCTGGGCTGAAATTTGAGTAGGTCCAGCTCAAGGCTTAGTCGAAAAACAAGTGGAATGAGCATGTGGAGCTAATGCTTAGATAGATATTAGGACCGGGCCATTCATCGAAAAGTCAGCAGATCGAAATCGAATCAATCATCACTTGTTAGGGTTTTGAATCGAAATATCATATTCCATTCCTTTGTCAGTAAAAACAGGTGGTTTGGAGAAAAAGTCACCAAAGGCACATAATAAAGCACATTCAGTCAGGTATTGCACAAGGTTACACATTGTTTCTTCAAACAACATGGTTATTATTGTAATATTGTATGTATTAATACAGAGTGTGTGTGTTTAAGTCTGCAGCTGGATGAGCAAAACTGATCGATTCTGGTCTTTCAATTCGATCTCTGCAAACTTCCATCGATTTTCAAAGTTTTCGATCAATTTTCAATCCCTAAATGAGACATATTAAAAGTGTTTGTTTTGTTTATGTTCATGATGGCATGTTTTCATTTGTTTTTGAAAGGTTAAACAAAATCAAATCGAAAATCGAGATAGATCATTATGAGGAAAAAAAAAAAATCATGATTTTTTTTTTTTTTTTTTCCAAATTGCCCAGCTCCACTAGATATGCACACACAAAATAATTTTTAGATGTTTTTTTTTTTTTTCCCCAATCAAACAATTAATTAAATTAAGCTAAAATTACCTAGAAGGTCTTTCAAATTTGACTTGATTTTTAATACATTTTCTTCTTATAATCAAGGAAAAGTTGCATAGTATTAAGCATGGGTATTAACAATTTAACCATTAAATGCCAATGTAGCTTTTTTGCACTAAGTCAGGCTTTCAAGGTTCTCAGTCTAATAAGCCTAAAAATTCTACTCAGTACAAGTGTTTATGTAAAGATATTACTTAGATTGTTTTTCAGTAAATTATGGTACTTGCAAGTGAATCCAAATATGTCCGACAGCAGTACAAAAACACCTCTGTCAGGTTCAGACTTTCGTGGAGATCATAATAATGCCAGTCAAACCTGATGAACTCGTGGTAACTCCTACAGCTGACCTCCAGAGTCTGGTTTTAAGAGATCCTCCTGTCGAAACGTGATCGCTTTTGGCTCCAGACAGTAAAAACAGCCGTGATGCAGTTTTACTGACCTGCCCCGTTACACAAACACTCCGACAGTTCACTCTCGCTAATCGAATAAAGCTAAAGGAAACATGATCACGTTTCTTACTGGTTTTAGTAGAAATTGTGCTGTAAACAGAAGCTATGACTAAAGATGATTCACGTGCACAAACAGACCATATCCCATTAGCGGAGCAGAAACACTGGACTGTTGATCCCAGCAGCTGCATTTAAACTGCACAGAGACGTCACTTTTCTCTTGTTTACAAAGGAATTTCCTAAAAGCCAATTTATGATTTGTTGCAGTTCTGAAGAGATTTGAAGAAGTTTTTTTGTTCATGATTCAATTTCATTTTTAAAGTTAAAGTCGGCCTATTATGTCTGACTTTGAAACCATGTTTTAACAGTGTTTCTTCATGAGTTTAGTCAAATTGTATTTGGGTCGATGCAGGCTTGTTTAAGTGATCTAGTATTGTCCTGCAGTTAACGTTTGAGCACTCAAGAAATTCCAGTTGCCACCTACCATCTATCCCCGCCCACATGTTTGTATTTACTTGTAATTACTCAAAAAATGAAAATTGTAGGTTACAAAATTGTCACTTTTTTTACTTTTTAAATTTTACAATGAACATTAGTTTGTTTTCTAGCAGGAAGTCAATGAACTTGTTTCTATTTCTAATCTGTTTTAAATTAATTTTGTGTTTCACAATGCATATGAAATGAACTGAACTCCTAAGATTATTTCTAATTAAAGCACAATAAATCTCCTTTATTCCTCCTTTGTTCCTTTCCTGGTCATTATGACTTGAACTTTTACAATAATGGTAAGCAACTTTTTTAGTAGTCGTCCTAATTTAGCACATTCTGACCTGTTGCCACAAATTTTGCACATATATTTCTTTTTTTTTTTTTTTTTTTTAATATTGAATAATGGGAAACAAACTAATTGAGGTTACAGCAGCAGTGGTTGTCTCAGTTTGACAGACATTTTTTCTAGCTTTTGTAGATTTTTTTCTGGTGAGAAAAGGCCTGGATACAACAGATGCTATAAATCTGTATAGGCGCTGCAATGTGTTTACTGACCAAAAAAAAAAAAGGGTAAAAAAAAACCCAAAAACACAAAGAAACACGGGGGTTAAAGATGAAATCATATCGTCTTACTTTGTGTGCTAGCTTTCTCTACCAAACATGTCAGCTAAAGGCAGCAGATGTATAATATGATGTATGTATTTATTTTCACCAGCAGAAGCAACGCACAGCTCCTGCATTTAAAGCACAACTCAATATTGAGTATTCAGTGCTTGTCTGCTTGTCAGTGTGCCAGATAAAATTGCAACAAAAGACTGTGCAAAGAAAAGGACAATTATCATGTTTTAATGATGAATGCATTTCTTCATTCATTTTGACTGAATTAAAAAAGCCAAAAAAAAATAGTGCAAAAAATATGAAGCAAAATAAACAAATATATTAGATATGTATAAATGTCAAACTGATCTTGTCTTCTTCTTGAACTCGTCTTGTAGGAACAGTTTCTGGCCTCACTCCTTTTTCCTTGTGTCAAAAATAGAGCCGAGGGGACGTCAGGACAGCGGCTCAAACCTGCACAAATAATGCAGCCGCTGAGATCCATTTCCAGTCATGTAGGAGGCAGCCACACTGTCCTTTTCTCCACTCCCAACTTTCAATTTGGCCCGTTCCACTGCCGCTGTGCCACGGCCTGCCCACTTGTTTTGAAGCTGATAATCGGCTCAGGGAAATTAGCTTATCTGCGTTTAGCGTTGAGAAAAACAGAAGGGTCTCGTAAACAGAGGGATGACAGAACATGTGCTGGTAGGACATGTTTGTGTGGGAGTGTGAGGGCTTCTGTGACGTTGTGACGGTGCGCTCCAGTGTGCAAAGTGTACAAGGAGCGCAATCAAAGCTAGTTCGGCAATAACAGGGAGGAAAACAGTGAGGGAAAACAGACGTGATACACATATGTTACACGTATGTAAGAGGAAATGCAAATGAGCTAATTAAAACTGGATGTTAATGCAAGTCTGTTTGTGTTGGACGGTAATAACAAACACACTTCTTTAGTCTTTATGTGGATCGGGAACCTATTGCGTAAATGATACTTTTCAGAGTTTTTAGTCTTGTTACAACACTGTTCTCCCAGTATTTGTTTACTCAAAGTTGTATTTAAATTAATTGATTCATGCATGTTTGAGTAATCTTGTATTGTCCTAGAGATGATGCTCAGACAATCCCTGTCAGACAATCTACCACCTGTCCACGCCCATTTGCAATTACCCTACAAGTTAATTAATAAAACTTGTAGGGTTCAAAACTGTCAAGTAGCCACTTTCAAATCATCATCATCATCAAACTTTTACTACAGACTCGTGGTTCAGAGTTAAAAGAAAACACAAACAAATAAACAAATACAGCACAACGTAGCTAACAACTGTACCAGTGTCTCCACAGTTCAGACTGGTACCTTGTGGCACTGAGCTTCACATCAGTCAGGCTCCTGATAATAATGTTTTCAGAGTCATTAAGACAACTGATGAATCTGTACATCAGACAGCGCAGGACTGCTGGAATGTCTTTATCCCTGCTGTGACAAACAGTGACTTGCACTCTCCCATCTTGGCCTTTTTAATAAAATCCTCAGACAGTAGTTGTATGCCACATTGCGCTTCCTTATGCTAGCTTTTTTGTATTTTGACCACAGGTGTGCTGTATATAAGGATGTACAGTATGTTTTAAACAGTGTCTTTTTCACTTTAACTGTACAAGCACCAAACCTGCGTATGAGCATATTTGCTTGTGCATACAAACAATAAAACTGGCACTACATTAAACTTGCCTGGATAAAATTTTGAAAAATGGCAAAACATCTGAGGCACACTGACCATATTAAAAGTCCTTTAACCGTGGCGTTCTTCATCAGGGCATGACACAGACAATTAAGAGACAAGTGTCCTTATATACTCAACCATCATGTGACACAAGTCAAGTGATTTAACCACAAAACACCACAAAATGCAATAGGCAATATATTATGAGTAATATTAAAACTACATAAAAAATACGGAAGACTGCAGGACACCATGTACAAGCATTAACCCACTTTTCAAACTACACAGCCACAGAAATGTAATATTGCAGAGTAGGCATGACTAATACATAGAGGAACAACAATCAACACATTAAATTACAGTACCAGAAAAACTACACTTTTAATTTTCCAAGGCTTGTATGATCAGGAAGCTGAAAGTGTAATAATAAATGGCAATTTAAATAGGTCAAAATTTCAATGAAGATGCGTGGCTTATGAGTTCTACAGTTTTGAACAGGAAGTCGATGGACCTGCTTTTATTTCTAAGCTATTTTAAGAGTGTTTTACAATGAACACAATATGAATTATTAATCTTCATATGCCATAGTTTCTTCCTAAATACACAGAAAAATCACATCTCCCTTAAAAGTCATATAGGCACCTATAATGAGTTTCTGATCATTTGTCTGATTGAATTAGCCCACTGACATTAGTTTTCTGAATGTAAAAATTTTGCTCTATAAAACATTTTAGAATCAAGTGTTCCTCTGCCTCAGTTGTTGGTCTATTATTCAAAAGGATGACCAACAAAGACTGACCAAAATGTTCCCATTTCTCTGTGGTTTCTATTTGATTAAATGTAGCCTTGTCAATGAATGTCTGTGAGATTACAATGACTGTTACGTTGTTATCAGTCATGAGTTTGGCTCCAGGGATAAACCTTAGACAGAACAATTCAAATATGAATTACAAAAGGGCTCTCGCGCTTGGGCCCTGATGAATTCACAGTAACAAAGCAAATATTTCCAAAATATCCACTCAGACACCAGCTTTTAGAGTTCTGTCCACCAACTTTATAGTCAAAGGTTCTAACAAGTGCCATTCTGTCAATAATGGCATGACTACAATAAAACTCTTAGGGACTGATTTTTTTAAGCCAGGTGCAATTTAGTGCAAAAAAATTCTGCATCTTTAGAGAGTGTGAGAGAGAAAAATGTCATCTCTGCCAAGGTTTTGCTCCCCCTAACCTGTTTTGCACTTGAGCAAATGCTTGATAAATTTGGCCCTTGGTCATCTATAAAGAGGAAGCCTAAACCCAATATGTGATATTTTAAAACCACTGAAAAGATTTATTTGAATGCTATGTTAAATCTTAAGGGCAACAGTGCTAATTTTCTGCACTGGAGCTCAGGGATTTAAGAGAAACGATTGGATATTCTTTGCTGACAATGCTTTTGTTTACAGCCTTTTGCTTCTCCCTGTCAGTCACAGTGATGCTGCTGGGACCTGGACGTGAGTCATGACTTTTCCTGTAAAAGTGGTATTATCAGTTGACTGAAGAATGAAATGGGATCCACAAAAAGATTGATCTAAACATTAATTAAATTAAATACAGCTAGGCATTAAGTTCATTGCTCTCATTTTTTAAGCCCAAAGAAGAAAAAAAAAATGTTATTCTTACTTTAGACAAGAAAATGGATTGAGAGGCCATTGCTTGCTGCACAGTGGAAGAAGCATGTGCAGTTAGCAGACAGTGCAACCTCCTCAGGGCCTCCATCACAGAGAGAGGCTAACTCAAGCTGTCACGAGTAATAAGACACTCTCCAGACAACAAACAGTTTGAATCTGTCCTTGTCAGTGTGAAAAACGCTGCAGTGACACAAGTCTGAGGCAGGCGAGTCAAGGATGACCTGTTAGCTTAGCTCGTGCTGGCAGAACACTCACATGATGCTTTATAATGTTGAGAACCAATTCATGAGTCTAAAAAGTGCTGTGTTTAACTTATAACAGACTCACTCTCCCAATAGATTCTTATCCTTCATAATCACAATCAACTACAGCATCATGTGTGGTTCACTGCTGATAAAAACACTTTATAATTGGATACATAGTGGTTTTAAGCCATAATTGCAACCAAAACAATGAGCACATGTCAATATGAATCAAGTGTCGAAGGATTTATGAGAGAAAGTAGTCAAATGAAACAGTTTCCGGTCTTATTCCTCCACCTCCAAAAACATGCATGTTAAGTTAACTGGGCATCACTGTAAATGTCCCCTCCAGATTTGAGTCTAGTGCAGAGCTATCAACTCAAGGCCCAGGTGCAAAGTTGTCCCTCCAGAAATTTGATTCGGCCCTCAACTCATTCTTCCAAATTGAAAATATATTTTTCTTGTTTCAGAATTTTTTCTGGGTTTATCTTAGATTTGATTTCGTTTTGGTGTATCTCTGCTTTGGATCTGACCTGGCTTTGGACTATACTAGTTAGACTTGGTTCAGATTTGGCTAATCCTTGTTTGTTGTTGGTTCAGTGCTGGTTTTGTAGAGCAATACAAATGTAACGGAAGCTGTAAACGTAGTTGCTAACATTACTGAAAAAAGATTTTGTACAATGGATTTGCACAAACCTAAATTTGGTCAAATTTCTCACATAATGCATAATCGGCCCTGATGCCAAGGTTTTCGGAAAAATCTGGCCCTCAGAAATATTAAGTTGAAAAGCCCTCTAGTGCGTTGAAAGTCGCTCGTGCTGGTGTTTGCTGAAGTGAACGCTCAAACCTGCGGCAGACTCTTTGGCCGCCTCATCCGCGTCGACGGCTGAGTTGGGCTCTGCTGAACTTTTTAAGCGTTAAACGCCCACGTCCACCAATCAGACACTACTCTTCTGTGACATAGTGGTGTTCTCCTCTCACATCAAGAGAAAAGGACTGTTTACTGAAGTCTTTTAAGAACTCTTTTTAACAAAAAGCTTGGTTGTGTGTTGCTCTGCAAATCTGGCGACATGGCAAAATAAACAAAATGATGAGCTGGACTGACAATTTTTAAGGATTTTCTTTACTTTATTTATGTATTCATTGATCAATTGGTTGTTTTTTATTCATTCATTTAATCAGTATTTTAAAACAAAATTTAAATGAATTCATTATCAATAGTTTAGTATCCATCATGATTTAGTTCACAAAAGCATCCATACATTTTTCATTTCCATAAGATAATTCCTTTGTGAAGTTCATCTTAATGAATGCTTTCTTTCAAAGTCCTACGTGCAGACCCAGTCAATTCCAATATATAAAATGGTGGGCTTAGACAATCATCCAAGATCAATAAAGGGTAGAAAAATAAAAACTAAAAGGTCTAATGTAGACGGTTAGGTCAAGTTCCAACAGAACAATAGCTCTGGGGTAAAGTAAAAATGATCCTGCTGTTTTATGTATCTGCTCTGAAAATGCTATTAAAGTCACGAGGCTGACAGCAGCACTGTTTAAGAAGGCCTAGTTCTTCACCTGGGGCCAATCTCCTCATGCACAAAAGCCTCCTGCACAAGAGTCCATCACAGGCCTGACATATGGAGCTCCCTGAGACTGCAGTAACTCAGGGCTCTGCGGGTTATTTCCAGCCACATCGTAATCAGAGAGGGACAGCGTGTTCCCCTCACAAACACAAAGCACCATTCTTCTTTTTGTCAAGCACGAGATGAGTTCATGTAAGAAGACTATGACTGCTCTGACAGCTCACTATGTCGCCAAGCAGAAGGAAGAAAGAGTGGAAACTTATAGGCTGATACAGATGCTAAATGTGGTTTATACACAAATCTTTACCAATAATATCTGATTCATTTGAATGGATTGAACCTTAGAGTGATATCGAGATGTGCTTCACTGGCCTTTGTGACTGTTCAGGACACTCTAGGATTTGGACTTGGCCACGGGTGAGAAAGAATATAGAAAAGAAAAAAAAAAAAAACATCACATTTTCTAGCAATAACTTTAAACAAGGTAATCCACATCTCAGTGGAGGTGCACTTCTCTCTCACAACTTATGATCAAATGTACATCATAATGCCACATACTTTAAAACCAATATAAACTATTATTTAACATCTAAACAGCTCCATAGCATTAGGCTATTCTCTGAAAATTAACTAGATCAGATGAAACATCCTAATGCAGTGATTTCTAGTGCATTGTTTTTCAATCTGGGGTACAGGGACATCAGCTGGTACGTGGTCACTTACCAAGGGGTACTTGAAATAAAATTGTGCTATACTGTAAATTATACATCTTGAAGAATAATTTGGAGAGATACAAATTTTAAAAACAAAAGATTACATATACAGTGCATTTTTTGCTTATTTTTGTTTGTGGGTCCACAGAAAATAAAACATATTACGGGGTAAAAAAATAAAGGTTGGGGAACACTGCTCTAGTGTCATTATCTAATTACTTTGACTGGAATGTTCTAAAGCAAGAACAAGTATTTGTTCAATTACGAGTCATTTTATTTCTCAAAAACACCTTGGGAAAAAATGCTGTCTTATTGTGATCAAAATTCCCCACAGCCCCTCCACAAATCTGACCTGTACCATGTGGCTTTGTTGTGTCAGAGGTCCTTTAAATTGGGATGAACAATATCTACAAAATAAAGTAATTTTGTTTTCCAAAAGAGTTTAATTTGGCCATACTTGAGTTAGTTAGTGGTGTGCTGCAGAAAAATGTCAACTAAAAAATGTGCCATGACTCAACACTAATATTAAAAAATTCATTGTAAACAAAAACAGGTACAAATAAGAAGGTCCAATACTTTGAGTAGTTTTATTTTAAATAAAACTACTCATATATATAGCTGATTGCAAAGCAGAGATACTTTCTGCTCTCAGTAAGTTAAAATATGAGGTAACAACCACAATTGGCTTCACTTGGAGATTACAAAACCTTCCTATTAGGTTGCTTCAGAAAATGACAGACTATTTTCAGCCACCTTTGAAAGAAAAAGAAAAGCAAAAAAGGCCAAGCACTGAACAGTATTACAGGCAATCCAGTAATGTCACTAATCAAACAGGAAGTGTTGCCAGGGTGATAATGGACAGAAAATACCATTGAGTCTTTATAATGACTAGGTGGGGCCTGTTGTTGTGGTAGTTGCGGCAGCCATCTTGTGAGTGGATAGGCAGCAATTTAAAATAAAATTATATAAAGGCTACTTGGTCCAAATAATAGAAAACTATATTCCGCCTGTGTCTGGTCATTTTTCCTCTGATTTTACAAACGTTGCAATGGGCTTGACTTGATTTTATGCAGAATTGAACTATATGTTTGTCATTATAATGTATGAAACAAAATATAAAACATTATTGTTTTAAATTCAATGCCATAAAAGAAGAATTTAACAGCTTTTGTTAAAATATGTTCTTTCAAGATATTTTCTATTAGTTTGGTTGAACAGAATAATTCATAAATGTACAGATACAATTTCCATTATCAAGATATTCTAGAAAAAATAAAAGTTCAGCTTCTCAGTAGTTTGTATGAGATGTTTAGTGGACACCCAAAACAAGATGGCTGCCCGAACTGGACATTTGTTGCTAATGAGTTAATGGCTACACACTTCTAGTCAAAAATTGTCTTTGGTCTTTAATCAAGAAATCTTGTTCTTGCTGTTCTAAAGAAACACCATGGGTAACTTTGTAGTGTATGCATTGGCTCCATAGATATGCTTGCAAAAGAAACACGTGACATATGTAAAATGTCCTGTCAGAGAGCTTCTTAAACTGATTTGAATTATTTACTGAGAACTTTGGGTTTAAGAGTTTTACTGCAGAAAGTCTAATAAAGAAAGTAGCAAAAGGACTTTTATAGTAGGGAATATGGATACATATTTTAGCACCGCCTGTAGCATGAAGAGACAAAAGAGTTCATCTCCAACAGTGAGGAAAATATGTGCTCGCAGTTCCTTATTTCTCCTTGTAGTTTGGTCCAGAGTTTCATAAGGCTAAGAAATAACAGCAGTTTGTACAACATACACATTTGTTAGAATAGTGGAGGAAAGCAACTTTGGCTCAGTGAAGAACTCATCCTCCAACCTAAAGACTGATAGTTCAAAACAGTGCATATGCTATTGTGTCTTTGGAGAATCAAGTAGATGCTTTTGGCAAGAGTCAGTGAAGTAGAATCGAATTATCAGAATGTTAAATCAGTGGAGGTTTTAAGGTGCCAAATAATAAAGTTAGCGTTTAGCATTTTGAAGTGTTGTGGTATTAGAGTGTGACACATCAACAGTTTATACCTTTATCCTCTGTGTTTTTGCTTACGTTATTGGAGTATTCACTAATAAATCTCTTGGATGTTTGGATTCTTGTCTTGGTTTGATTTTACAGCTACAGAAAAAGCTTACCAGCCCAAAGTGTTGAGCGAATGAATAATGAAAACAGTACAAATGCAAAAATAAATTAGGAAGCCTAGAAGGTCTGAGTGCATCATTTTGTGGTAATGATCTTGAGCAAAAGAACATATTGCATATGGATACAGTCGAGTGGGCAAACATTTTCATACTCATGAAAGAGTAGCTAAAGTGTTTCACACTTATGAACAAAAGCTATCATTGTTCCAACACTGTGCAGTTATTTGAAATGAAACATTTAATTCTGAGAAGCTAGTAATGGAAGTAGTTCTTCTAAATAGACTCTGTATTTGGAAATTGCCCCACATCTAAAGCAGTGCAGAAGCAGTTTGAAAACATGGCACAAGTAAGAACTATTACAACAATTTACAGTTATTGCCAGTTCTAGCCTTTTACAGCCGGAGAGCTACAGAATAATAACCAATGGTAGACAAGATGAAACTGAAAATCACCTCTTAAACTTTAGAAAATGCAAAAGGAAGAAACCCAAAGATTTGAGGACAAATGTGATATTTACATGTGTCAAGGTCAGGGTTAAAAGTTGTATCTTCTTTTCAGGATTCATCACAATAGACTTAGACATTATTGTTAATGGAAGACTTCCTTCATATCAGTATGAGGAAATACATAACTTATTATTGTGAAATGTGAACCATGATAGATATCTAAAAATTAGCGGCAGTGCACTGCTGGGCTCTATTTTGGGAAAAAAAAAAGGGCATCAAATCTGCAGAGCATGACAGATAAGTACCCAGAGCAAAAAAAAAAAATCTAAAATCTATTTCTGCTCAGAGACTGCATGATTAGTGACAAGAAGACTCTCTGGGAGACCAGAGAAATTATTCATGATTTTAGAATGACAATGAATAAAAAAGAAAACATTAATGCGCTTTAAAATGAAGAAGAGCTGAGCCACTTCATCAAAAGTTTGAGGCCTCCCTGACCTGCTCCCTCACGTCAGGATCTCTATTGCTTTTGGATTTGAAATTGCTTTCTTTGGCCAAAAAAGGAGATCCCCTGCTGTAGTGGAAGGAATAAACAGATGTGGGTCCTGACTAAGCAATGCTGAGCACATTCTCTGAGTGAGTTGGAGTTCACCTGCTATTTCCTTAGTATTTGTACTATCTGAGAACTCAGTCATCCAGGCGAACAATGACATTTCTAGATCTACTGACTTCAAAACAAGCTACAACATCTCATCTGGGAAAACCAGAATGGAGTGACTTTGACTGTCGAGAAGGATTGTCAAATTTGTGTGAATGAATAGCCCTTGTGTAAGTCTAATAAATCTCTTTTGTTGATCTTTTTTATTTTCTCAAGTCAACATGTGCAGCTGTGTTCTGAATGTCATTTTGAAAGTTGTGTTAAATATGACCTATGAGTAAATGTTTCTGTTATTTGATTCACAGTCTTCTCATGTCAGCAAGTGCAAAGACTTTAAAAACTAAAGAAATATAAAATGCATTCCTACAAAAGGCTTAAAGATGCACTTTCCCACGATCAGCGTCTGTGGAAGTTGCTAATTCAGTTTAAACACCCCACTAAAACACTCCGGTTTGGAATATGAGTAAAGCTTTTATTTCTTTTTCATTGCTTTGTGGTGTCAACAGCTCTAGTCATAAAGGGGCACAAAGCCGGCAGAGCCCCCCGGTGCAGTCAGATGGCGTACAAAGCAATCATATGTGCTGATTAAAGCTGTAATGGATTCTGCTGTGTGGGGCCGGCCTCTGCATCATTAATGAAGAGCAGTATAATATCCTGTTTACAGGGAGAAGGGAGGCAGTGTTAGCGCTCCCCCAGCGGCACTTCCACCCCCGCACTGAGGGGGCAGAGGGGCCGACCCACTGTCCACCTGCGCACTTTGGAGAGTGTGATCACAGCCAAGTGCCCACATATGTACCGGGTATAGGATGAGATATTCACATGCAGGCGATGTATTACAGACAGTCAGGGCTGTTTCTAACTAGGATTACAAAAGGGCATCAGTAAAAAACACTACTACACGTTAATACACGTTACTTATCCACAATACCATACAAGGCCTGTTCAACTTAAGGTCCAAGTGCCAAATTGGCCCATCAAAGATATGATTTGTTTTCAAAATGTTACAAAAATGTTTTTGTTTGTAGATTTAGTTCAGGGTAATTACTGAGAAATAGTGGCAAACTTTAATTTCTTTATGTGTCAATAAGTCTGAAAAGTAGATTTACCTTGTAAATGCAGTGTATTTTTCTTGTTTGTTTCCAGTGAGAAATGTTGCATTTTCATATTTTTAGTCAAACAATCCACTTAGCTCTTGTTGTTTTGGTAAATTTAGTTTGAAGACAGTTAAAATATGCTCAAACAAACGCATTTTGAGTGTTTATTCAATGTATTTATCTAATTTTTACAGTATATATTTCAGTCTGGATTTGATTCTGCTTTAGATCTCGCTTAGTCCTGGTTGAAATCTGGTTTATGCTGAGATTAAACCAGATTTAATCTCAGCATTAAATCTGGTTAATGCTGGTTTAATGCCATTAGCTGTTGAAAAAAGCTAGTCTTCCTGGAGTCTATCCAACATGCTGCCATATATAATATATTCACATTTTACAATGATCATATACATAATTGTTAATACATATTATATATATGCACGAATCGACCAACAAACAAAACAAACCAAAACAAGATGAGACAAGACAAGACAAGACAAACACAGGACCTACTTATATTCACATTATTCTGCAAACTCTCTGTTAACTGTGTATAAAAAAAAAAAATACAATATAAACCTAAAGGATGGTTATATCATGATTAAGTTTATAAAGCTGTTCAGTGAGCAAATGCCTTTTGCATTGCCAGTGAGTTGTTGGTGGTTTTCTCTGAAAACAGGTTAGACTTCACAAATGAAGAGAATATTTCACCAAAAGACGAATTGTGTCTATAAAAAGATGTTAATACTGAAGTCTGACAATTTGAAACTAAACTGCTTAATGACATCTAGGGTCAATTGTAAACCTTAAATAAGTAAAATTAATTGGCACATAAAGTTGACATTGCAGGATTCTTTGACATGTTACTTCCACAATGTTCATTTTGTAGTCTTATTTTTCACAATTTTGGTTTTTTTGAAAGATAATAGGATTGAGATGTACTTACCTTGTCAAGATAATTTGGCTGCTATTCGTAAGTCATTTCACATTCTTTTTGTACATTATAAAAATATTTGTTTTTTGCAGAAACTCTATAAGAAGGCAACAATTATTGACCTATGCTAGTAACCACAACCAAATATGTGGCAAGGGTTTTGTTACATGATCTTTTGTTTCCTAATAAAACTATTTCAAAATTTGAAACGCTATCAGTGTGGAAAGCAAATATTACAATTCCTTGCATGTGAAAATCCACTTGGCCTCATGCACCTTTATAGCACCTCAGTCCAAATACATGGCAGGGCTATTATGAGATTTACATTTTATTTCCTAAAGTATTTCATAATTTGGACTCCTCAGCGACCTATCGACCCCTGTCTTGTGTGAGTAGGCCTGAAAGCCGCAGGCCAAAGCACTCATCGTACTTCTCAATATGAATATGCAAAGATGTCCGTTTGCATTTTAAGCAGTTGGGAGGTCACTGACAAGGTTGACTATCTTAGCCGAGGTCTCACATTCTCTGGCCTGTAGCTCCTCCTGCTCACTCTCCACACTGGCAGAGACCCAGTGGACGCGGGGCCAAGTGGAGGTTCTCTGAGGGGGGACACCACCCGCCCGGCCGGCCTGGTGTATGGGACAAGCGCTCCCCTTGCTCTCCCCATCTGTTGGTTTTGGCGAGCTGTTCTGGACCGCAGTGGCATCCAGCCGGGCTTTTGCAAATACACTTGTCCCGCAGCCAGACCACTTTACACACGACTTTTCCATAAGTACTGTCAGCAGCAGTTAAATGTGGGAACGAGAGCGCGCTGGACAGACAAACGCTGGGCAAAAGGTCATTCCTGCGACTTGGACGACAAATGACATCCACTTATGAATCACTGTCTCTGGAGACAGTTACACTTTTAACTGGAAATGTATTAGTCTCTTATTTATTTATTTATTATTTTTTCATGCAATGTAACTGACCCTGTGCATATAAGCTGTTTATTTTCAAATTGTCAAACTTTAGCGTAAGCATTGACAGGCAAACATATTGTTTTATAAACCCACTTTGGTCCTTTGGTGAAATATTTTTTCTTTTGTAAGGTAATTAACATGTTTTCAGAACATCCTAACACCAATGGGGCTCTTACTAGCTAAATTGAAAAAAAAAAAAAAAAAAAATAGCATTATTCAAAGCATATTCTAACACAAGGCAGTGATAAATTTAGCTGTACTGACCCAGTAGTAGTGATCTTTTTTCTGCAAAAATGCGTGGTTTGGAGCACAAGTCAAACTTTAAGGCAGATTATTGACAAATGGGACTTTTTCAAGGTTGTTGTTTTTTTTTGTTTACGTTCATGAATAGCATTTTTATTTGTTTTGAAAAGGTTAAACAAAACCGAGATTGATCAATATGAGGGAAAATAATTTATTTTTTTTTCCCAGATCCCAGCCCTACCCAGCAGTTTGTTGGGTAAGTTCCATGGGCAGTTTTATTGAATTATTGAATTTTTATGTTGTTTTAATTTCTATTATAATCTCAGTTTTTTGTTACTGTTACAGTTACTGTTGGCAAGGGCACCATTCTGAAACTGTGTATAGGCACCTGGTGGAGAGTTGATCAGACTCGCAATAACAATATATGTGTTAAATGATTTGTTAATGAATGCAAAAGTAACATTCCACACTAAACAATGACATAGTGCACCTTTACCAAAACCTAACTATATTTGGACAAGCTTGACGGAAACTCCAACTTCACTTACCTTTGACTTTAGAGAGATAAACTAAAAATCAAACCAGTAATCAAAACATTACAACATTTGACTTGCTCCTTTTAGTTCCAGTTAAACACACAGAAACCATTCTCTATGTCACAATGAGAGAAAGAAATCCCTGTGGCAATCAGTTTAAGAGTTTGAATGTCAGCGAGCGTTTAATACACAGCGACTTCATCATTATTGGATAGTGTAATGGATTATCTTCTCTCGACACAAAACGGACTAATTATTCACTGGGATTCACTCTGGTGCACACTCTGTTTACTTTGCACTTCCCCTAAGCCCTACCTCCGAGCCACAACACTGTCATGTCAACAAAGACAAGCAGACACTGACAAAGAAAATGGTGAGACAAATCATTTCACTCATCTGCATATAAAGCAAGCCTGAGAGCGTCCCAGACTGTGACAAAACAATTACAAAATTTCACTGGCGCAGAAAGGGGACAAATCGAGCGCTCCCTATTTTCAGAGGCAATGGGCTCTATTCACGCTGTGGCTGGGCTAGTTCTGGTCTGAAATACCTGCGGACAGTACTTTCCGGTCAATTCATGGAGGATTACATGAAATGTCCTAAAATAATTAAATATCAACAGTCACAAAGCGGACAATAAGTCACAATCGCTGAGGTTAATGCTGGTGAGTCAGGTGAGCATTGATATCGCTCACACATGTTTTCTTAGATAAATAAAAAGAAAATGTACCTGAATTGTACTTTTTCTTCCTGGTGTCAATTTGAGTGATTCACAAAAAGACATGTAATAATTCGGTGGCATTGTTACAAAAGGGTCAGGCTGGTGTAAACAAGAAACTATTCCGGTTATCGTCTTTGTTTATATTTATTTCACTTCTTTGCAAATCTTCTGTGACACATATGTTCCATTTTAAACCAGTTTTATTCAGTGCATTGAGATTGTGTTACGCTGGTCTTATTACTCACTGGATTCAAGTTTTGTTTTTGTTTTTTGACAGTGTTTTGCCTTGGCAAACAGGAAACAGCTGATGCTAATGCGGTAGCTTTGCTTTGTTAAGTCTATTGGAGCAACAAATAAAGTTTTTAACACTGGAAATACGGCAGTTTGTCACAGGATCGAGTCGCCAAATTATTTCCTGTTTCTATCTGCTTTTTTCTGTCTGTTTTTTGCCTGGGAATGTGTTTTTTCTTGTCCAATCATCGAGCCTAAAGGGGGCCCGCAGTAATCTTGCTTCAGGTTCCAGTGTGACAGCAGGGCCAAAAGCAGCTCGCTACAAACCCAGAAAGTTGGGAAGAACAGGTCACTTTGCGCAGTGGAAACAATATAAGATCGTACTGTACCGCCCCGATCAGAACTTACAGAAACAGGGCTAGGAGAGAAAGTCATGTGTTCATAGAAAGAGCTGTTTATGTGTCGAAGCTAATGCTAACTTATTTGTTACTGAATCAATAATGTGAAAATGACTCCACAAACTGAATTAACTTTTTACAAATACATTCAGCCTAACCTTTAATTTATTTTTATTAAAGTGTCTTATATTTAAGTTATTTTATTTGTTAGCATGTAGCATTTAGCATAAACACATAAGATTTCTATGTATGTGAAAGTCTGAACTCGCTGCCAGTGATTGATAATCTCCGTTCTACGCTTTGTGACTGTTAAATATTGACCAATTTTAGCATATCTAGGCTAATTAACCATAAGAAACGAATGGAAAGAGAAGGAACTATCCAAACCAGAACTAGCCTAGCTGTAGCACTGTCAAAAGGGCCCATTGCACTACTACACCAAAGGGCCCGGCGTTTTATTTATATGTATCTTGAAGCTGAGGTAATTTTGGAGCAGAGAGCAGAGAATAATACGGACACTGGATCGATAAAACCAGCCACAAGGAGGCATCAAAAGTGATTGCTTCAACCTGCTAAAGACAGCTAGAGGATATGAAGCGCGCAGGGGAAAATGTTCATTTGGATCGAACGGTAAAAGCAGTGCAATAAAGAAGAGAGGGTATGACTTACCTGTAAAACAAAGCCGAGGTGGAGTGGAGCCAGCGGAGAACATGGAAGAGAAGAGAATGGGAGATACAGATTAGGAAAATGACTAAATCTTCTGGTTTCCTTACACAAATAAACAAAATAAAACTTGACTGTAAAAACTGTTGATTTGCAGTTGTTAGAGTCACAATTAAACTAAAAACAAACAAAAACAAAACAAAACATGAAGAAGCACATTATTTATGATATATTAAAGTCACCTTTTCATTAAAGAAGAATACATTTTTTGACACATGGTTATTATCAACGTGTATTCCTTTTTGGTTGTAAATATGACTTAAGAACCACTTCTTACAAACAGCAAAGTGAAACTGGAGAGGACCAGTCAAGCACAGCCAATCAGAAAGCAGCATTCGGCTCCTAATTAGAAGTAAACTTTTTTATTATTCAGACTGTACTCAGTGGTTTAATATTTTTTTTCAAATTCCTTCATTCATGATTTACTTCCCGGGGGCCATATTTGAATACAAACGAGGGGCGGAGGGCCGGATAATGATCATTGGTGTAAAAAATGCTGACTATTACAAGCCCATTTCTGTTAAATAGAGGCTTTTTATTCAGTTTTAACCATTTATTGATCCATTTGCTTTGATATTCATTAAGAACACAAGTAAAAAACAATGTCCCATAGCTCCAGGTCGATCAAAAAAAAAAAAAAAGAGTAACAATATGTGCTGAGGACCTGATGAAACCAGGCCGCGGGCCGGACCTACTAGGGAACTTTTTAGGCAAAGCAATGACATAACCATGGAATCAAAGACATGGGGCAGACTCAGCCAGAAAAGTTACACATTGCACCTTTAAATTCCATATAAGGTTTATATGACAAGTTTCTTGGGAGTCTGAGCAATCATTTAATCATAATCATTTATCAAATCATACCTATTGTGTCATTTATGAAAGGTTTTGCACAATATAGTTGATAGGTAGCTGTTAGGGAATTATCGCTATGTCATAAAGTATTTGATGGTATAATTTTAAACTATCATCAAAAAAGTCAAACTAGGTAAAACGACCAAAATGCTGAGTAAAATCCTTAATAGAATCACTGAAGGTTGAGTGATTGTAGAAAAAAAAAAAAAAAGAAAAGTTGTCTAGCCTGCTATGATGCCCTTTAACGTGATCTATTACTGGCCAGAAGTTGTTTTTTTTATATTTGTTTGTATTGTAAATTTAATGCAGCGGTCTTGTTTGTCATGCACTTTGAAATACTTTATGCAAGACTTGTGCTCTAAAAATAAACTCGCCTTGTGTAAATATTCTATGACACTTTTGAAAGCATTTGTGAGTTATGTCTATTATGAAAAGAATATAAAGGCTCCAGTGAGACTGCCATTGCTTTTGACCGATGTGTGTTTTCTCCTTGCAGGATGTGACCCTCAGATATAAGTGATCTAAATGATGATCCACATTCCAGCCACAATTCAGTTCAGACCCTTCATGACACAAATTGGCACCAGATGCCAGAGGGAGGAGAGACAAATCCCAAAATGAGGCTGTATGATTGAATGGCGTGTAGCCCACAGACACTACTGTGATAAGGATTCAATTCAACGCAGATGGTCACATAATGGTTGGCTTTACCTTTGACTTTAATAGTTTCCTGTCACATGAAACCAGCCTTGACTTTACACAGGGGTCAGTCGCTGTGTGCAAAAATGTCTGCATAATTCAGACATTAATGGTATATAAATAAAAGATGGGAGTAAAAAATGTTCAGTGTGTAGAGCTGTACTGGAAGAGGTACCACTACACTGCATATGGTTTATTTAATGTTGGTTAGTACATATTATTTTGTGTTAGAATGTATGATTTGTGCCGTGCAATGTTGTACCTGAGGGTGTGACGTCACTGTGAAGATTAGTTTCAATGTTGCTGACAGATAGATCAACCAATCAGTGACATGCATCGTCTGTTGTATGAAAATAAAAATAGGGAAGAGAAATGAAAACTGTAATAATTCCGGGTCGACCATATCAACATCTCACGATTTTGTTGGGTGGAGTTTGCGGTGGAGTGTGCATGTTCTCCCCGTGTCACCGTGGGTTTTCTCCGGGTACTCCGGTTTCCACCCACCTCCAAAAACATGCATGTTTAGGTTCATTGGGCATCAATGTAAATTTTGTTTACTGAGTTAATGTTTGTCTGGTTAACTCTGCGACGACACTGTCCAGGGTGTTCCCCCGCCTAAGGCCCAAAGTCACTGGTATAGGCTCCAGTCACCCACGACCTCTAAAGGGAATAAGCAGTAGAAAACTAATGAAAATATGTGATGAATTAATTAGTTATGTGAGGTGAGTGAAGTTCTGAAAACCATCACTCAAATAAACATTTTGATTGAAAGTTGCATTATTGAGTTGATTTGAGACGTGGAGTGGGGACCAGATCCACCAGTACTGCTGTTGGGCGCTCTGGATCCCAGGAAAAAAATATATATATATATTTAACATGTTTTCGCACCAGTTACTGGCTGCAAATAAAATTATCAACCAACAATCTAGCTCTTCCCCGACATGATTATTTAAAAACGCAATTCGACATGAATTGGCCGGTAAAAAGCTCTAAACGAGTCTGGTGATGATTCATGGGCATAAAAACAGCTCATGAGACATGATAAAACACAACTAAGAATTAGTAAATAGAAATAACTCACAAACTGAGAGTGGCCAGTGTCATTTCTTTGCTATCAATCAATCACATTGCTACTCTCCACCCTCAGCCTCTCCTCTCACCTTCTTTCAATGGTTTTCCAGCAGCTTTTTTGTTTGAAATGTGTTTTTGACCTTTTAATAACATTTGACATCGTGCCAATTTTCAATCTGTTAAATCTTGCCAAAACAGAATTTCTCTTTGAAAACCCAGGACACCTACTGGTTTGCCACTCAAACAACTGATATTATGAAGAAAATACTTTTTGAGCCAGTTCAGACATGCAATACAAAGTTGTTGCTATGGAATGCGCACAATTCTTGGTTACTGTTCTTCTATTATTAAGAGGATTAACTAAAATCGCTTTGCAAATGGCACGGGAATATTCATAATTTCATGCCAATATTCATTTGTGGTTTGGAAAGATAACAAAACTCTCTTTATTCCACAAGTGGACCGCTAGACTGAAGTAAACAAGTGTATTTTTTCTTTTTTTTTTTCTTTCAGCTATTCTCGGCAGGACTCTGGAAGAACAGGAGAGCTCATACTAAGAAGACAGGTGTGCTCTTTCCCTCAGCTCTGGCCAAGGGCAAGTTTTGTTTTGCAGGGATGTAGTGGTCACGCTTTGGAATGGATTAGGCCGACGTGATCCAAAGACTACAGCAGGGTTTGGAGGATTCTTCTCTCCGGAGTGTGGTCCTGAGCCTGAGGAGAGGTAGATACCGCGGCGTGTGATAAAGCACGGCACACACATTGTAAGTGGATTAAGCCCTCTGGCCACGCACGGCTCTCTGGAGGTCAGCTGCTCCAGTGTCTTCGGCTACAGGAGGGAGGTAAACAAACGGCCACGCTGCTGTCAAGGATGTCTCGCGCCCGAACAGGGACAGGCAGCGCAAGTTTGAGGGTTGTTGTGCGACGCAATGCATTGTTTGACTTCCAGTATTGCTAAAATTAAAAATGAGCTGGAGACAGATTAGAAGGTGCATTTGCTTTTTAAATGTAGCTGTCTCAAAGTGCTTTGGTATTAGGAAGCTGCTCACTTATTCACATGCTTCACATACATCAGCAGAAACTGGCATCTAGTGGTTATAAGTGTCTTCCCCAAGGACACAGTGACTATGTACTCTAGCTATCCCAAATGGCTCTGATAGTTACGCAAGACTAAGGCATTTGGTGTTGAACTAACTAACGGATTAAGGGGTTTAAATTTATTTTTAATAACAGGTTTTTTACAAACACTGAAGTGGTTTGAGATGACAAGCCCATGTGCATCGTTTTAACCACTATAAATGTAGCTTCTATGAAATCTGTCTGTATAAAAAATAAAATACTACTGTGTCTCCTGGTACATTTAAATGGCAAGTAGTTAGCATCAAGCTAAAAACAATGCAATCAATATTGCAACAGAGACAATTGGATCACAAAGGTGATTAAAGTTGGGGCAAACGTTTTGATGTCTAGAGTGAGAGATGGAAAAACAAAATCAGCTGTAGTTTCAGTTTCAGTTTATTCTTCCATGGCCTCTATCTTGTCAAATGGCGCAGTTACCTTGCGCAAGTAGCTAGTCCGAAAAGTCGCCGCAGGCGCTTTTTGAAAGACTAGGCGCAATACGAAGTCTAAAAGGCGGAACCAGTTGGCGCTGATTAGAATAGGGTGGAGTTAAGCTGCCTGCAGGTGGAACCCTGTGAATTTGAAGATGCACATTGGACAAAACTTAAGAGTGTGGCCTGACGCACGCTCTTAGAAAGAAAGTGTGAAAATGTTAAGAAAATGAACAACAGGTTATGGGCCTAATTAATAAAACATGTAGGCCTCACACATTGTTTTTCTTGAATTAGGTCTATTAATTATTATTTTTTGTTTGTTTTATAGGCTGCACAACAAAGGCTGCATGATTCACTAAACGTGTAGGCCTAGCTTATGTGAGGGTCTAATTCTGACATAAAAGAAGTAGGTTTGTGTCCGTGAAAAAAGATGAAGTTGTCCTCTCAGTCAAAAGCCTACAAGAAGAGTTTTCCTAAATGTGTTTTGCCAAAAACTAGGCCACAACTCGGATTGGCCGTATGGAGATATCAACAGAGTCAATATCACCTCTATGTCAGTTTTTATTTTTTTGAAATACGTTCAGTAACCGCGTAGTTACAGAACAGCAAAATAACTAAACCAAAAGCAACACAATAATGAATCTAGCGCGAGTCGCGGAGATCGCTGCCGCTGTCTGCTGCGTGAACCGTGGAAGGCGCTCCGTTTTATTATAAAGACAAGCAAAAACAAGATGTAAAACGTTCATTACGGTTGGCTTTGTTCGTGTCATGAGCGGGTTGTGGAGTCTGCGGAGGAGCTGACGCAGGCACAGAACCACAATCAGACAGACCGGACTCACCCAGAGCCAGGTCTAGACCAGGACCCAGGACTAACTGCAGCAGGTCTCACAATGTATTTCTGTGTTTAAGAAGAAGCCTTTCTTATGTATTTCAAGAGGTCATAAGCTGCACTTTCTGATCACATTTATTTACCAGTAAAACCACGTTTAAACACAAGCATGCAAATACTACACTTACCTTGTGTCAGAAAGCAACACATCCATGTCAAGCGTTGGTAACTGTCCTCACTGAAGAAAATTGAATAAATCCAAACAACGACCGCTGTCCAGAGCGTGTCCTAAAGTTCTGTCCGACTGCTGTCGCTCTGTCTCTGCATGGGTCCGTGTTTCTGCTTAAAGCGCTCCAAGTAAACACAGTCCTCCAAACGCATTTGCTTACGGGCCAACTTGCTCCTTGTTCCCGGTGTGATGAATGATGTCGTCATTCCTTAGTCACGTGCAAAAGGTTTTTTTAAATACAAGTTATAATAGTAAACTATAAAAACTATAAAACAGCAAATATTGTAGGCTTTCGGCCAGAACTCATCCTCAAACTCACGAAGCTCCACCTGCAGGCAGCTTAGCTCCACCCTATTCTGATCAGCCCCAACTAGTTCCGCCTTTTAGACTTCGAATTGCGCCTAGTTTTTCAAAAAGCGCCTGCGGCGACTTTTGGCACTTTTGCCAGCGTCACGTTTTGCGCCGCTTTCACAAGATAGAGGCCCATGTGTCATCCATACACATGTCTGACAAGCAGCAAGATGAAAACCTAGTCTCATAGAGCATGCTTCTTCACTTAACAACAAAGAACAAGAGAACTGGTCGAGTCCGACCAATTCATTCTATAACATAATATTTGAATTTGATAGCAGGCTAGTTATTTAAGTGCAATTAACATAACTTTCCAATTTATTTTAGTTTTTTTTTTTCTTTTTTTTCAGTTTTAAATGTGCAAAAAAATGGCTATGGCCTAAATTACTCATTACATAAGAACGCATTTTGTTTGGGTCAAAATGAATAACTTGAGGCCTCTGTAAGCTGTTTAGTTAGCAATAAAGCAGTTAAAAAAAACACACACACACACACACCTCTTTTGACTTCCTGTTCACTTTACATGACAAAAGTTTCAACAAGCACTGACCGACCGACCGACTTTCTCTCTTTACTTACTCATTTATCTATTTATTTAAGGGCTACATGATGATAGTCTTGAAACTTTCATGTTTTAGACAGAATCTGAAATTTCTTTAGTAAATACAGACAAATAGACAAGTGCTAGGTGAAAAAAAGAGATTTTCCGAGCAGTCAAGTGTCAATACAGTATAAGATATATACATAAATCGATATGAGAAAACACTATTATAAAAACTCAGAAAAGGGGATTTAATGTAATAGGAAGCCTTTAAAAGTGAATAAGTAAAACTGTTTAAGTGAGACCATTTTAAGATATAATCAAGATATATTTTGTATTAGAAGTGCAAGATGGTAAATCCCTTTCCACACATTAAATTAAAGTAGATGAAGGTTTTATCATTCATTCATTTCTACAGCTTTTGTGAAAAGGTAACATAACAAGCTAATCTACCGCATACGTCGCTTTAAATTCATACTTTGATACGCAAAAACTGCATCAAAAAACAAAACCAACTGCCCAATTAACAGCACACTCATGTCTAGCCATTAACACTTCCAGCCATTTGCATGTTGCCGTAGAGATGAGAGATAAACATGTTTGTTGCCAAATTACTGTCACTTCCACTGGTGTTAATTGTTTGTTTGTGCCGCCTCATTTAAGTGCACAGTTCCAATGCTGTTGTCACGAAGTCAGCTGTCAACTTAACTGCGTATATGCTTCACACACAGGGACTTCTTTTGCGAGGCTAAACTGGCTACTATTGTTCGTTAAAGTCGCCTCTAATTGCCTGACAGTCCCATAAAGAAGTCTCTCTAATTGGATATGAAGCACAACATAGCCCATGCATTTAGATTGGATAATAGTCCTCCATCTAATATTAGAAGTACTAACAGAATAGATTAAGTATACCAAGGAATGTGTTTAATATGAATGAGTAATTAGAAGAAAACGTAGAATAGATGTTGCTAAAGGATTTACAGTTTGTTATAATCCCGACAGTCAATAGTGCTGGTGTTTGATTGGACAAAAGTGATTCTTTCTAACAGCCATGTCCAGTCCTATGAGAGATGGTTGAGGTAATTAACAGTGGCGGAGGTGCTGAAGGGCTGCGTGACGTGGAGTGCAGGATAATGCCTTCCTCTGCTCTGTCTTGGGTTAATTAGCACAATGAAAGCACAATGAAAGCAATCCTATAGCCCCATCCTTCCTCTTTCTGAAGTCAAAGTCCACAGGGGCGACATGGCGGCGCAGGGAGGCTGAGCTGACTAATGTGAGCGCCATACGCTGACTGTAATTTAATGCTGCATAAATAATTAAATGAAAAGTTGTTGTGGACACGTTGGCTTTAGAGGTCAATTTTATAAACCTATAACAAGCAGGCCTAATTTTTTTTTAATTCATTAAAATACGGGTGTTTTACTGACTTAAAAATGACATTTTGATAATTAATACCGTTATTTTGTTATTAGGATAAAGTACATTAAAGATGCTATAGGCCTACCATTTTTCTTAGGAATGTAAACAGAAGCAATTCAACAGTCATGTCCAAACTTACCCATTTTTGTTGGCCTTCAGATCACCTGAAGGATTGTCACACAAAACAAGAGCTTTGAAAATCTAACTTGTTAAATCCATTATCAAGCATTTCAATGTGTACTATTAGGGTATTAAACCTGAAAATGTTACTTGTTCTCAACGCACCCCTTTATATTTTTTACTATATGGCCTTGTTTGAATGGCCCAGATCGGCCCTCTGTTTAGTCTGGGGTTCAAGATGCGACCCTTGATACACACCCCTGGTCTACAAGTTTTGCTTACTTTCGTAATGCATTCTGAGCCTCCAAAATGTTCACCACAATGTGTTTTAAGCTTTTTTCACAGATTTGCCGGTATGCTAACAGTAGTTAGCTTAGCCGCAGTGCTAAGCTAACTGCAACAACAAACAAACTATTGAATTTTAGAACAAACAGGACAGGATTTTATAAAAACCTGTTTGGACATTAAAGCCTAATTTCCACCTGAAAAGATAAATTAACAGGAGATCTGTGCTAGGGGAAAATTGATTTCAAGTTATTTTATTGTAAAGATGCGCGTACCAGATTCTAGCTAGACCTAAGTTTTTGTAACTTAAGACCTAAGTTTAGGTCTTAAGTTACAAAAATGGGTAAGTTTAGGTCTGGGACTTGGAGCTGGTTAAGGTTATGATTAGGATTGTGTTAGTATTCATAAATAATAACACTATTCATCCGCATAGAAATTAACTGGGGCAGCAACACATGAAATACACACGCAAAAAAATAGAAATTGTGTTCATATGACATGCTGTTTCAAAGTGTGTTGTATATATCTGTGAGACCAGGCTGAGGGAGTCGATCCCCGGTGCTATGAAACCAGAACACTTACTGCTGTGCCAGCCTGTCGCCCCAATAATAAATAATTCATCATTAAAAAACGACCAGAGAACACGCTGTGGACAGATAAAAATACTGTCCATGAGAGTTCCATACCAAAAAAAGAAAAAAGAAAGAAAAACTACATAACATGAACTAAATACTTGTTGCTTATTTGTTCTTGTAAGGTTAGAAAATAGTATAACAAGAGTAAAGCAGCATTCAGCAAACTGTCAAAAAAAACTACAAAGTTTGACTTCAAGATCAGTCATTCTAACTGTCCTGTTTATGTTCTTCAATGGCTCATATCAATTAAATCTCTTGAGTATATTTCCTCCTGAAATTATCCTGTATTTCCTCACTCTCTCTTCTAGCCAACAGCCTTTCCACACATCTACATCTGTCCAGTGCATATATAGAGTATTCCTCGTAGGTGCTGCTGTGATAGTGTCCTCTCTGCAACACTCTGAGTGCTCGAGGCGCTGGGTTTGAATAAAGTGGCAGAGATCACAGAGAGCCGGGACAGTTGTAGAGGTGTTCCTTCCTGGATCTACTTTTGTGTTGTTCTACCCTCCACAGAGACACGAGGCTGTTCACTGTGATGTATGAGTCCTCAGGAAGAGACCAAACATGTGTCACTAATGTAGATCAGGACTGGTTAATAATAGTTACTACATACTCACTATAAGGACAATGTTTTTAAGGCAACATTTTATTATAAGTCTGAAATATTTTGCCTCAAGTGCAAGTCAGGTTTTAAGTCAAAACAGGCAAGTCCAACTCAAGATCAAGTGCACCAATTATTAAGAACAGCATGTACTCTTTGCTCGTAACATTATTTTTATGTTTTATGTTCTTTGAGATAAGTTCAGGTCACGAATGGAAAAGTAGGAAGAAGATGTTCATGCAAAACACTCCGAGAGCTTCTTTTAATTTAAGTTCTGAATTTGTAGACATGAACTGAAAAAAATATATAATAAAATATGTGTTCTATTTATGAGTACTTTGAACTTGATTTACTTTTGGAGGATGCACTGTTCCAAACTTTTTAGCCCGGGAACCCCAAAATAACGGTGCAACCCCCACAGCAAAAAAATATATATACTTACTTAGTTACAAAACCATTTCTTGTATATCACTCACAAAAGTGTGCACCAAATAAGCAAGATATCTTTTCCTACATGGCAAAGCTGGCTGTTTCCTAAGATTTCACAATAAATGAGTTGTAGGCATTTGGTGCCATGATTGAAGGTCTAGGTCAAGGGACCAGAAGTTTCTATTTAAAACATTAACACGTTCTGTTTTGTAATTGAAATTAGCAGTCTGATGCAGAAGGTTGTAATAAAAATTCACAATAATTAATTCATGTTTGTTCTGTAAATGCATATTTGTAACCTTATACGGCATTCAACTGTTTTGGTAGATGCAGATTACAAGTCTATCAATGAATTTATCTAGGCTTGTTGCTAATATCAAACAATAGACAAAAGACTACTGTATCGCATGGTGGGTAGTCTATATTTTGTGTTTGTGGGTCGCCAATGGCTATAGGCAGTGGTTAAAGGGGGGTTTGGGAAGTGGGGAAACTCTATGTTAGGTTCAGTGAATAGTCTTTTTTCTATTGTCATACTTGCTTTTGGAGGTTGCAGAAAAGAGAAATTCTCTGATGTGTCTTGACATTGAGCAGCTGGAATTAGGCTCTTCAATGAAAGGGGGGTCTGGGGAAATTTAAAAATTCAATGCAATTTCCTGCATTTTGGTGAGTTTTAGATGTGATGTTCTTATTATGTGATGTACAGTAACTTTACCATATTTAAAAAGACATCAGGCAATTAAAAAAATAAATGAAAAGAGGCAACCAGAGACCGGATTAATGGGGCCCCAGCCCTGGATGCCTCCCTTAGCTTTGCCCCTGTAAAACTGGGTTTTAGGAGCGTCATTCAGTTTATAATCTTGTTAAGACAAATAGATAACTGTTAAAAACAAAAAAGTTTTGAAAAATGTTAAATTGTTAGCTAGAAAAAGTGCTGATATTCAACAATACAGCAGGACTGTACTGGCTCTAAGAGAGAAAAAGCTGTCTGTGTACTTAGGATTGTTATTTCGGGGGTCATGACTAAAACAGTTGAGAATCTGTGACCTACATGACCAAGTCCCATAAGCCTTAATCAAATGTATTCTAATCTCAAGTCATCAAAATATTGTCTGACTCAAGACCATCTCATAAGTTGCCACATCATGGTTGAAGGTAAAAGGGGAGTGAAAATAATAATAAAGTAATCAATTGTAATTTGAACAAGCATAAATCACAAAGAACAATTCTGTAACTTCTTTCAAACTATATTTTTACAGACACTTCTTTGTACCAAATGATCATCAATTGTTTGTCACAACAATAAAATTCCAATTCCAAAAGAAAAGGAATACCAAACATGTTCAAATATTGTTTTTACCTGTTGGACTGTTAAATTATTTACAAGTGTTCTTTTTTTCTCTCTTGTCCTCACTCAGACTGGCTCAGCTGCATCCAAACCATGTGCAACCTTGACGAACAGACAGAGAACTATCACATCTGAAACACACGATAAAGCTTTCCACTGAGATTACTTTAAATTAAACGCTAATTATGCAGCCGATAAGAGTGTTTTTTACACACGCAGCTGCAGTTGAAAGGGATTTATGTGTTGATAAAAAGAAAAAAAAAATTCACAGACCACAAAGAGAAGAATAAAAAAAAAAAGTCTGGTCTGGAAAAACAAGGGGAAATCTCTCCTTATCTTTGGTCCAACCTCTGTGTTTTATGCTTTGAATCTCAGATCAAAGAAATGTGGGGCTCAGAGTTGTGTGGGAGGCTGTTTTTCCTGGATGTGTACACCTTTTTAAGCAAACTGTCATTAGAGAAAGTCCATGTAATGAGCATGTGAATCTGGCCCTCACAAAACCAAAGTTGAATAGCCCTGCCTGTAGTATTTCCTTTGATTAAATATACAACACAATCTACACTATTGAAACGCACAGGAGCACTGACCTGTGATGGATGGATTAAATGTGAGTGGCCAAACAAGGCTTGCACCTCACAAAAGTAAAAAGTAAGTCAGAACTACTTTATCAAGCAAAGCTGTTCTGACAGCTGGCACTTTTACACACTCACATGAGTTTGGGTGTTTCATGTCACTGTCAAACCACAATGTTTGCTTTATTGATTTCCCCGTCTGATCTCATCACAGGAGCCGAGACAGGGAGGCAAACATCAGACACACTACTGTACTGCTGAAGATGCTAAACAGAGGCTTTGGAGTGGGATGAGTGCCTTGTAAAAGGCATGTGCTGCTGAAGCTGTCAGCATGTTAATGACGTCTGAGCACAAGGAGAACAGGGGCACAGTGACCTGCTGCAGGAGAGAGAACACAGGGTCAGGCCTGTGTGTCATTACCATCACTACTTTTCTTTTTCCTCCAGTATGTGCCTCCTGATGAAAAATACCTCTTCACAGGCTGCCACAGAAACTGACCTCCACAACCTGTTCTTCACTGGGCCTTCATGATTAAAGCCAAAACAAGACAGATGCTTAAAAAATGCATCCTGGAGCTGGAAGAAAGGAAGAATTGTTCACAGTTACAGCGTGAAAATGCATCACAGCTGACAGCACATGTATGGTGCGTATTTATGTAGCGTGAACAGCATGTTTAACACAATATCTGTTCATTCATGCTTTTGTTAATATCTGTGTGTGGGCAATTGTGAAGTCTTGAAACACTGATTTGAACTTTTCCAAGCTTAGTTCAGAACATTTTTGAGAATAATTTTGGTGTTCTAGAAAACTCCTGCAAGCAAAAACACAGCATTTTGCACCAATAATTTTAATTTCCACAAAACTATTGAATGAGTCCCAGATAAGGAAACAAAAGCCTTTTTTACTGTTCTATCTTGGCACAGGCTCGTTTTTCATAAGGCTGCGCGCTCCTTCCCACTTTCACTGCAACTCTATCACAAAATATGATTAATATGTGGCGCCCCAGCCAGGTCTAGGTACGGGCAGATAATTGAGTTCTAATCTTTCTACTGTGGTGATACCATTAACGAACTCACCTCCTCTGCTCCATAAAGAGACCCAAGCCAATTGACAGTTTTGTGTGCGCCGCATAGCAAAAGCCACATTAAAATGAGAGCAGGCAAAAAGGTAGGTTTTCGTATTACCACAGTTTAGATCAATAAAGGCTATTAGGTCCAGGTCCCAGTGGTCCGGCTGACAGAATGTGGGGCTAGTAAAGACTAAAGAGGCTAAATGCACAAGTAGTTCACCTCAAGTCAACTACTGAGATTTAATGCCAATGAAGCTTGGGATAGAAATAGACTATTTTAGGCTGATTAAATTACCCAGCACATGCAATCTTACTGAGAACCAGCTGTTCTAATACATACGGCAGACTGCTGAGTCATGCAAGTTGATATAACATAATATAAGGCCGCTGTTAGCCATTTGAGTGCCCTATGCAAATGTATTAGTATTATTATTTATTTTTTCATAATAGATGCATTTGCCTTTAATCTGGGTTGTTTTAAACCATCAAGTCAATTGAAAAAAGAAACAATCTAAACATAAATGTGGAAAAATCTGACATATTTTGTCTCGGTAATTTGCGAGATCAAATCTGCAGGCGTCCTAATTTATCTGCGGTTTCTTTTCATAACTGGCCAGATATGTGTCCTATTGACGTGAAATAAAGATGGGTTTATGAGTTGTAGAACATGTTTCTGTTTTCAAAATGGTTTTGGAAATTTTGCACTGTGTATTAAGAATCATCAGGCACATGCAGACAGCGGGACGGCACAGCTCGACTTGGTGCCCCCAGAGCAGGTGGTGCCCTCCGCGCTGTGGTACGTGCGTATTGGGGGCAGCAGCACTGCATAAAGCGAAAAGCAAAATGTATACAGCCAAAAGCCAAACGCTTAGCATAGGCTAACTCTAAATGTTGACAACAAAAATCCTTACTGCAACTTGTGAGAGTTTAATGCTTTAATGCAATGTTATTATAGGAACAAAAACTGACCCATAACTCTTTATCTCTTTGTCTCTCTCTCTTTCTCTCTGTCTCTCCCTCTTCTCTCTCTCACAAGTGAAAATGTTTGCCAGTG
Organism: Mugilogobius chulae; assembly: GCA_038363315.1. Taxonomy (NCBI): domain Eukaryota; kingdom Metazoa; phylum Chordata; class Actinopteri; order Gobiiformes; family Gobiidae; genus Mugilogobius; species Mugilogobius chulae. The sequence continues at coordinate 32,482,600 of CM076407.1, read as the reverse complement.
GTTTGAGATTGAAAACATCTTAATGCTGACAGCTAATGCCAGCAGCAGTGACAGGCGGCGAAACAAGACAGACACTCTCCCAAAATCCTCTCTGACATCATCCAAGATGCGTTCCCTGGCTCCGTTATTGCTTTTTACAACACAAAGCTAATGCCTGAAAGAAATTTGATTGACAATGGATAATTCACACAAACAGATTTTATGGCTTTCAGATATTCTGGTTGAATGACAAAAACGGCTCCAGACTTACTTTGCACTTTCTGGGGGTAAAAAGCAGAGATGGCAAAAGTACTAAGTTCAATACTCAAGTAAAGTATAAAAGTAAACATGTGTTATTTACTTTAATCACACTGCCTAAAGTTATTATCTATTCTCAGTTAAAACTGCTAATACTAGAAATTTGGCAGCTTTTTTTGCTTCTTGCAAGACATTTCTGACTGTTTGGTGATTTGACCTGACTTAAATTTGTCTTCTTCACCAGCAAATATTTTGACTTGAAATAAGAACACATTTATTGAAACAAGGCAGAAAACAAATCATATAATCTAGGTCCATCCAAAAAACTTCAGGTTTTAATTAATTAACTTATCTAGAAATAATGGTTTGTGATGTTGTGAAGTGTGATGGGCTTTACAGTAAATCAATTCTAAATCATCTAATTTTTATCATTTTACCAATATGTAATCTTTGTTACAAATAAAATACAATAAAGTTTTGAAAATTTTCACTTATTCATTTGTTCAAACATCTTCAATACACGGAAGGTCTTTCTGGACTTAATAAAGTAACTAACTTGTTTTTAAAAAGTAGGGAGAAGAAAGTACAGTTACTTCTTGAAAAATAAAAGTAAAGAGTCACCAGATTTTGTAATACTCAAGTAATACAGATAATACTTAAGTACAGTACTTGAGTAAAAACACTTAGTTACTCGCCATCTCTGGTAAATAGTCATCTACACCACGGGTTCTCAAACCTTTTTGAGGCCAGGTACCCCAATTGGTATAAAAATAATTCAAAAACCCCTAGATTGTTTGGTATAAGTTTACAGTGTTCAAACCATGCTTTTTTTGTTAAACATTTTAATTCTTCTAATTCTTTCTATATCATTTATTTATCTATTATACAAAGAAAAAAAATGTAGAATAGAATATTATCATAGATTTTTAGGGACCCCAAAATATGGCCCTGGGGACCCACATTAAGTGACCCTGATTGAAAAAAAAAAAAAAAAAAAAAAAATTTTTTTTTTTTTTTTTTTTTTCATAAAACAAAAAAAAAGAGGAGGCCCTCCTTCAGACCAAAAAAATGCCCATTTTATGCTACGCTACCTGACACATGCTTTTATCATTTATAAGTAGCTTTAATAAACTTTAATAAACTGTTGGTTATAATAAAAACTACACAATGAAATGTTATGCTTGCAATGCCCTTGATAAATTACAAATGACAAACTATCAGCCGAGCAGGTTGAACTATAGCAAGTTAATGTAAAAGTTAGGTAGGTAAGTACGTTAGTTAAAGTTAAGTTATTTAGCTTAATAGTTCAATCTTCAACTTGCGAATTAACTTGTAATGATCACACTTTTAAACATAAAGCTTAAGCAGAGGAGCCAGAATTATCTTCAATCAAAATTACCGGTGAACAAAGAGAAGAAAAATTCAGTAAAATGAACTATTTATTTAAAAAGCCAAACCTAAACTAGCCACTTCTTGTTTTGTCTGTCCTACAATCACACAGCCAGATGTTTGAGCCGGAACAGGAACTTTCAATTAAGTGTCCACCACTGTTTAATGAAGTACTGATGTGGAGAGCCGAGCAGTGTCTAGAAACATAATCAAGTCGTTAATGCTAATTTATACAAGGTCTAACATTTGAGCCCGTTGTTTATTTGTGAGCACTCAGACAACATCCTACGGGTCTGTCACGAGGTGGAGAGCTTCCTGTGTGGGACACGAGGGTCAGAAAGAGCCTGTAATCAGTGCACACTTATGGATACTTGGTCCAGTCAGTGACGCTGGGCTAATGGCAGATCACACAGAAACAAGCTAATATGCACTGGATCTACTGGGACAGGTGGCGCTATGACTGAGGACGTTTAGCAGTGTGTTTTCTACAGAGGAGGAAACTAAATTAACTTTAGCTAAAAGGTTTAATATTGGGGTTTGATTTTGGGGTCAAAATAGAATTCTGTTCAAAGTTAACATCTTAGCATTTCTGAGAAAATTGAGAAAAGTTAAAGCCGGTCTATAAAGGGACACATTTGTGTATTTCAAAACAGGTTTTTGGTGGAATATGACATAATAATAATTATTTAAGAAGAAAATTAGAGCACTCGATCCCTCTGATTTGCGTTTAATCAAAATTGCTATTTAATGTGAGTTTATAAATTGCTGTCTGTGCAAATGTTTAATTGTGCCCATTCAGCTTGTGACTTACATTTTTATTGCTGATAATCTTGGAGTTCTAAAAAGAATCCAAATGAATAAACATTCATAAATGTAACATAATCACTAAAGAAGCTAAAATGGAGTGGAAAATGCATAATAGTACTAATGCATGCATATAAGTTTCTCAAACTATGGTTCATGTACCCCGGGTAGTATATAAGCTTCTAGTGTGGCCATGCGTGCATGTCAAAGCCTGATCCTGTCAGATCTCAGAAGCTAAGCATGTTAGGGCCTGGTTAGTACTTGGATGGGAGATTGCTGGAACACCAGGTGCCACAGTGGGACCAGGACCTTACGTAGGATTGTGAAAATATAAAGGTCCAAATTTATTTGACTAAAATAGTACTGTATACAGCATATTCTTTTAGAAATGACAATGACACAATTTCCATTGGCGAGCAATTGATTAACAAGTTTCCTATGTGACCGATGTGTTTCTTTCTGCGTTGTATGTGCTAGTTTATGATTGTTGGTGCAGGGGTGAACCACAGGTCCTCCGAAACTCTCTTGATTTAGAGCAGAAAGACCACAGAAAATTATGCAATTTTTAAAATAACCTGAAGTAATTTTTATTAGATTAACTAGATTAGTTTTGACAGGTCTATGTACAGTAAAACATAAAGACATGGACGACGTCACATCAATAATCACAACACAGGCCATTATTTAACAGCCAAACTTTGATAGTGTTGTTCTTAAAAGCTTGTTTCTGCCATATTTAAAAATAGTTACATAAAAGAATAACACTGCAGCCTAAGTTAGCAGAAGTTAATCTACAAAAGCCACAGAGTTCCAGACCTCACAGACCTTAATGCTGCTTATGGCCATGGGTGGGATGACAAGAGTTGATTCTCATTTTGTCCTCTGGCAAGACACTTAACCCACTTGGCCACTGGGTGAATGAATCCTTGATTGTAAAGCGTTTTGAAAGGTAGAAAAGCGCTGTATAAATAGAGACCATTTACTATGCTTTTGGTGGTATATAGACACCTTAGTTTAGTGCTTGTATTATAATACATTCTATTCACATTTTATCCTTTCTTTGTTCATTTTGTAGAGCCTACTAAAAATTACTCAGACTGAATTTAGATCTACCGGTTTGTCCAACTACCAAAAGGTTGTTCAAAACTCACTCCAACCAGTGCTTGCGGTTGTTGTGACCTTCTACACACCTTATATATTCAAATACTGTATAATGTGTAAATGAATTATATAACACCGCTTTATGTTAAAATTGATTATATCAGCCTTAATATTTCACCTCAGTCCGACAAACAACTGGAAAACAATTGACTTAAGTTAACATATGGCGTGATTACTGGATTGACAGAGTAAAAATAAGACATTATTTCCCCACTAGTGCAAAAAGCTCATTCTCATTAGGCCTGCTCCGCTTCTCAGTCAAGAGACAATCTTTGTCAGCGAGCACTAAATCTTCAGAGAGCCACCGAGGAGCAGCACATCCCTTACGCCGTCTCCACATGCTAATTACGAGCCGTCACAAACACAACCTGCTGTTTACCGGAGCCCCAAGGTCAGCGCGGAGGTTATCTGAGGCTTTCTACGGCAGGTCTATCTCTCAGGGCTATTTCCATTCACTGTTTTAAAAGGTCAAACACTAACTAAGCCATAATAATCCAGCCCCATTTCAGTGGCTGTGTTTTAATGACCTACATATGCCACCTCCAGCGCTGACTCTCCCAAAATGATAAAACTCTCATAAAAAGGTCTTCTTAAGGGGTTAATTTTACTCTGAGTAGGTTGACCACAGCTGCCGGGCGGCCATTTTGTGATTCATGACCTCGGCGGATGTTCAGTCGAAGCGCTAATTGCTGCTTATCACCTGCACAAAAGGAACAAAGAAAGAAGCTGAGGCAGAAACAGCGGCTTTCGGTTCAGGTAATGACTTATTATGAGTTGTGTCTGCTCAGTTCAATGGAGACTGTCGGTAAAGTAAAAGACATGTTAGAAGAACACCTTGGCCCTGGACTAATTATTATGTTTAGACTTCACTGTGGCTTTCACTTCCTCTTGTTCCACAGTATGGTATTACATTTATCTATCTCCATGGAGACAAGCAGCAGACAGACAGCTACATTAATGTTTTTGGAAATAGAAACATGTGTAACGGAGAACAAGCAAGATTGTTTTTTAGGTTAGATTGTAAAAATGTCTTATTATATCCCATGCAAAGTAACAAAGACTTCAGTTTTCAGTTAAAACGAGGTGGTAACAAGGTCTCTATTTAAAAAGTACTGTATGTTTAAAAATATAAAACTAACTTTATAACTTTTCATCTTGTCATGCTAAAAAGAATAGTAAGGCAAAAAAAATTATGTTGATTTAAAGAATTACTGAAGATCCAGCTTTGAGAAATTTAGCAAAGGGGTCAGTAAAGGCCACAAGAGGTCAGTAAAGAAACGAACATTCAATGGGTCAATCCTTAGTCAATGGTGGTGTTAGTCTATTGTCTAAAGTCTTGAGTTAAACGGTATTTTGTATGGTGGAAAAGGAAAACGTGCAACTTTAAAAACACACATGAAAATTTATAGTTCTTGAATTCATGTGTGTGTGCTTGATTTGAGGTGAAGATTTAGGTTTGTTCTTTGGTGTGCCTGTTTTTAAATTTGAGCCTGTGTTTTTGAATTTGGGTTTTTAAACTTAGATAAGTGTTTTTGATTTTCAGATTGTGTTTTGAAATTGACTTTCTGTTTTTGATTTTAGATTTGTGTTTTTTTTAAATTTGTGTTTTTGAATTTGAGTTTATGTTTTTGATTTAAATTTGCGTTTGTTTATTTGAATTTGGGTTTATGTTTTAGAACTTGTGTGTGTGTTTTTGATTGGATTTGTCTTTCTAAACTTGAGTGGGTCTTGCATGTTTTGACTTTCAGAGGCACCATCGTTTTGTTTTTATTGTCGTATCAAATCCAACATGAAGAATCAAGTATATTCCTTAGAGGTGAAACTGAATTTAAACATTTTGAATTGTGACATTACCTAACTGAAGACGACCAGTTCTCTTTGATTACTGGTGACACTGGACTCAAATATTAATAATAATTTGAGCTTTTGTCCACTACTGTACTTGTATAACATACTCTGATCATTATACTACTGCTTGGTCTGTTAGGATGCACGTCTGCACATTAAAAAGAAAGAAATCTTAATAACCCCCTTAAATCCCTGTCCTCTTTAATAACAGTAAAACTTGAGCTCCTTCCCGTTCACAGTGGGAATGAAATAAAATGACACTAAAAGCTGGAGATGAGTCAACATTATGTGACAAGCCTCATTTTGCTCATCAAATGCCATTAAACATAATTGATGCCAAAGAACTTAGAATCTAAAATGCGGCAGAAGGAACAGAACGAGACTGAAAAGTAGAGAGAGAGAGATTCCTGTTGTCTCATGGTAACGCGACGGGTGAATTTAAGCCGTCAAAAAAACTGAAGGATTGTCAGCTCAGATGGGTAAAAGCCAGGAACTTGCAAAATCTCCACAGTAAGATCCTGTCAGGCTGCCCAAAAGAATGAGACTGACAGCACAGTGAGACAAAGAAACAAAGAAAAAAAAAAAAACATGAACCGATGCAAATGAAAAACAGCACAGGGAACTATTGTTTGGGAAATGAGGAGACTTGAAACAGGGCTGATATAGGGCCTATGTACACAAAGCCAATATAGGTAATGTGTAATTGGTGCGCGGGATGCAGAAATACCCTGGAGGACTGTTTTTATTCACAAGAACAGCCTCTGCAGCTGCATATAGCCGCTATAGCATAGATTAAAAAAGGAGATCATACAACATAGGCTTACTGTGTTTTAAAATGGAAAGGCAGTTTCTATTGAACAGGCATCGTTCTTTTTTTGAGAGGATAAGAAAGGTTGGGAAGGATTCTAAATGAAATCTAGAGATGTACCAGTCGATTTTGGTCAATTAAACAAACAGAAGTACTATTTGATTTTAAAGCAGCTGTTCACTCACCCAATGCACAAGGAGGCTTATCATTAACATTTATTCCAATAGTAACTAGGACAGCTTTTCATGAAAAGGTTTAAACATATGAAAGAATCTGACATTAAACAGCTGTATTGTAACATTTTAATGAGAAGATGCTAACTCTCCTTTTCAAGAACATTCTCTATTACTTCTTGTAAAACTCAACCAATATCCTAGAGCTTTCTACTTAAACTAGTGATGCTTTTGTATGATATTTTGTGCTTTTAATTGAAATGACAATGTAAAAACTCAAAGAATATTTTTAACCCTGGTATATACCCTATTAGTTTTCTCAAAGTTGCATTTGAATATACTTATTTTGTTTTGTCCCACATGATGCTTTCCAAATTTCTATTTTCACTAATCACCTATCTCCTTTTTGTCTGTGTTTACTTGTGATTACTCAACACATTTAGAATCTGAGTCCACAAGGTAATTCAAACACTGCTAAAGTTACTTTTTCCCTTAAAGAGGCGTGGTTTATCTCTTCCTCAGTTTTGAACATCTTTTTAACACATTTTAGATCAATTTTGTGTTTAATTATGAAGACAATGTAAATTACTGATCTACATAGGTCATAGTTTGCAACTAAATACATAAAAGAATAGGTTTCAGAGGTTTAAGATTCCAACACTAAAAAAGTGTGTAAATTAAAACTTCAGTCATAAATCAGCTTTCTCTTGTTTGCTTTGGCATTCTTGATTTCTGTTTCTGCTTGGTATTGTCCAATGACTGTTTCATTGTTTGATTGTCTAACATTGATGTTTACTAAATTTAAGTTTACTGAAGTCTTCAGACTACTAGAACAGGTACTTTTATTGATGCTCAGAAATTCATGTCTACAAAAATGAGCTGGTGCTATTGTATTGCTATCTAAAAGCACGTATTTGCCTTAATAAGTGGGGTTGTTGGAGTCGGCCATTTTGACCTGTATACAGTACACTAGGCCGGTGTCAGAGACAAGTGGGTTGACACTTCAGGGCCTCCGTACAGAGACGTCTGTGTGCTGAGGGGAGCCTCATACAGTCGCTCTCATCATTAGGGCCTGCTGCCTGCTCCCCTCTGGGTCTCAGCTCCTGACTGCGCTCCTCTGTGACAAAATGAAATCCAAGGGACAGCCCGAGTTTAGCTCCAGGCAACAGAAAACAGGGTCAGAGCAAGAGGCGGCCGACAGTGTACCTGACAGTGCATCAGCAGTGTCTGTTTACATGAAGACTTGCAGCTATAGTGCCACACAACATTATATACAGTAGATTTACCAGCTTTATTTACCCAACCCAGACTCTAACACACACTATACACACAATAATACTAAATGGATTAGTAAATATCGCAGAAATGTACAGACATGAACTATCTTGTACTCAACCATTGTTTCCTCATCTCCAACATCGGTCTTTTAGGGGAAAAAAAATGAATTAAAACAACATTTCAAATGTTTCAAAACACATTCTTATTTTTAAACTGATCTACTTTTACACTCAAATCTTCTCTGGTTGTGATATGTGGCTCCTCTGTTGGAGCTTTATCATCTGGCTCATCTCTACCCAGCCTAATAAATTTGAATCAATTCAAATTTAGCCAAATGTGGGAGGGTGTGTGCGTCGGGGTGGGGATGTTTGGGTTTAGGTGTGTCTGTATGTGATTGTGAGTGGGTTGTTTGGTGGTGGACTTTTTTTAGGCCGATTATTGGTCACTGTAATGCACTGTACATAGTACTTTGTCATATTTTATGCATGAAAAGTGCTTTATAAATAGAGTTGGATTTGATAATTCTAAAAATTATGGAGATAGATCACAAAACACACTTGTAGAATTAAGTGGGCTGTTAGGTATTAATAATTCTTGTGCTATGTGCAGTTTTGTTATATACAAATGAAACAATAGAGTTGCAATTATAAGACTCCACAAACAATAGTGTGATTGAAGTCAACACATGGTATGAAGTCAGAAGCTCTGTCTCAATCAGCAGCTGGAGTGTCCCACTACGGCAGGCACAGAAGGCCATGATTCAGACATCAGGCTTCATGTTGTTTTGCAGCTGATTTAGAAAAATATGAAATAACGGTGTGGTGCATGTTGGGTCTTTCTTCTGATAATTGCACAGCTTGAGTCCCTGAGTCCCTCCCTCTCTTCCTTCTCTTCTGTAAGATTATTGCTTCACTGCCTAGTGTATCTCAATGTAACGACCAATGGCAGGCAGCTTTAGTTCTTTCATTGTGGACATAGCACTCCCTCTTCTCCTCATGACATAAGCATGTGGTGGTCCAGCAGAGAGCTTAAGCCTGGAACCCCATGGACCAATCGAGTCCTCCACACAGGGGGCACTTCAGAATATTTATTCTTAATCATGCCTCTGTGGAGAAAACCCTGTGATAATTAGGCTTAAGGCAAGAGTGAGAATGTGGACACTACCAGTTCTGAACACTTTTAAAGCAAATACCTTCAAGAAAGTCCAGATAAAAACACACAACATGGTTCTCATTCATTTGCATAATTAGTGGTTTATGAAGAGAATTAATTATAGACTCTTATAGATTCTTATATTGCTATGTAGCACTAAAGATATGAGTTAGATGGGGAGTGCTTGTATAGGGTAAAATAAAAATGTGACCTAAGAAAACTGGTTAGTCTGTTTTACCATATTGTTTATTTAATTATAGTTTTAGTAAGTTTACCTGAAACTTTGTAATTCAGAAGTTTCAATGCAATATAGTACAGGTTGTATTATGTGTGCAGTGTCCAAAAACATTTCTACCTCAAGGTGAGGATTACTGGCCATCAAAATTCAGGAAGGCACATCTATATAAAAAATAAAAGTTTAGGAGCCAATGGTCTAACACAAACCCCAGAGAACAGAAAAGTTACATTCTGCTGTGTTTAAGTTTGTGCACACCACAAAAGTCTGATCCTTTCCTTTAGGAGCAGTGGTTTAGACTTACAGCAGGAAGGATGGGGACTCAGGTCTTAGCCAATGGTTACCACTAACTACAAACGGAATATAACAAGAGGGACTTATTCAAATGACTCTATGGAAACCCATCTTTGTACTGCTGGTGCATGACATCGCACTGATTTGATTTAGCTCAGCCATGTCCAAATATGCTCAATGCTGTCATTCTGGAAAAGACCTCTAGCCACACATTCAAGGTCCACCGTGTTTTCATTAAAATGTGTCGGGAGCCTCGTGGCTGATTCTCCTTCTGGAATTCAGTGGTCAATAAAATCAAATGAATGACTTTAAGCCAGCACCCTGTGCTCATTACCGGGGTCGCAGAGATGGATTGGACGTATCCAATACGCTGAGTGATTCCAGAAAAAGAATGCATTGATTGGGGCCAAGACTTAGCTCTGCAGGAAAATATTAATTTGGTAAACAGCACTGTGCTTGACCAAGAGCTAAGAAAATACTGAAGACGTACTAGACCAAAAACAATATTATGAAGAGGCCCATCTACAGTTGAAAATATGTCATTGTGAACTAATAATTATAATACACTCAATTACTTATTTGTTGCTAGAATATAATGTTGCAACACAGGTAGAGGACAGAAAAGGCCATTTTACTTACAAGATGAAGACTGTGCTTATCAGACCACATGACACAGGCAGTAAATAAATACGTTCTAAAAATACAAGTAATCCATATAGTCTAAACATTCATCAGCCGCTAAGAGCCGGTGACAGAGTGAAAAGCTTCATTCACAAAAAGCAGCAGTATTTTTTATGCGCCTCGTACATGGGACACATAAAAGTAATTTGAGTTAATCCCAACTGTTGGCACCATTACCTCCCAGTGAGAAGAATCCAGGCTTTTCCATTAGTCCCGCATCTATAAATCGACAGCATTAGATCATACTGCCAGTGCGTCCGACAGCATTCAATCAAACGCCCCATTCAGACCTTTTACATAAGAGCATTTGTGTGCCCCTCGGGTCCACAGCCATCACAGGACAACAATGTTACCTCCGACACACTCCCTATCGGCAAAATGGATGTTTCTTTTGAGCCTGTCCATCAGTCACACATATGTTTGGGTAATGGGCTCTTTGTAATGCTGCTTAATGCTCAGCGCTGTGGTCGGCGCTGTCCCACAGGGTTAGCACCAGGAGGTCGATCACTTCCTGCTCCGGTGTGGTTCAGAGCAAAGTCACATGGGATGTACAAATTAGCGCATGAAAAGGAAACAGATCTTCAGCACACGGGGAGAACAATGGCTTTTACTTGGTTTGCATTGTTTGGTTGGAAATAAGAGAAAGTAAAGTTAATGATGAACTGACAGCTTCCACCTGCTCTCATGTGTCACTTTGTTTGGAGTTTTATTAAGGATTCCAACTGTAAAACATCTTTGTTCTATTACTTAACAATATTTAAGTAAGGATATGCAACCCAAACATCAATTCAGATGGATTTATTTAAAACAGCTCTGCTCCAAACAATATGCTTTCACATTATTGGCTAATATTTGTCCATTAGAAACCCTAAACCAGTGGTCCCAGGCCAGTTTTGTCACAACTTCAAGTATCACCTAACCTAACCTGAGATTTTAGATGAATAAATGCATTTTAGTGGAATATTGTCAATCATTACCATTGCATTTTCAAGTTTTAAAACAACGTTCACCCCAAATCCAGAAAAAAAAGTCATAATTTAACACAATTAACATTCTAGATTCTAATCATGTTGATTTTTTTTTTTTCAGCTTGCATACTCCTGGTTGAGAACACCTCACTAAATATCAATTACACAGCCTTGGTCAGACTAATAGATTTGTCCATTGTCACTTTATGTAATAACTCAATTATCTTGACAATGCTAACAATGCTAAGCCCTCAGGCAGTCTTGAGTATTTTTATGGTTATACATATTCATGGCTATAGGACAGGACTATTCAACTGAACTTTCTAGAAGGCCAGATTTTACCAAGGTCCAAGTCTTCGGGGTCGGGTATTTGCACAATACGTCACCACTTATGACATGAGGTTGGACCAAATATTCACTGGAGTAGATAGTGATAATAACTAACGGTGCAGTTTATTTGTATTGCTCTACACAATGTCTAAATCAACGTCAAAGAACATAACTAAGTCTAAACCTGCAGTATCTCAACATTTAACCAGATGTGAACCAGAAATAACCAAGCAGAATAAAAATTAAATCAGGACTGTAAGAAGACAATCTTTAATTGGATAATGAGTGAACAAATTATTAAATTAAGTCATGTTTATCCTTATTTTAGCTTTTTTTTTTTCGTCATGTTTATCTCAAACTTTAACTGTTTTGCTTAAAAAATAAGAAAAATACAAAATTTTCTCACTGGAAATTAGCCAAAATGACACTAGAATTAAGACAAGAAAAACACACTGAATTTATGTGGCAAATCCTATTTCCAGACAGTAAAAATCAAGGAAACTATTACCTAGTTAAAACACTTAATAAACCAGAATTAAATCTACAAAACCAAAAATATATTTTTGTAACATTAGGAAAGTGAATTGAGGGCTGGTTCAGATTTTTGGAAGGCCAATTTGGCACCCGGACCTTAAGTTAAATAGGCCTGCTATAGGGTGTTATTGTATTATTTTATTGAAATTGTTTTACATTCAGTGCAATCCTGTACAGACTTTGCATCAAAGTGCTTTACAAATTAGATTGGGAAATGTGGGTGAAATGTCATGCCTAATGACACAACTATCGAAAGAATGTTTGCTTTAAGGCAGGAGTACGCACCTTTGGCAGTATAAGTAAATAATACACTTGTGAAACACAGCTAATAAAAATTTTATTATTTAAGTTTTCTTTTTTTAATCTTCAAATATAACATTAAAAGAGCTACGAGGTTTTCTTTTGTCAGGCAACTGTTGCAAGGCAGGTTTTACACCAGAAGACAGCAGAGACCCAACACATGCTTCAGCATTCCGAAAATATATGTAACCATCATAGAGACTTTAGAAAATGTAAACAAGAGAAACATTTGACTTGATCTTTAAATGTATACCATTCACTATTCAGGTTTACAAGAAAAAACAGTGTCCAGAGATGGTCTGAAAACTGAAGGCTTATCATCTATATTTTATGTTTATTGCCGGTCATTTCCATTGATATGTACTGTATATTTCACACATGTCTGTAGGTCTCCAGGGTCTTAGGCATTCAACACATGATGTACAGTTTAATAAGGAGTTCGCTGGACCATGGGAGACATATTGGCTGCCTACAGGTCTTGAGGAGTTGATTGATACAGAGAAGGAGACAGCTCTAAGCTCGTGGGACGCAGCAGCTGAAGAACATGTCCTGTGTCATCAGTTACAGCAGATTAGGAGAATTCATCCCTGTGTAGCCACAAAGAGCAATCAGGGCCTCTCCACCTCACCGGTCTATGAGTCTGTAGTGAGAGCCCATCTGTTCCACTGGATTCACCCGGACCATACATCAAACCGCCCACTGCTCCACTGGTCACAGCAGCAACAGTGACAAACTCAAACACCATTGGTCAGCAAAGTGTAGGAATGAGTGTTTTACAAAAGTTCACTCCATTTGAGTATTGAAGTGTGGCTGATCAATGTAATTAAAATCAATCACATGAAAGAAAGATGTGCCAGCTTGGAATGCAATTGACACGACAGGAAATCAATAACTAATCATTGACTTAAAATATTGTTTATTGGATATTTACATTTGTGAACTTTTCACCCTGTAAGAATGGTGTAGTGTTTCATTCACAGACAACTGTGACATCAGTAAGTGGTGAAGTTAAAGTTAAAGGAGACCTATTGTGATTTTTCTCTGTATTTAGGAAGAAACTATGGCATAACTAGATCAATAATTCATGTTTTGTTCATTGCAAACAAAAAAAAAAAAATGTTAAAAGGCTTAGAAATAGAACAGGTTCATTGACTTACTGTTCAAAACTGCAGAACTGATAAGCCCCTCCTCTTTATTGTAAAACTCAACTTTATAGGCCGTAGATGTAAAAATTACTATTTTTTTGTTGTTGTGGGAAAGTGATTTTCTGAGCCTGGAGCATCAGCTGCAAGACAACGCAAATAAAACTTTGGGTAAACTAATGATGAGAGAACACTGCTAACATGATTAAAAACTCAGAAAAGTAGGTTTACATAGGTCCCCTTTAACAGCTAGCTTAGCCCCAATGGAACTGGTTGACTTTACAACATGTCTATTCAACTTAAGCCAATCAGGCCCTTCAAGCATTAAATCTAGCCCATTAAACTATTGAAATTTTATTTGTTCTAATTTATTGCTTTAATTCTTTGTTAGTAGTAGCTTATTCGATTTTGTCTTAGTCTTTGTTCAAAGGCTTTTACATGCTGCATCTAATCAGGATAGTTCTTGTTTAGTACTGTGGTGGCCATTTTGTGGAATTTTGTAAGATATATTTTTAAGATAAGTTTTAATAGTGATTTTGCGATGCTTAGAACAGTTTAGTGTGACCTCGTCTTGTGTCCATCGAAGTACTGCATTATGCATTTCTGTCCCAGAGAACAAGAATCTGGACCTTGGAAAAATACAGTTGAAAATATCTACAATATAGCAAAATTACTTTGAAGTTATTGCCATTTAATTAATATTTTGTTTTACATTTTGTTCTGTTTTTGAGATTCTGTCAGGTTAAAACAGCATTCTAGTGAAGCTAAGGTAAAGGAGCTTGATTTTGATGAAGAACTAGCATTAGAGCAGAAATCAGAGGAATAAAGACATTTGATACTTCATTAAAATGTACTGTTTTTAAAAATATCAACAAGAGCTATTTGACATTGTGGCTGAGTGTTGTGAAGCGTATGCCAATATCATGTTGATTAGTGCCCTTGTTTATAATTCATCACTGCGATGTAAAGACATTTAGACAAATACATATAAAAAACAGCAGATCTCCTGTCCCAATTTGAACTTTCCACCTCAGGCCACACACACTGCTCTATGTCCCAGATCCAGAGCAGACCGGCTCACTGTCGGAAAAATGGAGATTGCACATGGCACTGCTCCGTAATGAATACGTTTCCAGCTATGTTTACCTTATAGAGCGTGGTCTTGTTATACACACACACAAAAAAAGCTTTCTAAAAATATTTCTTTAGAAAAATGGGAATTGTGTGTTTAAGAACATAAACAGTGAATCTTTATTTCTGCATTTATCTTTAACACATTTTTTCTTACTTTACTGTTGTGGTAATGAGATAAAGCAAAAAGGCATGTAGGTATATGAAGGTGAAAAAAAAAGTTCACTAGCAAGAAAATATTACAGGAGCGAAGAATCTGGAATGTATTAAACTAAATCTGTGGGCTCTTAACCTTATTACACAAGTGTTTGCTCATTTTCATTTACCAATTAGCCAGTGTTGGGAGTAACAGAATACATGTACAGCTGATCCATATACAGAATACTATTTATGAGTACTTGTATATCGTTACAGTTACGTCTTTTAATCGAGGTATTTAGAACACACTCTTACTAAATCAATGGAATGATGCATTTTTAAAATAAGTGTAGACCCGTTATTAAATTGACCACACAAAACCAATGCTTCACAGCAGCGTGCTTGTCTTGTAGTGCCTCACTACTTCACAGCGCTTCAGGGCCATAAAAAAATCAGTGTCCAATCAGATTTGGCGTTGTTTAAGGGGCTTTTCTACCTGCAGACAGCTTGACCAAAAAGATTGTCCCTTTATTGACAGTTAAATTAGAACATTTATGAAGGGATTCATTTTCCAAAAAGGAAAAGTTTGTTTTTCCTATTATTAATACTCGCGGAGGAAACGATGAATGAACTGTTGTTGGACTAAACCCAAGATGATCTGAATCTGACGTGAACTCCTCCACTCGGCTCTGGCGAGTGTGACTAAAAAAGTGCTGTGTTGATAAGTTATTTATACCATGGTCAGTGAGAATTGTTTACATTGTGACAATTCATCAGGTGATCCATAGTAGAAGTCTTCAAAGCATCTGGACAGTGTTTCCGAAGATCAAGACGTTTCGACTCTCATCCGAAAGTCATTTTCAATCTGGAAGTCAGATTCAGATCATCAGAATTGAAAATGACTTTCGGATGAGAGTCGAAACGTCTTGATCTTCGAAACACTGTCCAGATGACTACTTGAAGACTTCTAATACGCACACGTAGTTCGGCAGGTTAAATCACCTACATATCAGTGCGCTGAACGCGTCTCCATGGCAACGCGCAACATCTGAGCAAAACCAATGAACTTTTGACAGGCCGAGATGGAAGAGCAAGAGTCTCTGTAGCGCTGTCGCTGTCTGACTCTTTCATAATAAAACGAGCAACAGAGGATTATGTTGAGGCTTTTATTACAACACACAGGAAGTGATACTTGGTTCGGTGACTTGACCGTCTTGACACAAGTTAGCTAGCTTTCTAGTTTTTGATAGACTCGTCATATTTTAAGCAACATAAGGACACATCGCAACAATTTTATCTACTTTTTGTAAGAGACCGCTACTAATCTCCTCCAAGGTGGACTGAGATCTACAACAGTCTGTGCAATGCCCATGCTGATTATGAGCAGTGAATGAATGTACCCGTTTTTCGTTTGACCACCAAAGCCTGTGCATTTTTAATGCACTTAACATCACTGTTGATGTTTTCCGCGTCGTGCATTATATCTGTGTAATGCATTGTTGGTTTACATGATGACAAGGTTACCTTATTAGCAAAAGGAGCACGTAAGTTGCTTTTGAACTCTTTGGCGTTTTGTGGCACTGCACCCTCCCTACTATCAGCAGCTGAAGACGTATTTTACGCTTAAAAGATTCTTTTGACACATCGTTATTTTCTGCTAAATGTTTTCTGACTTAAGAAGACAAAGGTTTTTGTATGAAAAAGTAGATGCTGGCTATTTTATGTTCTTTTTGACTGAATGATCAGTTTACAAACTCCAAAAGTTACACAAGAAAAGATTATTGAGAGTTTGAGGAAAAGCTTTGTTTTAGCGTGAGAGAAAATTGTAAACAAGCTTTTTACAGGCCTCATTTGTCATAAACTAAATGCTCAATGGCAATTTATTACTCTAATAAAACATAAACCTTACCAAGACAAACAGCTAAGCGCTAAGCTACTAAATCTGTGTCTAAATGTGCGATGTACTTGGACAGGCCTGAGAGTCTTACCTTCTAATGAAAATAATCACCAGATGAACCTCTTATTGATCTCCAGCACAATTCCTCTTTCTCAAAAACATGTCCAAGTGCTCCTCGGTCCTGCAGTCGGCTTCATGCCATGCCGTTACGGTGGGCTAGTTGTTTTGAATTCTTCCGTGTGTTACGGGGGTTCGGAAGCTAGATGGCAGTATTTACCAATGATTATTTATTTTATTTTCATTAAACAGCCTTTACAACAGCCGTCCATTGTATAAAACCGAGAGCTTTTGCTAAATAAATAGAAATAATGACGATAATCCAGTGAAGGAGGACGAGCGCGGGAAAATGCGACCCGCACCACTCACATTTATGAGTCTGTCTGCGCTTACAGAGGCAAACTCGGTAAGTTTACAAAACGTCATGGCGCACATCCAGGCAAGTGCCAATGGACGGTAATTTGATATATCGTAATATTGAACATTTTAACTTACGCAATGCACCTTTAATTTGCATTTCAATACAAAATAAGTAAAAAAAAAACTTGACTTAGTAAAGAAACAGAATACATTACAAAATACTTTTCAAACCATGTCTTTAATATTCTGTAAACAATCCAACAAATCTCTTTGTATCTAATCAGGTGGAAATTAGTCTGTAATGCCTTGAATATGGCTAATAATGTCCCGTTTGTTCACCAAACTCTGCTAGGTTTTTCTTTTGTTATTTTTAGCATTGTGGCTAACTTCCATTAGCAACACAGCTGCTAAAAAAGCTTAAAACACATTGTAATGAACAATTGGGAGGTTTATAGTGCATTAGGTAATTGAGCAAAACATTTGGACTGAAGTAGAAAGCTTAAAGTAATTATTTGTTAGTTTTAAGAAAGCAAAAACCAGGTATAGCTTTAAAAAAAATCATTTAAGTAATCCTTTTATGTCCTGCAACTGCCCAGAAACTTTCTCACCAACCCTCTAGCTCACACACAGCTTCGTACTTAGCTATGAATATTAATTTGAACAAGTTAATCATCGAGTTAAACATGTAGAACTAAAAATGTCATGTAAAGCAACTTCTCTACATTCAAAAGTAAAAAAAAAAAGAACAATTAACTTAAGAATGACAATTGAACTCAGAGTTTCTGATAACATTCTGCTGTTTTATACATATAAGCCCTTCTCTTTAAAGAAAATAAAACCTGTTTACTATGTGCATTTGAGGAGCAGCGACATTCATTGGTCAAAACAGCATCAGAAAGTCTACAGATTTGTGTTTCTGCCTCTAAGGTCACCTCAAGTACGTTCAGCGGCTGATGAAATAGGACTGTAATGGTTTGTTTTGTTGATCGCAAAATAATATTTCACTTTGCAAGGGTGAGGTCGCACCAATAACAAACACTTGAAATAAATTACGACTTTTAGACACCCCAAAATACTTGCAGCCTGGACTTAGCTTTGAATTGGAAAAATAAGAATTTGTTTTTCTTGGAATGATTTCAAATGCTCCTTGAAAGCACAAGGCTATAGCAGGAAGTGCATGTTTTTGTCTCACAGTCCCTGGGTTTGAATGCTATTATGAAGACGATTTAGCGTTAGCTGCTTCATATCTCCGCACTGAAAGGACGGCTAATTCACTAAAGCGCTGCAAATGATAGATTACTTCAAGACTATTCATACATTCAAATGGAGACTTTTAATTGCACCAGAGCATTTTCACCTGCACAATCATTTCTTTTTCATGAGCAAGTAATTGACTCCCTCATATTATGGGTGTCTTCCGGTGTACTAATCCTGAGGAGAGAAGTGTAGATGCTTTGGGGCAGGGCATGCATGAATCACCACAGTCTGATATCGATCGGCTCTCCCTCATTGAAAAACAACTTAATGAACATTGGCCGGGGCGTCACACAATGCATCAGCTTGTTCCTGCAGATAAGTGTTCTCTGAGACTGACAAGGGGAAAAATAGGAAGCCCACGGACACCGCAGTCCAGCGCGGCCCGGATCCATAGATTTATCGATCCCATCTCCAGATAAGAGATGTGGGAATAATGACACTATGAGCGCCGGAGCTGGGACGGCCCACGTGAGCAGAGGGTGAGGGCAGGACAGCAGCTGAAGACTGTTTCTGATGGGGCATTAGTATTGATATGTTTGAGACTCACTGACACTTTCTGAAACACTGATTGCATCGTAAGTAGAGGCAATCATTCGGTGTAAATCTGTGAACTATAGGTGTACGGACTTTCTGGACGTGTCAGTTGGGAGGATGCAAATGTCAGTCGCTCTTTTTCCAAAACACATGAGTAAAACTGCAGAAACAAGTGGATTTTTATCTCTTTATTACTACAAATCTTGCCTGAGTAGAATAGTTTTTAGTTCAAATTGAAACACTTTCTGAATTAGTGATGGGACTTTTTGAAAAGATTTGAAACATAATGAATCGTTCGGCTCAAAGAGTTGTTCACAAATCTGACTTTTTTTTTTTTTTTTAACTCACCTCAGTCCACCCTGTATTTATTAAAAGTGTCTATTCAAATACACCCAAAAAACAAGATTTGTTCCTTGATTTTTAAGGTTTAAAATGATGTGTGTTTTATTACATACAACTCATATTCATGGAGAAATGATCCAAATAAAGACACAAACTTAGATGTGTTTAAGTGTAAAGTTACTGCGGGAATATGAGAACACAGTCAGACTTTTATCATCACCCATAAAATCCGGCCGCCATGAAAAAAAATCAGCGATCCCGACCTGTGATTCCAAAGACAACAACAGTACTGAGTCTGAGGAGACAGCAGGAGAGTAAATGTTGTTGTATTTTTGTATTATTTTGGGTGTATGGAAGAAAATATGATGAAATGATAATAGAAAAATAGAGAGAAAATGGATGACTTCATTACATTACGGTTGTTATTATCGCTGATTGTGCAATAACAATATATTTTCCATATTGTGCAGCCGTAGCAAACACTCATTAAAACATGAAAGGCAATCGTAGCCAAAATTGATGACCTTTGCAGCCACACAAAGGCAAACTCCCCAGGGAAAGCCTAAAAATAATAGGGACTAGAAACTAAGCATCTTTACCTAACTATTGTAGCGAGCCCTAAAGGCCACAAGAGTTCTCCTCTGTTCCTCCAAAGTACACTTTGTCCCAGTTTCTGCACCAGATGGGCACACTTTTAACTACTGCGCCTTCTCACAGATCATTATCATGGACACAGCAAAAATGAGCCGCCAAAGAGGTTTGCTGCATCGCTTTCCTCTTTTTATCTTTGAAATTAAATAAGAAATGAACCTAAATGCAACCCACTCTGGTTGCCTAGTCATTTTGTGCCAGACAGTGTTGGGCAATGCTGCTTAGAGTGATAAATACACATGGTAAACTATCAAAATGGTTACAAAAACACACAGAAAACTGTTCACTATTTCAGTAAATCCAAGTGCAAGGTCTCTGGCTTCCCAACAACTCAGCATCTCACGATCTCTCAGGGTGGAGTGCATGTTCTCCCTGTGTTACCGCCGTACTCCTGCTTCCTTTCACCTCCAAAAACATACATGTAGTATAAATTATTTAGGTATTACTGTAAATGTCTCTAGGGAACGAGAGAGTGAATGGTCTCCAACCCTGCGACGAGTTGGCCACTGTTCAGGGTGTACTCCGCTTAAGGCCCAAAGTCACTGGGAGTAGTTCCAGTCCCTTGCTACCCTACACTCTTAAAACACATTAAAAAATAAGACAAAAAATGTTATTTTTAACACAATAGTATGTCTAGTGAAGGACAACGCAACATGTGTTGGACATTTAACACATTTGTTAAATGATTCAGCAGATTTCAAATCAATGTGTTTCTCATACAGTGCCAGACCAGCTTTAGTAAAGCCTTTCATTTCATACTGGGTTTGGGGATGTGGGGATCAAACCTGGGATCTTTGGACTGTGAGACATACGTACTACCCACTCAGCCACCGAGACAACTGCTGTTTTGACATATTTGACTACAGTTTATGTTGCTGTGTGTCCTACACTCTGATTGAGTAATAGGTTAACACAAAGATGTGTTTTGAGTCCTGTGACATGATTGGTTACTCAGTTAACACAAGTTTGTGCTATGCATCCTACAATATGATTGGTTGATAGGTTGACACAAAGATGTGTAGCGCTAGTTTTAACACAACATGTGTTTAAACAACTGTAACACATAAAAATGAACACATTATGTTTTAAGAGTGTAGCAGGAACAAGCAGTAGAACATAAATGAATGAATATTTCACTAAAACAACAACTGCACTATTGCATACAAATCAATTTTGGGACACAAATAAAACAAAGTGACTATTATCATAAAATCATTAGAGTCTTAACATTAGAATGTAACAGATTAGCCACTGCAAAGCTTTACTTGTGTCTAATTAAGTCAACAAAATGCAATGTCCTGTGTTTCACAAAGTAAGAAAACATCCTATGAATTTCCCATAGAATGCAGTGTTAGCATGCAGTCACAGAGTGCACCATCATTACCTAAAACTGCCGGTTATGGGTCAAGGTGAGAGAGCGTGAGTTGAGTCCAGATCACATGAAACATCATTATTTACAGGCAGACTTTGACATAGCTGTAATGAGATCCTTTCCGATCGCACACATCTCGCTGTCGGCACAGGTCTATATTCATCACGATAAGAGAACAGACTTGTCAGAGAGTTCAAATTGATCCTCCATAATCCCACCGAAGGTCATATTGCCTCGGTGGTCAGTGATCTCCTTTCAAAACTGTGCCCAGACGAGGTACGGTCCACAAATAAGACGTGGGAGAGCTTTTGCACAATAATCTATAACTCATTTGCAGCGACGTGCCCTTTGTCTCGGAGCGTCCAAAGGCCAAGCAGGGATCCAGCCCAGAGAACACAAAAAGATCATCAATGTGCATCGATACAGTGTGACCCCTGTGGGTAACTGGGCCTGTCATATTTACATATAGAGGCTCAGTGTACACGGAAAACAGACCAGACCAATGGATACGGATCAAGAGAAGACTCAGAAGTGACAGGTTTGACTACATTTTCAGAACGAACAAAAGAAAGAAAGAATGTAAGAAAGAACAAAAGAAAGAAAGAATGAAAGAAAGAAAGTAAGAAAGAACAAAAGAAAGAAAGAATGAACAAAAGAAAGAAAGAACGAACGAACGAAAGAATGAAAGAACAAACAAACGAACAAAAGAAAGACAGAAAAAAAGAATGAACAAAAGAAAGAAAGAACAAAAGAAAGAACGAACAAAAGAAAGAACGAAAGAAATAATAAACAAACGAACAAAAGAAAGAAAGAAGATTTAGAATGATTGACTCTTTTAGTATAACATGCTATACAGCATTCATGAACATAAATGAATAAAAGACATGGAGCAGTAATGAGCTCTGATCAGAGATCCATCAATTCTCTCTACTGAGAACCAATTATCTTAGAACAGACTTTAACAAAACTATTTAAACTGTTCTTGTCTTTCACAGAGAGAAATCTAAACCAGAGAACAAAAAAAAAAAAAAAAGGTTAGAAGCCTTTAAAAGTATAGGAGCAATAACAAGCTTCAGCCAATCAAGTGTTTCTTAAAAGCATCTTAAAAGTGTTGTGATCTTCCATTAGTCGCTTTATTCACACAACGCATGTACAATCCTTTTTCATACAAGAAACACAATTTATTTTTAATTTAGACGTAATTATGAGAGCTCATTAAAAATGTTATTAAGCTAAATCACTTGTAAACATGCAATAAAACCCACAGGCACTTTCCAGTGAACCCACTGTGTTTTTCATTGAATCCTTCTCATGCAGCAGCTGCTTCTTTTTCAAAATGAAACTGACTTTTATCTGTTATGGTTTCAAAAATTATAGACGGAGTTATTTATCAGATCAATATTACAAATGGTCCAAAGTATTTCATTGTGAAGTTACTTTTAGCCTCTTCAGTGCAGAGAAATGCACAAGGAGAGAAATATCCAAAAGTAAACAGCAGCGTCTTTTGGCTAAACTACTTTTGGGCAGGGTGGATCAAAGACACACTCTTATCTGCACAAAGAGAAGAGGAGCTGTAAAGGGATTGCCACTTTCACGAAGAGAAAGTGTTTTGGGAAAATATTGTAAAATAAATTCAGAATTATTTTCAGACAAACACGTGTTCTTTGGAGATACCACCACACGAAGAAGTGTTGCAGTTGCTTTTCAGCACACTCACATTCAGAGTGAACTAAAACATGCAATAACTCATTTATGAATGAAGACTATTTATACAAAGAGAGTCATTCACTGTAAAACAGGCACTTTATTCTGATTTAAATGAATGAACAGTATAATGATTAGAATCATTTTTTCTTTATGTCAACACTATAATTAAGTTTCCTAGAGCAGTAGACTACAAAAAAGATGTTATTTTGTGCTGTGATACTTTAATCATATTTCTAAATCAAGACTTCATCAAACATTGCTAGTTGTAATTACCTTCACTTGTTTCAATCTCTTTCTGTAGTTCTGATCATTTGCTCAAAATGTAAATGACAAATTATCTAACGTATATTCTACATAACAATAATTATTGCATTTTCTATACGAGCTTCATAATTTTAGTCAGATTCGAAAACCACACACTTCTTAGGCAAGGTGATGGTACAGATACACAATCTTGTTCCATTTTATCTGCCCAACTATAATATCAGTCTAATAATGAACCAACTGCAGTATGGGTTTTAAAATGCACTGTATTTTTGGTATGTGTGGGAAGAGGAGTCTACAGTTACCTTTTCTTCGTGAGATTATATCACTTTGCCGATAATCTACACAGTATGGCTTTAAACTGTCAATAGAAACAAGCATGTGGTGATACCAAGCAAAAAATAAAAGTCAGTCAGACCTGTGGACAGCTCACTGCGAAAAAGGTCTTTCCAAAATTATTTTGCGGTAAAAATATCTAATTTCAAGTGAAATAATTTGCCAGTGCAGTAAGAAAATCTGACTATACTGTAGTTGTTCTGAGCAGAAAATGCTAGTTTCAAGTTTGCGGCGCTCACAGCAAAAAGGTTGCGAGTTCGCACGGCCCGGGGCCTTTCTGTGTGGAGTTTGCATGTTCCTCCCCGTGTCTGGGTGGTTTTCCTCCGGACACTCCGGTTTCCCGACCAACCAATAACATACAGGTTAGGAACACTTGGTGACAGTCGGAGGTTGAGACGCCAGATGTTAGACGAATCGCCTCTGGTGAGCTGCCCCAGGGCAGTTTACTATCACTGAGTGGGGAGGGAGGGGTTCATCTCACTGTGAAGCGCTTTGTGGACTCGGTGTCTGTGAAAAGCCAATACAAATAAATATTACTTACTTACTATTGACAATTTTTACGCAAATCTATTCTTGATTCAAGCAGTTATGATTTTTATATGTAGATAAGGTAAATCAGGACAGAATTTCTTAAAACAAGGCAAACAATCTTAGTAAGACTTTTAAGTGAAAAATCTTAAAAGTCTTAGACTCGAGCTGAGTCGAACTTCAGCTTTGAGTTACTTGGAAGGTGATCTACAAATCCAATGTGTCATAAATAATAACGTAGCCAGTAGATCACCTAAAACCACGCCTAAGTCTTTTACACATATTTACTCAAACGTTAATTGTGGAGTGTGTCTGTATGTAGCAGCAGCATGTAACATGGAATAATAAATGGGTACAAATTATATGCCCAACAGTGTAAAAATGATAAATTGGTTCAGGCGCAGGCACAATACAAATTAGAAGCCCAAATGAATGTGTTGTGAGCTGTGAGAAAAATGGTGAGTGTTTCTGTGTTGTTAAGCTGCTGCTACTGGCACACTGAGCCTTCATCTGGGATAGTGTCGCTCCCAGGATTCAAGTCCTGTTTTAATTGACTGTCAATCAAACACGTGGCCAGCAGTTACACCCGGATTTTGTAGATTCCTTTATAATATTCCTGACAACAAATCAATAAACAAGAGCTTGAGCAGAGGGAGAGATTTCCTGTCATTAACAAGTTGTCGATCTGGTCTGTTGTTCCGATGTGCTTTGTTCATCATTGGTCGGCTGCCTGTCACACAGCAATGAGGCTTTGGGTATTAGCATGTTCAAGTTGATGCTCTTTCACAAACAGTACAGAGATATGTTTTAGTAAGTTATAAACAAAGGTGTATCTAAAAAAAAACAAACTAAATATTCATTGGTCAGAAGTGACATTCTTGTTGGCAGTCATTTTGTCATGTGCTGCACTGTGTCAAGTCTAAAGTATCCTTCTCTCTTCTAACATCATTTTCTAACATCACCAAAGGCATTACATCAGAAAGAACCATTTGTGTGATGTTTTTTTATCAGCAAACTTAGCCTATTGTAGGTGGAATGGTATGTGATCAAATAGGGCTGGGTAATATGGCAAAACAACAGCAACATCATCATCAGCAACAAAAATCGTTAGCAATAATACTTTGAGGAGGCAAATCACAGTTTCAGTTTGATCGTGTACCCTGTTCATTTACCTGCTGCCATTGAGGTAAATGCAACCAGATTGCTCACTCTGTGATTTGTAAAAACAGCTGTAATATAGAAATGTTCTAATCTTGCTTCCAGGGCTTGTGTGATCTAGACCAGGGGTTCAAAAGTGGGGTTGCGAAGCAAAATCTGGGGATCGCAAAATGGTTTTATGATGTAATTTTACACTTTCGACCTGGTTTTGAATAGCGATGCACCAATCCGATACTAGGATTGAATATCAGTGCCAAAATTTTACTGGATCGGGAATCGGCTCCATGATATCGATTCAGCCGATATCCGCCTTTAGCTGGACATAATGAGACGTATTTACTGGCTGATGTTGCTCTAGAACGACATTGTTTAGTTGTGACTTAACCTTGGTATCTGAACTGAAAAAGCTGGACTAGTGCACTCCTTTTGACAATGTTTTTTTTTTTTTTTTTTTTACTAGAAGCATTATATTTGATAGCATTTTAGTCATATAAAGCAAAGACATACTAAAATAAACGCATTTACCGCTATTTTCCAACTTACAATTATTACAAGCATCTATTTTAGTTTNGTTCTTCGTGTGTTACGGGGTTCGGAAGCTAGATGGCAGTATTTACCAATGATTATTTATTTTATTTTCATTAAACATTTTACAACAGCCGTCCATTGTATAAAACCGAGAGCTTTTGCTAAATAAATAGAAATAATGACGATAATCCAGTGAAGGAGGACGAGCGCGGGAAAATGCGACCCGCACCACTCACATTTATGAGTCTGTCTGCGCTTACAGAGGCAAACTCGGTAAGTTTACAAAACGTCATGGCGCACATCCAGGCAAGTGCCAATGGACGGTAATTTGATATATCGTAATATTGAACATTTTAACTTACGCAATGCACCTTTAATTTGCATTTCAATACAAAATAAGTAAAAAAAAAACTTGACTTAGTAAAGAAACAGAATACATTACAAAATACTTTTCAAACCATGTCTTTAATATTCTGTAAACAATCAACAAATCTCTTTGTATCTAATCAGGTGGAAATTAGTCTGTAATGCCTTGATATGGCTAATAATGTCCCGTTTGTTCACCAAACTCTGCTAGGTTTTTCTTTTGTTATTTTTAGCATTGTGGCTAACTTCCATTAGCAACACAGCTGCTAAAAAAGCTTAAAACACATTGTAATGAACAATTGGGAGGCATATAGTAAATTGAGCAAAACATTTGGACTGAAGTAGAAAGCTTAAAAGTAATTATTTGTTAGTTTTAAGAAAGCAAAAACCAGGTATAGCTTTAAAAAAAAAATCATTTAAGTAATCCTTTTATGTCCTGCAACTGCCCAGAAAACTTCTCACCAACCCTCTAGCTCACACACAGCTTCGTACTTAGCTATGAATACTAATTTGAAAAGTTAATCATCGAGTTAAACATGTAGAACTAAAAATGTCATGTAAAGCAACTTCTCTACATTAAAAAGTAAAAAAAAAAGAAACAATTAACTTAAGAATGACAATTGAACTCAGAGTTTCTGATAACATTCTGCTGTTTTATACATAAGCCCCTCTTTAAAGAAAATAAACTGTTTACTATGTGCATTTGAGGAGCAGCGACATTCATTGGTCAAAACAGCATCAGAAAGTCTACAGATTTTGTTTCTGCCTCTAAGGTCACCTCAAGTACGTTCAGCGGCTGATGAAAATAGGACTGTAATGTTTGTTTTGTTGATCGCAAAATAATATTTCACTTTGCAAGGGTGAGGTCGCACCAATAACAAACACTTGAAATAAATTACGACTTTTAGACACCCCAAAATACTTGCAGCCCTGGACTTTAGCTTTGAATTGGAAAAATAAGAATTTGTTTTTCTTGGAATGATTTCAAATGCTCCTGAAAGCACAAGGCTATAGCAGGAAGTGCATGTTTTTGTCTCACAGTCCCCTGGGTTTGAATGCTATTATGAAGACGATTTAGCGTTAGCTGCTTCATATCTCCGCACTGAAAGGACGGCTAATTCACTAAAGCGCTGCAAATGATAGATTACTTCAAGACTATTCATACATTCAATGGAGACTTTTAATTGCACCAGAGCATTTTCACCTGCACAATCATTTCTTTTCATGAGCAAGTAATTGACTCCCTCATATTATGGGTGTCTTCCGGTGTACTAATCCTGAGGAGAGAAGTGTAGATGCTTTGGGGCAGGGCATGCATGAATCACCACAGTCTGATATCGATCGGCTCTCCCTCATTGAAAAACAACTTAATGAACATTGGCCGGGGCGTCACACAATGCATCAGCTTGTTCCTGCAGAATAAGTGTTCTCTGAGACTGACAAGGGAAAAATAGGAAGCCCACGGACACCGCAGTCCAGGCGGCCCGGATCCATAGATTTATCGATCCATCTCCAGATAAAGATGTGGGAATAATGACACTATGAGCGCCGGAGCTGGGACGGCCCACGTGAGCAGAGGGTGAGGGCAGGACAGCAGCTGAAGACTGTTTCTGATGGGGCATAGTATTGATATGTTTGAGACTCACTGACACTTTCTGAAACACTGATTGCATCGTAAGCAGAGGCAATCATTCCGGGTACATCTGTGAACTACAGGTGTACGGACTTCTGGACGTGTCAGTTGGCAGGATGCAAATGTCAGTCGCTCGTTTTCCAAAACCATGAGTAAAAGTGCAGAAACAAGTGGATTTTTATCTCTTTATTACTACAAATCTTGCCTGAGTAGAATAGTTTTTCGTTCAAATGAAACACTTTCTGAATTAGTGATGGGACTTTTTGAAAAGATTTGAACATAAGAATCGTTCATCTCAAAAGAGTTGTTTCAAAATCTGACTTTTTTTTTTTTTTAACTCACCTAAGTCCACCCTGTATTATTAAAAGTGTCTATTCAAATACACCCAAAAAACAAGATTTGTTCCTTGATTTTTAAGGTTTAAAATGATGTGTGTTTTATTACAATACAACTCATATTCATGGAGAAATGATCCAAATAAAGACACAAACTTAGATGTGTTTAAGTGTAAAGTTACTGCGGGAATATGAGAACACAGTCAGACTTTTATCATCACCCATAAAATCCGGCCGCCATGAAAAAAAATCAGCGATCCCGACCTGTGATTCCAAAGACAACAACAGTACTGAGTCTGAGGAGACAGCAGGAGAGTAAATGTTGTTGTATTTTTGTATTATTTTGGGTGTATGGAAGAAAATATGATGAAATGATAATAGAAAATAGAGAGAAAATGGATTACTTCATTACATTACGGTTGTTATTATCGCTGATTGTGCAATAACAATATATTTTTCCATATTGTGCAGCCATAGCAAACACTCATTAAAACATGAAAGCAATCGTGAGCCAAAATTGATGACCTTTGCAGCCAACAAAGGCAAACTCCCCAGGGAAAGCCTAAAAATAATAGGGACTAGAAACTAAGCATCTTTACCTAACTATTGTAGCGAGCCTAAAGGCACAAGAGTTTCTCCTCTGTTCCTCCAAAGTACACTTTGTCCCAGTTTCTGCACCAGATGGGCACACTTTTAACTACTGCGCCTTCTCACAGATCATTATCAGGACACCAGCAAAAATGAGCCGCCAAAGAGGTTTTGCTGCATCGCTTTCCTCCTTTTATCTTTGAAATTAAATAAGAAATGAACCTAAATGCAACCCACTCTGGTTGCCTAGTCATTTGTGCCAGACAGTGTTGGAATGCTGCTTAGAGTGATAAATACACATGGTAAATATCAAATGGTTACAAAAACACACAGAAAACTGTTCACTATTTCATAAATCCAAGTGCAAGGTGCTCTGGCTTCCCAACAATTCAGCATCTCACAATCTCTCAGGTGGAGTGCATGTTCTCCCTGTGTTACCGCTGGTACTCCTGCTTCCTTCACCTCCAAAAACATACATGTAGTATAAATTATTTAGGTATTACTGTAAATGTCTCTAGGGAACGAGAGAGTGAATGGTCTCAACCCTGCGACGAGTTGGCCACTGTTCAGGGTGTACTCCGCTTAAGGCCCAAAGTCACTGGGAGTAGTTCCAGTCCCTTGCTACCCCTACACTCTTAAAACACATTAAAAATAAGACAAAAAATGTTATTTTTAACACATTAGTATGTCTAGTGAAGGACAACGCAACATGTGTTGGACATTTAACACATTTGTTAAATGATTCAGCAGATTTCAAATCAATGTGTTTCTCATATAGTGCCAGACCAGCTTTAGTAAAGCCTTTCATTTCATACTGGGTTTGGGGATGTGGGGATCAAACCTGGGATCTTTGGACTGTGAGACATACGTACTACCCACTCAGCCACCGAGACAACTGCTGTTTTGACATATTTGACTACAGTTTATGTTGCTGTGTGTCTACACTCTGATTGAGTAATAGGTTAACACAAAGATGTGTTTTGAGTCCTGTGACATGATTGGTTACTCAGTTAACACAAGTTTGTGCTATGCATCCTACAATATGATTGGTTGATAGGTTGACACAAAGATGTGTAGCGCTAGTTTTAACACAACATGTGTTTAAAACAACTGTAACACATAAAAATGAACACATTATGTTTTAAGAGTGTAGCAGGAACAAGCAGTAGAACATAAATGAATGAATATTTCACTAAAACAAACAACTGCACTATTGCATACAAATCAATTTTGGGACACAAATAAAACAAAGTGACTATTATCATAAATCATTAGAGTCTTAACATTAGAATGTAACAGATTAGCCACTGCAAAGCTTTACTTGTGTCTAATTAAGTCAACAAAATGCAATGTCCTGTGTTTCACAAAGTAAGAAAACATCCTATGAATTTCCCATAGAATGCAGTGTTAGCATGCAGCCACAGAGTGCACCATCATTACCTAAAACTGCCGGTTATGGGTCAAGGTGAGAGAGCGTGAGTTGAGTCCAGATCACATGAAACATCATTATTTACAGGCAGACTTTGACATAGCTGTAATGAGATCCTTTCCGATCGCACACATCTCGCTGTCGGCACAGGTCTATATTCATCATGATAAGAGAACAGACTTGTCAGAGAGTTCAAATTGATCCTCCATAATCCCACCGAAGGTCATATTGCCTCGGTGGTCAGTGATCTCCATTCAAAACTGTGCCCAGACGAGGTACGGTCCACAAATAAGACGTGGGGAGAGCTTTTGCACAATAATCTATAACTCATTTGCAGCGACGTGCCCTTTGTCTCGGAGCGTCCAAAGGCCAAGCAGGGATCCAGCCCAGAGAACACAAAAAGATCATCAATGTGCATCGATACAGCGTGACCCTGTGGGTAACTGGGCCTGTCATATTTACATATTGAGGCTCAGTGTACACAGAAAACAGACCAGACCAATGGATACAGGATCAAGAGAAGACTCAGAAGTGACAGGTTTGACTACATTTTTCAGAACGAACAAAAGAAAGAAAGAATGAAAGAAAGAACAAAAGAAAGAAAGAAAGAAGAAAGTAAGAAAGAACAAAAGAAAGAAAGAATGAACAAAAGAAAGAAAGAACGAACGAACGAAAGAATGAAAGAACAAACAAACGAACAAAAGAAAGACAGAAAAAAAGAATGAACAAAAGAAAGAAAGAACAAAAGAAAGAACGAACAAAAGAAAGAACGAAAGAAAAATAAACAAACGAACAAAAGAAAGAAAGAAGATTTCGAATGATTGACTCTTTTAGTATGAACATGCCATACAGCATTCATGAACATAAATGAATAAAAGACATGGAGCAGTAATGAGCTCTGATCAGAACTCTATGTCATCAGAGATCCATCAATTTTCTCTACTGAGAACCAATTATCTTAGAACAGACTTTAACAAAACTATTTAAACTGTTCTTGTCTTTCACAGAGAGAAATCTAAACCAGAGAACAAAAAAAAAAAAAAAAGGTTAGAAGCCTTTAAAAGTATAGGAGCAATAACAAGCTTCAGCCAATCAAGTGTTTCTTAAAAGCATCTTAAAAGTGTTGTGATCTTCCATTAGTCGCTTTATTCACACACAACGCATGTACAATCCTTTTTCATACAAGAAACACAATTTATTTTTAATTTAGACGTAATTATGAGAGCTCATTAAAAATGTTATTAAGCTAAATCACTTGTAAACATGCAATAAAACCCACAGGCACTTTCCAGTGAACCCACTGTGTTTTTCATTGAATCCTTCTCATGCAGCAGCTGCTTCTTTTTCAAAATGAAACTGATCTGTTATGGTTTCAAAAATTATAGACGGAGTTATTTATCAGATCAATATTACAAATGGTCCAAAGTATTTCATTGTGAAGTTACTTTTAGCCTCTCTTCAGTCAGTGCAGAGAAATGCACAAGGAGAGAAATATCCAAAAGTAAACAGCAGCGTCTTTTGGCTAAACTACTTTTGGGCAGGGTGGATCAAAGACACACTCTTATCTGCACAAAGAGAAGAGGGAGCTGTAAAGGGGATTGCCACTTTCACGAAGAAGAAAGTGTTTTGGAAAATATTGTAAAATAAATTCAGAATTATTTTCAAGACAAACACGTGTTCTTTGGAGATACCACCAACGAAGAAGTAATACAGCTTTTCAGCACACTCACATTCAGAGTGAACTAAAACATGCAATAACTCATTTATGAATGAAGACTATTTATACAAAGAGAGTCATTCACTGTAAACAGGCAACTTTATTCTGATTTAAATGAATGAACAGTATAATGATTAGAATCATTTTTTCTTTATGTCAACACTATATTAAAGTTTCTAGAGCAGCAGATTACAAAAAAGATGTTATTTTGTGCTGTGATACTTGAATCATATTTCTAAATCAAGACTTCATCAAACATTGTAGTTGTAATTACCTTCACTTGTTTCAATCTCTTTCTGTAGTTCTGATCATTTGCTCAAAATGTAAAATGACAAATTATCTAACGTATATTCTACATAACAATAATTATTGCATTTTCTATACGAACTTCATAATTTTAGTCAGATTTCGAAAACCACACACTTCTTAGGCAAGGTGATGTGTACAGAGTACACAATCTTGTTCCATTTTATCTGCCCAACTATAATATCAGTCTAATAATGAACCAACTGCAGTATGGGTTTTAAAAATGCACTGTATTTTTGGTATGTGTGGGAAGAGGAGTCTACAGTTACCTTTTCTTCGTGGAGATTATATCACTTTGCCGATAATCTACACAGTATGGCTTTAAACAGTCAATAGAAACAAGCATTTGGTGATACCAAGCAAAAAATAAAAGTCAGATCTGTGGACAGAAAAAAGGTCTTTCCAAAATTTTTTGCGGTAAAATATCTAATTTCAAGTGACATAATTTGCCAGTGCAGTAAGAAAATCTGACTATAGTTGTTCTGAGCAGAAAATGCTAGTTTCAAGTTTGCGGCGCATAGCGCTCTATCTCACAGCAAAAAGGTCGAGTTCACACGGCCCGGGGTCTTTCTGTGTGTAGTTTGCATGTTTTCCCCGTGTCTGGGTGGTTTCCTCCGGACACTCCGGTTTCCCCACCAACCAATAACATACATACAGGTTAGGGAACACTTGGTGACAGTCCGAGGTTGAGGCGCCAGGTGTTTAGACGAACCGCCTCTGCAGAGCTGCCCCAGGGCAGCTTAATATCACTGAGTGAAGAGGGAGGGGTTCATCTCACTGTGAAGCGCTTTGTGACTCGGTGTCTGTGAAAAGCGCAATACAAATAAATATTACTTACTTATTCTTGACAATTTTTACGCAAATCTATTCTTGATTCAAGCAATTATGGTTTTTATATGTAGATAAGGTAAATCAGGACAGAATTTCTTAAAACAAGGCAAACAATCTTAGTAAGACTTGGTCTTATTAAGTGAAAAAATCTTAAATATCATAAAATTAGACTTTCTTTTTGCAGCATGCATCACTGTAATCAAACATTTTTTTGACTACTTAAACACTTAGTGAATAATTATCAATGTTGTTTAATGTGAATAAGCCATATTAGTCTTACAAAAAAGTTGCATTTAAAGGTACTGAACTGACAAACTGTGAAGTACTTTGTTTGTTACTGTAAACAGTAAAGTATCTTATTCAATTTGTCCTTCAGCAAACAAGAGTCAAACTTCAGCTTTGAGTTACTTGGAAGGTGATCTACAAATCAATGTGTTATAAATAATAACGTAGCACCAGTAGATCACCTTAAAACCACGCCTAAGTCTTTTACACATATTTACTCAAACGTTAATTGTGGAGTGTGTCTGTATGTAGCAGCAGCATGTAACATGGAATAATAAATGGGTACAAATTATATGCCCAACAGTGTAAAAATGATAAATTGGTTCAGGCGCAGGCACAATACAAATTAGAAGCCCAAATGAATGTGTTGTGAGCTGTGAGAAAAATGGTGAGTGTTTCTGTGTTGTTAAGCTGCTGCTGCTGGCACACTGAGCCTTCATCTGGATAGTGTCGCTCCCAGGATTCAAGTCCTGTTTTAATTGACTGTCAATCAAACACCGTGGCCAGCAGTTACACCCGGATTTTGTAGATTCCTTTATAATATTCCTGACAACAAATCAATAAACAAGAGCTTGAGCAGAGGGAGAGATTTCCTGTCATTAACAAGTGCTGTCGATCTGTCTGTTGTTCCAATGTGCTTTGTTCATCATTGGTCCGGCTGCCTGTCACACAGCAATGAGGCTTTGGGTATTAGCATGTTCAAGTTGATGCTCTTTCACAAAACAGTACAGAGATATGTTTTAGTAAGTTATAAACAAAGGTGTATCTAAAAAAAACAACTAAATATTCATTGGTCAGAAGTGACATTCTTGTTGGCAGCATTTTGTCATGTGCTGCACTGTGTCAAGTCTAAAGTATCCTTCTCTCTTCTAACATCATTTTCTAACATCACCAAAGGCATTACATCATAAAGAACCATTTGTGTGATGTTTTTTTATCAGCAAACTTAGCCTATTGTAGGTGGAATGGTATGTGATCAAATAGGGCTGGGTAATATGGCAAAACAACAGCAACATCATCATCAGCACAAAAATCGTAGCAATAATACTTTGAGGAGGCAAATCACAGTTTCAGTTTGATCGGTACCTGTTCATTACTGCTCATTGAGGTAAATGCACCGATGCCATCTGTGATTGTAAAAACAGCTTAATATAGAATTCTAATTTGCTCAGGCTTGTTGATCTAGACCAGGGGTTCAAAAGTGGGGTTGCGAAGCAAAATCTGGGGATCGCAAAATGGTTTTATGATGTAATTTTACACTTTCGACCTGTTTTGAATAGCGATGCACCATCGATACTAGGATTGAATATCAGTGCCAAAATTTTACTGGATCGGAATCGGCTCCATGATATCGATTCAGCCGATATCCGCCTTAGCTGGACATAATGAGACGTATTTACTGGCTGATGTTGCTCTAGAACGACATTGTTTAGTTGTGACTTAACCTTGGTATCTGAACTGAAAAAGCTGGACTAGTGCACCCTTTTGACAATGTTTTTTTTTTTTTTTTTTTTACTAGAAGCATTATTTTGATAGCATTTTAGTCATATAAAGCAAGACATACTAAAATAAACGCATTTACCGCTATTTTCCAACTTACAATTATTACAAGCATCTATTTTAGTTGCTGTGGGTCTCGAGTTGGTTACATGGTTATTTTGGGGTTCTGGTTTAAAACTCTGGAACCCTGATCTAAAGATATGACATTGTTTGGAATCAATGCTACATCAAACATTAATCTGAAATCAATACTCTAGTTTAAGCTTATGGATGAAAGCGTTTAAACAAATATGTGGGGAAAAAATAAAATACTATTTCACTCACAAAAAAATACAAACCTAAAAAAAAAAAATAAGCAGATCAGCTGACACAAGCAAAAAAAAATTGATCCAAACCAATGAAGAAATTACCCCACATTTATCAATGAATGCCTCACCTTATCTGCTTGTATAGCATTATTTTTGCCTATGAGTATCAATACTGCTAATGTTATATGTGGATACTCCCATCACTACTGTAGTTGAGTCCCCAGACTTTGCACAGCAGGGGTCCACAGCTCCTCAGTCTCCTCCAGCAGCATCGGAAGAATACATCAGTATAAGTTTGTTGTGAAACAATACAGTTTTTCTTTGCTTATTCCTAAAACCCAACTTATGCACAGAACTGTAGGCTACTTCGCTTTTTGTTTTATTGTTTGCCTGATACTCTCTTAAAACCCAAAACCTTTCCAAAGCAAAATCTCGCCCAAGGAAAGGAGAAAAACAAGTTAGCAATGAAAACACAATGCTTTTTTCCCTCTTATTTTAACATTCAGATTACAAAACTTTCACTGCCAAAACTGTGCATTTAAGTTGTCAAAGTTGAGATGTCAGCCTAACTTCTTCGAAAGTACTTTGAAACTTTCATGAACGGTAAACTGTTGCGAGAGGGGAGCGCGCTGATAAAGAAATACAGTGTTAGATATTAGCATAACTTCTGATAGGCTAAACGTGAAAGATAAGAGTCGCTCAGATCATCAAATAAACAGCTGGAGGCGATCTTTCTCTAATGACGATCTGTTAGCAGTGTTAACTACGGCTCTTTCTCTTCTACGTGTGCGAAGCTGCGTTGTGGAAGAACATGTCCACAGGCGCCCTATGTCAGCCGCGTGACCTACTTTCTTCTACGGAAGGTGTCCCAACTCCCCCTCCGCAACAAAGGAACCATTTTGTCTTCATTAAATCCAGAAAATGTCATTGTATGTATGCAGTTTGTCTCCAAATGATATTAGCTTTGTTTACAATGTGTTTACAGTCATAATTCCAAATCAGCTAGACAAATAAGCAAACGAGGGAACGAGAGAGAGTCCTAATGAGTTTTTGCTTTGTGTCTGTGTACCTGCAAATGTAATTGGACCAGGCTGCTGCTGCTGCTTACAAACAGGCTGAGTGCTATCAGAGCTTCTTAAAATGTGGTTCGAGTTGGACTTCTTTGCCAGTAGATCTGATGTAATTAGGTTTTGGAGTAGTGTGTATTATCAAAGTGAGCCTCAAAATCAATTTACTTTTGCATAATCGAATGTTAAATGATTCTCTGTTTTGTTTGACCTGGATTAGCCTCCGCAAAACCTTGAGCTAGATTCAGGCTGAAATAGAAGTGAAGCAACAGGTATAGTTTTCGTACAACGCAGAGTCACGCTGAACACGTTGTGCATGATTGACACATGCTCCAGAAAGTAAATTACAGTGTTCTCTTTACCTCTAATAATTAATTATTTGACTATTTTGTGGCCATGCAAAGTAAAAACGCAGATTTCTATTAATTATTTAGTGCAACAGAGGCGTTTTTGGCCAAAAAGTTGGGCAGTGCACCTTTAACATAAGAAACGTCACCACATACAATAAACATGATTCAAGTGCACAATAAATCTAAAAACAAGGCCTACAGTTTGCACATCGCTAGTCAGCTTTTTTATCTACATTGCATGGCCTTATCCTAGAAGAGCACTGACTGTTTGCAGATGCTGGAAGCACTCACAATTTTCTCTTTATTGCTGCAAGGCCTTTAGTTTGTTTAAGCTGATATTGGCTGTAGGTATGAGACTGATTTACAAGTATAACACTTATGTCAATGTCAAATTCATTTATAAAGCACATTTCAAACAACTAGGTGACCAAGGTTCTGTGCAGGCACAGCATAAACATCTAAATAGTAAACCAAAATTACAAATCAATACATTTTTCAACACAAGCTTGTTTGGTCTACATAGAGTTCAAAAACAATACAAAAATGTGTGTTTAGAGTTTAGTTTGCCACACACTGTACAGAGCGGACATGAAAAGGAAAGCTGTTCCATAGTTTTACCACTCCTCTGGAGATGTAAACACATTAAACTCATCTGTAATGTGCTTGTTCTCTCATTAAAACTTTCAGCTGAACCTGAAAGTAAACATGTCCGACTTAATGAGTGGGCAAGCTCTGTCCAGGCCGAAACTCAGCAGCCCAGTCTCAGAAGAAAATGTAGATATACAAGGAAATGTCAAAGATGTACAATAAGCACATATTTTTGAATTTATATGTCTTTTATATGCTACAAAAGTCAAAATCTAAAGAAAATGTCACCACATGGTTGCAACTGAAATGTGTGGTTATTTTACGTTCTGGTCTTTCATAACATATTGACCAAAAAAAAGATATGAAAACCTGCTTATTTTTGACATTTTGTTGTATAACTACATTTTCTTCAGACAATCGGTTGAACTCAGTTTTTGGGTCCAATCTTGACTCTAATAGATTATTTTAAAACAAAATTACAACTATGAAGGAGCTCATTGTTCATTTTGACACATCATGTCCAGTGATAAAATGGAAGTGCATTTAGTGATATAGTACATATTTTGGTCGTTACTTCATAAGAATATGCTTGATTTGACTGTATCATGAAAGGTGAATCCCATTGTGAGTTCTCTGCCACATCAACATTCACATTATGCAGCTGTGCCTGTTTGATCATTAATACTTTTCACATTAAATACTGTTAGTATCCTGATCAATGATGGACTTTTAATTACTCCTAATGAGTGGCCATCTGCCCACAGGCTTAAGGCTCAGGAAGTGGCAGAAAGATGCCCCTGGTACAATTCGCCCAAAACACTGAGCTGCTTTCAAAATGTCTGAGTTAATAAAACATAAACATTAAACCAGACCACAACAGCTAAAGTCAAGGCATAAGCTTGTATTTACATTAAATGTGTGGACGCTGATTTTCACACAGCAAACATGATTTAGATTTCAATTCTGATAACTTTTCCTCATAAATCGTTCGAAGCATGGTTAATATTGAAATGTATTCATTTTGATTGCAAAAAGCAGAAACAATGGATTTGTTCAGTGATGATGTCACCAATCTTACCTTTGAGTCCAGCCTAGTAAACATAATAGCATTTTGTTTCATTTAACCTGGTCCAGGGTTTTAAAGAAATAACCAATTCATAGTTTCTATTCAAAGCTGGGCCTAAAAGGTAAATCACATTTGAATACCAATCTAGTGTGTGAAAGTATGTCTGTTTCCTGCTCTTACATTCATCTTTCTGCTGCTTGTGAACATTTATTTTAAAACATTTGGACCTGTGATGTTACACTTAGGAGCCCATGGTAATTTAATGGCAAAACTGATATTTTGTGCCAGTAAGTCAAGCATGTTTCTGAGGAGAGTGACAAACAATGGTGAATGGTGTAATGTCATAGGCCACATGGTGAGCAGAGCCACTTTTTCTCATTAATAACATTGTACTTTGTCGTGGAATATTCATATAAATATCAGCAGAGATAGCTCAGATCATCTGCTGGATGTAACATTTGATGTGGAAATACACAGTGTAAAAGCTGAACTTTTGCATAGGAGCACAGACATACCAGTGTTTTCCAAATGTATGATTTATTCAGTCTCACCCTGTTGCCAAGCTTTCTAAACAAAATCTATTTTTCTGCCTCCTCACTGCCACTGCACTCTGACCTCTCTTGGGCTTGCTGTCATTTTTGCATTGCGTTAGCATTTTCAAACTCGGAATCTAAAGCTTTTCTTTAGTAGTGGCTGAAATCCATTCTTTCTGCACTGCAATAACTTCAATAATAAACAATGACAGGGAATATTTCCATCAGTGGCTGGCGATGATTGCTGTGCGCTCAGACGTAATAATTTGCACCATGATGCAGCTCAAGCGGCTAACACATTGCGTATTCGAACACTTGCATCTCTTTCTCAGACTTCTCTAGCAAGTTTGTGGCATAATTACTATTCTTAACATAACCATGTGCACAATCTGTAGCATAGCACCAGTTCAGAGCAGCATAACGATGTTTACTTCTCCAGTTTCGTGCTTTTTAACGCCCCTTTCTTGCAACACAAAGTTATTCCTTTTGCATTTTTCCTTTTTGTTTTGGCGGACTTTGAAGTGGAAGACAGTTGCAGCAGCAGAAGTGATAGCAAGGGGGGCAGAGCGGCAGGGGACAAGCCAGAGGGTAGGTTGCCGAAACACGTCTTGACGACTGCAGCCAAGATTGGGCTCATGGGGTAGAGAGAGGAGATGGTTTGCTCTTTGAAAGTCTCCACTGTGTCTGGAGATGTGGTCCTTATAGTGCGGCGGAGGAGCTTGTTATCCAGAGCGAAATATATATATAATAAAAAAAAACAGACTCAGATGGGGCTGTGTGCCTCTGTGTGAACCCACGCACACTTCTGCTTGAATAGCTTTCCCTGCATTCACCCAAGCCGCTTAAAGACAAAACAGGAGAGGAAAAAAATACTCTGAAAAACACTTAGAAAATGTATGTTGTCATTTGCATAATTAATACCAATAACTAACACATTACTATACAAAGAGAAGTCATTATTCATCATTAAAGAGGTTTAGCTAAATGCAATGAAATGTAATCGTTTGTAATTAGAGCTAAAAGTTTAAGAAGCATTTTCTTTTATCCCAAATAAATAAGTTATGATGTTGGGAGCGTTCATCTGAAATTATATAATTTTACGTCAAAAGGGCACAAAATGAGAGTCAAACGCATCACTTGCACTTGAGGATTTGTTGTGTGGCTTAAAATGAGTTAGAACATGTTCACAGCTGCAGGTATAAAGTCATCAGACTCAGAGATACACATTTTGATGATTTTTCTTTCTTGAGTCCATTGCTATATTGGGTCAGAGCTGTGGATTTGTGAAAGTAAAGGCTACACAAAAAACTCACATGATTAAAAGTGCCTAAAAAGGAAGAAATAGGTATCCGTATGGTCATACTATTCTAGTTAAAGGTCGATTAAAAATGTCTAATCTGGTTTGTTATTGTCCAGTTTGTTCACTAAAATCCATGAAGTTTGTCTTGTTAGCATTTGCTGTTAGCATTGTGGCAAACTTACATTAGCATACTATTAGCGTGTGCTGCTGCCAATAAAACAAATAAATACAATTCAGACGTTCCTACCTAAATGGTCACAATGACTAGCTACAACTTCTCTGCGAATGATTTTTGCTAATTTCCTATGTCCGTTGTTACATAAACAGTGCTCGTAGCTTGTTTGTAAGTTCGTAGCCAGGTCGATGGTCACATTTTCAGACGAAGTGTACAGAATATGGGCATATTCAAGTTTTGCTGGTGTTTACATGCCGTTTTCAATTAGGTTATTGCTAATATTCCTATTATAAGTGGTTTATGAAATGTTCAACAGCTAGCAACAACTTGATAGAGGATGGAGTTAGACGTATCACGCAGCTCCTGTGCGATACAAAATAGATGTAGATTCCCGAAGATTTAGGGCACACGCAAGAATGCTGTACGGCTTCATTTCCCCAAGAAAGCCGTAAGTTGTTGGTGAGAGTTGAGTCTATCTTATGAAGAAAACAGTTTCTCTTCTACGATCGTCATACAAACTCCAGATTTCGTACGATCTGTGAGATTGATTCGTATGAACAATTTATTCGTACGGGTTTTTGTGACAATAGCCTAAAACATATCATGGTGAACAATATGGACGCTCAGAATGCTTTAGGTAAGTGCGCAAAACATGTGACTAAAGTAGGACGTTTAAAATGTATTTTTTTGTGTTTGTTTCCATTTTTAAAGGAGGTAAAACTGGATTTAGCATCTTTAAAGTCCTGTTTAAGGGTTACACAAATGCCAAGCCGGTGAAAAGGTAGTGCACTTCCCACAATGCACCTTAAAAAGTGCCCGGCGAAAGTTTGTAGACTGGACATTGACCACAATGCATTGTTAGAATTGGGAAAGCGAATAGTAACAGGTGTTTAATTGGGGACAACACAACTGAATGAAGCAGATAAAAAGCAATTTAAATGCACTGTTGCCTTTGAACAAAGCACTGCTAAACAAACCATTAGCTGTAAAGTTGCTAATGTTAGCTGGTTTGAGATGTAAGAAATCGCCATCACAGGCAAATTAGAATACCCCAACGGCAATAGATATGTACGAAACACTTAAAATCTGTTTTGCCCCAGCACAGACATAGAGTATGGTCACAGTATCTATTCGAGTGGAAAGTAGTCCTGTCTGTGTGTAATGACAGATTCTTTGTCAACTAAAATCAAAAAAGTTTGCTTGCACGGTCACGGCGAGTGAGCAAAACACGACTAAAGTAAAAGAATATAACATAAAATACTGCTTGTTTACATTTTTTTAAGATGGCAAAAATCGTGTGGTGCCTTTAATTAGATCCATATTAAAGAAAACATGTACAAAGATTCTTGCAAAATGACAATGTGTGTGACCAGTATTACGAAACTTTTACTGAATATTTCGAACAGTTTGCAGTACAAAGTTGACTTTTCTGTGCAGCCCTATGACAGATTAGGGACAAGAAAGAACATTCAACAATTAATGTGCACAAAACCCCCGCAAGAAATACAAAATCTAATTTATTTAACTAAGAACTAATACTACATTCATTGTACATTTTTTTTAGCAGAATAAAAAAGACTCATCTATGTATCTTCTCCCCAACGCCAATGGAACGTCCTGGGGAAAGAGGAACGTGGGTGCCTTGTTCTCGCTTTGGTGAAATGAATGGTAATGATGATGATGACGCATTAAACCTCGCAACTCCCGCTCTGTAAACATTTGTCAAATCATTGCACGTTGTTACAGGACGCTCCTTGTTGTTTAGACTGATGGCTGTGAGTTCACGCTGACCTGGCACAAATAATCACGACTTGTTGTTTTTTTAATTCCTTCCTTCATGCTAAATTGTTTTTCTGTCCGTCAAAAACAAATGACTGCAGCAAAGTGAGGAATCTAGGACAGCTTCGGAGGAAATCTGCCGCCCGGATCCTCTGAGCGCACAATCACTGTGCATACACAAGGCAGACATTGAATTATGGCTTTGGAGACAAATGCACGTACCTGGAGGTCCGACTCAAGTGGCAGAGAAAATCACATGTTGTTGGAGGTGATATTTATAGAGCCACTGCCTCGCAAACACACAGGGATTTCTGACCGATTGCCCATCTAAATAATGCAAAATGACTTCTCAGGCTGCCAAGAGAGAGTTATAGCCAGGAAACAACTTTAAGGTGTTTTTATTTCTCAGAATCTAGATGGCTAAATTGCGCAAACATATTGAGTCGTTAGCTTCAGAAGTTGGCTTTAAGCTAACTGCACACTAGAGGATTTTAAAATCTTTTGTATTTTTTACAATGTGTCAAAAAAGTGCAGCTCACACACATTTTGCAATTTGTCTCACACTTTGCAAAAGAGCTTTAGATAGTAAATTAGCTCTTTATAATGTTTTTTCCGCGCTTTATTAGTCAATCTGCTTGTAAACTTATCTGCTTTTCTCTGATTTTAAGAGTTGTCACTGCATAATCTGACAAATAGTTGTAACAGAATCTGAACACACAGACTTGGGCCCACACCCCTTTGAAATTGTACAGAGGCAACAAAAGAAATATGGCCGCCACTTAGAGTCAATGGCAGTGGTTATTTGCACTTGGATTCAGTTACCTGTGAGTAGCTGCGTTTTAGCATATATATATATTTTTACTTTCTGTTTACTGTGTACTTTTCTGACGTAACGCCACAACGTCAACAACCTCTATTTAAACCTGGTTGTAACTCGACTTGAATTAGTTGGACTAAAATACACTTAATTCACCAGAAAACATCTTAAAAGAGAAAATAGTTTAGCTGCAGGCCACTCCCCAAATATGACACGTTGCCGATTGCATCTATCAGAACAATAGCATTAAAAAGCTATTTAAGAATAAAACTAAGGTATTTTGAACAAGAAATAAAGTTTATGATCCTAAAATATACATGAATCACCACAGAATG
Organism: Mugilogobius chulae; assembly: GCA_038363315.1. Taxonomy (NCBI): domain Eukaryota; kingdom Metazoa; phylum Chordata; class Actinopteri; order Gobiiformes; family Gobiidae; genus Mugilogobius; species Mugilogobius chulae. The sequence continues at coordinate 32,439,698 of CM076407.1, read as the reverse complement.
CAGGGCAAAAGGGCAAAGCTTGTGTTACAAATCTCCAAAGACAAAAATTCAAGACATTCTGTGAGGAATGGCATTTGGTTGGCATTGCAATTTCACAGTTTACGTGGAAGCCCTCTTGAGCTAAGCCTTTAAGCTAATCTAAATTCAAATTAGTTTTATTATTTTTAGTCAAAGAACTGTTTAAGGTTCAGTTATGTTCAATGGTTTATCATCATGTCGCCTGCATCATTATAGGGTAGATAGTTTAATGCTGAAGCAACAAAGCACAGCCAATTGCATCTGAATTGGAGTGAGTCATTTGTTTACTGATCTCAACCAAATTAGGTCCAACATGAACTGTGAATGACAGAGATAGCTGATTCTCAAAGTGTGTTTTCTCCAATTTTCAATGACTTCTTATTATTTTTCTTCAAAATTACTAAGCCAGTCTTGTCATCTAAATGAATTGAAATACAAATAGATTATTGTGAGAGACAAATGCTTCAAAAACTAGTAAAAGGCTTTGAAAACAAGGATCAAAAAGCTTTATCAGCTCCAAAGGTAAACAGGAGGAGATCGGTAACACTGCCAGCAAAATTAACAGCCAAGTCTGTGATTCTAAATCCTCATTTGCGGGAATAATGAGAAGCTCCTAACGGCTGAACGGAGAAAAGAAAAAGTTCTCGTGTGTGATTAAAGCAAGGGCTTACGCTGCTCTGTGCTTTGCTAAATAACTTTGAGGGGATGGAGATTAACACAGATGCTGCAGCCCTGGGTTTGATGCAACTCATTATCAAAGAAATCCGCTTAGAACGCATCCAGGTATAGGGCAGCTTTGGTCCAATCAAAGACTTGATATTCTTTAATACTTAGCATCAAGGTTGTTAGATGTTTTTGAATTATTTATGACTGACATCTCTAAGACACCTAATAAGGTATTTCATTATAATCTTTTAGCCAAAGTCTCATGTTGGTAAGGTAACAAAGAGGTAAAGTTAAGAAAGGATTTCTACTCGTTAAAGAAAGACCGAGATCATTCTGAATACTCAAAAGTCATGTTATGTTATCTAATCTACATGGACACATATACATATTACAAACAAAATTAACATGCTCATTTTTTTTTGCCAGGAATGTCCAGAATATTTTAGGATTGCTCACAGAGATGGTGTAATCCCTCATTTGTTCAGGAGTTATCCATAGTAGAAAGTCTTCAAAGTTGTCATCCGAAAGTCATTTTCAATCTGAGTTAAAACAGACTTTCGGATGAGAGTCGAAACGTCTTGATCTTTGAAAAACGCTGTCCAGATGACAACTTTGAATACTTTTTACTATGATTGCTCACAAAGCTAAGCACACAAACAGACTTTTAGTGGAAATATCTGGTTTTAAATTGTGTGATTTGGTGAATAATTTCAGTACTGCTCAAATATTGTTCAGGGCATCAAAACACACTCTTCCAAAACAACAAATGCTTTTCAAAAATAGAGAAGATTTTCATAATTATAATCAACAATTGTATCAACCTAAAGTTAGAACCACGTTAAAATCTATGAGCGTCTCGGTGAAGAAACGGATTAAGAACTTGTACAAACTTTATTCAGTAAAAAAAACGTCAGAAGGGCTAAAAAAAGTGTCTGGAAGAGAATGATGATGAAGAAGAGGGATGTGAGGTCAGAGGTGCCTGGGTCTGTGTCAGTGTTCGCCTTGTGATGAATGTTCAGTGTGTCTGTTTGTTATGTACATGTTTACATATTGTATGGTCGTGTCATGTTTGTCTGTGTTTGCATCAGCCACCTCCTTTTCAAACCATGTATTTGTACTGTTTAGTGTGTAACTGTTTATACTGTATCTTGTACAGTATTGCATGTTGTGCAGGTTTGAAATAAATAAGTATTCATAGTTCAACATATTATTATATTGTGCTTTTCCCTCATCAAAATCAACCATTTGTCAAACCAGATGATTTAAGCTATTTTGTTTGTATAATGATGAATGTTCATAATCATCCATTCATTTTCTTTTTTTTTTTCTTGTTTTAGGATCATCTATCCCTGTGACTTTGGGGTTTTAGGCTGAAGGAACACCCTGGACAGTGGCCAACTAATCACAAGTTAAATATTAATAATGGACTTGACTGAATGGGATCATCACATTTATTTTACCAAGTTCAGATGAGTGAGATTGACAGGTGGGACAATAAAAAAACAATCAAAAAAGATCAGAGGGACTAAACGATAATACAGATTTCTGTAGAATCAATGGATACAGAACAAAGCACTTTAAATCAGAAGTGAGGAAAGTTGGATTTTGTTCTTCTGTTTCATGTGTGTTACCAAAGCAGGGCTGATTGCACTGTACTGTTTGAGTTTGGCTAAGGTGTGACAGAAGTAGGGAAACCAAAAACCTAAATGTACCCAGGTACTACTGTCAAAGTTGCTTTTAAAAAAACAACTTTTGCTTCAAGAAGGACAACTCACACTCACAATTTTCTTCTTCAAAACCAGACGCGTTTACCTCATTATCACGTGATTTTAAGAGGATGTTTGATTTTGTATTAAAGGTGTTGCTTAGTGGTGTGATCTTTATCAAAAGTGTGCCTCAACTCAAAAAAATGCAGGAATAACAGTGCAAATAGATCAATTGTTTGTCATTATCACAGTAAAGGAGAGTACATTCATATTTCTACAAGCTAGGATGCAAAATTGCTTCAAAAAAGTTGCAAAATAAAGTTTGTTTGTTGACCTTATTAACCAGGATAGCCCCACTGGGATATGGATTCTTATTTTCAGGAGAATCTATGTGTTTTAACCCATAACCTCCACTGACTTTTGCACAGATTCACAAATATTTAAACAGAAAGATGCCGTAGACAGACCTAATTTCCATGCATCATTGAAATCGTAGTATAAAAATTTCAAACAGTCATTGGTAATCTTAACAAGCTGTATAATTCTCAGAACCAAGATGAATGTGCATGACTTTGGATGGAGTCCTATTGAGAGACATCCCACTCTAAAATAAGCCATGAGCTGACAGTACTTAATAAATCTTTAATGTTTCTGCTTAAGTTGTCAGGGAACGAGAAAATGGATTCTCTTATTCTCAGGACGCTCCAGCAGTGACACGCACTGCCCCTTCTCCGCAGGAATCCAAGGTGCCCCAGTTGGATTCCCACCAGCCATTTTGTTCTGCTTCCCCTAAAAAAGAGCCAGTATGGGAATGGGAAAAGATCCATTATTTATGAACTAATGATGTAGAGTAATGAAACTTCACCGGGTTAGATTTCGGTTTAAAATATGCAAAATTCAAACAAAGCAGCGACACAGGAAGCCCTCTATTAGCATTAGCATAATTTCACAGGTCAAGTACTATCAAAACACAAGCGTATCAACTAGCATAGCAACACAATCAGGCTACAGACTGGCGGCCTTGAAGAAAAGTGCTGTTTCGTGTAAAAGGTGTAGTCAATGTTATTTTCCAGTTAGCGGTAGCAGGAGGGACATCTCACAAAGAGGAGGAAAAGGAGGGTAAAAATTCAGAAAAATATGACTCAAGAAGTGAAAAGGAGTGACCTACATCCCTCAAGTAAAAATATTTAAATCACTACACAAACTAATAAAGACATTTTACTTTAAAACAGTGGTTCTCAAACTTTTTAGGTCGTGACTCCCAAAACAACAATAGTAGGCATTCACGACCCCCAAACACAAAGTGACACAATAGTCTTTATTCTTATGCTTGATTATATTTTGAAGCCTTAAACCTCAAAATCTGGAATAATCTGGAATAAAATATTAACCAAAGACCAGTCTGAAATGAACTCAAATGTCATTTACGCCTTCATTCCTTTCTCGGTTTGAGAATAACCTTAGCAGCTGGACCATACATGTGCAGTGTCTTATCTACAGTGGACAAGTGACAGAAGTGAACTCTATAGACAACTACGTTATGGCATCAACTATCTCACACTCTTCTTTATTCATCAATCCATCCATATATTCATCTATCTATCCATTCAAAATGAAGTAAACTCTCCAGTTTGTTCCAAATGTTACTCATGTACGAGTAACTGCTTACTGCACCTCTAAGAAGTAATCAAACTTTTAGATTTGTTCAGAAGCTAGAGTGAAGCCTGTACAAGAGGTGCCATAAACAATACCGTGTAAAATGACAGACTGGGCCGGTAAAGAGCTGGAGTAGTCATTATGTACGCCCCCACAAGGCCGACAACGTGAATCAAGCCAATCTAAAAACACCATCGCCACCGGATAAACTGTCAAAACATATCACACTTCTGAATGAAACACATGATTAGATAAATGCTAAAGGATTACACAAAGGAAGTGGGCATCAGTGCTGGATATTTGAGAGAAAACTGAGAAAAAGATAAAGGTAAAATGTTTTTCTCACTGAACAAGATTCTTTTCTCACAATAGAGACATAAAAACGGCTTTATTCTGCTCCATCTGCTTTCAGATTTCTCTCAATCAGAGATGAGTTTGAGTGTGAGAGAAAAAAGACCAATCTGCACACTGACAATAGAAGAACTCAAGGTACAAACTATTTTTAGTTGTATGTTATTCATTTTGTTTGAAGTAATACTGAAGGGATTTGACAAATGTACTTATTCGTCAAAGATTTACTCATAGGAATTTTATTTATTTAAAATTTTGGTCCTACAATCAGGGTAAATAAATAAAAAATAAAAAAAACAGACTTTCTTTCCTTCGTTTTTTTTTTTTTTTTTTTTTTTGGAGGACATTTTTATTTTGTTAAAAAAAAAAAATTAAAAAAAAAATACCAAGAATACCAGAATACCAAGACAAACTTCCTCTTGTGGGACAGTAAGGTAAGTATAGGTCTACCTTCCATAGCTGCCCTGAAGCTTCATCATAGCAATTAGCATGTATTCATCACTATTACTATTGTAAATGCAGTAACTACCAGTGATGCGTGGGGTGACCCGTTGCTCATGAGCCTGGGTCGGGCTGGGATGGGCTGATAATGAGCGACATCAGTTTGAGTAAAACAAGCTCTGAGAGGTATTTCACTGACCTAATATTAGATAAAAAAAAATGTAGTGCAGAAAAATGCTTGACTACAGTTGCCTAGAACATCCAGATATTATATCTATATCATACGTATCTCTAATAAGCATGATTGACAGATGGATTAGCCAATCAGACACATCAGTCTATCATCAAACAAACAAGACTGAGAATGGGAGAAAAAATTACTGAATATACCTTTAGTCTTTAGGCGGAATCAATGAGTGAAACAAAAATATTTTAGTTTGAGGTAAGAGAAGTGTTACTTTGTTCTAACTGACAGACAACCAGGGAGCTCCTTTGTTTCATGCACATAAACACATTTGATTTTACTGAGCATTTTGGGTTTAATGATGTAAAGCATGTTGGCCAAACCCACTCTTCATCAGCTGTATTCTGGATCCCAGGCAACTTAGGGCACTATAGAATGGCTGAAGACTGTACTCATATCAGCTCAATTTTAACATTATTTGTCACTAAAGGAATTAGCTCAATATCATTTTTTGTATGCAGCTTACCAGGACAAAAAGATTTGAGATCACCTGACCTTGTTCTATTAAATCATATTCAAAGTAAGATTGTAAAAAAACATTATTGAAGAAACCTTTGTGTGCAGCACTTGGTATTTGGTTCTTGCATGTGTTGTTCGTTCTTGTTGTTGTGTACTGTCGTGTAAGCAGCTAAACTCGACCTGCCAGTGCCACGAGAAAAACACTTAAGATCCAAGGACATGAAGGAAGCTCGAGTCAAAGAGGAAAAGTCTCCGCATCCATGAGCCAGATAATGAACAACACAACAAAGACATGTCCGTGAACATGCTAACACGCCAGCAACAGCAAGACATGAAAAATCAGCTAATTAAAATTCAATGAGTCGACCAGGAAGCTGTCAGAAGGTCCTGATGGCTCCCTGCTGTGCGCTGGGACAACAGGCTTTCCACAGCTATGCCAGAGTTTGTACGCTTTGAAATGAATGTGATCAGGTTGGAGAAAGAGTTCCAGCCAGTCTCTCTAGATAGAAAAGTCAGCTCCAACATTTCTTTGTATTGGAGTTAATGGCTGTAGCATTCAATCAATACAATGCAATCAATTTTAGGGCTGGATAAAATTATAAAAAGAATAAAAATTAATTAATCAAGTTCTAAGCTGATTCCTGTGACAATCTGGGAGCTCCAAATGAGTGACAGGTTGATTAGACCAATTACAGTGTTACAAGTGTGAATGTTAAGCCCGTATAGGCCTGAAATGTGATGAAATCGAAATTGGGATACTGCCCAGGCCCAACCTGCTTAGGTTTACATTTAAAGGCTGGTGTGGTTTTATAAATGATCAACGTCGTAATGAGAACATTCAAATACTGAATTGTATAAGATACTATGTTCTTGTAACTTAATGGTTAAGGTTATGTCACTGATCATTTTTAATTAAAATTTTATGTAATTTAAAGGAGACCTATTATTTTCCTAATCCTATTAACAATTAACTATTTTTTATGTTTTGCAATGAACAAAAGATGAATTTTTGATCTGCATATTGCATAGTTTCTTCCTAAATAAATGGAAAAAAAATATCACAATAGGTCTCCTTTAAATACAATATAATTCAGACACCTGATTTTTATTTTTCTCCAACCTAGTTATGTCATACACCATCTCTTTACACTGGAGGCTATGCTAGCAAAAGTTTATATTTCAAAATATTTACTTAAGAGATGTGGGTAATTTTAGGTTAAGTTAATTTGGTTAAGTTTAAGGATTTAGGATAGGAATGCTAACCAGGAAGCAGCATAACTGCGTTGGGGAAAATGAAGATGTAGTTCAGACTCAAGACCATGGTTCAGTATTTTAGAAAATATATTATTCTTCAAAATGACATTAGCAGAGAGAGAAAAAAAGGATTTAGTTTGATAAACAAAGACGTCTCCTCTGGTGAAGTTTCCACACCATTTGTTTTCAGTGGAGGGCCACTACAACATGCTGTTCACTGTACTGCATAGTTTCCTCATTTTAGCTTGACCTGGCAAAAACCCTATGGAAATACAATAATGACAATAGTGGAAGCAGTGATGATTACACTGAGCTAGCCCAGCGCCGTTGTGAGGAAAGCCAATTGCACGCTCAACAGTTTTTAATTCTAGATAATCTCCTGTGAGTAAGCAACGTGAAGGCTCAAAGACTGTATGGAAATGCACATTAGATTATATGAGAATGTAGAGTTACGGCTTTGATATCAGTCTTCTGTATATTGAATTGCTTGTTGTGGCAGAAAATGTCAAAACGATTGTACCCCATTATCACAGAGGGGAGACTGCGAAAATCGTTTTCGAAAGAGGAAAATCTTTCTAGCCTTGTTTGTTGCATCATAAGTGCACTAGAGGTTATGCACGGATTCTAGTTTTCATTTTATTTGAAAAATGCTCCTCAACATTCTGACAGAGAGGAAAAACTTGCCAAATGTCCTTAGCTTTTTTGATTTACCTGTTTTTGCTCTTGAAACTTTTTCTTTGCAGTAATTAGTTTATTGGCTAGAAAGAAAGTGAGAGTAGTTTTCTGTTGTTGCTGTTACTGTGCAGGGCTTAGCTAGCTTGTTTGCTAAAAGGCGTTGGAACCACAAGCACAAATAGAGTTTGTAAACTGGGCAATGCTGGAAAAGTAAAGGAGGGGGTGAAAGAAGAGGATGAATGAAATAGTAGGTGTTTGTGATCAGAAACAATCAATGATGATGTCACATCTGTGATTGCCTTAACATAATAACTTGCTAAATATACATTCAAATGGGGACAGTTGGCTATGCTATTACACCATATAGGTACAGAGCGTGGTAGCCAAAATGTTCAGTTGATAAATAGTTTCACTTTCAAAAACAAGTTCAACTCGTGTCTGAGAAATATTAGAGAAGCAGAAGTGTGCATGTTGTAGGGCTGATATAATGGGATATATTGTGATGGACTTGTAGGCAATACACATATCGATACAGGGAGGCGTGACGGGAGACAAATCAAACTACTTCAACTCATACAAATGTTACACTTCTGACTGACGCTTTAAGGCTGAAACTGTTAAGTGGAAAGTGACTCATCCATAAGACACTTGAATCAACATAAAAAACAATGCGAAAAACACAATTTTTCTGCATTATGTCACTCTACTTTACATTCTTGGTATTAGTTTTGATGAGTCCTGTGCTCAAAAACATGTTGAAAAGATAACAATAATTTTCTAGAATTATTTTTTTACATTTTCTCATTTTGGTCCAAAAACAATGTATCTTTGTGTTTCATATACAAGTAGAGGGAATTCTATTGAGATAAACATGCATCGGGATAAGTATCGTACCATGACTCCTGTATTGAGATAAGTATTGTATCAGAAGGCTCTTGGCAATACCCAGCCCTGTTGTTTATCTGGTTTTCTCACACTAATTACTCAGTCTTCTCTTTATACATGTCAAATACAAAATCTCTTTTTAGCTAAGTTGCCTTTGAGAGTGGGTCACACGGCGTACAGTCCAGTCTGGTGTCTCCGGTAAGGCCAATCCGGCGCTCCGAAAACGTTTTGTTCATTTCAAATTTTGTCCGAACGCCAGAGCGCATCGAAGCCCTTTTTGGTGAAGTTGTGAAAACAAGACAGAATATACAGGAAACCAAGTGAGCGGTGATTTTCAAAATAATCATTAAGTTACCACTATATAATTATATAACACGGAGGAGGTAAATAAACGTCCCTTATCCATTTTGCTGCAAAAAATCAAAAAGAAAATGAACTGACGTGAAATCAGCCCAAAACTCTGCACATGTGTTCTTAGTTTACATAAACATGTGCTCAGTGATTGCAAAAACTCCCAAGTTGAGCGTGAACCCCCGTGAGTTCGGGGTCTCGCGATGTCGGCAGCAGAGCTTGTGGCTGCAGCAGGACTGCAGACTACCGGAGCTAATGTGAGTCACCACCGGAGTTGGACTGGATACAGTGTGAGCCCGGGGTTAGAGAAGAAAACGCAATTTCTCTTGACTATCACAGCCAACATGTGATGTCACCTCTATCGATCTTAAACCCAAGCGAGCACATATTCTATTCATTACACATGTCCAGTGTTACGTGTGTGGGTGCATCTCAGCATATCATGTAACCTATAGGTGAAAAAAGCAACAGCTGGATGTGACCACAACACCGTTTCCTATGTATTCACCTTTACCTACCTCTCTGCAAGCATCTACATCATCTCAAAACAGAAAACTAGTGTTGAGGATGTAATAGAGCTGCCATGTACGCTTACCGTCACTGTCAGAACCCAAACAGGTGCCCCGCGAGCTAAGGGACGGCTATTGCTCTCCTTCTTTATGAAAATTAATCGTTCGTCGAGCACAGTAAATGACATGCCACATTTGTTTATAGGCTGCAGGTGAATTGAGAGAGAGAAAAACAGGTATGTGCGGAGGAGGGGCAAGGCTACTGACCCAAAGCAGTCCCCAAGTGCATTTGCATTCATTAGCTCAATCAGGCATCCTCCTCACTCCCTCTGTCATGAATGATAGATGATGAAAAACTCGATAGCCAGTGAATCTCGCTGAAGAGATATATTTTTCCAGTATAAATTATTCATAAAAAAAGGAATAACAACATCTGATTGGTTCTTGAGGTCTAGCCGGGACACAGATTATGCAAATGTTGATCACCCGTAATTGAGGGTAATTGCATTGCATATATTTGTGAAGCTCTCAACAGTCATTACTCCTCTTTATGATGTATTTTAGCACAAGAGAGGTGAGCCACTCCAGAGCACGTGTGCAGGATACAAGAGAAACTGAAAGGATCCACCGGCTGAGGTTTGGTCAAGGACAAGCAGTTAGGTCTGCGAGAAAACTGCTACGGATACAGGAGGAGAGCACACATGATTGTAGTGATGATTTTCAATTAGGACAGGGCTATAATAAGCTTCTCCATGTTTAAGACCATTTTCAGACCTCTTTTCACAATGGTGGCAACAACCTAAAGCTCCAGTAGATCAAACAATGTAGTGTCAGCTAAGAAAACAAAAAAAAAAATGGTTCAAAAAAGAAAATTCCAAAAATGCTCATGGAAATCTCATATTTAGTGATATTTGAAGGTGCTCATTGGTTGATTGCGAAAAAAAAAGTTAAAAAGCCCAGAAAAAAAAGAGTGGCTTGAGTTCCCTTTTTCTTTGTAAAGAAAATGGTTGTTGCTTAAGTTTATCACATAAAAATATAAGTTTCTGATCCATTTTACTTAAGTTGAAACATGGCCAAGCATTAAATTTTGTTAGATTAAAACGTACCCATTTTTTAAATTTTTATCTTATTTTATTTATTTATTTTTGCAAAGGGCAAGCAAGTAAATCTTTTTATGTGTATAGATTTTTGTTCACTATCACAGTTTTAATTTTTTTTTTTTTTTTTTTTTTTTTTTTATCAAAGCCCTAAGATAAAACACAACAAAAGGTTGTGGATAAGCGATAATGCATGTTTTGTTTTGAAAAATAAATCATACTTTTTTTTTTTTTTTTTTTATAGAAAAAAAAAAAAATTTAGATAAAATTAAGCATTGTATTTGAAAAAATGCATTAACCTTTATAGGAAGATCCTGCAAATCTTAGAATCTCTTTTCAGGGGAGTCCAGGAGGGGGGAAAAGGCAGCTCTAGATATGTTTTTAGTGGTAGGGGAAACGGTAATACCCAAAGGAAACCTACGCAAACTTGCTGAAAACCAGTAACTGCACAAGGCTGGTGTTTACTGTGGTCGAGACAAAAAAACAACCCTGTTTTTCATTGGCCAACACGATCTCCTTGAAAACGTATTCAAGCCATCCGGTGGACTGTAGGAATTCTGCTTGCAAACACTGGAAAAACAATATTTTTAGTTAGTTCAAAATGTGTATGTGTCATATATGCTATTGTATGTGTGTCTTTAGCGTGTTACTTTTTGTACTCTGAAGTTAAGTCTGGTTTTGCCTAAAAGAGATTTTACAACTAGTTTTGGTTCCATTATGAACTACCTGGTTTATCCTGGATTTGTCCCTGTTTAGTTTCCAATTTACAAAGCTTATTTAACTCTAGATACTCTGAAAGACAATATTTTCTAAGGGTGTAATCTGCGGTAAAAGTTTTGACAGTAAACAGGAGAAATGGGCTCAGGTCTGTGGGTTTTCATTTGATCAATAAACCCAACCACAGAGCATTATAAGGACCATGAAGGCCCTGGGGCTGTGTCAGCCGTTACACTATTACAACGACAGTGTTCGGAGGTGCTGTGTGTCAGGTCACAAAGTTCTTCAGTGACACAACACGCTGAAAGCAACTCAATTACTTCTATTGTATTCATCACAGCAGCAGAGTGGCATGATGTTCTGATACACGTATGGCATAATGCTGCAGAAAGGTTACACCAATTTGAGCTTTTTGACATAGAGATCAACAGGCAGAAGGTATAACGACTATAGTAGGGCTTTTCAACCTAATTTTACTAGGGTCAGATGTTTCAGAGAGCCATTTATTCTGGATACACAACGTTGTCAACAATTTGTTTCACTTATGTTAGTAACTAGCCTCTATAAGATTTGTATTGTTGTACAAAATTCCAAACCAGCACTGAACCAGGATTAAACAAGGACAAGACAAGTCTGAAAAGGAAGAAGTCATCATTAGGCCAGTTCTAGGTCAGGTCAAACGCAGAATTACACCAAAACTAAAATGGATGGATGGGACGGACGGACGACAGACAGACAGCCGACAGACAGACAGCCGAACAGACAGACAGGTAGATTGGGCCTCAAAACCGCGCTGCTGTGATGTGAGTGGGCAGAAACACCGCTGGTTCGGACTCCCAAACCAATCAGGCGGCTGGCAGGCCAGATGGTTTATCTCAAGTTTGAAAATTCACAAATATCAAAAGATAAACCATCTGGCTGGCCAGGTTTTGAAACAGTAATTTTCCATGAAAAGCCGCAAATTATTATTTTCAAGAAAAATATTTACAAGAAATGTACATTTTATTATTATAGTATTTAGTGAAGAGTTCAAGTGCATTAAAATCACAATGAGTAAATAACTTTTCAGTGGCATTTATCTGTTTTGCTAATAAAAATGATCTAAAAAATAAGCAATCTTTCTCAGAACGCCTGGATTACAGGGGAGCTGCTCTCTAGGTTTTGGATTGTGATTTCAACAAGAACTATTCCAGTAGAGCAACAACATAGTGATTTTAAACTGATGTGGATTGCTAAAACAATTATTTTGTGCACTGTTCTCATTTATTTTCAAGGTCCCTTGCACATTATTTCATCAGATCGAACTTATTCTACCTGTGTTATTCACATTCAAATGACAATACATCTTAAGTCCAGCAGCCCATCAGCACTTCTGCCTGCGCTCCAGCGCTGATCAATAGTCTTAATATAGAACTAAATAATGACACAGTCGTCAGTGTGAAACTCAAACAGGGGAAAGGCCCAGGGGCCAAAACACTGCAGCGATCAATCCTCAGCTTCCTCATCAGCAGCGCTTACACAACCTTTATATTTGATACATACAAGGTCATCACAAAACACATGCCTCCAGTATGGATTCTGAAAGCCACATGATTAAATGCTCAATTGGATGGTCAATAACAAACGAGCTTATAAGCTTAAAAATACACTTAGGATGCAAAGTTGTTGTGAATAAGATAAGATAAATACTTGTTTCAGTCACAGAAGATTAGATTAGAAACAGAAAAACAGTGGATTAGATTAGAACTGGAAGTGAAATCACCTTAAACTATTCTTGCTACAAATTCATAATGTAATTCTAATGTGTTGTCATTAAAAATAAGGAATTTATCACAATTGAAGTATTCGGTTAATCCTGATGATGGCATGATGCACACAAAGATCCATAATATATTTTAAACTCTTTTTGGTCTGTAAAAGGGCTTTTATCATGTCTTTTGTATCAAAATGTGTAGACTGTTGTCTTGTGGTAAATTTAGGAATACATTATTTCAATAAAAATGATTTAAAAAAAGCTCACTATTGCATACATATTTACATATTGCACAATTATGTACATTTTTGCATTGTTAGAAATGGGTTTTTCAGATCTAATAGTCCAACTCTTATTGAAAGAGAGTCTCGCTTAGTTCTGATTGAGTCCTTGAGATATACACTGTTTTCAAAGTAACCACAGCCTAAAACTGAGTTATGCATCTGATCGATCAGTAATTCTCTGCATCTGTCAGGCTTTTTGTATCATTTAGAAACTTAGATGAACCTCAACATCACGTGACTTAGAACTAAGTGTGACAATCTCATGTTAACGTCCCTAAAGTATTAAAATATAGTATATATTTAGAATTTCAGCAAGAAAATAAAAAAGTTTTTAATTACAGCATTTCCATATGTGAGGCCATTGAGTTAAACAGTTCTCGTGTTTCCGTGAGATTTGTATTCTAATTAAATGCAAATGTGGCGTAAACAAAACCTTCAAACAGCAAAATTGAACAGTCAGAAAAAAGTCAAAGCTTCACACAATGAAACATTTTAACTGATCGAAAATGCTAATACAGCCACGTTTGAAGAGAACTATTTTGCATTACAAACATGATTACAAACTCCCAGCACTGTAGAGAGAAAAAAAAAAAAACATTCTTCTGGAGAAATGCAGTGGTTGTTACAGTAAACAGAGGCTTTGGATAATGTATGTATACTGCTAATGTCAAATGTTCACACTGCAATGCCATTTCTGAGCATAAAACACAGAATCCCACCGGACTTCAGTAGATCGTCCCAAAAAACATCCATATTCACCGAGCCATTGTACTTTGTAGTTGCCTTTGTTGAGCAAATGTTACTTCCCAACTCCAAGTACACAAAATGACGATAATTTTCTACATCAAAGTGAAAGAGAGCCTGCACATGTGGGAATAGGACGGACACGTAACCAAACTACATCCAATAATCCAAAGAGAACATAAGGACATGCAATTTCACATGATATATGTTATGGTTAGTGCAAAGATAAGACGTCTAGAGCAGTGGTTCACAAAGTTTTCAGACCAAGTAAAGATTAGGCTTTCCAAGTGCAACCTATGTAACATGGAATTATTTCAATCTTAACTACGTAGATTGGACTATATTTGTGCAAGCAAAGTTTACTGAACCAATCCCAAACAAATAAAGAGTTTTGGATTTATTTTTTGGAAAGGTCTTCCAAAAACAGTAAATCTATCAGTTACATCTTACCACAATCTAAGGTCAAGACATCATTGTTACAATGTTCTAAGACAGGGCTATTCAAATGGCAGACCAGGCCAAACGAGGCCCACCAAACAGTATGTTTTGGCCCAGGTGCTGAAATATAGACCATGGACTGGACAATATTGCTTGATAGGCTGATTGTTTTGTTCTTAGTGCAATATTTTAGCTTAAATAGATAAGACCTTATCGTCCTGGTTTAGTCTCGGTTCAGATTTTGTGGTCTAGCCCACTTCAAGAAGTAGTTTACATATGATGTAATCCAAACAGTGACTAGGTTTAGTCTTGGTTTGGTTTCTAACAATGAAAAAAGTAGAATTCTCGGAAATAGTAATAGTAATAATTTGTGTAAATTGGATATAAACCATTTGTAGATCAGTTTTGAAGTCCAACCCTAAGACAACAGCTTTCTGGACATTCTGGCCCACTAGAAAATATAATTCAATAGCCCTAATCTAACAACTCTGTGAATGTGCATTCCAAAAATACATTTTTGCCATTATTACTGGTATTTCATCTAATCTAATTTCAATTCTAGAGTGTGAACAAATAACCTCAAAACAAGTGTAGTTGTGTCCTTCCTTGTTCCAAAACATATCACACATCTTGTCTGAATCATTCATGAATCTCATAAAGGCCAAAGGCACAGATTTGCTGCCAAGTCCCACGGCAGCTGTCATTGAGTGAGTGGATAAGTAACAGGTCAGGAGAACAGGTTAAGCTCATAGATTTCATATTAATCATGTTATTATTTCTAAAAAAAAAATGTTGTTACTTCACTTTTACAATATCAATAGCTTTTTATAGAATATCTTAATTCTAACAGTTATTTACAAGCTGGTTTTCCCAGTATTTTTCTCTCTAAAAAGAAAGATTGAGTCCTTTTCTCACACAAACCAAAGCTGTAAAATGATCTGGCTGGGAGGTCTCACCTTCTCTTCCAATCATAGATGAAGACATAACAAGTTTGATGAGGAGCACAGAGGTCAAATCTGTCCACCTGCTGCAGCTGAGCAAAGGACCGGCCACATTTAAAAGAGTAACAGCAGAAGTAAACAACAACCTAACATCAAAAGTGTCAATATATGCTCAAATAAAGACATTTAGCAATATATTTAAGTTGTGATTTACATACATTTGCCAAACCTGATAATATAAAGGCAGCATGGTTACCAGGTTTGAGACAAAACAGCAATTAGATTTGTCATAAAAAAGACACATTTTCTTTTTTATTGACTTATTAGGTAAGAATTCAGCTAAGTTACAAGCAAAGAAATGCCAGCATGTTGGACTTGAAATTTGACTTAAATGTACTAAGACTTAGGACTTAACTTGGGCTTGAGGGCCACTGACTTGGCTTGGACATGGAGCATTTGGTGCTGAATTTTACAAACAATAAACTGAATGGAACATGTCCCTCTGATTATTTGCAACCAGAACATGTTTTTAAGTTGGACAATTTACAAAAATTATAGAAATTGCAAGAATACAAGTTATGTTGAGAATGTTCATTTTGTTTTCCTTTAAGTGGAATAGTTAAAGTCCTTGACTTGTCCCAATCCATGACATGGTTAACCACGTCATGGATTGGGACAAGTCGAGGATCATCAACCTAGAGACAAATAAATACAAACGCTGGATTAAAAAGTCATTAGAGATTAGGAAACAAGGCGCAGACACAATGAATCTAAACGAGAGATTATTCCAACTTTCCCGCACATGTGACTCACTTCTCTGACGACCAGTAGTCGGCAGGGGGTGTGGTCAGCCTGACAGGTCTGACAGGTCTGTCAGGTTGACCACGCCTTAGAGGAACTTTTAACATGTCACAGCGACCATCGTGTCGCGCTTCTGATGAAGACGGAAGTCACCGTCAAAACATTAAAAGGTATGAATACTACTTCACCCAATGTCTGATATAGACGAAAACTTAAACTAAGAATACAAGTTGTAAATTGGGGCAAAACAAACTATGACCCTCAAAGCAGAAGAATTGGACTGCACTTGAACTTGTGGATCACAGGACTTGAATTGAAATGAAAAACTTGAGACTTGCAAAACATTGACTTTAACACATCTCTGCTATCAGAGATCACCAAATGCAACCAACTTTTTACACAAAATCCCAACTTATATAAACAGAGCTAGCACAACTATTTGTCACAACACCAATATTTTCACCTAACACAGACACATTTCAAAGTAAAGCAGCATAAAAGTTATTTAAAAACTGGACCAGTGTGTGCACAAAGCAGCCCTTAAAAGACGTCTCATTTCTCGCAGCCTTCACTCTGACAGAGGCTGACAGACTGGAGCGACTCAGCGGCACTCTCCAAACCCTCTCAAGAACCCTCATTCGTGGAGACACCAAATCAAGCCACACTTGTTTAGATGTTAAATGTTTTTTGGTGGGGGCTTGCTCTAAAGTGCTGCTGCCGCTAAGGACTTCTCATGCATTGATAATCCAGTGGCCCTTCAATGATTCAGCATGCGGCGCACAGACACACAGCCAAAAGCTCTCCGAATCTGTTTAACATTTCACCAACTGGAGAGGACTTGGAACTGAGAGACCTGGTCACAAGCGTGTTAACCTCTCCGACTCAAAAGAACAGAAGGTTATGTGCTATTGAAATGACTGATGAAGATGGGCCATCCAGACAAAAATTAACATGTCGAGAATTGCTTGACTCAATAATGATATCTGTCAATTGACAACAACCTTAAATATACCAAT
Source organism: Mugilogobius chulae (assembly GCA_038363315.1). Lineage (NCBI taxonomy): Eukaryota > Metazoa > Chordata > Actinopteri > Gobiiformes > Gobiidae > Mugilogobius > Mugilogobius chulae. Next base: position 32,422,692 of record CM076407.1, on the reverse strand, counting down.
ACGTTTAAAATTGATTGAATGATGTAATGTTTATCATGATTTGAGCATGTTTTGACATGCTTAAATAAAGCTTTGTCAACAAAATGAAACTTTTTTTTTTACCATAATTTCATGCGTATTTTTCTTATTTTGTGTAAAACAAGATACTTTATGCTTGTTCCATTGGTAATCTTAGTTCAAACCAATCTAAATCTACTCGGTAAAATACTACTTATTCCACACACATCTTCCCTTATCTAATTTAAAATGGTCATTTTGTCCAGTGTGTTTAACTATCAGACAAATATTTGTCAAATTAATTACAAAAGTGCAAAAAGCTCCCATTATACTCTCCTTTTTTTCTGAATTGTGTTAAATTGTAATGTGTTGGGATAAATTGTGATGTGTTGGGATACATTGCAATGTGGTGTAGTCAATTGTAAAGTGTTGCTGTAAGTTGCAATGTGTTGTGATGAAATTCAATGTGTTGTGGTAAAATTGAAGGTGTTGTAGTAAATTGTAACGTGTTACAGTGAATTATAATGTATTGTGGTAAATTGTAATGTGTTGCAGGTAATTGTAATGTTGTTTTGACCTTCAGGCATATTGAATAACAATGTAAAAATTCTGATGTATACCTTGTCTAATAGAAAGTATAAAGCATCACTTATGTAATTTGTATTGTAAACAAAAAAAAAAAATAGTTGAAGCATGTTTGTCTTTTGTGTGGATTTATTATTATTACTATTATTATTATTATTATTATTATTATTATTATTTTTTTTTTTTTGCATATCGCTAAACCAACATTCATATTTTTATCTAAAATCGGATATATTGCCCACCTCTAATGGAAGTCGCAGCTAGACTCTGCCACTGCATAAACAAACACTGGTTATAACAAACATAAAAATTACATCATATTTCCTCTCATCAAAACAAAATCAAAAGGAAATTGAATAAGTCATAGATTTCTGACAACTGAGCGCGGCAAATTTGGTTCAGCGCTTGATCACATGTCAGCAGTTTCGACATTACAGCGCGTGATTGATTTCCTGAAATATTTTAGGTGACAATTCAGAGTTCTTATTTTCTGTTTTTGTCTCCCGCACACATTCAAAATAAGATTCAAGCTGATTAAAGCAGTCGTTATAAATTAGCCACAAACAAGATTTTCTGTTCCAAGTTGTGCAGACTGAGCAAGAGGAACACTGCTTCTGTGAGGGCGGCAGTTGGACGTTATTACAATCTGCAGAACTGGCCTGCTAATGAAGTAAATACACCAAAACAAAATTTGGATCATTTAACCTACACAACTACCCTGTTGTTGTTGTTTCTCTTTCTGTATCTTGTTTTGTGTCTATTTTTGTTCTTCCAAATGTTAACATGTAGTGTAATATTTACTCATAATTATTTCCTCTATATCTGCTCGATGCAGAAGCTCACAAAGTAAGAAACCTCAACTTGAAGTAAGTAACCAGTTTTAGATGGCAGCCATTATCTAACTCAGTGGTTCATTTTCAGTTGCAACCTGCCAAAATTACAGGCACAAAAAAGGACAGTACCTGCAGAGTGGTAATGTTGTCCCTACATGTCTGATTTTATTTTGAAGACTTAATCGTTCCTAGATAAATTTATCTGCTAAGTCAGAAAATAGGAATCTAAACCTACAATACGTATATAACTGCAATTGAATGGTATCAAATCTTTAAGATATCGGTCTACAATTTTTCACACATAAAACAGGGACCCCAAAAAATGATTTTGTGACCCCCAGGTTGATAATAAACGGCAGAAACTGCTCCTAGAACCTAAACAATGACTTTTATTGAGGCTCAAACTGCTCCCAAATCTGACCAAAAGTCTTATACAAACTGACCCTGTGGATTAGGGTTGCTTTATGTTGGAGAAAAGATATAATCATAATAATATACAATAATTGAATTATGAGAAGTAAATACTGAGAGTGAACAAACAAATGAAAAAGATGCTGTCAAAAGTAGTTGTTACTTTAAATGCTGAGAGACAGTATCTGGGTCAACTTTTATAGCCAAGGAGACATGTTTGTGTGATTACCAACACTCTTATACACTGGAAAACAATAAAAACTTAAATAAGCTAATAACATCAAGAGTGCCTGAGCTAAGTCAGATTGATCTGCAATTGGAACAAGAATAATTTGTCCATATTTCAAGCAAAGTGCCTTTTTTTTCTATAAGAAAATGCTTGTTCTTTCTTATGAAATAAAATGTATTTTGTGCTTGCTTAATTGGCAAATAGTATTTGAAAACAAAAATGTACACAAAAAGGTTTGTCACCTTAATTAAGATGACTATTTTCCAGTGAAAGCACATTTTCAGATACACAATTTTGTTATTTTGTTATTTATATTTGAAATAAATTGCACACTATCCATAAATTGCATTTTGTCCTAATTAGCGCTAATGACTATAAGAAAAAAAATGCTGGAGACCAAGTGATCAATTGCGTAAGTATTGAATGTGTGTCTATGGTTTAACTCTCCTTGGGTTTAAAATGATAAATTTGCTGTTGTTATAAAAGGTAACATTTCAAACCTTTTTAATTATACAAAGTATTGAAAATAGCCCTGAAATCTATAAAGCGCCTCCCTTAACTTCAGTGACTCACTGAAAATTTCCCCCAAAACTCTACCTAAAGTTTAGAAATTCAATCAGTTTAAATTTCATGGCAGAGCGTTTGGGATTGTGCGGCTAAAATAATGGCTGCCGATGGACGATTCATCACAAACTTGTTTACCATATTGGGAGCCGTGTGTTCATTAGTCTAGTGATGCGCAGGAGAGAGAGGACTGCAGAAAACCACAGGAGAGCAGATCTATCTCCACACCGCGGGCGACATCCGGAGATTTACGAGAGAGCAGGCACACGCCACATTGTGCAGCCCCCATAAGACAATAACTGCTTCATTATCAGTTTAAATGGCTCCTTTTGTTTAAGCAGAAAGGCAAACAGTGGTTCATCCCCAAACGCCACGATCAAATGGGTCATGGCTCAGTAGGAACAAAGAATGTGGAGGAACTTCAGCAAGATAAACATGGATAAAGATTTAGGATGTCAGAAACCTTTTTAAGATACAATCTGTGACGTTTGACATATCTTTTGTGATTGGGTTGATCAAGAAAACTAACTTACATTATAGTGATTATCATTTCTCCCATCATTAAAATAACCTGGACTTCATGACAGGTAGAACTGTAGTCGACCAAAGAAATGACATGTTCTATCGACCGACCGATCTAGCAAAAGTTGGGTGTGGCAAACCTTAAAAATACCTTTTCCATATATAAAAAAATATATCGCCTGCCGTTGAAGGGCGTGATTGACAGATAAATTAGCCATTAAGGGACACATCATCTCCCATGAAAACCAACACGGCTGCTTACGACAAAAAAAATATCACGTGGAACAGAAAAACATTGCGGTTTTCTGCAGAATCAATGAGCAAAACCAAATGTAATGTGAGGTGAGTGAAGTTATATTTTGGTCTAAATGACCAATCAGCTCCTTTGTTACATGTGTGTCTCAAATAAAGTACGTTATCAGGTTGAGGGTGTGGTGACCAGACCAACTCTTCGCAATTTGCTTATGTGTGGGATCCGCGGCCAACTTTTTGCTGTTGTTAAATATAAATCCCAACAATCTCTTGACCTAAACATTTTTTAATCGATTAAAACTCCATCTTATCAGACTAATAGCCCTAATGATGATTACTGAATACAAAAAAAAAAAATTATGCTAACACAATACTATCAATATTGAATATCACCTTATTCTGCCCTGCCCTCTTTTTTTGGCAGCACACTTCCTGTTTAGCTACAGTTAGCCTATAAGACATATTAGTCACAAACATAAATTGGTTTAATTTGGCTGTTGTTACATCTATTTAAGATCTCTCCACAAGACAGACAAGCAAACATGTTAGCTACCTCAATAGAGCTAAACAGGAAGTGCAGTGCCTAGAAAAGTGGGCAGGGCAGAATAAGGTAAATACTGTAAAAAAGCCACACCTTACAACAAAACAGTATGTACTGTATGCCAAGATCAAGCTGTCTTGTCATGAGACTGCGAACTCACAAACAAAGATTATTAATGTAGTGTATCTGTCAATAAAAGGTTAAGCTATACATAATTTTAAATGCTTGTATTTCATAGGACCAATAATGACTCACATAAGAGCATACAATTGATGCAAAAAAATGTTTGTTACACGAAAATTGTGAATTTAGTCAATGACTGTCAATTCTTTCAAAATCTCGTCCTGAACTCCTGAACCCAATCTCGTAGCTCGCCTTGTCAAAATCCTGTCTGGTCCCACCCTTTTTATCCTAACATAGAGCTGTAAAATCTGTGCACAAAGCAGCCGCATGTATAATGAATAAAGAGCGCTGGTCTGTTCCTGTGTTGCTCCTTTTTTTTTTTTTTTTAAGGCGAGAGAGAAAGTGCTCTTCTCTTGTCACGAGGCCAGCTGCATTGATGATCATTTTCCACAGCTCATTTCCCCACTTAGTCATTTTAACAGCACAAAGGAGCAGCAGAAGGTGCAGATTATCAAAGAGGAGAGAGGCAGGGACGGCCCCACAAACTACTCACACATGCATATACAGACAGTGAGCTAAGCCGCCGTGTTTGTCTAGCTGAACGGGACATTTTCCTTAGCCTAAATGGAGTTTAGCTAAAGCGTGTGTGAGCCATGAATAATTCAGGCTGGAGGTGAGTGGATCAGGATAGTATGCAGAGGGAGATTAGCCAGCGGTAGACCTTTGACAGATGGAGGCCCTCCCCACACCAACGCAGCGCACAGGCCACAGCGGATCGTGTGTCACCTCATTACACACTTCATAGGCTTTCTCAACTTCTAGTGTTACCTGGGCTGATTGAGCTAACCGGGACCGCTCCAAAACATGTCAAAGCAGTCTGCCGCAACACAAACACGGAAAGGGGCTGGTGACTTTTGATAAGGAATGAGAAAATCCACAAAACTGTAGATTCTGGCTGCAAAAATCCAGCAGAAACTTTTGGTCAAGTGAGAAAGGTTTGTCACTTACCTTTGTTCAATTGCATTACTCGCAGTTACTAAATCCGATATCACAGAACTGAAGATGGTTCTAAAACGGTTGAAGTACAATCGGCCAAACAGCAAAAAGGAGCAAAGTGATGTGTTGGTCAGAGCTTAGAATGTGATGTTGTAGTAATACATTTAGCTCACAGAAATACACTCTATGGGCTACAAAATGACCAAAAAGTGACTGATTAAGCTGGACAAATTTCCATCTACCACCATAGACTTTAATGGTGCGACAGGTTTTGTTTGACAGTAAAATAAAAAGAAGTGCCTTGACTCAAAAAAGATTAGACATTACTGCTCTATTTAAAGCAAGTAACAAGACTACAGAGGTTTCATGAAGATCACTTTTCTTTTCCTCGCACCTGTCTCTCACCCAGAGCTGGATGGAGGATGACCAATAGTCGTGGGTGTAAATAAAAGAATGTTGAAGCACTGAATCACTAAAAGTGAGCAGATTGATATAGGAATAAGATTATAGTTTGACTTATAGTGGACATGTGTTAATGCTTTTACTATTGCAACTCTTAAATTCAGACTTTTAAGACTTTTAATACATATTTGAGCATGAAAAAACAACAACAACAAAAAAATTAAGGGTATTATGCAGCTAAAGCGAAAGTAGCAACTTCAGCGGTAGTGCTCCCCATGCAACTCTCTTGTGTAAATAAACTAGTCAACTGAATTAAATGTTTTATGTATTTTCTTCTTTTTGCGTATAACTTTAAGATTGAAATAAGGCAGAAAAAAAAACAGCACATTTTACAATCAACAAGCCTGGGTTTCTGAGGATAGAAATTTGGGTCAGGAAAGTGTCGGGAAATGGCAAGGGGAGGAAGGATGCAGTTGCTATAGTTTCTGACAGAGACAGTGGTGAGAGCCGACTCAAATGGCCAAAAATACAATGTAATCATTAACCCCACATAGACTTACTTAGTTCACCTTTAAGCATATGATTGTAATTGTGATGATTGTCAGTAGATAAATGAGTTGATTAACTTTTGAACCCCCAGTTATTCATTAAAAACAAGGCATTATTATATGTTTTGTCGACTGATTTGGCTGGGATTGTGAGAGGTCCAGCTAAGAACCTGCTCAGTACCAAAGGATCCATCTTTACAGTGCGTCCTACACATGGACTGTGATCGGAGAAGTGCTTCAGGCACATACTCCATATGGCCTGCTAACCCAGAAAGTAATGTGCCTATAAAGGACATTCAGAATTATAGACTGAGATTTTCTCTGGCTTCTTACAGTAGAACTGAACGATGTTTAGTTTTTAATTTGTTTACCTCCAGGCTGAGTGCTATGATTTTAAGGTAAGTAAGCAGATGCTGCAGATGGGCAAAAAGCTGTAAACATCTATACTTATCCATGTTAGCAAGAAAATAAAAAGGACAATGAGAAAACTTAGGTTGAATGAGTTTTGTAATGGCTCAGTAAAGCCATTGTGATTATAAAATGTTTGCTTACGTTTGCTACAAACTGTGCAAGACAACATTAGACACTGGAAAAAGGACGAAATAGAGAGGAGAATGCAATCAAATACTGTCAACTGAGACATTGAAATATAGTTTTATACTGTATATCTACCTACAGGCCTTCTTAACCAATCCAGTCACTTTTACTGATGGTGGACAAATTATTTGCTCACAGACAATGTCAATATCAACTAAAAATAGGAAAAAAAAAAGTAAATATATTTATGGAAGAAAAAATGAGTTTTTGAGATATTGAAAAGTACAAGCTCTTTTGATGAATACATTACAGTGTGTTTGATTAATGTTGTACAAAAATATATCTTTAATTTAGTGAACAAATAAAAGATTGTGTGTTGAAGCCCTGCAATCACTCACTTCACCAGTAACTTTTGTCTTTATGAAAAGACAAATTCTGAAAGTAAATTGCGACATTTTCAGGAAATTTCAAAGACAACATGCAGTCACTTTTGATTCCTGTCTCTTTTTGAAGCCGTCCTCTGCAAACTGGTGGTAACAGGCCAATTACATGTCACTTTAACTTCCCCTTTAATTGTTCTGAAGATGTGACTGATCACTGACAGGGAAGAAAAAACTAAATGTGCTTCAAGTGAGAATAACAGCAAAATTCAGAAGGCCAAAGGTTTCAGCAGCGAACATGAACAGCACACGATTAGGATTTAAGTCTTTCTTTCACTATAGAACACAGCTCTTCTGTCAATGACAAAAGATTTTGGTTTGAAACAGATGAAAGATCAGAATTATGCCCTGATCCAATTTCAAGCTTTAGCTCTTTGATGCAACGCAAGCTACAGGCTTTAATACTAATACTGCTACTACGCACTACTGATACTACTACTGATACTACTGCTGCTACTGCTACTACTGCTAATACTGATAATACTACTACTGCTGCTACTATTGCTGCTACTGCTACTACTACTACTAATGATAATACTACTATTGATACTACTACTGCTGCTACTATATTACTACTACAGCTACTACTACTCATGCTAATACTACTACTGCTACTACCACTAATGATAATACTACTACTGATACTACTACTGCTACTGCTGATAATACTACTACTGCTGCTACTACTATAATACTACTACAGCTACTACTACTCATGCTAAAACTACTACAGCTACTACTACTAATGATAATACTACTACTGATACTACTACTGTTACTGCTGATAATACTATTACTGCTGCTACTACCACTGCTACTAATGATAATACTACTGCTACTGCTGCTGGCTGCTGCTGCTGCTGCTACTACTACTGCTGCTGCTACTACTACTGATAATACTACTACTGATACTGCTACGACAACTACTACTACTACTACTACTGCTGATACTGCTACTACTGATAATACTACTGTTGATGCTGCTACTGGGGCCAATCCCAGTGACTTTGGGCCTTAGGCGGCGGAACATCCTGGACAGTGACCAGATCATCGCAGGGCTAACACACAGTGACTACCATTCACTCTTTCATTCATTCAGTAGGGACAATTTACCTGAAGAGAACCCACAGTAACACGGGAAGAACATGCAAACTATACCCAGAGATATATATGTTGTTTTGATCTGATCTCGGGATTCAGACCCACATTCTTCTTATTGTTAAATAAATGCCCAAACGTGTCACTATTTCAAACACGTCGCACATTTTATCCAGAAAGGGTAAACATTTAGATGACAAGCTATGGCAAATACTTCAGCGGATAAATAATTTCTTGGGCAAAGATGATTTACTCATGACTCTTGAGAAGACAAGCAAAAATACTTGCATGGATTACTCATAATGAGAAAACTGACGCAAAAACAACGCTATTATTCAGTACAAAAAATCAATCAAATGGCACTCAGACCTAAAGCAAGCTGCATGTCGGGCAAATACACAACTATGTACTTGGCTGTAAACATTGAGATAGCAGAGAGTCCCTTTGCATTAGAAATCAGACACTTGAGCGAGCTAATCAGGCCGCAGGCAGCACTCAGCTCCAGGCCTGTTTCAAATCTCTTTCAACTGTTCTGACAAAAAACAAACCAAATCACTTCAGCATCTCTTCTGCACTGGCCTGAAGAGGGAACAGTAAAGCATAGTTTGAACGTATCGATGTGTATGTGGCCGAGCAGAAGACCTGGAGTGAACTCGGAAACTCATTAAAGCTTCCTGCTATCGAAATATGCCATTAATCAAAACCATTATACTTGTCTAATAGAAATTTTATCATGACACTTATCTGGGTAAAGTAAGGCAGAGAAGTTCACAGAGGTGCGTAATGAGTTCCAATTATACTTACTTACTTACATACTTTGTAATATTAACTTGAGCAACACTTCTCAATCTGCAGGTGGGGACCACCAAATCTAATAGAAAAATGTTGCCAGCCTTTTAGTCCAAATGCAAAAGATTTCTATTTGTTGCTATGTTTAATTAATCCAGGCCTACCATTTTGAAAGTAAAAAAAAAAAAGCTTTTTGGAAGCTAATGGATGTTGTTATGAGGGTCACAACAGAAGTGTAAGTGATGTCAAGCTGCTTTTAACTTTAGCCTACTTGTATTTTATGTTCACTTTGAACTCTGCTTAACACTGGCTGAAGTGCAATGAGAGAAAAAGACCTTACATTTGACATTTACTATCAGCTAATAGATAGAGCTCAGCAAAGAAAGGTAAAAAACAACCGTTTTTTTTGTCAATGGCTGTCATTGTCTCTCTTGGTCAATGCAGGTTCTTGGTAAGAACATGGTCGGCCTTTTAATCAGGATGCTGCTATCAAATCAAATCAAAATAACTTTATTATCAATACACACGTTGTTAAAACACATCATAAAATACACAATAAATAAATAAACTGATCAATTAAAGAGTTCACAAATAATCAATCACTCAACTTTATTCTAACTTTATATAGCATAATAAAAATGGTTGCCCATTGTGCTTCACAACAAGGTTACACAAGACAAGACAAAAAAGAAAAAACTATAGAAATCAGTAAAAATCATGTATTAAGAGCTAATGCATTAGCTCTTAATGATCTTTACTACCTCTCCTAATGCATGATATCAATGGTATCAGTTCAAGTAGTGTTAAAAACCAGGGGAAAAAAGTTACTTTTAACCGCTGATAGGTTTTGTCCACTTTCCAGAGTGCGTGTTTCCTAATAATAACATTGCACTTTGCCATGAAATATCTGACATTTGCAGGCAACAATTGACCCATTAACCTTCTGTATTACAACAAAAACTGCAAACTGCTTGATTGAAATAACATTGGCCTGTAGAATGCTGTGATGTTGATGAACAGAATCAATTGGCACGTGCTGTGACTCGATCAGCTGGCAGTTGAACTACGTCCTTCAGTTGTGCAGTTCTGACCAATCAGAGTGAGAGTTTGTAATAGCGAGCAAAGAGCCAAAGATAACGATTAAAAGTGGTTTCAACCACACTGAACTTTTTTGAATCCGAAAATAGTAGTTTTGCGGTATGAAATGGAAAAATAGACACACATTTTCTATATGAGAATCTTTTAGATGTTCCCTATCCAGAGTTTTTTGAAAATTAAATGTCACCTGAGGTAAATTAACCAAAACAAAGTAAAACATATAGAAAAAGGTAAACAAAGAGCAGAGGAACAACCTGATAAACTGCTAGGTCATGGTAAATATAGTGTTTTAATGGACACTGATTTACTGCCTTAACATTTGGTTAAAGGGAAATTTAATTGGATTTCAAACTCATTATGTAAATGTTTCAAAAGTTTTATTTCAGGAAACTCTTTTGAATGACAATCACTTATTTATTGGTTGCAATATTTTCAAAACAATTCAATTCTGACGTTTGTATATACCACATCCAACTGCATTTGAGTGACAAAGGTAGAAAAAACACTGCATCCGTCACGGGGCATCTGCTGTATCTATCATGCGGGTAAACTGTGGCTGACCCCAGCAGCCTGACAGTGGGCGAGCAGGACTACAATATGGCCGCCGCGCCTACCTGTCTGTCTGTCTGTGCCGTGTCGGGCTCAGAGCTGCCACTGGGGGCTTTGACAGACAAAAGCCCTGCAGGGTGGACAGGACAGGGGGAGGAGGTGAGTGATGTGTACCCCATCCATCACAGCGGCCCCTGATGGTGGGCTCAGGAGCAGAAAGAGAGAGAGAGAGAGAGGTGGTCAGTGAGGAGTCAGCACTCTGTGACTATTCCTGATCCATCATCCCGACAAGAGTTGCACCGAATCCGTCCATGCGGGTGACAGGGCCAGAATGGGCTCTTCCAGGCGGGTAAAAAACTATGTGCTGACCAGGGCAAAATGAGAGGAAAAAACAAAAAAAGTCAGGAAAGATGATGTTTTCTGAAGGATTGGGGTCGATCAGCCAGAAAAGTGATTCAGAGCTGGACACTGAGACTGAAATACAATAGGAAACAGCTTTGGGACAAGTGGTCAACCAGCCAAACAATAACACAATGTAGCTGCTGAAGCGAAATGTAAAACACCTACAAAATATATCATGCAATCAGCAATTTAAGTTTCAATGACTCCAGAGCAGCATCAGTTATTCATATCATTCCTGGCATAAAACATGTATTATGATATTCAAAGATACTTATTTAAAGGAGATCTATAATGAAAGGTAGCATTGAACAATAGCATACACATACATAGTTAATATGATGATTGTAAATTTGCAATAAAAATCCTAATAGAAACAGGTCCATTTACTACAGAACTGACAAGCCCCACCTCTGCAGAAGATTAACCTTTCTATGTTTTTATCATCAAAAAAATTGTTGCTTGACATTTTTAACCGCAGTTTATTACTGGATGTCTTCATTTTCAAAATAATCACAACCAGTGTTGCCAGACGTACGATAATTATTGTATTTGTACTATAATTTTAGCCCCTGTACGATGTACAATCAATAATTCTAAGTCACTGTAAAACTCTATGTAAATGTACGATCATTTCGAAGTGCCAGGTCTTTTCTTCATCTTGAGCTCACCTAAATGACTAAAAAACTGATCCAGGATCAGCAAACACTTAACACAGCAGAGCTTCAGCGGTGTTCTGTAATATTATTGGTCAACATCACCAATAGATCCTTACAGCTGCACGTCTGCGTCTGCCCCAATGTGCTCAGACCAAATGTAAATACATAATCATGCCGCATAATGAAGACATCAGAGGAAGAAAAGTGTGAGTGAATCAATGCTTTACATTACTTATAGTAAAGTATGATTGAGTTCTATTGAAATTAATTTAAATCAAATTGACTTTGGCTGTGAATTGCACTAAACATAGAAGCCTCTCAACTGAGTAGAACATATTTAAAAATTAACTTTTGGAATGATTTAGCATAAGAAAAGACAATAAGAGATCTTTATGTCATAGAAAGTGCTCTGGCCCAAAGTGAAAAACAGTTTGGATGCGTACAATAATTTTTTAGCAAAATATGATAATTTTGAGGCCCTGGTACGATAATTCAACATTTCCCATTTGGCAACACTGATCACAACCAAGTAGCTATTGTGGGCGGGGCTAGGTGGTAGCTGAAAACAGGAAGTAAGTTCTTGAGGTTAAGTTGTATTAAACAGATTTGTTAAATACAACTTTGAGTAAGCTAATGACAAGGAAAAACCTTTAAATCTCATTAATGTTGATTTTTTTTTTAACTTCTTTAAACTAAAATAAATAATCAAATAGCTATGACCACATACATAAATACTACAGTCGATACATTATGGGTTTGCAGAGATAAAAATGTTTAATTAATTCAATGTAGACAGTAAATTAAGACTTTTACACTTGGTGCTAACTTCACATTTTACAGAATAAAATGCTGAAAAGTAAAGTAAGTTTATCTATGCTTTTCATCTTAATAAAATGTAAAAAATATGAGTCGCCTCTTCGGTCAAACAATTACACATACAAAACGCAGCGCAACTATTGAGTCCAAGTGCCATGATGCAGGGGAAAATGCCACAGGGAGGCTCTGAGAAAAGAGATATTGATCTGAGAGACAGAGAGAGAGCGATGAGAGGCAGGTGGGAGGCAGGACGCGTGTGAAACAAAGTTCAGATGCACTGTAGAGTTCCCAGCATGCAGCAGCCTCCTGGAGATGTGAAGAATTAAGAGTCATAGCAAACAGGCAGCAGGGGCCCAGACGCAGGCCTTGTTGTGTAATGCATCACTGCTGGAGACATACATTTTAGGTCTGTTCAGGTGATACAATACAACATTATACTGTATAAAGTGGTGCTTCTCAAACTGAGGAGGAGCAGCTGCTTTTTTGTGGGTCTGGTGACAGCAGTTGTTAAAAGGATAGTTTAGGTCTGGTTAGAAGTTGAAATCTTTTTTGATTTGACCTGATTTGTTAAATTGTGATTTAAACGCACTATGTCATAGTCTAGTGTGGGATCTGCAACCTGTTGGTCTCCATAGACATGTAGTTTTTTTTGCTTGAAATGTTCCACCCTGATTTAAATATTCTTTTGTAAAATTATCCAATACGGCAGATCTTATAAAGATTGCAAATATGCATATATTTCATTCTTATTTGCTGACTTCCTTCTGGTGGTGTACCTTAGACCTGAGTTGGTCACTTTTTAGTTTAGGTGTACTTCTGCTTTAGACGTTACCCACTGGCAGCCTGATCCCAGTTACTCATGGTTCAGCCTTGTCTAGTTCTGGTCTAGTCCTTGTTTAATTCTGATTTGGGTTTGCAGAGCAATTCAAATCAAACAGAGGCTATAATAGTAGTGACAAACATTACTAAAATGTTTCATACGACCCTAAATTTTGGGAACTTTGGTCACATGCTATGTAACTACTAGTCTAGTGATCATGGCTCTCTGAAGAATCTGGCCCTCAGGAAAAAAAAAAAATGCTGAATAGCCCAGCAATACGGTTATTCATTTGTCCAAAATGAAAGGCCTTCTTAATGTGTGGGCTTGCCTTGTCGCAGATCTGATTCCTGACTTGGTCAGGTGGGATCATTTACTTATATGAGAAGATTGAGCTAGATGCACACTAAGTATTTTAAAATTGTCTTTGATTTTAAAAATTCAGTTTTAATGACACTGACATTTTGCAACAATTATTTTTTTCTCAGTTGCAATGACAACAACATGGCACCACACTTCAGTCTGACCAATTTCATTCGAGATTTCCGATAAGTCGAGGCACAAGCAAGTGTCTAAAAGCAATATAGACCATTATATTTTATTCAAATGAAACCAAACGATAAGATGCCTGATTAAACATGCTTATGAAGCTTATTGGAGTTATTTTATTCTTTTTTGCCATGTTATAATAAAGGCTTTTATCTTGCCTCAGTTTTCTCAAGTTTACATTTGCAAAGAGTCCCTGCACTGAAGAGCACCAAAAAGACCCTTTTTTTACTCTACTTGAATCCAAGTAGCACTCTAGCATTCAAAAATGATACCTATGAAGCTTTAGCGTTGTCTTCATTTAGAACTACTGCTCTTGTTTAGTTTAGATGCAGCCATAATTTAGCTAAAAGTTAAACAAAAATAAGTGTGAATAGTTTGAGTCCAGATCTGAAGAAGCCAAACAAAGCAAACTCACACCATAATCCTCCACAGACCGGACGACCTCTTTCAGTCACGTTATAATTACTTGTCAACAGCGATGGCTTTCATCAGTTATTTTCAGAGTAATGTGTCTTAATGTGGATTCCCCTGATGTAGCCCTGACCCTGCAGCGCTTCAGCGCGTCAACTGCACTATTTTATTTTATTCTATGCACTTCCTTATGAAAGCAACACACAGAATAATGACTAAACGGACGGTCAAATGTCAAAATGAATCAAATAATGTTAGACAGACTTTGATTATGCATTTAACAATAATAATAATGTAGCAGAGAGTTTCTACTTCCTTTTCGTTCCAGAATAAAGAAAGCATGATTATTATGTTACAAAAGTTAGATATTGTCTGCTAGGGACATTCAATAATAATAATCAGACCAAAGGGGTTAAAGTGAAAAAGCCCCCCCCAAAAAACATGAATAAACATATTGAACTTTTACTAAGCCTTCTTCAGTCATTATTTGGTGATGCAAATATTCATTGTATCAAAACCAGCTTCATGTATTTTTTAATAGCATCAAAATTGCACTTGAAATGTTAACACAGTTGCCCCATTTACATGACAACTTTAATTCTGAAAAAAAAAATGTAATTCTGAAAAATATATATAATTCAGCTTTAAAAAGACCATGTAAAAACGTATTCCTTATTAAAATAAAGTGGGTGATTTATTCTGCTTCTAAATCAGAAACAATTTATTCCTTTCTCAAGTAAACGTTTTATTTGACTTAAACATTATTCCGTTTGCACTGCGCATGCTTGCGCGTTGTTTTTCTGACAGCGAGGACGGTGGGCAAAATGGCGGCACGGACTCGAAACGTTTTTGCGTCACATTTAAGTGCGCTACAGGAGCTACAATTAAGGAAAACAGTGGAGCAGAAAACACAAAATACAAACCTTTTTGCAGAGGCATCGGAAAGATTTGAACAAGGTAGTGTAAGCAGAGAGAGAGGCTGTTCTGATCCCAAACAAGTGAAAACTGGACTAAACTTCTCCTCAGCTCACAGAACATGTTGTGGAGCTGATGATGTGAATCTCCAGTAGATGCTTAAAGACTTTCATCAGAACAACTTCAAAAAAGTTAGCATCATGTTTGCGTCCGTGGCGTTACAACAATCTCAGGTGATAAAAACGCCAATATCCCGTATCGGATGTGTTTTTCCAGAAGACGTAATGACATATGTGCGTTCTCTGTCCTCGCTCTTCCTATTCCCAGATGTTAAGAGGAATAGAATTAAGATGTGTAAACTTTTATTTAAAATTATTATTTCCATGTAAACTTGAAGGAAAATATTTTAATTCCGAACTAATTAATTCAAAAGAATTGATTCAGAATTAAAAACATCATGTAAAAGTGACCAGTGACAATCCTGATCTGCCTTGTGACAGTAACATGCAGTGAAACCTAAACGCAACTCAACAGGAGGGTCATGTGACAGGAAGTAGCTGTGCATTACAACAGGAGATGGTTAAACTACAGCGCTGACTGGCCCTGACCTCCTCTGGCAGGACGTTCTAGATAAGGCTGTCTTCACTGGGCGCAGGCCGGACACAGTGGGCTCCAGCTTTAATGGATGAGACTTACGCTGGTGCAGCTGCACAAAGGAAATGTATTTGTGTTCTGTACAGCTTTTCCGGTACACAGACTCACTGACACGCTGGTGAACTCTGCTGGAGCACTCAGAGCTACAAGACAACAAAAGAAGAGAGAGAAACAGAACAGGCTTTTGTGTAAAGCTTTTTAATATGACTGTGTTTTGAAATGACCTTTTTATATTCTGTATGTCATTGCTGCCACTAAGACTGACATTATTTTTAGTAGTTCATCCATGATCTTTATTTTTTTTATTTATTGAGACCTTTTACATAAATGTTGAAATATGATGACAAATCTCGGTATTCCCTTTCAAAATGTCCCTAAGTATGGTTTTCTGATTCTATGATTTGTGTGGATGTTTTATCACCTTCAGAAAGTTACACGGTGCACCTTTAAGAAGACAATTTGGACTACCTAACATTATATCAACAATATTACTCATGTATTTACATTGTTCAATAAAGGTGTGTTTAATGTATGGTGTTTTCAATTGAAGAAAATATTAGAGGTGGATTCCTATAGTCGAGCCTTTCTGTGTGGAGTTTGTTAACCCTAAGACAAAAAGATGAATATATACTCGTTTCACAAAATAGATCTATCATGCTTAATCAAATAATCTGTCACTTTCTGGATTCTGGCACATTTTAGATGCTACTGATGATGAAAAAAAGTCAATAACCTCAAAAATAACGGTATATTCTGAAAAAAACTTGGTTATCATGTTTTTGAATTTCTTGAAGTTTTGCATGTTATTGACTGAGTTTTTGTTCTCTGTCACTGCTTTAGTGCTCACATGTGACCTCACACAACCTGTATATAACATTTGTATGATTTATCATGGAATCATCACAATCAGTGTGCTCATAAGAATAGCAGACGACACTTGTAAAACCTGACAGCAGTTTTCTCAGTATGGAGACACGCATCACAATGGAGTCTTTAAAGATCTACTAAGATACACTATTAGGGCTTTTCCATTAGTACCTGCTTGGCCCTACTCTACTCTACTCGGCGCGACTTAGCCCTGGTGCGGAGCTTTTCCATTTGGGGCTGATCGCGCCGACCAGGTACTTTTTAGTACCTGCTTTACCCCAGGGCCAAGTCGAGCCGAGCAGATACTAAACCTGACGTCAGACGCACGTCGCCTGTTGCGTCACACAAGTGCCGCTGATTTGTTGTTACTGTACGCTAACGTGAGTCGCCGCTAAGCTAGCTGCCGATAGCACCGAAATGCTTCTACATTTCGTACTCTCTGTAGCAAAAAACAGCTCAGTGACATAAACAACGAGTCCGTTGTCCCTATACGCTAAATACATAAGACAGTAGTTCGATGAGTGTATGCGTAGACCACACGGGTTTGTTCGTAGGCACATGCAGGTTACCTGTGCTGCTGCGGGGTCCTGCTTCTCACAGTAAACACTGATGGACATCCGATGCACACGTTTTGAAGCAAGAGATTATAATGCAGCTTCGTCAGGACAGAGAGACGGAGGAGGAAGATGGGACAGCTGACTTGTGATTGTATACATCGGGACCAGAGCGGGACTTTAGACAGACGTGTCGGACGGACGTGAAGAAGAGGTGAGTCAGTGAACGTGTTGACATGAAAAGCTTCACTCTACTGGCCAATGCGGCGGTGGATATTTGTTTTATATTACGCTTATGAAACGCTGGAGAACGAACGGTCTGATTATCCTTAAATTAAAGCCGATGCGCATCGAAACGCTCCGTTGTTTTCTATGAGCTTGCATCATGTCCCCATTTGGGGAGTGACAGTGTTGGCAATTGTACCGCCCAGCTTCACAACAGCCCCACTCGGCCTCTCTTGTAATGGAAATGCTCTCCCTCTGAGCGGGCTAAGCCGGGTAGAGGCGCGTAGAGTCGAGTCGAGTAGAGTAGGGCCAAGCAGGTACTAATGGAAAAGCCCTATATATGTGAGTAAAGTTTAAAATAATGCAGAGTTAAACTGTTCTGCTGGCCTCATTACAGGGAAATATGTGAAAATCTCCAAAGAGGACTAAAAAGTTCCATTCACCTTCATTTAAACCCGATGGACAGAGACGGCAGATGGACAGAATCAGCCCGAGAGAGATCTGACATTAAGTAAATAGCTAAAGCTGTGTCCACTGTGTCCACCGGGAGGATGAGCAGAGCTAATAGCTTACAAGATATTCACTTGACGGATGGACGTGTTCTAACTGACCGTTGGAACTCCAGGGCAACGCTGCATGTCCAATTTAGCAAAGGTCTGAGCTCCAAGCAGTGAAAAAGGCATTACCTCTGCCCACAAAGATTTGGGACTCACAGTGAAATGAAAAGTAACATTCTTGCCAAGAAAAAAAAATGGTTAAGATAAAATAAGATTTAAAAGCATGTTGATATTGTAACTAAAAGTAAAATTGAGGTTCAATGGTATAAAAATTGCAAGCAAAAAATACCATTGCCTTTTAATATGTACAATGGACAGATTTTTTTTTTTTTTTTTTTTTTTTTTTTACAATTTTAGAACTTAAAAAAAAAAAAAAAAAGTCCACAGACAAGGCACAGTTTTGGCTGCTTTTTGTTATATTACTCACGCCACACCTGAAGTCGTGGAGACAGTTAGGGTTAGGGTTAAAAAAAATCATCTAGTGTGCAAAACATTTGACTGTAGATAAATCACACAACATACCTAAGAAACTGCTACCATTGACATTAAAGTGAAATGTCTTTAAATAATTGAAATGACAAGGTCCTTTGATGATGTCAGCTCATTACGGAGAAAGTGCCAGACAGGTGCTTTCCAAAGACGATCCGGTGATGTGAAAGAGCAGACCACAGAGAATATGGCTGTGATTGCATCAGTCTGACATGACAAGAGGAGATAAAGAGTAGTCTGTAGTCTTACATTCATTAGAACAGAGTCACAGGGAAGAACAAAAACTACAAAACAAAGGAGAAAGCCTTTATGGTTGGTTTATGCTGTGTCAGAGGGGCAAAGAAAGTGTATACCTACCGCTTGTTCCTGGAGCCTATCCCAGTGACTTTGGGCCTTAGGTGGGTAAATATCCTTGACAGTGATCAACTCATCACAGAGTTAGAGACACAAACAATCCTTCACTTTCTCATTCATTACCGACTAGAATTATACAGTGAAGCCAATTAACTCTTTCATTGTCAGCCCAATTTTAGCTTCGATCCCTGCCAGACCTTTTCTCGTTTTAAGCAAAAGCTCCACAAAAAATTTTAACTGGAAGCATGACATGTTGAACATCAAATGAGACCAACAAAATAATTGTCATTCTTCATTAATCTGTTCCTTTTCATAGGCATCTCCATGTTGTCATTAGATTTCAGCATTTGACGGCAAACCTAACGCAATTTTTTCAAATCAAACTTCATGTCAGTGTTACTTTCCACTGTTCTACTTTTGGTGAAAGAATATGAGTTACTACAATGAAATAATGTCTTTAGGATAAAAAATAAAAGGTTAACATGATTAAGACAATGGGGACGAGTGTCTTTTTCATCTTTAAACCAACAGAAGCTGTGTTACAGACGAGAAGGCAGTACAGCAGTTTTCTACTGTCTGATGTAGATTACATAGATTCATCCTTTTCATGAGGCATGGATGATATTTAACCATATAATATACATACAATAATTTTACTTACTCTGACCACTTTTGGATCGCTTAGTTTAGTTTTTCTCCTCTAGACTCGCTGTCCAAACAAAACAAACAAACAACAAACAAAGAGCACAGTCATATGACTTCCTCTGGGTCTTTACTCACACTACACCCCTCCGCTGGTGAATCTGTGAAACTGCATTACGTTTTTGACTGTAGACAAAGCCGCGTATGATAAAAGGTCCATGACGGCAATAGACGTCATTGGCGGGCTACGGTTTGTTGCGCAATGACAGATATTTTCGTCATTGGCAAGAAAAGAATTAACTTGTTACAACTATTTGACAGATTATGAGACAACTTTTGCAACATGTCTTTCAGCCGTATGTATAGAATCACCGCTGGGCTGATAAATGTGTTTAAAAGTATTGGAGATTTCTTGTTTGTTTTGGTGTTAATAACTGTAACAGTGAAATGTTATAATGTGACATCTCTGGTAAAGGTTGTCACAGTGCAGTGTTGACATAAGACAAAAATAAAGACACTATTTATGTTCTGCTGAACAAATACAAGCTGCACACAGCATGCTTTGACAAAATGAATCACACAAAAGCACCCAAAAGCATCTGTATCCAAGACAAGTGAGCGCAGCAGGGAGCAGCTTCACAAATCCTGGGTGTATAAGACACATTTGTGAGACAGGCAGACTGACAATGATGACAAAGCACAAGGCTAAGGAAAAGGAATGGAGTGTTTCAGGATTTAGGATGTCGAGGTACAAGCTTACTTTTTTTTTGCAAAACTATCTTCAAAAGGTATAGGTTAAAGATCACTAGAAACATAAAAGCATCTACAGTTGTTGTGTTTGAGGTATTTAAATAGTTTATGATTCAATCACATTCAAAGACAGTACTACTACGACAATAATACTTAAAAAAAAAAAAAAAAAGAAAACTATACATATCTAATACAACCAGGTGACCAGATATATGAATGTCATCTGAGTTCGCCTAGAGATCCAGAATAATAATATAATAATATCTCACTGAAGTTGAATGGTGATATCTAAAATCTAGTCACCAGCCAGCAAATTAACAGGGGTGGAGCCAAATCACGTTTTGCAAAGTCCGAGTCAAGTCATTTTATCGAGTCAAGTCTCAAGTCATCAATATAGTGACTGAAGTATGACAAGGAGGCATTAAACTCTTTTAAGGTGACCTGAGAAATGCTTGTTTTGTTTCTAAATGTTCTCTGTGGTTGCATTAGCTATCCTGTACAGTTGTCTTGGAGAGTTAGAGGAAAGAGTTGGACATCTATCCTCTGAGTCCCAGTGCGGGAGGTGGGACATAAGGGTCCTGGCTAGATTCACCTTCATGCTGGACTATCAGAACTGAAGGATTTCATCCAGATACAGANCTTCTGATAAGACTGGTATACAGTAAAGGCAGATGTTAGTATACGTACGATGTCGTATTGTGGCTCCCCGAGCAGAAGAACCTGAGGATACTGGATAACTCATTTAAAGTCTTTCCCTGCTATCGAAATATGCCATTAATCAAAATCATTATACTTGTCTAATAGAAATTTTATCATGACACTTATCTGGGTAAAGTAAGGCAGAGAAGTTCACAGAGGTGCGTAATGAGTTCCAATTATACTTACTTACTTACATACTTTGTAATATTAACTTGAGCAACGCTTCTCAATCTGCAGGTGGGGACCACCAAATCTAATAGAAAAATGTTGCCAGCCTTTTAGTCCAAATGCAAAAGATTCCTATTTGTTGCTATGTTTAATTAATCCAGGCCTACCATTTTGAAAGTAAAAAAAAAAAGCTTTTTGGAGCTAATGGATGTTGTTATGAGGGTCACAACAGAAGAGTAAGTGATGTCAAGCTGCTTTTAACTTTAGCCTACTTGTATTTTTATGTTCACTTTGAACTCTGCTTAACACTGGCTGAAGTGCAATGAGAGAAAAAGACCTTAATTTGACATTTACTATCAGCTAATAGATAGAGCTCAGCAAAGAAAGGTAAAAAACAACTGTTTTTTGCTGTCAATGGCTGTCATTGTCTCTCTTGGTCAAATTACAAATTAATCAATCACTCAACTTTATTCTAACTTATATAGCATAATAAAAATGGTTACCCATTGTGCTTCACAACAAGGATACCACTAGACAAGACAAAAGAGAAAAAAATCAGAGAGAGAAGAAAAAAGAAGAAATCAGTAAAATCATGTATTAATAGCTAATGCATTAGCTCTTAATGATCTTTATTACCTCTCTTAATGCATTGATATCAATGGTATCAGTTCAAGTAGTGTTAAAAAACCAGGGGAAAAAAGTAACTTTTAACCACTGATAGGTTTTGTCCACTTTCCAGAGTGCGTGTTTCCTAATAATAACATTGCACTTTGCCATGAAATATCTGACATTTGCAGGCAACAATTGACCCATTAACCTTCTGTATTACAACAAAAACTGCAAACTGCTTGATTGAAATAACATTGGCCTGTAGAATGCTGTGATGTTGATGAACAGAATCAATTGGCACGTGCTGTGACTCGATCTTTAGAAGGCAGTTGAACTACGTCCTTCAGTTGTGCTCTGACCAATCAGAGTGAGAGTTTGCAATAGCGAGTAAGAGCCAAAGATAACGATTAAAAGTGGTTTCAAGCACACTGAACTTTTTTGAATCCGAAAATAGTAGTCTGAATAGTAGTATGAAATTGAAAAATAGACACACATTTTCTATATGAGATCTTTTTAGATGTTCCCTATCCAGAGTTTTTTTGAAGATTAAATGTCACCTGATAAAAATAACCAAAACAAAGTAAAACATACACAAAAAGGTAAACAAAAGAGAGGAACAACCTGATAACTGCTAGGTCAATGTAAATATAGGTTTTAATGGACACTGATTACTGCTGCTTAACATTTGGTTAAATGAAAATTTCCATTGGATTTCAAACTCATTATGTAATTGTTTCAAAAGTTTTATTTCAGGAAACTCTTTTGAATGACAATCACTTATTTATTGGTTGCAATATTTTCAAAACAATTCAATTCTGACGTTTGTATATCCCATATCCAACTGCATTTGAGTGACAAAGGTAGAAAAACACTGCATCCGTCACGGGCATCTGCTGTATCTATCATGCGGGTAAACTGTGGCTGACCCCAGCAGCCTGACAGTGGGCGAGCAGGACTACAATATGGCCGCCGCGCCTACCTGTCTGTCTGTCTGTGCCGTGTCGGGCTCAGAGCTGCCACTGGGGGCTTTGACAGACAAAAGCCCTGCAGGGTGGACAGGACAGGGGGGGAGGTGAGTGATGTGTACCCCATCCATCACAGCGGCCCCTGATGGTGGGCTCAGGAGCAGAAAGAGAGAGAGAGAGAGAGAGTGGTCAGTGAGGAGTCAGCACTCTGTGACTATTCCTGATCCATCATCCCGACAAGAGTTGCACCGAATCCGTCCATGCGGGGTGACAGGGGCCAGAATGGGCTCTTCCAGGCGGGTAAAAAACTATGTGCTGACCAGGCAAAATGAGTGGAAAAAACAAAAAAAGTCAGGAAAGATGATGTTTTCTGAGGATTGGGGTCGATCAGCCAGAAAAGTGATTCAGAGCTGGACACTGAGACTGAAATACAATAGGAAACAGCTTTGGGACAAGTGGTCAACCAGCCAAACAATAACACAATGTAGCTGCTGAAGCGAAATGTAAAACTCCTACAAAATATATCATGCAATCAGCAATTTAAGTTTCAATGACTCCAGAGCAGCATCAGTTATTCATATCATTCCTGGCATAAAACATGTATTATGATATTCAAAGATACTTATTTAAAGGAGATCTATAATGAAAGGTAGCATTGAACAATAGCATACACATAATAGTATAATATGATGATTGTAATTTGCAAAAATCCTAATAGAAACAGGTCCACTAGAACTGACAAGCCCCACCTCTGCAGAAGATTAACCTTTCTATGTTTTTATCATCAAAAAAATTGTTGCTTGACATTTTAACCGCAGTTTTATTAATGATTCTTTTTTCAAATAATCACAACCAGTGTTGCCAGACGTACGATAATTATTGTATTTGTACTATAATTAGCCCCTGTACGATGTACAATCAATAATTCTAAGTCACTGTAAAACTCTATGTAAATGTACGATCATTTCGAAGCGCCAGGGTCTTTTATTCATCTTGAGCTCACCTAAATGACTAAAAACTGATCCAGGATCAGCAAACACTTAACACAGCAGAGCTTCAGCGGTGTTCTGTAATATTATTGGTCAACAGCACCAATAGATTCTCACAGCTGCACGTCTGCCCCAATGTGCTCAGACCAATGGTAAATACATAATCATGCCGCATAATGAAGACATCACAGGAAGAAAAGAGTGAGGTGAATCAATGCTTTACATTACTTATAGTAAAGTATGATTGAGTTCTATTGAGATTAATTTAAATCAAATTGACTTTGGGTGTAAAAAGGAGAAAGCTTGCTGTGAATTGCACTAAACATAGAAGCCTCTCAACTGAGTAGAACATATTTTAAAAATTAACTTTTGGAATGATTTAGCATAAGAAAAGACAATAAGAGATCTTTATGTCATAGAAAGTGCTCTGGCCCAAAGTGAAAAACAGTTTGGATGTGTACAATATTTTTTTAGCAAAATATGATAATTTTTGAGGCCCTGGTACGATAATTCAACATTTCCCATTTGGCAACACTGAATCACAACCAAGTAGCTATTGTGGGCGGGGCTAGGTGGTAGCTGAAAACAGGAAGTAAGTTCTTGAGGCTGTATTAAACAGATTAGTTAAATACAACTTTGAGTAAGCTAGTGACAAGGAAAACCTTTAAATCTCATTAATGTTGATTTTTTTTTTTACTTCTTTAAACTAAAATAAATAATCAAATAGCTATGACCACATACATAAATACTACAGTCGATATATTTACGGGTTTGCAGAGATAAAAATGTTTAATTAATTCAATGTAGACAGTAAATTAAGACTTTTACACTTGGTGCTAACTTCACATTTTACCAGAATAAAATGCTGAAAAGTAAAGTAAGTTTATCTATTCTTTTCATCTTAATAAAATGTAAAAAAATATGAGTCGTCTCTTCGGTCAAACAATTACACATACAAAACGCAGCGCGACTAATTGAATCCAAGTGCCATGATGCAGGGGAAAATGCCACAGGGAGGCTCTGAGAAAGAGATATTGATCTGAGAGACAGAGAGGAGAGCGATGAGAGGCAGGTGGGAGGCAGGACGCGTGTGAAACAAAGTTCAGATGCCACTGTAGAGTTCCCAGCATGCAGCAGCCTCCTGGAGATGTGAAAGAATTAAGAGTCATAGCAAACAGGCAGCAGGGGCCCAGACGCAGGCCTTGTTGTAATGCATCACTGCTGGAGACATACATTTTAGGTCTGTTCAGGTGATACAATACAACATTATACTGTATAAAGTGGTGCTTCTCAAACTGAGAGGAGGAGCAGCTGCTTTTTTGTGGGTCTGGTGACAGCAGTTGTTAAAAGGATAGTTTAGGTCTAGCAGAAGTTGTGAAAATCTTTTTTGATTTGACCTGATTTGTTAAATTGTGATTTAAAACGCACTATGTCATATTTTAGTCTGGGATCTGCAACCTGTTGGTCTCCATAGACATGTAGTTTTTTTTGCTTGAAATGTTCCACCCCCCTTTAAATATTCTTTTGTAAAATTATCCCAATACATGCAGATCATAATCCTGAGCTATCGCTAATCCACGTTTTTTTTTATGACCTCATTGGTCCTTTTTTAGTTTAGGTGTACTTCTGCTTTACCCCGGGCTCACACTACATCCAGTCCAACTCCGGTGCAGCCACCGGAGTCTTTACCTAACTTGAAAAGTCCGAGAGTGGCTCACACGGCGTACAGTCCAGTTCGGTGTCTCCGGTACGGCCAATCCGCGCTCCGAATCCCGTTTAGTTTGTTTCAAATTTTGGCCGGACGCCGAGCGCACCGGAGCCCTTAAATAAACCTCCCGTACTTACCCACTGTGCGGCGAAAAATCCAACAGAAAATCAACTGACGTGAAATAAGCCCAAAACTCTGCGCGTGTTCTTTGTTTACATATACATGTCCTCAGTGAAGAGAGAGAGAAAAAAAAAAAGTGCTCAGCGATCGCGTATTTCCACGTTGAGCGTGAACCTCCGTGAGTTCGGGGTCTCGCGTGGTCGGCAGCAGAGCTGTGGCTGTAGCAGGACTGCAGACCACCGTAGCTAATGTGAGTCACCACCGTAGCTAGACCGTCCGGTGACTGCACCGGAGTTGGACTGGAGGCAGTGTGAGCCCGGGGTTAGACGTTACCACTGGCAGCCTGATCCCAGTTACTCATGGTTCAGACTTGTCTAGTTCTGGTTAGTCCTTGTTTAATTCTGATTCAATGTTGGTTTTGGGTTTGCAGAGCAATTCAAATCAAACAGAGGCTATAGTAGTGACAAACATTACTAAATGTTTCATACAACCCTAAATTTTGGGAACTTTGGTCACATGCTATGTCACTACTAGTCTAGTACCATGGCTCTCTGAAGAATCTGGCCCTCAGGAAAAAAAAATTGCTGAATAGCCCAGCAATACGGTAATTAATTTGTCAAAAATGAAAGGCCTTCTTAATGTGTGGGCTTGCCTTGTCGCAGATCTGATTCCTGACTTGGTCAGGTGGGATCATTTACTTATATGAGAAGATTAAGCTAGATGCCACACTAAGTATTTTAAAATTGTCTTTGATTTTAAAAATTCAGTTTTAATGACACTGACATTTTGCAACAGTTATTTTTTTCTCAGTTGCAATGACAACAACATGGCACCACACTTCAGTCTGACCAATTTCATTGAGATTTCCTATAAGTCGAGGCACAAGCAAGTGTCTAAAAGCAATATAGACCATTATATTTTATTCAAATGAAACCAAACGATAAGATGCCTGATTAAACATACCTTATGAAGCTTATTGGCGTTATTTTATTCTTTTTTGCCATGTTATAATAAAGGCTTTTATCTTGCCTCAGTTTTCTCAAGTTTACATTTGCAAAGAGTCCCTGCACTGAAGAGCACCAAAAAGACCCTTTTTTTTACTACTTGAATCCAAGTAGCACTCTAGCATTCAAAAATTATACTTATGAAGCTTTAGCGTTGTCTTCATTTAAAACTACTGCTCTTGTTTAGTTTAGATGTAGCCATAATTTAGCTAAAAGCTAAACAAAAATTAGTGTGAATAGTTTGAGTCCAGATCTGAAGAAGCCAAACAAAGCAAACTCACACCATAATCCCTCCACAGACCGGACGACCTCTTTCAGTCACGTTATAATTACTTGTCAACAGCGATGGCTTTCATCAGTTATTTTCAGAGTAATGTGTCTTAATGTGGATTCCCCTGATGTAGCCCTGACCCTGCAGCGCTTCAACGGCACTATTTTATTTTTATTCTATGCACTTCCTTATGAAAGCAACACACAGAATAATGACTAAACGGACGGGTCAAATGTTAAAATGAATCAAATAATGTTAGACAGACTTTGATTATGCATTAACAATAATAATAATGTAGCAGAGAGTTTCTACTTTCTTTTCGTTCCAGAATAAAGAAAGCATGATAATTATGTTACAAAAGTTAGATATTGTCTGCCAGGGACATTCAATAATAATAATCAGACCAAAAGGGGTTAAAGTGAAAAAGCCCCCCCCCCCCCCAAAAAAAAAACATAAATAAACATATTGGACTTTTACTAAGCCTTCTTCAGTAATTATTTGGTGATGGAAATATTCATTGTATCAAAACCAGCGTCATGTACTTTTTAATAGCATCAAAATTGCACTTGAAATGTTAACACAGTTGCCCCATTTACATGACTTTAATTCTGAATAAAATAATTTAATTCTGAAAAAAATATATAATTCAGCTTTAAAAAGACCATGTAAAAACTTATTCCTATTCAAATAAAGTGGGTGATTTACTCTGCTTCTAAATCAGAAACAATTTATTCCTTTCTCATGTAACGTTTTATTTGGCTTAAACATTATTTCCGTTTGCACTGCGCATGCTTGCGCGTATTTTTTCTGACCGGCGAGGACGGTGCGCAAAAATGGCGGCAACGGACTCGAAACGTTTTTGCGGTCACCATTTAAGTCCGCTACAGGAGCTACAATTAAGGAAAACAGTGGAGGAGAAAACACAAATACAAATCTTTTTGCAGAGGCATCGGAAAGATTGAACAAGGTAGTGTACGCGGAGAGAGAGGCTGTTCTGATCCCAAACAAGTGGAAACTGGACTACAACTTCTCCTCAGCTCACAGAACATGTTGTGAAGCTGATGATGTGAATCTCCAGTAGCTGCTTAAAGACTTTCATCAGAACAACTTCAAAAAAGTTAGTATCATGTTTGCGTCCGTGGTATTACAACAATCTCAGGTGATGTCCTCTGTCCTCGCTCTTCTACTTCCAGACGTTAAGCAGAAAAAAATTACGATGGTTTAGAGTGTTTAACATGTAAAACCTTTATTTAAAATTATTATTTCATGTAAACTTGAAGGAAAATATTTTAATTCCGAACGAATTAATTCTAAATAACTGATTCAGAATTAAAAAAACATCATGTAAAAGTGACCAGTGACAATCCTGATCTGCCTTGTGACAGTAACATGCAGTGAAACCTAAACACAACTCAACAGGAGGGTCATGTGACAGGAAGTAGCTGTGCATTACAACGGGAGATGGTTAAAACTACAGCGCTGACTGGCCCTGACCTCCTCTGGCAGGACGTTCTAGATAAGGCGGTCTTCACTGGGCACAGGCCGGACACAGTGGGCTCCAGCTTTAATGGATGAGACTTACGCTGGTGCAGCTGCACAAAGGAAATGTATTTGTGTTCTGTACAGCTTTTCCGGTACACAGACTCACTGACACGCTGGTGAACTCTGCTGGAGCACTCAGAGCTACAAGACAACAAAAGAAGAGAGAGAAACAGAACAGGCTTTTGTGTAAAGCTTTTTAATATGACTGTGTTTGAAATGACCTTTTTATATTCTGTATGTCATTGCTGCCACTAAGACTGACATTATTTTTAGTAGTTCATCCATGATCTTTATTTTTTTATTTATTGAGACCTTTTACATAGATTTTAGCCAAATAAATGTTGAAATATGATGACAAATCTATGTGTTCCCTTTCAAAATGTCCCTAAGTATGGTTTTCTGATTCTATGATTTGTGTGGATGTTTTATCACCTTCAGAAAGTTACACAGTGCACCTTTAAGAAGACAATTTGGACTACCTAACATTATATCAACAATATTACTCATGTATTTACATTGTTCAATAAAGGTGTGTTTAATGTATGGTGTTTTAAATTGAAGAAAATATTAGAGGTGGATTCCTATAGTCGAGCCTTTCTGTGTGGAGTTTGTTAACCCTAAGACAAAAAGATGAATATATACTCGTTTCACAAAATAGATCTATCATGCTTAATCAAATAATCTGTCACTTTCTGGATTCTGGCACATTTTAGATGCTACTGATGATGAAAAAAGTCAATAACCTCAAAAATAACTGTATATTCTGAAAAAACTTGGTTATCATGTTTTTTGAATTTCTTGAAGTTTTGCATGTTATTGACTGAGCCCCAGACTGAGTTTTTGTTCTCTGTCACTGCTTTAGTGCTCACATGTGACCTCACACAACCCGTATACTACATTTGTATGATTTATCATGGAATTATCACAATCAGTGTGCTCATAAGAATAGCAGACGACACTTGTAAAACCTGACAGTTTTCTCAGTATGGAGACACGCATCACAATGGAGTCTTTAAAGATCTGCGTGTGGCTCTAGAGTCGCAAGTTGCAGAATCCAGTTCTACGCAATTCGTTTTCCCCAACCAACCAAAACATGTATGTTAGAGGATATCCTAGGCTTATCCAAGCCTGGGAAGAAGATCTGGAGATGGGTCACCAAAGCACTGCACAGTGGCACTGCCCCAAAGGGACTGAAGGATGGGTCACTGCAGAGGACACATTTCCCCAAGGCGATAATAAAGTGTACCTGATCTTAACCTTAACTTTGTCTTTTTAACAAAAAATTGAGTTAATAATATAGTCTTTCGCCGGCTCATGGACCATACAGTATATGTGAGTAAAGTTTAAAATGATGCAGAGTTAAACTGTTTTGCTGGCCTCATTACAGGGAAATATGTGAAAATCTCCAAAGAGGACTAAAAAGTTCCATTCACCTTCATTTAAACCCGATGGACAGAGACGGCAGATGGACAGAATCAGCCCGAGAGAGATCTGACATTAAGTAAATAGCTAAAGCTGTGTCCACTGTGTCCACCGGGAGGATGAGCAGAGCTAATAGCTTACAAGATATTCACTTGACGGATGGACGTGTTCTAACTGACCGTTGGAACTCCAGGGCAACGCTGCATGTCCAATTTAGCAAAGGTCTGAGCTCCATGCAGTGAAAAAGGCATTACCTCTGCCCACAAAGATTTGGGACTCACAGTGAAATGAAAAGTAACATTCTTGCCAAGAAAAAAAAATGGTTAAGTATTTCAATAAAGATTAAAAATGTTGTCAAGTCATTGAACAGCATCATCAGACAACCCGATCTCAAATTTAAATGCATATGTATAACCATTTGTCATTTTTTGCGTATGTATGATCAGCTTTGCTGCCCAGTTAATTTCTATTGTTTATGAATATTACTGAAATCCTAATCTTAACCAACTCCAAACCCCAGACCTAAAACTACTCATTTTTGAAACTTCAGACTTAGCCATTAAACCTAAAGAAAATGTCCATTCATGGCTTCAACCAGAACACACGTCTATAAGAGACTAAGAAAATATCATCTCTATTTGAAGCTTTTCACAAATAAAATACCATTATTTGATGTTTTAATGATTTATGCATTGTATTTAGTATTTTCACTTAACAGTTGGCAATCAAGCTGCTACAAGAGTCCTTTCACTTGCATGCTCATGTTACGCTAAGAACATACACGTAGTATAGCCTATACATTTCAGTGAGACTATTGCAGTACATGTCCGCAAAGATTTTGAATTCACATTGTAAATTCTTGTTTCTCCAACAAGTATTTCTAAAAAGTTCAAAAACTTAGGCTAATCCACCAATAATAAGATTTAAAAGCATGTTGATATTGTAACTAAACATAAACTCGAGTTCAATGGTATAAAATTGCAAGCAAAAAATACCATTGCCTTTTAGTCCCGTATGCACAGTGGACACATTTTTTCTTTTTTTTTTTTTTTACAATTTTGAACAAAACAATTTAAATCACAAAACATACCTAAGAAACTGCTACCATTGACATTAAAGTGAAATGTCTTTAAATAATTGAAATGACAAGGTCCTTTGATGATGTCAGCTCATTACAGAGAAAGTGCCAGACAGGTGCTTTCCAAAGACGATCCGGTGATGTGAAAGAGCAGACCACAGAGAATATGGCTGTGATTGCATCAGTCTGACATGACAAGAGGAGAAAAAGAGTAGTCTGTAGTCTTACATTCATCAGAACAGAGTCACAGGGAAGAACAAAAACTACAAAACAAAGGAGAAAGCCTTTATGGTTGGTTTATGCTGCGTCAGAGGGGCAAAGAAAGTGTATACCTACCGCTTGTTCTTGGAGCCTATCCCAGTGACTTTGGGCCTTAGGTGGGTAAATATCCGGACAGTCAAGGCCAACTCATCGCAAAGTTAGAGACACAGACATTCCTTCACTTTCTCATTCATTACCGAGTAGAATTTTACAGTGAAGCCAATCAACTCTTTCATTGTCAGCCCAATTTTGGCTTTGATCCCTTCTTTCCTGGCAGGCCTTTTTTTTCTCGTTTTAAGCAATATTCACAGCTCCACAAAAAAACTTTGTGCAACTGGAAGCATGACATGTTGTACATCAAATTAGACCTACAAAATAATTGTCATTCTACATTAATCTGTTCCTTTTCATAGGCATTAGAAATATCCTGCTGTCATTAGATTTCATTGTTTGACAGCAAACTTAACATTACTTTTCCATATCAAACTTCATGTCAGTGTTACTTTCCACTGTTCTACTTTTTGGTGAAAGGATATGAGTTACTACAATGAAATAATGTCTTTAGGACAAAAAATAAGAGGTTAACATGATTAAGACAATGGGGACGAGTGTCTTTTCATCTTTCAACAACAAAAGCTGTGTTACAGATGAAAGGGCAGTATAGCAGTTTTCTACTTTCTGATGTAGATTACATAGATTCATCTTCTTTCATGGGGCATAGATTATATTTAACCCTCCAAACATGAAGACATACAGTAATTTTACTTACTCTGACCACTTTTGGATCGCTTAGTTTAGTTTTTTCTCCTCTAGACTCGCTGTCCCCTCCTCAGAGTTCTAGTCCAGTAGGATTGTGCTTTTTCTTCATTTTAGCGTGTCCTTATGTCGTATGTATAGAATCGCCGCTGGGCTGATAAATGTGTTTGAAAGTATTGGAGATTTCTTGTTTGTTGTGGTGTTAATAACTGTAACAGTGAAATGTTATAATGTGACATCTCTGGTAAAGGTTGTCACAGTGCAGTGTTGACATAAGACAAAATAAAGACACTATTTATGTTCTGCAGAAACAAACACAAGCTGCACACAGCATGCTTTGACAAAATGAATCACACAAAAGCACCCAAAAGCATCTGTATCCAAGACAAGTGAGCGCAGCAGGGAGCAGCTTCACAAATCCTGGGTGTATAAGACAGGCAGACTGACAATGATGACAAAGCACAAGGCTAGGAAAAGGAATGGAGTGTTTCAGGATTTAGGATGTCGAGGTACAAGTTTACTTTTTTTTGTAAACGCTTAGTTCGCCTAGAGAATTCAGAATAATATCTCATTGAAGTTGAATGGTGATATCTAAAATCTTGTCACCAGTCCAGCAGACTCTGCATCAAATTAACAGAGGTGGAGCCAAATCACGTTTTGCAAAGTCAAGTCTATTTTATCAAGTCAAGTCTCAAGTCATCAATATAGTGACTGAAGTATGACAAGGGAGGCAGTAAACTCTTTTAAGGTGACCTGAGAAATACTTGTTTTTGTTCTAAATGTTCTCTGTGGTGGCCTTAGCTATCCTGTACAGTGTGGTCTTGGAGAGTTAGACGAAAAAGTTGGACATCTATCCTCTGAGTCCCAGTGCGGGAGGTGGGGTCCTGGCTAGATTCACCTTTATGCTGGACTATCAGAACTGAAGGTTTTCTCCAGAGTGAGAGACTGATTCACCCGATACTGTGTGAAGGAAAGGTTCTGCAGGTCCTTCCTTCCCGCCGCTGTCAGATTGTACAGCGAACACTGTTAAATCTGGACATCCTCACATTTAATCTTTTGCAAAACTATGTTACCAAGTGAAAAATCTCTGGTACAACTCACTGATGTCCTTTTATTTTATCAACCTGTATTTATTTATAGTCATACCAAAGACATTTTACTGCTTTATATTTAGTCGCTGGTTAATTATTCTGTCCATATGTTGCAGTTGTTTCTTTTCAAAGTCACATAGTTCCTAGTTTGTGAATTGTTTGTTGACTGACAATGGCAACAAAATCTTTTCTGATTCTAATATTTTATAATCTTATAATAATTTGATGCCACTTTATCTATTTATTCTGTCATATTCTGCACTGTAACATCAACTTATTGTACACAAGAGTTTTTAGACTATTTTAACTCTATGTATTTTTTTCTAAGTCTAATTTAAAATAATCTGGTTTGATTGCTTCTGTTTCCTGCTGTTCTTAAACTATGCATTGCAACACTGGAGAAAAGTTGTATTACTCCCATCTGACCCTTTGACATCAACACATTCTAGAAAGTTACAACATACAGGATTATTACAGTACACCATTACAAAACAACACATAATTACATACATTGCTTCATAACACCATTAAAATAGAGATTCTTCACGCTTCATTACACACCACAGCTTCAGTAGTGGAGTAAAAAGGTCTACCATGTCTGGCCCCTAAAGCTGAATACATAGCCTTGTTGTTGTTCTTTGTGTGAGACATAGAGGAGAACCCCAGGCTAAACGTACAAATAAATGAGTTGGCTCATGCTAATTGAGCAGTAATCGTGACGTGCCATTTGTTTCCGTTGAAGAAACATCATTCGCTGATAAACATTTTTCTAATCACAGCTGCTGCAGGCTCCGTTTCCCTGTTTAGAGCCAAGGTGACCCCAACAAAACACGGAATAATGTGACGTGAAACAGGGATGCTGCCAGGAGCAACGCTTTGTCACGCTTTTGCATTACGAGGAAATGATGAGGGCTGTTTGAAAATAAATCTGGCACAACTACTATTAAAACAGCGTGCGCCAATCAATAGTTTTCTCATTATGCGCTCGTGTCAGAGCTAACAGGGGATTGGTTTGTGAAAGGAAAGATGACGCGTCTCTGCTAACTGTTTTCCATTGTGTGATTATGAGGGGGGCACTGCTCATAAAACTTGTCTTGACAACTTAATTGATCACAACAGGAGGTGTAATAGATGCTTTGCACAAACAGGGAGGTATATCAAGGGGCCAGTGCATTATGGCTTGATTTAATTACAAAGCATAATCAAATTAGACCTGCAGAAGTAACCCGTCTTATTAGAATACCCCAGCCGTCCCGGGGTCAGACAACTTTGCTAATGAAGTGCTGGAGAAACTTATGGATGTGTTCTGGGGAGTGGACCACCCACTTTACTATGTGGACATTTACTCCTCTGTGACAACACTTTGAACAAATGACCTAACTGTAATGTTATGCAGATGACATCATAGCATTCTAAATGTCAGCACTGAGAGGCAAAAACATGAGAGTCAATAAAGGGAAAGGACAGTTTCTCCTGTAAGAGCTGCAGTGTGAGAACAAATTCAACCCACAACAACTCTGATGAAGACTGGGTTTGTAACTGACATCACAGACTTCGAGTTTAACACATGACCTTTTCTTCTTAATAAAGATGTTTTATTTGCAGGGAATTTTTTTTTTTTTTTTTTTTGTAAAAAAGAAGTCTATTGTTTAGCCCACAATTTTGCCACTCAGGGATAATGCCAAGAAGCTTTTTTTCTAATAAAAGAAAATATAGCCTTTTATTGTTGTTGCCACTAAACATCAGTGATGTGTGAGCTAGTGTGTCCTTTGTATATCAGCAAAGTTTCTCAATCCTGGTTTTGCTGTATTTTTTGCAAAAGTTGTAAGTTCAAAAACTTTTGGAACTCCATTTGGCGTGAACCTGACCGAATGGCTTGAGCCAATCTTAGTGTAGCTGACCAATCAGAGTTGTAGTTTGGGTAAAAACCAAATGTGCTACTCAAAATAAGCATGGTTCTCACAGATATGTGTGACTATGCCACACAATTTTAAACAGTGTGTGATATGAACGCATTTTCTATTATTTGCATGCTATTGGACGCGTGTGTTACCTCAGTTCATTTGTATGGTGTAAGTAAAGTCGTGTTATTATTTATAAATCAAATCAAAATCCTAATCCTAATCTTAACCAATTTCAAGCTTTTTTTGCTTCGCTCATTGATTCTGCAGAAATCCACAATGTTTTTCAGTTCTACGTGACATTTTTTAATGTATTGTTTTTGTTGGAAGCTGCCATGTTGGTTTTCACCACGGCAGACCATCGGCGTTCTCTGATTGGCTAAATAATCTGTCAATCACGACTAAAGAAATTTGAAAGAGGGACATGGTGATTTTCCAGGCAATTCAAACCTTAGATCTAAACGTACCCATTTTTGTAATTTCAGACCTAAACTCAGCCGTTACCCCCAAATAAAACCTCCTGTTTGCCCTCTACCAAAGTGTGTGTCTCTACGACGCCAAAAAAAAATGGCTGTATAATCCAAATGCAAAATAGGAAGAAGCGTTGTCATGCAATTTGACATAGCGTGACATAGACACACAATCCATGGACACATTGCCAACAGACGGCCTATTTTGTGAGAATTGTGGACTCACTTGTCTGCTTTGTGTATTTGTGAGCAGGAAAGATGTATGTGCTTTTCTCTCAACTGGATTCATCTTGACATTCCACCTTTTCCTTGTAACTTAACCAAGTGAAAAGCTGAGTGTACAAAAGGTGTGGGTTTTAAATGTAATGTCTATTAGCTTTAGAATAATGCAGAAATAGAAATTGTCTGACTGAATTAAGAGCTGATGGTAAAGCTCTTATTTTACTAGATCCAATTACCAGACAGCCTTCACCCGTCCACCCGCTGTGTTTACTTCTACGAATAACCAGATTTCGGGCGACTTTATTGGCTGAAATCCTGTCTAAACAAGCAATAGGTGCAGAAGTCAGCCGGCGCACTGCATCAGCCGCCTCCATTATGAAACCGATTGGGGCCTCGCGATCTCCGGCTGCTCTGAGCACTTTGGCTTCAGATCGCAGCCAAATGAGAAATGTCGTTAAGTGGGTTCCCCTCTCTCTTTCTCTCTCCACATGCACACACACACACATATAAACACACACATTCTGACGTTCATAGACTTTACTGTCCCTAACAGGATGCACTTCGACAGGCAGTAATGAAAGTGTCTCATTCGAAAGTCCAATCAAAACCTCATCAATCACGCGCCTTGCATCTAAAAAAAAAAACCTTCACGCACAGTATCCAACATTTTGTATAGAAGGGAGGTAGGAGCTGGCACAGAAAATGTAATCATGCGCTATCGAAGGCTAACAGGCTGATGGGCTAAAGAGACACATCCACTAAGCAAGTGAATCATCGCGGTATTGTATTGAACGTGTTAAAGAAAGAGGTGAGAATGAGAAGAGAGACGACCGCAGGCGACAACAAGAGGGAAACAGCAAAGATAGGAGAGATTGAAATGTCCTAATTAAACGTGGTTAAAGACAAGGCCGCCCCACAAGTGAGAAGAAATACTCTGCAGGTTACACGCACACAAGGTCACAAAATGAAAGAACAAGTAAGGTTTGAATGAAACAAAAACATTATTTGGTGTTCTTTTCAGATTAGTAGTAGTATTTTTAAGTGATCTAACTATGTGTTGCTTTTAATGCAATTATATCACAACGCTCACGCATTTGTTGGTAGAAGTTAATTTATGAATAATGAGATGGAGTTTTGCACGTTGAACCTACTCTTGCAAAACTCACTCTCAGTTTTTGATGCTTTAAAACCGGCATGTAAAACTTGCAGGACGAAGGTTAAATGGGGGAATCTTTTTTGTTGACCCTCAGAATTTCTGCTGAATCCTACTTTTTATTGTCAATAGAAACAATTAATTAAATTAACGTTCAATTATGTTTTTAAGGTGTTGTCCCTCATCAAAACTGTGTAAAATGCACCATTTTGAAAACCTAATTTCTATTATGCAAACTTCTGCTCTATATACTTTTCAAAAGTGGCCCTCAGTGTGAAGCTCAAGGTGTTCTCATGGCTTGCATGTAAATACCACGCCATTACAAATTGTGTGTCATCACGACGCTTCTGCCTTTTTTGGCGTGCAGCTACACAGCAGTTTTTTCTGCCGTGGTTTGGACACGTGATGGGGTTGAGGAGAAACAGGAGGTTTTTTGGGGGATAATGGCAAAATTTAAGTCTGAATTTGCAAAAATGGGTAAGTTTAGGTCTGAGGCTTGGAGTTGGTTAAGTTTAGGATTATAGGATTGTGTTAGTCCTCATGAACAATAACACTTCTTTACATTCACCATAGAAATGAACTAGGACAGAAACGCATGAAATACACAAGCAAAAAACAGAAATTGTGTTTATATGACACGCAACAGGCTGGAAAAATTTGGACACCCATGCTCTAAAATGTATTTTCTTACACCAATGAATAATTAGTTTATCAAGAAAGTATTATCACCAAATAAACAATTCTCTGGAAAAAGACTGTATGTAAAGTATGTGATTGCAATGTCTGCAAAATAAATTCAGATTTCCATATATTCGACCTTTCACTTTTACTACAATACCATGTTATTAGGATGCTAAGCAGGTGTCATCACCTGGAAAGTTACTGGGCAAATCTGTTGAAAATGAGCCTGCAAGTGAAATAAAGTTAATGTCAGGTGAGGCAATAGCAGCTACACTGAGACTAGCCCTTAAAACCTTTAGCCTCATTTAACACTGAATAAGTACAAAGTCATTCCAGGTTCTCTGCCTCACAGCTTCTCAGTTTGAGAAGTTTCAGTAGCTTTGAAAATTCCAGACTCATCTCCAGTCCTATAAAATACAACGATTCTCCATGGTAACGTTTTTAGTTCTCTCTCCATGTGTACAGTAAATTAAGTATGACTGAAGGCCTCTTGTTAAATACCACTTTTCATAGTTGATTTGCATGCTTGATAAAGACTTACTCAATTCAAACTAAAACTAAATAATAATCTTTGCCAAACAGCTCTCTAGAAGCACTCCAAAATATTTCTTCTCATACTGCACTGAATACTTTTCAGGTTAAGTGAAAAGACTAGCTCTTGAGTACATTTTTGGCGTTCCTACTCAGCATGTTTATGATAACACTTCGCTAACCATCTTGGAGGATTCCTGGCTGCGAGGCTAACTCATAACTTCACGTGCAGAGCCTGCTTTTGTTGATTTCACACCAGTGATGGTGTAAAAAAGGAGGCAACTAAGTCTAACCATTGGCCAAAACTAACAAGATTATATTGGCTGCAAAAAAAGGAGCAACAGATATAAGAAGTGAAAAATGAACATGAAGATAAAAGAAGAAAAAGTACTTCTGACTAATCACAGATGGTCCGACAGCAGGGAATATTGTCGGTATTATTACTGCGATAATTCATGCAATGTCAACTTCAAGACACATTTTTCATTTGCGGTATGCTTTTGTTTTGACTCTGGCTCATAATAAAGTATGTGTGTGTTGGGCGTTTTTTAAAGAGAATATTTCAGTTCTGGTTAAAAGTGACAGGATGTGACTTGAACTTGTATAAGATAACAATGACTGTGTTCAATTAGGCAAAAGAAAACTGAGGACACAGTCCAACTCTTTATGAAGATTATTTAACTAGACAACTGCAAGTTCACAAAGTCAATATGAACACAAAAAATATGTAAAGATCCACCAACTATCTACCAAACAAAACAAAACAAACCTCAGCATTTTGGCAACACAGATTGACCACACACATAGACCAAGATGGGCAACTCGAGCTAGGGCTGTTGTCAGCTAACTACAAGAGTTTATCACTGTGCGAAAACAAAGTTATGCTGCTAATCCAACATTTCTGAATGAAATTTGACCCTACGACCATTAAGAGTTACATTCAGGTGAGTAAAAAAACAGCGAGGAAAACATTCATACCGATTTAGACCTGATGAAACAGCTAGCTCTCGTCCAGACAGAAGCACATCATGGACTGGAAGAATGCCAGGGTCATCCGTGCTGAAAGTAACACATACCACCGCTGGATCAGGGAGGCCATCGAGATCCTCAAACGAGGACCTAACGGCATAAATCGTGACGAGGAAGCGTACACCTTATCACACACATGGGATTCTGTCCTGGAGAAGACGCCAGACAGTAGGGGGCGCAAGTTCCCCCTAATGTCTGGCAAAACCGTGCAAGCAGCCTACAAGACACGTCACCAACCACGGAAGTAGGAAGCAGTTAAAGAAACGCTTCTGTCTGGCAAAAGAAAAGCATCTTTGGAAACATAAGACAAGAAAACAGAATGAATCTCTTCAATAGCTCTCGTCCAGTTTTATTGTTTTATTCAAAGAAGTTTATCAAGCTAACCAGATGAACAGCATCTCTTTCTACATGGAGCATGCACAGTAGGGCGATAAGTGACATCAATCAAAAATCTCTCTATACACTGTCTCAATTTATGCTATGAAAAGTCATGGACAGATGCTTTGGTTGAAGCTACGCAGAGACATTTTTTTTTTGTTAAGCTGCTAAGTTTAGGTCTAAAGTTTTAGGTCTGGAACAGTCATGCAAAAAGGAGAAATTATTGTAGGATACATGCACCTTTAAACTTGGGCGGTGGTATACTTATGCATTTCTGAGGATGGGATGTACCAACAAACAAGA
This sequence comes from Mugilogobius chulae, assembly GCA_038363315.1. Lineage (NCBI taxonomy): Eukaryota > Metazoa > Chordata > Actinopteri > Gobiiformes > Gobiidae > Mugilogobius > Mugilogobius chulae. Next base: position 32,383,169 of record CM076407.1, on the reverse strand, counting down.
AACTAAATTAGGAAAGCTTGAAACAGCAATAATAAGCTATGTACAAAACACTTAAGAAGATAACAACGTAAACATTTGGGAGAAAATATGTCACAATTTAAATATAATTTCTTTGTTAATTTTTCAAAGTTTGTGATTAGGTTTATTTCGTACAGTATGCATAATTTGATAATCAACACGTTTCTCTGGTTGATTTGAAAACAATCTTGAAAACCAATTAGACAGGCAGCTTTGTATGAACTTCAACAACCTGGGGACGAATTACGTCAGATTCCCATTTCCAGAAACAAAAGGTTAAGAAAGGATCTGAACACAAAAGTCAACTAAATGCTAACTTAGACACCTGCAAATATGAAATAAATATAAATGACTTCCACATTATCTTTCCTTTCTTCAGGTAAACCATAAACATTTGAACATAGCTGTAGACGGCTGCTCATATATTAAGCATAGCCCTCGCGGGTATAGCCTGTTACGGTCAGAAGGTGCAGAAATAGCTGTTCTGTGAAGCATCTCTTATGCCTGAAATGGGGATCACTCACCTTGACCAGTTCCTTCCCACTAAGCGATGTTTTTATATTTATGGCATTGTGCATATCCTTGCCCCTCTCGAGCTGCAGGCCCTGTGATAAGGCAGCTTAGCCAAACCTCACCTGCTGCATGCCTCCTCCTCCCTCCCCGTGCCCGTCGTAAGTAGCACAGTGCAGTGTTTAAAAGACAAAACACTCCCTCCGTAATACCAGGGGAAGCTGAAATTGCTCTTATTAATCAGATGATAATGAGCGGTGAATAATAACTATGTGCGCAAGCCTACCCGATACAATCATTGGGAATAGAGAAAAGGCAGACTCCTCCAGAGATGGCTTTATTTGAGATTTAGAGATTTTAATGTTTCCAAGGTGCGTCCCCAGAGATGCACTGTGGGTATTTCTGCCACTGACCTTATCCCTCACCACAGATCTGCCATCTGCTGCAGCCACTGAAATGGAAAGACTGTTTTAGTCCAAAGCACAGAAAGCATTTGAATTAAAGGAGAGTAATAGAAATAATAAACTGCAACGTTTCCCATTAATAGAGGAGACTACAGTGGCCCTCCATAGTCTGACGAAAAGCTCAATAATAAACTAGTGATGAAATAATGATGCTTCAAACTTGTAGCATTGTAAAAGTAATTATTTTACAATCCAAGTAGTGTGTTTTGATCAGTAGAGGCAATAAGTCACTAACCCTACCTATACTCCAAAACATGTTTTCAATAAATATAGTCAAACATGGATAACTTGTACCACCAGAGACTCTGCGTAACCTGTGGGAAACCAACACAGTATCACAAGAAGGTACATTTACCAAAACACAAAAACAGCGTATTTTGAGCATGATTCCTCAGCCTGAACTTACCCATTTTAGTCACTTGATGCTTAAACTTTCTCATTAAACCTAAAGAAAATATCCCCACATGGCTGCAACCAAAACTAATGTGTTTTTCTACGCTGTGAAATCTTGTGCAATTTTTACGTTTTTCATATCATGCTAAATGAACATTGTAACATACGTACGCAAAAATGGCTTGAAATCGTGCTCATAATACGCTGTTTTTGTGTCGTGGTAAATGTATGCTTTCTTGTGAGACTGTGTTGGTAGAAACAGTTAGCGGTAAATACAATTAAAATAAATGTGCATAGACACAGTAGTTGCCAAATGATACAAAAGGTACTGAACTATAGTGATAAAAATATGATTATGCTCATGTGGCATCACCACACTAAAAAGGTCAATAATACTTAACACCTAAAATCATTTAGTTAATTGGTAGTCACTCACCAGATTGAAACTTACTGTAATTTGCCATGAAATATCAAAAAAGGATGACTTTTCCCCACCATCTGGCCTATTGGTATTATCACTTTACAATGTGAACACAATATGTTCTTCATGCTTTGGAAATGAATACTGTGAGTTTAAATAAGAACCATAATTTGTATATCTGCAGCTGGGAAATGTACCTTCAAAAACTGAGTGTGCCCGCCTTTCTATAGATTTCAGTCATAACTGGCTAAATAACCTTGTTACATAATGAAAAGTTTCTATTCTGGTCAAAATTTTAGGCAAAGCTCCAACTTCTTTCTGCAAGCTGTTTTAAGCGTGAACAACACACATTAAATTAAGCACCTTATTATTTTGACTGCAGCACTTTTGACTTTGTACTTTTTTATTGATTTCACAGTGCCATTGTGTTTTTGGCGTGTCGGTCTGTCTGGCTGTTATTGTCTTATGAGCACTGAGCTTCTTTTGCACTGTTTTTTCCAATGTGTTTTTAACTACGAATGGCAAATAAACTACCTACCTTCTGGAGACAAGAAAGTGGTGGACCGTGCATCAGAACCATCATGTATACATCTTTAAAATCGAGAATGTAGATTGCACAAAGCAGAAACCGATCACTGCAGTGTACTTATATGTCCCCGTGCAATATTACCTTGTGGCGATAATAAACAACATGGGCTGAAAAAACAAGTACGGAGCTCTGAAGGGGATTTCTGCATGATGAGCTGTACTGCCCCAGTCAGCAGCGGATGTTCCCATGAAAAAGTCAAAGACCAAACATTGTGCTTCCCAAAGGAGTAACTTACAAAAGAGCCTACACTGCTACAGGCCACACTGATTCAGCTCAACCTTGTACTCAAGCGCCTTTTCCAAGCGCTGATGACGATATTACACTGTTGAAATGCTTTTGTTGATGGCTAATGTGAACATACTGTCATGGTCAAATCGTAATAGTCATTCTTCATTACTGCTTAAGGGGGAACGTCATGTATTTAAATGATTCACTTCTATATCTGCGATGACGGCAAAGATAAGCAGTCCTCCTTAAGCACAATTTATTCCTTCCTCCACCTTGTCAGGCAATGATGATCAGATAAGACAGTGAGAATTAACAGCGCCAACGCACTCCAGACGCTGAAGCACACGGATCAAGTGGCATCGCGAAGCTTTACATCTCCAACCTCAAAGACAAACACTGTTTATTTTGTGCAATGCCTCGTAGTTTAGTCAGACGGAGGACCCAAAGCAGCGCATTTGATATTTCTTATAGGCATTTGAGGCGAGGTGTCAAAAGAAAACTTGCTGTTAAGTCACCTTCAAAGAAATGCCCCGGTGCCAAGGAATTACAAAGCTAAAATAGTTTCTCGGAGGGAGAGACGGCGCTTCTATTATTCTTTAAAATGCAGCGCAATAGCTTTTTATGAGTGTAGAAAAGCGGGTCAGGGGGAGAGAGAGCGGCGTGGCCCTGAGCGCATTGTGTCTTATCCCTCTCCATTTCCAACCACCTTGTCCCTGAATAATGGGCAGAGCTCGTCGCTGCCCCCGGAGGCTAATGGCTTCTCATGGCGGAGAAATCAACACAAGAAATACCTCCACGGGTAATCCTGCCTCTTTAACCGGCTACATGCGACGTGCCCAATCCCACTGCGTTCAAAATGCTGAAATGAATGATTTGGCCCCTGTGGGAGACCCGCCTTAATATTCACAAGAGAAATGAAATCTTCCCACACCGGAAATATTCCAAGATGAATACTATGCCTTTTTTGTTGTAGCCATTCTGTGTGAGAAATTGCCAGAGCCACGCGAATGTCATGGAGGCTACAGGAAATATAAGCGTATATTCTGGGCAAATCTTAAGGCCAAACATAGTTCAGACAAGCCATTATGCAAAGCAGAGCTCGACATTAGGAATAAAACAATACCAAATGGTATTTTTATATCCTAATTTTCCAGTTGTAATAAATGGCAGTAGGAGATATTGAGGTGAGAAAAGTGCAATATCAAGATGGAGCGGGGTGCCTGGATGCATGAATAAATGAACATATAAATGGCTTAAAATAGAGTTTCAAAACCACATGGGCCTGGCTTTGTATTGTTCAGCTGAAATTTCCCACACATATGCAAAGGATACATGAAAAGTGTATAAACGGGAGTCTAACCTCTGCTTCAAACACTTTTCAGATCATGAATTATTAAAGTGCCTCTGGTGAAACTCGCAGACACTCGTGAGAAGAAGAAGAGCAACAACCTCTTAAAACAAAATGTTCCTTTAAAAAGAACATTAGAGATACTTTTAAACACACAAGTGGAATGCAATTTGACAGACTCGCTAAAAAGGTCAATAACGTTTAATTACCATCTGATAAATATCACCGGCAATCAGCGCGGAGATTGGAGGAGATATGCACGAGGCTCTCAGGGGAAGAGGAGGACATATAGATTTATTTTTACACCACAGCATATTCTTACTGACAGAGACGTGGTATTTATAAAGGTTTTTCAACTTTATTTTCATCTTGGGACAAGCTGAATAGATCATGTGTACATATCAGACAACAATTGTATTTAAAAGTGCATTATGTCTGTTTATAGAACTGGAGAATATGGCTAAAGTGTTTTTATTGTATTGCTCAAATGCTTTTCATTTTAAACACCTGATAATATTTAGACGTCTGTAAACTTTAAATTATCCCACAATGTCTGAGTTTTTTTTAGGCAATCACACGGGGATAATTGTGGCCTATAAATAACTTGTTTTACAGACTTTACTCCGGAAAAGTTTCACTTTGATTTAGGACAACAACTTGCTTCATTCATGACTGGAGCATTTTTGGTGTTTTGTGGTTTGTTTTATCATGAATTACCTGAGCAGTGGCAGCATAAATGTGGCTCTTCATCAGAATCACATTCACACAATCAGGTTTCTTAGAAAACAGCCATTGTCTCACTTTTTTAATCTATTTACGGTGATAAAGTCCCTTCTTCCAAACTTTGCAGCACTTTGTCCAAACGTTCCCAAACATCCATCTTCTCGAGTCACAGATTTTTATCATTATTTTTTTTTAGTTTTTAGCTTTTTAATTGTAGAGGAAAAAAATGACCATTTAATTAGCGATTGATCCACTGTGAATATAGCAAGAATAATTGAGTTCAAATCTGAAGGTATTATAGGCCTCAATAATTTATTTATATACAATTCACAATTAAAACACAGACATACACAATAGTGCGGCATAGAATTACATGAGAATGGAGTTTGGTGAATTACAAGAGGTAAAACTAGGGTTAAACTTGACATAGGCAGACATGCAGACATTACAGACATGGATGCTTCGCACAGGACAAGAAACTCAGATGACATCTGTAATTATTACAAGTTACATGAGCTCTCCAGGTAAATAATATGATGTGTGAATAGGACATTAGTCCATTCAATCTTCCTTTGAACTCTAATCTCAACTTCAAACCAGATTTGTATTGGACAGAAAAGGGTATAAGGTAAGGACAACGCACAATTACATTAAGCATGGCATTATATTTATAGCTAATTACCATCTGTAGTCCTGGGGAAGGGAGACATATTAGACATGTATTTAATTGTAGGAGGACACCAGAGTGCCCAGAGGAAACCTACGCAGACACAGGAAGAACATGCAAACTCCACATAAAAAAGGCCACTCTGGGTCAAACCCAGGACCTTCTTGCTATGAGGCCAGAGCGCTGACCACTGCACCACTGTGTCGCCTAAATTGACTGTGTACTTTAAAAAGACCAGAGCTCATCATTGACAATAACAAACTATTGAAATACAATTTGATTGAAATTTTAATTGCATAGCCCTGTGTTTATTGAATCTATCAAAGTAACCTGATGCTGAAGTGAATGCTAGCTTGCAAAGGAATAATAAATGGCAACTCAATTAACATGGTTTGGTTTTATTTTATTAAAGTTAGCTACCTGATTTTCACAATGCAAAACAAGAAGTAGGTATTTCGAACTGTTCAATATTCCTAGCTCACAAAAGATTTTTCGATACATGGTTAATATCCATATGTGGCTCTATAGTTTCACAAAATCTGAAGAATCCACCTGGAGTCACCCCCGCCCTATGGCAAGAGACGGCCATAAGCCGGACAAATCACAGCACAGCAACTAACCAATCACAGTGAACCAAAACAAACATGGAGGCTCCTTTGGACATAGTTTAGCCAATTTTAGCAGAAAAACTGCTAAAATTGGCTGATGATTTTGACTTTAAAAAACCTACACACCAATGAGATTTGTGCATTTTTTTTTTTACATAAAAGACGTTTTTGAGTCCATTTTGAGTCCACGTCTATTTTTGAGTTCAGTCCCAATTTGAACCTATGAACTATAACCACTCTGCTACTGTGCATCCCAATAATTTAAAATATTGTTGATTAGTTAGAATATTCTTTTTTTATGTATGTATTTATGTATTTATTTAAGAGACGCAATGGCAGACAAATAGTTTTCAGATTAACTGTACTATCAACAATGTAAGTGAATGTTGCAGTTTACCAGACAGTCTCATCATTTACTTTTATTTGTGGTGATCAAACCTTTAACACAGGCAGTCTTGTGTGACTGTGATAAATTCTAAAAAAGCAGAGAGTCTCCTCCACATATCGACTCCTGCAGCAGTGGGCCGCATGTCACAGATCAGACAGAATGCCTTTAATTCCACTTAGAGACCGTGTCCACATGTAATCCATCTAAACCACATCTGCCAATCCAGATTACACACAACTGTTTACATGAAAGAAATCAATGGGATGAAAACACTTCATCCTTGAGCTAATTCTAAAATAAACCAGCTACGGCAACAAAGGAGGGTCAAACAGGTAATTTTGCAGCAGGTTTATTTATACGCATCTCCGCGGGGTTGGCTTTGTGAGGAGGAAGAATTGAAAGCGATCGTGACTTAGCAAATTAATTATTGAGTCTGACTGTTGCTTCATTAGCGAGGGGTTTGAGTCAGAAGAGATCCTGAAACAACCCCATTTCCAACAATATACAATTTTAGCTCCACCAGAAATGCATAATTTTCAGAATACAAGAAATCCAGACGTCAACTTCACATATTTTGCTAAAGATAGATAAGTATGTTTTATGCAATAATGAATATCATAAGATAAGATAATATAAGATAGCATAAAATTAAATACAGCTAAAAGAACAGCTTTTCCATGGAAACATGCAAGAGAAGGCCCCCTACTAGGCTAAATAACAGTTCAGTCCAAATTAAAAAACAGATTCTTATAACTGTTTTAACACAATTAGGAAATCACAAAGAAGTGACAAAAACATTCTTTTATTCGTGTTTGTTTTTTGTCAAAAAAGTTACACATTGCAACTTTATATGCTTTATTTTCTGGTGAAAAATGGTGTTGTGTCCAGAGGCAGGACACTGACGTGGGTGTGAATGGTTGAAGGTGGTCAAAATGGCACAAAAAGGCTGCCTCACTTCCTTCAGTCTGCCCCTAGACAGTTGTAGTTAAAATATTTACACTGCCAAGTGTGGAATGAATGAATGAATGAATGAATGAATAATGCAAAATGGGAAGTGTTTTTGGGTGTCTTGCAAAGTACGTATTTAAATCAATTATTTTTCCTCAAGGACCATATTCAGACCCAGAATAGTTGGTGGTGGAGGGCCGGACTGGTATAGCAAAGACTCATTATTGCAGACGCATTTCTTTCTCACATTTCTTGTAAAATTATGATTCTAATCTCATTAAGTTTCAAGTTTAATCTATAAAATAAGGTAGCACTTTAAAAGACCTCCACGTACCTACCAGTTAAGTACCGTGTCAGTTACTAGTAACTAACAGTGACACTTACTAGTACTTACTCTGGTACTTACTGTGGTACTTACACTGGTACCTAGAGTGGTACTTGTACCAGCAGTTACTGGTACATACCACTGGTAGTTACTGGTACTTACTGTGGTACATACACTGGTACTTACACTGGTACATACAGTGGTACTTTGAGTGGTACTTGTACCGGCAGTTACTGGTACATACCACTGGTAGTTACTTTGGTACTTACTGCGGTACTTACACTGGTACTTACACTGGTACCTAGAGTTGTACTTGTACAGCAGTTACTGGTACATACCACTGGTAGTTACTGGTACTTACTGTGGTACTTACACTGGTACCTACAGTGGTACTTTGAGTGGTACTTGTACCGGCAGTTACCGGTACATACCACTGGTAGTTACTGTGGTACTTACTGCGGTACTTACACTGGTACTTACACTGGTACCTATAGTGGTACTTGTACCAGCAGTTACTGGTACATAACACTGATAGTTACTGGTACTTACTTTGGTACTTACTGTAGTGCTTACACTGGTACTTAAGGTGGTACTTGTGTCAGCAGTGACTGGTACTTACAGTGGTAACTATTAGTACACTTACCACTTTTAATAATTTGTGGCACACACATATGTTTCAGTGGTGGTATTATTGGTGCTAAATTAAAAGGTAGAGCTTATAAATTATGAATAACAATAAAATGCAAGTGTTAAAAAGCACCAAGGTCTTTATTTATGTCACAACAATATTGGGTATTGACAAATACCAAAGCAATTATTTGTTTCAGTAAACAAAACAACAGAAAACAATTTACAACAATCTTAGCTTAATTCCAACATTTATTGATAAACACCATGATACATAATGGTAAATAGTGGTACTACAATGGTACTTATACAGTAGTGACAGTCAACTACTAGTAACAACGGGACCTGTTCTAAAGTGACACATACTGGTACTTGAGTGGTACTTACTACAGTAGTTGACAGTTAAGTACTAGTAACAACGGGACCTGTTCTAAAGTGACACATACAGGTACTTCAGTGGTACTTACTACAGTAGTTGACAGTTAAGTACTAGTAACAACGGGACCTGTTCTAAAGTGACACATACTGGTACTTCAGTGGTACTTACTACAGTAGTTGACAGTTCAGTACTAGTAACAACGGGACCTGTTCTAAAGTGACACATACTGGTACTTCAGTGGTACTTACTACTGTAGTTGACTGTCAACTACTTTAGTAAGTACCACTGAAGTTGCCCCACTGTGGCACCTGAGGTTCTTCTGTGGTCTCCTATCCGAGTACTGCCCAGGCCCAACCCTGCTTAGCTTCTGAGATCTGACGGGATCAGGCTTTGGCATGCTGGTATGGCCACGACCATACCAGCATGCCAATACTGGTGGTAAAAGTACCACTGTAGGTACCAGTGTAAGTACCTCAGTAAGTACCACAGTAAGTACCAGTAACTACCAGTGTTATGTACCAGTAACTGCTGGTACAAGTACCACTCAAAGTACCACTGTAGGTACCAGTGTAAGTACCACAGTAAGTACCAGTAACTACCAGTGGTATGTACTAGTAACTGCTGGTACAAGTACCACTCAAAGTACCACTGTAGGTACCAGTGTAAGTACCACAGTAAGTACCAGAGTAAGTACCACTGGTATGTACCAGTAACTACTGGTACAAGTACCACTCAAAGTACCACTCTAGGTACCAGTGTAAGTACCACAGTAAGTACCACAGTAAGTACTAGTAAGTGTCACTGTTAGTTACTAGTAACTGACACGGTACTTAACTGGTAGGTACCGTGGAGGTCTTTTAAAGTGCTACCTAAAATAACTTATTTTTATGCCGTCAACTTTATTCTAAACTTTTTTTTCTTATATTAATGAGTTGTATGTTTTTTGTATAATCAGCTCTTAAGCTTCAACTTTATTTCATAAAATTATTAGCTTAATCTCAAAATTGTTTTTTTATCCTCAATTAATTATTATGGTAATTTTACGCGGAAAAATATATATATACTGTATATCAGCACTTGGACTTGAATGAGTTAAATGTTTCATAAAACATACAATATATTTTTATATTTAAGTTCAAATGTCAAATTTCAATTTTAATCTCTTAAAGTTTAATGTAGAAAAATAGCTTTTTATGGCTTTGACTTTATTCTCATAACATTGTGAATTTAATCTCAAAATGTCACAAGTTTATTGTCATAGCTCAAGTTATTGTCTCTTGCATTTCTGTTCAGTTAAGTCATTTAAATGAGGCTTATGCATAGCTGTAGCCCAAAGGTTGGACACAAAAAAATCCCAAGTCATATGATCAATGACCCAATAACCAAGTTCTTTTATTTAGAAAGACCTGTAGCTTATTCTTACTGTGAGGTGCCACTTGTGTTGTCCCCTCCTCGTCTCCATGGAAACAGACATGCTTTGTACCATATTGAGAAACATCCAACACTGAGACGGTCTGTGGGTCTGTGCAATATTACATTTTATCTATTGAGGCGATAGATGGCACAATAAAAAATAAAATTGAATCGCAGAAGAGATCTAACTTTTTCTAATTCTTATTGAATGCTAAAATAAAAACAACACAATTAGGTTAGATGTGGTTACTGCGGCCTCTTGCAAAACCATTTCTGGACCAATAATTGTCTAATAGCACGGTTGAATGTGTTTGTTCTGAAACCGAAACGTCTAATTTTGTAATCCGCCTTTCACCGGTGTGTGGGTGGTCATTTCTCTGGGGCCAAATAATCCAACTACGGTAAGCCTTTGGGGTCAATTTTCACACTCATGCCCGCTCTAATGTCTACAAACACATACGAAATCACACACAGAGCTCGCCAGATCACAGACTGGAAAACGAAACAGGTGGATTTAACGCCCGCCATCTCATCTTTCACAGCGACCGCACAACGAGAAAGCTGGGAAAAGATATTGCTTTCATATAATTCCTTTGATAATACAATAAAACGGAGCGGAAATGAAATAAAAGTTCCCGAGAAGTGCTTCTAACAGCAATAATGTTGATCCCTCTTCCACCTGGCTTACTAAAGAGGGTAACGTCCCAGCTAAACGCCTGACAAATCGTGCCAAGCGTCTGGAGAACACAAAATGACCACTGCGGGTTGTTTACTGCTGGTTTAATGGACTTCACCTGCTTTACTGCGCTATATAGTCAAATCCATATCCGTATGAAAATCACCACACTGCATGGGGTTTGATGGAGAGAGTGCAGGAGACTGTACCTGGCAGGGTAGCAAAGAACAAATTAGCATGGATCAATATGTTTTGGAGGAAGAAATTTAACTGACTCTGGATGAAATTGGGTTTGTAGTAATTTAAGAAATGAGACCAATTATTTTGTCAGTTTTGATGTCATGAAATTGGAAGCTACAATGTCAGTAACAGTGCGGATAGTGGTAGCACAACTGAAGCTCTATATTAATATTATTATTTTTGGGAGCCATGTCCTTATGACGATTATGCAACAGAAATGTGCTGAAACTTTGTTGTGTTCACATTCTAAAAATGTTATGTCATACTTCCAGATGAAGGACAAAAGCCAGTTTGCCAAACGTCAAAAGCAATTGAAAATTTCACATATTTTCAATTTGATGTTTTTTATTAGCGGCAAGATCCATTCACTTTTACATCACAGCAGAAAGAATGACTTTAAACAGTGTTGATTTGTTTGTTTAGTTGTGAATATTCTTGCACTGTAATATAGAATATTGTAAGACAAATGTAAAATGTTTGTTTTAACAAAAGTGCAGAAATGTCATTTATACTCTTAGTTGAAAGTTTTACATATCACTTTTCCTATGTTTTTGGCACTTTTTGTTGCAGTATTTCCGATATATACTTGACTTTTAAGTTTTGGATATCTTGCAAAAAATTCACAATATTGTCTAAAATTTGATATAATGCTGTAACCATAACACTACCAAAGAGTATCCAAAGCACATTGTAGTAATAAAGCTCAATAAAGTAGTTATTTTGTGTACATGGTGAAAGGCACAGCGCTGCCTTTATACCATCTTGGCAAAATTTGCACATTTTGGCTCGTTTTTAACACTGAAATCAGTCCAAATCCAAGGGACAAGAGAGCTTTTTTAATATGCTAGACATCATCGAAATTTATTGATAGATTTCTTTGCATACCAATATGTATTGTGAGTCTGAGTATTGCAAAAACTTAGATAATATTTGTTTAACCTCTTTTAATTTGCAAGAACTGAACTTTGTCACCACTCTTTTTGTTTCGTCTTATTTTTGATGGTATCTTTCACCAAGATGAATTTAGAAACGTTTTTACATTTCCAGAACCCAGCACACGCTAGCTGTCCCAAAAAAAACAACTCGCCATGGTAACACAACAAACAAAACAACAACAACAACATCCATATTTTCTTGTTTGGGGAACAAAATGGTTAGTGCTTGATAGTCGGGTTCAGAGGAAAGGAAGTGAGCTGGTTGTCATGGTTTATTTCGGTTGCAAATTTACCTAAATTAATATATTTTTATCTTAACCTTTACCTAAACCCTTTTCCTAAACTTACCCTTTCCCCTAAACTTAATCCCTGACTCTACAGACCTGACATTCTAGCATTAACTGAACAAAATTAATTTAAAGTATATCAATAGAGTGTTTTTTTAGTGTCCTTATAAGGGTTTGTATCTTTGAGGGATTTTGCACGGAAGGTATGGAATATTTCAACTTTTGGAAAAGCACTAAAAATCAAAGTGATCATTTATTTCTATTTCAACTGCACCATTTCAAAAAAGAACTCTATAAACACATACAATCTACAATGAAATAGAAATGTGTTGTCAAGGTTGATAGAAAAGTTTGCAGGAAAAAACAATTTCTCTTAATAAATAAAAAGGGAAATGGGTCTGAATGTTTGGCTCTGAAATCATTTTTGGACAAAAACCGAACAAACTTTTAATGTTTCTTTTATGAATGCAGTGATCTTGCAATACATCACACGAAACAAGCCCGTATTTTTCTTCTTCTTGGGTAACATCTGTAACTTCATGCAAATATTCTCCACGGGCACATATACTTCAGACTAACGATTCTACTTGGGTCTGGTTATGAGTGTCTCCTCTGTCAGTGCAAAGGTATTGTGAGTGAATGAGGCGGTTATGAAGCCCCGCTGGATTTCATATCACTGGGTACGTTGAAATGACACGGCGCGGCACAGACCAGACATCATCCCACATCAAAGTGTCTCGCAGCTGAGGGACCATCTGTACTCACTGCATATGCAAGCTTCCAATATGCTGCTCCTGCTAAAGCCTTAAATATTTCAACCGTCAACGCACGAATAATGGAGTGTGTTCGACGCAAAAGTATCAAACGAAATCAAGTTGTTTTGGAGAGGTAGGCGTGTTTTTGGTCAAAGTATGGAAAATGTCATTGCTTTTTGGTAATAACTGCGTTGCTCATAAGCACAAAAAAGGAGGTTTATATTAGACTTATATGATTATTTCATATGTAGTTGGATGTGAATACTGCATGAGAATATCTGAAGTTTATCAAACAAGGAGCCTTCAAAAGTTATACTCTTGAAATTATTTTTTTATTTTTATTTTTTTAGTATTTTAAGCTCAGTCATAATCTTATCCAAGAAAGTAATGTACTCATGGGATTCAAAGCCATGTTTCACATAAAATACAATAACTTAAAATCAATTTTGAACCAAATTACCAATATTGAAGGTTCGCAATTATTTTTCTCCAGGGGCCACATTCAAATCAAATCAAGTAGCGCAGGAGAAAGACCATAGACATTAACTTAGTAGACACGCAATTGGCAGCTCAAACAGCACAACGCCATATTCCTCCAGTAGAAGTAATGACGCATATTCATTGAACACAATGGCAAAAGTGCACTGGATATGGATAAAACGAGCTAAAACAAGCAATTTCAGCAAAACCATGAGCAAAACGGACTGATTTGTGTTTTATGAAGCTTTAGAAAACAACTCTGGCAATATATGTCCAACTTTTATTGGGTGATGTTTCTGCTGTTTTCACCATTGACAATGTGAAAGAGGACATTTAGTGATCATTAATATCTTAAATGAAGCATTGATCAGCTGTCCAAGTTTGCTAGACGTTAGCAGTTTTATACACAAATCTTACCTATAATAAAATACTAAAAAGTTCGTAAACTCAACAGTAAGTTGTATCAAGGATCTGACATTTGACCTTTGCTAATGTGGTCAGTAGGTTTGTACCACACTCTCCACATCTTTCATAACTGTTTTTTGCGGGCTATTGCTAACGGCTATAGGAAAACAAACAGTAGAACGCTCCAGAGTTCTTCAAAACATACCGCACTAGCTCAGATGCTAAGTCTTCGATTGCATCAGAGTCGAACTGAACGTCTACTAGTTATATGTCTATGAGTCAGACTACCATCACTAGTGTAGAAAGTCTATTATCGCGAGCGCATTTCTGTAAAAAAGCTCTTTGGTCTACTATTTTGTCTATTTATTGTAGCCACTTTCCTTAACTTAAAAATATAAATAAAGTACAAAACTTCTATAAACGTGTTGGGGCAGAGAACCACATCTGGCCCCCAGGTTGCAGTTTGCTCAGGTCCGATCTCTTGGAGTACAAATGTAATTACTGAATAATTATGATCAGTTAAGTGAGCAAAATGTATGCCAAATAGTTTTATATGTTTCTTTTTAAGACGATAAAAACATCAACATACATTTGTATCAGATTAGCTTAAATTTCATTATACACAGACCAAACTGCGTGAAAATATAAACTTAATATACATTGTTTGTTGTCTAGCTCAGGCCTTATGCTGAAGTTGTCTCTAAGGACAGGGTTGTTTTCTCTCTTAATAACTACTTTATATCACTTTGCTGAAACTTTGCTGACTTTAAAAGCCTGACTCTGAGACTGTGGTTCAGCTAAAAATGCTAATGTGGCCATTACTGTGAAGTCTGACCGAAACAATGTTCTCTGGATGATGAATTAAACAATGTCTTTCTTTCTCTGCTCTTGTAGCTGGAGCTGAGACGACCCCTGAAGCGTTACAACAGAGCCACGGGGTCAAATGTTCATTTCCAGTTCAATTTCTCTGCTTCTCTTCACAAAGATGGGTGAAATGTCTTATGTTTTAATCAGAATTAAACAGTGGCTGGTTAATGTGGCCTGGCAAAAGTCAGTCTGGGTACTTTTAATTGCAGCAAAGTTGAAAGTAATTTCTGTTTTAATTTAAAGAACGGCTCTTCATGGGAATTCAACTTGCTCCACTGTAATCATTGGGTTCACTTTGGATTATATAAAACATGTAATAACCCTTCATGTGATTATGCTTGAATGGAGGTAATACAAAAGAGCTTGCTTATGTAAAACTGACTTATGTGAGCACAAAATATAGCTGTATTTTATCTCTTTTTCAAATTGTTGAGTAACCTTGTTGTTAGACAGCCTTACTCTGCCACACCCTCTTTTTTGGTAGAGCACAGATCAATTCAACGTCAAGTCTCCCCCACAGACGTGGTCTTTGATGTCGACTTGTATCTATAAGAAGCATAAAGTCTATTGCTGAGATGTCACTATGAATTCAAAAATGCACTGGAATGGAGTAAAATGTATAAAATGTGTAAAACTTTCTTGAAGTAGATTATGTACAGTATAATATAATGCAACATAATGTAATAGGTTAGGGTTAGGTTAGGGTAGGGTTAGGGTATCATATTTTGAAATGCGTCCCTCAACCAACTGTGACTGCAATTGATTTGGCTCCAGCTCCATTTGAGTTTGACAACCCTGATGTAGGCTCTTTCATGATAGATGGAGAACAGCAATCATAAACCATCATTTACATACTAATATACAGTACTTAACACCAATATACTGTAAAGGAGGCTTACAATAAGATACATAAAAAAAAATAAAAAAAAAAAAAGCATCATAGTCTATTTTACATTCCACTCTGCAAACACAAATCCCAAATCTGAATTAAGCAAATTTTTCTTCAAGTGTTTTTCCTAATTTGGGAAATAAATAAGCGTGCTACATCCCTAACATCAGATTGGCAGAGTTGGTAACAGGGGAAGCAACAAGACCTTCAAACTCGCAGCATGAAATCCTGCACTGATCGCAATGTTATTGGATCAAAATGAATTTTAAAGTAGTCCAGGCTTTACCAAAATCCCACAACTGCTTACATTTAAATCTGTTTTTCCTTCCAAAACAATATTATGACCCGACTTCTTCCGCTGCAGCACTTTGTGTTATTATAGCCATTATTCACTGCCTGCACATCCGATGGGAGCTGATAAAACCAACATGAAAAATCTGTGAACAACTTTCCCACAAAGTCTTTAAACTCCTCGTATTCATTTTACTGCAAAGTCGTCACATATTAAGACAAAACTTACACTTAATACACGGTTATGTGTTTCTTCATGCAGCACTAACAAGGCAGTAATATAAAATACAGTCAGCAGATCGAGAAATAAGAGGAATATTAATTAAAAGACTTACACATTCTTGCATTCATGTCAATATTAGTGATTGTAGAGATGTCACAACTACTTAAGTTCCAGTACTCAAGTAAAAGTACAGTGACTTGTGTTACAAACAACTCTGGTAAAAGTCACAGTTGTGCTGAAACTGCTTTACTTGAGTAAAAATACAAAATACACTTGAGTAAATCTGCTTAAGTAAAAAAGTAAAAAGTACAATTCAATTGCTTAAAAAATATACATTTTTTTAGTCTTGGTTAAAACTACTAACACTAGAAAGTTGAGCTTGTCATTGAGGTGAGTAAAAATGTTTTATTTCAACAGCAAATATTTTGAGTTGAAATACTAATATAATCTAGGTATGTCAAGGAAAACAATCTTACTAGAACCAAATAGCAAAAAATAAGATTAAAATCCAGGATTTAAGACATTTGAACTATCTGCAGTGCACTAAGTTGGTTTGTAATGTTGGTAAGTTTGAGATGGGCTTTACAGTCAATTATAATTTATATGACTTTTATCATGTGATAAATATGTAATCTTTGTTAGAAATTGACCATTGGCACTTGTTCACAAATCTGAATAATACACAACAGCACAAGAGGTCTAAAAAAAAAAAAAGGGGGGGGGGGGGGGGTGTTTATGGGCTTAGAAAGTAACTAATCTAGTTTTAAACTGTGGGTAGTAAGTATAGATACTTCTTGAAAAATGTAATAAGTAAAAGTAAAAAGTCACCAGATTTTGTATTGCTCAAGTAAAGTACAGTCACAAACTACTTAAGTACCCTACTTTCAGTAAACATATTTAGTTACTTGGCATCTCTGTTTGCCTCTTTGTTTTAAATGGACCTTGAATAAAGATTAATTGAATTTAAGAGAATTGAATAGAAAGACAAAGATACACGGCAAGGTGGCGCAGCGGTTAGCGCTCTGGCCTCATAGCAAGAAGGTCCTGGGTTCGACTCCTGGGCCGCCCTGGGCCTTTCTATGTGGAGTTTGCATGTTCTCCCCGTGTCTGAGTAGGTTTCCTCTGGGTATTCCGGTTTCCTCCTACAACTAAAAACATGTCCATTAATGCCTCCCCTGACCCTTCCCCCAGGCTCCCCTGCAAAAGAGATTCTGAATCTCAGTGGGACTTCCCTGGTTAAATCAATTAAATTAAATTAAATTATTAAATAATAATTAAAATTAATAAATGTTCTTCAGGTCTTTCCTCCATGTTTTCTCTATCCACTAACACTTTCTGTGAGTAATGGAAGTTTAAGAGAGAGTAAGAGGTGGTACATTGGTAAAAAGGTTGCTAGGTGCTGAGATATTCTATGCCGGAGGTGTCATGGCTCAAAGTCTGGTCCTTCTACACACCAAGAAACAAACAAAATATACCTATTTCAATTCTAAATTCAATTTATTTGTACTGCCCAAAATCACAACAGCAGGCATCTCCGAGGACTTCACATGATTGTTGATTTAGCAAACAAAATTGTCAGAAAATCAAACAATGAGACATTTGGTTAGTACCAACAGAAGCATTGGAAACTCAGCAACACTCATTATTACAAAATACAGGCAGATTGTCCAACAAAAAATAGACAGATGGATAATTGTCTCAGAGCATCCCCTGTCCTTAGACCAGGGCTATTCATTTATATTTACTAGTGCAGATCTTTCTTAGAGCTATGAGGGCTGGAATTCAAAACTGTTGTACATCCAGTCACCATAAACAACATGCAGAGATACTAAATATTAAAATCATCTTGCTTCATTGCAATAAATACAAAATAAAACAAATATTGACACATTAAAACAGGAGTAAGCCTAAACAAATCAATTGTCAGTCAACAATAAGGTTTTAACCATAATGACATAACAGAATCTGGTTCAAATGATGCAGGATTATGAAGTAAATAATGTATAGACCTGAATAAAATTACTACAGACTAAGAACAACCAGTGATACACAACACAGTCTAGTTCATGGGCACTTTAATCCTGCTGGATCAAAAAAAATATAGGTTAGAGGGGTGCATTTGGCGCTTGGGTCGCCATTTGAATAATCATGCCTTTACCTCCAGGTAAAAAAAAACTAAAAAAAAAAAAAAACTAAATCAACAATGGGGGAGAAACCTTGATTTGTATGTTTTATATTTTTGTATTGTTATATTTACTTTCATTTATTCACTTTCATTCATACTTTCAGGCAAAGCATTTTTTAATTGCAACATGAATGAAAAGTGCTCTACAAAAAAAAAAATCCCACCTTCTCCACACTGTTGTTATTGATTTTTACTTATTTTTTTTCTTATGTTAATTGACTTCTTTAGTTTTTAAATTTTTAAATTTAATTTAATTGACCTTTATATAACCAGAGAAGTCCCGCTGAGATTCAGAATCTCTTTTGCAGGGGACCCTGGGGGAGGCATTAATGGACATGTTTTTGATTGTAGGGGAAACCGGAGTACCCAGAGGAACCTTACGCAGACTCGGAAAGAACATGCAAAATCTACATAGAAAGGACCTTCTTGCTATGAGGCCAGATCGCTAACCACTGTGCCACCGCGTCGTCAAATATAATCAAATTTAATGGAAAGCTTGACTTTGCAACAAGTGTTCACTGTCAACACCTCATCTCTTAAGAAAGCTTGAGTTTGTTTGTTTTTCAAGCTGTATGAGTATTATTATGATAGATTAAATACTTGTCATTGCTGAAGAAGCTTACCATTGCAAAATATGTGTTGGTTTGGTTCAAATAGTCACAATTACATTTCAGTTATTTCAAAAGAAAACTTTTAGTAATGGTCTGCAAAGCCAAAAACAAGTTGATAAAGTCCTTAGCCATGCATGCATCCTCTAAATTAAAACATTTTGGCTTTTGCTTGACACAAACATCCATAACAAGATTGTAGCTCCTTTACTCCTTGGCTCGCATTAGCCATTCCCGGGCCGTCCTCTGAGGCTCCTGGGCCGAGTGGGCGTGCAGGGGTGACAGGATCCCGCCGAAAACCACAAAAATAATTGGAAGGTCAGATTTGATAATGGCCACTCCAGTGAGAAGCCGGGCCTTAATTGGTGCGGGAGCCGTTTGGTGAGTTTTTTAAAAAGGTATAAAACTATGAAGACAGCCATTAGCGTTACACAGGCTGACACTGCCCTGAACGCAGAGACAGAGATTGCTTCCACTTTTGTTTGAAACATGACGCGAACAAATCTGAGTTGAACCTGGATTTCACTTTAATGAGCCAATAACTAAATCATTAAAGTCTTGAATGTTGGATGGAAATATTTTAGGATTTGGTGCACGAGTTGGGAATAGCAGCTGTCAGGGCAATCTGAATACTTTTGCATGCAACAGGGAGAAACTAGTTAGCTAAAGTTTTTTTTTCTCTTTCTGAATAATGCTTCATGACTTTAGGTAAAACCAAAGTGATTATGAGCAAGATTATAGGTGATTGTAGACAACAGCAGCACGTTTCATTCACTTACATGTGGGATTCAATTCTCTGACCAGATCAGGTTTCCTTTAGCATACTTTGGATTCCTTTGTCCATCTCAAAAGATCAAATAAACCAATCCTCCTGGTATGTACTCCTGGTGGTTTAATTATATTTTAGTTAAACTTTTATAAATCAAGGAATCTTTTGAGATCCAAAACTTGGTCATGATATAAGGCGTTTTCCCTCATGAAAGTACAAAGAACCATATTCCCACATCCCTTCAGCCCTGTTTAGTCAGAGGAACTACCCTTGTCCCATGTTTGTGTTCACACAGCAACAGTTTCTAAAAGTGGGGCTAAAAAGCTTTAACTTTAGCATCTGTATAATCTGGAACATTTAAACTCATAATTTGTTGATGTTAGGAAAACAAAAGTTTTGTTTTTTTTTTTGCTTCAAAATAAAATGATGCAGAAACTATGATGTACAAAAGCTAAAAACATCCTGTTAGTCCTAATAATAGTTTTAATTTACAAAATCAAACATTTATTCTGGGAGTTACTGCTTTTAAGTAATTGTTTCTCAAGAAAAAGGGAAGTTTGTCTAAATGTGAGACTATAGAACATGTTTCCAAACAAAGTTAGTGTTGTAAAATGTGTTTTTTCCCCAAAAGGTTCTTGGTCTGACTGAAAGTACCTGCCCCAGAGCAGGAGCTAATGTGTGGTCCTTAGGGGTGTAACGATACGTTTTTAGAACGATACGATACATATCGATATGAGGCCAGGAGATACGACTACAAAACGATTTGGGGGTTTTGGGGAACGATACGATTCGGAACGATACAGCAGTTTTAAAACGATATTTCGATTCAGTTTGATAACTTACAACATAAATAAAGTCATTACCAAGATTTTGCATTAAATCAAAAACTCAAAAACAATTAATACAATTATAGGGTAAGTATAAGTGTAATAAAGATATTCAGCTTAATGACACAATTATTTTTCATTGCACATTAAAAAAATGCAAATTTTCCCCTTAATACACAAGTTTAGTACCATAATAAAATAAGTGACTCACATTTCACCATCTTATTGAATCATTTTCACACAGATGCAGAAGTGTGTTGAGATGGGAGTCTGTGAACTATATCTTCATGACTTATCATTAGATTCAAAATTAAATCCACAAACATCTGCAGACTCGTGGTTTTGACCCAAAGCATGGTGATGTTGCGTCTTAAGTACGTCATATATCCCAAATGTGACAGACTGGCAGCGGAGTCATAAGCCTGCACAAATGCGCGAGTCTGTGTTATGACTGTGGCGTTGCAGCTCGTCTGGTTCTTTTCGGAGCACGCTCGAGTCGTTTCGCAGCGTTACCTCCGTAGGCCAGTTTGGTTTCGCTTTTACGGCTTTGTCCCTCATGGTCTCTGCTCTGTGCGTTCTCGCGGCCCCCGGGATGGTTTGGATCCAGCGCTGTCCGTCTCCTCCGCTGGGCTGTGTAGCAGCGGTTCCGTCCGGGAGCAGATTCCGTGTGAAACAAGTGCTGCAGGCGTTTGATGATGACGCAGCGTGGAAAACCAGCGTAATAAACGCGCATTTAATGAAACATTTATGTGAAAAATAAACAAATGCCGTTTGTCTGTATGGTTTATGTTTCGCCATATATCTAAATAAATCGATTCTTTGGGCTTAGATTCGAAGCGATTCAAAGTTACATCGATGTGTGGCCTGGATTGAGGCCAACTAGTAGAACGCCGATCGATGCAGTGGATCGTAAGGGCTGTGTATCGATACTTCGAATATTTAGGTGAATCGTTACACCCCTAGTGGTCCTAGTCCATAGTTCCTGCTCTGTGTGAAAGCCTAAAATGGGGACTGGAATTTAAAAAAAGTACTAGGAACTGAAAAAAGTTCCCACAGTGGGAAAAGGTTAATAGAGATGAGGGCCACTGACAGGATGCATTTCTTCAAAATTCAAAAATTGAATGTTTGATCAAAACTTTTCTAGAAGATCATCTGTACTACAACATTTTCTGGCCTAAAGGATGTTTTAGTTTGGGAAGCTGAAGGGAAAATGTGGAGAGAGAGAGAGAGTAAAGACATTCAAAACATTGTTAAGACTGTTTAGAATACCTTAAAACCATGCTTCAACAGCCAGCATTCTTCTAAATTTGCAGCGCTAACTCGTCAGATAACTATTCTCATCAGATTGCATCACAGACGACCATAAAGGCGCTCCTCGGTGCGATGGTAAATCCCTCCAAAGCCCTGTGATCACCTCAGAGAGAGAGGACGGTGTCTGTGGGAGTGGGAGAGTGTCACCCCAGTGGGACGGCTGCTTTCATCAGCTCAAACCCGCTCTGACCCTGCCTCCTGAGACACACATGAGCCTAATGAGGGGTGGCTCCGTGTCTCCCGGTGCTACACACTGTTCCCATTGTGCAAGAGTTGTCCCGGGTCAGCACACCTCCTGGGAGGACAAGACGCCATCTTCATAATGTATGGAGCCTGATGGGACAAGAGACTAAAACTTAGCAGGTCAACAAAGGGTTGTTTTTATGCTGAAAACACATTTAAAGGTCGACCACTTTCACCTCATAAAAAGACAGTTCTAGGTTTGATTCTAAGGTATGACTGAAGGGGCTTTTCATCCATTAGAACACACAAGGTGATAGTTTATCTGAAATTGCAGCTTTCATCTATATTTATATATTTCATTTTTCTCCAGCCTATGATGTATCGGTTTCCAATAGTCCTGCTTGGATCTATTCAGCGTCAGTGTTGGGAGTAATTGTGCTATAAGGTATAACAACTTTACTAACATTTTTTTTTTTTTTTTTTTTTTTTTTTACTGTCAATGAAATGCAATTTGTTATTTCACTGTGATCAGAGCCGCTGTAGTCTCATTCAAAGAAATTATGAGGGGCTGACAAGTTTGTTCCAGGAAGTAAAATAAGTTGGAGACAAAGAAGAGGTGCTGATTGGCTAAAACGGCAATAGTAACCAATCAGAAGCAGCGCTGGGCGGGTATTGAGCACAATGCACTTTTCTTCCACTCGCATAACACAAGGAAATATGAGCAAACAAGCGGATTTTGAGGAGATTTTTTGTTATTTTTTAACTACATGGGAATGAAAACAGACAACAGCACTAGTGTGACATGTATTTACAGTTTACAGATCACATCCCTGGGTAACAGTAGATACAGGCAACTTTCTCTTCTAAATGCCACTTTTTTTGCGGTTCATCTATGTTCTAGGCTTGAAGATGTTCTAGGCTTGCAGATGTTTATCATTCTAATGTCAGTATTTGGTTGGTGTTTGTTCTCGTGCTTTTGGGCAGGTTTGGCCTGTGTTGTTGTCGTGACTGTCCATTGGTGCTGGTTGATTTGGGTGAATTGCAGTCAGATTGGCTACAATAGTCAAACATATTTGTTTATTATATTTCGTTTCTGTCTGTAATTTAATCGTAATCACTTGTCAGGTCTTTTTGGAGAAGTAATGGGTAACTATAACTAATTACTTTTTGAAGAAACTTGCCAACACTCACCTTATTCCGTCCTGCCCACTTTTCTTGGCTCCGCACTTCCTGTTTAGATACTTTAAAGAAAAGCTCATCTTCTAAACTCCACCTACAAATACATTTCAAGCACAGCAAACTGAGAGAAAAGCATTAGGAAGGGTAAAAAGAGGGGCTGAGAGTGGTGCTCAGTTTTGACTTGACAATCCATGCTGATGTCACGATGAGATTAGACATGACTCTGGCTTTGCAGTGAGACAGTCAGATTGGGAATGCTTTGACCTTAAACTTGTGAATTTGCTCAATTTGCTCTAATTTTTCACTCAGAGCAGTAGACAGTGTGGGAGTATACCAAGAAACCAATACACCAATCGATCCCCTAAAGTGAACAAAAATGTACTATCTATAGATTGCGATCAAGGTAGAAAAAGACGAAAAAGGTTAAAACTAGCCGTGAACTGCATAACCAAGCGAGCCAAAGCAAATCCTGCAACAAGCACATACTGACAGTGAGTAAGTGTGCGAAGGCAGCAGGGGGCCACTTGGCGCTTGAATTCCTTTTTGCAAAACCTGGATAGTAGCAACCTCAGTGTGATGCCAGGGTCAGACAAGGCTAATGAGTCTGCAGCGGCCCCTCAAATTTCTGCCCTCGGATATTAATGAAGTGATCCATAGGAAAGCGTTGCCTACTGCCACCTCCACAAAAAACTACTCCCACTCTCTCCATCTCCCCCCTGCTGCTGTGCCACTGTGCCTGGGGAAGGGCAGTCGAGTGCCAGCCTGGAGCCGCGTGGTCCCTCCTGAGAGGCTGACAGGCTGGATGGATGGCCGGGGCGGTGGTGGACAGGGGCAGCAGCTGTGCATGTGTCGCGGTGCCAGGAGAGGGTGACAGTGGCCCGGCGAGGTGTCCTACATTAACACAAAAATAATGTTTGTACAGGGGAGAGGCGAGTGATGTGAAGAATGAATGTCTGCGCCGCCATATTCATCTATTTCTGCTGGGCTGTCACTGGGGTAAAGCGAGGAGAGCTTATTACGAGTCTGTTGGTATGTTTACTGTCAAGAGTCGCATGTTTTGGAGCAACAATATGGAATATGCCCTTTTGTATTCCACAAAAAAAACTCTACAAGAATTCAAATGTAGGGCTGCGCCACAATCACAACAATCATCCAGCAATCACAAAACCTTCATAAGCAGATCTACAAAACCAGTCAGAGCGCTGTCCTGACCTAATCAAGTAATAAAGCAGCATTTTGATTGGCTGAGCTTAAGAGGTCCTCTTCAGTCACACTTCACTGTTTGTAAAAGTCAGGATAATAATCACGTACTAAAGGATTTGTAAGAACGAGGAAGTAGCTGGACACATTAAAGCCTACTTTCTTTTAACACATCAAAATCATCAAATATTGATCATCAGTTTTTACAGAACTAAAGTTTATTGGGCAGAGCTGGAGGACTGAAGTGTTGGTACAAGGAGCACTATGATTGGTCAGACACACAGATATCTGCAGCAGCTGCTGTAATCAGGGCAGTCCAGAGTGATGCCTGGGCCTGTTAGAAATGATGGCAGAAAAGTAAAAGAGAACACATGTACAAAGCGGTTAATCTTTGAAAAAGTAACACTGATTTAGTCTTTAGTTTCACTTTCACTTTCAATTGATGAGCTCAAATTTGCAGTAACTTTTTACTATCATTTCATATTTCTGTTCTGTTCTGTTTATACCTACATTGACACATGCGTTATATCTATAAACAAGCAGCCCAATACAAGTCATTTCTTAGACAAACACAGCTCATACAAAAAAGAAATACCTGAAAGACGAATAAAACATTGCATTGCCTTGGTTGACAAATTTATGAAGTTATCTGATATTTTACATTTTCTAAACTGAAGTTACCTTGAATCAACAGACAAGTTTGTACAGAAAAAAAAAAGCTTGGACATGTTTAATCAAGATTTTTCATCTCTCACCTTCAAAACATTCGCTGCAGCAATGAGTGGGCAAAAGGTACAAAGCAACGTGAAAATGACATTCTATTATAAACTCTGAGTTGCTGTTCTAAATGAGCTGCTGTATGTGTCAAATGGAATGAAACGAGGGTTTGCAGTTTGAAAACATTTGTAAAATAAATTACTTTTCTCTGCTTTTCCTGCTCTAAAATGAGAAATGCTTGTAGTCCAAATATTACAGTTTTTAATGATCTATTTTGAGAGACATGCTGTTTGTTTTATTAGTTATGAAATCTAAAAGAGTTCAAGTCACAGCATCAGAAGTAACATACTGTAGTGTGGAAAAACCAAAGCCGAACCGATAAATATACATTCTTTAAAAGCTTGAATTGCATTAGCTCATTTAATCCTGACTATTTTTTACTTATACTGTATTTTTGAGCACATTTTTGTTTATTTATTTTTTATGAATTAATGACTTATATTTACTTGATCTGTATTTGACAATTTTTTTTTCTTTCTAATTTTCATGTTATTACACACTTTAAGTGTGTATAACAGGTTTTTATGATTTTCTTTTTTTTTTACTTAATTTGACAGATTTATGCCTAATGTAAATAGAAAAGACAGTCTTACACAAATCAGGAACAAGTTTGTGAAGAAAACCTTGAAAATATGTTTTAAATATCAGGAAGTAGAGCACTGATGACATCACACTAAGGAAAAAAAATATTTTCAAAAAAATAAATACTATTTTATGACTTTGTAGGTAGAAATTTAACAACCTGAATGTGCTTTATTGTATTTCTATCTCTCAAGTAAAAAAGCCTGAGAGAAGTTTTGGCTCAATTTTCTAGGCAACTACCTAGTGTGATGTCATCTATTATAAGTATCTTTTTAATCTCACAAAAAATACACAATTAGGATGAAATTAGTAAAATAACAAATGATATCTTAAATATAATCATCCTAACTTCATTTGAGTGAAATGTGTAATTCAACTTGTCATAGGCACTTTAAGAGAAATAATTAATAATGATTATGATGAACACAACAAGAAGGAGAACTGAGTTATAAACTGATTCCATTATCTAAAGAAAACGCATCTATCTTTTCTGATAAACCAATTTTGCAAAGATAAATTGACAAAATAAGTGTATTTAAGCATATTTTTATTGGTCAATTAGTCAGTACTTCTTAGTGTGTTGTCATTTATAATCGGGAAGTAAACTCTGAAATCTAAAACTAGGTAAAACTGGGATGGAATTTGCAAAATGTTGATCACACTTGTTGATTTAGCTAAATAAGTATTGCAATCTGTCATTTTAACCAAGTAAAACCCACTGAGACTGCTTTTAAGGGTGACCCATGGTTATATTCTGACTTTGTTGTTGAATGATTTTGATGACAAACATTTTGACAGAACTATTTTCCAAAGTGCTCACTTAAAAGTTAACATTCAATATATCAAATGAAACCATAAAGATTATAGAGGGAAAGAATATGATTGTCGCTGATGTGATGTTTTGTTTTATAGTTTTATTGCTGGCTGGCCGCTGCCGTCTGCCCTGACTCTGCCAAATGTGTCGGAGCCGCAGAGGTTTACAGCCTCAGACAGAGGAGCTGCTTCATCAGGCAGTTAAAGTGACGACTCGGTGTCAGTCACACCAACGACTTTAACACAGGGGCGGAAAGAAACGCTTACAAGTACCTCAGGGCGGGTTGACCAAAACCTCAATGTGTTTAGCAATAATGAAGATACTGACACGATATTATGTCAATCCAAAGTAATAATGTTGAAAATAAAAGGCTCTGGTCATGGAAAGTCAGTTGGTGTGTCTTGATTCAAAATAGCTAATATTGTTTTTAATAGTGTTTCCTGTTTGTGTTAGCTTTAGACATAAACACGTTGTGTCGTTGGTGAAAAATCTTTCTGATTTGTACAGTTTTTAACATGTTTTGATGGACATTCACCTCCTCTATTCCATGCCTGATCTTCTAAATGTATTTCTATTAGATTGATGCAGTGAACACCCCATTGAAATGAACTGGAATGACAGGAAACACTCATGAGTACAAGTACAAGTTAGCAAT
This sequence comes from Mugilogobius chulae, assembly GCA_038363315.1. Taxonomy (NCBI): domain Eukaryota; kingdom Metazoa; phylum Chordata; class Actinopteri; order Gobiiformes; family Gobiidae; genus Mugilogobius; species Mugilogobius chulae. Next base: position 32,355,982 of record CM076407.1, on the reverse strand, counting down.
TTTGAATTTAAACAAGCTAGCTGTGCACAGAACTCATTGAGGTATTATCATTATTGTTTGTGCAGAAATCACTCATTTGAAACTTTATTTATGCATCAATACAATATTCAAAAGAGTTATTATTCATGTCTTAGTAAAGCATGAGCAAAGACTGAACTAATTAAGAAGAATTAGTTAATAGGCTTAGCTAAAACTTATTTATGAGGTGCAAAGTCAATGAGAGAATTTTATTGAAACAAAAACTTAAACAAAAACATGTTATAACTTTCTTGATTAGGATATATATACAATTATGTGAAATATAGCTAAAGGAACAGGTTGCCACAGAGAGAGAGAGAGACAGAAAAAAAAACTACTCACGCTTATTTTTGTCCAAACATTACATTGAGCCTTTAAATCATTCAAAGTTAGTTTATTAGTACAAGGTCATGTATTTCCATAATGTTTTTTAGTCAATAGTGAGTAGCTATTTAAATGTATATTATTATGGAGCCAGTTTCCAAGTTACTATTTAGTTCCTGAGCGTAAAAGAAAAGAAAAGTGGAGTAAATTTGACAAAGAGAGTTAAAACTGCTGACACTATAAAGACGATTAGTGAGAGACTTTAATGGGCTTTGAACCTTATTTTCCGGTTGAAGACTTAATGAGCAATGTTTCTATAAGGCCCATTTATCTCTCAAATTCACTGATACATGCAATACCTCACTTCTATTGATGTACATGCACACTTTAATGTCTTTAAGAACACGGCTTTATAAAATGCCCAAAGAAAAGAAACGTGTGGGAGGCACTAGTGCAAACTGACATGTTGCCAATAGAATGTAGGGTATTTACTTTAAGAAATCTACAGCACAGACAACTGGTTCACACTGGCTTTACCTGTTTGAAAACATGGATTTTGTTAGCACATACTGTAAATGATGTAGTTTTAGTGCGATATACTGTTTGATGCAGCTGTCAAACACAAACTGTCTTTTTACAGTGTGCTTCTCTTTGAGTGACAGCTGGATTTAGCCAATTACGGTGAAGTGTGAACTTTCTGAAAAAGCAGGGGGTGCACTGCAGCAGAGTAGTTAGAGCTTTTGGATTCCCATTGAGAAGATTGTTGGTTTGAATCCAAATCGGACTGTAGTTACTGTAGTTTTCTCCGGGTACTTCCTCCTACCTCAAAACACACAGGTCAATGGGCATCATGGTAAACTCCCCAAATGAATGAATGAGAAAGTGCATTGCTGTCTGTCTGTGTCTGTCTCTACATGTGAACCCTGTGACGAGTTGGTCACTGTTCAGAGTGTTCCCCCGCCTAAGGCCCAAAGTCACTGGGAATGGGCTCCACTGATACACTGCCTAAAAACAAAAACAAGAGTGGAAAATGAATGAATGATTACAAAATAAGTACTGCTTTGTAATAGGGCTGGGCAAATCAAATCGTGAGTTCATGTCTATGTTTTTTTTGGGTTTTTTTTTTTTTTTTTGATGAAATCGTCATATCGTGATTTCTCTTTTTCTATTTGCTGCATCTGTCTGTTCAAATACATACTATGAATTTGACTATTGGTTGCCAAATCTAAGTCTTTATAGCGAATTTTGTGCTTTTTTTTAAAGTGTCTTTTGGCCTGCGCTTTTAGTTCATAAAAGGAACAAATCTTAGCAATTTTTCAGGTTTGATGACATGAATTTTTAGCCTGTTTTCATGTCTAAAAGTCGCTATTCATGTAAGAAAAACACATACACTTGTTTTGCAGCAGCACACAATGTTCTAATCGATCGATTATTTTATTAACTTCTATTGAAAAGCTGAGTTTGATTGTTTCTGAAAATCTGGCAACACTGGTCAGTGTTTGACAGCTGGATTTAGCCATTGATAATGAATTGTAGTTACTTTGAAGACAATTGGAAAAAAAAATGTCTACAAGAATGGGTTAGGGTTAGGGCTAGGATAAAATCGTAATCTGGCTCCAAAAAAATCTGTTTGTGATAAGCTTATATGATCTCCAGTGTTGGGACAGATGACATGGTATTTCATAAAACTATTTTTCACTCATTATTGCTTATACGTTGAGACTGGCGCACAACAGTACAGTCGGAAATTGAATTTTTGCTTTACACAACGCCCTTGAATGAGGTGCGAGGGGTTAATATTCCCCGTGTGCAGCTGTCCCCTGAAGGCACCAGCATCATTTAGCTTTTGTGGGCCGAGGTCTTCAGAGATGCACTTAGCAGAGTGAATTGTCTGTCTTATTACGCCGCTGACAGCTTATTCTGCACACATCTCGCCGAGCGCACACAGGGACCAGACACAGCTGAAGGCCTGTGTCAGCTGTAGCACCTCTGCCTGCGGAGGTGAGCTGTTTTCGGGGAGGGTCACTGAATGAATACAGTATGAGTTCACCTGCACCGGACACGCCAACGAGACACACTTTGAACAGGCGTATATGCAAAGTACAGCGATAAAGAAGAATGACATTTTTGAAACCGCTTAATCTGGCGAGCAATAGGCAAGCTGAAAGCAATTCACATGTGATAAGGACTCACGACTGGGGATGAATAATTTAGACGAGAAGAAAAATAATGTTTCTCTAATAGTCTCTCAAGCTTCAATAATAAGGACAAGGTGCAATTTCATAGTTTTGGTGAAAATCGTTTGCTTTTTTAAATTGCAAACTGGGATAATCTTAATACACACTCGCAATATCTTGGGAAACAAGCTGAGAGCGTAATGAAGACGGATATTGTTAATAATACTTACATTATGAGCCAAACTGTAAAAACTAATTCAACAATGGCACTGCTGCAACTTGTCAAATAACAAACTATAAAAATTACTCTGAATAACTAGTAAATTGCCGTATAATGAACATAACGTGTACACCTCCAGGGTCTGTCACAGCAACAAAATTTGAAGTGTGGAAAACAGTGAAATCGAAAGTATGTTATGCCACTGAAAATCAGAATAGTTTCTTAAAAAATAATGGTAAAAAATAAAAGCGGTGTTTTTACATGTCTGAAAACCTCTCAGCTCTCACTTCCAGCTACAGACAGGAAGTATACTGCAAAACTATAGATCTAGACTTGTCTAAAATTACTTGGAATGAGAATTTTAATCCAAATTTGAGCTGTTTTAACTGAATAGATTTATTGCTTGTGCAATGTAGAATCTTTCACTGATTTAAAAAAATTTAGCTGGTTATAAGAGAATTTGGCTTAAAACAAGAACAAAACATTTGCCAATGGGGTAACAACAATTTTCTTGACCCATTGGCAAAAAATTTGCTCGAAATATAAAACAATGTCTTGAAATCAATTAAAACACTTTAAAACGAGGAAAATAATATGCATCTACAAAACTAGATTCAAATCATAGAATCAAGTAACTTTAGCTTGTCGTGAAATTTTTTTTTTTTCCAGTGTACGTCCCAGTACAGGCTGGATGTCCATATTTACCACCTTTCCTAAAGCTCTAAACTTAACCAAATGACCTGTTCCTACACCTAACCCTAACTCTAACCTCACCCATTGTTCTAAAAGAAATAATAAAAAGCATTAACATTATGGATAAGTTATTTAATTTTAAACTTTTACAGCAGTCATGTGTTTTGCTTACTGAGCTTTAAAATGTTTCACAATGTTTCATCATCATAGAAGTATCCCTGCTCTGTCAGTATGCTAATATGAGCTAGTGCTATGCTAATACATAAACCAGTAATTCCTGTAATTTGAAGAAACAAAAAGCTCTAGATGGGAGACTGCAACTAATTTTCAAGTGATACTTTTACACTATACAAACCAGGTACTACAGTATACCAGCCTGTCTATGCCTGATCCCATCAGATCTCAGAAGCTAAGCAGGTTGGTTCTGGGTAGTACCTGGATGGAAGACCACTAGAACCCCAGGTGCCATAGTGGTTCAGCACAAGGAGAAATTGTTGTTCAGTCCTTATGCAAGACACAACCCACACTGCCTACTATTGGATCTGGTGTGAGTGTGAATTGTTGGTGGTGATCTGTGAGGCTGATGGTGCAAAATGGCTGCCTCGGTTCAACACAGTTGTAGCCACAATAGAAGATTATCACCATCAAGTGTGGTGTGAAAGAATAATGCATAATGTGTATTTGGGTGTCTTAAAAGCAATGTATAAATCCAAGACTTTTGAATATAATAATTATTTCTTCTTCCAAAACTCAAAAGTTATTAAAGAATCAAAACTGAAGGAAAAAGTGCATGGTTACGACAAAGAAAACAAACACAAACTTTTTAGTTCCCTAAAAATGTATTCTTTATTGATCACTATTTATACTCTATTTTCATTCCATGCCATTCCCCTCTGTTTAGCCTATAACCTTTCGACTGCTCATTTCCATGGGCTGATCCCTGCTCCTGATCACTTTAGTCTCTTCTTCTACACAACTGCCAACTGTTGTGTGCTCAGCTCCGACACCTGATGCGAGAGTTAACCCTTGGGTGGCGCAGACTTCCTCCTAAGTAGTGCTGTGCCGCTGGTTCATGAGTAATTGAACACTATTGATTTTTGGGGTCTGGGGGTGACAATAATGAGGTCAGATATCAGTCTAGTGCAAACAGCAGCTGTGAGGGACCCTTCACTGTCATTACAAGCACACACACACACGCAGACACCAGAAGGGTTTCATTTCACCTCCACTTCAGCCTCGTCGGATCTGTCTCTGGCACCGAAGGCCTGGTATCTGCTTCTACGTCGATACATACAGCCCCACGCTCCACAGAGGGCAGGAGGCACTATTGACATTCAGCTCAGACATACAGCTCCGAGGAGTGGAGTCCGGGGTGTCGCTCATGAATTATGCATGCCTCGACGCCAGGGTGCTGAGCAACACCGCTGCCATCATAATTGAAACAATTGAAAAGACAATACCAGATGGGTCAATAATTAGACAGCGGGTGGAGGAAAGTTGATCCGGACGCTCCCCTGCCTGCACAGCCAGTAAAGCGTTTGTGCGGAGACCTTTACAGAGCAAGTGTAGGGGCGGATCAACGTCAGGCCACTGCCACGTGAGGTGTGATACCACGAGCAGATGGAAGAGAGGTCTTGTACTGTACTTTGCATTTGATATTCTTGTAAACATAAACAAAAACAATGCAGGAAATGAGAGACAACAGAAGCATCACAACAGTGGAACTGCCAGTATTGAAGAAAGTGAAAGAGGTTTAGTTCTAGAATATTACAATATCATACACCAAATAGTAGGTGTAACGCACTAGGAGCTAAGACCTGACTGCTGCCTAAAGACGATCAGGAGTAGGAACAGCAGTGAGCCTATGATGTGTAAATAAAACACAAACACGGAAAATGTGGTTCAGAAATATCAAATATATTGAAAATATTGAGCTCAATTAATAATATAGTATACACTATGCAATGGTATGTGTTTATGAATATGTTACTATTATTAAGCAGGTATATTTACAAAAAACAAAACAATGCAATGACAAAAAAATAAAAATAATAAACCAGTTCAAGAGTTCTTTGTTGGTTCAGTTAATTTGTTATTGATAGAATCCAAATTATTGTGTTATAATCCAGAAAGGTATAATCCAGTTGGCATAGTTCATAGATCCAATTTGATTACATATAGTTAGTTGACTTTAAAAGAGCTTGTAGCTTGTAGCTGTAGCACAACCATGCTGGTTAGTGTTGCTGCTACAGATTGTGACAGGCAGTCGCAGCTCTTTCTGCTCGCAGCACTCGTGTTGATACACTGCAAAAAAGTTGCAGTTGCTTGATTCAGAAATGAAACTTAATTTAAACATTTTGACTAATTTAATGTGGCTTTATGTGGAGACCTAGAATATTTTCATTGTTTCAAAGTGTTTCGAACTGATTTCAAGACATTGTTTATTATTCAAGCCAAATTCTTTGCCAATGGGATAAGGAAACTGTTCTTACCCCATTGGCAAATGTTGTTCTTGTTTAAGATAAATTCTCTCATAACCAGTTAAAAATGCTTTGAAACCAGTAAAATATTCTACATTACATAAGCAATTAAATCTTATCCAACTAAAACAGCTCAAATCTGGATTCAAATTTGATTTCAAGTCATTTTAAGCAAGTCTAGAAATGTAGTTTTTGCGTTTGCAGCGTAAACAAACAATTCATTCACACCTCTGCAGATTGAAATTCTTGTGATTTATAGTTTTTGGGTTTTTTTTTTAGTTGCCCTCCATTTATTATAAATTGTCTTGATGTGCAATGTTGTGTGTCAGATGAATGTAACACGTTGAACAGTTTTGTATAAAAATTGGTTTACATTTTATAGAACATGGTATGGGACACACTTGGGCGTACTCAAGCCACTCTGCCACTGAGTTACAATCAAAGTGTGGTCAATGAATCCACACATTTCCTTAGTTATAGCCTGTCTAAAAGTTTGACACTCTCGGTGTATGATCTGCAGTGGGTAGCAGATTGTAACAGTTGTGAACTTGCTGAAAGTGCTTTCTGTTAAATCTACAGCTATTGGAACAGCAGGCAGAAACATTTGCCGTATATTGTTTGTCAAAGCCGCGTCGCCTTGGATTATGTTTCTGCCGTTATTCATTGGTGTCTTTTCTTGTTGCGTGTAGAAAAACAGAAGAAAAACAAAAGCAGGTGACTGATACTTTGCTGTTGGCGGGCCTCTCCATAAATCCAGACTGAGAGCTCCCAGCAGATCCATTACATTCACTGGTCTCCTGGCCCCAACCGCGACTCAAGGTGATCACCATAAAACACATCACACAAAGTCATCCTTCAAACACGCGCTGCCTTTAAAACAAGCCTGAGAACAAAGCAGACGCCACGCCAACAACAATGAGTCTACACAGCTGTGGAGATTTGTGATCAAAACTGAAGGAAGTTCTGGGAATTTGTGTGCCTTTATGATACTGTATAAAAGAAACAGCATTTAAAGACTTAATATTTGTGGAATGCACTATTTAGCTTTATCATCACGTGCTTGTCTCCATGGAGATCATTTCACCAAACCTAATGTAGATATAAGCAACGAATCTTTTTTACACCAATATCTTATGAAAAGTCAAATTGCAAAATACCCACAGAATTTGGTTGAAGCCACATGGCAACATTTTCTGTGAGTTTAAGTGGCTTTAAATGACTAAAATGGGTAAGTTTAGGGCTGGAGTTTGGGGTAGGTTCAGATTTACCTGTTAAACACAAAGACAATGTCGCTTATATGTTCTGAGTTTTTGTAACATATTGACATAAAAAAGGCATGAAAACGTCCTTATTGCACATTTTTACATTTTGTTATATTTCTATGTTTTCTTCGGAGACTGGGCTGATTTCTTTTTTGACACAAATCAATAAAGCTACCATGTGGCAAATCTTTCAACAAAAAGAAAAAAGTTTTTTTCTTACAAAAACCTAAGGGAAATCAAAGAGAAATCAAATAAGCTAAACATCAAAGTTTTGCTGCAGTAATTCCTTAGCATAAATGAGAATAAATTCCTTTTGCATAAAAACGAGGGTAAAAATCCAAGGCACATTTTAAAGATAAAAGTTCTTTATTACATATCAACGGACCGACAGGTTTCAGCCAGTCAGGTCTTCTTCAGGGCATACGATTTAGACATTGTCACCAACTGTGCTAAATAAAAATCACCTATCATGAGCAAAGTCACGTAAGAGTGTACATGTATATACCCTGAATACAAAAAAGCAACAAGCCAGATTTGTACACCAGAAATCCACCACCAAAGTAGTGTAAAATGTGAGGTTGACCAAAACTACATAATGAACATCGTAAACATTAGAAATGTTGCAGCAGAAGATATAGACAATGTCAAAGTGCCTTGAATTTTTACCCATATTTCAAGTCTATATAGAAGGGTTTTGGTCTGATTCATGTCTCTTCTACGATCCTTGATAAACACCTGATTTTTATTTATTGTGTACTCTTGGACTCATGTCTTTCTACTTCTTTAGCATATTTGAGAGTGACATTTCTCAAGCATTTTACTTAAAGATAAAAATAAAATGGGAAATAATAGCCAGAATGAATACAGATCTGCAATATGGAGTCATTTATTTATCCACAAACTTATGGCCAGGATTACTACAGACTTCATATAAAGTTAGGTAAATACCTTCTCCAAATACTGTGATTTATAAAGTATGTCATAAAAATTCTATAGGCTATGGCTGCGCTTTACAAAAACATAAAGCCGCCAGGATATAAGACTTAAATTTTATTGCGAGGTGGCACTCAAAGTGATCGGATAAGTGAGGTTAGAAATTCAAACAGCCTTGAGCTATAAAGTCAACTCAAAGGGCGCAATGGGCAAACACATTTCTTGGCAAAATATTGATCGAGAAAGCACTTAAGCCACGCCGGTCCCAGAATTTGAAAAACTTATTATGTTATCAAAAGTAGTGCTTGCATTTTTTATAGTTTCAGTTCCTGATTTGTTAAGTTGGTCAATCGGAGCAAACACACACACATTCATGGTGGAGAGTGTGTGTGTGTGTGCAGGTCCTTAGCCCATTCAACTTTTATAGGCTGCCATATGCACTTTTATGGGAAGGTTAATGGTTTTTAAGGAGCACTTTCCTTGGCAGTAGTAAAAGGGTGACTTCAGCGGTGGAGCCACATCAAGTTTAATCAAGACACAACTACAATAAACACTTTTCAATTCCTAATGTTAAAGATATAAGTAACTAAAATGGCTTTGTCAATGGCAAGTTCACATCTGACACTTATTTTGACATCTTTAACTTGACTTCCTTTGTCAATAAAGCTAGTTTTGAACTTTCTTACACACTTCTTTGTTCTCTTTGTTGTCAATAACATAATTCACTGCTCTATATATAATGTATGCAAGCAGGAACAAAAGCTGTCAGAATTTACCATCCTAAAATCCTAATGAGCAGAAGTAACCATAGCAATTTAGTAAAAAAGCACATCAAAGAGCAGGGAGCAAGTAGGCAGGCTGTATTCATGCATAATTAGCTGTGAAAATGGCACTACAGGAGTCTGCGAGTGCCTCAGCTTAATTAGTTCTTATCCTTGGTCTTGGATGAGAGGTAAACAAAGGCGTCAGATGGAAACTTTTGCAGACAACGCTGTCGACAGAAAAAGCTGGTGGGACCCATGCAGACGGTGCTCAGGTCTCAGAGGGGAGAGAACAAGTCTGACCTTGGCAAAGTCACAAAAGTCACAAGACCCAAAAACTTGAACCTGTTCAAGAAGTATTAAGTAGTAAACATGACATTTAAGGACTTCAAATTTGATTGCTGTATTCTACTGTCTAGCCATTCATGCTATATTTGTGAATTCACAAACTCAAGATAAACAATCTGACCTTCCAGCTGCCTGATTGGTTTGGGAGTTCAAGCCAGTGGTGTTTCGGCAAACACTCACATCACAGCAGCGTGGTTTGAGGCCCAATCACATTGTAGCGGGAGGGGCTAAGATGGGCTGTATAGCGCCGAGTCTGATTCAAGCTAAACAAACATTCTCAGCCAAATTACAAATTATTCTCTACAATGTGTTTCGATGCACTTTCATAGCTTTCAGAAAGCAAATGCAAGTTAAGCTGTGTTGGCACAATAACAGAAGATAGCCACTTGCTAACAATATAAACAAACATTCTTAGTAGATTTCAATGGACAAAGATCTATCAATAAATCAGAACAGAACACTAAAGTCATTTTTACTCTGATATATTACAAGATGGAATAATGAGCCTAACAATGATTTTTCCATTAACAAAAACAAAACATTATTTTAAAATACTTTGTTTGTTTTTAAGATAAATTGAGTCTCGAATACATGTGGCTTCCTTTTTTCTCCTTAATGATAAAACTAATAAATTAGCAAGCAACATTTCCAAATATTTACACACTGATGGGACCACATCTGTTGACAACAGAAATGAAGCGTCAACAGATTGAGTTGATTTAATGATAAAACTCTAATCCCAGCACAGTTTGGTTGACGCAGAGGGCTGTGTGTTTCTCGGCGGAGGTCTGATGAGTGTTTTAGAGCCATCATTAAGCCCTCCTCTTCTGTCGGACAGAGGGAGCTGTCTCTGAAAGAGGCTGCACTGCATTAGCGCCGCTGCCATGTTCCACTTCAAACCTGACCTTCCCTGGGTCTCACTTCATCTGCCACCCACCAGCCCCCTCTGCACCTCACCCACCATCTCCGCAGCCCCCCCATAGACCCACACACAGATCCACACAGACGCACCAGACACACACCCCTGGAGCGTCATATCACAGCTTCATGTCATTCCCATGCCTTTATCTAGCCACACATGGACTGAAAGCACACCACACACACTGATGCTTGAAAGGGCCTTTAGTTTCTATTTTCAGCCTTTTGGTATCAAACCACCTCACTTTTACCTCTCTCTTTCTGCAAGTGTTTATCCGATCACTCACAATGCCAGTCTCCCGCCCCTCGACCCCTGGTTTGCTGGTGATGAATGACCATTGGCTGTCTCACTGACAGCTCGGCAGCTGATGCCACATAATTACAGTATCGCCGTTTAGGCAAAATTACCAAATTACCGCGGTTCTCAAGAGGGCGAGAAGACTGACAGGCCGACCGACAAAGGAAATACAAATATCTGAGAAAAGAGAGGACTTGAAGCCTGGGAAATGTGGCATCTGAGCACACTGCAGAGAACAAAAAGAAAGCACATGCATGGACATGGCTGATGAGTACGGAAATACTTTTTCTCTCATAAATAATGCTAAAAACATCTGGCCTCGGCTTGATATTCAATCTTCCGCTTCACACTCAATTTATTCATTCATTAATTCCTCTTGAAATGTTCAAGAGGCGTCAACATTTTAATATTTCATTGAATCAGCAAGGTCTGACCTTTATCTCAGCAGAAAAAATACAGCTTTTTGTCTCCAACACATTTCGCTGACAGCTCGAATCTCGACACAGATCTTCATAAAAGTGTAGTGTTGAGTTATGTTCTTTCCTCAGATGAAGAGAGTGTGTCAGAGTGGTCTGGGAGGGTGCGCACTTGCCCCTCTGGTAAATGGAGCCCGTGTGAAGTGACAGACTGACATTTATGACGTGGGCGCGAACAGTGAGCAGCAGGGAAGATGTTGACTTTCTGTGTGCGGCTGAAGGCTGATGGCCACCAGGGTTGAGTTATGCCCCACTAATGTAACCACGACAACAAAGGATTTCATTCACGGCCTTGAGCCCCGATGTAAAAACACCTCGCAGGTCGCGCCGCTCGTGTTGGATCCATTATGGAGCGTACAGTGTGTTCAGCTGTGTGCCATTTTACCAATACTTTTGGGAAAGGTATCAGCAGCACTGTTAATAATGCATCACACAGTTGCATAAAAAAATCTCATAAAATGTGTTATTGGCACATTATGGCTTTGAAAGGATTACAGGCTTTCTGTGAGCTGGGTAATTCAATAAGCCCGATGGATTATGGGACAGCTCCAAAGCCTATACAATTTAACTGTGTTCACTGAGAACTTATTTCACCAGTCACTTTGCACAATAGTGTGTCATTTTGGAGTGAAAATTAACGTTGCACAACATTTTTGATATCTTTTTTTGTTGTTGATGCAATGCCAAGGTACTATTGATAACCAGATTGCATGTATTTTTAGTCCAATGGAAATGTGAAACAACTTATTTATGCAATCATTAGGAAAATGTAATTGGCGTCCTCTCAACAGAACTGAAACAGTGACTTCTGAAAAGTGCTACCCTGAATTTTACTTATAGTGGTAAACTGTTAGGGGGTTTCTCAGCTTTTGGTCCAATATTGTATTGATCCAGCATTTATTTTGCAGACAATAATAGTAGCTTTTGCTGTGACTGTAGCCTTGGGTGTTTTTTTACCCACTATTTACTTGGTTTCTTCTTATACATGTCAGATATGCAGCAAAGTTGTAGTTGGTCATATTAGGAAAATGTTTTCAAACTGTAGCTACTTTTTCACTCTTTAGTTGTGCTTTGGCCATGTACCAGAGAATTTAGAATGCAGTAATGTCACTTTACTCTCTCTACCTTTTGAAAGGCAGTCATTTATTTTATTGTCACTGTTCTTTAGACTCATATTAGGGCTGGGTAATGCCAAGAGCCTTTTGAGTCAATCACGGTATTTTTAATCATGCAGAAAGAAATACAGTACATTGATATTTATTTTTTATTTACAATGTAGAAAAAAACCTAAAAGTATTGTATCTTAGCTGTAAAAACATGCATGTTGTTGAGTATAACTGTCTCTAAAATCAGTCTCACAATGTAAATAGATTACGCAGAATAACAAAATGCAGAAGAATTATATTTTCAAACTGCTCTTTATGTTAGATAAAAGTGTCCTACAAACAAACACTTCATTATTCAGCTCAGTGTCAGCCTTAAAACTGCACCAGGTTCATATGTGTGTAAAATATAACGAATTTCATCCTGTAAGATCGGTATTCACGATATATCGATATATTGAGTACAGCCCTAGACTCAAATCTAGGTGAAAATTAACATACAGTCATATAACTGAACGATACAATACAAATAACAATTCATATAAGGACAATATCATAAAAAATGTGTTACCAAACAGGCTTTTCTGTGATAAACAAAGCCTGCAGAGTGATAATGTAGCGAAGGTAATTTAATCAGAATGAGCTATACGTCACTTAGTAATAGTGGCTGCTTTGCTTTGATTTATCTGTGTTTGTGAAGAGGAGAGAGACAGAACAGACGGTACAAAAAATAGGCCATGGGAACATTTTTCAAGCTGGAATTTATCACAGGCTGATGATTAGTGATATTAGCACAGGTGCAGTTACAGTAAACACCAGAGAGTCCCATTTTAAACTCAAAGTGAGCGTTAGATAAAGAAGGGGGTGAAGCGGAGCCGGGGTGCCTGTCCCTGAGGTGTTCTGTCCCGCTCTGGGCCCAGATAGAGCCGCTGGAGCAGAACTAAATGTGCGCTACAAATAAGAGCATGCTAGGAAATGACTGCAGCGGCCATTTTTCACTTTGCAGCATTAAAAGCAGAGCAAAATGTGTGCTATTAAAGGCAGATCATGAATTCAAAAGTGGTGTTTAGTGCGAAGTTGATAGGAAGGATACAGTTGCAATACATTCAACACAAATGCATAATAAGATAAATAATGAGTCTATATTACTTTTAGATGGTCAGTTTTAAGCCTTGACTTCCTTTTAGAAATGTTAAATACAGTTAGTTATGACGTGATTTAACCTGGTGCCACTACTGACTACATTAACTTAAATTAAGATTTCATTCATGCAATGGAAAACATTTTAATTAACAAACAAGATTCTATTATTATGAATAGATTGATTTCTTCCAAGTTCATGACACGTGGCTATACCAGTTTGGTAAAAACTGATCCCGTCAGACTTCAGAAGCTAAGCATGTTGGATGGGAGACCACGGAAGAACTTAGGTGCCACAGGGGGGAAATCTAGGGGAAACTCGTTGTGTCCTTAGGCAAGACACTTCACCCACATTGCCTAGTATGGATGTGCTGTGTGTATGAATGGTTGGTGGTGGTCGGAGGGGTCGATGGCAGGCAGCTTCTGTCAGTCTGCCCCAGGGCAGCTGTGGCTGCAATAGTAGCTTACCACTACCCAGGTGGGATGAATGAATATGAATAATGTGAAGTGTCTTTGGGTGTCATGAAACGCGATGATAAATTCAATGCATGAATAATATGATTGCGTGTCTTGTGAGTTCAGGTGGATGTAACTGAAAAAGAGATTAAATCAGAGAAATGCATTGTCTATTTGTGCAGGACAACCATGCCTGGAAAGAAAATGGAACAGCTAAAAGATACTGCATAAATAATATTATTATTATTACCATTGACAGCAAAGCAATGTTTCGTGTATCAACAAGCCAAAAGAAAGAGAAGGATTTATTGTAAATGAAAAAGTTTACAAATTACCTACATGAAAAATATTGAAAAAAAAAATAAAAATTATAAGTTTTGTTTTGTTTTTAATGAATAATTTTACTATTTGTAAAATGTGTCGTTTAGTCACTTAATGATTAATTGGCAAGAATGTTTTGTTGACTTCAGTTATTTTTACATATTGGTTTAGTTGTTGTTTAGTCCAGTGATTCCCAAAGTGGGTCCGGGGGCTCTGCAGGGGGGCCTTCACAAATGGATTATGACAGAAACTAGCTAACTTTGTATCCTTAGTTTGATTAATTGAATATTTAAGTCCATCCAAGTCCACCCTTATTATCATTTTGCTGTTTTTGCATGTTAATCTGAGAGGAAATACATTCTGCATTATTTTGTGTAAAATATTACTGAGGGGCCTCGAGCAAAATTCGGGCCAATAGGGGGCCGCGGCTCTGAAAAGTTTGGGAAGGGCTGGTTTAGTCTATTTATTCATGTACAGCAAACATAACAAACAATGTTTTGATTTTGTTAACATCAAATTTCTGCCTGAAAAGGAGCAGAAAGAAGATTATTATTTTGAGTATTTAAAACTGCAACAACAACAACAACAAAAGGGAGAGAATTAGCTGAAGATCTGTGACCAAGTTATTATTCTAAAATGCCTTTTAGTTATATACATGCACTGTTTCTATTCTCTATGAATTATTGCTTTAGCACAGGTTGGATAACAATGCTTGGTTTGATAATGCTTTGCCACCACGTCCCCATTTAGTTGACGAATTGATTGAGGAGTCGTGTCTTTAGTCGACCAAGAATTTCGTTGATCGACTCTAGCTCGGAGTTTTTGAGAGGAATCATCTTGCAGATTTGAAAGAATCTAGACACAGCGTTCATACCAAAAGAAGGAAGGACACGTGTGCAAGGATGTATAGAACATTTGGAATCCGTGTCTAAAAATAATAAACACACTAAAATACAATAACATGCCTGTCATCAAATATGCATGCTGTTTAGACTCTACATTGTGTTCACATGTTGTTTATTTTAAAAAGCGTGACTTCCAATAGTTGCTGTGGGGTAAACTTTCTTTACATTGACCATAAAAAAGCTGCATCTCCTTCCTCTTAATGCGTATACGCCTAAAGCCAAGAATGAGATAATGCTACGGACACAGAACCAGTTATAAACTATGGGAAGAGAGTCTGTTTTTCTTTGTGCCTTAATGCACAGATAACATGGATTTATAGCAGCCGTATGTGCTAGCAGGGAAAGCAAATAAACTGAAGAAAACAGCCTCCACTGTTAGAGACAAATAAGCTTCCTGATGCTATATTTATGATACGGTATGGATTGGCGGATTAGCTCTAGGGCAAAGGCAGAATTGTATAAACTGCTAACAAAGAAGTTTGTCTATAAATTGTGGGGGGGACTTAAATTAAGCATCAATTGTTCTAAGCAAACATTTAAATTCTGAAGTGAATGTTAGTCCCTCATTCTTCGATTCATTATTTAAGGCGTTGAGCTTAGGGAGTGAGAAGAGGAGCTAAGCAATAAACAGCAAAAAAGGTTTTGAACTGTCAATCTCAAGTAGCCCTGGGGAGCCAAACAAAAACGGGTAAAAGATTTTGAATAAAATCCAAGAAAGAAAACACTCAACATCTCTCCTCGAGCTCCTCTGGGACATTAGGTTTCTTAAACACTCTGCAGTTTGAACTGTGAATACCTCGGAGGGCTAAAGGCACAGCACAGGCTAAAATATGTGTGCACAGATTAACCTAAAGTCTCAGCAAAAGGCTATTAGTCTGGACTAGAATTACAGCCATGAGAGAAGTATATTGTACAGATCAGGGGTCAGGCCAAGTCAAGGAAAAATAACATGTTCAGTCTGCTTAATGTAAGACATGTGCTCAAATGTGGCACTAAGTAACAGTGTCAATGTATTTCTTATGTTATGATGTTGATTCTTATTTTTTGTGAACTTTTTTTTGTTAATAAATAGCTCAATTTGATGCACCAGCACAACATTCTAATCTAAATTACCACCACTAACATGAACAATGACTTACTACTTTATACCACAATCTACAATAGGGCTGAGACAAATGACTTATGTCGAACGTCAACACATCTCACAGTAAAGCGTATTTATATTACAACACAAAAAGACTACACTATTGCGTGTCCTGTTATGTCGTGGTATATATACAATTTCTTGTGAGATCAGGTTGTGCATTTACACTCCAATTATACATGAAACAAAAGAACATAAAGTCAATTAGTAAAGCAATACACCACAATATGTAGTGTGGTTCCATAATACTAGGATTTGCAACACTTTGTCCTGAATGAAGTCAGATTTCCAAAGCTTCAACTTAACTGTAAATCCGTCTGGCGTTTGTAAAAGTGCAACACTGGGTTAATGCACAACTTTGTCACACACCACACATACAACAACAACACAAAACTAAACTAGTTTTATGTCATAGTGTCCTTTGGAATTCATGTCACTGTAACCGTGAAAACAGTGACATGAATTCGCTCTATCAAACACAACATGTTATTGGTTTTAAGTGGCACTTGTTTCCTCCATTCTCAGCTTTCCTGCTATGACTAAAAACATATACAATAGGCTCCTCCCTCTCTCTCCCAAGGACTCCTCTGAAAAATAGATTAAATAAAGGTCAAGAATAACATAAAATGGCTCCTGAAACACTATAACTACCTCAAAAGATATTGGAATTTGACCCTACCTTACACTCTACTATCTACATCATGTACTGCATCACTACTTCTTCATTACAGATTCTACTTCTGAAAATGAACAACATGTATTCTTTGTGAGGAAAATTCATTCTGTGCATTTGACCCACCCTTCAGTGCATCTGTGAGCCAGTCAGCAGCTGTGAAGAGCTGAACAGCAGCTGACACATAGAAATACGCTTCCTTCTGCACACAAGGCGATGCTACAAAGCTTTTCCACCACAAATCTTGCTTCCATTTCTAAAACTCAACACTCTCTCCGTGAGTAATTGCTCTTTCTATGGTCGCTAAAAGTTTAATTTTACCTGTAACCTAGCAATCTAAAATGAGAAAATTGCTAAATTGGTTGCGAAAAAGAAGCAATTTCCTAACTTTTGGTTGTAAAATTAGACCTTACATTTTCAACCAATTATTAATCTGCCGCGAGATGAGTAACTTGTCTGGAGCAAGGGCAAACAGACCATTTCCTTGTCAGACTGGTGCGGCACAGAGCTGGGGAGTCTTTCCGCTATGCTAGGTGGGTAATTACTGTCATTGATTAATAATCCAAGAGCCAGCCCATAATAATCTGTGCCACATGTGCCGGCGCTCTTAAAGGAAACACTCATTTACCACTGGATTCAGAGCCTAAACTGCTTAGTGACAAGTAATGGAGAGTCATTTTCTTGTCTGGAGAAAGACACAGTTGGTCCGGTCCTTTTCCATTGCCTCAGCACGTCACACATCCAAACACGACATCTCAAGCACATTTTATCACTTTGAATTAAACTTTAGAAGTGCTCAACTTAAAGTGGCTCTAACAAGTTATTTTCACTATAACACGGATCATTTTTCTAAAGATTTTAGGAGTACTTTGGGCAAAACAGTGGCACAGTGGTCAGAGTTCTGGTCTCATTACAAAAAGGCTCAGAATATCGGTGTCTCTTTTACAGATTCTGACAGTCTTAACATAGGTTTCCTTGGGAGTGCTACGGTTTCCTTACAACTAAAAACATATACAATAGGCTTCTCCGCTTAACCCTTCCCCCTAGACTCTCCAATAAAAGATTCCAATCAGCTTTCTTGGTTAAAAGAAGATTATAGATAGTGACATTACATGAGAAGATGAGCAACCGTGTACCAACCTTGTACACTGGGCAAAAATAAATGTCTTATGCTAGTGCTGCTGAAGTCTTTTAGTCGTTTAGTTGATTATTCGACCGATGGAATCTTCGTCGACCAAAATCTGTATTAGTCAACTATTCTTTTAGTTAGATTTTAATTGAACAGCAACAAAAAGGAGTGAATAGTGAAGATTTGGGACCAAACAAATTGGTCCAAGCTACCTTTTTATCATAAATATGGTGTTTTCTAGTCATGTCTGTATAAAATATATTGTTTTTGTATAAACTCTATTGGATTTTTGTTTGGGTAAGTCAAAAGGTCAGAACAAAAAATACTCTTTAGCTTCAGAGCTTTTGCACTTTCCTTTGTCTTTAGTCAACTGAGAATTTTTTGGTCGACTACTGCTCTACTAAAAACATTTATGTTTACAGGTAATAAAAATGTGCTTCTTGTAACAAAAATGGAACATTACTCATCACCGTAGTGTGGCCAGTCTATGAAGAACTACTTGTCTGTCTTCTATTTCCATTTTCTTCACAACTTGTTCTTGATTCATGTAAAACTACAACTTATCTTTAAAAACACAGTCTCCGAAGAAACATAGATACAACAAAATTCAAAAATGTACAAAAGCATGTTTTTCATGCCTTTTTATGTCAATATGTAGCGAAAAGCCAAAACGTAAAATAACCACTAATTTTGGTCAAAGCCTTGTGGCAACATTTCTTTGGGTTTAACAAGTAAGTTTAGGCTTCAAGTTACTAAAATGGTTAAGTTTAGAACTGGGGCTTGGGCTTTTTGAAAAATATAGATTTTGAAATTTCAATGCATATATACATTTTCTCCTAAGACTGGGCTGCTTTAATACTGTAGGTATTCTTCAATTAAATGAAACCAATAAAAGTAAATTTAAAAAGTCCAGGAATAAGTTTTTCATATTGGTACAAAGTACAAAGATATTCAGAAATTGCTCGCAAAACGTCAAGACATTCCCCTCAAACTACGAAAACTTCATTTAAAAAACGGTTGGCTTCATCCATATTATTCAGTGTCTAAATTAACTTGTTTCAATTATATGAAATAGAATAGTTCCAGACAAGAGTCCCCAAAGATGAAGCCTCTCTGAGAGCTAGTCTGTGTGTTTATTGAGAAAATTATGAAAAAGCGGTTTAATCTTGAGGCGAAATTGGAAAGCAACTGTCCACTTTAGGAATACGAGACATTCCAAAGATGTAAATGGTAAATAGTCCATCTGTCTGTGCACTTCTCATTTGGAAAGAAATTTTGCCATTTGCAAGAATCACTGTCATAGTAAAAATGTAAACATATTAACAATATCTAAATGGATTTAATAATGAGGATGTGACGAGGGAAAGGTTAACGCATAATGTATCAGTGACATTCAGAAAGCCTTAATAAATGAATGTAAAACAATGCCTGGGTGAGCACCTCTGTCTTCAGTCATGCTGCTCTCTCAGTAATGGCATGCATCTTGGAATTAACCATTTAATTACACAAGAATTTAAATTAATATGGTGTCAATTCTAATCATTTTATGCATCTTGCTTGGTTCCTGCCAGACACTCATTTACATAGAATTAACTTTCAATTATGCTCTTCGACAGCAGACAGTGGCACAGCACTGCTTTTCAAACTTGTTTTAAACGTAATATTTATGTTGACAGATTTACAGAACACAACGCTCACTCTTATACAATTTGAGGTGTATTTTGTACTTCATTTTTTTTTTATTTGCTATGATTTGTTTTTAAGATTTTATTGTATTTCATGCCTATTTATATATGTATATATTTTTGTTGTTGTTGTACTGTTATATTTTTAATGCATGTTTAATGTTGTAAAGCGCTTTGGATTGCAGAATGTATGAAAAGTGCTATATAAATAAAATTTTATATTTTCATTCATATAATATGGTAACTGCAGTACTTTGTGAAAAAAATAAAATAAGACCACTCTTACTGTCTGAATTGAAAGTTATAATCAGGAACTGAATGCAGCTCTCTTATTGGCTGTGCTTGGGTGGTCCTCTCCAGTTTCACTTTGTTGTTTGTAAGAAGTGTTTTTAAGCTATAATTGCAACCAAAAATTAATACATGTCAATATTAATGTGTCACAAGATTTATGAGTGGAAGTTGTCAGATTTAACCCTAAATCATGTTTGCAGCTGAATACAGCTACGCTTTAACCCAACCTTGTCATAGGTTATAGTCAACTATCCACTCAAGTTGTGAACCTTATGACCTGAAAATGTATTGTGAAAATCTTTAACTGACATTGTCCACTCATATGAAAAACAAAGATTAGAGTTAATTCAACTTACTGACCTTTTAACAGTGTTAGTGAGAAAAACATGTGGACTCTATCGTGTCAGAATGATGCTTTATCTGTATATCTCTATTATATCTTCGTTCTGTATTTTATAATGTGTGAATACAGTCTGATCTGAAAGCCTACTTGGACTACAAACAGTTTTCCAGACCTTAACTTCTACAGAAACAGCAAAATTGACAATTGACCACAAAGAAATGTGACAATATAGCAATAGTCAATTTCCAGCGAGGGCAATCACCTTGACAACAATCAGCCCCGGTGGATATTGGCTGCGATCATGTGAGCTAAACTGACCGGAGCTATACAATCTATAGTGTGGCAGACCTGAACATAATTACCACAACAGCAGCAGCAGCACCCGCCGGAGTCCAGATTGCTCCCAGGTGACATTGGGGGTTATTAAATCGTCATGGCGACTCCTTTTTTTGGCCCACACTTGAACGGTCTTGCCACACCGCTGACTTACAAGTTTATCTGCTCCATTTGTTTGACATCTTTACGACACAGCCATTAACACCAACCTAATTTCAGCGGGACCTCCACGTCTCCCTCCCTTCTCAAAGAAATCCTTCAGGGTTAGGTTAGGGCCGCTGGGACCGCCTGTCTCCACCGAATTATTACTCCCAGAAACTTTTGTTTTTACTCCCTTGTGTATTCAACTTCACAAGAAAAATCACCACAGATTAAAGAGAGACTAATGGTGAAGTAAATTAGGCTGATGATGAGCTAAAGATGCTTCATTTTGCGCAACTGTGACTCCTAAGGCTTGTGAAATTATGAAACAGCGCTTTGAAGACAGAAATAAAGAAATGTTGTACGTCTTTGGTGCAATTTATGACTGATTTAAATAAGATTATCATTGAAAATCAGTAAAATTCAACTCTATTTGTATACCCAGACATACAAGCCCAATCATATTCATATGAACTTCTTAAATCCATTTCCCAGATGGTTTTATACATTTTAAACATGTATCACCTGCTTTTGCTTTGTTCTATGCTAAATACCATTAGAACTATTTCATGCTATAGTGCGTGAATAAAACTCACATTGAAATAAGACATTGCTTTCTTCTCTAACATAAAACACAATAAAATATATATAATATATATATATATATATATTTTTTTTTTAAATTGGCATTTATGTACAGTACGTATACAACATTTCCCAGGGCAATGTTGACACTTTAGACCAGACCTGGGCAAACTGCGGCCTGGGCCAGATGCGGCCCTCGAACTGTTTTGATCAGGCCCCTGGCAAGATTTTGAGAAACAGCAATGTATGAAGAAGTATAAGAGACAAGTACAATAGAATAAAGTTGATGCCATAAAATTTTTCAAAATGAAACTTAAAATTGTAATTTTAATCATGGTGATAATGTACACGTGGAACATTGTTATAAAAATGAAAATGTCTTATTTATGATAAGTGAATTATGTGTCGCCATAAAGACATTTACTGAAGCTTATTTTCACTTTTTTCATAAGATTGTATTTTTTCTCATAAGATTATATGTTTTCTCATAAATTGTTTTTTCTCATTAGATTGTTTTTTTTCTCATAAACTTCAGTTTTGACATTGTAAAAAAATGTGACTATGTATTGTTTAGACTTTATTCTCTATTTCTCTTTTTTTTTTTTTTTTTTTTTTTTTTTTTTTGTAAATAATGAGAATTTATTTTAATGTTCACAGTCCACTCCACTTTCCTGGGTTTAAATTACCTTTGGGAAAAATAATTGCCCAACCCTGCTTTAGACAAAACCTGACAGAATTATAGTATCTGAACCAACTAGATCAACATTCCGACATCTTCATGTGAAAGTCGTATTTGCATGGACTTTCAAGCAATATGTCAGGCAAAAGACTAAAAAACAGCCCCTGTTCCCACAAAATGATGCAAGAATACAAAAGCGTAAAAATGCAGAGATGGATTAGACACGCTTGTGCACAGTGACGTGAAGCTTCGATGTGTTACATTTTGGTTACGCAATAATACGCTTAGAATATGTAAAGCCTGGGGGTCTTAGCCAGTGAGCTGCAGGGCTGTCACTAAATAATGTACGCTTCATTAGAACCACACCAATGATATATGTGCAAATATGTAAAGATCAAAGTCTTGATGAAGAAAAAACACATTATGACAGCAGAAATTAAAGTAAGTTGATGCTGTTGTTCTTAAACTGGCTGATGGTCAGTTGAGTCTGTTTCTTTGGACAGTTTATATACAGTATGTATGTCCTGGCTCTTAACTTTCTAATGGTGTAGGCTTTATTCAATCCTATTCTAGTCCAGATTTAGCTTCATTAGGTTAAATCATCAGCACTGTTAAGGCTAGGGGTGTCTAAGTTCTGACTCAGGGGCCAAATGTGACTCTCAGACCAATTTGTAATGAACCTGACGTTCTTAATCAAATACTCCAGACTAGTTTGGACATTCTTTACCAGCAATCTAACAGGTGCATTGTTTTGACCAAAAACAGACTTGAATAAAAAACTGTTCAATTGCTTTTGTTGCGCCAAACAAATGTGTCTGTATTTATACTTGGACTTACATGGCAACACAATCTCCGAAAGAAAACGTAGATATACAATGGATTGTCCAAAATTTACGATGCGATAAGCATGTTTTCACTCCTTTTTTATGACAATATGCTACGAAAAGCCAAAACGTAAAATAACATTTTCTTTTGGTTTAACGGAAAACCATGGTTGTTTTACGTTGTGACTAAAATATTGATGCAAAAAAGGTGTGAAAACTTATTGTACGTTTTGACATTTCGTTGTAGATCTACATTTTCTGCGAAGACTGGGTTGTATAAAGCCACAAAATGGACTAGCCTGGAGGAGAGCATCAAATTATGACTATCAACAATGTTGTAATGTATAGTTTCACCATCAAAAAGTTATACAGTGCACCTTAAACAAAAGATTCTTTACTAGACTTGACATTAAGTTGCAAGAATGCAATAAGATCTTCTGGTCAGGTTTAACCAGCTGAATGCACTAAATCTGAACAATTGACCTGTGATGGTCTCCAATTGGCCTCTGCTTTGCTCCTGCTCGTCTTGACATTCTTAGATTAGTGATGCTCCATGCTTAATCTATAACACTCCAAATGGTAGAACTTAATCCAGTACTAGACGAGGTTAGACTAGACCATTTAAACCTTTTTGTAAAGCCACATTTTATCTACATAGAATTCTAGCACTTAAAACACAATTGCAAAGCGAAGCCTTGATAAATTATGTCTTCCAAAAATCTATTTACGAACTCAAGGTATGTCCAAGGTCAAGTAAACTATTGAACAGAGAGTATAAAGAGCTCCAGTGCCGTGCCAGGAGCAGAGCAGAGCAGCTGGTCACAAGCCTGCTATAGCTTTAAACAAATGACTCTTATAAAAACAAAGATTTATGCTGGATTGTGCGTGTTTTGCAGCTGTAATGTTTCACACTAAATCATAATGTTCGCTAAGTGTCAGCTAATGCAAACCCGCAATGAAAAGTGGCTTGATTATATAATACTCCATTGCAAAGTAGGGCTGGCGCATAATGACAAAAATGAATATCTTAATAATGTTTTTATGCGTTCTAGATAAACAAATTAGAACACAATCCATCAGAACAGGCAGAAAAATAAATGAACAGCAAAATTTACCACAAAAACATATTTAGGCAAAGACTTAAATTTGCAAAATGGCTTCAAATGAGAAGATCTGTTTTTTCTCCCACCAGTTCAAATCTGTATCTTAATGGAGCTAGATTATTTCACTTATTTTAAGTTGTTTTGTCTTTTGTTTAATATGTGTTCAAAATAATTTGACAAAAAGGCAAGACATCTATACTGACAAATTAGTGTTCTCCAATACCCAGCAAAAGCTGTTTTGACAGAAGTTAAAAAAAAAGTTACATTTCTAAAATAATTCATTGTAATTTCGCCAAAACACCAGAAGTTAGGATGAATATTCAAAGTTTCAGTTATTTGAAACTAACCGTATGTAAGATTTTGAAGTCAGATTTCATAAACATAACCTATATGTGTCAACAGATACAAGGTCAACATGTGCAAGTATACTACCATTTGCAATGAAAGTCATTGCAAGTCAGAGTAAAAAAATGAAAATAATGTTTATTTGTTAATGTTTCCTTGTGGTGTTTTGGAGGGATTATCCAATCAGAAAGCAGAATGAGCCTCAAATGACTCTTTCATTTGGGTTGCCAGTTTGGTTTCTTAAAGCCTAAAGTTTTGATTGGCTGATTTTGAGCCATCAGGAACATGTTTGAGTTTGAACTGATGTTGCACCATGACACAGAAACTTGTTTCTGCATGGTTCTCATTGGGCTCCACCCCCTATGTGTTGAAATATTATTCTTGGGAACAAATCATGATGAAGAGATAGATGTATGAGAAGGTGACTTACTGGTAATACCTACGATGGTCTATAGCAGGGGTGCCCAACCTTTTTTCAGCTCGCGAGCTACTTTTAGTCTGAGCACAGCCCGAAGATCTACCTTTGGATTTACATTATTTTTTTATTAACAATGTCGAAAAAATAGTTCTTTAGACTAGTCCTGATTAAGACACAGTTAGTTTTTTTTTTAATAGTGCAATAATATTATTAAAATGTAAGTTATAAACCTGTTAAAAAGTGACACATTTATTTTTGAAAATAAATTATTGTGGCTACAACTATAACAACAAAAAGTCATTAAAAAGTTCAAGCTATCCAAGTCACCTCACTGGAAGCACTTCAAACTACAGTACTATGAGTGATTGGTGATTACCATGGTAACAGTGAGGGGGAGGAGCTTGAGAAGTTAGCTTTTGTTTTTGACTCGCATTAACAACAGCAAGCTGTTGGACAACAACACCGCGTCAGCAGGTAGGATTCTGTGGCACTACCTGTCTCCTCCTCCTGCTTCTCTCTCTTTCTCTCCTCCTGCTCCTCTCTCTTTCTCTCCTCCTGCTCCTCTCTCCTCTGTTCTATCTCACCCCTCTTATGAGCGCGTGTTCAGGAGCCGCGTTGGCAAGCGCTCAAGTGCTGTGCGGCTGCTGTGCACTCCAACGAGTAGACAGTGGAGAATTCTTGCTGCCGCATATAAATCTAGCGCTCGTATATTACGGATGTAATTTGCGCGTGTAGACGCGCATACAGCGCTTGTTGATTGCTCGTGTAGTTCGCGCATGTAGCGCTGTTGATGCCGCGTGTAGTTCGCGCTTGTAATTACGCCTATATCTCGCGGTTAAAGTTCGTATTAACAGACGGGGCTTTGGGAGCTACTTCCACTGCCTCAAAGATCCACTAGTCGATCGCGATCGACGGGTTGGGCACCCCTGGTCTATAGTTTCTCATCCTTTTGTGGGCTTTTAATTCCCACACTGGCAACCCAAGTTCATTTATGATTGTAATAGCTTTTATAGTTGTGCATATACATACGGTTTCTTTAAACTTGGCTGGATTACTTTTTGCTGTGACAAAGTCAAAGTTATCTAACTGTTTGGAAATTAAAACATGTGTAACAGTTATTTTATCAGATTTTTGAAAAGTCGTGTAGTGAAGCTAAAGGCTTTTTCACACCAACACAACTCCCAGTCGCTGTCGGTAGGGAGGAGCGACGCACCGTCTGTTCTAGTCTCTTTGGGGCGCATCGATGTAAAAAAGCATTCACACAAACATGATCCAAGCAGCCAACAGTCGGCGAACAAATGCCGAGTGAGCATGCGCGTGACGTAACGCTTGACGAAAAAGACAAAACAGAAGTTGTGCGCGAGTAGTTGTCAAACTCTGTGGCGAACAGATTTTTATCTTACCTCACGGATTAGGCTAAACTTCTATTTCCCGCTACAGTCCAGCCTTCGTACTACAGCTGTACTCCTCCATCTTTGTTTTCCTCGGACGTAGTCGCCATTCTTCTCCGTACTTACGTCTCGTTTGAACCCGGCAAATAACAACAATCCATGCTCAGGTAAATACTGTTTTTCCATAAGCGTCATTTTCTGTTTTACGCACCATTTTCTTGCGCACTGATTCGCTAGCCACGGGCCAATCAAACAGCCGCATATGCGGCAACTACCGACCGCTGACGATCCCGACTTTACAAGCAAGTCTTCAAAACCTCGCCTCCACGACGTGCTCCGCGCTCCTCTGACCCCCCGACAGTGCCATTCACACCAAACACACGTGAGCCGCCTGTCGGCAGAAGTTGCCAAACCGGTTCAGACAGGCGACCCTCGGCTTGGTGTGAAAGACCCTTAACAAACAAAATTCCTCCCACGAAAGCATTTCAAACAAAGCAGTCTGTATGATTGGTTCGACAGCAGGTATTTGAGATCCGCAACGCCATCTGATGTCACTATGCTTTTCAACACCATATAAGCAGCTTAACAGCCAAAACTGTGCAGACATAGCCAAAGTTTCATCCTTAGTCTATTTTCCTTTTATACAACCTACTGTATATTCTATTTTCACGTACAACCAAAACAACGCCATCACATTCCCCACCTCAAAACTCCATAAGCACAGCGACACAAATACAACAACCACACTGCCAAATAAGAACATTAAAGTCTTGAAGTACTCACATTTTGCCGGGAGGTCGTATCCGCAGGTGATCTTGGCCTTGCCGGTTTCACAGCCGTTTAGTGAGTGGCACTCGTCAAACAGACAGGACCCCGCCGCTTTGTGTATGCACCCGTCAACTGCAAAAGACACACGAGCGGGACAGGTATGAGGCAACAGCCCACCACGCTAGGCTAACAGCTCATGCACGCTAGGCTAATTAGCACTTTGCCTGCTTTATCATGTCAAAACAAGCAGTCACAGAGAAACAACGACAAGAAGTATGTGTAATTAAGAGACTTTTCAGCAATATATCGACTTTTTAGATCAAATGAAATCTTGGGAATAAGGTTTATAGCAAGGCTGGACAACAAATTCAGTAGGAAATATCGCCCAGCCTGAGTGTATTTGATTCTCCAGACTTTATGACTTTGTCCAAGCTGAAATGTTGTGGCGTGCATATCGCGTGTCTCTACAGGGCCAGTGTGACAGCGAAGGCCCATGTCTGGAGCTGCTGGTAAATATTGACGAGCTTAGGAATGAAATTAGCTGGGCCGGGATCTAATAACGCCTCCACGCAGCAAAATGAGACTGTTCTTCCTGTAATCCCTCTCATCTGTCAACAGCCAGCAGCTACTACACAACCTCATGTCATTAACACGCTCTCTATAGGTTTTTATGAATGATTTGGTAGATACAAGTGATAAAGAGTGTGTGGTTTATAATTAGGGATAGACGTTATTAAAATTATAATGTAAAGGCAGCGAAAATGTGAAGAACATGTTTGTAAATGTGTAAGATTCAAAGACTGAGTTCTGGAGTAATTTCATAAAGAAGAAAGTCATAACTCTTGCCTTAACATCCCTTATAGAGATATATGTTTTATCCCACACTGTGGAGCTTAATGAATGGGTTTTCTATTGACACAAACATGAGTATATCTACCTTTCACAACACAGGTGTTTATTATACTATTCAGTATTCAAAAAGCCAGCTTCTAGTGCAGGTATAGCAGAACCAAAGACAGTTCCCCAATCCCCAAAAGCAGGCAGTAAAATCTACAAATCAGTAAACAGGAGCAAAGCGGTGTGCAGGCCAGAATTAACTTGCGTTGAGATAGCAGACTGTCTATGTTCTTGTATTTTGATCTTATGTCGTAAACCATCTATAATATTAAATCTTCTAATTCTTAAATTTACCGCACAAAAACAGCAACGATCATGGCCACGTCTACCCTCTACTTCTTGAACTAAGGAACAAGCAAAAATAAGCGACTGGTTAAAGCAAAATTGGTCCCTGCCTACGTCAGAGCGAACGGACCTCAAAGTCATCGGTTTCCATGAAGTGAAATGATATCTACTGATGCATCAGGCTATTTAAGTATTAGACACACGGCTAAAAGAAAAATAAATCTCACAGGAAAAATACTCGTATTATAAATAAACAAAATTAATCTCACAGTACAAGAAATATGGCTGAAAAAGATTTATTGCATGATGGTATCAAGATTAGCATTTTAACTATTGACATCACTGTAAAAGAAGGATGTAACTACAGCTTGCATTAAGACACTTTGCTGCTTTAAATAATGCTTACAATGAATTTTATAGAAACAAGATGGAAAAGACACGAAGAGTTAGTGTTTCAGTTTATCTGAAATCACTGGTTCTCAACCTGGGGACTGGGACCTCCATGGTGGTCATGAAATGATTTATGAAGGTGCCCTGATTGTATGTGATTTTCAGATTGATATTATAAGAAAGGTTGGACATCTTTCAAATGCAAAATTAGATATATGCTGACCTAATATCAGATGATATCCATCTAATCTTCAAAATAAAGTCAGATTTTAGACTTATGACTAAAATTATCTCTTTGTGAGTAACATTTTGTGTTTAGGGGTAAAACTCTTCCAATGAAAGATGTTTAAAATGTATTGTTTATGATTAGATTTATTTTTCATCCCATCACTGCAATGCAAGTGTCCTGATTCATCGATTATAATGCCTCTTTTTCTCTCATTTCTCTTCATCTCTCTGCATTTTCCTTCTCTCCCTCTCTCTCCCATCTCCTTAAGGTTTTAATTTAGCGGGTTAAGGCTGCGATACACTTGATGATGGCACGTCTTACACGAGAGGGCAGAGAGATAGAAATCCACATTATCCGTCTCTGAAAGCCTGACATCCCTCCAAGAGTCTCTTATCAATCACAGCGAGACATCATAAAATCCTCCTTCAACTTGTTCCTGCCGAGTCCTCCGCAGCCATTAGCCCAACAAGACACAGAACCAGGAACATGGACAAATACAATGCTTTTTCTTAGATATATTTGTGAGGGATCAACTGTGGTTTAACATGACAGTCTGAGGAGAAAAGACTCAAGATTCACTTACTACCGACATCAGTAGAGCTATAAAAGTTATGCACAGACATTCTTTCATCTGTTGAAATGCTGAGTGGCAAAAGTATGTGAAGAACACCTGAGAAAATATGTGTTTCTTATTCTATTGGGAGCATTTGCTTCACAGATTTTTTTATAGCTATTCTGACAGACTTTGGGATTCTACTTTTTTTTCCAACTGGACTAGGTCAAATGTTATTACTGATTCTTGCTATATAGACTAAATTTAGACCATTAGTGTCCAAAATGGGCGATTGAGCAATTTTTTGAAAATACGGTAATCGGTTTTGAATTATTTTACACAGGAGGCTCGTCAGCATGACATACTTGACGGTCAGCCGTAGTCTTCAAAGATAAGTCTATAGTTCTATACATCTAGCACCAGGCTTCACAGGCTGTGGTTCTGCCTATAAATGTCGAACAACACGATTTATATGTTGAAGTCTGAACATCCACACACATGAATAAACTAAAAAAACTGTTCACATATTATGAACTGATCAGGTGAGGAAGAACTTAAAACTCTGAGTACGATGTTTTTCAAGAGCATCAACAAGCATACAGTATTTTACATCAAGGTTTGCCTGATTCACATCGTACTATAAGAGCCTTAATTGTTCTTATTTTTCACCCAGTCTTGCAATTGATAAAGTAGGATTTAGGCAATCTCTCGCTCGCTCTCTCATCCACGTGCACGTGCATTGGCGCACAAACAGGCACTCGCATCACCGGAGAGCAGCCGGAGGAGGAAAACTGATGCAGGTAGGGCTAAAACAGCTCATACAAGGCGAATGTGAACAGAGGGAACAGCGATGATTTCACAGAACGTTCGTTTCATGATCAGCTGTAAAATGATGTGTGGTTTACAACAGTCCAACTCATATTCATGGAGAGTCTCAGAAAAACCTATTCTAAGTTGGTGTTTGAAGTCGGAAAGTTTGCAATTTGTTTCAGTCGTTCACAGAGCTGCTGGACGCGATACACATTGTTTTAGTGCTGCATTCTTTTTAGTGAACGTATTTTGAAAGGGCATAGAAACTTTATTTTCTATCTGCCGGCTATTTTCTGTGTTTTCTCCTGCTAAAAAGCCCAGTATAAATTAGAACTCCGACCTATTTTGAGCAACGGGTAGCGTATTAACGGCCGTCAGACGAGCATCTCACACTGCTGGTGTAAATTGTTTGAGCCGGATCAGACTTGATTCTATTATGAGCGATTCCTGTGCATATGACGTGCTGTTGCAGTTAAAAGTGGCTACTGCTTTGGTGTAAATTCAGGGTAATGTAAACAGAATGAAGGACGATTTTTAATGGTTTTCCAACTTCATATCATTAGAAACATTTATTTATTTTGCTGTGGGGGCTCGCGAGTCACTGGCATGGTTATTTTTTTGGGGTCCCAGTCTAAAAAGTCTGGGAATCCTTTCCCTTTCCCTGAATCAAAACAGTTACAAAACTCATTTTAAGCGGTTACATTAAACATACTTGTAATGTATTCATACCTAACCTGATATAGAATAGAACATGATAAACATTTTACTGTGTTGTGGTATAAAACATCCCCAGCCACAAAACAATATATTTTCTTCGTTGACAAGAAGAAAATGGAAAAACAAATCAACTGTCCAAACATTTATGAGACCTGTTCTTTTCTCAGGATAAACACTGAACAACATGTGATCGCTGTACACCATGTTCCCACACGTAAACAATGAGTCTTTTGAAAAAGGGGGAGTCTATTCTCTTTTTTGTGAGTTTCTTCTCCATCTCGCTCAGATAAGTCAAAGACAACAGCTGGGCGGATGATTTTCTCCTGCTTTCAATCATCTTTAATGGACTGAGGGACAGGCGTTTGACAGAGACAGATCCTGATGGCTTTTCCACGCAGTAACATGAGTGTGACAGTGATGTGCAGCCAGTCAAAGCTACTTAGCACCGAGACAGCTGTGTAGTGTTAGACCTATAGGAGTTGTCCTTACATCGGGGCTATTCACTTATCTGTTTGTGGTCTGAGTAGGTGTACAAAACGGATTACAAATGTGTTTTACATTCAGTACCTGCTAACAACACGAAATGGTACAATTTGCTATCCACTATTATCAACACAAAATAAATAATAAATAAAAAAAATTGTCACATTAAAAACAGCCAAAACTACAGCTGCAACTAACATTTATTTGGTCATCAGTTGTTCTTTTTAAGAGCAAAAGTCACTTAAATACACGTTTTTGCTGAATTTGAGCTGAGGTACTATCAATTGTGTACGTGCTGGAGTAGATTTACAGACAAACTAGTGCTAACATCAAAAACACTACACTTACACAATGATAATGTCAGTACTGTATTTGTGAGGTTTTCTCAGCTCATGACATCAGTATATTACTAAATTAGTTGGCAATTATTTCAATAATAATTTAGTTGATCTATTAGCTTGTTGAAGCTCTAAAACAAACCCAGTGTCAATCAAAAATCAGACTTGAGCTGATCAGATCAGAGCAGCAATGGAACTGAATCCTAAACCAAGAAAAACCTAGGCTATGGCTATGTCTGAATGTCCAGCAGGTTAAAAAATAGTGCGCTCAAAATGCATCTGGAAAAGTAGGGATCATCAACGGTAACGACAGTCACTATAAAGCCCAATAGACTATGATTCGCGAGAGTCAGAAAGCAAAGAGGACAATGTCCGAAAATAACGAGACAAAATCAGGCATGCTAAAAGAGATGTTTAAATGAACTGTTGAATCAGGATAGAAAACAAAACACTCATAGAGCCGTAGCCTGAACATTAGCTGCTATGTTGCTAAAGCTAGCTGCTTGCCTATAATTCTTGAAGCTGTAAATGTTGATTTGACTAATTGGCTCAGTGCAGTTGGCTTGCGTATGTTCAAAACAGTACATCCTGTACATACAACCACTTCCTGTTCAATGCTCTTCTATGGGTTTTCACTACATCAGTTTAAAACAAATAAATACTCTTTAGATCAGACAGTTGTGGTGAATGTTACAGAAAACATGTTAAAGTCTTTACATATTAGAGTTATATTTCACCAGAGGATACTTGTGTGTTTAAAAAGAGACGCGATTGTGTCTAAATGCTAACGCTAACAGGAAGTGGTTGTATGTACAGAAGTTAGCTATTTTGAACGTACACAAGCCAACAGAGCCAATTAGTAGGCCACAAACATCTATATCTGACGGATTTGATTAGTATTTATTGCCGAAGTTCATTTTTATCAAACTTTTTCCAACTTTTTTTTCAAGTCGAAGAGTCAAGTGACTGTAGTGAATGTGAGTCTAAATGACCGTTTCAATGATATAGGAATGAGTGGACGTCTGGACAGTCTATATTTGGATTGCATTTGACGCAGACCACATCTTGAACAAGACCTGGTCACAAAATCTATCCCTCGGGCTAAACAAGGACAATTTACCACTTAATGTTGATGACAATGGTTCAAATAATGGATAATACAGTAGGAAAACCAACAGCAACCACAGCATCAAAATGGTACGAGACCTCCTACATCAAATTTGGCCAAAATATACATCTCAGCGGGCCACATTGGCTTCCGGGCCGCCATTTGTATAGCCCTGCCTTTTTGAAACACACTGTACAGAGAAGCCTGGTTTGAGACAATCAGATGCATATATTACATCATAATTGCCTTTTGGGCGTGGAGTAAACAGGATTGTCAAATGCGTTAAGCGCTTTGGGCCTCTAGGAATCTTTGTGCAAGTAATGTAACACCTTCATATCATGCTTAGTCACAGCTAACAGTTTAAATGATTTGTGTAGCGCTGAAGCTAATGGGGCAAAGTATACTGTGGAGATTTAGGGTAAGCCTCCATCAGCGCTACAAGGCACAGGCTTTACTTGTCTTTGAAATATTTACATTTTTAAATCAAAGTTTTAAAATGAAACAGTGATGACATTGCAATAAAGTTTCTACCAAGGGAAATACCAGACTTACTAAAGTATGACAAATATAATCTTTACCAAACCGAAATAAAGCTCTATTTGAGTGTCTGCATTGGGTTTTGCTACTAAAGTGCTACACAATAACATTAACAAATTAAACCTGTATTTTGTATTGCATTTATTTTATAAAAAGTATTTTATATGTTTTAAACATCTGACTTGTCACCAATCTGAGCGGAGGGAAGATAAATGTAAAGGCATATTGCTTTAGCTATATGGCTATTTAGCTTAAGCTATGAATGCTAACTTTGCTAAATTTGGACAGCTGAAAAGCTACAGAACTTTTACTCCTGCTGCAGCAGAAGATTTTTCAGAGAAATATTTTGAGATGACCTTATCACCGACTGAAACAACAGAAGTTTCATCTGATCTACTTGGACCTGTGTCATCTGTTCAACTGCACCTGTTCCACCAGCTAAGGCCCTGACCACAACCACATCATGGAGATGGTCCCTGAGTGTAGTTTTGTGGACCAAGCTCCAAATCCAAGCCTTTTCCACCGTGGCCCCACCCTCTGAGACAGAGACTGCTCTGACCTCACCACTTTTAAGAAAAATCCTAAGACCCATCTGTTTAAATCTGCTTTAATGTTTGATTAATGTTTAAATTACTAACTGTTTATGAATTGTACCTTTGTTTAACTGCCTTTGTCTGTAAAGTGTCTTTGAGTGTCCAGAAAAGTGCTGTATATTTAAAATGTATTAAAATGTATTATTATTTTGCCATTTTAGACAAATCCATGACATGGAACTTTGGTGACAAAATTGTTTTTTTCTTTTCTTTTTTTTAACCTTTAAAAATGAAATAGTCTTCCCTTTAATACATGTTTTGTGGGGGCCTGCTTGACTTTGCTGACAAGTCTTTTCAGCACACCATAGACAGCTTATTCCAAACAAATCTTAGCACCTGTTTGCACGCCAAGCTAAACTTTGGCATCTGTGCCTTGGATGCAAGCTGATCTTCATCAACAATTGTGTATTTATATGATATATTTGAAATAAAAAATATGCAGATACATTTAAATTACAATCGGTTTGAAAAAAGTGGATAAAACAGACTCCAAATTGAGCAGTAATAGGTTTACATGCCACACAAAGGACTTCCTGGATCCAGAGCCCACACTTCAGCATTCTGCGCAAAGTGGGTCTGGTCACCACGTCACTGGTCCGCCTGCGTTTCAGACCAAATCTACATCGTACCGGGCAATCAGGTTAGCTTATTAGCGTGACGCAGATGAAAAAAGGAGCTGATTGGTCGTCTGTCATTTAGACCAAAACTTCACTCACCTCACATTAAAATCGTTTTTTGCTTCGCTCATTGATTCTGCAGAAATGCGCGATGTTTTTCAGTTCCACCTGATATTTTTTCATGTATTTTTTTCGTCGGGAGCAGCCATGTTGGGTTTTACACGGCGGAAGATACGTGTCTCTGATTGGCTAATTAATCTGTCAATCACGGCTACAGAACTCCGAAAGAGGGACAAGGTGACCAGCCAAAATAATTTTAATATATATCGTCTGGGTTTTCCAGGCAAACAAAGGACAGCCTACCACAGATTGAGAAACACCTGGTTAGTATATGAAATGTCTTTAAATGTAAGGTTTATCCGCCTAAAAAGTATACATAGGTTTTGTGCTGAATAAAACATTTGACTGCACATTTCCCTCAGAGGCACGGAGCTCGGTTCACACAAGGGTTAGACTGAAGACTGCAGACACAAAGAGCAGCCTTCACATCTGTACGACATGTGCTAGAGTTCTCATCACGTGAATGGATAAGTGCATTTCACCGTCAATAAAAGGTCCTGATGAAATAACACCGTTGTGGTGAATGTTCTGCACACAATGTAAAATGTAGAAATACTCTTAAAGTCTCACATTTATTCACAACAATGAGAACTTTAATCAACTTTAATAAAGCGAGCAAGATGATTGGTGTTAACTGAGGCTAACGCTACACTGTAAAAAATATAACACATTTTAACTCAAAAGTGTAAGTGCAATTTCTGCCTTAAAGTTTTATTGTCTGTTATTCTCTCTTTTCTCTCTCTTTCTCATCTCTCTCCTTTCTCGTTCTTTTTCTCTCTCTTCATTCTCTCCTTTTCTTTCTTCTCTTGCTCTTCTTTTGCTCTATGTCTCTCTTTCTTGTTCTCTCTCTCATCCATTTCTCTCTGTCCTCCCTCTGTTCTTTCTGTCTCTCTCATCCCTTTCTCTTTCTCTCCCTCTCTTCTCTCTCTCCCTCTCAATCTTTCTCCCTCACTCACTTCTCTCTTATCTCTCTCTTCTCTCTCATCCCTTTCTCTCTCTCCCTCTATACCCTCTATCTCACTCATCCCTTTATCTCTCGCCCTTTCTCTCCCTCTCTTCTTTCTCTCTCTCATCCCTCTCTCTCCCTCACACCTTTCTCTCTCATCCCTTTCTTTCTCTCCCTCTCTCTCATGCATTTCTCCCTCTCTACTCTTTTTCTCTCTCTCCACTTTCTCTCTCTCATCCCTTTCTCTCTCTCCCTCTATACCTCTATCTCACTCATCCCTTTATCTCTCGCTCTGTCTCTTCTCTCCTCTCCCTCTCTCAACCCTTTCTCTCCCCGACTTACTCCTCTCTTCTCTCTCTTCTCTCTCTCCTTTCTCTCTCTCACTCTTGTCTTCTCTCCTCTCTCACTTAACCCTTTCTATTCCTCACATCCTTCTCTCTCTCATCCCTTTCTCTCTCTCTTCTCTATCTCACCCCTCTCTCTCCCTCACCTTCACACCATTTTCCCTCATCCCTTTCTCTCTCTCTCTCTCATCCCTTTCTCTCTCTCTTCTCTATCTCACCCCTCTCTCTCCCTCACATTCACACCATTTTCCCTCATCCCTTTCTTTCTCTCTCTCTCTCTCTCATTCCTTTCTCTCTCTCCTCTTCTCTCTCTGTTCTTCTCTCCTCCCTACCTCTCAACCCTTTCTCTCCCCGACTTACTCCTCTCTTCTCTCTCTCCATTCTCTCTCTCACTCGTCTTCTCTCCTCTCTCACTTAACCCTTTCTATTCCTCACACCCTTCTCTCTCTCATCCCTTTCTCTCTCTCTTCTCTATCTCACCCCTCTCTCCCTCACCTTCACACCATTTCCCTCATCCCTTTCTTTCTCTCTCTCTCATCCCTTTCTCTCTCTCCTCTTTCTCTCTCTGTTCTTCTCTCCTCCCTACCTCTCAACCTTTTCTTTCTCATTCTCTCTTTTACTCTAGCTATTCTCTTCTTTCTCTCTCCCTTACCCCTTTCTTTTTCTCTCTCCCTCTTTCTCCACTTTCTCTCTTTCCTAACTTCAACTTAAAATCTAAGTTGAAAATCTTTGACTCACATGATCAAGTTATATCAACATACAGATATAAGGTACTTTGACTAACTGGGCTTAAGATTTTTTACAGTGGGCTCAAACAAAAACATACATTTTTGAAGACACTGTGAAATTTAAACAGAATAAATTATTTGAAATGTTGGGGCAAATTCAAACTGTTGTAATGTATCAGGCCTTTAATGCCTCTTTCACATGACATGCAGCCTATACAAAAACCCGAGATGCGATTTTCTTTCCCAAAGCCTGAATAACTACACATTTAGTGCAAAAAAAAGGACACAACAGCCAAAAGTGAGCGTAAAATAAACTGTGATCTCTTCTCAGTCGTTTTCCATCCGTGTTAAGAGCTTTTAATAATGCCTTCTCCAGTTTTCATGGATCCCAGAGGACTCCCCCTTCCCCAGACACCTCCCTCTCATCACCGGGCTGATCTTAAACCACACGAGTACCTTGGGATCGCGCTGAGGAAAGACATATGGGCTTCTGCTTTTCATCGCAGCCTCTCACGATTGAGATTGTGGAGAAGTGTTTTCGGTTTACGTTTTGTGTCAGAGCTGCTTTTCTGTTGCTTTCTGCTGCCTGGATGTGTTTCAGAAAGATGAAAGATGTGTACGCTAACAAAGAGGCTTAATAAAACTGGGCAGATTTATAAATAAGCACTTTTACAAATATGACAGGGAAACTGGACTAATATTCACTTGTATTTAATGCATGCATATTTAAAGTGACACATTTTTAAATTCCACTTTTAATGTGAAACTCAGAATGATGTTTGTAGCAGTGACAGACAGTATAGATTATAGATAATTTATCTTATTAGCTCGGATTAGAAATAGAATAAGTTCGTTGGCTTCTTGTGTAAAATTGCAGCCGTTGTCTCTTCATAGTAATAAGCTTTGTCTCTTTAGTTCAAAATGTAACGGTTTCATGGTTTCACAACACTACAGGAGTTTTGGTCTGATTTTAAGCCGCTCTATGAGTTCGAGGAGGTGTGACCAGTGTAAGGATTTTCATGAGAGAATTTCTGTCGTTTATCTCCTTATGTCTGTGCGTCACTGCGACTATTTGTCAGGACGTATCATCGTGAGGTTCACATGCTGCACGAGGGCGAAGATCTTTACAACAGACAGCATCTGGTGCATTGATGGGTCTTAATTATTTTACTCTTTAAAAAAGTAAAATAAATAAGAAACACTGCCTCATCGCCTATAAATAAATGTAACACTTTGTGCATGTAGTGCGAGATTCTTTCTTATGAGTATTACTGGGCACCAAAAAACCGACCAAAAAAGTTCGGGAAATACTGGAAACAAAAACATGACGCACTTTTGGTGCCATTTTTCGGTTCCTTGGCTTTAGAATCTTTGCGTCAATAAGCAGACAACAAACACCACATGCCACACGTGCGCTCCCTTCAATAACGCGAACTGCGTTTCACAAACAGCAAAAACACAACATAACCTATTAAAACCCTCAATGCAAGACTTTCTGTCAAAAATCTGCGTGTTGAGCTTCATAAACCTTTGTGATCAAATCAAAGTTTGAAACTTACTCACAAGAATGTCACCAAGCACATAATATAATTCAAACTTTGTGATAACATCCTCCTCTTTGCTGCAGTTGAAAGTATATTCTCAAACGTATTCTCCTTTTAATTCCAGGTAAAGAGAGGGGTTTCAAAAGCAGCTGTTGTGTCATTTTCTGCGTGTGGCGAGAAAGGGAAAGTGAAACTTAACTCGCTCCATGTGGCAGTCCACATGAGGAGCAGCATGCACTTTGTTTTGAGTCATAACTGAACAGACTATACGTGTGTTTTAAAATACAGTTTGACAAATTTAACATTTTTAAAACTCTTGGGCTAAAAAAAAAGCAAGAACCGAAAAAATAACAGTTAAAGAACCGGTCTCGAAAAGCAAGTACCGTTACAAGTACTGGTATTGAAAAAAATCTAACAGTACCCAGCCCTACTTACGAGCATTACACACGTCATCTCTAGCTCATCTGCTCCTTAAATGATGTGCGAAGCATCAACTTTACCATCTAGAACATGGCCAACACTGTTTGTTGAACTTTTTTAATTTCACACTCGCAACAGCTCCTTATTCCACTCTCCTGTGACCTTTATAAACCTGGTTTAATCCATTCGCATTTCATTGTTAATTTTTATAACCGCACACGAAATAAAACAAACAATCATGTGACACACACACTGTTCTTTGCTCTCTGCTGCACTCCACAAGTCATCTTGTGACATGATGAGACTGAGAGACAAATGATCGCTGTAAATATCCGTATATCTGTGGCCTTTTCTTTTTTTTGCAGGTCTAAAAATAACAATCCTAAACTTTTGTGCAGCCGACTTTAGTTACTTGTTTTTATTGTTGGAAAGTGGCACCATGGCCATTTTGAATAACCATGTCCAAACATGTTTTGCTAAGCCTAATCTCACATATAGTAAATGTGTGTCTGCCATGCGGTCAAATGCCATATTGTGTGAAAACATGACATACTTTTTACAGACGCCCCAGTTCATTATGGTGGATGTAACCTTATTTATGAAAAAATGTGAAATTCTAATCTAAATCAACTACAAGCTTCAGACATTCTTTTTTTAACAAACCTTTACTGACGATAAAATTTCAATTAAATATTGTGTACATTCAACGCATTGCAAATACTTTCACCTCAACCTTTGTGAAATATTGGTAATTACATCACAGTGTACCATACAGTTTTAAGAAAATGAGCAGCTCTGACTGATGAGCTGCAGAATTCAATCGACTGCCGCGCCAACAGGACAGCAGGACTCCAGACAGTGGTGCTGAATTTCTCATTCATTTATGCCTCATTTGTGGCTGCTTTACATTTGAATTGCTCTATGCATGGATGTAATTACACCACATTCACATGCTAAACATAATGATGACGCACCTGTTCAGCTGTGTTTAAAAGCCCGTATTTGTCTTTCTCAAACACATCACTGTATCACACCAATAAGCTGTAGAAAGCACATGTCCCTGGATTTCTTACAGTTCCTAGAAACACGATGTTCTGAAGGAGTTTTAGCAGGTTAAAAATCCACAGGTGCAGCTCTTGTCCAGAGTTAACACATCTTCTTCTGCTAAGAAACACAATAATATGAGATCTATGTGCCACACGATGTAACATGAAAACAGCCAAACACATTGTGATTAATTTGAAATGACAAAAACAGAAAGAAGAAGAATGTATGATAAAGTGTTCTTTTTTAAGCCTGCTTAAACTTACTCGAAAACAAATAAAACCTGAAAAATCTATGTTTTTTTGGCCAGTTACTTTGATACATCGATGCAGCACTTTCAGTTCCACCTTTGATTATCTGCCATTAGTAAATGGGTCATGTAGTGCCCTGTAACTGTTCTTTATTTTGTTAGTAACAACTTAACTTTATGTGAAAACTAAATTCCAATGTTACAAGATGTTCTGGGTCAGCGTGAGCTAGTAAACACTGTTATTATGTCCAGTTTAAGGCAAAGTCAGAGCATCAACTGAACCAATTTAATGTTACCAATACAGAAAACTGCGTCTGTGTCTGCACTTCTGTCATTCATTTGCAAACATTTCACATGCACATGACCTCCCAGCATTTTCTAGACTAATAATGCTTCACACAGATGTTTGCAGCACAAATAAATCTGTCAGTTTTTGTTGTAATACAAAAGTGATTGGGTCAAGTCACTAATGGAAATCACTAGACTGAAACAGTTTGAAATGATCTTTTAGATATTTCATGACAAAGTACAGTGTGATTAATCAGAAATCTAGATTCATGACATCATTGCATTCTACAACCTATTGACAAAATAATCATCTGAATATGGTTATCGAGATATGCCCAAAAATATCAAGATTTTCATTTTTGTCATTATCGCCCAGCCCTAGTCTGGAGTCTCTTGTAATGAACAATCCTGAATAACCATGGCTGAAAATACGTTCAAGTTGGGCTGGGCAATATAGACAAAAATGTAAATCTCGATATATTTTGTTCATATCTCGATATACGATAACAATCTCAATATTTTTGAAATTACATTTTTTAAGTGAAATATTTTTTCTAAGCCTTTAGTCTGCCAAACAGAAAGTAGAAATGTAAATTTTCAATAAATACATTTTATTTGATCCAATCCTTTTGCTGAGTAAAACTGAATTCTATGCATAGCACAAGTTAATAATTTGACTATTACAACAAAAATATTTGAATTATTTGTAACTGAAACTGCTTTTCATCAGTTTTAGGAGCTCTTTTTCACCAGTGATGCAATATCTCGATATAAACGATACGGCCAAATTCATGTCTTGTCCAGTACATATCTCAATATACAGTATATATATTGATATATCACCCAGCCCTACATTCAAGTCAAAAAAATCTACTACATTAATCATCATTCATTATAGATGTTTAAGTTTCTTGCACAAGGACACAATGGCAGCATTCACCTGAGAAAACTGAACCACCAACTATCAGATCTGAAGACTACTACCCCTGAAGGTCCACTGAATGTAATCAACATAGTTAGTTACATATACTGCTATAGACTCTTTTTACTATTCACTACAAATCATCCCATGAATGAAAATCTTTGTATTGCTCATAAAAGCCTTTCACAAATTCATAACCAGCCTTGTATTTGCCAGTTTGGAAGTTTCCAGAGCAACACATTTGGCTCCGTCTCTCCTCCTCATGGCACTTTTAAAGCAGAGCCCCCTCCACCGTCCCACCTCTGTGATTTACCACCCTATTTTCTCCTGCGCTCATTTCACTGAAGGAGATAATGACACGGATTAGCAGCTAATCAAGTGCCAATCAGAAATCTGGCTGAGCTAAATGTCAGGTGGAATATATGGGAGCCATCGCAGTGCATCCCTTGTGAGTCGGGATTATGTGTCCTAATCACTGCAATTTTGGATGCAACAGGAGCCAGCTTGTACCACTCTGTACTGTAACCAGGCTGAGGGGGAAGGAAAAATAATAATTTATTATAATAGTCAGGTGAACATGGGGATTGCCTGATATAATGTCATAAAGATAGTCTCCAAAGTGACATAAAGCAGCAGAGGCTTACACATGTCAGACTCCCTAGACACTTCGGTGTGAGACAACAATACCAGGATCCACTGTATATAGGCCAGTGCTTCTCAAACTATGGTGCGAGGACCACTGGAGGTACTTGAACCGCTCTGCTGTTTTAATACTAATACAAATATTTTTATAGTTTTGGTCTATTTTAAATTAGCCAAATATTCTATTAAGTGGTACTTGGCAGAAGTAGGAGAAAGTGACCTGTGTGTGGGTCACAAGCAAGTCTCAAGTCATTAAGAAGTCCAAGTCAGCAGGTCAACAGGGTCAAGTAAGTCAAGTCAGAGCTTTTTGACAAGTAAGTCAAGTAAAGTATTTTTAGATTTCTGCATCACCTTGAACTGTGTACATTTTCAT
This sequence comes from Mugilogobius chulae, assembly GCA_038363315.1. Classification (NCBI taxonomy): domain Eukaryota; kingdom Metazoa; phylum Chordata; class Actinopteri; order Gobiiformes; family Gobiidae; genus Mugilogobius; species Mugilogobius chulae. The sequence continues at coordinate 32,314,116 of CM076407.1, read as the reverse complement.
TGTTTGCACTTTTTTAATACAAGTCAGACTCAAGCCATATTAATTCTGGACCAAACTGCAAGGCGAGTTTCTTGTGCCTGTTACACCAGATGTGGGCAACTGTGCTTGGTTTCGTCCAAAGCCACTCGGATTCATGTAGATTTCATGATTCATGTAGCAAGAACGCTCGCATAATGACTTGAAAGTCGCATTAGACTGCAGCGGTCTCCAGAAAAATAGACTTCATGCGGATTCTTTCCACAGACTCATGCTCCTTCCGAACTGGCATCGGCACTCCTTGGAGGTCAGTGTGCATGGGTCCATTGATTTTAAGTACTTTCTGAGAGTCCTGACCAGCACTGAAGTCAAGTCAAGTCTCAAGTCTTTTGGGATCACAGGCCAAGTAAGTCAAAAATCATGAAAAGTCTGACTTGAGTCCAGTCAAGTCAGTCTCCCACTCTGTATGAAAAGTTTGATATTGGCTCTTCATGACCAGTTTATTACAGTTAACTTCGTCTCAGATATTTTTAAAAGTAGACATATTACGTTTTTGTTTTTTTGTTTTTTTATTGCTTGCATTTACCAACTGTTGCAAAATGAATCGGGAATTTACATTGTGTTAAAAGTGACTTAGTACATAAAATCTGCTAAACTGACAAGTCCTGTCTCTCCATAGTAAATAAAAAAATTACTCAAAATATGAGTCATTCCAAATACAATTTTAAGTAAATTAATGTTGAGAGAACAGTGACAAACCCAGAAATGTTGATTTTTGTCCCCTTTAAATACTTCATGGCATTATTCAATGCATCTTCCACTACTATTTAAGTTGGAACAATGAATTCCAAACAGCAATGGTGTGTAAATGTCTTGTAACGTTTGGCTACGAACTCAATTATAAACACTGGTAAAAGCATTACAGTATAAAGCTTTACCGTTAATATACGGGTCTCATTTATCAAGCTGTTATTTGTACATCTGCAAAACATTCACAATTATCATATGCATTTTTGTTTTTAATTTGTACTCAATTTATATTCATTAGTGTGCATTGTATTCAGTCATGTACTTGATAAATACAGCTCACTGGTGAATGTGATGGATGAAAAAGTCCCTTTGAGACGTGGCAGGTCTGGTTAGCTCATGTGACAGTGTTTTCGGAGCCTGGACTCAGCAGCAGCTGTGGACTCCTCGGAGCCGGTCCCACTGTGTCCACTCTTCCAGACCAATGTTATTGCGGCGCGTGACACATTAAAGATGTTGTTTTAACGGTTCTGTGCTGTTGTCCTGCTGTCTCACTGAGCGGAGTCACACTGTCCTCAGCAAAACTACTCTGTCTGCATTCTTCACATGGCACTGCAGTCATCATTCCCGTCAGGCTGGACATAGACTTGGGCTGTGTGAAAGAAGACTATTGCATGGTGGTTGCATTATTTTTGAGATTGTACCACTGTCGAAAAACAGATATATTTCGGCTAAAATGCTTTCCAAAATGTTCAGAATAATCTTAAAATTAACTGTTATAAGTTCACATGGCAGCAGGTTTGTAATTGTGTGTTATTTTTATCTTTGACAATTGTATTGCGATAAACTTTTGCATATTATCTTATAGAGGTATAACATTTTAAACATTGTGACATAATGTGTTTCTCAAACTGAGACAAAACTATTGATGTCTTTGTCCTTTTAGGTAAATGTTATTAAGACCTAATTTAGTTTGACTTAAATTCAGATCCAATAAAGGATCTAATGGGCTAAGGCAGACATGGGCAAACAGCGATCCTGGGGCCAGATGCGGCCTGCGACCTGTTGTGATCAGGCCCGCGGCACCGTTTTGGAAAAAAAAAAAAAAAGTATTGATCTTTAGATATATACTTTTTTCATTGACTTAGCTATGGATCGTGTGTCTGCACTTGTATTTTCATATATTTTTATGATAAATAAACAGTGATAATTAAAGAGCCTGTTTTTCACTGAAATGTCCTAATAATAAACATTTTTTGTATCAGTGACCGTGATCCGACCTTCCGCCCCTAGTCTGGATTCGAATATGACCCTCAGTGAAAAGTAATTGCCCACCTCTGGGCTAAGTTTTGGTGGTACTTGAAGCGACTGTAAAAAGAGGTACTTAGTGTAAAAAGTGTGAAAATCAGTGGTATATTTTGTAATTCTTTACTTTGGAAATTCTGACTGTACATAAGTCTGGAGTAATCCTGATCATAGCTAAAGTATTTCAAATGAATAAATTCAACTACATTACTTCAGGAAATTTGTATTTTTCTCACAAAATAGAATCCTTTTTCATTAAGGAACAACTCACCACAAACACATTCATACAACAGCATATCTTTTTGAGAACACCAACATACAAGGGACACATTATCCTATCATCAAAATAAAGTTTTACGGTTTGCCTTTCAACAACCTTTGTAGCACAAGTGTAGCCCTTACAGTGGTACTATGAGCTTTGTATACACTCCTAACAAAGCACATTCACCATTCACCACAACAAAACACTTTCATCCTGATGCTCAAACATTAGACCAGTTTCAAAGCTTGGTTTGAAGCAACTAAACATTTGCATAAATGTACAACAAAGAAGAAACATGAAAAGAAGAGGAAAAGTTCAGAGCTAAGTTGTAAGACCAGATGATGAGCAATATACTTTTTCCTTATTTCACACATTTTTAGTGTAATTTGTAGTGACTAGACTCATTCACTTTTTGTAGTCACTTTACATATAGGGGATAAACAAACACATAACAAATAAAAAGTTATTTACAGGCGGCTTTAAAGATGTGAGTTTTCAAGGATTATTTAAAACATGAACTTTGCTGCCCTCCATCTAGACTATACCTGTAGAATGTAGTGAACAGAACCTCTATAAGAGATTTAGATCTGAATTTGAATCAACAGTGCAGTCCATGACCCAAAGCAGACATTTTTCTACACTCACTTCAACCTCTGCACTGTATTTAAAGTGTCAACAAAAGCGACACCGTTGACGTTAGCAAGCAGTCTCTGGAAAAGTCACAATAAGAGACATTCCTCCTGGCTCCTTGTGTCTTTACATCCACATCACACACTCAGCTGCTCACCAAATGGTCTTCCTGCTTCACTGACGAACTGAAATACACCATTTGTGCGTCTTTTGAACCTCAAGGCTCCGAACTTTCATTTCAGAGAGTGAGACGTTAATCCAAGATAAACACAAACCCAGACCTGCCTCAATATCGCACTCATTTTTCACCTTTGACCCTTCATCTGGTCCGTTATTATAAACAAACGTTCGTCAATGTGGCTATTACGGCTGCGTCTCTGAGGTTAGATTACCTTTGGCACGGCGCTTCACTGTTACTGCCAGAGGACGAGAGGAGAGAGAATGAAGGAGATTGTCAGTTTGGATTCGGTCTTCGAAAACTCCATCGAGCTGATTAAAATTTTGAAGTCAATCTAAAAGCGCACTAGGTCGTTTTTTTCTAAATATTTCTGTCTAGAATGTCCTGTTATATACAGTTCATTAAACATATCAACATTCATTTCTCTCAATAGGAGTTTTGCTTCCGTTTATCTAGTTCGTTCACACTTTTACAACTTTTCCTTATGGAAATCTGGTTCAGAAGCAGCACCTTTTCTGCTGTAAGAGTCGTTGCTACGTTTACCACAGATGACAAAAGAGAACTTTTTTTTGTAAGAGAATTGCTCCAGGACTACAGCCCAAAATCTCTCATCTGATGTCCATCACATTTATTGTAAACAACTGTGTCACTAGAGCAACTACGCCACCGAATGAAGCGACCTATGTCAATCTGAGACCGTAAGATGTTAGTGCATAACCCATATTACAGAGGTTTTAAATCCTCTGCAAAAGAATGCATGTCAGCTCTGTCCGTCCATGAGTGTGAATCTCTCCTTCATTGGTTCTCCTAAGGTTTCACTTTTTCCCACTGACCTTTTGTAGTTTTCCTTGCTGAGAAAAATGATTCTAAAGACAGCAGATGGACAATAGAAGGATCCAAGGACGGGGATGCTCTAAGCCTCAAAAGTCTCAAACTTTTCTCACAAAGTAGCTCCTAATAATATATTCGGCTCTCCAAGTACACCAGATCAAAACTTAACAGTGGCGAGCCATAGGGCAATTCTAAAGAATGCTTAGCCCAAAAGAAAACCAAACATGAATAGATTTGTCTCTAGATAATGCAAATATTCAAAATCCATATGCCTTCTAGTACCACCTGAAGCTATAAGTACTACCAGTGGACCTCGATTTGAGAAGCAGTGCTCTTAGGCAATTCTCCAGTTGCTTGGTTGCTGTGAATGTTGGACTACATTTATGATTCTGCATTATTGGCCATCGGCTGTTCATTGTTGGATTTCTGGTTTGCTGAATAAACATCTTGAGAAGTCTTTAGACGCTCTACAAAAATGTATATGTTTGATTTGCTAAAGAAATAATGATAACAAAGGGAAACTTGTGAGAACTTTCAACTGTACCTTGGTGTAATAGCATCGCCGCTGAAAAAAACTGGACAAATTTAAAGACATACAGTTGAAAGACTAGAAAACTAATGATATCTCCATAATTAACATATCCAAGATTTTGTCCTATCCGTTCCGTTTACCCAGGCATATAAAAACATTTATTTATTTAATTTTCATGTGTTTTTAGGTGTTGCTACTTATGAACATAGCTTTGTTAAACTTTTTATTAAAGATAATTCATCAACCAGAGCTCTAAACCTGCCTGAAGGTAGACACTAAGCACTTCATTTGTAGCTAGGGAACTTGGATGATTGAAACACATTATACAAATATCAATCCCTCATGATGATAGCATGTCTGATAAGAGAACAGGCAAAAACTTAAAATAAATTGCTGAAAATATTTAGCTTCAGTTTTTTTCTGAAACTAGAAACAAGTCTAAGCAAAAAGCAATAAAGAACAAATCCACTCATTAGTCATGTGCATAATAATATACCTATAAAGCTAAGAATAAAAATCACCATAAATCAGGGCTTAGAAACAGCAATTTCAGCATCCTACCTAATGTTTTTGACGACCATATACGGTTATAAAGTTGTTTATTGGAAAAAATAATGTATATTTCATTGACTCACTTCACCGAAATCAAAGCGAGAGAAACATACATTGAAACATAATTACGTTGAATAACATAACACGTGGATAATTCCTCTCGGCATGGTTTCGACATCAAAAGGGGCTCGTGGCAGGGGTTTAAGGCCGGCATACATTTGTGCCGCGGAGGTACTCGACATGTAGCACAGACGCTCGCTCGGGGAGGCAAATCTTCTCAAAGACAGACACTTTCTCAGCAGGAAACCAACTGATCACAGCCTGCCAGGAAACTTCAAATAAAAAAAGTAATGCTTCTTTTTGTCGTGGAGCGTAATCCAGATGCTGACCTCCGTGCAGATCAAAAAGTCAGATCGAATGTAAATTATTCATCGGTTACATGATGTTTTATCAGACTCATGTTGTTCTTGTTACTCAATTAGGCTAATGCAAGGAAAGGCTAACCAAATCTGTGCCAGTTTTAATGGACTCAATGCTTAAATGGAATAAGATTTGAAAATTATGCTGAGACTAATTGGGTCCAAAGACAACAGGACTGTTTTCGGTCATGTTGACATTTGGCTTCCTGTTTGCTCGATGCAGCTGTAATTTGGATCTGTGCAAATTACATTCACAGACAATGACTTTCTGCTCTAAGCAATTAGGTTACACATTGTTACCCATTGTTACAATGTGTAACCTAATTGCTAATCTCAGCTGCATGGAATTTCTTTTCTTTTGTTCAACAATAGGTTTTGCTGAAGTGACATCAATACATTCTATAGGCCAAGAGTAGTTATTACAGATGTGTGACTAATAGAAAGCAGCAGATTAAAAAAATGTGAAATAAGGGTTTTGCATTGATTATAGAGCAGACTTCGGATCCTGACCATCAATTACTGCTTTATTCAGAGCCACGTCGTGAGGCAGCAGTCTGAGCAGGGAGGCCCAACTTCCTTTCCACACATACCCAGAACAGTCGAGAGACATAGTCAGTCATGTGTATCCTAGGTTTTCACGTTGTCTCCTTCCAGTGAGACATGCAAAGAACACTTCTTCAAGGATGCGTTCAGGAGGCATCGAGCACAAATACCAAAACCTCTCAACATGGAGAAGCTGCCCTCATTTGCCTTCAGCAAACTGCAAAGAGTGGGTCTGGTCACCACCCCCCCGCCTGCGTTTCAGATCAAATCCACATCGTACCGGGCAATCAGATTAGTTTATTTGGTGACGCAGATGAAACAAAGGAGCTGATTGGTCGTCTTTCATTTAAACCTAAAACTAACTTCACTCACCTCACATTAAAGTCGTTTTTGCTTCGCTCATTGATTCTGCAGAAATCCTGATGTTTTTCAGTTCCACCTGATATTTTTTCCATGTATTTTTTTTTTTGTTGGGGAGCAGCCATGTTGGTTTTGACACGGCAGACAATGAGTGTCTCTGATTGGTTAATTAATCTGTCAATCATGGCTACAGAAATTTGAAGAGGGACACAGTGGCCAGAGATATATTTTTTAATTCTGTCTGGATTTTCCAGGCAACGATACTCAATACCCTTACAAGTGTAGATATAAAAAAACAAACACTCAACAAAAACAGGTAGTTATGAAATGCGTTGCCTAAAAATGTCCATATTATGCAAATTAGTATCGATAATTGCATATGAGTGTCAATACTGACATTTGAAAGGCTCAGAGTCGATATATCGATACTTCAGCATCGATACTCTCATTGGTACTATGTGAAAACAAGTGAGACACAGTGGGAATTACCTTTAGATATGGCAACGTACAATGTTAAAAGTAGAACAAGTTGGTTTTTGCCAACTCTCTGACCTTATATAACAAAATCACACAACAGAATGTGAATGCAAAAGTAATGCATTTCAAAGATTTTTCACAAATGGTGGCCTCAAAACGCTATTTTTAAACACGTTTTTCTTTTTCGACATGCAATATCTTATCACAAGTAGTGTTTTTTTTTTTTTTACTTCAACAAATGCCCTTACTGATGCAACGCTCTCCTGTCATCAGTGAATAAATCAGAAACTGAGAAAGGTTTATTGCTATGCTGGTGACCAGAAATCACAAACTAGAAAATAGTCTTAGGCCTTGGCAACGTGACGCAACAAAAAGCACTAAATAATAAGAAAAAAACCGGGACAAAATAACAGCAAGAAGCATGAAGACAAAATATAACACGATTGTATGAAATGTGAGTGTTTGTAACAAGACCCTTTTGTTTCCCAACGACTGCAGCTCAGGTGTATTCATCCTCACATAATTAAACTGCAGCACCTTTTAGAAATTGCCCTCTTTGTGGCGCTGGGCTAATAAGGGACACGCTAATGTTGAGAAAACACGGTTTGAAAGCACAACCCCCAGTGCGGATCCTGGCCAATTTCATCATAAATTACCTCCACGGCACAAAGAGTTCACCGCGGAGCCGCCCAGGAGAGGCTGCCTCTGCGACTGCCTGATGGTAAAGGATGGTTTTCTAAGAACAACCTGGAGAGAGGTGAGAGTTGAAACACAAGCACTTTGTTCTATGCAACAGGAAGAAAGGAGAGACAAATGCGTGCAATTAATGGGCAATCTGAATAGTTTTAAAACCACGAGAGGAGAAAAAGGTAGGGAGTTGTGCAGATGAAAGAATAGTATGAAATAATAATAGCAGTTTGACAAGAATTGTGATTGTAATTAGATTAGAATAGGGTGTGTTTACAAATGTATGTAATCATTTGTGATAGAGGGACATGAACTGGCTGCACAAACTTGCCGTTTTTCAGTATATGGCTAGGGCTGGATACCGTTTTCGATACCAGTACTTTAAAGACTTGCTTTAAGAGACTGGCTGTTTTTATGGTTCCTGCTTTGTTTTGTTTTTTTGCCTTTTTTTTTACAGCCTTAAATTTTCACTTTTTCGCCACATGAGGCACTGTAACAAAGAAGCGACACAGCACTTGGTTTTGACATTAAAAGTTTGACTCTTCTCTTTACCTGGAGAAAGAGGCTGGATTACATTTTTTTTTTACTTGAACTTGTTTGGATTCAGACACGCACCACAGCGGTTCACATTTAGGATTACGCTTTCAACTGAAGCGATGAGCAGGAGGATGTTACGGCAAAGTTTAGATTATATCATGCATTTGGCGACAGTCTTCTGCGTAAACTTAAGACTGTGAGTGGATCGCGTGGATTTATGATGATCAACACGCAAACTTTTGACAGAAAGCCTCACAAGAGGACACTGACTTTGTTTGGGAGACTTGTGGTTTGTCATATGCTTGCGCACACTTTGTTTAAGAAAACTTGTTTGTGCAGCGCGCAGTCCGAAGCTCACGCAGTTTGTTTGGAAGAAGTAAATGTGATTGCTGTGACGTGGAGCGTCGTTTGTTGTTGTTTATTTTTGAATGCAAATTTGGCAAAAAGACTGGTGTTTTGCTGTTTGTAGAGTGCACATATGGCATGTGTGTTTCTGTTTTCTGCTATTGGCGCAGAGATTGAAAGGGAAGGAACAGAAAAATGACAGTTTCGAAAGAGGAGCTGTTTTTCCGCGCCTACAACCTGAAGTCTGAAAAAGATCCAGAACTCATGTTTCTTAAAAAGAAACGTCTCTGACAAGTGCACAATCATATTTGTTTATTTCCGTGACGCGCATGACCCTCCTTGAAAATCTTACACAGTCCACTTTTTAAAAAAAATGCAGCCATTGTGCCCATTCAAGTCGTGATTTCAATCCCATTGCGATGAATCTTGCAGCCCAAATCCAAATGTGGTAGAAAATGTGCTCTCCAAACTTGTTAATGGTGAAAATGAAGAGAGATAGTGCACAGGGATTAAAATGCATGAACAGCTGTTACTATTATGCATGCTTGTGTGCGTTTGCCAGAGGAAAGCGCCTTCTCAGCTTGGCCTTCAGTCCTCCGACATTATATTAACATTTGTAAAGCCAAACTGAACACATGCCAACACCAAAGAGAGCTATACAATTCAGAGGTCATACTGTATTGACTAACAACAGTTACACAAGGAAAACAGATTAAAGAGGACAAATGCTTGAAAACAACACTGTGTCGCTGTATTCTGAATCTGTATTCTGACACCAGCAGCACATTTCAATGAATTCTGCCTTGTTACTAGAGCTGGGTGAACGGTGAATATTTTTTCATACTAATTCATGAATTCACTTGTGCTTAACTTTTTCAAAAACAATATAAAATGTCTTGTTGACCATAAAAAACAATATGTCTCTTTAAAAATAACAATAAATGACTAAAATGAATAAAAATAATAATATGGGTGTCAACATTCTGCCTCAAAGTTTGAGTCTGCTGCAAACACATTTTTACTGACAAAGGTTGGTTTAACAATGTTTCAATTCAAAACCCCAAACTAAATAATTAACAATTTAACATGCTCTTCCTGTCGCCAACTCAATTTTAAACTTAACGCCAATAGTTGAGAACAATTATTCAGTTCGAACTATGCATGACCGCTATAAAAACAAATAAAAAGTAGGACTTTTAGACAATCAGATGCTCTCCTGTTATTTTCTTTGCTCATATACAAAAGTTAAACAATACACAGGCTTAAAAAAAAAAAAAAAAAAAACAGCAATGTTTCCACATACTTGCTCCATACGGTTTACTCCTGATGCTTGTCAGTTTTAAAGCTATTGTATTGAAAGTTTGAGGGAAAAAATGAATACATTATAACCAATATGAAGTCTGTCTGTGAGAGCATTATTGTGTTTCACAAAAATCAATAAAATTGAAGCCAGTTGTTTTTATTATCTTCTCGAAATCATCACTACTGCTTCAGATCATTACTGTCTTGATTATTGACTAACTGTAAACATAAAGGTTTGAAATGAAACAGCTATAAAAACCCTTCTTTATCTCTAAAGTTAGAAGCTAAAGTTAGAACAGTTGAATTAATCAAACTTAATCAAGATTGATATTCAAATATTTCAAAATGTCAATGGTCAGCTTGGACCTATTTAATCATGTGTTTAATCATAACCATCAGTTTTACAATTGGAGTCTGTATTGTTTATGGTCAGGAAATAATATCGGCATCAACTCAATTGTATTTGTTTTTAATAAAACAAAAAAGTGAATCAATGATTGTGATCAATACAAGTGAAGTTAATCAGTATTCTCTTTATGAAACATGGACAGGACTATAGGGACAGGCTTCACATGAATAAGGTTGATTGATTTTGAACAAATCACGTGTTTGATTTAGCAGTAAAAACACCATAATCAGTCTTTACATTGCTGCGTACAATTCATGCAATCAACGAAAAACAGTTGACAAAATTTCCCATGATGCCTCGCTACAATAAAATCATTAGTCTAGTGTAACTCAAAGCAAACAGTGGGCTGCATACCAAAAAGGTTCCAGTCTGTGTGGAAATCCTCTGCAGTGATTTATCTGATGGTCAGTGACAACTTTCTTGCCGGACCCCGAAGTGTGCGATCTATTAATTGAGCCGTGTCAGAGCAGAGGAGATTAAGCGCGTACAGCTGCCCACCGGAGGTTCTCCCTCTGGCCCAGCTGTGACGCACAAATCAAAGAGCCATGGCACCACTTCAGCCCTCTGCATTTACTCAGACGCCACCTTTAATGGAAGTTCACATGGATCGTGAGTAAACATAAGAGGAATAGAAAGATCATGACACAAGCCTAATGTGATGCATTTGTAAAGGTGCACAACTCTGACTTCTTTATTGTACTGTACTGTCGACAACGTCACACGATCTATAAAAGGCCATGAACGAGGGAAATATTGATGGATGTGTAGAGTGGAAAAGTGAAAAACAAAACTAAAATAATTCTGGGTCTGAAAACTTCTGGTAAAACTATTGTTCACAATGAGAAATCCAACTACCCCAATGCTGTGCTATCAGTGAGTTAATGCATTAAGTCAAATAGGTTTATATTTTACATCAATGTATTTAACAAACTCCTATCTACATGAATTAAAAGGGACACATGTAACCAAATGGTGTCTTCCTCAGTCAGTCCAAATGTCCCAATGGAAACCTCATAATGAACCAGACTAGAGGCTCCACATCAGCAGCGTGTGTATTTTGTGTTCTTTGTTTATAAACTAGGATTGTAATTAACCAAGAATTTCATTTATTCTTTTCATTTATTCATCTATTCATGGACTAAAAAGGAAGCGTAGCAAGGTCCCGATGTTAAAAAGCATAATTCTTGGCCGAAAAGAAAAATGCAAATAGATTAGCACTTCTGTGTTTTATGTATAAAAGGCAGATTAATCCAAAGATTTGCATCTAATTCATCAGAATGTGTTGCTCTTCTAAAACTAACAGTTGAATAAAAGAAATGTATCTTCTAAGACAGTGGTTCCCAATGTGGGGATCGAGACCCTCTGGGGGTGAAGACATTCTGTTTTTTTCTACCGCTTGTTCCCGGTCGAGAGTGACTGGAACATATCCCCGTGACTTTGAGCCTTAGGTGGGGGAACACCCTGGACAGTGACCAAGTCGTTGCAGGGTTACACAGACAACCACTCACTCTCATTCATTTGGCTAAATGTACAGTGTTGCCAATTAACCTATGCATGTTTTTGGAAGTGGAAGGAAACCGGAGTACCCAGATAAAACCCACTGTGACATGGAGAGAATATGCAAACTAACATTTGAATAAGTTTACAGCTTGTAAATTTGAACGTGAATTTTATTTATTTTTGAGGGTTGTGATTTGTTGGGATGATTGGGGGAGCTGAACAGTTTGTGAAACCAAGGTCTAAGACATCATCATTAATAATCTAAAGGTTATCAACTATGTTTCAATAAATAAATACACAATATCATGTAACATCTGTCCATGTGGAACAAAATCCAGCATACCCAACATACGTCTTGATTTTAATTGTAATGTATTCATTTATCAAATATTAAATGACAATATTCAGATGTGACTTGATTGCACACTATACCATATACACATTAGTCCAAAATGTGTGTATTTTATTCCTTCATTGCTTACTGGTTTATTGTTGACATTTTTCTTCTCCCACAAAAACAAAAATCCTCCAGTCACGGTCCTGACCAAGCCTAATAAGAAGATCTGGACATGGACCCCCGAACTCTGCACTGTGGGAAACATAAAGTGAATCTACATCTAAACCTTAACCATATTCTCTACGCTGGTACTTTGCCCTGATGCCCTCCCACTGTCCTGCAGTAAACCTTGTGTGGTCCAAGCTTGTGCCCTGGATCTGCAGCATGAAGCAGGATTATCCTAAATGATCCTTTTATAATTATACAGCCATGTTTCCAGCCCTCTCCTGCGCTGGTCCTTTAATTAAACTCATCGTTTGTCTCTGAGGAAAACCCGCTTTAGAAGACTTACCGCCAATTTCAAAAGTGCACATTTTAACCTGATTTTATTGTGATTCTTTAAATTTATTATCAATCTGTAGCCGCTTAAGCACTTGCAGGATAAATTGTAATTCATCTCCATTGACTCTGAATACTTTTTGTCACTCACTGAATATATTTAATGGCCAAAATTCTGCTACATCATCCATTTTCAGGTGGAGAAAGTGAATTTAAATCTATCTAACTCGTAGCTCCCACAGAACATTTGACACATGTGTGACTTTCATGCATTTCAAAGCAGAAAGTGCAGATGCATATCCTGTGGCATTTGGAAACATGGAAACCACTTGAAGAAAAATGGGAGCCTCTGCTTCGTCTGAAAGGACATGTTCACATTGGTCTTTTCCATAAATGCACTTCCTGTTGGCTCAGTACTAGTGTTATAACATCGTCTTCATGTCATTTTTATTTTTTTTCCATACATTATTGTGCAGAACCATATGAGCAAAAAACCCACTGAATGTTTGTATAAAACATCTGGTTACAGACTATTCTGCCCAGATTAACAGCTATGTTTGAAAAGTCCTTGTGGATGGATTTAAAGGGTTTAAAGCGAACCCAGACTATAGTCACGTGTTTACCTTAAAACACTTACAATATCATCACATAAAAAAATACAGGACAAAAACCGTGGAAGTATTTGTTGTTTTATCAAAATTGTGTTTTAAAGAAATTACATGGAGGCTGCCATTTTGCTGTAGTTGTATCATAAAATGGTGTTGTCAAGGTAACAGGCGTTAGCAGGTAACTAAGCAACATGAATTCCTCAGTTAAAAAGAGGCAAGAACTGGACACTGTTAGTGATGTTTTTTTGTGAACTGTTCACCGATGGAACCGCAGGAGTAACCATGGCAACACTACTTTATATCTCTGGTGGCATACAGTGGCTTGAAAACAACAGAAATAATGACATTTTTATAAACAATAGTAAGCAGTTAGATATTTGTTTGCTATTTATTTTAGTAAGCATGACTAGTACTAGTATTTTAGTCAGATTTATCTTCATAGTCAGGGTTTCCTTTAACATTTGTTAGTTTTTAGTCAGAGCTGAACGGCAGCTCAAAAATGACTATTGTGGAAGTAACTCACGTGAGCTCCAGATTTCATACGAATTGCACAAAATATAGAAAACATATGAAATATAGATGCATTTTACTGTCTTTATTGTTCACCATTTTTGATTCCTTCAACAAGAGTCTGCTAGACCGCTATATTGGACTAAGATGGAAGCCAATGACCTTTCAATGATGATATGTGGACTTACAAGACTCTACACTGTCAAATAAATCAACATTTCTTATCAATTTTCACTTAAATCTTTCAGGTCAGCATGTATGTCATCCACGGAGAGCTGCAGCTGTGATGGATGTCCAAGGACCTCTTTGTTTTGCAGCCAACGTCTGATTCTTTCCTCACAGCCTTCTCAAAAGGTTACCAGCAATTCCCACGACAGGAAATATTAAATACATTTAAGACACAATTGTGGATTATAGAGTAGAGATATTTTGAGACTTGTTAATATCAGATAAAGCGGCAAATCAAACTAGAGTAAAAAGGAATGGAAAAGCTTTAAACTGCTGCCCCACACCAAAGTGAGGGCCTCAAATGTTCATAGAAACACTAATGAATGAGTTAAAAGGGGAAAGTTGTAAGTAATTTGGGCCATCATAACACATGGTCATCAGTTCAAAATGCCTGCAGTGAGAGTATTTATTTTGCAATACAAAGTCATTTTCAAAGAATCAAACTAAATATTAACCTATTGTGCTTTAGACTGCACAAATATATACAGTAAATATAAACTTAATCTAAAGCTATTTTCAAATCTAGATTTGTAAATGTTTACTCTATAAAATATACATATGATTAAAAGTCTTAAGGAAATATTAAATTGTTCCAATCCCATACTAGCACTAGCACACTACTAAGCTGAGCTTTTCTTAAGGCGCGAGGCATTTGAAGTCTTGGAGCGTCTGTTTCTGCCTCCTGTTGCGCCGTACAGATGGGATCATTTCACACCTTTAGCACCAGCCTGTGCCTTATATAGGCCCAGATTATATGGAAGAAAGAGGAGGGCATACCACACATAGTATTGGATCATATCATCTGTGTAATGCTTCATTATGCTGACTGCAACAGCCGCAGCAGACAATCTAATGATTCTAGATTCATACTGCATGTGCATTATGAGCCTGTAATTCAAAATTCATTTTGAAAAACGGGATGGCGGATTAGCCCAGTGCATGTGTCTAATGTGACATAGACACATGGCTGGGCCATATGGAGTTAAAGACATTACAGTGAGATTGTCGGAGTGTACTGTAAATATGCTAAAGCTCATTGGTCTAAACTCATTTTCATGAAATCTGAAATGAGAAGAAGGTTTAAGAAAATGATAGTGTATACTTCTGATGATCTGATCCTTTTCCAGTATGCTGCAGATTGTGTGTTATGAATGCAGTTGTGTGTATGGGCACCATTGCATGTGTTTATGAGAGCATCCAGTGGCCTCTAATCTTCCAAGTCTTTTCTAAAAAATCTTAGGATGTACAAAGTTTTCCTCAAATGCTGTCATACAGTAGTGATTCAAAGTTTTTTTTTCTCTTTCTTTTTTTTTTATGACAGAAGCATACTTTTTTTTTCCAATCTCTTTTTTAAAACCAGGTGAACTTATGAGTAATCTGTCACAGCAGATGTATTGAGCTAACACATTATGTATCTCATATTGTGATCAATGCTATGGAACGCATCACATTGTTAATCCATCCATCCAAAACTTCATTGATGGTCATCTCTGCACACCCTACATGTTTATTTGAACACAAAGAAGAGAACATGTCGTCTGTTCACACGGCGTCTGGCACCATCTCGATAAAGACCAAGAGAAAAGCCCAGGCCAGTCAGTTCTCTGCCCTGGAGACGCCGAGCCCAGCACACCTACGCTTCAAAACCTACTCTCCTGACATTTTACTGTTAGTGAATTTGGAGTTTTAAGAACAGGTTGTTGGGCTTCTGCACACAAAACAAATGCACAATCTAAACCTGGAGGCAATCTCAAAGTTTCCAGAGAAATTTAGACACACATAAGACCTTTCCTTGTATTATGAAAACACAGCTGCAACACAACCTGACAAAGAACTTTTACAACAAAAACCTTTAGTAGAATTTCATTTGGACCCCTTCGAACATTTATTGGAGAGAAGAACCCTACGGTAAAGAAAAACTGACTATATGGTGAAAAACACAATCCTGGAACGTTCTTGTGAAAATGCACACATTATCAGAAGGAATAGGGATGCAGTTCTGCCTTTTACAATACCTTTGCTCAGTGAAGCTACACTGTAAAAGGTGATCTATGATTTCTATAGATTTGAAAGAGCAAACCCCATGCTTCAGTGTTCTCAGTCTGCTCACAGGTACATACTGTATATTGTTCTGGTATAGACTCTCTCTTAGTTAACGTTGCTTGATTCTAGGAACTGAACCCTAATTTCAAGCATTTTAACAAATTAGACCTTGTTTTTTTTTTTTTTTTTTTTTGCAGAAACAGACTGTTTTTCTTGTTTCAAAGTGTTTCAAACTAATTTCAAGATATTGCTTCTTATTTCAAGCCAATTTTTTTGCCAATGGTGTTAAGAAAACTGTTCTTACCCCATTGGGGTTTTCAGCCAAATTCTCTAATAACCAGTTAAAAATGTCTTGAAACCAGTGACATAGTCTACATTACATAAGAAATTTCATCTCATCCCGTTAAAACAGCTCAATCTAGATTAAAACTCTGAATCCAAGTCATTTTAAGCAAGTCTAGGTATAAGTTAAGTTTTGTTAAGTTTTTGCAGTATATGCTCACCATTTTCTAAAAAAGATGTAAAACTTAATGGAACATCCAATAAATAATGATTCCTCGTAAATGTAATGTTATTATGCAGTGGAGACACAGTTTAAATTCCACTACACCAATGCAGGAGCTGTAAGGGCGCCTGCTACAGTAGGGTGACTTTATTTTACTAATCTCCAAACAGCATTTTGTACTGACGAGGTGGTGGAAGTCCACAAAGACCAGCGGCAGGACATTTACTGACATGTCATGACTGATTGATTTAATGTGAGGCCGCCTCAGAAGTCGAACTAGCATCCAGGTGCACAACAGCTCTATATTAATGAAAGCGTGAACAGTACTTGGGCCAGTGGCCAGGCATTACGCTGGGTTTAAGACAGCGACAGCAGGAAAAGCTCGCCAGGTCCTCTCCAAGTCTTTGCAATCTGCAATGCAAATCAATCAGCAGTGTGTGGCCCACGGAGCTGCAGAGAGCAGGCTGCTGAAATGATCTGTTTCTATGCTCAGAGCTATCCTTCTCTGTCAGGTGCCATGACCACCTCATTGCCATTGCTCCAATTAGACGAGACTCCCCAGAGCAGGCAGCGTGATGGAAGACACGGCTCTGATACACAGCTCATCTCAATCAGCCGAAATGGACAAACTGGAAACTTTTGGTCTACAGTTTGTAGTTTCTGGGATGAAACGTTCGTAGACAATAAAGAACATATCTAGTAAAGCAAAGTAGGAGATTAGTTGTCACATGGGTAGGTTGTCACAGTCACTGTATCTCAGCTTGTGAATGGTGCATTTGAAAAAAAAAGTCAGATAAAAATGTTCAATAAATGAATCAAAATTCACTAACTAAAACATTTTTGTAAACATTTGTTAAAGATTGTGGTAAGACAACATCCAAAAAATGTTCTATTTTTTTCCAAAAATTGTGTTGAAAGCTTATAACCATTGACTTTACAAAGAGGGGAGTCAGAGTGACAGTTAGGACTATTTTTTTCTGAGCTGGGTTTAAAAATGTAGAAGAAAGTTGAGGTGAGAGTAAAAAAGTCCAGTCGGGGGTTGGTTGTCACTGGGTTGGTTGTCACTGGGTTGGTTGTCAGTGACAGGACTTTTTCCAGGGTTGGTTGTCACATATGAGAATATCTACAACAGTCTGCACAACCAGACTTACAAAAGCAGCTTTTCTCAACAATACTGTATTTTAAATTTTCCAAATCAATGCAGGAAATCAGTGTAAAGTTTCAACTAAAAATCAAATCTAATTCTTGTCATGTACCTTATTCTGTTCAAAAGTTATTAATCACTAATTCACATTGTAGTTTAACGTCTCGTGGTTCAGAAAATGTAAAACATTCTTGAATCAAAATGAAATCCAACATCAAAAAATCAAACCAAAGACAAGACACATTTGTCATCAGTTTCCCATTGACATAACATTGTGACAACCAACCCCATGAGGGGTGGCAACCAACCCTGACTTTGGGTTGGTTGTCACAGGTGAATAATTAACATTTAATGATCAATAACTTTTGATCAGAATAAGATAGAGAACAGCAGGTGGATTCATTAGTTACACAAGACTATGAGCATCTCTGTTGTTCAAATGGTTAATGTGAGATTTGCTGTTTTTGAGAAATTCAAATCAAAGTAAAAAACAATGTGACAACCAACCACGGTCTCCTCTACATTTTGCATGTTTAGCTACTTTTATTTTGTGTGGTAAGTCAAAGATGTAAAGTTAAAGATAAGCTACATAATATGCAGAAACTGTAGCATTTTAAATTATGTTTTTTGCAGTTTGTCGATTTCCTCAAACCCGGATCATCCCTGACGCAGAATAAACGGAGGAATCGTGCAAAGCAGGTGATCATATCTGATGAGATTCGTCTCTCATGTCACTAAAATGTACATTTCTCCTCACCCTGTTTCTATGGTTGCAGAGCTCGGGAAGAAAAAGTGTGTGCGGCTGAGACTGAATCTTTTCATTGATCACTTGGTTTCGCTTTCATCATATCTGCTGGTTAAGATGAAATGTCTTATTGGATTGGTGCTCTCACACACACACGATTATACGCTTTGATAAAAATGATTCCATTGTTGGGGAAAGCACACAAAGCATTGATTATTCCTAAGCCACGGGCAAAAAAATAAAAAAAAAACGCACAAAGAAATAATTTAGTAACCTATTTATTAAGTAAATGTAACACTGGCAAGTATTTGTGACAGGACTGGAGGGCAGGCGTAATGAATGGTGCTCTGAAGTCATTTAGAAGAGATAAAAACTAGTTTAGTTTAATTAGATTTCCAAACAGGAGGGGGTGTTGTCCCAGTTCTGAAACAGAATAGGCTTTGTGAACATGCTTTTAACGCTCTGTCGCTGAGGCTACTCTAAAATACATGACAGAACTGAATTTTAATCTGCGTTGACGGTAGAGGGCCTGCATATTCATTATTTCAACACTTTTCCAATCTGATGAGCTTATTTATTTTTTATTGATGCCAGGAAGCACCATTAGAATGCAGATTCTTGGCCAACCATTAACACGGAAAGATAGAGCTAGATGTTTTTCACGACTGTTACCTAGCAACCATATTCTACACGAGGACCAAAATCTATAAAATTCACACATGGTTATAATGAAGCTGCTTGTAAAATGTCTTTGAACTTATTGATATAGCAGCATAGGAATAAAGATCTTTTTTTTTTTAGTTTCTTGCAACTTGATTTTGCAAAAAAAAAAAAAAAACATTTAAAAACATAAGCAATACAATGTAAAAAAAAAAAAAAAAAAAAGTATCATAATTGCTTATCACACACAAAGATAAAAAGACCATGGCAGAGCAACCCAAATAACTGAAATGTGTATGCATACTACGTATTTCTCCTTTTTTGCGTATGTGTGGTACACATTGCTGCCCCAGTTCCCATGGTAGATGTAAAAATGTGTTGATATTTTTATTATTAGAGATCCTCACTTAATCTGAACAACTCAAGCTCACACTTTTTACCATTTTTGTAAATTAGACCTCTTAACTGTTAACCAAAAAATGTCCACACAACAAAAAAACACCTGTTTATAAGAAAATAGGCGACGCTTTACAGTGTCAAATAGAGACGTCGTAGACATGCAAAAAAGAGGCAGAAATGCACTCACGATACACCAATAACATGTTGTAATATAATTACACATTTCAGTGAGACCGTATGAGGCACACAGTACTGCTGGATAAATAAATGTGTTTATATGTAAGTAATTTTATTCTTGTGATCAACTTTTTTGTTGAAATGGCCAAAGCGTGATTTCCTAATTATCGCTTTGATGCCACTTTATGTAAAAAATAGACAACATTTTGACAAACTTGTTTTGTTTTGTCAGCCTAGAAAAAATATTTTCAATGTGTGTGTAAGTGTTGATAATTTGTAATTATTCAAATGGTTTAAATAATGTGGTGCAAAATGTATTTGTGAAAGAATTAGGCTAAAGGTTAGTTTGAAGTAAATCAACATTCCAATGGACTGGTTTACAGTTGACCTCTGAACTGTCACAGACTGCTGATCTTGCTGTAGATTTTGCAAGTCGACAGGGTTCAAGTTCAGACTGTGGTCACCAAGTCTAAGTCTGAGTCTGGGATGAGATCATTGAGTGGACATTCTGAGAAGCGACAACCAAAAATGGCGAGAACCTAAGACTTGGAGGACCAATCGAGTTCAACATGAGGACGTTGAATGAGGAATGGAGACATTATAGGGTTTACATCAGGAAGAATGTGTTTGTAACGTTGCGTGTTTTCCTTTGATCAAAGTAAATCTTATTCTAATTTGAATCTTTTGAGTCTTGGTTGTTTTCTAAACAAGGATTACAGTTGAGGGAAATTGATTTTTTCTCCAACAGCGTCTTTCAGCTTTAAGTGCATGAAAACTAAAATGTGTAAACTTAAAAAAAGTGTACATGAAATACCATAAAATCAAAATCATAATATGTAGGAATGCACCGATCCGGCTTTTCAGTTCTGATACCGATTCTGATACTTTTCAATACAGTATCTACCGATATAAACCAATACTAGTCTAAGTACTGAAATTGCTTTTCTTTCTTTTTTTCTTAAACATGAAACATTTTGTCACATAGTGCTATGTAACTGTTATTTATAGTGCAAGCCACAACTTCACAACTTAATTTGAATAAAAAGTTTAATAATTACAAGACTTTCTTGATCAACAGCAGCCATTATACCCAATAAAGGCACAAATATATTATCATGGAGCCGATATCGGATCCAGCAAAATGTCCTGGATCAGCACCGATATCCGATCCCAGTATCGGATCAGTAATAATATGGCTTCAAGAAAATGCAAATATGAAACTCTCATCTACCTGAGACAGATACAATTAGCAAATCTATGCTGAAGAAAAAGGGAGCCATATGGGCCTGTCTCTGAAGCCCCCTGACCACAATCACCACAGCTGACCTTTGGACCGCTCCTGGGATAATTTGAGCTGTTTAAGGGATAAATATGACTTACGTTCCGAATATGTCTAAATCCACGCTTGACTGAAGAGTAAAATAGCAGGTTGTGTCTGAAATCAAGCAGCTGATTAGCCGTGATCCTTAAGCGATGCCAGACCGGCGTGTCCTCACTGACTGCAGATTGTAGCAAATAGAATCAGGCAGATGTTAGAAGCACGGCTCAAGGCGCGCAGACCAAGCAGAGTATGTCCTCATATTTTGAAAGGCAAAAATCCACCTGATTCAGAGCACATGTTGTTCAAGTGCTTCTGTTACATCTTCTTTGGACTGTGGATTGAGATGGAAAACAAGGTCGTCATTGTGCGCGGCTCAGAGGACACTACATGCCAATCAATGGGAACAATTATTGCCCTCGTGAACAGCAGGTCCTGATTCAGCGATTGATGCTCTAATTGGATAGAACTAAAAAGCTTGGATGGATGACCCCGTGTGTGACCCCTCCCTAAATGAAGCCGCGCTCGAAGACAACCTTTTGAGTGACCCCGGGTTCAAGGGTCAATCAGGACAGCTAGGCTTAACCTCCAAACAGCACAGGGACTTTAGTATCAACTCAATTCATGTGTCAGAAGACTGTGAAGCATCTGCTATGCATTCTTCCACAAAGATTCAAAATGATAGAATAATTAAGCGTGACAAGTGGATTTGTGTTCATTCAATCTAAAGAATCTGGTAGCCTACAGGAAAACTGTTGTAAACAATTATGTCGTCTGTTTCTTTGTAAGAGGGATGTCTAATAGTATTAACTGTGTAAGAAACACAGCTCTTGTTCAAGCCCATCAATCATTTCAGTTAGACCGGCGATGCACTAGATGATTTTAAAATAAAAATCTTCTGCAATTATAAGACACAAGATCATAGACATTAAGCAACAATTATGTACAACAACGTCTCAGGAAAGCAACACCACACGTGTCCTTATCAGAATACTTTTGATATGGAAGAAGCACTACTGTAGTATACTATGTCACATGATCAAACTGTGGCAAAAAACAACAACAAAACAAAGAGTATATGAAGAGAATGACGCCATGCATGTAAATGAAATAAACAAACCCAAGATGGTGTGGATTAAAAGTCCTGCTTCAAAAGGCTTACAATAGAACAGTATAATCACACTGTAAATGATAACTGGTCACTATTTATATAGTGCTTTTCCAAAAGGCAGTCAAAGAGCTTTACAATCAAGGATCCACTCACCCAATGTGCACAGACACTTCCCTAAGGACACAACGACAATCCAAGTTGGGGTTACCGGCTAAGTTTAGGTATGAAGTTCTAAAATGGGTAAGTTTAGGTCTGAGGCTTAGAGTTGGTTAAGGCAGTGGTTCTCAACCTTTTCAGTCGCGACCCCCAAAAAACAACCGTAAGCATTCGCGACCACCAAGCACAAAATGTAGGCGACCTGCAAAGTGGTAATGTCTTATGTTTGTTTTTATTTTGAAGCCATAAGTCTGGGTACCTTCTTCTGTAGGCCAAAAAATATGAATTTTTGTCTATCACTGCATTCGAAGGGTGTCAAACCCATGGGGGTCCCGACCCCAGGTTGAGAACCACTGGGTTGAGGTTAGGATTAGGATTGTGTTAGTATTCATGAATAATACCACGTCTTTTCACCATAGAAATTAACTGGGACAGAAACGCGTGTAATACACACTCAAAAACTAAAAATTGCGTCCATATGACACGCTGTTTCAAATTGCGTGATATTGTCACGCTTATCTATGAGAACCGGCTCTTCCAGCGGTCACCCATCCAAGTACTGACCAGGCCCTGTACTGCTTAGCTTCAGAGAAGTGACGGGATAAACCTTTGCCAGGTCTGTACGACTGATAAAAATAAGTTCCTACACCAAAGGGTCTGAATGGCTGTGCTAAATCTGACAACAAGCAACAATTGTAAATTTCCAAACACTGAAACTTTAAGGTTTTGGAGCTGTGACCCAATAATAAGCAATAACAGAACAAAACTGTTCTGGAGTCTACCTTATTAAGAGGATAAAGAAGGGACCTTTCAAGCACTTATAAAACTAAATTTCTGCCTTTTCTCAAAAGTCTGTTTAGTGGTCATGAGATTAGATTTTGTTGTTTTAATCCACTGTATTTAAGAGTCATTTTTGTTTGTGATTTAAAAGGCTGTTTAATTCAATCGAAAACTTCCTGAAGCCTTCCTTTAACTGAACTTTTTTACAACAAAGAGTTTTTTTTAGGTGTAAACATGTTGAGGAAGACAGAAAAGGAGAGTGTAATTACTTGCACAAAGTCAGGCCGGTCTTAAAAGTCGTGCTTGACTTGGCAGGTGCTAATGGGATGTTTGAGAGCCTGGGGTTTGTGGAGTGGAAGCCTCCATCTCAGACAGACTCACGCTCATCCAGAGCAGCTCGCCTTGACACAGTGACAGGAGCAGGCCCTGACGCACAGTGACAGGAGCTGCACCCGCCACGGCTTAACACTGCACCGCAAACTGAGGAACAAGAGGCTTTCAAGCACAAAGAGGAATTCAATGTTACAGCACCAGCAGAAAATAGAAAAGGGACTTTATAAGGTTGTTATAGTATTTAAATTGCACCAAAGGTCTGACATGTTAGAACTAAAAGTCAAATGATTCACAGCACTAACCCTCACTAACCTAATTCACTAACCCTAAAGAAAGACAAACCTCTATAGGCCTTCTCCCACTGTAGGAACTTTTTTTCAGTTACTTTAGGCCACACTTAAGGGACTATTTTAGCTCCTGCTCTGGTGCAGGTACTTTCGGTCAGACCAGGAACTTTTTGGTGACACAAACACATTGACAAAACTTATTTTGTTTGAAAACCTGTTTTATATGTTCTCACATTTAGACTAACTTCCTTTTTCTTAAAAGCAATGGTTCAATTTGAAAATATTAGGAATATCAATATTGATTATTTTAGTAATATGTTTAGCTTTTGTACATCATAGTTTGTACATCATTTTAAAGAGAGGGGTAAAAAAAACAACTTTTGTTATATTAACATCAACAAATACTTATTTAAATGTTTATACATATAAGATCTAATGTTAATGTTGAGAGTTTTTAGCTCCACTTTCAGGAGCTGTTGCTGTGTGAACACAGACATGGGGCCAGGGTAGTTCCTCTGACTAAAGAGGGGCTAAACGAATGTGGGAACATAGTTCTTGGCCTTATTTAAGAGCTACACAGGACCTGTGAACATCAACACATAACATATTGTAGCATTGTAGGCATTTTTATATAGGAAAAAAACATGAACTAAGTCCTTATATTATCAGTCCCTATTTAGTCAGGCAAACCACACAGTACTCCTGTTTATAGTCACAAATTCATAGTGACTAAAAGAAGAATAGAATAATCTGGATCATTTAAAGCAGAAATCAGTCACATGGGACGATTCACTTAAAGGCACTATACTTTTTACAACAAAATAACTCAAAAACAGTTTCATCGTGAGAGTCCAGGCTGTGATGGTGCTGTCTGTGAAGTGAAGAACATGACAGGTCCCAGGAGAAAGTACTGGGGTGAAATCTGCGCATGTGCAGCGAAGGACAGTGTATCAAGGAGTACGGGTTAAGAAGTTATGCTTTATGATCAGATAAAAACAACTGCTACCATTATGCTAATCCTAAAAACGACCCACAACTGCAAATCTATCCTCATTGTTGTAAAAAATAGGTGCGGCGCTGATATTTGTTAGCAACATTAGCAGCACTTCGACTACAACTCATTACCCTAAGCTATTTTTTCTCCGTGGCCATTAAGCGTGCCATGTGTTCCTCCAGCTGAAGAAACCTGAGTGCCTAGATGAGCGAATAAATTGCCTGTATCACAATATGCATGGAGCACACAGCAGCAGAATGGCCATGTTAATTATTTATGG
This sequence comes from Mugilogobius chulae, assembly GCA_038363315.1. NCBI lineage: Eukaryota > Metazoa > Chordata > Actinopteri > Gobiiformes > Gobiidae > Mugilogobius > Mugilogobius chulae. Next base: position 32,289,411 of record CM076407.1, on the reverse strand, counting down.
AGGGAAATGTTGCTTTCACTAACAGGTCAGGCCTCAGATGCTGCCTAAGACACTTAACATATGCCGCTGCAAAGCCATTAGCACCTCTTCTCTCCTCCGCTCAATTAAAAACAAAACAACAGAACAACATTTATTATAGCAATATTTGTGCAAAAATGAAAAAAAGCTTCGTTTGTCGCAGACTGTTTGGATTACACACGTGCCACAGTGTCACAAAAAAGCCAGATGTTGCCAATTTATTACAAATGTGATGTTATTATTGGACTAGAAGCGCTGCTAAGATATAACTGTGATTTCCACACGAGATGAGAATACTAAGACTGTTGATTGTTAGAATATTCTGTTAGGCGGATTAATTATGCAAGAAAAGTATGTTTGCAGTATATAAAATGGGGTTACTCATCTTAAAACTCTTGTAACTCTGCTGTGGTACAATGAAAGTACACAGAAATCTAGCATGGTCAGTTTAGTGAACACCTATTTATGTAATACAGGTTATGCTAAACTAAACAGCTAAAGGTAGTTAGCTCTAATAAAATACACTGTACATTAGAGATTGTTGCCTATTGTACTGCTTTAAGTCTCTTAAATGGCACACAACCTAATTTTTAGACGAAGTATCTCTTCATGTGAAAATTTGTTGTACTATCCAGTTTACTTCTAAATGTTCACTCAAATCCAGAAAGTGTTGTGTAAAAGGCATCTAAACTCATTGTGGTAAATAATTAGGAGGCTTAAAACTAAATAATTCTGTTTTAAAGTTGGCAAAAACCGGGTATAGTGCCTTTAAGACCCTAATGTATTCTTCTGCCTTTAACACAGTTAAACAGTTGGGCTCCTCTGTGTTTTTACTCTTTTTAATACGTCTTGTTAATTTAATGTAGGTTTTTATTTATGTATTATTAATTTCTGGATTGATCTTGTTTGATTTAACTGAAACGTGTATAGTTGCTTTTGTCTGTGCAGCACTGAGGAAACTGCTACAAAATAAGTTGATTGGATTGGACTGGACTGGACCAGGCCCATATGTCAAACTGTACTGTATATGTGATAGTTTGAACAACAACACACTCACAACAGTGTACAGCATAAAGTGCCATGAAATAGTGGGTATTAGTGGGTATGGAATTTCAGTGGTCATGACTGAGCGATTAATTAGTCAATCAGATACACGCATCATCTGCCGTGTCAAACCAACGTGGCTGCTTCCGACGACAAAAATACATTTTAATGTGAGGTGAGTGAAGTTAGATTTTGGTTTAAATGACAGACGACCAAGTTTCATCTGCCTCACGCAAATAATATAATCTGATTGCCCAGGTACGATGTAGATTTGATCTGAAACGCAGGCGGAGGGCACGGTGACCAGATCCACTTTTTGCAGTTTGCTCAAGTGTGGGCTCTGGATCCAGACGAGATCAATTCCATACATGAATCAAAAACTTCTACTATGCTCTAATATTTGACTTATTGTGACATTTAAGTCGGAAAAAATGAGGAATAATACATAGCCTAATTTACTGTAGGCTATTTAACTATAACTCCACATTTGTTCGTTTTGCGGTCACTGTGTGCTTCTCGGGTTCAGAGACTATAAACAAGATTTGTGCTGATACACGTGACCCTGGCGCTGTTCGCAGATGATTGACGGAGGCGAAAGCAAGTGCTGCGTAGACCAGGCTTTTATCTTCTCAACTCGAGACAAAATGTTTTACTCACATGTGAATACAGTGGCTTAAGAATTTGTGCATGTAATGAAAGTGCGTAGCTTATGAATTGGAGAAAAAAAGAGAGAAACGAGAGAAAGCGCGTTGCGGTAGATTGCCAGGTAGATAAGACGTTTCTGCTGGAGACAAACAGGTACAACACATTACACGTACCTCATAGTGCCTTTTCTGTCACTAAACCTCCAGATCATAAAAAAAGTCTAGCGTAACCTTTGGTTTAAAAAATGATAATATAATAATAATACCGCCACACTCTCAAAAAATCCTAGAGGAAACCCTGCATATTATACCTACATTACAACCAAATAATCAAAGCTGTAAGGAGCATGGCTTTTACATAATACTGATGCAGGGTCATGTTACCTTAACACCAGTCATCGGTCCATTCTTACATTTAATCATTAACTTTCTACTTCTTGTTCCCGTTAGGAGTTGTGGGTGTCTGGAGCCGATATCCAGTGACTTTGGGCCTTAGGCAGGGGAACAAACAAACATAAATTCCACTTATTCTTTCACTAGGGGTTTAGTGTTGCTGTTTTAGAAGTGGGAGAAGCCAGAGTACCCAGAAAGAACACACAGTAACACGGGAAGAACATGCAAACTCCACTCATAGAGATCATGACATGTTGATTCAAACTCTGAAATTGGGAATAGCTCTACAACTCTACCACTGTGCACCTCATACCAACAAAGAAGATTAACAAATAATTTACAAATCATTTAAAAGTAAAATATAATATTGACGTTGCAACAGGTTGAAAACTTTGTGTGAGTGGAAAAAGCAATCGCCCAAAGTTGTGTCTAAGATTGTGTATTATACGAAACACAATGTCTCCTGCATCAAATCACTCCAGGCGCCCTTTCTCCTGCTACAACTATCTGAGACTATCTTTGGCTGAATTGTTAGTTTTGAGAAGGATTTAGAGAGACATGGTGCAATGGGTTTGGTATTGCTTCCTGCAAATTGCCAGGTTGAATAACAGAGGTTTTTTTTTTTGGTTTCTTTTGTACTTTGATGTATCCCACTGTGTGTTCTCCCAAAACTTGAGCGAATAAATTGTCTGCTCTAGTCGAAGAAGGGGAAAAAATCATTTAGTTTATAGATTTTCTGCTTTACCATCAAGGGTTACTCTTTTAACCTTGTGCTTTCTTATTGGCTTAGCTATTGATTGCCCTCCATCCGCTTTTAAGCCGCCAAGGTGACCCATAACTAATAAACAGTGGTACAAAAATGGGACAAATAAACCAGATCAAGCAATGTCACAGCGCAGTAATGCTCTGTAAAAGAAATAAGGCAATTATTTGAATGTTAAAGAAAACGTAGGATTTGGTTATCAGGGAATTATCATATTTATCTGACTTAAATCCATTGACCCATTTCAGATTTTTTAATATAATAATAATCATTAGTTAGAATATAAAGTGAAGGGGGAAGTAAAGGTGGTGTTGCATTGTTTTCAATGGTTTGTGTTCAAGGAGCAGGCTTTTCTTTGGCCGATACCGATATTTCAAAATTTGTCAGTCAATGCTGATATCAAAAGTCGATTTTCAAGGCTGATTTTCTTATTTTTGTTTAAAAAGCATAACTGAGGTAAGATAATTTAACCAAGAAACCTTCAACCTAAACTATTATTGACCACGGCACAGGCATCTCTTTCACACAATGTAATGATTGTGTGATTGTATTGGTACTGAAAAAACAATCACTTGATATTGTCATGAAAAACATTCACATTGTTCATATTGACAAACAAACAAGCACTTATTAAAGCCTATGCTGCAACCAAAGTCATAGAACAAGAATACAACTTAAATACATGTTAAAAATATAACCAAAACAACAGATTTAGGACTGAAGAGAGAAATCTATCGTTTTTCTCCAAACCAAGGGCTCAGCTGATCAAAGTGAGTGTGACTTTCCCACGAAGAAAAGCCCGAACAACTACCTGATCAGAAATCAGCCAAAACTGAGACCGATAGCCGATATAAAAAAAATTATAATAATAAATTCATATCGACCCAAAAATATTGGCTGGCCGATATATCAGTCTATCTCTAGTAATGGTGGACAATAGGCTAGGCCAATAAACAAAAAAATCGAGATCGAATCAAACCGAATTGTCAATTATTTGATTGAAAGCCAATCTTTCGTCAATAAAAATGTGTAGTTTGGGACAAAAGTCAAGTTTTGTGGCAGAATATTGATATATGGTTTAAAAATATATAAAATGGGACATATTAAAAGTTTTTGTTTTGTTTACGTTCATGTATTTGTTTTTGAATAAGTTAAGCAAAATCGTGATCTTATTTTTCCCCAAATCGCACAGCCCTAGTAGACAAAACTAAAAAAAAACTAATTTAAGCATTTTGGTCAATGAAAACATGTCAGCAGAACATGAGCATTTTTCCAGTCCCGAAAAAAATGCAGTCTTTACGAGAACATTTTCTGCAGTTGTGTGCAGCAGTCGTTGGTCCAAAATCACAGACAGAGTTCTTATAGATCTACGAAAAAACACAAACCTTTCAGTTATAGTTCTAGACTTCTGTGATATAAATAAACTGCATTGATCCCAACCAAAATATCATTTACAACTGGCTGCTTTCATACATCTAACTTGGTCATGAATAAATAATCACTGGAATACAATTAGGCCTTAACTGCTACTACTAAAGTGCACTGCATGAATACTGTACAACATAGCTTTACAGAGAAACACATTTTTACATGAGAATAACCCATTCCCCAAAATCACAAACAATACAATGAAGCACAATTCCCTTCCATTTTATCTGCACTCTTCCCCCGATCCTCCATTAGAACAATAGCAGCTACTCCACAGCCTTCAAATCTGACTGAACAATATATTTCGATTAGAGGTGCTGTGAGTGGATAAGGAGTGCACCCAGCCATTGTGCCGCTCTTCCCTCCGCCGCGGGAGAGGGTCACGCCGACGAGAGCGATAAAGAGGGAACATCTGTCTCATAAGTGTTCGTCTATTATCCGCCTATTGTGAAAGATCGGCACCTGAGCAAACAAAAGCCCCCATTACGAAGCCCGCGGCGCACCTTTACATGCTCACATACAAAAGGGGACCATATTCTAAAGGCTGTCTACATATTTCAGTCTTGACAAAACCAACAATGGCTGTTAGTTATTAGAAACCTCTGGCCTTCCACCAAAATAGCTCTTAAGGCCCAAGCGAGGAATATGTTGTGCTGTTTTGTGCAAAAATCCCTCTTATAAAATGAACACTTGACCTGCTTACACACATTGGAGTGTCCTTTCCACGGTAATGGTGTTTTGCATAATGCCATTACTTTGGCGAAAGCGTGAAATCGCTCTGCTTTGGGTTGATTTGAAAGTGTGTATATGTAAAAGCATGAGGGGGGATAGGATGGTGGAAAATATTTTGGTCGTACAGTTTTTATCACAAACCGAGTGAATTTTAATCAAGCAGCAGAGCAGTGAACGTTTGCGGTGCGTTATTGTGGAATGTCGTTTTAGCGCAGTCAGATCGTGTCCAATTCATTTTGCACGCGCCAATGGTTATCGTTTCTGTGCTACTTTGGGAAATGGGTTAACAGACCAACCCACGAGTCTTCATCAGATAAAAAACAGTGTCTGTCATCAGCACTGAGGGATTAGCTGACCAAAGTTAGGCTTAGACAAGTCTTTAGTAGACCAAAGGGATGTGGGTCTTCGAAATGCATTGTGATCTATGAATCATTGATAAAGTATGCGTTCAATCTAAACGGTTAGTGCAACAAAGGTAAAAACATATGATATAGACACAAACTGACAAGAGATGAGGTAAATCTGTAACATTTATAGTAAGTATGCAAAAAAATTGCAAACACAAAAGTACTAATAAACATGGAAAATGAATTATGTTGTTTAAATTATGTCTAAACTGAGAAAATGTAATTTATGTCGATTTGAATGCAACTTTGTTGGATATTGATGACTGAGTTCACAACATTTTACTAAAGATCCATAATATCCAACAAAATGTTGTTTTGGGTCAAGTCTTTAAACAATAACTGACATTTTTTTAGCACAAAACAACTTTACTATAGGTCTGCAAGTTAATTGATTAATCAAAACAAATGAATTTCAATTTGCAACTAATTTACAATAATAATCATTAGCTTTCTTTAAACGACATAAAACATGTCCTGAACTGAGAAATGTGTCCGATTGAACAGCAAGACATAAAAACTGTGGAATATCAGTATTTATACGTAAACACTAAACTACACCTTCAGAACAATTTCATGCAATGTTACCTTAGGTCAAGTTTTGAAAACAATCAAAACAATTAATCCAAAAGTATCATCCAACTAAATGATAACGAAAATAATTTTTGCTGCGTCTTGCTTTCTTCATGTTGTACAGTTTTCTTATAAAACTCAATATCATCATGTGACTGAACGCCATAGTAAATACTGAGCCAAGCTGGTTCAGTTTCATTTCACTCCAGCTACTAGGTCAGGTATCGCAGGACTGCAAACGGTTCCCCAAAGTACAATGGTCCAATCAGTGAACAGGAGCAAAGCGGTGTGTTGGACAGAACCAGCGGAGCAGAAGAGAGCGCAGACTGTAAAATCTTTGGATTGGATTAAACTGTATTGTCATTACACTGCACAGAACAGTGCAAAAAAGTTCAGTTTAACATTCAATCAAAGAACACAAATATACAGCTTGATGTGTCAAAGATGCCTTGTATTTGAACTGTAAATTGTCAAAAAAATATTGATTAAGCAAACTGGTGGAGTAAACAAACCATAATATACAGTAGTGATAAATATCGAATCGTGAGCTCATCTTTGGGATAATCTGCTTTTTTGATGAAATTGTCATATTTCTGATTTCCCATTTCTCTATTTGATCAATCTGCATGTCCAAATAGACAATCTTTACCATTTTCTTATTGGTCAGCCTTCGTCCTCTGAGTGAGACAGCTGCAGCAATGAAAAATTAGATCATTTTAATTTCCTCAACATAGAAAAAAATAGACAAGTTTTGGTTCCAAGTTCTGAACAAAGACTAAATTGCAACTTCTGTGTGGAGTTTGCATGTTTCTCCCCGTGTCTGGATGGTTTCCTGCGGTTTCCCCACCAACCAATAATGTGCAGGTTAGGGAACATTTGGTGGTGATCGGAGGTTGAGGTGCCTCAATTTGTGACTCTGTTAGTGAAAAGCACTATACAAATAAAGCTTACTTACTTACTTACTAAAGGTCAAATCCAGAACCAAATCAGGTGTAAATTGGCTGGGCGATATGGCAAAAAATTAATATCACGCTTTTCTTAGTTATTTTCCTCTTGTCTTTGAGGTAAACACAATTCATTTTCAATTGCTAGCTAAATTTAGCTGTCAAAAGCTGACCAGTGTTTCCAGATTTTCAGAAAGAAACAAGCAACCTCAGCCTTCAAACTTTAAAAGATAGTAGCTGTTTTGGTCGGAGGAACTGAATGACTGTCAATAATATCAATATCATGATCTGAAAATCGTGATATTAATTTCTCATCCTATTGTAATGTACAGCTCCATTGAGATAATGTAAAGTCTCTGGTATGTTTTTCTTTTTCCCTCACTCAGCCTTGGTCACTGAACGCAGCTGAATAAAACCTCCCAGTACTCTTTATATATGACTGCCTTTGAACATTATACTTCAGCCTCATACGACTTCATTACCAATCTCCTACACTATACTTTTCCTTTGCCACAGCCTATTGAGAAATCTCTATTGACGATATTATAGAACTACTATATAAAAAAAGGCTAAGCACTTGATCCTGTCAATATGAGACTGTATTTCTAAAGTGTTCGGTCTTTTGCTTAAGCACACCACAGGGAGCGCGCAAAAACACCCCTGACCTCACCTCCCCGTGGCACCGTTTGCCCTCCACCCAAGATCTTTCGGGCCACAGCTCCAGCATTGATCTCCCAGGCTCGGATTTCCAGAGCTGAAAAACGATCCCGCTGTTGGCAAACGGATGGCACAGTGTCCTGGGCTGGAGGGTCAGTGGTTCAATGGGAGAGAGAGGCCTGGAGGGGGGCAGGCTGCTGACAGAGGACACAGACCAGGGGCTTTATTTTTTCTATCCCAGATCTTGATGGAGATGTTTTTAACCTGAGGAGGTGTGAGAATGTGAGCAGGAGCAGGGGTCGCCCAAGTCAAATTTGGAGACTGAGCGGTGAGACGGCCAATTTGTCAATGCGTCGTGTCGGATTTCAGTGGGTGTATGAGCTGGATAAATAAAGGATGTTTTCGGTGTAAAATGTAACAACACGTGACAACATTCCAACAATCCATTTTGATAACTTGCAACCAGACTTTTAAGAGTTTTTGAGTAATCACGGCTGTGTATTTACTTCATTCTATTATTTGTTTATCTTAATTTGTGCAAACATAATTAATTGATTTTAATAATGTTGTTTCATTGAGTAACAAGCACATTTTGTTAAATTAGGTTGCTATGATGTCATTGTTTTTGCACAACATGAAGTTTAAGTTTAATATAACGTTAGCTTAGATCAGTTATGTGAGGAGGTCCAACCTTTACAATATCAGATTAGATTGTTTTGGTTATTACACAAGCACAGTGCAACAGACTAGAGTTTAGCATCTAAAAGGTACAAATCAAATCAGCAAGTAGTATGTGTATTTACGTTTGCGGTTCGATTCCCAGTCGACCCGGGATCTTTCTATGTGAAGTTTGCACGTTCTCCCTGTGTCTGCGCAGGTTTCCTCCGGGTACTCCGGTTTCCCCTACCTCTAGAAACATGTCCATTAATGCCTCCCCTGACCCTTCCCCCAGGACTCCCCTGTAAAAGAGATTCTGAATCTCAGTGGGAGTTTTCTGGGTAAATAAAGGTCAACATTTAACAGTACAACACATTGCTATTAATGATTAATAATTAATAACCAGTGTTGGGTAAGTTACTGCAAAATTGTAATATACTTATATATTACTCATTACAGTGAGTTACTTTGAGCTAATCACACATTTGTTCAGACATTGTACAACACTAATCCTTTTACATTTATACTTGATTACTGGTGAATTTATGGAAATGTGATGACACAAACATTTTCCTGACAGAATTTTTTTCACCTTAGCCTACAGACAGTATTTTAGCAGTGTTTTGATTGTTTTATTAGAATATAAAACCCATAAATCATAAAGTAATGAGTTACACTACTTAATTACTGAAAAAATGAATATATTACAGTAAGTTTTGTAATAAATTAATCCAACACTGTTTAGAACATATTTCCAGCATGACAAAACCACAATAGGTGTTTTTTGTTTTTTTTGAGGATCGAATATTGGCGTAGATCCAGAAAAATTGCAGAAAATTGCTGGATCAGGTAACAGTCCCATAATATCGCATCAGCCATTATCCTGGTTGTATCTTTAAATGGATGTAAGACTTGTTTACTGGCTGATGTTGAGTCATAATGTTTGAAATTTTACTTACATAAAGTTGTCACGTCACTAAATAACACTATGACTAATAAAAGTTTTAATCCTAATGTTCTGAGAGAGAAAAAGCCATTTCAATCTTTACACGAGTATAGTTTTTTTTTTTTTTTTTTTTTTAACAGGTAAAAACAAGAACAAAATTGCATCATGTTCACACCCTAAACATCTACACCTGTCAAATGACCAAACCTGGAGGGAGGTGCATAAAGACACTGAGAGTTTTATCTGTGGTATAATGATGGAGCTGTTTCTTCCCTGAGGACGATTGACGGTCCAGGCTGTGACCAGGCGGAGAGGTCAACCCTGTCACGTGACCTTTAACACATCACATTTGTACACACAGTCAGACTACCCACAGTCAATGCTTCATATCGGATTTCAATGGGCCCACGAGGAGCAGGACAAACACAAGATTCCCTGGAGTTGGACATGGAATCATTCTAAACCTGAGGGAAAAGCAAATGTCCAATCCCATTTAAACAAAACAGTGTTGCAATAGTGAAGATTCCAGTTTAAAGCTGGAATATTCAACTTATTTTCCTCATATGTATTGTATAAACCAGAGGTGGGCAATTTTATTTTATTTTTTACCAAGGACCATAATCCAACCCAGACAAGATCTGCTATACTGAATATGTTTTATTCTCTAAAATAAGTTTTTATAAGAAAAAGGTTATACTTTTACAAGAAAAAATCATTATAAAAAATCTAATACTAATATTATTTTTAGAATAAAGTTGCAGCCATAAAAAATATAATGTTTATAGACGTTTTACTTGATTAAAAATGTAATTTTATGAGAGAAAAAGCAGATATGATCAGGGCTTGGATTTGAATTAGTTAAACTTTTGCATAAAGTTATATAATTTTGTTTTTCCTAACAATGTCCCACGTGCGTGTGTTATCATTGTTAATAAAATTACAATTCAAGCAAAATTTAAATTTTTTTCTAAAAAAAAAAAAAAATCAACTTTTTATGGATGCAATTTATAGAAAATTGCTACTTTTTTCTTGTGTTAAAAAAATATTCTTCTAAGACAGCTTTTTTCTTGTACATTTACAAAGATTCAAAGCTTTAACATTATTCTAATAATATTGTTAGTTTAATCTCAAAATGTTACAAGTTTATTCTAATTTTTGGTTGTTCTTTTGACTACTTTATACTTTTCTGTTTCCCAAAAACATGCCAGGGGCCTGATTAAAACATGTCGAGTATTGCACCATTTTAAAAAGAGCCAAGTGAGTCAATATACGACTCACTCGGCTGTGTAAAAGGTATAACCCTGCTCTACTGTTGTAAGGCTGTTAGTGACTAAAAAATGGATTCCAAATACAGTCGAAGGACCATTTAGAAAGGCCTAAATAAAGATTTTCTTTATTCACTGTTAAACTCTTAGGTAAAGAAATAAACAAACATAATATAGTGATGCTTATACCATTGTAAAGGTGTATGTTTTGTTATGATTACCCATTCCTGATTGTGTGTAACAAAATGAAACATTTTTGCCAGTTTTCTACACATTTATGTAACCACAAGGCACATGGAAGCATCTTTACAACATTTCACAGTTTCTGAGTCGATAATTTGATTGATTGCATAAACCTAACTGACATAGGATGTTATTAATCATACAGGGTTTATTTATCGTGGATTGGTGAAGATGACAGATTGGATTGTATAACAGTTCAAGCTTAGCAGCTCTACAGTGTACAGTAGCTCTAAACAAGTCTTCTGTCTGCTTTCTTTCAGCGGGTTGTGCAATTTCCACACTGCATTGTTGTGGAGCGGTACACAGAAGAATAAAAGTTTATGTAATCAGTTATCTGACGATTGATTGTGAAATGCTCAGACTGTTCAAGAGAAAAACAGAAAATGTGTGTCCATCAAGCCTGTTAACCACTACACTGTCCATCTGTGAGAAAAGAATTCACATTTGTGAATGTTACACTGCAGAATTATTCATCTTTAGACAGATACAGTAACACTGCACTGTTTCACACAATAACCCATAGCTTTGATTCAATGTCAATGTCAATGTCAATGTCAACTTTATTTGTATAGCACATTTACAACAACAGGGGATGCCCAAAGTGCTTCACATGCACAATAATAAAAACATACACAAAAACAAAATAAAGAATCAATAAAAGTACACTAGTAAAAATAGAACAAAATATATACAGTAAGGTGCCTCAGCTCAGCTTGTGTTAAAAGCCAGTGCATAAAGGTGCGTTTTTAACAAAGATTTAAAGTGCTCTAGTGACTCAGCAGCTCTGATATACAAGGGCAGGCTATTCCAGAGCCTGGGCCCTGCCACCGAAAAAGCCCGGTCTCCTCTGCTTTTAAGGTGAGACTTAGGCACCTCCAAGAGAAGCTGCGAGGACGACCGCATGGTGCGAACTGGCACATGAGGAGTAAGCAACTCACACAAATATGACGGAGCCAGACCGTTAAGACATTTGAAGACCATAAGTGACACTTTATAATTAATTCTCTGGGCAACTGGAAGCCAGTGCAGTGATGCAAGGACTGGTGTAATATGCTGCTGACGTTTAGTACCAGTGAGCAAGCGTGCAGCAGCATTTTGGACCAGCTGCAGACGTTTGACAGAGGCCAAGTCCAGACCGCAATATAAAGAGTAACAATAGTCGAGGCGAGTTGTAATAAATGCGTGAATAACTCTTTCAAAGTCCTTGGAAGGCAGATAGGATTTCACTTTAGATAAAAGTCTTAATTGAAAAAAGCTATTTTTGACCACTGCACTGACTTGTTTGTCCAGTTTACAAGAAGAATCCAAATACACACCAAGATTTTTAACAAATGGAAGATTAAAAGAAGACAGAGGACCAAGCACACTGTCCAAGCCTTCTAGGACAGTGGGATCGCCAAAAACAACCATTTCAGTTTTTTTCTCATTTAAGTGCAGAAGATTTAAAGCCATCCAGTCTTTAATGTCTCTGAGACATTGCAACAGACTCGCAAATGAGGACTTATTGGTCTGAAGGGGCACATAGATCTGCACATCATCAGCAAAACAATGAAACGAAATATTGTACTTTCTAAAAATTGATCCCAATGGCAGCAAATAGATGCTAAAAAGAACTGGACCTAAAATTGAACCTTGAGGTACGCCACAGTTCAATGGGACAGTTTTAGACTGGTGAGGACCAAGATGAACAGAGAATGTTCTTTCTGACAGGTAAGATTTAAACCAGTTCAGGGCTTTGCCTTTAAGGCCCACACACAGTTCTAAACGTGACAGTAAAATGCTGTGATCAACTGTGTCAAAAGCTGAGGACATGTCTAAAAGCAGAAGAGCAGCAGGATTTCCAGAATCAAGTGTTAAAAGGAGGTCATTAAAAACACGTAAAAGTGCAGTTTCTGTGCTATGTTGTTGCTTAAAACCTGACTGAAATTTTTCATAAATGTCATGACAAGCAAGATGTGACTGCAGCTGACGATAAACAACCTTTTCTAGAACTTTAGAAAGAAAAGGGAGTTTAGATATAGGCCTGTAATTTGTAAGAATATTTGGATCCAAGTTGTGTTTTTTGATCAGGGGCTGGACAACAGCATGCTTAAACACAGACGGAACACATCCAGATGACAAAGATGAATTAATCAAAGACAAAACAGCTGGACCCACTGCATCAAAAACCTCTTTAAGTAGTTTAGAAGGCATACAATCAGTAGGACAGAAAGAGGGTCTCAGGGCCTTAACTATCTTTGACAAGTCACAAAGGGCTACAGGCTCAAAATGTTCCAAGGCTGCATGACACACAGGTACAACAGCAGGATCACATCTAGAAGGCAAAGAGAAAGAGGATCTAATCACCTCAATTTTTTCCACAAAAAACATCAAGAATTTATCACACAGTGCTGTAGAATAAATCATGCCTGTGTTTACACATGGGTTGATAATGTTATTCAACACATTAAAAAGCACTTGGGGCTTATGACTATTGGATGACACAAGATTTGACATATATTCCGACTTAGCAGTCTTTACAGCCAGCTGATAGGCAGCTAAAGAGTCTCGAAACATTTGTAGAGATACATGTGACTTATCCTTTTGCCATTTCCTCTCGTTGCGCCTGCTCTGGCGTCTAAGTTCGCGTGTGGTCTCGTTTAGCCATGGGTCAGAGACACGTTTAGGCTGCTTAGTGCAAAAAGGCGCGATAGAGTCTAAAATATCAGAACAGGTGTTGTCAAACGCAGCACACTGTTGCTCTACATCCGCCCCAGAAAACGGAGACGTGTCACATTCGGCAAACATTGAAGAAAACAGCGCGGGAGTCGTAGCATTAATTACGCGCCGAGTACGCGCCATGGCGCTGGGCTGGGTAGGACAAGGCAGAACGACAGTAAATAAAAAAAAAATTCAAGTCAATGGAGTTAGATGGAAACTAGAGCGACATTCTGACTTGTTTGTTAGTTAATAAATAAAAAGAAATAGGGAGATAAGGTCTTGTTCATGATGGGGATTTTCACCAGTGACTTGTGTGCTGTTTGTTTAAGTGTTTGATAAGGATCAATCACAGATGCAGCTTAAAATCAATCACTGCTTTAATTGAGCTACGAGAGAAACTTCCACCAGCATAATTAAAAAACACACTATAAAACTTATACAAAGCAACAACAACATATGGAAAAAACTCGAACAATGTTTGGATGTTAGTCGAAGGACCATTTAGAAAGGCCTAAATAAAGATTTTCTTTATTCACTGTTAAACTCTAGGTTTAACAATGTTTGGATGTTTGTTTTATAATTTAAAGCTGGGCCATCGAAGTTTTGTTGTCAATGGCGCTCTCATTTATTAAGCATTTGCTCATGTGCAAAATAGGTTAAGGGGAGCAAAAACCTGACACAACTGATATTTGTGTCTCACACAGATAAATGCAAAAAACGAGGAGGTGCCTATCAGTTTTGTGGAAATATATTCTACATGTCCAGCTTTGAATATTAAACAAAGCAATGCAATGCATTTAAATTTAAACCACACAAACCCCAGGCAACCCAACGCGCTTTAGGAAAATATACTGTATTTCAAATAAAAGACAACCACAAACATTTACAACACATTTGGAGTATATACGTTTAACTGTATACAATTTTTATCTAAAATTGTATTTTTAAATGATTAAAATCAGTCATAGGCAGATGTAAAAGTTTTGATTTAAAATGGTCATGCTTGGACATAATCTGAGTAGCTTGTTCCATGTATGCTGCATAGAAAACTAAAAGCTGATTCAACTGATTTTGTTCAGACTCCTGGCTTGTCTTAAAGATCTAAAATCTTAGATCCCTTTTATGTGTACACTGTGTAAACATGTATTTTATGTTGGGTTTTTTTTTATTCTGACCATTTTGGGATTTGTAGATATAAAACAAAACTTTATGTCTTTATGTTTTTGCATTAATGTTGTTTTTCACTGCTTTGGTGATCAAATTTATGTGACTGCTGAAAGTCACATCACAGTCTGTTGGTACACCCAGATCTCGGATGTAGTTTTTAGTTTTAAACAAAAGCGATTTAAGATGTTCACAGACCGGACCTTGTTTTAATTTGTCTCCAAATACAATTAAATAATCATTTTTTTCTTGATTAAGCTGAAGAATGGCATATGCAATTTTTTTTTTTTTTCAGTTTATACTCAGAATTTTTGCAGCGGGATCAATAAATGTGGCTTTTTGTATTTCCACCAAAAAGTCTATCAGAAATACATCACTTTATGACAAAGCAGACCAATGTGCTAACTCAAATTAAATAATAATGTTTTTCAGTTCTCACCAACAAACAGAAGCTGTGCTCTGATTGGCTGTGCTCGATGGTCCAGTGTTTTACTCTGGCGTCTGTAAAAAGATGTTCTTGTTGTCTTCTTACATAACACCTCCACAGTCTGGCCACAGCTTTTCACTCAGAGTAATTTCAGAAAAGGTCCTTGATTTTCTATCCTTTTGCTCTCTCTTTTATCTTATATAAGCATTCTGAAACTGTCCCTCTATAAATAGGTCTGCTTTATTATTCATAGAGTCACATTAAAAAGTGAATTTAGAGACTTATGAGAGGTGCACTTGGACTGAAACATTGGTAAAAAGCTTGCTCACTGCCTTAACTGTGGAATCCAAAACGGGAGGGAATGATATTTATTTCATTGTTTCGCACAAATAATTCACAGCACAGTTCAGAAGAGCTAAAGTCTTCCCAAATGTCGGCAACATCCTGTTAAGTGCTGAGTGTTGACATGGACATAAACAATAAGTGTGGAGCTTCATTAACAAAAACCTTACCATTAACATATTTTAGCAGAAGAGTTTGTTTGATCATGTCTTTGCTTTTATATAGTTTGACTTTTATTATAATGCAAGTCTGCCACTTCCTGTTTGGAGGGATTCACATTGTTATTGAGGAGGATTTGTTTTCCTTTGTTTGTTTTTATGACAGATGGGCTTCCTAAAGTATCTATGCCTTTCATGAATCTGATCTCAAAAGGTTACAAGCTTATAACTTATACCTGTATGTTTTATTTATAATGCAACAATACAACACTGTGCATTCTAATAGTTGATAAAAAGTTTATGTCATCTACTGTCAAAAATTTGGACGTCTGACTACGGAGGTTTGTTTTGGGGTTTTTTGCATTTTTTCATTCACCTAAAAGTAACGTAAGACAAATTTCATTCTCAAAGGTTAATTTAGCAGCATAACTTGTTTTCGCATGGAGATAAACTCTTGTAGTTAGCTGACAACAGCGCTGGTTAGTGTTGCTGCTACATACAGCATGTAAAAGACAGCCGTAGCTCTTTCTGCTGTGAGGATTTTACAAGCATCTCATTCATAAACAAAAAATCCATCTACAGCATCACTTGTTTATACAAATCTAAGGTTTTGCTGCATTGTTGTATAAGGATAAAAGCTTGTGAAAAAAGTAGCGGTTTAAAGTGTAGAAATGAGTTAGAATGTAACATTTCAGAACTTAAACTGGGTTTTTTTATATATAATTTTCTTCTTTTTCACTTAACTGCAGTTTAGTGAAATGAGTAGTTCAACTGTGAGATAAAAAAAAAAAAAAAAGAAAAGAAAATTGGAATAAAAGCAGAAGAAAAAAAAATCATGATGCATTTTTGATCCCATCACAAGCATGGGACAATTCTGTTTTGTCACAATTTGATTTTTGTCTTGACGTGGAACGGGAGTTATATTTCTGGTATGTTTTTTTATTTTGCTAAGGCTCACAAGTACACACCACACACACACACACACACAAAATACTTTTCTCTGTGCTTTTGCAAAATAAAACATTGCTTTTCAATAAATAAGAATAATACCGTGAAGCAGTATTATGATTATATTATGAGTATTATACATTTCGATGATTCGGAAAGTTTCTTAGGATAAAGAGAAAAATGACAAAACTCACTTTAGTTACAATAAGTCTGCTGCTGGAATCAACTTCCTCTAAACACACAAAAATGACAAACACAGCTATGGAGGAACACGTGAGGATCAAACCCAACACTAGAACTGAATTACCACAACTGAACAATTCAGTATTAATTGTATAATGTCCCAGGACTACCCATTGCCCGGGCCTACAACACACAGCAATGCTATTACATAGAGTCTGTCCGCTTTCTCACTGTGCTATGTTTAGGCTTCACCTCACACTACCCCATCTGCAAAGCACTGGTCCAAACAACTATCCCTTATTCAATTATTGAGTAGACTGTTATAATTCACAGTGATATAATCAATGAGAACGTCCATTTTAAAGCGGCTGATGAGGTCAGCTCTGCAACACAATATAAAGAAAACAATGAAACGATATCTGGAGCTCTGATTCTACGCCATTCTGTGACACAAAACCCAATACATTCAGCCCTGTTCTTCCCCTAATGCTTTCTTTCATTCATTCAATCTTTCATTTTCATTTTTTATTCGGCCCCTAAAGGCAGAGTTAGTGTCTGAGTCCGTCTTATCGCTTTCCTCACCCTCTCGGCCAAAGAAATTCCCGTCCATTTGTTGAATACAAGTGCGGTGGCTTGCGTCGGAGGCTCATCTGTGGCTGCTCTTCTTCACCTGGCACTTGTGTGATTAGATTTCATATCCCGCTCGCAGCAGATAAACTCTATCTCCATCGGCCAGGCCCCGCTACATCACTCTGCGGTGCTGATGGCCTGTTGAGGGAGCAGTGTTCGGCGACCGACAATGCCACGCCGCTTATGCATAACAATCAAAATGTCCGTGTTGCACATCTGCTTGTCGTTTCAGATAAAAAAAGAAAGAAATTTGACTTCGGAGCAAGACAATGAGTGCCTGTTTAGCCAGTAGGGGGGTAATCAAGAGAAACATTGAAAGCAAGCACGAGCACTTGTGGTTTGCTCCGAGGCTTTTGAAAGCATTTTAGTATCCGAAGGAAAGTCTTTGTTCTTATTATACAACATAATATTCATTCTGTATTAGTGTGCACTCATTTTGGCAACATTGGTGAAGCTGTTACAAAACTGGGATGTGTCAATACAACACTGAGATCAATGCAATTTTGCAGGATCAGCTATCTGTCTCATAAAAAAGATTTTCTGATTGAACTTTTAGTTTAGACCGTTGTGCAATATAAATGTTTATGTGGAAACACTCGTGCAGTTGTCTTTTATAACCTTGTTTGTCGAGACAGACAGATATATCTTCTAGACGTATTTTTGGGGTGAAATCTAAATTAAATTTTATTTATTTATTTTTGCATATCAGCCTATTAGCCTTAAAGGTGCACTGTGTAACTTTCTGGTGGTGAAAGTCAGCAAATTTTCTAAAATGAGTATGTTTAAACTAGACTAGACATTCCGAATCCTTCCGAATGAGTGTATATACATTTCATGCCATAATGTGAACAAATACAGCTACACTAACCACTTTTATTGACCCCATTTTGTCCCGCCCACTTTTCTAGGAAATGCACTTCCTGTTTAGCTCTGTTTAGGTAGCTAACGTGTTTGTTTGTCTGTCTAGTGAGGCAATTTCAAACAGATGTAATGACAGTTAAAATAAACCCAGTGACTGAATTCTACAGGCTAAATGCAGCTAAACAGGAAGTGCACGTCCTAAAAAAGTGGGCGGGACAAAATAGGGTCAATAGAAACAAACATGATCAGGCCTCCTCCAGGCCAAATAACGGTTCATTTTGTGGTCAGGCAAGTCTGTTCAAAGTAAAAACACAGCTTTTATCATTTATTTAGTGCAACAAAGAAATCTAAATGACAAAAACATGCTTTATTAAAGTCAATAATGTTTGGTCAGTCCTCTGCATAGGAGAGTTGCACTAGTAATCAGCTGACCTCAAAGCTATAGTTTTGGAGATAAGTTTAACCATAAGTAACCAGCAGCTTTAATTTTATCATGAACATTTGCTTAAATAACATTTTATTCTTGTTCTATCACTGTTTGAGGTGATGTGCATAAACATGTTTTATTCATTAAGCAAAAAGAGGCAAAATAATAGTTTGGATTGAACCTTTTCTTTTATCTGAGTTTTGCTTTTTTTTTTTTTTACACAAACTTAAATAGGAAAATCTGCTTACAAAAATCTTTCTTTAAAAAAATCAGCTATTAACTGACTTTTTTTTTCAGCCAAAGAAAGAAAAAACCCATAACGGTCAATCTACTTGTTTTGAGTTTCTTTGCTTTTTGTCTTGTGTGTTTTTATTATGAACCTTGAGTTTGGAAATCAATAACTTTTTGAATTTGCATTCACTTAAAGCTGTTCTATTCATTAGAGACCTGCAATGAGGAAAACAAAAAAGAAAGAGCTATTTCCAGTTCCTACACTGGTCAACACTGAAGACACATTGTTGTTATCATATTGGGAAAGAAAAAGCTACAACAGAAAAACTAAGACAAGTTGAATCAAGTCAAAATAAATAAAACAATAAACTAAATTTTAAATAAGGAAGTCAAATGTTTCAATATACTGGTGTTAAAAGGTGCTGGTAGTGTTGATGTGATGACAAAAAGTCTCTCTGAAAGTTAAAAGAAGTCAACTCTTTGCTGGGGATACTTTGAGTCATCAGAAACCATTAGTGATGCATTTTTTCCCCGAATGCCACGACAACTGGGTTCAATATTAATAGAGGGAATCAAACCGACAACCTTGGCTCGGCGGTGAAAGGCTAACTGAGCTACAGCCAATCCAATCAAACAAATCAAGCACAATCCTTTTCAAATTAGCGTGACAAGTCTTTTGTTTTATGCCATAATTAAAGCCATTAATGTATTCCCTTTTTATTTGAGTGTTCCTAAGCTGTGCTAATCAGTGCTTTCACTATGAAGGTTCGGTCGGTCAGCTTTTATTCAGGTAATTACGACAAGCATGACATTTCTTTGAAAGCTAAATTAATTGTGCTTCAAACTTTTACAATCTCTTGCCTTATTTCTTTGGACTTTCAAAACTAGGTTCAATGGTATAAGGTGTCTGTTCCTTTTACCTTTTTGTGCAAAAATGTTTCATGAATCACTGGCGTTTAAAAGCTGTAGCTTTTGTGAACATTAAGAAGAGTTTTACTTTGTGGTGGTAGATTAAAGGTTGCCAAAGGTATGGAAAACAAATAATAAAACGATATCCAAATATTCATTAAAACCATTATCAATGCAATAATGGCGGAAAGTTTATGTAAAAGCAGAACTTTATGAACAAATCAGACCTCTGCATGATTTTCTTTCTTCTTCTTTCTTTCAATTGCATCGCATTAAAACAAAAACAAAAAAACTGAGTTACTACAGTAGCCTATATGACTCTTTGTTTATGGCCAAAATCTATGTATGTGAAAACTAGTGGCGAACTAATGGCGAGCCAAAGGGCTAAAATAATCTTTATTAGGAGAAGACCACATCGAAAAAATACTAAACAAATCTTTTGTGCTGAAAAGTGTTTGCTAAAACTTTGACCTAAATTAAATTTGATGTTTTAATCATTGTATAAAAGCCAGTATTTTTCAATTTACACATTCCTTTGTATCAAAACTGAGTTTTACAATTACAAGGGACTTTCTTTAAAAGTGATAATATAACACAGTCTCACAATAAATAGTACGTTTACCACGACATAAAAACAGGGTATTATGATCACAATTTCATGCCTTTTTTGTGTACTTATGTTACGTCGTGGATACAATGAGTTTTGGTTGAAGCCATGTGGGACACTTTCTTTAGGTTTAACAGGTACGTAAGTTGCTAAAATGGGTACGTTTAGGTCTGGGGCTTGGGGCAGATTAAGATTATGATCAAAATTTCAATCATATTCATAAATAAGAACACGTCTTAACAACCAACATAGAAATGAACTGGGACTTTGACGCGTACCATAATTACGCAAAACCGCTGTGAACTCGATGTCCTATTTAGGGCTGAAGGTATTTAGTCGTTTAGTCTATTAATCGACCGAAGGAGTCTTGGTCGACTAAAATGTCTGTTTCTGTCGACTAATTTTTTATTTAGATTATAAGTATTAATAAGAAACAGCAGACAAACCATTAAGTTAATATGGCTTTTTCCAAGAATAGTCACCTGTTCCTTTTTGCATAAACTCCAAGGCATTTTAGTCTTTTAAAAATCATTAATGTCAGATAAATGTTCAGATGAAAGAGGCATTATTTGGTTTGACGGCCCCCTTTTAGTCGATTAATCGGTCCATGAGACATGTCTTTAGTCGACCAAGAATTTCTTTGTTCGACTGCAGCTCTAGTCCTGTTATGTTGTGGTAAATGTACGCTTTCTTGTGAGATCAGGCTCGATCTACAAGTTTCCGACCGGAAATGATCACTGTTGCAACTCGGCTCTAAAGCCACAACAAAAAAACTGGGGGTCCACACAAAAGACAAAAGACGTCTCAAATGTCCTAAAAGGTGAGAAAGAAGAAAGGTGTGAGTGTAGGGCAACAAAAAGAAACAAAAAGACTTAACTGCAAACCAGATGTTTCCTAAGAAAACAACAACCTTTGAAAACTAAGCAACTCATCTACTCAAAATCATCAGTAACACACATTTAAACAGTATGTTCTTTGCATCTGACCAAAACACATGGTCACAAACAGGTCTTGTGAATGAATGAGCCCTTTTCCCACCTTGTTTTCCGCCATTCCCATGCTGTACACACCATCACCTGCAGTCTATGATGAGATGCCAGTGAATATTTACAGTATGTCCACTATGAAACCACGGAGAGGAACAGGCCATGACAGAGCCGGGCT
Organism: Mugilogobius chulae; assembly: GCA_038363315.1. Classification (NCBI taxonomy): domain Eukaryota; kingdom Metazoa; phylum Chordata; class Actinopteri; order Gobiiformes; family Gobiidae; genus Mugilogobius; species Mugilogobius chulae. The sequence continues at coordinate 32,267,949 of CM076407.1, read as the reverse complement.
GTTTATTTATTGTTCCGCGCTCCTTTAACGGCTCGTGACCGGCTCTGGGTTTATTAAACTGGGCTTTGAGCACACACACAGCAGCACTAAAACTTCCTGATGGCTGAGAGGGGATCAATTCCAGTCACCGCAGCCACGAATTACTGCAAACTAATAGTACTATCACAGGTAGGCCTCGTCTGCTTCACGGGTTAAATGGTCCATTCAGATACTTTAATCAACTTCGGTATTAGCTGCATGAGAAGTGTAGGCAGGTGTGGGAATTTTCATGAATATCAAATTAGAAGCTGGCTGAAGAAAATGTGATTGAAGGAGTGAAAATATAGACATTTAACTTCGAAAGGTGTAACTTTTCTGCCACCTGCTTGTCGAGAGAATGTTTCATAGTATGGCGTTTAGCTTAACGTAATTTTCATGGAAACAGAGACAAGCAGGTGGCAAAACCTTCACACAACAAATAAAAAAAAAAAATAAAATAAAAGTCACATAAGAGTCATTTGGAGAGAACTAGTCTACAGGTTTTTAGAACTGCAAGTTCTAAAAACTTGAATATTAACACAACTTTAATACCAAACTTAACCCCCTCCAAGCCCGAAATCTGAACTTAACATTTCTTTTATGTCCAGTCTTAAACTAAGCGTAACCACAGATCTAAACTTACCAAAATAAAAATGTGCGTTTTGGTAATCTCATGTCTGTAAGACAGCAAGGAAACTATTTTGTTTATGCATTTAATAGTGTGTTAGCTCAATGCTGTCAAAAAACAAACAAAACACACACAAAAAATGTAGCAACTCAACTTTTGTTTTTGCACTGTGATAAACTCTTGTAGTTAGCAGACAACGTTTTTTTTTTTTTCGACTTGTTTTCACTGTTTCGCTATGAGCAGCAACTGTTTCTGGAGGCGCGGTGCATGCGCATTGCCTGTTGTTTTTCTTGGCTAAAAAGTTATGTAGAGGATATTTAATAAAAATTCAATAGTGCTTCAATTTTACGACAGTTGGCTGAATAAACTGTAGTATATTTACTGAGTAAGTACGTTTTCTATATCAATGTGCAATTTTATTTAGGGCTGTACAATAATAGAGTTGATTTCAGCTTGGCTTTAAGTCCTGCAATATTGATTGCACTATTTGAATAATTAAACAACAAAGAGAGACACGACTTCGCTGCACATCGCAGTGTTTTTGACGCCACATTGCAGTCCTACAATCAAATCCCAAATGTATCAACTATGTTTGCAGTCTGGTTGTTGTTTGAGGGATTATTTATTTCAGTTTTTGTTGTGGTACAGAGTGGCTAGAACATGATATAATGGTCCGCTGTATTTTTTTCTCCCTCCATTGTGTGTATTTTGTTGCCCTTCCCATTAACTTTCCACCCACTTCCTTGAGTCCTACAACATTACACTCACAATCTACTAATTTACCAATCCTGTGCCCTTTTATGGAAACTTGGGACAATGTTGAAGGATGGCTGATTTTATTGACAAAATCAAATCATGCTTCCTGCTACATTTGCGCAATCGAATCAACATAGATTTTGTGCCTGACATTTTTGACTGATGGCAGTTCCTCAAAGCAGAAACATTATTTGAATTGACCACTTCATCATCATATCGCCTTCGTTTACAACGCCGAACCGTCCCACATTTCGCTTGTTGACACGGCTGGTCTGCAACAACAACCTCCCGCAGCTACCGTCATTTCGGTAAATTGCGTTTTGGCAGCTTGGAGGTTGCACAGAGAAAGGCCTGTTTGCTAAGGAGGGCAGATTAGGACTCATCAGTGGTGCTGTTTGAGACCCCGGCGCTGACCCCGCGGGCAAAAAGCCAAGCCGCTTTCACACCGCGGTAAACAAGAATCCTACAGCGGCCTATTGTCACTAAAGAAAAGTCTGCAAATTGCCATGTCAGGAACTTTAGCCCTCATGCCAATATAATATGTCGCCTTTTGTCGCTCATCTAACCTGCTCATATAAAGGGAGTATTGACAAAATAAGACGGGTATGCTTTGGTGTGTGGGTGGTTGGGTGGTTGCTTTGCACACAGTTTTACGGCAGCTGCTGTGAAGATTTATGGGTAATGAATATTCCAAACTCAAGCAATTCCTGCATGCTGCATCTGTACCTTTTGAATAACAGGACGATAAACAGATGGCAACTATAGGGACTGGAGCGGGATGGGTTTACTTGTTAGACAAAAAGAACTGCACATTTTTAGACATGTTACTGTTAAATTGCTTCACTGATTTTGGGTTCTGCACTAGAAAAAAATTCAAACTTAAGTAAGCTATTAGGTAAGTTTTTTCACAAAGTCATTTTTTTTTTGTTTTAGCATAATTTGGATGTCTTACAATAAGATTAGTCAATATATCAAGTGAAGTGGCCATTTTTTCTAATTTCAAGTTAGAAAATGTGTGTTGTTTAAGGAAAATAAGATATTTACGCTTAACTATTGGCAAATCGTATTTTAAGACAGTCAAAACATACTAAAAATAAGGTGAATATCACTTAAATCAAGCACTTACGATCTTGTATTTTATTAGGATTTTTTTTTCAGGGTACACTTATTAGTGTAACTTTAAATAAATGTATTCCAAAGAGTTTTCGGTACCATACTCTATCAGACCCTCTGCCTGTCTCCTAATGTTATGCTTTGCCTAAGAATTAGAATTGACCAATATATCGGCAGGTCGATATTTTAGGGCCCATATTTGGATGTTTTTTGGTCAGCCACATCGGCCATCCAGCAGTTGTTTGAACAGTCATCTGCACGGTAGAGCTGCACTCACAGTGATCAGCTGATCTCCAAGTTATAGTTTTGGAGAGAAATGATACGGTTTGTTCTATATATCTCTGTTTTGCTGTGGTTTGTAAAGGAGCACTTTCTTGAATTACTCTTTAAAATGTTCTGTAATGAGCATAAACCTCTTGTTTTCATGAAACAATGAGACAAAAAATAGTTTAGATTGAACTTTTTCTTTTTGGATAGACTACCTAAAAACGAAAACAAGAAAATCGGCCTCAGAAATTGGCTCCGAAAATTGGCCATTGATATCGCATCGGCTGACAAAATACATAAAAATCGGCATTGATATCGGCCCAAGAAAAACCCATATCGATCACTTCACAGAATATTTACTAGTACGGCAATAAACTATCTATTCATTTTGCTATACGTGTGTTGAATTGGTGCGCCTCTCCACAGATCTGACTTTTAACCTGAACTTTAGCGCCACATCCTCATCTCCATAGAGGTATCAAAGTTTAATGCTGTACTATGTAACATTCTATAGGCCAACCAATATTCTCTTCTTGAAAAAAAAGTGATTACTTGAGTTAATTCTTGGACCACTACAATACTCTACTTGTGTTTGGCTAAAAGGAAAATGAATTCGACAAGAAATAGTCCAGTGGTGATTTCATCTGTTCTTTTCCTTGCCAAAACAGTCAGTTCAGGCCAGTGATTTAAAATGGCTGCTATGACATATAATTAGTGTGGATTTCTTTCTCTGCCCAATAGCCAACCATGCAAAGGTAATGAGGCATTTGTATCTCTATGACTCTGACTGACACTAAGATTAACAGGCTTTGGGCGCACACTTGACTGGAGGTGAGAAATCTGCCATTATTCACATGATGAGCTGGGATCAGTAAGGTGCAACCAGAGTGAAAACTGCTGAAATGTACAACATGTATTTTTAATCGACTTATAAAGTGGTGATCCTTCAGTCGTGACCCAGAATAATAAGGGTGTAATCACGTTTTGAGTAGAAATTAGAATTCTACCGCTGTTTCATGTTTAAGCTACATTTTGCCACGGCTTAGTCATTGTTTAACGCTTAATAAAACTCTGGGGTGACCTGGGGTGGAACTGCTGAGATCATGTCAAGACTTTTGAGATCTTGTTTAGTTGAGCCTGACTTACATAACATACATAACTGTAAAATGTATTGCAATACAATCTAATATGCAATTAGAATGGACACAACAGCAAAACGCAATGGCAGCAATCTAACATTCATGTTTTCTTTAATTCATTCATTCATTAATTTATTCATTCATAGACTGCAGTTGACAAATAGATTCTGGTCTGTTTGGACATCGTGGATTGTACTTGACATTTCAATGCATTTCCTTCTCTAGCATAAAAAAAAGAAAGACATTTAGTAATCTTTTAAGATCTTTTTGTCTAGAACAATGGTTCTGAAAGTTAGGCACTGGGGTCCCTGTGATCCCCTAAACCCCCCTAAATGTTTTGAATAAAAAGAACTACATCAGCACAAATGACTATAAGACCTTTAAATCATAATTGGAAATGAACTTGGGCTTAAAATTCAAAAATTGATGTGATGCCAAGACCAAAAACTATAAAAGTTTTAGGAATATTTTTAAACCAATATGAATTCCCTGGCCTCAAAAAATCTGAGAACCCTTGGTCTAACATACAGTATATACTGTATATCGTTATGCATATTGTGGTGCATTTGGAATTCTCTATGCAGGAGGATTAACATATTTCGGGATACGTATCATTTCACAAGGTTTACAGCTCTGTCTCAGTTCTAGTATTTAGCTTATTCTGTCTCGCTCTTTGCTGCTGTGTTTTTTACATTTTCAATGAATTCTGTGGCCTATAGTCTTGTCGCTGAAATATTCCAGAAAACAGGTTGATTTTTGTAAAATGTTCACTCTTCATTTGCATCAAAGGTTTAACAATGCACTTGTCTTCAGGTCTTTTAAGATCTGCAGTTCTGTGTAAAATAACACAATCAGAGGAAGATTAGGTCTGATGGCAGCACCAAGGAAAACTTCTGGAATCCGAGGTCATCAGGGTGCATGGTAGCAGAGTGGATCGAGCTCTGACTTCCCAATTTCCCAACAAGTAGATGATGGGTTTGATTCCGGGATCAGAACAGAATCAACTTCTCACAACTTCTCTTTGGGTGGAATTTGGCAAACTCCACCCAGTTTTTAGTTTGCATGTTCACCCTGCGACGAGTTGGCCACTGTCTAGTCATCGTGGTCTATTTCTACTTTAGTTCCAGTTTATTAATTCAAGAATTAAACTAAATTCAGTCCTAGCTGGATTCTATTTTGATGAATCTGAGAAAGAATCAGCACTAAATAGTAAAATCTAATGAAAACTTTCCCACATTTTGTAGATAACCATCATTTCCTCATGCGTGAATCCAGGTGCATGCAGGCTCAGATCAGTGCTAAGTTGCTATAGCTAAATTCTCTCCTGTCCCGAATCTTCCGAGATGAACCCTGCCGCTGCCTTTGATCCTTTCACGGAACATCATCAAGTCTGCGCCAACATCTGGTCATTAAATCATGCATTTTCTTTTTTACTGCAGCCTCTTGCATTTCTGATGGATGTTTGTGTTTTTATTACCACTATTTAGAGCCGAACCATGTTGATGAGAAATGTGCTAAGCTCGTTTGATGATGTGCTAAAATCAAAAACAGTAAAACGAGGTGCAAACTATTTTCTCTCTGCATGTATTAGTGTGAAGGGAGGAAGATGTGGTGGGTGTTAGCGGATTAGCATGTAAACTTTGATGGATCGCCTGAGGTGCTTTATGATGAGTTTTATGTACATGTATGAACAGCTCGCCGTAACTGTGGAGGCAAGGTAGATCAGACAGCAATTTGATTTAGATTCTGTCCTTATTGCAGCTAAATAAAAGCTAAATAAATAATAAAACACAAATCTACAGCAGTACAAATTGAGATATCCTTTACATTTGTGTTTTTGGAGACTTGCTAGCCCCTCCAATGTCCAGAACTGCACCAACCAAGAAAAACATCACATTACAAAATAGATTACTAGCGAGCATTTCAGACAAATTAGCTTTTTTTTCTCTCCAATTACCTGGTTTCCAATCTTATGGTGGATTCTTAATGGTTTAATTTGCAGAAACAATTACTTAGTGACCTGACCCTCTGACCTGACAGACTCAGGGGACCCCCTGTCGTCTCTGGGACCCCTCAAGTTAGGAACCACTGCATTAGATGCAATTAAGTTAGCAAGTTGTGATAATAATGTATCTTCTTCTATATAAACAAGACCAAGAGCATCATCTCTAAGTCAGGACTAAGCAAAGCAAAAATGAAATAAGATCTGGATTAACTTTTGTTACCTGGTGGAATATTCTTTATCTGGTGCTCTGTGTCTTATTGTAAATAAGAGCTTTCATTCTTTGCAATTCTATTATTTATTTTTTATTTTTTTGGTCCACCTGGATAATTAAAAGTTAAAGAAGTTAAAACTAAGTTAAAACAGTTTTTCAAAATTATTATCTTCATGTTTTTCATTTCTGCTGCTCATTAACTATGTTGCAAAACTGCAAGTTCCAAATTGTGGGACAAATAAAGGCTTATCCTCTAAGCCTTTTACTACCAATTTTAAAACTTTTTAGCTAAAACTAATTTTAAAGAAAACGTACAATAGTTTACCAAGTCGACCATTTGAAAAAATAACCACTGACTTGCTTGTAGGGCTGGGCAATCTGGGAAAAAACAATCACGTTTTTTCTCTTTTTTTTTTTTCTTCTTAGATTGATCAATCTAGATTTTCAACTTGATTTTGTATAAACTTTTCAAAAACAAATGAAAAGTGCCATGCATGAACATAAACAAAATAAAAAACTTTAATATGTCCCATTTGATAGATTTGTTTTCAAATTATATGTCAAACTTCTGCCTCAAAGTTTGACTTTTTCTCCAAACCATAATTTTTTTTTTGACAAAAGATGGATTTTTGATCAACCCTTGGTGGTGGGTTTTTTCGATTCAAAACCCACCACCAAATAATTGACAATTCTGACAATTTGATTTCATCTCAATCTCTCGATTTTTCATTAATTGGCCCAGCCCTCTTACTTGCTAAAGAAACTATCTTCTTGTTTTTTGTCATGAAGATTTCAAACAGAATCAAACCCATATGTGTCTAGTCTATCAGTGCTAATGTTTATAGCCCTGTCCACTTCCTCCAGGAGTCCATTTAGAAGTTGGTGTTTGATGTCAAATGACCAATGCGCACTTAAAAAAAGACACATAAAGAGGCGTCGGCTGATGTCATCTCCGGAGCCCAAAAACAGCTGCCTCTTATCTAAGTAAATGAAAATACATCAGTGCACAGAGCGTGGGCAGGTCGACTCAAAAGGATTCACATGAAACATCGGCTTTGGATCTGAAGTTCAGCAGCTACAAAAGTTAAAGTTAACAACATTTGCCAATATAATGATTGAACTATTCATGCTTTAAATGTGCAATTTGTGCAAAATGTATGTGCCATGTTACAATAGAAAATAAGACTGGCATCTTTTGGGCATGTTAGCAGCTCTGGCTTCCAATAAGAAAATTGTGGGTTCAGATTCGGAGGTCGGACCAGATCATTATCTCATGATCTCTCTGGATGGAGAGGATCTGTGTTCTTCCCGTGTTACCCTGGGTTCTCTCTGGGTACCCTGGCTTCTTTTCAAACATGCATGTGTAGCTCAACTGGCAATATTGTAAATTCTGCTCATGAATGAAAGAGAGTGAACGAATGATTGCCTTTCGGTTTCTGTTCCTGTGTGTAAACCGTGCAACAAAGGTGAAAATTCACTGGAATACTTTCACCTGCGACCCCTGACAGGAACCAGCAGTAGAAAATGACGATAGCTGATTTTCTTTCTTTGTTTTGAGAAAGACAGACAAAGATTGTGATCAATTCTTCCAATTTTGTTGACACAAACTGCAGAGGCGCCGCACAGGCTAAAAACTATCATAACCAAAATACAATGTGAATAGGATGTGAAGAGTGAGAGATAAAATAATATCCTGGCAAAAGTAGGTACAAACATTGTAAAAGTTATTGCTAAGACGCCTTATACTGAGTATTAGATTGCTGATGCAAATGTTTTCTTAGTCAGAAAAACTGACTGTATTACTCTGCTCTAACAGAAAAAGCTTGTTATAAGTCTACTTTTATTTCTGTGGGAAATTCCACTATTGCAACACATAGAAATAATTAAATAGTAAGAGGAAACCACGGTCAAGTAACGGTTTGCCATACATAAACAAAATAAATGTTAACTCTTGCTGAACAAATAATATTACAAATGTGCTTACATAAAGCACAAAGTTAGAATGTAAAACCAGTCGAAACCAGCTCTCACCAGCGCCAGTGTGGTGTCAAGATAGTCACACACACTGGGTTTAGTTACTGTTAGTTATGTACCAATCTTACCAAACTACCTACCTTATTGCAGAAGATAACAATTATTTGGTTAGATTAAGTTTAGGATTGGGGCTTAGAAAGGGGTTAGCAAAAATCATAAAAAAGGACAAGTATACTAATTTTAATGGGTGCCAACCTTGACGGGAAGTAAAAAAACAGGCACAATAATAATCCATTTTTGAAAATGTAACTATAAAACTAAAAAAAAAGTCCAATACTATCAAATGGTCTTGTACAGATCATATATATATATATCTTATATAATTTTATGTGTTTTAAGTAAGAGTTTCAATGCTGGCTTTGGCAATTTCCATACGGACTAAAGATGGAAATGAGTCAATTGCCAAAATCTGGCATATGTACATTATGTTCATTAATGTGCAATGTTCCTTTCTAAATAAATAAACACAAAAAGGATTGATTTCTAAAACTGCACAGACATTTTTTTTTTACAATCCACAAATAATCAACAGTAAATTGCTAAGTCTGAAGTTCTCTACTTTTCCTTGACATTTAGCATATTGACTTCTTCTTGTGTTTGAAACAGTGTGCTTCACGTATGAGAGATTTTTAAAGACATAACAACATTAACAGTGTTACAGTGTTTCTCTGAGGCAGAAGCAGCAACATTCTCACCGGAGCAAAACAACAATTCCTCAGGCGTTTCCTCACGCTTCACAAGTTTACTACAAAGTGCCACAAATCTCAGTGGGCCCTAAACACACTCACAAAAACTCCAAAACAAAGGCTTGCATACAAACATCATTCTTAACTATTTTACAAGCTGCATTTGGACTATTTTTGTGCTGAGAGAGTAAATAAATGATCATAAAACAGTTTGTAAGTGTGACTTCCTTATTTAGCATACTTTTCATTCACGCACACACTTTCACAGATCTAGTGAATGTGCAACAATATTTTTTTAGTTAGTTCTATGTATGTACGTACTTCTGCTGATCCATTAGAATGTTGTTTTAAACTCAATAATGTCTGCGTAATCTTGGTTATGTACAATAAAAGTTTACAACGGTGGGAAACTTTTGAGATGTGGCCTGAAGTTGTGGCGATAGATCTCAGAATGAGACAAGAACTAAGATTGAAATTGTTGCACTATCAAAGGCGAGCTGTGATTGATATTTGACCTTTCTGCTGCAGAGTGGAGCATCTTATCAGTGCATCTACAATGATCTTTGTCAAACCATGTAAACAGCTCTGCTCAGAGCAATGACAGAGGAGCACCTTAACTTCTCCTTCATTCACTAACTTTTAGCATGTTGTGCTAGCCTTCGCTAACAGATAAAACCCTGATGACTTTACCATATACAGTCTCCTATAGAGGGATTTTCGGTCGACGTTACTTTCTGCCCTACTGCACATGCGTTGTTCAGAAAGAACCGCTGTCCGTCTGCTTAGCTGGGGAAACTTCTTTGAATAAAACCTCGAAACTAGCTAGCTATTTTAATCAGGTCTGAACCGGTCTGACAGACGTCTTGTTTCCTGAAGCTTGAGACAGTTTTTCTTGCCGTTTTTTTACTCACCTAAATGTAACTTTGAAGGGTCGTAGGGTCAAATTTCATTCACAAATGTTGATTTAGCAGCATAAAAGCATAAATCACAGTGATAGTTAGCAGACAACAGTGCTTTTTTCCTGCTGTTTGTGTCTATGAGTGGCGACTCTTTCTGCAGGTTGGGTGCAGACGCATTGCCCGTGTTGATAAACAAAAAATCCCTCTATAGCAGGGCTAATCAACTTGTTTTAATTGGACAGTGACCTTTGGACCGGAGCGTTCGCACTAAATATTCTTGCTTAACCATGTAAAATAACTATTGCTGAAAAATAAAATGCAAAGACATTCGGACACTGCATCTACAACAAGACTAGACACTAAAAAAGCTCATTTATTACAGACCTAGAGCATGATGTTTCCTTATCTGGTTATGATATCCAGAAAATTGAATTATTTGCTGCCGACCAAAAGCAGTGATTTTGTATTTAAGAAACAACATTCTGTTCAGTCTCACTTTGAACAGCTCATTTAGTGCCTTGAAAATATAGTAAGTGTGAAGACAATATTCTCTTTCAAAGCAAAAGAAAATAGAGCCACTGTGGCCCCTGACCTATTCTGCTAAAGTGAACAACTCTTAAACTATAAAGCAAGCTTGAACACTACATTATTTCACAAGGAGAGAGTAACACACACAAAACACTTGTTTTTCTGTGTCTCCATTTCCAGCATAATAAAAAGACAATAGCAACACAATGATGCTTTCACTGAGGTAGTTTTGACACCTGGAAGTAGTTTGAAGCTTAAGTAGGAAGTAAACAAACATTCTCCATCAGCGTTTGACCAATTAAAACACAGCAAACACTAAAGACACCCAGAGAGCCAGTGACTGCAGCTGTGTGTGCGGAAGAACCTGAAGCGTTTAGAGCACCACAGACCAGAGAGGTGTCAGCGTGGTGCTAAGAGAGCCTGAGAGGGGGCTGGGACTCACGTGAAGTTTAGCTGGGGATGGTCTCAAAGGTCTAATCTCACACTGCAGGCTGTGGGCCGGTCTCTGAGCTTCAGTAAACGAAGGATCACAGTGGGGCTAATCTGACATGGGAGATTCCACAGGTTATTACAGAATGTGTTCTTAAAGTGTTAAATCTACTAATGCTGTTTTAGTCTCACAGGAGATGCAAAACAAACCAGGGCTGCTTCAATTTATTATGCTCCTACTATGCTTGTTTTATGGTTATTTTGTATGTGAAAAAAAAGAATAACCACATCACTCTGATTTTAGTTGATCTCCACCAGCTTCCAGTCAAATTTAGAATCAATTTTAAGATTGTTTTATTTGTATTTGAAGCTCTCAATAGATACAGTCGGCATCAAAGGCCACACCCACTTACGAACCTCCGAGGGGGAAAGTGAATCAGAACAGTTTTATCACTCACTGCTCAAAAAATACAACTGCAAATGTGGACTTTAGGGGATATATTGTGTCAAATACAGACACGAAGACCTGGGGATAAATGAAGTGATTCAACCTCATATAAATATACAATGCTAACGGTAGCTGCGAGCTAAATACTAGTGTGATGCTAGCACCGCCTGGCGTCTTTTAGCATCTTTTTAAACTTTCGGATTACTTTTCTGACATAACGCCACATCAGTAACCTCTATTTAAAGGTCTTCGCAGGTGTTCCTCTCAATATTTATTAGCAATGCCCCCTTTTCATCTTAAAACCAAAAGCGGTTGTGCTTTTTTGTTCTGTAGAAGCACCTAAACTATGGAACTATCTCCCTCTACATAAAGACCTCCACATCTATTGAACAGTTTAAATCCCTGTTAAAAACTTATCTTTTAGATCAGGTTTTTGTAAACTGTATTTGTATAATCCATTTATTTTCTTTTAATCTTATTTATCTATCTGTATGTTTTACTTGTTAAACCTATTATTACTGCTATATCTCTTTCATCATTGTTATTATTTTTTGAAAATGTATTTGTGTGTGTAACTTAATGTGAAGCACTTTAGTACAACTCTGTTGATTTTAAATGTGCTATATAATAAAGTGGCTTGCCTTGGCTCATTCAGTCAGTGTTTTTTTTTCACTGTCGTATTTAAGCAGTTGCGTAAATTCAAGCAGAACTACCACTACATTACTTCTATATGAAAGAAAAGACACATAAGAAAACTGAATCAAGTCACCAAGCCTAGATAAAGACATTTTTGGTGATAAAGAACACTCACAACTAAAGCAAAACCAGTGCACTCAGCTTAATTAGAGCTTTCTGGAAAAAAAAAAAAAAATGTCTTGATACACCCCCTATAATGCCCATTATTACAGCTAAGTACGCTGCTCCATCAATTATGACACGTGCTAATGCGGGCCTCACAGTAAGAGCCAGCATGTTCAGTGGGCACAAATAGCTTTGTAGCTCCCTCCCACTCAGATATTAATCTTCCCAACAGACACCTGCAAATGGACAAACAAGATCTGTGGACAAACCAAAGCTCATCTCATACATACACTTTGAATGTGGAAGGTATAGGAATTTTAAATCTGATATTTGATATTCTGGAATGATTCTTTGGGTGAATGGTCTATCCCTGAGATAAGTCCAGGGTGCTCCCCTGCCTAAGGTCTAAAGTCACTGGATAGGCTCCAGTCACTGGACCCCTAATGGGAATAAGCGGTAGAAAATAAATGAGAACATTGATGGATGGTTCTGTCATTTTTCCCTATGATGTTTGTAAATATTAGTTTATAAGCTATAGTTACAACCAAAATAAATACATATTGATGTGAACCATGTGTCGAAAGATTTAGGAGAGGAACTTGTCAATTTAAGACCTAAATTATGTTTGCAGTGTGAAAATCATCTATCCCACTCTTAAGTTGTGGACAAACAAATCAGACTTAAAACCATCTAGTGTGCAGAAGGCTTAAGTTGGACAAAGTTGATAAACAATGGATCTCATGCTTGCATTTATTTTTTTTTACTGTGCACGATGAAGTCAAATACAGTCAACTGTATGTCAGCGTTAGCAATATTTGGAAATCAACTTTCAAACCAAAATATTGCAGTCATGTCAATGTGCTTTTTGAATCAGGAAGTCCAAGACTAATGAGCTGTCAGTAAATGCATGTAGCTTTAAAATGTAGCTTTTGTTTGTTTGTAAAATGGAAGAGATTAAGTCTGCTAAGCTTATGTTCTAGAAATTACTACCAAAAGCAAACTGGAAATGCTCAATAATTCTTTGTTATTCATTTGTTCTCCAAATCACCCAGCCCTATTTCAAATGTATCATTTTTGTTTAACTTCATTTTCTTTTGATGACCTACAGATTCATATATCACTGATGTTCTTGAACTACCTCTGGCTATGAAGCAATTCTCTCTTTGTGAACGGTGAATGGACAAATGAAGGCTAAAGCAGGATCAAAGCCAGAGCAAAATCAGGCTAATAATGAGAGTAAGTAAACCGTGACTGAAAGTGACTCCAGAGGAAACCAGTAGAAGAAGCTCTAACCTATATAAATGATGGCTCCGTTCTCTCTTTTCAGCTCTGGATCCGTTACATAAAAGAGCTTTAGTAATTGTCCATCACTGTACATTACCACAGCAAAAAGCCATTTCCTCCTCCACACTGTGTGACACTCCTGCTCCGCTCATTCACTCACCACTTTTCTCCTCCCTCGTCTTCCTACCTTTCCCCTTCTCCCTATCTCTGCTCTCTTTCTTTCTCTCCCTGTATCTCTGTCTGTTTTTCTCTCTTGTCTCTCCTCGTGCTATTCGACCATTGTAGGGCTGGAGTTGAAAAAAAACAACTGGTCGACAAAATCCAAACTCAGTCAATCAATTAGTCCAGTGATTTTCAACCAGTGTGCCTTGAGATAGTGCCAGGCGTGCCTTAAAAAATGTCAGTTTTAAAATGCAATCTATGAAATCCAATTAAACAGATTTAATTTAATAATTTACCATTTTAGAGCTTTTGTAACATTTTCACTAAGGATTAACCCAACCATCATTTACTAATTGAATGAATAATTTAAAGGTGCACAATGTAACTTCTCCAACAAAAGGTTTGGTCACTATTTTGAACATGTTCCAAAGTAAAACAAAAACATCTTTAACATGTATTTCATCAATTACAGAAGACAGAAGACAGACAGACAGACAGACAGATCCGTAGCTCTGACCTAACAAATTAGGAGGATTATTCCAAGCACATTAGTAAAAAAGTTAGATAGTGCCCAAAGAAATTTGAGTAGGTGGTGTATCGCAAAAAAAAAAGGTGTATTGTGACTCCAAGACCACATTGTCCCAAGACCAAGACAAGACCAGGACTGCAGTTTCTCAAGACCAAAACAAGACCAACTTTGAAGTTTAAACATTTAGTATGATCTTATTGTGCAGAGCTTATAAAAAAAACTGCCTGGGACAGGTTCCTGGCTTCCTGGTGCAAGCTTAGCAAGTGTAGTGGTCATGAAATGTATTCTCGGGTGTCCGAGACAAGACTGAGTTCAAGACCAAGTTCAGGATAAGACCCGAGACCAAGAGAGTCCAAGCCGTGGTGACAAGACCAAGACAATACATTAATTATAAAAAAAAGTGGTTACTTTGTTTACTTTAATTAATTGTAACCCACATCTTGAACAAGACTAGACCACAAATATGAACGTGACTTAACCAGGACTTTAATATCTTAACCATTTAAATAGGATAACAAAATCTGGTTCAAATTATCCATACAAGTCTTACTTAATATTCTTGGCCCAGTTTCATCATGCTAGCTTAAACATACTGCTTAGTGGACTATATTTGCCCCCGGGTCACTATTTGAGTAACCCTGAACTGAACTGCAGCAGTGTCAGCAGCAGCAGCACTGATAATCAAGTGTGTGAGAAGGAGGATTAGACGAAGCGTTGAGCATCCTCCCTACGGTCCGAACGAGCGCTCATGTCTCCCTCAGGAACCCAACTGTGAGTCTTCACCTCCTTCCAGCCGCTATCTACCGTGTCACTCTGCTTTTTGGCCCCGAGGAGGCGATGGTGAAGGGGGCGACCACTGGCTCCTGGGGACTCTCGTTTCATTTCCTCATGCTGGTCTGTTTATTCTCAACTGCCGGCTGAGGAAACTTGACAATCCTCACCAGGGGAGACGCACAGACAGGGAGAGAGATGGAGAGGGCATGGATGGAGAGAAGAGAGGAGGATAGACACGCAGACTCTTCCCTGTGGTATGACAAAAAGATGACAGCTCGCCTCTCTGGAAATCCTCTGGCCTCTCCGGGATAAAACTTCACTTGTCAGACATGGCTAACTAGGCGGCCCCAGGAGAGATGCAGAGAGCTTGTCAGGTTGGCAAAAGGTCAGCGTGGCATGCCAAAGCGAGTGACAGGGGAGAAGGACTGAAATCAAACAAAATGGTCACTTATGTGTGTTTGACTTCGTTAGATGATGTCAGACTGGAGTGTTTATAATTTTTTTTTTTCATTTTGCGATTCAATTTGACTTACAGTATTTTTAAGATCTTAAATGATTACAGAAATCACTGTGCTTTAGAAAAATGTTGCTTTAAAACAGAAAGTAGAAATTCAACAGTTGGCAGTAGGCTGGGAATAGGAAAAATGCATATCTGATATAATCTCGATACGAAATATATATCTCGATAAATGACATTGTTCATTGTTTTTCCAACCCTATATCTGCTGATTAGAAAGTAGAATTGAATTTATTTGAATAATAATGTGTATGTTGTGAGTAAAACTAATAAAACTTAATGATTGCATAAACCATTTAAAATTGACTTTACAACAAAAGAAATTGATCTTATCATTCTCTGTGACTTTTCTCTTTACTGCTTTTCATCAATTTCATGAGGTCTTTTATACACAAAATTAGAAATCTCGATATTTACATATGCCGAAATTTATCTCTTGTCCAGTAAATATCTCGATATATGATATATCGATATCCAGCCCCTTTTGGGGTAGTTATTGTGAAAATACATTCACACTATTTATTTTGTAAAGTTGTTAGTTACAATGCACTTACTGTATCAAGTAAATTATTGTTGCAATAGTGAATAAATCAATATAATAGGTGTGATTTATGGAAAGTTAAAGAACAAATGAGTTTTTGGCTAAAGACATAAATCAATCATAGAAATACAAACCCTGCTGATCTCAGCTTCTGAGCTTTGACAGACTAAAACATGTTTGTCAATATTTCACTTTTAAGTATTTTGTTATTAACTGTGATTATGAAGTATTTTGATAGTAATGTGTTGCTAACAAATAAGTTGTGCAATATTGTAATTCAACAACAGTAAGACAAAACAGAGCAACTTAGTCAATTTGACGAGCTTGGAATTTATAGCTTAGATCTAAGCTTTGGCATTTGCTTCTCTGGATATTTTTGGTTTGGTGAAAAAATGTGAAAATGTTTTAACTTTTCTTACTCATTGTTAAGTATTTTGCAAAACATTAAAACAAACCTCTAGCCAAAAGTCAAGTTATGTTTTGACAAACTTCATACAATTGCCAAAAAGCCATGTAAAGTTAAAGTCCAAGTAAAAGAAGGTAAAGGTTTGAGAAGTCTTTATAAAGAAACGGACACCTAGTCCTTTTATCTTAAAAAATACCATTAAGGCTTTGTTTCTAATCTGTGGAGTTTGTCTGTGTGTATCTTGAAAGCCTTGATGAAAGGCGAACACTGCATCCCCACATTTTTTTTCTAAACTGCAAAGCATCTTACAGGAAGGATCCAGTGTACCATAAACTTCCAGTAGATGTAATTCCACATGAGCAGAACCGCCGTGAGAAGAACAACCCATTCAAACGCACCTCAGCTGGAAAAGAACCCGGAGTCAGCTCTATTTAACATATGGGCTCACGCTCCATTTACATCCTAAAATAACTTTGTAATTTTGTAGCCGGGGCAATTGAACAAAAGGTGGTCCGACCGGCACACCTTTTTAGCAGTAACAATCAGCACAATGTCTCTCCGAGGTGCTCCAGCTGTGTGCGGGCTCATTAAAGAAATTAGAAGTGGAAAACAGTCCAGTGGCACCAGCTCAGCACTAACTCCAGACCAGACACTAAAGAGCGGGCCGAATTAAACAAAGAATGAATGCTATTAACTAACAAACTGCTACGACGAGGGGAAGTCGTCCATTTGCGCTGATTTTATTAATGAGCCAGCTCACGTTTTGCACGCCAGGCCCAAATGCTTTGTTGGAAACTGTTCAGGGTGAAAAAATTAACTGGAAATGGCAGTGTGGTTCCAAAACGAGAAATATTTTGGCACATTTTGTGTTTTTGTGAGGAAAATAATGGATTATAAACAAAAATTGCTCTAATTTTAGAAAAAGCTCAATTATTTTAAAGGGCCACTTTGTTGGGGAGTCTGTAATGGCTTTGCTTAGAGAATGTTACACAGTATAGCTTTAAAATTTCTTAGGCCAAGTTAAAAGTCAAATCTATGGAGAGTGCCCCTTCACTAGAACAAACAGCCCAGATTCTGAAGAAAACGTAGATATTTTTTAGCTTTTCCTAACATATTTATCTAAAAAAGGTTCTCATCATACATTTTTGACATTTTGTTGTATATCTATGTTTTTTTTTGTTCCAAATAAGGCATGTTTTTCAAGGTGTTTGGAAGAAAAAAAAAGATAGACAGATGTAACATTAAATGTCACTAAAAGTTAGAGCTTTTCAGATGTGAAAACAGAACGTCAATGAACCACTTAATTAAGTTTTACATTGGGTTTTATAATGAGAAAACTGTACATTGAGTATATGTTAATATTAGAGATGCTCATTTATACCCAATGCGTTCTAAATCTCATATTTCTTGACCTTGATGTGTTTAAAAGCAAGTGCAAGTTGAGTGGTGTCAACATGCTTGAGCTAGTCAAACATAAATAAGGCACTGTCGTATTTTAGGAGTTGTAGGTTAGACACAGTCAATAATTTTTGCCCAAATAGATCTTCGACAGTTTGAGGACGGACAAAACCAAGTATAAGTTAATAGAAAAATAGCATAGGAACTTTAAAGGCTGTATGGATGATTTTCTAAAATATTCGTTGTCAAAAACAGTTGTAACAGTCTTGTACTTATGGTAAACAGAAAAAAATAATTATAAAAATATATCAACTATAGACATGGCATGGCCTGTAAAACATCGGCCAATAGAAAATAAGGTACCTCATTATCTGAGAACCTGTTTACCTGTAGATCAAACCATCTTTTTCCACGTGAAAGTACCAAGAACTAGTCCCAACATTCCTCCAGCCCCTGTTTAGTCAGAAGAACTACCCTGTCCTCATGTCTGTGTTCACACAGGAGTAGTTTCTGAAAGTGGTCTAACTGCCTTTAACATCAACATCTGTTTAGTCTGGAACATTTAAATAAGTCATTTGGTGTTAGGAAAACAAAAGTTGTCATTTTTTTATTTCACATAAAACTATGATTTACAAAACCTAAAACATCACTGAAATGAACAATATTACCGGTATTCACTATAATTCCTAGTATAGTTAAGCCACTAGTTACAAATGTAACAATTATATTTGCTTTTAAAACATTTTCTTAAGAATAAGAAAAGTATTTTAAATGTAAGAATGTATAAAACATGTTTCCAACAAAGTTAACATTGTAAATGTGCTTGTGTCACCAAAAGGTTCCTGGTAGAACTGAAAAGAACCTGCCCCAGAGCAGGAGTTCAAAAAGTCCCTAAAGTGTGGCCCCAGTCCATAGTTCTGCTCTGTGTGAACACTCCCAAAATGGGGACTAGAGCTAAAAAAGTACTGGAAACTGGAAAAAAAAGTTCCTACAGTGGGAAAAGGCCTTATGTCAGAGGTTCTCAACCTTTTTTCCTCAAAGCCATGACTGAATGCAAGACTTGTAGGGAGCCCCATGTTTACCATTATTGACCATTACTAAAGGAGTGTGGCTTTGTTACTTTTTGTGGGATACTTGGTTTTGTGGGATACTTTTCATAGTTTTGTCAAAACCTTGTATCTAGAAAACATACCACATGACAAAGCCACAGTCCAACCTGAACATACATTACCCAAGATGCATTGTGCCTTTGTATCAAGCCTCAACAATTTACATTTTAAAGATTTGTTTGGTTTCTGGCTGCTTTTTAACCCAGCGTGTGATTTGCCCTGTCTCCCAAATACATATTTTCCTGTGACAAATGGTGCGATTTTCCTGGCTGTTTTACAAATAACAGGGTGAACACTGGTGATTGGTATATTGGCACGTCAGCTATCCTAAAATCACTGCGCACGTGTGAGGAGTGTTTGTGGTGCAGCCAGGTTCGGTGCCGCCCTGGGACGAGGTGGTGCAGTGTCCCCGTCTGTCACATCTCATCAGGCCAGTTTACATCGCCGTCGGCAACGCAGCCCAAACTGACCACTGAGTCAACTGACAGGTCCGCTTAGCGTCCAGCGGGTTTAACTTGGACTCAACGACGCAGCCATGAGATTAAGACGATTTCAGACATTCATGCAGATATGTGCTGTCACTGGTAATATGCAGATACAGTCATATGTTTTTCTGGAAAAGAATGAGGACATGATATGATAAACAATTTAAAGTGAAAAAGCATCTACAAAATTCTGTCACAAAAGAATGCTAAAACCATTCTTTGGAAAATTATTTAGTTTATGTCTAAAATAACATTTTCATAGAAACAAGCAGGATAAGGCCCCCCACCAGCCATATTTGGTTTAGATATAAGCCTACTCAATGAAAGGATTTTTCATAATATTCTTAGTCCAACAAAACCATAGTCTATTTTTTTAAAGGTTCACAGTAACTTTTCAGAAGGGTTATACTTCTTGTTTCCATAATGAATGGAAAATGGAATAGGCTTTGTGCAGCTGGCTTGTTTTCGTTCAAAATAGCACATCCTGTACATACAAGCATTTCCTGTTCAATTCATTTCGATGAGATTTTCACTACATCAGTTTAAAATGAATATCTACTGTACTTTTTAGATCAACAGTTGTGGTGAATGTTACAGAAAACACGTTAAAGACTTTACAAACAAGATGAATATTTCATCATTGAACACTTTTAACTGTTTTTAGTCAATAACATGTCTTGCCTCTTGATCTTCATTAAGATTAACAATTACTTCTTAGTTGAAATATGATGAAATATTATAGGTTAAGCTTATGTATCTATGTATACATGAGTCCTGCGGAAATGTTACACAACACACTTAAGTATTGTTGCTGTGTTTGGTCTTTTTTGTCTTATATATTTGATATATTATTTTTTTTTCCTTGCTATTCTTGTTTTTTTAGGCTTTCTAGAGGAAAATGTATCATGTTTAATTCTTGTTCTTCTTGAACTCCGTGTTGCAACACTGAAACTGCACTATTGGAGATCAAATAAAGGCTATTTTTGTTTTTGTGTATGTGTATGTTACCAGTAAACATGAGCACAATGAAGAACTATATAAGAACTTTATTTGATTATCTGATTGTATTTATTTATAAGAAATAATGTTGAAACAGTCTGATATTTGTCCGGGTCATGTCAGGTCACAAACATACCTTTGATGAAGTGTAAATATGACAGACAAAGATCAGCTCAAACAAAGCCAGTCTTGGATATAAATGTACTCTGACAGTGTTCTGGATGATGATGACCAAAACCTTGACAAGTGACCCAAAAACACACTCTGGGGTTGGAAGTGGGGTGCAGGGAAAAACATTATGATTCCAGCTTCATACTGCCAAGTAAACAAATAAGACGGTATCTACTCTAACCCTAACTCTAAACCCTTTTTATGGACATAACAACACATGTCTATGGGAGTAATACATGTAGAAAAACTGCCTAAATATAGCAAAATGCTAAAATATATATTTTTACAAATTATCTGGAGCTTAAAACAGTTTTCATTTTGGACTGGAAAAATACTGCTTTGACACAATACAATAATTTTTTCTTGTAATTGTGTCAAAATAAATTGACGCATGATTATTTTTATCGCCCTTCCTGCGCACTTGTGCAAATATCAGCACTAGCTGCGTATGTGCTTGTGTGTCACCACGGTTTGCCACCACTCTCCAGCGCTTTTTCGTGTTGCGTTTTCACAGTACTAGTGCTCATTTCCTAACTTACATTTTCTAAACACTATGTAACTTTTCTGGTGGTAGTTGCATCTGTGAAATCCAGATCAAATATCTAATCAATATAATCTGTCTCCATGAAAAAAATAAGCAGATGAACACCTACAAGGTCAGATCGGTGGAGAGGTGACCACATGCAGTAAAAATCTACACTTGTAAGTAGTGTAATTTTGAGCTATAAAAACATCTGAAATTAAATACATACATTGCTATAACCAGACAAAGCAAATAGCGGCCATAAAAACTTCATCTTTAAACACAACTTCAAATACACGTGTAAATCAAATCATACAAATGTGAATTGAATTATTTAGCCAGTGGACACTCAATCCTGTGTCTTCTTTTTTAAGAATCAAAAAATCCTCAGACAAATCACTCGTTTCATAATTGATTCAAGTAATGGCTGAGATCTGGGTGTTTTTGACAACTTTACAAAGCTGCCTATAAAATTGTGAAAGTCAAAACACTAAGTCATAACTCTTTTCTTGTCAGACGAGTGAATAAACATCTGAAATAGTCCATCTAAAACGACAGCGCTGGTGTAACACAAAAACACCGAGGTCAAACACAAAGGAAAACAAGCAGCTGCACTGTTTACTGCCTGGGCCCTGGGGGAAGGAGAGGACCCACATGTTATAGCACATTTAGAACGTCCTCAACTTTGACTAAATACAATAGTTCTGTACACCTACGTAAAAGGGTCTTCAATCCTCAAAATGTGAAGAATAAACGAAATACGCCTCGTAGCTAGCATTTCCAGTGATAAGACTCCAGCTCTGTCCTCAGTTCAATAACAAGAGAGGAGCTGTACCTGGAATGACCCTCGCTGCCAGAGTTAGACTCAAAAAGACCCAAAATACTCTGTTCTGCTTCGTCATAACTGCAAAACAACCATGCTTTTCTACCAGAAGGTCTATGTCTTGAATTTTCAGATTTCAATTTTATCAATTAGTTGGCAATAGCGGATTACAAATGCATCACAAGAAACGTAATTAACTTTGAGAATAAATTAAGTGTTTTCTCTGTTTGGGGTTATAAAGGTGGTCAGCAGCAAATTTGTAGTGAAATTTACAAAATTATAAAAGTGTCTCTGATTTGGACTTTATTTGCTGGATTAATTCTTGTTGTAAATATAAATTACATG
Organism: Mugilogobius chulae; assembly: GCA_038363315.1. NCBI lineage: Eukaryota > Metazoa > Chordata > Actinopteri > Gobiiformes > Gobiidae > Mugilogobius > Mugilogobius chulae. The sequence goes on along the minus strand of CM076407.1, from coordinate 32,245,921 downwards.
TTCACATGAAGTGGAAAGGAAGGAAGGAAGGAAGCAAGGATGGAAGGAAGGAAGCAAGGAAGCAAGGATGGAAGCAAGGAAGGAAGGATGGAAGCAAGGAAGGAAGGATGGAAGCAAGCAAGGAAGGAAGGAAGCAAGAAAGCAAGGAAGCAAGCAAGCAAGAAAGAAAGAAAGAAAGGAAGGAAGGAGGGAAGGAAGGAAAAGTCCAGGTGTGATGATTAATTTCAAAAGGGAAATACAATCATAAACCTAAAAGAAGTGTCTACACTGGTATAACATTTGTAAAATGTTTTAGTAAAATTAGTCCATCCTGTTGAAGGCACAGCTTGAAACATATACTGAAATTATCTAACTACAAGAGTTTATCACTGCGTGAAAACTAAAGTTATGCTGCTAGATCAACATTTCTAAATAAAATGTGACCCTATGACCCTTATAAGTTACATTCAGGTGAGTGAAAAAACACTGTTTCGAGCTTCAGGAGACAGACGTCTGTCAGACCGGTTCAGACCTGATGAAACAGCTGCTCTCATCCCCTTTCGTTGTTTTATTCATTGAAGTTTCCCCATGTAAGCAGATGGAGAGGAGCTCTTTCTGCATAACGCATGCGCAGTAGGGCGGAAAGCGACGTAGATCGATAATCACTAAATGTGCAATAAAGCAAGATAATAAACAATATTTAAAATAGAAGCATGTTGCTATGGTGATTTTATAAAACACACACTATAATTATTCTTCCCCGCCCACTTTTCTTGGCAGCACACTTCCCGTTTAGCTCTGATACAGTAACTAACATGCTAGCTTGCCTGATCTCAAATTTATATTATGACGAGAAAAAAAATAAACCCAGCGGACTTATCAACACAGCTAAACCACAAGTGTGTTGCCGAGAAAAGTGGGCGGGGCAGAATAAAGTGAATAAATATACTGTATATATTAATAACAAAGAAAGTTGGATGTTTTTCAAAAAGGTCAAACTTTTCTGTACTCTCTCACCCAGAGCTATGGATGACAACAACTGAGCTGCATTGGAAATGAAATTTGGAAATCCCAATACAGCAAATAGGTTGGCCTTATTTTGTATTATGTGTTGATGTCATTAGGGAGGGCAAGAGGCACTCTTTCATGAAATATCTAAAAAATATTAAATATATTTCTTCACTAATTAAAAACCTTGACTAGACCCATTAATTTGACCTGTATTCTATCTGATTTAAATATGATTGGCCAGTAGAATGTTATGATTTCACAGAAACAGACCCTATTCACTAAAAAACAGATCATGACAGAAATAGAATTATAATTCTACCATTTTTCCTGGAGCCAGTATTGTCATTTGAAAATTTGTATTGTCAGCATTGTCATTTGAATATTATTAATTCTTGGTGAGTTTTCTAAAACACATGTCTCTAAACGTTCCCATAAGCGAACATGTGCGCGCTGTAACGTTGGGTCAGTCCCGCCTGAGCAGAGGTGCCAGAGATCAAGTGATGCCATCATGCGTTAATGACAGAAGTCCGCAGGCCACGAGCACAAGCCTGATTTATCCTCACAGACATGAATGATTCATGGAGACGAGAGGGAAGAGGCCACGTGGTTCTGCTGCTGCTGCTAAACACACTGGAAAAAGGTTCTCCAAAAAACACTGATGAATTATTTTCACTGGTAGAAGTAGAAGTAAATTATGTGTTGTAATAAGTAAAAATACGAGCAACTACAACACAAACTGCCATTACTAACTTATTACCAGTTAAAAAAAGTACAAATATTAGATTATTTGTAATATTAGTTAATATCTAAAACACAGATCTTTTATCAATGTACCTATTCAGGAGGAGATCAGTCCTGAGTCTGACTACGTTTAATTATGTTCTCTTAGTTCACCAAACTTTACTTGTTGTTGGGATTGTGGCTATGCTGTTAGCATACCAGCACATCTCGCTCCTGTTAAAAGAACATAAAACATGTCAAGGTAAACTTTTCAGAGGCTAAGAATGCATTAGGTAAAGCAAGTGGACTGAAGTAGGAAGCATAAAAATCATTGTGTGCATCTACATTTTTAAGGAAGCGACAATTGGGTATAGATCAGGGCTATTCAAAAAAACGGCCCGCGGGCCAAATGTAGCCCATTAAGCAATATGATGTGGCCCACCATGGTAAAATGGGCCAAGAACTGGACCACAATGTAAAGAAACACTCCATATCTGATTTACAGTGAACACTGGTGGGTATACAGCAACATAATGACCCATCATAAGTGGGCAATGAACTGGGCCACAGTTCTTGGTTATCTGGTATTCAGTAGCTTGCAGTACTTTTAATCCAACTTAATCAGCTACAATGCCACTGATATTTGTTTTGATCAGTTTTGTTCCGGTTCACAAATTGTGCTCTAGGCCTGTTCCAAACTGTGGTTCATCCCTGAATTAGCACCTAGAGACCTAGATGTTGGATTAACTTGGTCTTTATCTGTTGTTCTGATTTTCTGTTCTAGTTTTGATTTATCTCTGCTAGTTAAGAATGTTAATTTAGACTTATTTTCACTTTACTAAACATAAGTTCTTGGGGCAGTTCTATTGTTCAGTCCACAGACCATAGTCCTTTGAAAAATCTGGCCCGCTGTAAAATAGAAATGAATAGCCCTGGGGTAGATCGACCGCAAAATCATATGCAAACCAAAATATTGAATGTTCTTTTTTTTTTTTTTAATTCACCGCATTGTTTTTTTACTTAATGCATTCTGAGTATCAAATTGTTCACCATGAAGTGTTTGAAGCTTTTTTCACAGCTGTGATGAGCGAGATGTGTTGGTATGCTAATTACGGTTAGCTAACAACAATACAATGTTCTGGATTGGAGTAAACAAACACAGTATTAGACAAAGACAGGACATTGCAAACTAATTTCACCTGCATAATCAAAATATCTGTGCTGGGAAAACAGATTTTTTTATTGCAAAAAACAACAAGTATAGCCCCTTTAACAACGCAAAAGTCATGCAGTACAAGCAGGTTTGGGTATATTCATTTTCTGTCGCTTTTCCTCACTGTCCATCGATCGACCACATCCTCTCTCCTTCCTTTTCTAATCAAATGAAAATCCTAAATATGGAACTTACTGTAAGCTAAAATGAATGACCTCATCATCTCAAATCAATTAGTCCATCCATCAACGTTCGTCTGCAAGTCTATAAGCCGACTCTGCAAAGGCAGGAAGGGACTCTGCTTTCAGACAAACTTCAGCCATTTGTCAAAGAAAATACACATTATTATATCCTATTTTGTAAGTCGGCTTGTTTTAATGATAGTGATCAACTCAAACATAGACTGCATGTGTGTTTTCTGAGGGAGATGCGTACAATTAAGGACCTCTGCAGCACTTTACAAAGAATAATGTAACTATGTGCTCACTAAACCTAGATAGATGGACTTGTCCCATAGGAGTCATGCATGCTGGGGAAACTTTGATACAAATGTTTGTAGTTATGATTAAAGTGGATTCAAAGGAGAACATACCACCTCAGTTAGAAGTGACGCTTTACTGTATACGGCTCAATCAACTTTTTTTGTTTTTTTTTGTTTTGTTTTTTGGACTGCTGTGTACTGTCTGAATTGATTAAGTATTTTAGCGTAATGACTGGCTGTGCTGGGGTGTTTCAGACTATTTTTACTTTGCTTTCTCTACAAAGATGTTCTTATGAAATAATTGCAGCAAAAAAACAAGTCACAAAACTACACAGTTTTCACTTAAATAAAGAAGGTATATCCTGAGTGTGAGCACTGCTGTGGATGTGCTTGGTCCAAACAGTCACCTAACACCATCCCAGAGGCTGACCTCCCCTCCCCCGATGCCCCTTACACAGCAGCATGCCCCGGTCGCTCCAATCTGCTCAATAAACAAGCCTGGGTGGACATAGACAGTGGATAATGGTTCACCTGGAGGTGACAGCAAAAGAAAACAGAACTCTTTGCATAACGAATGGAGATAGAGATAAGCTTGCCCCAGCACTTAAGAATCAAGATAAAAGATTATCCAAACATGTCTAAAACTGGAGACATTTTCTTCTGCCACAGAGCTCTGCATTAGTGCATTAGGCTGTGATCATCACTTACAGCTCAGCACATTATTGTACCTCACTTCAACTAAATATTATGTGCATTCTTCAAGTGCACAAGTGGCTCTCCTTTAAATTGTAATGCTGATTTTGAAGGGCTGCTCAAAGTGTGGTCAAATTTAAATAGTTGTTTAAGGCAATGTTTTTAATGGAATACAGTTGCTTTGACTCACATCTCAGTTGAAGTGCTGCATTAGGCTTAGAGCTCACATCCCGTACAGATAACATTATGTAAGAAATGGTAGAAGGCTCAGACGAGGTTAGTAGCCTGTGGCTATATTAGCCTGAGCCAGGCTGTACAACACAACTTTACATGTGCTGCTGTTTGAAGAAGAGCCCAACCTGAGAGCGATTTGTTAGGGAGGTCTGGTTAAAGCTAGAGCTAAATGAGCCTAGCTTTGGTCCGAATGCTAATGAGCTGATCCCTCCTGAATGGAGACATCAAAGGCAGAGGCTCACTCACTAGCTCTCTCTCTCACTCCCTCGCTCGCCCGGGTGCAGGCTGCTGCTATCATTACACAGAGTGGGATCCTGTATTAGAGTGTGGGGGAGAGAGACAACATGATGTTTACATTAGGTCTATTCTTCTGGGACTGTGCTGCATCCAGCCATGCTGTGACACACATCACACCAGCAACCTGCTACGCACATAATTAGCCTCTATTCACAAAGGCCTCATTTGGCATGCTATTATCAGAGATCATTGTTATTTCCTCTATGTATATGCGGGATCCCTCAGAGACGAGCATGTCTAGCACAGATAACTGGGCTATTTTGGTTAACTCAATTTGTGTACACATACTGAAGACATGCAAGTAAAGAACCATTCCCACAAGTCATTTCTAAGGAATTAATAGAATAAGAGAGTCTTTGTCTTTTAAATTACTGTTATGAGTTTTTTGTACCTTTGAACTGGAGAAGCCTTTTAGACTTTTACTTTCTTTACTTAGACTTCAGTGTTGACTCACTTTTGCCTTATCAGAATTTATAATCTGTAAATGATATCGCATCGCTGTTCAGTTTAATGAGGCTTGGGACATCTAAATAAATGGCAAATAATCTTAAGACTGAATTAAATCACATTGACTGTTGGTTAAATGACTAAAGGTCTGTAGTCTGGGAGAACCACAGCGGTCTAAGTCATTGCAGTGCTGCTCACACAGCTCAGGTGTGGAAGACCAGTGTGATGGATGAGAGGGCTGTGGAGTTGCCCCTCAGTCCAGCCCTGGAAAGACATTTGGGAGATAAGCAGAGGCCCCACTTCTCCCACATCAATCCTCACTGCCACCACACAAGGAGGTCCTCACATGCCAAACCACACAGCAAGCTTTGACTTACAGTTTTACAAAACATCTTCAAGTGATAAAGGAAAAAAAAAAACATATGATAAGGTCATGTTGAGCTTTTTTCTGGATTGGAAAATAAAATACTTTTGCTTTGAGGTGAACCCTGCAGATCAGTCTACATTGTGCATCATTTTTTTTCCTAGACTACTGTGTTACTAAAACTTATTTTATGATTAAATGTATTACATAATCAAACATAAACTAGAACAGGAAGAAATAATAAAGAATGCCATTATTCATTCAGAACCATTATGGTTGAGCTCAATCTCACAGAAATGTTTACTATGCAAAATGAAATCCATATGTGCACCACACAATTTCTCCCTTTTTGTACATTATTTACGAATATCAACAAAATCTTCATCCTAATCTTAACCAACTCCATACCCCAAACCTAAACTTACGTTTTTTGTGACTTCAGACCTAAACTTGGCACTAAACCCAAAGAAAATGTTCCCATGTAGCTTCAACTAAAACACTTGTCTATAAGACGTTATAAAAATATAATTTGACGCTAACAGCATGAAACAGAGACATTGTATAAGAAAACATGCTCATAATAACACATCGTACTATGTACACAGTTTCATGAGGTTGTGTTGTTTAGTTATACATCAAATCAAACCTTAAACACAAAGTCGGTTCCCATGGTATTTGAAAAGTTCCAATTTTTTTACAGGTGTTAAATCTTTATTGACTTTTTTATTCAGGAAAGAAAGACCCACTGAGTTGGAAATCTCATTTTAGGAGGCATCTTTTTGAAGGAAAGGACAGGGGAAAAAACTTTTTTACATATTTCAGTGGTAGGGGAAACAGTCTGCGTAGACATGGGGACAACATGCAAACTCCACATAGAAAGCCTCAAGTCAAACATAGGACCTTGTTGGCTCCACCAATATGTCCCCAAATGACATGTCTTATTTTAAGAAACAATCATACAATGCTTTATATTAAATCAATAAGATGTAGAACAAGTTCTGGACAAGCTTCAGAGGATAATGTCTCATTTTGGGCAGCGCCAAGTCCAGTTCCCAGCATCTTCAGCTTAACAATGACTGTTCAGATGACACATATTTTCTACCAATTGACAGGCCACTTAAGGGCCACTTCCAGATCAGTGAGGATTTATATTTGTTTTATAAAAGTTGACTTGTGGAATACATAATCACTAAATGACCTTGCCCTGTAGTAACAAGGCAGCGTGAACATCCCTGCAAGTCAATTAACAATGAAGGCTGGTTTTCAGATAATAATATATAAAAAAAATGGGACATGAACAAAACCTTTCTTCCCAACTATAATAAGCCACAAACTCAACTCAAGTTTGCTGCTGCTGAGCTAAAACGAATCAAACAAACAGAAACCCATGTGATGTATTATTAGTCGAAGAAGAACCAGGGTCTATCAACAAGATGGAGAAGTGCTGGTTTGCCGCAAAATAACAATAATGAAAACATAATAGCAGAGAAAATGGATTCATGCGTTTCTCTGAACGAAGCAAATCAATACCGAGTTGACTTCAGCAGAGTTAGAAGGTAGTTAAGAACACGCCGCACCAGAGCTTAGTTATGAAGACGCATGATGGTGACCTATGACCTCAATCAGCGCAGTGCTTTAGACGGTGGAGGGCTAAGGGCTCTCTGCTCTGTGATAAGGAGAGGGCCTGTGGAAAGTCTGTCCGTGTCTTTTGTGTTGGATCAGATGAGAGTTACTCCAAGCAACATGATTAGACCTGTTATTCAGCACTGATGTTTAGTGAAGCTGGTTAACTAGAAAAGTTGTAAATATCCGTGTAAGAATACCACATCTCAAAATGTAGTGTGTGATGTATAAACAGTATACAAGTAGATTAGAACATTTAGATTAGATTTTAGATATTTAACAATTCTTTTGAAATTATATCTTCTTACAGAGTTTGAAAACCTATAGCCATTGTGTTGTTGTTAGTCCTTTTGTGGCTTTAACCACAATTTCTAGTTTGTACCTGGCACCACTTTAGTCTCTACAAGCCGCAAATTACAAAAAGTCCCCAAATCTCAGCCCCCAAAGGAAAAGTGTGAAAGTAAAATGGAGCCAAGTAGGTACAAGTGGAAAAGGCCAGCACGAAACTATTTATGGGTGTCAGACAAATTATTTCCTCTACGTCTGAAGATTTAGCAAAGACCTTTGCCCATTCAAAAGATCCAATAATATGAAATAAATTGTGCCATTGCAGTGACAACCCAAGAGTCCTCGTGGATACTATTGCAAATCCACAATTACCAAGCGATACTTGAAGTAGCAACTCTAGCAAATCATTTCATAACAAGTATCACAACATACAGTATTACCAAAAGGAAAGTCACATCAAATGGGCAGAGCGGGATTCCAAACTATGGTCTGGGCCAAATGTGACCCTCAGAACTAATGTTTGTTAACCCAGGCTTCCTGCCAAAGTGGTCCAAATAGTGCTTTATATGCAAAATTGCTTGCTATCACAACTTGAATAACAACATTTTTACGTGATCTAAAATTAGACCCAAAATGAATATTTCAAGCCATATAAAGGTATGGTAGATCATTTATGTTCATTAAAGGTCCCATATTAGGTAAACTTCACTTTTGTAGCTCTTAGCCATTTTAGAATGTTGTTACTTCTCAAAAAAACATCTCAGAGGTGTGTTTAGTTTCATTCACGAATGTTACGTAATCCAGGATTCTTAAACTGTCTAAAGCTCCAAAGTAGAAAATGCTTTGTTCCACTTAGTGATGTCATAACAGTGGTGGTGTTATTGTTAGCTGCTATTTTAATCTCAATTTAACTCTTACTTGATGATAGAATACCAGAAAGAACCTTCACTAGAAGCCTTTTTGGACATAATTTCGATTTCTGTTTTTTTTTTTTTTTTATATATTATAAACTGTGAAGTGACACAGTTCAAACAAGGTTATAGTAGTTTCAAATGTGGAGTTTAGCAAATCCAAGGCGATCAGGAAAATACAGTTAATCAGGGAGTAATCAGGTGTGTAGAGTTTTAAACACAGTGGAACATTTCTTATATTTTCACTTAATGACATCATGAGAAGGAACTGCTTGTTTTCAGTCCAATAAAAGAATACAGCTTTAACATGCAGGTTATTAGCGCTAAAATGTATGAGGACGAAGCAAAACACAACATCCGGCATGTTTTTGCTGATGAAACAACATTTAGAAGGTGAAATTTGTGTGTGTTGTAGGAACTTTAAATTAGACCTTTAAATACCATTTAGTTTTTGACTCTGTATTCTCTATAGGTTTCAAAATGCAGCTTTTGGTGAACTAAGTTGGACATTCTGTAGCATAGGATGAAAATTCTCTGTAGCAAAACATTCAAAATGACTGGCATCTTATGTAAAAGGTAACAACATTAAACGTACACTGCATTCAGTAAAAAACATCTTCAAAAAGCAGATAGAATGTCCATTCTCAAAACTCCAAGTGACTCACTTGCTGACTTAAGGTTAACACAACCTACGAACCATGGCAAAATGTCAGCCAGGCCACAGTGTTTCATTAACATACTATAACCCTTTTTTCTTCTAAAAGTAAATATGGACATTCCTTTCTTTCTCTGACCTTGGCAAAAAAGGATTATTTCAATCATATCACCGTAACAGTCCAACTATAGACAATAGTGCATCTGGACAGTTCTCCCTAACTTTACTTCCTCTGGTTTTGATGATAATGTTCTGGGCAGGGAGCTCAAATAATGACCAGTTCTATGATCCTGCAAAACATAAGACATGACTTATGCCAAATGTAATGTTTTAATGTCAAGAGCGACAGTTTAGTGGATAAAAGCAAGTACTCACCTCCCCCTCCTCCTAGAAGACTGGAGTTTGCTGCAAAGAGAGAAAAAAATGTCAATACCATCATTTAATAAAGCAAGCAATAACATTATTCTCCACATGCAAGTATTGACAAAATGATTTATGTCTGAGAGAATTGTTTTTGATACTTTACAAAGCGCAGTCACAATCGCTGCACTGTGACAGCGCTTTACTTCTGAATAACTACCATCTGATATCTGCCTGCTTATTTCTTACATTTTCTATCTGTGAATGACAAAATTGATCATTGAAGCAAGCGGCTGCCAGGCAGTTTTTTTTTTTTTTTTTTTTCCACCACCAACTTGGCAACGCCGTGGTGCGATTCACTCAGCAGCTAATCTCAATATTCACTTCTTGGGCTGATTCTTCCTTGGCAACACGACAGAGGTTATGCTCAATAAAACATGTGGTTCATTAAACGCAATTAACAGTGGCCCACAGTGTGATGCATTTGTATCTGCCCCTGCGCATAAAGGGACCCGCTTCTGCTCAGTGACGAGGCGCTTTTAATTCAGATTTCGACAACTCGAGCGCAGTGAAAAGGGGGTGCGTGCTTGTGCTAACAGATGTGCATTACCATTTCTCATTGGGTTTGAAGCACACTGTCGATAGTTCTAGTTATGAACCGTGTCAATAAATTATAAGCCTATACAAATGCACCTTGGCGAATCGGTTTAGACGCAGTTATACATTTTTCATACTGTCATGCGTGCAAGTGAAACAACAAAGACAAAAAATAAAAGCAATTTTGAAATGAATAAAGACAAAAGTTCACATGTGCAGTGCAATAAATACAATGTTTTTATAATCTAAATATGCAGCGCTTTATGTAAGTCAAATAAGTCAATCTGCGGTACATTTGCTGTGTTAATTTGACAGCATGGGGTGAGTGATATAGGAAAAGACTATATTATTTTCCTATATCAAAAGGAAAAGAATATAGATTACTATTTGCTTTTTGCTACANAATATGGCCAAATTTATATCTTGTCCAGTAAATATCTCGATATATCGCCAGCCCTGGTTTTGGGGAGTTATTTTGAAAATGTAATTACATACACACTAATAATTATTTTGTAAAACTGTTACTTACAATGAACTTACTCTGTCAAGTAAATTATTGTGTGTAATAGTGAATAAATCAATGTAATAGGTGTTTTTTTTTTTTTTTTTTTTTTTTTTTTTTGCATTCAAAGTTAAAGAACAAATCAGTTGTTGAGCTAAGATGACATAAAGTCAACAACAGAAATAAAAACCCTGCTGATCTCAGCTTCTGAGCTGTTGACAGACTAAAACATGTTTGTGAATATTTCACTTGTAAGTAACTGAGTATTTTGTTAACTGTGATTATGAAGTATTTTGATAGTAATGTGTTGCTAACAAATAAGTTGTGCAATATTGTAATTCAACAACAGTAAGACAAAACAGAGCAACTTAGTCAATTTGACAAGCTTGGAATTTATAGCTTAGATCTAAGCTTTGGCATTTGCTTCTCTGGATATTTTTGGTTTGGTGAAAAAATGTGAAAATGTTTCAACTTTTCTTACTCCATTGTTAAGTATTTTGCAAATCATTAAAAGCAAACCTCTAGCCCAAAAGTCAAGTTATGTTTTGACAAACTTAATTGCCATAAAAGCCATGTAAAGTTAAAGTCCAAGTAAAAGAAGGGTAAAGGTTTGAGGCACTTTGATAAAGAAACGGACACCTAGTCTCTGTTTATCTTAAAAAAATACCATTAAGGCTTTTGTTTCTAATCTGTGGAGTTTGTCTGTATGTGTATCTTGAAAGCCTTGATGAACATTAATCCAAAATACGAACTGACAACACTGACATACAAAATTTTTTCTTAAAAATCTGCAAAGCATCTTACAGGAAGGATCCAGTGTACCATAAACTTCCAGTAGATGTAATTCCACATGAGCAGAACCGCCATGAAAAAGAACAACCCATTCAAACGCAGCTCAGCTGGAAAAGAACCCGGAGTCAGCTCTATTTAACATATGGGCTCACGCTCCATTTACATCCTAAAATAACTTTGTAATTTTGTAGCCGGGGCAATTGAACAAAAGGTGGTCCGACCGGCACACCTTTTTTAGCAGTAACCAATCAGCACAATGTCTCTCCGAGGTGCTCCAGCTGTGTGCGGGCTCATTAAAGAAATTAGAAGTGGAAAACAGTCCAGTGGCACCAGCTCAGCACTAACTCCAGACCAGACACTAAAGAGCGGGCCGAATTAAACAAAGAATGAATGCTATTAACTAACAAACTGCTACGACGAGGGGAAGTCGGCCATTTGCGCTGATTTATTAATGAGCCAGCTCACGTTTTGCACGCCAGGCCCAAATGCTTTGTTGGAAACTGTTCAGGGTGAAAAAATTAACTGGAAATAGCAGTGTGGTTCCAAAATGAGAAATATTTTGGCACATTTTGTGTTTTTGTGAGGAAAATAATGGAACAAAAATTGCTATAATTTTAGAAAAAAGCTTAATTATTTTAAAGGGCCACTTTGTTGGGGAGTCTGTAATGGCTTTGCTTAGAGAATGTTACACAGTATAGCTTTAAACTTCTATAAAAGATGAACTTGTGTTAGGCCAAGTTAAAAGTCAAATCTATGGAGAGTGCCGCTTCACTAGAACAAACAGCCCAAATTCTGAAGAAAACTTTTGCCGGTTCCTTTTCACTTATTTTTAAGAGCTTGAAATTATTACAGAAATCACTGTGTTTTAGAAAAATGATGCTTTAACAATCAAAAAGTAGAAATTTAAGTTGGCAGTAGGACTGGGAAGGAGAAATGCATATCTCATAGCTTTTCCTAACATATTTATCTAAAAAAGGTTCTCATCATACATTTTTGACATTTTGTTGTATATCTATGTTTTTTTGTTGTTCCAAATAAGGCATGTTTTTCAAGGTGTTTGGAAGAAAAAAAAGATAGACAGATGTAACATTAAATGTCACTAAAAGTTAGAGCTTTTCAGATGTGAAAACAGAACGTCAATGAACCACTTAATTAAGTTTTAAATTGGTGTTTTATAATGAGAAAATGTACATTGAGTATATGTTGAATATTAGAGATGCTCATTTATACCCAATGCGTTCTAAATCTCATAATTCTTGACATTGATGTGTTTAAAAGCAAGAGCAAGTTGAGTGGTGTCAACATGCTTGAGCTAGTCAAACATAAATAAGGCCACTGTCTGTATTTTAGGAGTTGTAGGTTAGACACAGTCAATATATTTTTGCACAAATAGATCCTTCAACAGTTTGAGCACGGACAAAACCAAGTATAAGTTAATAGAAAAATAGCATAGGAACTTTAAAGGCTGTATGGAGGATTTTCTAAAATATTCGTTGTCAAAAACAGTTGTAACAGTCTTGTACTTATGGTAAACAGAAAAAAATAATTATAAAAATATATCAACTATAGACATGGCATGGCCTGTAAAACATCAGCCAATAGAAAACAAGGTACCTCATTATCTGAGAGGCCTGTTTACCTGTAGATCAAACCATCTTTTTCCACGTGAAAGTATCAAGAACTAGTCCCAACATTCCTCCAGCCCCTGTTTAGTCAGAAGAACTACCCTGTCCTCATGTCTGTGTTCACACAGGAGTAGTTTCTGAAAGTGGGTCTAACTGCCTTTAACATCAACATCTGTTTAGTCTGGAACATTTAAATAAGTGGTGTTAGGAAAACAAAAGTTGTCATTTTTTTTATTTCACATAAAACTGTGATTTACAAACTTAAAACATCACTGAAATGAACAATATTACCGGTATTCACTGTAATTCCTAGTCATAGTTAAGCCACTAGTTACAAATGTAACAATATATTTGCTTTTAAAACATTTCTTAAGAATAAGAAAAGTATTTTAAATGTAAGAATGTATAAAACATACGGCGCTCCATAGTACTCACGAAAAAAAATATATTTATCTCGTAATTACGAGATAAGATCTCGTAATTACGAGATAACTTTCTCGTAATTACGAGATAGTTTTCTCGTAATTACGAGATAATTTTCTCGTAATTACGAGATAATTTAAAAGGCTTTTCCCACATTCTGTATATCCACACGCTTCGTATAGGCTAAGCTAGTGACTTTATCCACAACGAGTAGTCTTTTCTGTGCTAGCTTGATGTTTCTAAATAGCTAAGATGTGCTTGTGGATTTCGTTATGTTAAATTAAGTGTCTGTGGTCTTCACTGCAATGTTTACGGTCGACAAAAAGTATGAAAATAGCCAATAACGTGACTGTCAACTCACGCTACAGTTAGCATGCTATTATAAGACGGCCAGTGTGTGGAGCTGTTCACCCACCAGAAAGAAGCTAGTGGTAATCGGCAGGTTTTTTAAATAAAACTCGATCTTCTTGACTGTTGACAGTCAGTCTCACTCATCCTTAGAAATGTGCGGCAGTTTTTCTGTGGCTCCAGCGTCTAGTTTTCAATTTATTTGGCCAAAAAGAAAAGAAATGCTGCACATTTGCTACACTTCCGCATGGATCACCCAGAGTGGGCGGGTACTGCAAAAATGCCCGTATGTTGCAAGTTTGTTGCAGCACTTCTCTCCTTTATGGCCAAATAAATTGAAAACCAGACGCTGGAGCCACAGAAAAACTGCCGCACATTTCTAAGGATGAGTGAGACTGACTGTCAACAGTCAAGAAGATCGAGTTTTATTTAAAAAACCTGCCGATTACCACTAGCTTCTTTCTGGTGGGTGAACAGCTCCACACACTGGCCGTCTTTATAATAGCATGCTAACTGTAGCGTGAATTGACAGTCACGTTATTAGCTATTTTCATACTTTTTGTCGACCGTAAACATTGCAGTGAAGACCACAGGCACTTAATTTAACATAACGAAATCCACAAGTACATCTTAGCTATTTAGAAACATCAAGCTAGCACAGAAAAGACTACTCGTTGTGGATAAAGTCACTAGCTTAGCCTATACGAAGCGTGTGGGTATACAGAATGTGGGAAAAGCCATTTAAATTATCTCGTAATTACGAGAAAATTATCTCGTAATTACGAGAAAATTATCTCGTAATTACGAGAAAACTATCTCGTAATTACGAGAAAGTTATCTCGTAATTACGAGATCTTATCTCGTAATTACGAGATAAATATATTTTTTTTCGTGAGTACTATGGAGCGCCGTAAAAACATGTTTCCAACAAAGTTAACATTGTAAATGTGCTTGTGTCACCAAAAGGTTCCTGGTCGAACTGAAAAGAACCTGCCCCAGAGCAGGAGTTAAAAAACTCCCTAAAGTGTGGCCCCAGTCCATAGTTCCTGCTCTGTGTGAACGCTCCCAAAATAGGGACTAGAGCTAAAAAAGTACTGGAAACTGGAAAAAAAAAAGTTCCTACAGTGGGAAAAGGCCTTATGTCAGAGGTTCTCAACCTTTTTTCCTCAAAGCCATGAGTGAATGCAAGACTTGTAGGGAGCCCCATGTTTACCATCATTGATCATTACTAAAGGAGTGTGGCTTTGTTACTTTTTGTGGGATACTTGGTTTTGTGGGATACTTTTCATAGTTTTGTCAAAACCTTGTATCTAGAAAACATACCACATGACAAAGCCACAGTCCAACCTGAACATACATTACCCAAGATGCATTGTGCCTTTCTATCAAGCCTCAACAATTTACATTTTAAAGATTTGTTTGGTTTCTGGCTGCTTTTTAACCCAGCGTGTGATTTGCCCTGTCTCCCAAATACATATTTTCCTTTGACAAATGGTGCGATTTTCCTGGCTGTTTTACAAATAACAGGGTGAACACTGGTGATTGGTATATTGGCACGTCAGCTATCCTAAAATCACTGCGCACGTGTGAGGAGTGTTTGTGGTGCAGCCAGGTTTGGTGCCGCCCTGGGACGAGGTGGTGCAGTGTCCCCGTCTGTCACATCTCATCAGGCCAGTTTACATCGCCGTCGGCAACGCAGCCCAAACTGACCACTGAGTCAACTGACAGGTCCGCTTAGCGTCCAGCGGGTTTAACTTGGACTCAACGACGCAGCGATGAGATTAAAACGATTTCAGACATTCATGCAGATATGTGCTGTCACTGGTAATATACATACAGTCATATGTTTTTCTGGAAAGAATGAGGACATGATATGATAAACAATTTAAAGTGACACATAAGTGAAAAAGCATCTACAAAATTCTGTCACAAAAGAATGCTAAAACCATTCTTTGGAAAATTATTTAGTTTATGTCTAAAATAACATTTTCATAGAAACAAGCAGGATAAGGCACCCCACCAGCCATATTTGGTTTAGATATAAGAATACTCAATGAAAGGATTTTTCATAATATTCTTAGTCCAACAAAAACATAGTCTATTTTTTTAAAGGTTCACACAATGTAACTTTCAGAAGACTATACTTTTTGTTTCCATAATGATGTTTTAATTTCTCTACACTGTTCAACAGTATGGAATAGGCTTTGTGCAGCTGGCTTGTTTTCGTTCAAAATAGCACATCCTGTACATACAAGCATTTCCTGTTCAATTCATTTCGATGAGATTTTCACTACATCAGTTTAAAATGAATATCTACTGTACTTTTTAGATCAACAGTTGTGGTGAATGTTACAGAAAACACGTTAAAGGCTTTACAAACAAGATGAATATTTCATCATTGGACACTTTTAACTGTTTTTAGTCAATAACATGTCTTGCCTCTTGCACTGCAAGCTTCTTCATTAAGATTAACAATTACTTCTTAGTTGAAATATGATGAAATATTATAGGTTAAGCTATGTATCTATGTATACATGAGTCCTGCGGAAATGTTACACAACACACTTAAGTATTGTTGCTATGTTTGGTCTTTTTGTCTTATATATTTGATATATTATTTTTTTTCATTGCTATTTTTTTGTTGTTTTTTTAGGCTTTCTAGAGGAAATGTATCATGTTTAATTCTTGTTCTTCTTGAACTCCTTGTTGCAACACTGAAACTGCACTATTGGAGATCAATAAAGGCTATTTTTGTTTTTTGTGTATGTGTATGTTACCAGTAACAAGAGCACAATGAAGAACTATATAAGAACTTTATTTGATTATCTGATTGTATTTATTTATAAGAAATAATGTTGAAACAGTCTGATATTTGTCCGGGTCACGTCAGGTCACGAACATACCTTTGATGAAGTGTAAATATGACAGACAAAGATCAGCTCAAACAAAGCCAGTCTTGGATATAAATGTACTCTGACAGTGTGCTGGATGATGATGACCAAAACCTTGACAAGTGACCCAAAAACACACTCTGGGGTTGGAAGTGGGGTGCAGGGAAAGACATTATGATTCCAGCTTCATACTGCCAAGTAAACAAATAAGACGATATCTATTCTAACCCTAACTCTAAACTTTTTTATGGACATAACAACACATGTCTATGGGAGTATACATGTAGAAAAACAGCCTAAATATAGCAAAATGCTAAAATATATATTTTTACAAATTATCTGGAGCTTAAAACAGTTTTCATTTTGGACTGGAAAAATTAATGCTTTGACACAATACAATAATTTTTTCAATTGTGTCAATTGTGTCAAAATAAATTGACGCATGATTATTTTTATCGCCCTTCATGCGCACTTGTGCACATATCAGCACTGGCTGCGTGTGTGCTTGTGTGTCACCACGGTTTGCCACCACTCTCCAGCGCTTTTTCGTGTTGCGTTTTCACAGTACTAGTGCTCATTTCCTAACTTACATTCTCTAAACACTATGTAACTTTTCTGGTGGTAGTTGCATCTGTGAAATACAGATCAAATATCTAATCAATATAATATGTCTCCATGAAAAAAATAAGCAGACGAACGCCTACAAGTCAGATCGGTGGAGAGGTGACCAATGCCGTAAAAATCTACACTTGTAAGTAGTGTAATTTTGAGCTATAAAAACATCTGAAATTAAATACATACAATGCTATAACCAGACAAAGCAAATAGCGGCCATAAAAACTTCATCTTTAAACACAACTCAAATACACGTGCAAATCAAATCATACAAATGTGAATTGACTTATTTAGCCAGTGGACACTCAATCCTGTGTCTTGTTTTTTAAGAATCAAAAAATCCTCAGATAAACACTCGTTTCATAATTGATTCAAGTAATGGCGAGGGAGATCTGGGTGTTTTGACAACTTTACAAAGCTGCCTATAAAATTGTGAAAGTCAAAACACTAAGTCATAACTCTTTTCTTGTCAGACGAGTGAATAAACATCTGAAATAGTCCATCTAAAACGACAGCGCTGGTATAACACAAAAACACTGAGGTCAAACACAAAGGAAAACAAGCAGCTGCACTGTTTACTGCCTGGGCCCTGGGGGAAGGAGAGGACCCACATGTTATAGCACATTTAGAACGTCCTCAACTTTGACTAAATACAATAGTTCTGTACACCTACGTAAAAGGGTCTTCAAACCTCAAAATGTGAAGAATAAACGAAATACGCCTCGTAGCTAGCATTTCCAGTGATAAGACTCCAGCTCTGTCCTCAGTTCAATAACAAGAGAGGAGCTGTACCTGGAATGACCCTCGCTGCCGGAGTTAGACTCAAAAAGACCCAAAATACTCTGTTCTGCTTCGTCATAACTGCAAAACAACCCATGCTTTTCTACCAGAAGGTCTATGTCTTGAATTTTCAGATTTCAATTTTATCCATTAGTTGGCAATAGCGGATTACAAATGCATCACAAGAAACGTAATTAACTTTGAGAATAAATTAAGTGTTTTCTCTGTTTGGGGTTATAAAGGTGGTCAGCAGCAAATTTGTAGTGAAATTTACAAAATTATAAAAGTGTCTCTGATTTGGACTTTATTTGCTGGATTAATTCTTGTTGTAAATATAAATTACATGTTCACATGAAGTGGAAAGGAAGGAAGCAAGGATGGAAGGAAGGAAGCAAGGAAGCAAGGATGGAAGCAAGGAAGGAAGGATGGAAGCAAGGAAGGAAGGATGGAAGCAAGCAAGGAAGGAAGGAAGCAAGAAAGCAAGGAAAAAAGCAAGCAAGCAAGAAGAAAGCAAGAAAGAAAGGAAGGAAGGAAGGAAGGAAGGAAGGAAGGAAGGAAGGAAGGAAGGAAGGAAGGAGGAAGGAAGGAGGGAAGGAAGGAAAAGTCCTAGTGTGATGATTAATTTCAAAAGGGAAATACAATCTAAACCTAAAAGAAGTGTCTACACTGGTATAACATTTGTAAAATGTGTGTTTTAGTAAAATGAGTACAACCTGTTGAAGGCATAGCTTGAAACATACTGAAATTATCTAACTACAAGAGTTTATCACTGTGTGAAAACTAAAGTTATGCTGCTAGATCAACATTTCTAAATAAAATGTGACCCTATGACCCTTATAAGTTACATTCAGGTGAGTGAAAAAAACACTGTTTCGAGCTTCAGGAGACAGACGTCTGTCAGACCGGTTCAGACCTGATGAAACAGCTGCTCTCGTCCCCTTTCGTTGTTTTATTCATTGAAGTTTCCCTATGTAAGCAGATGGAGAGGAGCTCTTTCTGCATAACGCATGCGCAGTAGGGCGAAAGTGACGTCGACCAATAATCACTCTATACAAATGTGCAATAAAGCAAGATAAGAAACAATATTTAAAATAGAAGCATGTTGCTATGGTGATTTTATAAAACACACACTATAATTATTCTTCCCCGCCCACTTTTCTTGGCAGCACACTTCCCGTTTAGCTCTGATACAGTACTAACATGTTCGCTTGCCTGATCTCAAATTTATATTATGAGGAGAAAAAAAATAAACCCAGCGGACTTATCAACACAGCTAAACCACAAGTGTGCTGCAAAGAAAATGGGCAGGGCAGAATAAGGTGAATAAATATACTGTATATATTAATAACAAAGAAAGTTGGATGTTTTTCAAAAAGGTCAAACTTTTCTGTACTCTCTCACCCAGAGCTATGGATGACAACAACTGAGCTGCATTGGAAATGAAATTTGGAAATCACAATACAGCAAATAGGTTGGCCTTATTTTGTATTATGTGTTGATGTCATTAGGGAGGGCAAGAGGCACTCTTTCATGAAATATCTAAAAAATATTAATTATCTTTCTTCACTAATTAAAAACTTAACTAACCCATTATTTTGACTTGTATTCTATCTGATTTAAATATGATTGGCCAGTAGAATGTTGTGATTTCACAGGAACAGACCCTATTCACTAAAAAACAGATCATGACAGAAATATAATTATAATTCTACCATTTTTCCTGGAGCCAGTATTGTCATTTGAAAATTTGTATTGTCAGCATTGTCATTTGAATATTATTAATTCTTGGTGAGTTTTCCAAAACACATGTCTCTAAACGCTCCCATAAGCGAACATGTGCGCGCTGTACGTCGGGTCAGTCCCGCCTGAGCAGAGGTGCCAGAGATCAAGTGATGCCATCATGCGTTAATGACAGAAGTCCGCAGGCCACGAGCACAAGCCTGATTTATCCTCACAGACAGAGATGATGATTCATGGAGACGAGAGGGAAGAGGCCACGTGGTTCTGCTGCTGCTGCTAAACACACTGGAAAAAGGTTCTCCAAAAAACACTGATGAATTATTTTCACTGGTAGAAGTAGAAGTAAATTATGTGTTGTAATAAGAAAGCACCTATATTACCATTACTTTAAAATACGAGCAACTACAACACAAACTGTCATTACTAACTTATTACCAGTTAAGAAAAGTACAAATATTAGATTATTTGTAATTTTGTTAATATTAGTTCTATAACACAGATCTTTTGTTAATGTATCTATTCAGGAGGAGATCAGTCCTGACTATGTTTAATTATGTTCTCTTAGTTCACCAAACTTGTTGTTAGCATACCAGCACATCTTGCTGCTGTTAAAAGACATAAAACATGTCGTGGTAATCTTTCAGAGGCTAAGAATGCATTAGGTAAGTGAACAAGCAATTGGACTAAAGTAGGAAGCATAAAAATCATTGTGTGGATTTACATTTTAAGGAGCGACAATTGGGTAGATCAGGGCTATTCAAATAGCGGCCCGTGAGCCAAATGTGGCCCATTAAGCAATATGATGTGACCCACCACGGTAAAATGGGCCATGAACTGGACCACAATGTAAAGAAGCTTGGGAAACACTCCAAACCTGATTTACAGTGAACACATAATGACCCATCATAAGTGGGCCATGAACTGGGCCAGATTTCTTGGTTAGATCTGGTATTCAGTAGCTTGCAGTACTTTTAATCCAACTTAATCAGCTACAATGCCACTGATATTTGTTTTGATCAGTTTTGTTCCGGTTCACAAACTGTGCTCTAGGCCTGTTCCAACTGTGGTTCATCCCTGAAGTAGCACCTAGAGACCTAGATGTTGGATTAACTTGGCCTTTATCTGTTGTTCTGATTTGCTGTTCTAGTTTTGATTTATCTCTGCTAGTTAAGAATGTCAATTTAGACTTATTTTCACTTTACTAAACATAAGTTCTTGGGGCAGTTCTATTGTTCAGTCCACAGACCATAGTCCTTTGAAAAATCTGGCCCGCTGTAAAATATAAATGAATAGCCCGGGGTAGATCGACCGCAAACTCATATGCAAACCGAAAAATTGAATGTTCTTTTTTTTTTTTTAATTCACTGCATTGTTTTTTTACTTACAAGTAATGCATTCTGAGCATCAAATTGTTAACCATGAATGTTTGAAGCTTTTTTCACAGCTGTTAGGAGCGAGATGTGTTGGTATGCTAATACGGTTAGCTAACAACAATACAATGTTCTGGATTGGAGTAAACAAACACTACAGTATTAGACAAAGACAGGCAATTTAATTTTTACCTGCATAATCAAAATATCTGTGCTGGGAAAACAGATTTTTTTATTGCAAAAACAACAAGTATAGCCCCTTTAACAACGCAAAAGTCATGCAGTACAAGCAGGTTTTGGTATATTCATTTTCTGTCGCTTTTTCCTCACTGTCCATTGACCGACCACATCCTCTCTCCTTCCTTTTCTAATCAAATGAAAATCCTAAATATGGAACTTACTGTAAGCTAAAATGAATGACCTCATCATCTCAAATCAATTAGTCCATCCATCAACGTTCGTCTGTGCAAGTCTATAAGCCGACTCTGCAAAGGCAGGAAGGGACTCTGCTTTCAGACAAACTTCAGCCATTTGTCAAAGAAAATACACATTATTATAACCTATTTTGTAAGTCGGTTTGTTTTAATGATGGTGATCAACTCAAACATAGACTGCATGTGTGTTTTCTGAGGGAGAAGCATACAATTAAGTACCTCTGCAGCACTTTACAAAGAATAAAATGTAACTATGTGCTCACTAAACCTAGATAGATGGACTTGTCCAGAGGAGTCATGCAGGCTGGGGAAACTTTGATACAAATGTTTATATATGATTAAAGTGGATCCAAAGGAGAACATCCACCTCAGTTAGAAGTGACGCTTTACTGTATACGGCTCAATCAACTTTTTGTTTTACTTTTGTGTATTTTTTTTTTTTTTTTTTTTTTTTGTAAGTGAGCTTCTTTTCCACCAAAGATAACCTTTTGTGACAATATTGGACTGCTGTGTACTGTGTGATTGATTAATGAGTATTTTAGCGTAATGATTGGCTGTGCTGGGGTGTTTCAGACTATTTTTACTTTGCTTTCTCTACAAAGATGTTCTTATGAAATAATTGCAGTAAAAAAAAACTTGAAGTCACGGAAACTACACAGTTTTACTTAAATAAAGAGGTACATTCTGAGTGTGAGCACTGCTGTGGATGTGCTTGGTCCAAACAGTCACCTAACACCATCCCAGAGGCTGACCTCCCCTCCCCCGATGCCCCTCACACAGCAGCGTGCCCCGGTCGCTCCAATCTGCTCAATAAACAAGCCTGGGTGGACATAGACAGTGGATAATGGTTCACCTGGAGGTGACAGCAAAAGAAAACAGAACTCTTTGCATAACGAATGGAGATGAGATAAGCTTGGCCCAGCACTTAAGAATCAAGATAAAGGATTATCCAAACATGTCTAAAACTGGAGACATTTTCTTCTGCTCTGCATTAGTGCATTAGGCTGTGATCATCACTTACAACTCAGGACATTATTGTACCTTATTTCAACAAAATATTTTGTTCTCTCTCCTTCAAATTGTAATGCTGATTTTGAAGGGCTGCTCAAAGTGTGGTCAAATTCAAATAGTTTTTAAGACAATATTTTTAATAGGATACAGTTGCTTTGATTCACATCTCAGTTGAAGTGCTGCGTTAGGCTTAGAGCTCACATCCCGTACAGATAACATTATGTAAGAATGGTAGAAGGCTCAGACGAGGTTAGTAGCCTGTGGCTATATTAGCCTGAGCCAGGCTGTACAACACAACTTTATTTATTTATTTATTTATTTATTTTTTTTTTTTTTTTTTTTTATTTTATTTATTGTACACCAAGTGAAAATACAATATAAAACATTACATGTTGCAATTTTACATTTGCAAACAATTAATAGACAATACAAAACAAACAAACAAATAAGGAACGGGGAAGGGAGAGGGAAACCTGTCTTGAACATGTGAATATTAATATATAGTAATGGTTTGTGATAATGTCCGATGTGTCTCAATGATGGATTACCTGGGGCTTCTGTTTAATAATAAATATATATATGCATAAAACACAATATATAACATTTGTAACTTTATATAAAGATACATTTATTTATGCTGACACACATTTGTTGCCATCATCACTACGCATTTCAATTCAAAGCTAAGGCATTTTTTCACGCTTTATTAGTTGATTTTTGGTCCAAGGACAGTCTAGTATTTGTTTTTGTGTATTGAAGGTGCCAAAAGTGTCCGTGATATTTAAAAGGTGTCCTAGTCTGGTGCATTAAAAGAAGCAAGGTTTCTGATGGACAGTTGCCAGGAGGAAGTGTCCTTCGAGCACCAGGCCACACCTGCTTGACCTGTCCTTATTATTTGGTTTTGTTTTTTTGTATGTTTGTAATGTGTAATTTGACACCAACAAAACCAATTTAATAATAACATTATTATTATTATTATTATTATTATTATTATTATTATTATTATTATTTATTATTATATTGTTATTATTATTATTATAGCCTATATTTTAATTGAGATTGATTGCTGTTCCAAACTAAATATTCACGATGTACTGTAGTGATGATGGCAGTTTAGTAGCGTGTTTATTTCATTGTGGTAAAGCGGGGCGGATGAATGGACGATGAATGGACGAACAGACGGACAGATAAATCAGACAGACGTACATAGAGACAAACAGACAGACAGATGTACATATAGACAGACAGACGAACAAACAGATAAACAAACGGATAGGCAGACAGTCAGACCGGTGTACGGACAGGCAGACAAACAGACAGTCAGACAGACAAACAGACAGTCAGACAGACAGACAGACAGACAGACAGACAGACAGACAGACAGACAGACAGAAGTTAAATGCAAGTAGTGTGTCCTTTGTTTCTGCTGTTGTGTATGCGAGTGTATGTGTATGTAAGAAGCCTTTGTTGGGTGTACGTGCTATTCTGGAGAGGAATTGTGTGTTAAAATTAACTGTTATATTAATCTATTCAATGCTGAGGGTTAGTTATTAGTAGTTCAAATTGAAGTACTTTAGAAATGGTGACCAAGTACTGTTGAAGGATAGTATGTCAGACTCTTTATTGCAATTTATTATTTGTGTTTGTGAAATATATTGTGTGAGGGAGTTAATCCAATGATTGATGTTGATTGTATTTTTTGCTTTCCAATTTTGTAGAATTATTCTTTGGCAATGGTTAAAGATGTCAGCATGCTGTTTTTATGTTTAGGTGGTATATTACTAGTTGTGGTGAGCCAAGTAGACAGAGCAATGGAGAAAGGGGTACACTGCAGTTCAGTATGTCTGTGAGCTTTTGTGTTACTGTTTTCCAGAATTTTTTAATTGGTTCACAATCCCAAAGTGCATGTAGGTAGGTGTCAGTGACTCCCATAGTGCATTGTTGGCAAACACTTGAGTCAGCCAGTCCCATTTGGTATTTCTTTTTTTCCGTGATGTGTGTTCTATGGATGAGTTTGTATTGTATGAGTTGGAGATTAGTGTTGGATGTCATGCTGAAGATATTTTGGCATATTTCTGTCCATAGTTCATGTGTGAGTACTGTATCGAGATCTGTGTTCCATTATCAATTGGAGTTTTTATTGTATCATCTGAATTGAGAAGTCTATATATTTTGGTTGTGAGCTTTTTAAATTCTGTAATATTTCTTATGTTTTCAAGCAGTTTTGGCGGATTTAGTGTGTTATTATCTATATTCATTTTGCTCTTAATTATCGATTTTATTTGTAGATATTGAAAACTATCATTGTTGCTAAGTTGATATTGTTCCTTCAGTTGTGCAAATGTCATAAGTTTATTGTTGTGAAACAGATGGTGGAGATGGGTTATGCCCTTTTCCTCCCAAGTCTGATAATGCAATGTTGTATTGTTTGTGTGAATATCCGGGTTGTGCCATATGGGGGTGTATCTACAGAAAGAGGTGAAAGAATTTGTAATATTTAAGGCTTTCCACCAGGCTGTCAGAGTTGTTGAAATTAATATATTTTGAACCCATTGTGTTTTTTTATTGAAGTGCTTAATGTTGGTATGTCTGAGAGAAAAAGATTTGTAAAGTATGATTGCTCTAGTTGTATCCATATATTATTATTGTCTGTTTGTCTAATCCACTTGACTAAATACTGTAATTGGTTTGCTAAATAGTATAGATTAAAATCTGGTGCATTAAGGCCACCTTGAAATCTATTTTTTTGTAATGTTGTTAGTTTTATTTTGGCTTTTTTTTCTTCCAGTAATATTGTGTTATTAAGGAGTTGAGTTTTTTGAACCATTTGTCAGGGGGTGCAGCCGGATATTAGCGAATAAATAATTGAGTTTTGGGAGAATTTTCATTTTAACTGATGCAATTCGTCCAATTATTGTAGAGGGAGATGGTCCAGCGTTCCAAGTCATCTTCTATTGTTTTGAGTAGTGGATTGTGGTTAAGTATAGTTAACTCTGACAGCCTGGGGGAGATATTAATACCTAGGTATCTAATATTGCCCGTCTGTATTTCAGGGAATGCGTGTTGAGCTGCAGAGTCCCATGCATTGGCTGAGAGAGGAAGGATAATTGATTTATTCCAATTGATGGTATAATCAGAAATAGATGAGAATGTATTTATAATTTTGAATGTTTCTTGCAGTGATTGTAGTGGTTCTTGTGAGTAAAGAAGAATATCATCTGCATATAAACTTATTTTGTGCTGTGTGCCTGCAACTTTAATTCCCTGTATATTGTCATTTTGTCGTATTGCCAGTGCCAGAGGTTCTATGAAAAGTGCAAAGAGAGAGGGAGAGAGTGGGCATCCTTGTCGTGTGCCTCTTTGTAATGTAAATTGAGGTGAAACGATTCCGTTGGTGATAACTGTAGCTTTTGGTGATGTATAAAGTATCTTGATCCAATGTATGAATGACTCCCCAAAGCCAAATTGATGAAGTGTTTCAAATAAGAAGTTCCAATTTACTTTATCGAAGGCTTTTTCAGCATCTAAAGAGGTTACGATGGTTTTACTGTTTGTTTGTTGTGAAATATTAATAAGATTGAATAATCGTCGAAGATTGTCTGATGAATTACGTTTCTTTATGAATCCTGTTTGATCAGAATGGATTAGTAATGGAGTTACTTTTTCTAGTCTTGACGCAAGTGCTTTTGTGATTATTTTAAGGTCCGTGTTGAGTAATGACAATGGTCTATAACTAGAAGGATTAGTTGGGTCTTTATCTGGTTTAAGTATTATTGTAATGGCTGCTGTGTTCATGTGAAATGGGATTTGAGATGTGTTTTTAATTTCATTAACTGTACGGATGAACAGTGGTGCTACTAAAGTCCAGAATTGTTTGTAAAATTCGGGGGGGAATCCATCGGGACCTGGAGATTTATTATTGGGCATATGGAAAAGGGCTTTTTGGAGGTCTTGCAATGTTATAGGTGCATCTAAGAAAGCAGCCATTTCTGGGGCTAAATTTTGGGGATTTATTTTTCTGAAGAAGGATTGTGTTTTTATTGGGTTGGGGCTGGTTTCAGAAGAATATAACTTTTGATAAAATGTGCAGAATGTATTATTGATTTCTTGTTGGTTGTGTGTAATTTTATTAGCTGTTGTTTGTATGGATGTGATTATTGATTTATCTCTTTTTTCTTTGTAGCAGATTTGAGAGATATTTTCCTGAAATGTTACTTTTTCAATAAGTTCGTAATTAAGTTGCTGTAAAAGGAAAGTGTTTTTTCTCTTCTAAGATTTTATCAAGCTGCAATTGTGCATTCCTTTGTTCATCTGTATTGTCTGTAGCATTTGCAATTATTTGTTGTAGTTTTTGCTCTAGCTCTATTTTCTTTTTCTTTTTATAGCTTGCATATGAGATAATCTTCCCTCTAATGTATGCTTTTGCAGCCTCCCATAAAGTTTTTGCAGTTGTCTCTGGGGAGTCATTCATTTCCATGAAAGATGCCCACTCCCTCTCTATCATTCTATTGAAAGTTGTGTCTTTAGAAGTGAGGTATTGAGGCGCCATCTGGAAGGTGGTTTGGTGTTGTACTGAAACTGTAAAGTTAGGCTAACTGGAGCATGATCACTTATAGAAATGGGATGAATTGTGGTGTCTCTGACTTGAGACAGTAGTGAGTTACTTAATAGTATATAGTCAATGCGAGAGAAAGAGTGATGAACTTGAGAAAAATATGTGTATTGTCTTACTTTTGGATGTGACTGTCTCCAACCATCGCCAAGTCCGTATTCTTGCATGTACTGGATTATTGTGTCAGTAGAGTGCCAGTGTCTGTTACTTAGATGTGATCGATCGAGAGTTTCATCTAAAACTGTATTAAAATCTCCAGCAAAAATTATATTGTTTTTTTCATTCAGTTTTGCAAATATATTGTGGAAAAACGAGGGGCTGTCCTTATTGGGTCCATATAGATTCACTATTGTTAGAGAGTGGGTTAATAAAGTACCATTAATTATGACGTACCGTCCTTCTGGGTCTATTACTGTTGAGAGATGGTTGAACATAAGTTTCTTATGAATAAGTATAGATACCCCTCGCTGTTTGCTATTAAAAGTTGATGAATATATATTAAAATTTTTGGATTTTAAATTGTTTAAATCTTTGCTTGATAAATGTGTTTCCTGTAGGAGACAAATGTCTGGGTTTATGCTATGGATGTGATTAAAAATAATGTTTCTTTTCCTCTTTGTCCGAATGCCACGTACATTCCAAGTGACTATTTTTAATGTGTTTTGTGAAAATCTATGTGTGTGCATGAGTCTATATGAATAGTGTGATTAGTTATCATCAAGACAGGATTAGAAAGACTGGATAGGTAAGGTTGGGTAGCAATAGCTGGTAGATTTACGTATAGAAAAGATTTCATAAGCAGTTCTGATAATAAACTTCTATAACTTGTAACTTCCATAAAGAAATGAAATATATCAATGACAAAAATACTAATACTAAAGAGAATGAAAGAAAGAAGGAGAGAGAGAAAAAAAAATAGAAAAGAAAAGAAAAACATGATAAAAAAATTATCGCACTAATCTGACCGGAATAAGATTGCTATGGGAGCGGTCGCGCAGATGACGTCATTGGTTGTGCGCCGCTGTTTTGGTTAGCAGCATGCTCGTCTCCGCCGGTGATCCAGTAAGTTACATCAGAGTTTCTGTATAAAGTTCCGTCAATGTAAAGTTTGTCAATTGAGAGCTTAACTTTCTTGCCATTTTTTCTTGCTTCGGCCATGGCAGGTTGGAGTAGCCTTCGCCGTCGTAGTATCTCCGGTGGGAATTGGTCGCTCATCGAGAAGTCCGTTCCTTTTAGTTCTTTAGCTTTCTCCATAAGGGTGCCTTTATTTTTGGAGTTTGCCATCTTTGCCACAATGGGACGATGTTTCCTTGATCCAGTTTGTCGGCGGCCGATACGGTGGACCCTATCAAACTGGATCCCAGCAATGTCGGCATCTTGCATCTTCAGGTTGTTTTGAGAAATGTCTTTACCGTTGTTCAGTCATCTGATAAGTCTCTGCCTTGTCTTCGGGAAGTCCGTGAATGATTATATTGTCCCTCATGCTTCTGCATTGTAGATCCAGAATGTTGTTTGCGGCTTTAAATGCAGCTATTTGCAGCTCTGTAGTTATGTTGTTCAGTCTATCTATTTCATTCTTGAGGCTGGCGTTTTCCACTCTCAGTGTGTCGACTAGAGCGACGTGGTATTGAAACCGATTGCTTTAATTCTTCAACGTCTTCTTTTAGATTTTCCAAAAGATCGAGTTTTGTTAATTGAGCATTCATTGAGGTCATTTTCTCTTGAATATGTTTGAGATCTGCAGCAAAGTCGTCCATTTCGCTTGAGCTGAGTTGTTGTCTCATGCGTTTGTTTGTTTTATGTTTTGACATTTTGGCATAATGTTGGTCGATATATGATTCCAAACTACTGATGGTCTCACCCTCCGATGATTCCAGTTTGTCTTGAGTTGATGATTAAGTTACGATCGGTTAGGTGGAATAAAACTGAAAAAGTTTTCCATGGTTTGCTGCTTAGCTCTGCTCTGCTGCCGCGCCTCTCTCTGCTGCCGCGCCTCTCCTCTCGCCGCGCCTCTCCTCTCTACAACACAACTTTACATGTGCTGCTGTTTGAAGAAGAGCCCAACCTGAGAGCGATTTGTTAGGGAGGTCTGGTTAAAGCTAGAGCTAAATGAGCCTAGCTTTGGTCCGAATGCTAATGAGCTGATCCCTCCTGAATGGAGACATCAAAGGCAGAGGCTCACTCACTAGCTCTCTCTCTCACTCCCTCGCTCGCCCGGGTGCAGGCTGCTGCTATCATTACACAGAGTGGGATCCTGTATTAGAGTGTGGGGGAGAGAGACAACATGATGTTTACATTAGGTCTATTCTTCTGGGACTGTGCTGCATCCAGCCATGCTGTGACACACATCACACCAGCAACCTGCTACGCTCATAATTAGCCTCTATTCACAAAGGCCTCATTTGGCATGCTATTATCAGAGATCATTGTTATTTCCTCTATGTATATGCAGGATCCCTCAGAGACGAGCATGTCTAGCACAGATAACTGGGCTATTTTGGTTAACTCAATTTGTGTACACAATACTGAAGACATGCAAGTAAAGAACCATTCCCACAAGTCATTTCTAAGGAATTAATAGAATAAGAGAGTCTTTGTCTTTTTAAATTACTGTTATGAGTTTTTTGTACCTTTGAACTGGAGAAGCCTTTAGACTTTCACTTTCTTTACTTACACTTCAATGTTGACTTCACTTTTGCCTTATCAGAATTTATAATCTGTAAATGATATCGCATCACTGTTCAGTTTAATGAGGCTTGGGACATCTAAATAAATGGCAAATAATCTTAAGACTGAATTAAATCACATTGACTGTTGGTTAAATGACTAAAGGTCTGTAGTCTGGGAGAACCACAGCGGTCTAAGTCATTGCAGGGCTGCTCACACAGCTCAGGTGTGGAAGACCAGTGTGATGGATGAGAGGGCTGTGGAGCTGCCCCTCTGTCCAGCCCTGGAAAGACATTTGGGAGATAAGCAGAGGCCCCACTTCTCCCACATCAATCCTCACTGCCACCACACAAGGAGGTCCTCACATGCCAAACCACACAGCGAGCTTTGACTTACAGTTTTACAAAACATCTTCAAGTGATAAAGGAAAAAAAAAAACATATGATAAGGTCATGTTGAGCTTTTTTCTGGATTGGAAAATAAAATACTTTTGCTTTGAGGTGAACCCTTCAGATCAGTCTACATTGTGCATCATTTTTTTCCTAGACTACTGTGTTACTAAAACTTATTTTATGATTAAATGTATTACATAATCAAACATAAACTAGAACAGGAAGAAATAAAGAATGCCATTATTCATTCAGAACCATTATGGTTGAGCTCAATCTCACAGAAATGTTTACTATGCAAAATGAAATCCATATGTGCACCACACAATTTCTCCCTTTTTTGTACATTATTTACGAATATCAACAAAATCTTCATTCTAATCTTAACCAACTCCAAACCCCAAACCTAAACTTACAATTTTTGTGACTTCAGACCTAAACTTGGCACTAAACCCAAAGAAAATGTTCCCATGTAGCTTCAACTAAAACACTTGTCTATAAGACGTTATAAAAATAGTGTCTCTATTTGACGCTAACAGCATGAAACAGAGACATTGTATAAGAAAACATGCTCATAATAACACATCGTACTATGTACACAGTTTCATGAGGTTGTGTTGTTTAGTTATACATCAAATCAAACCTTAAACTCAAAGTCGGTTCCCATGGTATTTTAAAAGTTCAAATTTTTTTACAGGTGTTAAATCTTTATTGACTTTTTTATTCAGGAAAGAAACACCCACTGAGTTGGAAATCTCATTTTAGGAGGCATCTTTTTGAAGGAAAGGAGAGAGGAAGAACCTTTTTTACATATTTCAGTGGTAGGGAAAACAGTCTGCGTAGACATGGGGACAACATGCAAACTCCACATAGAAAGCCTCAAGTCAAACATAGGACCTTGTTGGCTGCACCAATATGTCCCCCATATGACATGTCTTATTTTAAGAAACAAGCATACAATGCTTAATATTAATCAATAAGATGTAGAACAAGTTCCGGACAAGCTTCAGAGGATAATGTCTCATTTTGGGCAGCGCCAAGTCCAGTTCCCAGCATCTTCAGCTTAACAATGACTGTTCAGATGACACATATTTTCTACCAATTGACAGGCCACTTAAGGGCCACTTCCAGATCAGTGAGGATTTTATATTTGTTTTATAAAAGTTGACTTGTGGAATACATAATCGCTAAATGACCTTGCCCTGTAGTAACAAGGCAGCGTGAACATCCCTGCAAGTCAATTAACAATGAAGGCTGGTTTTCAGATAATAATATATTAAAAAAAATTGGGACATGAACAAAACCTTTCTTCCTAACTATAATAAGCCACAAACTCAACTCAAGTTTGCTGCTGCTGAGCTAAAACGAATCAAACAAACAGAAACCCATGTGATGTATTATTAGTCGAAGCAGAACCAGGGTCTATCAACAAGATGGAGAAGTGCTGGTTTGCCGCAAAATAACAATAATGAAAACATAATAGCAGAGAAAATGGATTCATGCGTTTCTCTGAACGAAGCAAATCAATACCGAGTTGACTTCAGCAGAGTTAGAAGGTAGTTAAGAACACGCCGCACCAGAGCTTAGTTATGAAGACGCATGATGGTGACCTATGACCTCAATCAGCGCAGTGCTTTAGACGGTGGAGGGCTAAGGGCCTCTCTGCTCTGTGATAAGGAGAGGGCCTGTGGGAAAGTCTGTCCGTGTCTTTTGTGTTGGATCAGATGAGAGTTACTCCAAGCAACATGATTAGACCTGTTATTCAGCACTGATGTTTAGTGAAGCTGGTTAACTAGAAAAGTTGTAAATATCCGTGTAAGAATACCACATCTCAAAATGTAGTGTGTGATGTATAAACAGTATACAAGTAGATTAGAACATTTAGATTAGATTTTAGATATTTAACAATTCTTTTGTTATTATATCTTCTTACAGAGTTCGAAAACCTGTAGCCATTGTGTTGTTGTTAGTCCTTTTGTGGCTTTAACCACAATTTCTAGTTTGTACCTGGCACCACTTTAGTCTCTACAAGCTGCAAATTACAAAAAGTCCCCAAATCTCAGCCCCCAAAGGAAAAGTGTGAAAGTAAAATGGAGCCAAGTAGGTACAAGTGGAAAAGGCCAGCACAAAACTATTTATGGGTGTCAGACAAATTATTTCCTCTACGTCTGAAGATTTAGCAAAGACCTTTGCCCATTCAAAAGATACAATAATATGAAATAAATTGTGCCATTGCAGTGACAACCCAAGAGTCCTCGTGGATACTATTGCAAATCCACAATTACCAAGCGATACTTGAAGTAGCAATTCTAGCAAGATCATTTCATAACAAGTATCACAACATATTACCAAAAGGAAAGTCACATCAAATGGGCAGAGCAGGGATGTCCAAACTATGTGTCTGGGGCCAAATGCGGTCCTCGGAACCAATTTTTGTTAACACTCAGGCTTTCTGCCAAAGTGGTCCAAATAGTGCTTTGTATTGTAAAATTGCTTGCTATCACAACTTGAATAACAAACATTTTTACGTGATCTAAAAATAGACCCAAAATGAAATTTTCAAGCCATAATAAAGGTATGTTAAAGGTAGTTCATTTATGTTCATTAAAGGTCCCATATTAGGTAAACTGCACTTTTGTAGCTTTTAGCCATTTCAGAATGTTGTTACTTCTCAAAAAAAACATCCCAGAGGTGTGTTTAGTTTCATTCACGAATGTTTACATAATCCAGGATTCTTAAACTGTCTAAAGCTCCAAAGTAGAAAATGCTTTGTTCCACTTAGTGATGTCATAACGTGGTGGTGTTATTGTTAGCTGCTATTTTAATCTCAATTTAACTCTTACTTGATGATAGAATACCAGAAGAACCTTCACTAGAAGCATTTTTGGACATAATTTCGATTTTCTGTTTTTTTTTTTTTTTATATATTAAACTGTGAAGTGACACAGTTCAAACAAGGTTAATACGATACTTTCAAATGTGTGAGTTTAGCAAATCCAAGGCTGAAGAAAGTAATCAGGTGTGTAGAGTTTTAAACACAGTGGAACATTTCCTGTATTTTCACTTAATGACATCATGAGAAGGAACTGCTTGTTTTCAGTCCAATAAAAGAATACAGCTTTAACATGCAGGTTATTAGCGCTAAAATGTATGAGGACGAAGCAAAACACAACATCAGGCATGTTTTTGCTGATGAAACAACATTTTAGAAGGTGAAATTTGTGTGTGTTGTAGGACCTTTAAATTAGACCTTTAAATGCCATTTAGTTTTTGACTCTGTATTCTCTATAGGTTTCAAAATGCAGCTTTTGGTGAACTAAGTTTGGACATTCCTGTAGCATAGGATAAAAATTCTCTGTAGCAAAACAATTCAAAATGACTGGCATCTTATGTAAAAGGTACACAACATTAAACTTACACTGCATTCAGTAAAAAACATCTTCAAAACGCAGATAGAACTGTCCATTCATTCTCAAAACTCCAAGTGACTCACTTGCTGACTTAAGGTTAACCTAACCCTACGAACCATGGCAAAATGTCAGCCAGGCCACAGTGTTTCATTAACATACTATAACCCTTTTTCTTCTAAAAGTAAATATGGACATTCCTTTCTTTCTCTGACCTTGGCAAAAAAGGATTATTTCAATCATATCACCGTAACAGTCCAACTATAAGACAATAGTGCATCTGGACAGTTCTCCCTAACCTTTACTTCCTCTGGTTTTGATGATAATGTTCTGGGGCAGGGAGCTCAAATAATGACCAGTGCACTAAGACACTTATGCCAAATTTAACAGTTTTAATGTCAAGAGCGACAGTTTAGTGGATAAAAAGCAAGTACTCACCTCCCCCTCCTCCTAGAAGACTGGAGTTTGCTGCAAAAGAGAGAAAAAAATGTCAATACACATCATTTAATAAAGCAAGCAATAACATTATTCTCCACAATGCAAGTATTGACAAAATGATTTATGTCTGAGAGAATTGTTTTTGATACTTTACAAAGCGCAGTCACAATCGCTGCACTGTGACAGCGCTTTACTTCTGAATAACTACCATCTGATATCTGCCTGCTTATTTCTTACATTTTCTATCTGTGAATGACAAAATTGATCATTGAAGCAAGCGACTGCCAGGCGTTTTTTTTTTTTTTTTCCACCACCAACTTGGCAACGCCGTGTGCGATTCACTCAGCAGCTAATCTCAATATTCACTTCTTGGCTGATTTCTTCCTTGGCAACACGACAGAGGTTATGCTCAATAAAACATGTGGTTCATTAAACGCAATTAACAGTGGCCCACAGTGTGATGCATTTGTATCTGCCCCTGCGCATAAAGAGACCCGCTTCTGCTCAGTGACGAGGCGCTTTTTAATTCAGATTTCGACAACTCGAGCGCAGTGAAAAGGGGGTGCGTGCTTGTGCTAACAGATGTGCATTACCATTTCTCATTGGTTTGAAGCACACTGTCGATAGTTCTAGTTATGAACCGTGTCAATAAATTATAAGCCTATACAAATGCACCTTGGCGAATCGGTTTAGACGCAGTTATACATTTTTCATACTGTCATGCGTGCAAAGTGAAACAACAAAGACAAAAAATAATAAATTTTACAATGAACATGTAAGTATAGAAAAGTCACATGTGCAGTGCAATAATACAATGTTTTTATAATCTAAATATGCAAGCGCTTTATGTAAGTCAATCTGCGGTATATTTTGCTGTGTTAATTTGACAGCATGGGTGTGAGTGATATAGAAAAGACTATATTATTTTCCTATATCAAAAGGAAAATAATATAGATTACTATTTGCTTTTTGCTACAAACTATGTACACCATCTTAAAAGGAAAATAAAATCATCTTCTAAAATTTCAATTCATTCATCGTTGGGAATATTGTTGGTGTCTAAACCTAGCAAAACACCTTGAAATTGAAAGAATATATTGTTTTTTTTTTAGGCTTATGCAGAATGTATAAACTGTAGTTTATTTTTCCTGTTTTAGCTGTTGAACTTTTACAAGAAAAAATGTTCTTTCTCTCCATTGACTCTCATGCATCCTTGACACTCTTAAAATAGGAAAAAGACACTACAATTTGATAACAAAGTCAACCCACAACAACTCTCCTGAGCACTGGGTTTGTAACTGACATGTACAAAGAGAAAATCCAGTAAATAGTTGTAGCAAAGTAGATAAACAACACAACTTTTACTTCTGACATTTATTACAGACACTGGAATCACACAGTTGAATTTTTTCTTTATAAAAAAATATGTTTTTGAGTCTGTTTGTTGCAGTTAAAATGTCCCAAATCATCAACTGTTGTTAACAAACATGCTTGTAGCAGACAAGCCATTGCCACGACAACAAAGAAATACATTTTTTGCCTGAAGATTTGTCACTCATTCTACATGTTGTTAAGCAAAAACAATGTCAGTGCATAAGCTCTATTTGTAAATTGTCAAAGAGTAGTGAGGTTTATTACAGTCACCACCGGCCCTTTGATGACGACCAAGATGCTGATGTCGCCCTTGGTGAACATTTGTTTGAGGTAGTGGGTGACTTTGGCATGACCCAGAATTCGAACCCACAATGGGAAGCCAGCGCTCTAACCAATCTGCTTTAAAATCATAACAAAATAACTATATTTGTCAGTAATGGAAATGGCTGCCAATTTGGGAAAAATATGTAATTGTGATATTTCTTCCCAGTATTTAATTTGAATTGCAATTTATGTTTTAATGATAGAATTTGGTTCAGAGTTCACATTGTTTAGGAAAACTGACAAAATGAAATATTATAATGAACTAACATAAGAATGAAATCTTATGTGGTCTTCTTTAGAATCTGTTTGTGCATTTTAACTACAGGCCCAGCACTTTTTTTCCATCTTGCAATCTTTGTGATTTTATAATGGCATTCATTGATATTGTGATTCCAGTTTGATTTGATTCATTGTGCAGAGAGGCAACATTTACAGAAGAGGACACTTTGCTCTGATTGGTTATATCAAGCCGTCACTCACTCACTCATTCACTCACACAAGTAAACGATGACCAATAGGAGCAGTGGGTGGAGCTGTAGTTTTGTTGTGAATCTTTTTTTTTTTCAAAATGGCAGATTGTCAAAGAAGTGAGTTTATGACTCCGCTACACAATCTTTTATAGTATGTTCAACGAAGCTAAATCTATAAGCTAAAAAACGATTTGATGCTGTTAAATTCAACGCAGTGTCACAGTATTTCTAAATGCTGCACCCCTTATTACATGTAATTTCAAGATGGGAATATAACTACCATCTGCCTGAACCAAACGTCCAAAATTCATAACTGTAACATAACTTTAACGATCTTCTGTCTCCCTATTAGCAGCTAGCGCCATTAAAATGTTATTATTCTTGAAACATTTGGTGCATAATCAGGGATATGTGGCTGAGAATAGTGCAATGATGATGGCGAAACAGCTCCACGGTTAATATTTTTAGATGTGCTTGTAAAAACGAGGGAGGTCTTTCACATCCAGTACCTTCCAGTGTCACAGATATTGCTCTGTTCATTGTCCTCATCTGGAGCCCTGCACATTTGAGTGGCCGGCGGGACAAAGAAAGCTCTCTCGCTGCAGAATTTGTTTAATCAAAAGGGCTTTGTTATGCATGTGTGTCTATGGGCAGAACATACAGGCAGGAAAAACAAGCCGTCTAAAGGGGTGTACTGACAATCGACTGTCATGTTTACAATAGCACCTCTCTAGGTTGTTCTGTGATGAGAAAGACACGAGTGTGCTCCCGACGCCTTTGTGAAGCTCTGGAATCTGTCAACTATCAACAGCCAGCCCGGGGTTGGGTGAGGGGAGGGGGCACGGTCTACACAAAGGAAATATATTATACACTGCATGGGGCTAATATACTGAAATACATGCATGAATACAGAGATGCAAAAGGAATTATTAAGGCAATTGTATGTGTTTGGACAGGAGTTCCAATAAACCTTTTACGCATCAAAGTAGCATTCTGCACAAAGTCATTCCAGGCTCTCGGTCTCCAGACACCAATGTTTTATGTTTCTAAGAAAATATTACAAAGAGATACGTTTGGATCCTCCATGTTTCAAGTGTGTACAGTCACAGGATTGTGCTGCCGATACTTATTCACTAAAAGGTGACATGAGTTGTTTTTAGATGTAAAACGCATGAACTATTTTTGTAAAAGAAACTACAGCAGATAAAAAACTAAAAATACCAATTCCAGATGCAAATGTACTAATGAAAATGATGAGCTTGCCACTTTTTAAAGGTACTAGGCCTGTACCCAATTTTGCTTCTTTAAAAATGTAAACAAACAGAAAATAATTAATTTAACTTCTTACTTTAGTCTATTTGTTTTGCTCACTCAAATGACAGATATGATGCTCTTTCTGTGTGTTGTTTTTGTCCTTCAACAGGCTCCTGAGTATCTCCAATTTGTAGTCCAAGAACCAAAGCAACTAAAATCAGTGTAGTAAATCAAACAGTCCTGTGTTTCCCACATTAAGTATTGAGTTAGAGCTCCATCTTTTGACTTCAAAAGAATTTATCAAACCGATCTTATCTGATATGCTGCAGCTGCAGAAATGTTCAAAGAAATAGTTAAAAACAGTGCAGAAGATCTGTTCTATGACATCACAGATCAGGGACCATGGTATTTTGAGGGCAACAAAAATAATCTAAAAGTCAGCAGTGTTTAGATGGAATTTTACAACAAGATTAAAAAGGTAAAAGTAAATTTAGCTAGTTTATGTGCCTTTTAACTAATGCATTCTGAGCCTCCAAAATGTTACCCACTGAGGCCTTTTTCACAGCTGTTAGGAGAGAGATGTGCTGGCATGCTAACAACAACAACAACAACAACAACAACAACAACAACAACAACAACACAACAGACGAAGTTGGAGTTTGGTGAACAAACGGACATAATTAGACATAGTAGGAATTGTGGACTACTTTCCACTTGAATAGATACATTAAAAGAGATCTGTGCTGTTGTTAAAATTTTAACAAAAAGAGATATAGCGTACATTAAATCAAAGTAATGTAAAATGTAAGAAACATTTTAATTGATCTCATCTTTGAGCTCAGTGAGAGCATAAATATTCTCCTGAAATCTACTGTAGCGAGAAAGTAAGAGTTTGTAAACCAGTTCAAACAAACTAGTGTTCTTGTAGTTCTTTTCAGTCTCTCATCTCGGTCCTGACTCCTGGTGAGAAATCCTATTAAAACACTGGGGTTTAATTACCTGACATTATGGAAATGCATACCTGAGGGGGGCGCTTCATTTACCCCACACTAACAAGAGATGCACTTGGTAATCAGACTGACACAAGTCTCTGTGCCAGTGACTGGGATGAGTGGGTGGAGCTGGTAGGCCTGGTGAACATCACGTTGAGATTTTGGAGGTTAAGACACTTTGTAATCACATGGAACTGGGAGGGATCATAGTAACAGCAGCAAGAGCCTACTGGGAGACGAAAGCAGCACCACGGGAGTCTCAAGTTTTAGTCTGCATGATGAATTCTAAAATAAGCAGGGCTCAAAAAGATGCTTTGTGCATTTTCATTTCTTCTGATCAGAACATCATTAAAGATGTTTTGGTAGTTTATTTTATAGCCCACTGTGCAGCCTGTGCATACAAATGCCAAACCAACAGTGTCAGTGCACTTAGCCCACAGCCGCACATCACAGAAGACATTTCCATCCCTAAATGGATCATGACAACTTGGAAGCTCTTCTTGAAAACAGCTGGTTTCCAGTAAATGTAGTTCAGGCTTAGTGATTAACCCAGTTTGTAGTCAGGCCAGCAAGAAACTGAGAGCAAAAGAAACTGCTAAACCCAGTCAAAGTTTATTAGGAGGAGGCTAGTGATGAGGCTAAACTTTGTGTCTATCAAAGATGAAAATATTGAAAAACTGGCACTGAAAAATGACAGTATGGCACAATAACCCTGCCGTACACTGAGTCCGAGTTCGGTGCGAGGTGGGACTCACACATCTGCAAGACTTAGAGTCCTTAAAACAAAGCGCCCTTGTACACAGACCTCGGTGCAGTGTGAGCACAGATCCGGTGGCAGATCTGAGAGTCTAGTTTTGTCGAGGTCGCAGTGGTCCGATGCGACTTTCAAGTCATAACACGCCGGTAATCCACTGAATCCGTGTGTCTTTGGAAATAATGGACCGCGGTGGTCTGCTGTTGTGTACAAGGCACTTCGCAAGAAACTCGGACACGTCTCGGACCGAACTCACCTCTCAGTCTGTGTACAGAGGCGTTAGGTAACAATGCAGACCAACCATGTCATGCAGCTTAAAGTCATGGAGCAAAATAAGTAGTTTCAAGATAATTTCAAAAATTATTTTTCAATTTAGGAATCTATATTAATTTATTTTTGAAATCAGTATGCTTGAGTGAAATGTAGTATAATAGCAAACTACTAAAATGAATACAATTAAATCCTATTTTAAGGTTTTGAAATTAAAAGTATTTTGTGGAATGTGTTGAGAGTCAGTTGCAGAAATATTTTGGTGGTCCCAGAGTGAAAAATTCAGGGACCCCAGTTTACACAATGCTATTCTCAGACCCAACACCCCGGTCAAAAACTAAATAAAATCTGTGTTCAGCCACAGTAACCCCATGCATGTTTAATAATGTGATTATAAACTAGCTCTGCTTCCCTGCTCCAAGCAAGCCTTCCATCTTGTAGGGATCAAAACATTTGCACCTTTAGGGAGGCAGTGTGTGCACCAACAATTAGCACTATGAGAGGCCATTAGCTTTGTCTTCTCCAGCAGCTGAGCGCTCACATGCAAGATGGTCTTTTAAAATCCATCTTTTATAGTTTTTTGACTTTCATTCTCCTTTTAGTGCTGTGAGTCTCCCAAAGGCGTTCTGTGATCAATGTTTATTCAAGGGCAACATTGACCTCCTCTGCACCACTAAAACAGCACTGACATGACAATATTAGCTTAAATACCTCCGAGGTCAAGGGACGCAAGTTTCAGAATACTCCAGTGTTTCTGGAGCACATAAAGCACACTTAAGGTACCCATTAATAAAAAGCAATGAGTAAGACTCCTGGTGACAATAAGAGATAGTGTAACAAGGCACAATATGAAACAGCTTTGTCACCTATTGCTTATTGTCACTATTCTTTTGTCTTGTTCCATTTGCTTTTATTGAAGGCCACATATGCAGCAGAGATTCATATATGTTTCCACTAGAAAATAATCATTGTTTTAGCTTGAGCAAAGTCCAGCAACCTCACACTTACAAAATATAATCCACAAAGTCAATTTAAAACAGTAGTCTGGTTTTAAATGCCCAAAATACAGCATAACCTAATCCAACTGCCAAGTCTAGAGCAGTTTAACATGTCTACTTATGGTGATGTCATGGTAAGTTAAGCTTGCCTATAAGTATATTCTGCTTTTAGCCATTGTCTTAGGAGCCAGGGTTAATGTAAATAGTCAGTTGGGCAAGCATGAGAAACTCTGACATTCATTCAAATCCAATCCAACAGAAGCTTAAAGAAGCCAAAACTAACCTCCCAGTTCCAGTAAAACCATCATAACTCCATTAG
The DNA here is from genome assembly GCA_038363315.1 of Mugilogobius chulae. Classification (NCBI taxonomy): domain Eukaryota; kingdom Metazoa; phylum Chordata; class Actinopteri; order Gobiiformes; family Gobiidae; genus Mugilogobius; species Mugilogobius chulae. The sequence continues at coordinate 32,205,249 of CM076407.1, read as the reverse complement.
CCTAAATACCTCTGTGGTGTTTGAGCATGAATTTTTGAGAGCGCCTCAATGTTTCCCGAGCTCTCCAGGTTCTTCTAGTTTGTAATGGCCCATTTACCCAGAAAAGTAGTATAGGGCCAAAAGCTTCTCTCCACCACTGAGCACAACACGGTTCATAAATCTGTGCGGAGGACTCCCCTGTCTGCCCCGGGATGGCAGGTCATTAGGAGCTGCCGGTGCACGCAGCGTTAGGCCTCCCCGTCAAAAATACATGCCTGCACTGTCACTACGGCAACACCCACTTCCTGCTCGACCTCTGAACTCTGAACCCCTACATCAGGCTCGAGTTTTCTTCTTCCAGTGGTAACACAGCAGAGGCACTGGTGTGTATTTTCACAGAGGAGAGATATCGATAACTGAGTGAAGAGCGTGACAGGGCGGTTTATGGTTTATGTCAAAGGCTAAAAAACAGAACAGAACAGAGTTAAAGCGAAAGGAAAGCTTCTACTGTCATTTATTTAAAAGGGTTTATGTAAAACTAGTCTGGGTAAACTTTGCAGATCTGGGTTGGATGGTCAGTATGCATTGTGTAACTTTCTAGAGGTGAAAAGTCATCTACACATTTCAGTAGCAGAAAGTTAAAACTTGGGACTTTCTGAATGGAGATGAATACATTTTATGCCACAATATGAAACAACTCAGCTAAAGGAAAGCTTTCTGCGGAAACAAATGTGTTCAGGCCTCCTCCAAACCAAATGGACTATTTTGTGACCATGCAAGCTAGCTCAAAAGTAAAAGTGCAGATTTTTATTAATTATTTAGTGTAACAAAGCATCTAATTGACAAAAATGTGCATTTATTCAAGTTTATGTGAATGTAAAAAATATGTATATAATAATAATACCTTATCTATTGCTATCCTCGTGTGTATCAAGTCCTGTCTAATTCTGATGTGTTGGTAAATATGCAAAAGATTTTTTTTTTTTTTTTTGTGGACAAAAGTGTATTATTAGAAATGATTGGACGCTGCTAACCAATTTTTATTTTTAATTAATTGAATTTTACCTGACTAGATACAATATAGCTGTCCTTGGAGAAATCTTGAAAAAGTAATTTTCATAATGAAGACAGAATTTAATAATAAAGGTACTATAATATTAATTTTCAAAACAATCTAGTTAAAATTCATATCCTTAATTTTTTTTTTTTTTTTTATTACATAGCGTCTTACCTTAGGTCGTAGCTTATATTTAGTTTGATAAATTGCATAGCCCTGGTTTTGTGCTGGTCCAAGGTACATACTTTTTCTATATACTTTTCTGGGTTAGTCAGTTAAACATAGTGTTTGTAAAGTAACACATACATATTATCTGAGGTGCTACTTGGTTTGAAAATCACAGTCGTAGCTCATATTATAGAAAGTGGTTCTGCAAAACCGCAAAACCCCAAAGCAGTAAAAATATCCAGTTTGGACTATATGTGGCACCCTCAGTGAACCCCTTAAACACTTCAAATACGCACTGGCCTCATCCTCCCGGGCCTCTTCCACACTCCGCAATAAGCCCAGAGGTTAATAGTGTACTGCGCTGAGGCTGGGGATAGGACAGACGCCACGGCAACCAATGAGAGAAAATAACGTTTCTGGTTTAGGTTGGCTGCTAAATAGATAGGTGAGGCAAAGTAATGCATTTGGGTGAAATACTGAATCTTTGCAAGGTTAAATTGCAATGTCGAAAGATATAATATATTACAAAATCTGCATAAATCCAAACTGCAGACATACCTTGAGAATGTCTAATTTTACTAACTACTAATTAGGTCTAAACATGTTTTCTAACATCTTAAAGTATTTTTTTTTACTGCTAAGCTGTTGTTCTTTAGTTGCTAAATCACTATCCAATGTATACATAAAGTTGCCTTATTTTGCTGCATTTTTGGTTCTTTTCAATAAATATTATGTTTTCTCTCTCTAACTTCCCATACAGTTGTAGTAATTTGAGTGCAGCTAAAGTGTGATACATCAGTTGCTCAAAGAAGTATAGTTTTAGTAAACTAATCGACTGGTTGGGCATGTTTTTGGATGACCAAGAAATTCTTTGGTCGACTACTGCTTAAAGCCACTGTGCATCTTAATTAATCTATTTAACTTGAAACATGTTTACATTCCAAGCCTCCAATGTCTTCATCATGATGAGCTTAGAAGCACTTTTCACTACTTTCACAAACCAGAGCAAGTTGAGCCGTCCTGGTAAAGCTAGCAGCAATGATACTTTTTAAAAACAGACACACTTCTTAGATTTTAGGCAACAAAATTCTCTATTATTAGACATAGACAGGACACTTTAAAGTAATTTTCAACCTTACGCTTTGATAATATCTGTGGTGCAAAACTTTATTTGTCAAAGTCAGCATCAGTAACTCGTTGTACATTGGCCAGTTATTTTGCAAGACCAGAAAGCTGTTTTCTGGGGTTTTGCTGTATCATGAAAAACAAAACGAAGAGCAAGAAAAAGCAGGTCACGTTCCCTGTTCTGTTCTTGTCCGATCATTAAGATTCCTAAAACTTTCGGATGTCTTCCATGTCAGCTGGACGCTCGTGTTCAGAAAGTCAGTCAAGTGAGCGACTCGGGCAAATTCCTTTGACTGGAATATCGACACTTTTCCACTCGACCGGGCCTCCTAACAAGCCTTGCTACACTGGCTTTGGGGATGTGCACATTCATATGCACTACTACACATGTACATTCAAACGCACAAGCTCAAAACATGTTCAGACTCGGATTTCACATCGTTTTCTCCTATCTTTAAAAGCATGTAAGTGTATTTTGCGGAGAATAGAGGAGCCATCTTTCTTACTTGCAAAAGCGCAGTTGAAATTCACGCTGTCTTGTGTGATAACAGCGGCTGCCATTGTTGTTCTTTATAGCAGGAGATGTAGCGGTCCCTGCGGAGTATGGATGAACCGCAGGGAAGCAGAGAGAAGGTGACACAGTCCTCACGGAGCAAGTCTTTTTTCTCGCTGTGTATTTGTCGGAACAAAAAAGCCCTGAGCCTGTTGAATTTAATTAACATAATATCTGTCAGTTCAGTATGCCCATATGTGTTTGCTTTACCCATCTGACAATGACAAAGAGGCACTTCATCCACAAAATGTACACATCAGAACAGTCTCGCAGATATTAACTGTTATTGTGTTTGTTTGAATCAATTTGACAATCGCAAATGTAATTATGAACAGATTGAAATTAACATCCAAATGTGAAAAGCTATTTCTCTCTTCACTGGCACTGAGTTGTTATAGTATGGAATATTAGAAATACAATTATTGACAAAACAATTATTAACTTTAACTGCAAATTGTACTTGACATCTTTATATGTGCTGAAGTGCTGTGAGCAGTTGGAGCAACACTAAAGGTCTCCAACTCAAATAGAGCTCGGGCCAAAATGATCAAAGTCAAAGTTGGTCAAGGGCCGCATTTTATTATGTAGGCCTAACTATAGACATTAAATTAGTCGATGCAAATCAGCAGCTCTTCTCTGTTGGTACAATACGAACAGTGTGACAACATATTTCTCCGGTAGAGGTGATGATGCAAATTCATTGAACACAATGGCAGAAGTTGCACTTTTATGGATAAAACGAGCTTAAACAAGCGATTTCAGCAAAACCTTGAGCAAAACGGACTGTTTTGTGTCTTATGAAGCTTTATTAAACAACATTGGCAATGCTATATTATATTTTCCAAATCGATACATTCATAGGCAGAAAATCCTATTCACTTGCCGATGCGATGCGACCAGGACACTCCTCTACAGAAAAGTGCAACTTTTATTTGGTGATGTTTATGTCATTTTTCTTCTGTTTTCACAAGTAAAAGTCAATGCTTAGTGGTCATAAAAGTCCTAAATGATTCACTTGATCAGAAATCTCTATGTGAACTTTGCTAGCCATTAGCAGTTATGCAAAGAAAAAAAAAAACAAAAAGAAACAAAAATGTGCAGTTACTTTGATCTGCTATGTCGTGGTGTACACTTTGCATTTACTGCCATCTAGCACGTTCAGCCGGAGCTCCGATTTTAAAACAACAGCTAGATGTGTTTGATAACATCAGAGTTAGCTGCACATCTACTAATTATATGTCTATGGGCCTGACCATGTATAATCACACGTCTGATGAAGGGCTAAAATGCTCAAAACGTCACTGGGTGGAGCAAATAAATGATGCGGGAGTTAAACTTGCTGTGCATACTTGCTTTACTTATTTATAATTTGTGATTTTTTTTTTTTTTTTTTTTTCAAGTAAATAAAGGTGTGTATTCCAGAGCATTTTGGCGGATTTAGGGATTTAATTGTGTGCGAGACAGTAAAATAACAGATTGTCATGTGCAGTTTATCAGTTGACCACTATCAGTACAAATAAGAAATCATGCAGGGGCCAAGTTTGAGACCCAATGTGGGCTATTAATTAATTTATGAATTTACAATTAAATTCATATTGTGACCAGAAGAACTGAATAATAAAAGCATTGCCAAAAAAGATTTCTTTGATCGAAAAAACACAGAGCAAATTAGTAAAAACTAGATCAAAGCAGCACTTACTTATTGTTAATACACTGGAATGAACAGAAGAGTGATCATGTGTTTTGTCTTTTGGATTTGAATGTAAATGATTTCACATAAAGATTAAAAGCACTCGCCATGCAGACAAACCTTTGTGAGTGAAAAATGTTATCAGAGAGCCTTTTCCTTGTTCAGCCTTGTTCACTAAAATGGACTGAGTGTAAAGCATGCCTTTATTGATTATCTAAATTTCCCTTGTATTGCTTTGGGCTGCTCTGGGACACTTTATTTCATAAGAATAAAAGGCCAGCTGGTCCAAACACATATTACAGCTCAACTATAGGCCTAATCTAACAAAGTGCATTAGGGTTGCATACACTACTCAGAAACACAAGGCCAAATAAAGCACAAGTACAACATGTCATTAAGAGTGCAGAGAATATGTGTTCTTCAGTACAGGTAATGGATGAGCTGGCTGATTCACATAACTGACGTTTTACGCGGTTTCTTAGACCACAAAGTAATATGACAAAAAAATCTAGATACACGTATTTACAATCTAATAAAAAGTATGCATGAAGGTTTTGTCTTTTTGCTGCTTTCAAGGAAACACCAGACTTTTACATTTATTTCTAGCATTGCTACATCATTGAGACACTATTCTTTCCCCTTCTGAGGCTTTTAGTGATGGAGGAGATATAGCTCTGAGATGTTTTTGAGTTCATAAATCACCCAGACTCATTTTGAGCATTCCTGTGACATTAGCATATCAGGCAAGATAATTTCATTATTTCCTGTGAGTGATTTCTTCTACGCTCTAACTAATTCCTGGTGAGGGAAACAAATGTTATGTGTACTTTATTTATGAAGTTGTAATACAGAAAAGGTCTTTCACACCAAGCTGAGGGTCTTGGCAACTTTTGCCGACAAGCAGCTCACGTGTGTTTGGTGTGAATGGAACTGTCGGGCGTCAGAGTAGCGCGGAGAAAGTCATGGAGGTTGGGTTTTGAAGGCTTGATTGGAGGTCTGTGTCGCCAGTTGCCGCATATGCATAGTTTGATTGGCCCATGGTTACGAACCAGTGAATCAGTGCACTAAAAAATCATGTGGAAAACTAAAATGATGCTTAAAGAAAAACAGTATTTAGCCAAGCATGGATCGTTACTTACACAGGTTCAAACATGAAGTAAGTACGGAGGAGAATAGTTACTATGTGGACCGAGAAAAAAAGACAGAGGAGTTGCAGCGACCGCAGTACAAAGGATGGACTATAGCGGGAAATAAAAGTCGAGCTTAATCTGTGAGGTAAGATTTTGTAAACTTCTGGTCTGCCTGTCCTCAAAGTTCGCACAATCTACCTCACTCCGCTCGTTGTTGTGAGTTTTTTTTCTATGCACATTGCTCCACTCTGCATTATTTGTTTAAAGTGTTTGGATGCTACAAAATCACATTGGAGTGCTAATTCTGTGGGGCTTATCTGTCTTTATTACACTTGAAACGTATACAGAAAAAAAAATTTATTAATAAAAAAAAAAAAACATGCTATAATTTCTTTTACATGTTTCATGAAGAAGAATACAAAAAAAATATGACTAAAGACTTTCACATGTTTTACACAGTCTTAATGTCCATTTATGGTCTTCAGGTAAATAAAATAATTTAGTTTTTTTTTTTTTTTACTTTCATTTAAGTTTCCCATTTTGTCTTCAGGTAACAACTGCTCAGAATTTTATGTGCGACAAAACAGAGTTTAATCTTGCATTATGATTCACAACACTCATTACAATATCAGTGAGCTGGAGAGTGCCTCCTCAGCATTTCCCATATTCTTTATACTTATGATAGAGTGTGATAGTAAAGGATGTTTCTTGCTCGTGCGCGATAGTAGCAGCCGCTGCGCTCTGATGTCGGCATGTATCATGGTGACAACAGACCGGTGTGGCTGTGATAGATCCCTCTTCCAGCGCAGACTTGTCACCTCCATAACAAAGCAACAATAGCAGATGCCAAAGCCAGCCCACACGTCTATTGTTATAATTACCTGACCTTCAAATCCACATTAATGAGCGTACTGGATGATCCTATTCTCTTTCATCATTTGGCTTTCCGAGCCCTCCTTTTATCTAACAAGGTCACCTTTCACAACACAGAAATATACAACCCCCTCATAAATATACATCCACCTGAATCTTCCTCAGTGCAGCCCCCAATTCAACAAAGTGCCAAGAAATGACAAGAAAATGAAGCTGTAGGTGGGCTCTGCAAAGTGGCCATGCAATGTTACAGTTCTGTGCACTATAAATGGTGAAGATGACTGCCCTGGGTAGACTGACAAAAGAGAGGCGGAAAATTCTGCCGCCTTGGCAACCACATTCATTACATTTTGGGTAAGGTATGTTGTGCAATTTGGGATCGATCCTGTTTTTAGCTCTGTTTTGTAATTTTTGTGCAGTTATTTCCATATCATTTCTCAGTCAGAGGAACTATAACTAAATATTCTTATTGAGGTGAATTTTGTCATTCTGTCCCTTTTTGACCCAAAAATGGACTCAGAATACTGAAATATGAACTTATTTACAACTATTATTTCGACCTTTCTCTAAAAATTACATTAAAGAAATAATATTGCTATTAATTGAAAAGACACATTATATTTAGCCAATTCACAGAATAGTATTTTGTTCTTTAAAGGCCAAACAAAATCTAGAACATATCAGAATTGTAATCCATGTATTGAGATAAGAATCAAATTGTGACAGAACAGAATCGTCCCATTTTAAGATGCTACAGTTTTCATTTTGTCTGATGGCCGCAATATGTGCTGCTCATTCCATATTTAAACTTGCAGAACTCTTAACTCCTAACTCTATTTGTTATTGGCAGAAACATGTGCTGTGGCACTACAGCAGATGGCAAACACACCTTAAATGGCCAAACACTACATTTCTTTGGTTGCTGGACAAATACTGAGTTACCAGTAAAACCACAGACACTGCCGCCACAATCCATGCAAAAAAAAGTAAGACAGTGGTTCAACTGATGCGTTACATTGAAAGGAAAAGAGGATTACCCCATCACACTTCATATCTGATCAAATACAAGGAAATGCCCTGTTATCATCCACAAGTTGATTGAATTGAATAGCACAATACACCACTGTTTCAGATCAAACGAGTAGTTGCCTTTTCTATTCAGTGTACGCTGAATACATACGAAGAGCATTCACACCTGCGATTAACATAAGAAAAGACTACAACAACATTTACCTACAACAGAGGCGGGAAGATAATTATACTTACACAGAGAAAGCAGGCTGCTGTGCTAGAAAATGTTATTATGTAAGCTGAAATAAAACACAGCAAGCAAATGAAAGAGAAACAGATCTGGTGATTCAAATCCAATATGTAATAGTTTGAACATAAATTCTGGAGTACTTCCATCTCCCGATCTCTCCGGGTGGAGTTTGCATGTTCTCTTCTTTGTGTTACTGTGTTTTTTTTCCAAATACTCCGACTTCCATCAACTTCTAAAAATATACATGGACAGATTAATTGGTCATCACTGTAATTGCTCCCCTAGTGCAGAGGTTCCCAAACTAGTTATGTTACCCAACTTGTGACCCCCACAGCAAAATAAAATGGATGTCTATGATAATTTCAAGTTGGAAATTTATTAAAATCTGGTTACATGCATTTATTTTAGTATATTATTGCTTTATGTAATGGAAAGTCTGTCAAATATGATGCTTCCAGTTAAAAAACAGCTTTCAAAACCAAGTCAAAAGTGTAAAATTACATTATGAAACTATGTGGCCAACTATACATGGTACATATTCTTCCACCTAAGGCCCATAGTCACCCGCCACCACATACAATGGAGAACATCTCCGCCAACCCAACACCCCACATATGGGAAACATCTCGGTAGAAAAAAGAATGAATTAAAAATCATTTAGTAATCGACAGTACACAGATTCTAAAGGCCCGTCCCAGTGTTGAAAGAAGTTTTATAAATCAGACAAAAATGTAAAAAATTAATACTTTTTTGCAGTATTAGTCAAAAAACATAAACAATCTCGACATTTGCAACATACAACTAACTGATAATAAAAACAATCCATAGAATAATCAATTGCCAAAATAATCATTAGTTGCAGTCCTAAATGTAAGCCTATTTAAAAGCTTTATATATATAAGAGTATTTAGCAATTACAAAAAAGAGATTTGTTTAAAATGAGCAATTTTTTTCAGCCCAATCAAACAATGCCAGTCTTTTTGCTGTATTCCTGGCCCTTGTTTGTGGAGGTGTCGTCTCGGTCAGTGTGAAATAAAGTGGATTTTAGCCCTAATTTAAACCGGGACAGCCGCCTCCTGCATTTCTTTATTTATGTACAGCTTGTTACCAGCAGATTCAAACTGTCGGCGCTCCTTCTCTCCCTCAGCCCCCTCAGCTCAATCCCCAGCAGACTGCAATAACTAGAATTTGTAGACACCGAGCCGAGACAGCAATAAATTGGACGTCCTAAGCCACTGAACTGAGCTTTCTAAATCAAATTCATTTTAGCATAGCACAGATTTCTTTTGCCAAAATATAAAACTTCCAGATTCAAGCCTGCAAGTCTCAGTGCACACAGCCCCGAAGACGAGGGCGGGCGGCTTAAGTGGATAACGTTGCATTAAGGAAGAGAGCACCATCTTTGCAGCTGTAAATGTGTTTTAACTTCTCTTACTTCCTCACTACAATGCACTTAACCGGCACTTAAGAAGGAGCGTTCCCACCAGCGTAGATTTGATCACAGGGCTGCCAAAGAGTGGAGCCGATGCGTGAAGAGAGACCTGGAGACCGTCTAACTGCAACAAGCATCAGATCAGATCAGATCACACAGAGGAGAGGATGTCCCATAACATGTGTTTATCAGGAAATGTTCAACACACACTGGAGTGATGACTAAAAAAAACTGAGGGTAAAGTTACAATTTTTGGCTTTGTTACAGTTCCCAACAAAGGCAAAATCTCAATCGATACATTGCAAGCTTTATACCTTACCTAGCTAAAGGTAAACACGATTTTTGCCTCCTTATAAATGTAAACAAATAGAAATAATGAATTTTAAACTTCTTACTTCAGTTCAAATGTTTTGCTTAATTAGCTAATGCATTCTGAGCATTTGATTTAAGCTTTTTCACAACTGCTAGGAGCGATATGTGCTGGTATGCTAACAGCTGTTAGCCACAATGCTAACAACAACCACAGATAAACTTATGGTGCGTTCCAGTCAACCATTTCCCACTTCTCACTTGCAAAATACCCTTTGCAAACTGGGACCTGTTTGAGGAAGTCCCACTTCACATATGAGCTCAACAATCACCACAATTAATCTGGGGTTCCACATTGGTTAGAGGTTATGGAACGTTACTTTTGTTTAACCTGAAGGTTAGCATTAGCCATAATGTTTACATACGAGTTGATTCAGTGGAACGCTCTGAAGTGGGAACTGGTATTTTTCAACTGGGAAATGCCAGTTGTCTGCAACATGGTTTTAGTGTTGGTGAACAAACGGGACATTATTAGTCATAGTCAGGAAATTGTGGGCTCATTTTCATCTGAATAGACACATAAACAAGATATCTGTGTTAGGGGAAATGGATTTTACATTATTTAATTATAAAAAATCTGGTTTCTTTGACGTCAATAGTCAGCTTGATGTTGATACGGCTAATCTGACTCACACTGACCTGAGTTCAACACATTGTCAATCTGAATAGACCATCTCTCTAAAGGTCAAGGGAGAAAACAGAAGGTCATGATGAATATACAGTATGATATGGCCGAAACTTCACAAAAATGAAAGAAGACGATAAGACACATTTTTTTGTTAAGCACAGAAATCTTTATCTTAAAGTAGCAGTTTTCCAAAAGCCAAAATAATTCTAATTTTGATAAAATAGCTTAAAGTGCATTAATCTGTTCCCGTTTGCATTGATGCTTCTGCCCCAACCACAATGCTGCGCTGCGATTGGTCGCCAAATATTTATAAGTAGCACAATTTCAATGCTTTAACAGAACTATGACTAAGCTAAATAAATGTAAATGCATACGAATACATAATATACAGTACAAATCTGTAAACTATTGCAGCAAATAAGTTCTTGCTTCATTGAATCCCCTGAATCCACCAATTCACTTTCTATTTTTGTGAAGATTTGCTGTAATTTATAACTAAAACATTGCTTTTAAAAACATCCATATGAATGCTGTAGCTTCATTATATTGCAGAAAGATGAACAATAATCTTTTCCACATTTGGATAAAAAAAAAAAAAAAAAAAAAAAAAACGGAACAAGCAGAAAACTATACCGTACATATATTTTTTTTCTTGTTGATGCAGTTACTAACAAGATACACATTCTAGTGCTTGAAACCGATTGGTACAAAACGTTTGTGGACAGAAGGTGAAAAGGAAAGCATTAGTCCAGTTTACTCATCAGCATAAAAGCTTTTACTCTCCATTATCCTCGGTTAAAAGATTACTGCAATTACGAGTGGATACATATTTTGCATGTTAAGTCAAAAATGCTTTTCAATCAGACATGACTTCAGCATTTAAGCCATCGATTACAATTTAAGAACGATGAGATATTCATAACAACATCAAATCCTTGTAACAATGCCTTTTAAACTATAGTAATTATCTTTGTTCACACTGCTCATTAAAATGTACCTGAGTGACAACTGTGCGTACATTACACTGTTATTTCCCAGTTAGAGACCACCTGGTCATCAATCACAACCCACTCCATGTCCAGAGAAAAACACTCCACACACCAAACAACACCATATACAAAGATTTGTAAGACTTTTTATACCACAATCTAAACGTACAGGCCTATAAATGTATAGACTTTGTATGAGCAGATGTCTTACCACGTTTATAACTTTTACTGACTAAACAATATATGGAGGCGATACCCGTACAGGTATAGTAGAGACTTTTTTTTAGTTTTTCTTTGAGATACTTTCCTTCTGATCCTCAGAAAACCCTGTTCTCACTACTTGAACAATATTTAGTTTGAAGCAATAATATCTTTACTTGAGCTTTAGATTTGGTTTCTTTTCCACTGTGAGTAAACTTAAAGGCCTTTATTCTGGTCATGTTTTTCCATGTCAGAATATTGTTTTCTCATCAAAAACTCAGCTGAAGTTGTGTGTTGTTGCAATACACATATTTAGCACAAACCCTGCAAATTATAAAAGCAATGGTTGCTTTTGTCAATCTGAAAACATGCCGCTACGTCTTGTGATGTCAATAATGGTAGGCACAGGAAGGGCTTCACTGTTTTTAAACTCTGCACACCTTCACTAGAATATTGAATCATTTCAGCCTCGAAATGGTAACTATAGCTAATGTTTTAGCTTTGTTTAGACTGCTTGATTGTTTGTAGCAACAAAAAATACTTGAGACTTTTTGTGGTAATTGCAACAGAAACAAAAGCAAATAAACAACTTTTTAAAACAAAAAAGACAACAACTGAATCATATTTTAGTGTAGGGTTAACTATATGACATGTTGTTATTAGACCTTTCCATTACATTGACTTCAAATTTAAAATCAGATGTTAAGACAGTTAGAAAGACATAAAGACAGTTAGAAATACTCTTGCTTGTGTAACATTATTTAGAATTATTAAAACATTGGAAGCCACTTATCTAACAATATACAACAAAATTATAACCTTGCGGTCGTTTTGGATTTGTTCCATTTTTGACCACATTCTAACCTTTGATTATTCCTGTTGCCAGTTGAACAACAATTGCCTCACATCCTGTCTGGATTCAAGCCCTCAAAGATATTTAAACATCATTGCCCGACTAAATGGAAGCACTCATTGAGGGATACTAGCAGTTTAATAGCCCCATTATCCATTTACACATCTGCATAAAATAATCAGCCCTGCCTGCCACAAATGTTTTAATATGCATTTGTACAAGAGAGGATTGCGTCTTATCTTCCCCTGTATCGGTGATTGTTTTCTGAGTGACACACAGGAGATTTGGGCACATAATAATAAACCGCATCAAGCTCAATAATTGACAGACAAGTTGGAGGCTCCAAAAGTTGAAGTGCCACCTTGGGGATACTAAGGCAGTAGAATAGATTGACAATGGTTGCGTCTCTCTAAATGATATTGCCGTCCTCCTGCTGAACTTTGCCGTAATGCTTAATTGCTGCTGTTAATTGGCCTGCCTCCAAGCTCTTTACTTTATTGCTGAACCCCAATACACAGTAGCCTCTGTGATCCTAATGGGAGGTTATGTACTAAAGCCAAGATTTACACAAGGCTTTCTCTCATTGATGATGATGAAAAAGATTGTATAACTACTACTATAGTAAATGAACTGGCATTTGGACAAGTTCCTGCTGGCGGCTAAATACCCCCACAGTGTTGGGCTATCAGGAGAGGCACAGGCAACACGGCATTTCAGAAAATGAGAAAACTTTGTCAATAAACTGGCTCAACTATTCCAACAATACAGCAGGCCTCGACAATTTGCCTGGTAAATCCAGACTGAAATCCTCTGTATGGGATTTACAGCTGGGTCACCGCCTTGTCCAGTGCATCTCAGGCCAAAGTCAGGCAGCTGAGCAGTTTTCTGTGCCCCAAAGAAAATGAAGATTATCATCACGAACAATAACAAACTATTAAAAGCTTTTAGTAAGACTACGAGATTAGTCGCAATCAACTCAAAATGGAGTTTGAATGGTTGCAAACATCAAAATATCTTGTCTTGTTCATTTTAAGACCACTGGAGCTTAAATCACACGTATATTCACCTTATTCTGCCGTTGCAGCCTTGCCAACTTTTTCTTGGCAGCACACTTCCTGTTCAGCTCTGCAAACATGTTAGTCTGTCTTGTGAGGGGATGTCAAATAAATACATGTTCTTAAGGTTTCAAACAGTACAGCATGTGTATAGTTATTACGTACTATTCATAGACAACATTGGTAATTTTCATTTACAGAGGAATTCTGGGGAAACTTCCTGTTTACCTGTGTAATCTCCTCACTGTCAGCTCTGGGCCTCGGTGCACTACTGAACTGGGAAGAACTGCTTCCTCATATACTCAATATCTCAAATTAAGCTGTATTGAGCTGCATATACTCAATACCTTAAATGTAAGCTGTAGTGTCTCTGGAGAAGTTCAAGATTTTTTTTTTTTGTGATTGAGAATTGAGTATGTTCTTCTTGAAAGAGTTGTTTTTATACTATTGTAATGCGTTAAACGTTTGTATTGATGGTGTTGGCTGCTACCTTGGCCAGGTCTCTACTGTAAAAAAAGATTCTGAATCGCAATGGGACTTTCTGGTTAAATACAGGTAAATAAAACATAAAAAATAAATTGACAACATTTGCGCTTGTGTTTGACTAATGTAATATTAGGCTAACCACAGCTAACCAGGAAATGTGCCGCAAAAATGTGGTCTGGGCGAAATAAGTTGAATAGTTATCATATGGTTCGGTTTCCACTGCACAAAGCAGCCCGTTCTGCCCCGCTTGACGTGTTCGCAGAGGGTCACACCCTGTTAGAACATGTGTGATGTGAATTACTACCAGAAAACTTCTCCTAAGTAGTGCTAGTGGCCTAAAAAAGTATGCATGTCAAACTAGACTTACAAAATGGCTTGAGTGAGTGAAAGACGTAACTGGACAATCTGATGAGCTTTTTTTATGTTGTCTTATATTGACCGATCTTGATTTTCATTTAGATATTTTTCAAGATTAAAACAAAAAAGCAAAAAAAAATGTTGGCAATGATTTTATGAACATGGAGTAGAAAACTTCAAATCTTTGCAGTCGAGAAAACTATCAAATGTCTTCATCCAAAGTCTGACTTTGTTCCAAAACACCTATGAGAGAGAATATTCTGCAGAGCTCTAAAATAATAATAAAAAACACCAGTAAATAATTAACAATTTGACATGATTCAATTTTGATTTATCAATCTTACGATATTTGCTCAGCTGAGGGATGAAACTACTTCCTATTTTCACGTAAGTAAAGCTTTAATGAACAGAATGCACAGGAAAGTCTTTCTGCTTACTGTTGCGAAAGGTGTACACTGTTACACATGTTGTTTCACTCTCCCCATCTGCTCCCAAAACCATTTATATTCCACACAAGCTTTTAACAACAAAACACTGTCATTTTAAATCAGCATTATGCATCAGCGAAGCCCATAACGTATTCAAAGCTTAATCTGAATCGAGACTTTTTATAGATTTTGCGCGAGAAGCCGAACACGTTTTCCCACAGATCAGAGCCTGGTTGTTTTTGCATTAGACTGTCAGCTTTAGTGTTCCTGTGTCACAGTCGGCACAATGAGAGGAGGGGCCAGGAACACAGAGCCGCTTCACTTTGGCACTTTCCAAACACCAATCGGAATCTAAATCACGCCGGCGCACTACTTACGACGTGAGCGGCCTGTCACTTCTGCACAGCCAATTTATGTGCCTTTTACACCAGCTGGAAGAAAGATGAGAGCTCGAGGAGAACGGAGACTGAGGACAGAGTTAAGGGGGAAAAACGACACAAAGGAAACAGCCAAAAGACTTTTTAAATTTAGGCCAAAATGTGGGGAATTGAATGTACCTTCCTTAATACATAACCTTATTCTCGTTTATACAATATAGTAAAATCAGAAAGGTTAGTCGAGGGAACATATATTGTTGGAAGTACTGAAAATGGAAGAAAATAGTTTTACAGAGAAACAGAACAGGAAAAGAGTTTAATTCAATTATCATGTCATTAACCTGAAGAAGACTGCTGAGAGCTGCTATATGTGGACAAAAGATCAGAACATGCTTTTGGACAATAATGATAATGATTTAGAGCAGACTAATGAATCCTTTTTAAACTTTTGCATGAAGTGTGAATTCACCCAAATAAGACTTTTATTGGCAAAGAACGCAATGAACTGGACAAAAATCATAACATCATATAGTTCAGGGGTAAATGCAGCCTTGATGTTAAATCCAAATCTTTAAAAAAATTAATATGACACAAAATCAACTTTGAATAGCTTTGGAAATTCTTTGAATCATGCTTCCTTAAAACCAGTACACTGCAAAAAGTGAATTTCAAGACCATTTAAAATAGCTTGATTCTAGGATTTGAACCATAATTTCAAGCATTTTGACTAATTCAGGCTCTATTTCTTGTTGAGACCGAGATGATTGTATTTGTTTCAAACAGTTTTGAATTTATTTCAAGACATTTCTTTTTCCGAGCCAAAGTATTTGCTACTGGGTTAAAAAAAAAATTCCCATTGGCATATTTTTTTTTCTTATTTTAAGCCAAATTCTCTTATAACCAGTTAGAAATGCCTTGAAACTAGGTACATATTCTACATTACATAAGAAATTAAATCTTAAATGACTTAAATCCATATTCAATTTCTGAATCCAAATCATTTTAAGCAAGTCTAGAAATACAGTTTTGCAGTGTACTTTCTTCAAAGCAATTATTTGAATAATACAGTTTTAGAAGTGCAATTGTTTGACATGACCAATATTTCAGTATCCACTCAGTTCGGATTATTTGGAAGAAGTCAGAAGACTTGGAGTTAAACATAACATGCCACTTCTCAAAAAGTATGTAAAAGTCAATTTACTGCATGCAACTTGTCTATGTCTCTTTGAAGAAGCAGGGCTTATCAGTTCTGCCATTTTGAACCAGACTGTCGTCCAAATCAAAACAGCTCATATGGCAATCTCACCCAAATCTATTTTACAATCTAATCTCTCATTTTCCAAAACAGCACCAAATCACACTGCAACATTATCATCCCTTCTTAACTCAATGACTTAGCTTGTTAGTAGCAGTTGAGATGTCACTTCTTATGTATGTGAAGAGCCGCTTTCTGAAGATCCACTTTGAACAACTCTGGGACTTTGAATCTTCACAACTTTTGATGGGTCCCACTTTTGATTTCTTTGGTGAATGTGGCAGAGTAATGCAGTGCTATTTTGAAAATTCTGGCTCGTCAAATGGCTTTTGGAGAGATGATCGTAATAGATGTTTTGTGTAGTGTAAACAATGATTTTTTTTTTAAGACGGCAGAGATTTAATTTGAAATACAATCCCGTAAATTTAGATTCTTGATAATCCAAACTGATATCTTCCTTGTTATTTTATACAACCACTGGTACAAAGTTGATTCTGGGATATCAAAGCTACTGAACCTAATCAGAAACAGAGGCTTAAAAGTTAAGAGTTAAGTCAATAGTTTCTAAGGAAATTGAATTCAATTGCGATTACAATTAGGGATGCACTAAACCAGCTTTTTCAGTTCTGATACCTATCCCAATACTTTGGAATTGAGTATCAACAGATTGATTATATTTATACTCAATATGAACAGACACATTATAACCATAATATACATTTATGAAACACATATGCGCAAATTGTATATATAAAAGTGTAACTTAAAGATCAAAAGGGTAAATCTGCACAAACATCTGAAGAAAACAGAAGACAGACGAGACTACAGCCACCTCCTCCACAGTCAAAGTCAAACCTTTTCTGTCAGGCCTATTCAGCAATAACTATACTTACACTGTGGCTGTGTCCTGTAGAAGAGGACTCGCCGCTAACCTTGCATCTCAAGGACACATCATTTGAAATGCATTGGGCACCGCTGCAGTGATATATCCCTTTTTCCAGAATTAACCTCAGCTAGTCTTTCCTGTCAGCCACAAATCAGTGCAATAAGCTGGGACAAGCCCAGGAGAAGAACCGTGTATACTTGTAAAGCTTCAACTTGGGACAATTGACAAGTATGTGATCGAAAAACACAAATTAAGAAGCATTTATTTCAGATATTTTTGAGGCATTGCAGGCTTTGTGACCTCTATTAGTGACTCTGAGATCCATCTGTATTCAAGGTAACCTCAGTCATGTTACATCCAGTCGCAGAGCAAGACGCCTGTCCGAACAGGAGAGAAAACTAAGGCCTCAGATGGCTAAAAGCAACCCTGATTAAAATGCAATTCAGTTAGGAGCAGGAGATGGATGAATGACCTAAATGGAATTGGCAACGGCACAGGTAGAATGACTCCGGCTAAACTGGTGCAAATCAAGGCAAGACATGCATGTTTGAAAATAAATCTGCAATGGAGAACTCCTTGGTTTTAAACACTTGTTCTTTTATCAATGGCAATAAATAAACCAAACCAAGCTGGTAATTTACAGTGAGATGAGAATTTATTTAATATAGACCTCATTTTTCATTAGATTATCTATCCCAAAAGCCTTTTTTTGACAGGACAACTGTAGCGTGAAATGAGAGAAGAGAGGGCAGAGAAATCTGGCAAACTGTTGGGGTCGGGAAGCCTTCATATTGTCAAGGTCTTCAAAACCATATTAAGTGCAACAGAACTACAATCGATGTTTACCTGTTCAAGCTAAGGTGAGCAGCTAATGTTGGCAGCAACTTTAAAATGTGACTTCTTATTTATGAGTGATTGTATTGAAAACGCACAGCAACAGTGCATTAAAGCAGTCTTCATAGAGACTTATATTCAGTGGTGGTGTGCACAGTTCAAAGGCCTGTCCCTGTCTCGCTGTTCTGCGCTCACTCTAGTGCTGTTGTGATCAATTATAACACATCCAGTGAAAATAACAATAAAAAAGAACGTAATCTATTAACAGATTATTGACCGCGCAGAGCTCCAACTAGCGGCTAATTTTTACCTGTCTTTGTAAATCTGTGTGATTGCTACATGTGTTTTTTTGGGATATTTGATACATGTCTCAGCAAATACGACACATGCAGTTTCTGCATCCTAGCTTGATTTTTTTGTTTGTTTATTATTTAGCAGGGTAAAAACATTTCAGTGTGTTTTGCTGCCTTATTTCAATACTAAAGATTCACAAATATGAGAAAAAAAAAAACATCATGTTTAGTTAGTTTCGATTTACAGGCTAGTGTATTTACACAAGGGAGCTGTAGGGGGGCACTATTGCTGAAGTTGCGTAAGAACTCCAAAAATTCAACATGTACATATAAAAATAGCAAAAAGACAAGTTTGGATGAGGTTTAAGCACAAAGATTAGCTATATTTGATGGTTTGAGAGTTTTAGCTGGTTAGGCTCGTGACATAACATGTTAATGATGCATGTTGCACTGACAACAAATCATGTAGAGTAAGAGCATTAACACTATGGTATTGAAAAATATTGTTGTGAAAAATTGAGAAAACATTACATTAAAAAAAATTTTACTTTTTTATCTCTCTCCTGCTCTCTCACTCTGGTTCATGTTCTTTCTCTTGCTCCCTCTTCTCCTACTCTCTCTCTAGCTTGCTTTCACTCTTGCTTTCTCTTTCTTTCTCTTTCTCTCCTGCTCTCTATCTCTCTTGCTCTTTCTCTCTTTCTCTCTTGCGCTCTCTCTCGCTTTCTCTCCTCCTTGCTTTCACTCTTTTCTTTCTTTCTTTCTCTTTGTTTCCCTTTCTTTCTTTCTTTCGCTCTTTCTCTCTGACGCTAGCTCTTTCTTGCTTGCTCTCACTCTCTTTTTCTCTCTTACTTTCTCTCCCTTTCTTTTTTCTTTCTCTCTCTCGCTTGCTCTCACTCTCTTTCTTTCTCACTTTTCTTTTTTCTTTCTCTCTCTCTCGCTCTTTCTCTCTCTTGCCTTTTCTTTCTCTCTCTCGGTTTTAACTGATGAGGCAAAAGGCTTTTACCAGTATGACAAACATTTACAAAATGACTCATTACACGTTATTTGAATACACTAATGTAAACATATTCATCCAATAAGTGAATGAGATTAAGGAAAATGTGTATGACTGTGTTCTAAATCCACTTGGTTCAACAGGGATTAGCCTGTAAACTGGGAGCACAGCATGCTAACCTGCCCCAGGAGAAACCAGAGCATCTTTAAGTACGGTCGCCATCTCTCCCAGATTCTGCTTCAGATTAGTCCCTGAGCTCACAGGCTGACAGAATGTGACAGTGTCGGGATTAAGGAGGACTTCAAAGACTTTGCGATCATTAACGGAGCTGCTGATTATTACCGAGGAGCCACCAGTGACGGGCCGGCACTCGTTCACAATTTAGCCTTCACACAGATCCACAAAGCTTCTAATTGGCTTAACTACCCTTCTTTGTTTAAATGGACACAAAGAAACTATGCAAGATACGGGCGAACATTAACATTCCAGCTAAATTGAAAACTTAAGTGTGTCAGATTCCTACAAAATGAGAAACGGTCTTTACTCAGCTGATCACAAAATACATCAACAGAATGATAATGCAGTGTTTGTCAGCTTTTTTTGTTTGAGAAGTTGTCACACTACCTAAATGACCTATACAGACTTTTTTTTATTTTTTTTTATTTAGTATGTTAAGAACACAATAAAATACTTATACAAGTAATATTTTCTACAAACTTTAAAGGATATGGTGTTCCTCAGGCAAATTCAAGGCTGTGATCGACTATTTTAGCTTTTTTAACTGAATTGGCATAAAGTTTAGGCACACTTTACACTAGAGACCTCACACTCTACATTCACAATCACAATTTGTATCAAGTTAAATTGTTTGTCTTGTTTGTAGAAAACCAAATAACGCGACTAACACAGTGTTTCCTTCTACTGGCATAATCTACGTTTTGGAGTTTTTGATTCTGTTCTAACATTTCTCATTCCTCATGAAAACACAGTTTATGTTTTGCCAATGAAATATTTCTTGTTCTCCACTGAGCCTCAGAAAACACTATCTGAATGTCCCTGATCTGTGACGTTATAGCGAGATCTCTGAGATCTTTTGCATTGTTTCATTTGGAAGAATTCTGCAGCTGCATTATTGGATCTGGTGGGTGGGATTCCAAAGGGAGAACTGTGTTCAAGAGCATGTTTGAAGGACGGAAACAAGAGAAATAATGCATCATATTTCTTCAACATCAGAGTGATGAATGGGGACAAAACTTAATTACTTCCTGTTCATCAATGATGACATCACGCTAGGTAGTTGCCTTGTGACCATGTAATAAAATGGGCCAAAACTCTTCAAATGTAGGCCTAACCTTTTTTTTTTTTTTTTTCTTGAGCCATAAAAATACACTGAAACTCACCTTTTTGTTAAATGTAATGTAAAAAAAAATCTGTTTCTTGTGAGAAAATTAAAAATGTCTTTGTGTCCCTAGTGTGATGTCATCAGATTAGAACTCTGCTCTACTTCTGGTATTTTCAACATATTTTCACATTTTTCTCCACAAACTTGTTCTTGATTGATGTAAAACTGTCATTTATAATTACAACAGGTACTAATCTACCAAACTAAATACAAATTTAAAAAAACGTTAAAACCTGTTATATGCACTTTCAGCTTTCTCTTTGCTCATATGCAAAATCAGGTACATGTTTATGTACCATAATGTCCTCTAAACTGATATGTGCCTTTAAAAATATATTTAAGTTGTGACAATGTTCACATGTAACAAATGGAGTCTTCACTGATGGGGCAAAGAGGAACATTCATCCGCTGCAGGAACTGTCTGCTCTGTGTTATCGTGGCTAATTCAAAGACGTAGATGGATCCTGCCAGTGCCGCCGTGTGCAAAAGAGGATGTGGTGTAATCTTCACTGCCATCTTTAATGAGATCTGATGCAGGATGCTGCGCTTAGCCACGAAAACAGGGCACAGGCCTGCGGAGCGGCGCGCGGAAACACAATCCGAGCCCAGTGATCAAGTGGTGCGTGCGAAGAAAAGACTGTCCAAATGATCTGATGTGGTCAGCCATGTCAATCCTTCAGACACAAGAGGAACATTTATCTCCAGCACAAATGAGTTACACTGGAAACTCTAACCTCATGTGGGAGTGTTCGATTAACCTCTGCCAGAACAAACGGTCAGATGATATGGAGATGACCAAACTGACTGCATCTCTCTTCTGCTTTATAGAATTACTGTAGTTGTTGCTTGTTTTCCTTTGATTAACTAAAGCATGTTTGTTGTTGTGTTGTTATATAGTCTTATGCAGTATATAGATTCCAACTGTTTTAATACATAGATGAGCATATATTTTTTATTACATCTACACTTGATCTATATTTTATTAAGCTGGGTGAATTTTCCACATTTTCTCATGTCATTCTCCAGAGTGGTTAGTAAGACTGTAGTCGACCAAAGAAATTCTTGGTCGACTAAAAACATGTCCCATCAACCGATTATTCAACCAAAAAGGAAGAGTTGTCAAAAATATATAAAAAGTTGTCAATAAATATTATCACATTTTCTGAAAAGTTTTAAAATAATCTTGAGTTTCATCAGAACTGGTTTGAAACTAAAGTGTTTGATCAAATACTTGGATTTTGTGTTAAAAATGTCAGTCCATGGTGTCGAGAATCAAGTTATTATGTTATGTAGTTCATGCAAAAAAATATAGTTTAAACAGAAAACCAAGAGGAAACCTGTGTTTATAACAAAGGCTGTTCAGACCAATGATTTTGTTACTGTTGCATACAAATTCCTTATAATCTAAATAAAAGACTAATAAAATTTTGGTCGACCAAGACTCCATCAACGATATAATACGACTCAAGAACTACAGCGCTAGTGGTTGTACTTTGAAACTAATGATTCAGATCTACTCAAAGCGCGTTTAGAGGATTTAAGAGGAACGTTTAAGTAGAGATAGGAAAACAAAAGTAGTTGCTTCTAAAACTACATATTCATAAAAAGAAATAGCATTAAAACAAAAATATTAACACAGATTTCTAATTTGATTCACTAATACAAAATAGGAAATCTTTTTAGTAGTAATTTCTCTTGTGGATCAGAAAGGTATGTGAAAATGTATGCACAAATCTTTCCTAAACAAAGTGCCTGTGTTATAAAAGTGCTTGTGTTACCTAAAGGATCCTGGTCTGGCCAATAACACCTGTGGCTATAAGGTCTATAAATGTGGTTTCACTCCTGCTTCTGTGCAAATGTTCTTCAGCTATAGGGACTAGAACTGCAAGAAGTGTCAGGAACTGAAAAAGGTTCCCATAAAGCAAAACTATACAGTATGATGATATGCTATTTATCCACATACAAATGACAAAAGACATTTCACATAGCTTGAAGTGTAATCCTGCAATAAGTTGAGTTTTTTGTCTCTTATAAAATTCTAAAACTGTTACACAGATATAAAAACAGTGCAAAAGATCGTGAGTAGCTTCTGAATCCAAATCTGCTCTATAACACTATAACTCCATCTTCCCAAAGTAGTTGTATAAAGTCGGCCCCTTGTGCAAACATTTCTGTCCATTTCAAGTACATACACGCACTTCAAAAGTCCTCAGGGACCAAACCTGACCTCCGTCTCCCAAACATTTGAGACTTTTTAAGAGTTCTCCTCATGCTACGTCCTGTTCACTGAGCAATAACACACCATCAATGCCTTTCTTTTCCTTTTCAAGTCGCTCAAAGACAGGGGCCATTCATTCAATTTGGCCTAATCAAATCTGAACAGAGTTAACAGCCTCGTGTCAATCTTCAGTAGAACAGCGCGCTCCAGTTGCAGATACGCAATCTGGGCCCGTGTCTCCTGGGTATATTTAAGTCATACATAAAAACAGAGATTGTCTCAGCAGATATACGACATGTCAGCGTCAGCCAGACAGCAGGTATTGGTTACAGGCGCTCTCGTCTAGACTGGCGACAGGGCATTTTGATACATATTTGTCTGTTTTCTTTAGCAGGAGAGAGCGAGAATCAAGTACTAACACAGGATTTTGAAATGACAGATGGAGGATATTTTGAGGACAGTATGTATTCATTTGAACTAAAGGGGCATTTTTGTTGTTTGTATGTTGGTCATTTTTACCTATGGCATTATGTGTGATGTGTTTCAGTGTAACATTTGTCCAATTTTGGGGTATTTAATATATGTCCTACAACAAAAAAACACAGTAACTGCGTATTTTGTCAAAATTGAGTTAAGAGCAGAACAGTTTCATTCCATCTGTTTTACTGTCAAAGTTTTATGGCTCAACTCTGCAATTCATGCAATTTAACAATACCATGTTTCAATAAACTGTACAAATTCCTCAATAAAACAAAACAAAAAAAAACAGTTGAATTTTCAAAACATTCAGAGCTGCAGTTAGAGCACTTTGCCTTTGGCTCAACTCACAGATACTGCAAAATATTTTCATGTCTCATTTAAAAATGAAAAATTATGTGGAATGTGGTGAAAAAAAAATCTGGCCAAATGTGCTTTTTCCGAGGACCTCGTTACGTTTAAAATACACATTTTGAGATTAAAAGTAACATATATTTTTATGTTTTTTAATAGGCTTGTTTTGGTTCAAAATGGTACATCCTGTACACAACATTTCCTGTTCAATCATTTCTATGAGGTTTTCACTACATCAGTTTAAAGAATAAATCCTCTTTAGATCAGACAGTTGTAGTGAATGTTACAGAAAACATGTTAAAGACTTTACAAACCAGAAAATACCAGAGGACACTTGTGTGTAAAAAGAGACATGATTGTGTCTAAATGCTAACGCTAACAGGAAGTGGTCGTATGTACAGAAGTTAGCTTTTTGAACAAACACAAAGCAATAGAAGTATTTATTTATTGGTATAATATGAACAAACAAACGTTAGTCTAGCTCTGACAAACACAGAAGGGACAGCAACCAATGCTTTACTTAATGCTATGTTTAACTGACAGCGCAGATACTGTGTTTTTCATTTGTAGAGGGTATAGTTCAATATGATAATAAAATGGTTTAGTTAACCTCTTATGAGCCAAAACAGCATTTCTGCATTTGTCTAGGCTTTGCATCTCTAGATTCCAGTTATCAATTTTGGTAAGCTTCAGAAATTTGGAAAATTCCCAGACTCATTGATATAATAATAATCATAGAGAGATATAAGTATGGACTCTCCAGGCTAAAGTTCCAAGTCTCTATATTTACTGGACTCTATGTGCCTAAGGTGTTAAACTACTTAAAGTGGCTTAAGCCTTGTAAATGTAAATATTGCCCTTTATACGTGTGACAGAGCAGCTAAAACACATGTTAATGCTGTTGATAGCAGCCGGTCATTCAGGGCCAGTGGTGCCTGTGAGGACCAGTGGACCAGGCTGGTTAAGAATACAGCCACCCAAAGGACCGCTATAATGGGAGGAGTCTGTCCCGGGAGCGTGTTGGCCCAGTGTGTCTCCTGCTTGACTAATGTAATCCATGATTGCGCTCATCCCAATTAAAAGCTGAAATGGCCTCAGAACAGCTGTAAAGGGAGGCCTCGGAGGAGGGCATAACCACTGTTAATGTCAGAAGTCTCGTTTAAAAGAGCAGCATCTGTTTCAAATCCACAAAGTCTTCATGCCTCTGAGTTCGCTGATGGACCACATCAGCCTGTCCATCTGCAGAACTGCTCAAGTCGAAAAAAGAATGGGTTTAAGGAAATCAGTAAATAACATTAAAATTATTTCATGTGGGACTGAAAAAAAAACAGACAGATTGGGATTTATTTGTTACGTTTGCCTGGCTTCATCGGCTAGAAGACAAAATAAAATGGGTACATATCGTTTTTCAAAGGAAGGGTTCACAAATCTGTAAAATGTTCCACAGTTATATTACTTATTTCCAGTTTATAGAGACAAGCTGTGGAGATACAAGCTGGCAGCAGATCAGAAAACTAAAATATTACACCTTTAAAGAATCCAATCTATGAAAGGGTAAAGAAAACATTTTTTTTATTGTTTTTTACCTAGATCTGTTCCAAAAAGCTGGCCAAATTCTCAACTATTCATGCAATAATAAAATACTGTGACTCAAAAATCAAAAGGGGAACAAAGAAAACGAGCGTCAGAAATAATACTAAGGAAACGTTTTACTCAATGGAGCATGAACCCAGAGTTTTTCAGCTGTTTCAACTAGCCTTATCTGAGAATCCATTTGGAATCATTTCCCAATTAGACAGGGCCAGCTCCACGGTCTGATTTATGCCACAGGAAATGGTGCGCTCAGGCAAGATTGCATAAAACATAAAAATGACTGTTATTTGTTTATGAAGACGGCGGAAGGATGTTTGCTCTGTCAAATGGGATCAGATATTCCCAGTTCAGTGGAAAATGTATGATCATCACACGTTTTTTTTTTTATTTATACACAAATGACATGCTTAGCTTCCACTGTAAAAGAAGCTTGTTGTAGGCCTACTTAAAATAGGCCTATAGTAAATATATTGAATATATTATGGTGTCTGATTGGCTTAAGACACTATACAATTGGCTCTGTGCACAGAAGTCTGTTGGTTTGATTATTTTCACTAATGCTAACTTCCTGCTGGTATGTTCATTTCCTGTTCAGTTCTTTTCTATGAGGTTTCAGTATACCTTAATCTAAAATGAAAAATTACTAAAGATCGGGCAGTGAACAGTAAGTTTGTTAAATACCAATGAGAAGAATATTTCACCAAATTACCAAAGTGTGTTAAAAATGTGTTTGTCTGCCAATGCTAACGCTAAGTTGACAATTAAAAATAAAAAGCTTTTATACAAGGTCAATAAAACAGAACAATTGAGTTATGTATTTACTCACTTCCCGAATGCCTTCTGAGCCTCTGGAATTTTTATATTAATATAATATTGTATGCTAAACCAAATGCGAGCAAAATACACAACCAAACATTGTTCATTTAATGGACAAACTATTATTGGATGTAGAAGGAACACTGCAAACTAAGTTATTTTCTTTGTAAAAATCAAGTATAATGTTGTAAAATATGTCATAAGTCCAGATCATGACATTAGTAACATTGATCTAAAGCCCTATACTTACTGAGGGACCTTATGTAAATTGTAATAAATACGGCCGTCATCTGAGCTTAATCTTGTGCGAATCTTCCATGTCTATGAAAATATCTGCAAAGTTCCATTGTTATTTGTCAAGTTATTTTCTTAATAAAATCAAGTAACTATAATGCTTTTAATAAAGCAGCTAACTTGGTAACCTGGCCAGCCAGATGGTTTATCTTGCAATATTTGTGAATTCACAAACACGAGACAAACCATCTGGCCTTCCAGCCGCCCGATTGGTTTGAGAGTCCGAAACAGCGGTTGTTGCTGTGATTGGCTAGGCACAAAGGTAGGCCCCACACCCGATCAGCTCGACGTATTTCACTAAACATCCCACCTTTTCCCAAACGCCTTCAACGAGTAAAGTCCCAGATGGATAAGAACTCAAATCAGAGTTCAACACAGATCATGGTAGATATTGTCATTTTCACTGAATTGTATTATGTTCATAGCTTTGTATGAAAATTATGTTGCACGAGTGTTATATAAGGTGTTTTGGCTTTGAGTCAATGTTTGTGAAGCTTAGGAGAGTTCCAAAAACTCAAAACCTCTATACATACACATCCTTATTAACACACTTTGAGTCATATGTCACCATATCTTCAGCTGTATTCACTGTATCTGCTCCATTATTGTTATTCTGCTCAATATACTTTCTCTAGTGATAAATGACACTTACCCTTTACACACAATGTAAACTAACCACTACAGTATTCTCAATTATTGCTAGCTCCACTACATTGTCTTGACACCACATTACCATTCCCATTATATTGTCATTTTGTATACAACTTACCAGCACGGAACAGATTTGTTGGTGCCTGCCCAGTGCATTTGCTTTAAGTAGAGGGATAAACACTCACTGACTCTGCAAAAAAAAAACAACGGCAGAAAGCAGCTGGCCAGGATGCCCAGCTCAGCACCTTCCAGCGGGCCTAAATTAGACAGGGAAGTATTGGTAATCAAGTTTATCATCTACAAAATCTGCAATTACTGGGTGTTTGGAGGTGATGCATTGCCTTAATGGGAATACGACACGCATACGGCAGTAAAAAGCTGTTCCCTGGTTCAATATGTGCATGTAAACAACTACCTTTATTAGCGCTGGGACAAAGCTGAAACGGGCCTCCCGCCAAAAATCTATTACTGACATGGCACTAAGGCAGGGGTTTGCTAAGGTTAGTGGCTTTTATTTATGAAAGTGACACAATATGAGCAATTGAATAATGTAAATTTTAAATCATTCACCACCGTCGTCGTCATCGTTGTCGTCGTCATCATCTTCTTCTCACTCACAATTATTGTGACCAAACTAATCATGATTAACAATATTATCACGATAATTTACTAAGCATAAAAGTGCACAGGTTCAAAATCACTGAAATATTTATTAGCGCACAATGTGTATGAGTTTAAACAACTACTTTTTGTATTTTGGTCTAAGTACAATCAATAATGATTCAAAGTAGGGCTGCACAATATATCGAAAAAATATCGATATCGCAATATTGACAGTTGCAATATCCATATCGCAAGGATGTCCAATAATTTATTAAATTTGTATGCATTATTCATCCGTTTTTAGCGCCGAGTGGTTTGACTCCGTTCTTGTCTTCTCCTCTTAAGAACAACTTTTGTGATTTGTGTTGGTTTAAAACAAGATTGAAAAGGCACAAAAACTAGTTGTGATAAAGCTGTGACCTGTCAGACATAACGTGTGTAGGGGTACCGACTGCGGTTGCCAGATTTTCAGAGCAACCAGCAACTCAGCCGTGGAAAAATCATCCTAAAACATGACCGCGCCTCAATAAAAATAAGTTAATAAAATGATTAAGCAATTACTAATCCACAGAACGTGTGCGGTTTATACGCACATCGTTTTAATAGTGTAATAACGACTTTAAATAAATGTAAAGAGAAATTCTTAATTGAAAAATAAATATCGCAAAAATATCGAATATCGCAATCTCAGAGCCCATGTCGCATATCGCAGAAATCTTCAATATCGTGCAGCCCTAATTCAAAGTGAACAAATCTTTACAATGTTGAGCAAAAATTTGCAAACTTTGTCTCAGAGTCATTAACTAACTTTAACACATGAAGCTTTTCTTTGTTTAACCATAACACAGCTTCTTACTGGGTTCACAGATTTTAGATGCTCTTATTAAGCCACAGGCATGCGCCTGCTGCTATAATGGCAATAATTATCACGTACGATTATCACAATTATGAAAAAACGCAACAATTATTTAATTGTGGCCCTTAATTATCGCGATTAGCGTTAATATTGTATAATGTCTCATCCCTACTTATGACATATTTTACAACATTAAAGTAACTGTTAAACCTAAACAAAACACATGTTTTAACACATTTCTGTTGGACTGACACGTTT
This sequence comes from Mugilogobius chulae, assembly GCA_038363315.1. Classification (NCBI taxonomy): domain Eukaryota; kingdom Metazoa; phylum Chordata; class Actinopteri; order Gobiiformes; family Gobiidae; genus Mugilogobius; species Mugilogobius chulae. The sequence continues at coordinate 32,176,454 of CM076407.1, read as the reverse complement.
GTCTAAATAATGTTATCAAGATATGCCAAAAAAAATCAGTTTCTTTTTTTATGTTGCCCAGGATGACACACACTCAAACAAAAGCTCCAATAAACTAAAACCTGAACTATTGTCCACACATTTTCTGGTTGTTTCCATAATAATGAGCAACTAGCCAGCAATTACAGGTCTTCTGCCAGTCACAGCAGCTCTATATTAGCTAGTTTCGCTCAGTTCGCTCCCACGATGCTTCTCTGGGACAAATATAGACTCACAAAGAAAGTACACAGACCCCACCCACAAAAACAGGAGCGCTAACCACTCTGCCACCACCATCATTTGTCTTTTAAATCCCCCAAAATCTCCACGTTGTCTCCCACTCCTGAAAAATGCTCCAATGTTAAGACGCCGCTAATGAATAGTTACACAAGCCATCAGCTGCCATGTTTAGCTTAGTCTGTGGAACATTATCTCCAGCAGTCCGTGTCATCCCTCAACTCCTACTTGGCAGAACCAGCTCAATTATATCTTTGGAGATTAATCGTCTTCTGAAATCATAAAGAAAAGTGTGACAGCGTCAGCCGAGATGGGGAGACATTTTCTTGTCTTTTGAACATACACGACGGCTGAACAAAGTATAGTTTTAGACATTAAAATGGAAGTATGCTTTTGAAACAAGAAGATGAAGATGGAAGTCTGTCTTTAGGATTTTCCAAAAGACTCACTGTATGTGTGATTGTATTGTGAGAATTGCCTGCACTATATTGGGAAATGGCTACAAAAAACTCATAACCAAAAGTAGGCATAGGGTACAAAGGAATGTAACATAACTGTCAAAACTTTGGAATAATGGTTGTGATTGTAGCTGTATTTTATGCACGGCGTCCACTGAGGAATGCAGTGTGAAATGTCTATGAATAAGATATTGCAATGGGAGATCCAATTTACTGCAGAGAATTTCCAGTGGCTAGCAATAGAAATGTCATACTTTCTGTGCTGTAATCAACACGGGGATCATTTTAACAGCAATTTGGAAATGTCTGTGACGAGCTAATAGGGATGCAAGAAAAATGAAATGGTTTATTCAGCAGCTGAAAGTACAGAATACAAAAAAACTGTCCATTGAGTTAAAACTATAATGAAGCTTAATGAAGGTCGACTAATTGTGAGTGTGATAAAATATCTCAAAGAACATTATTTCTCTTGAAGGTAGACCTAAAAGAGATCTACGCCCACAAACAGTCAGGACACGTTTTTACGATTTTCTTTAGTGAAAAAAAATATATAAAGCGGCACAGTAAAAGCTGGAATACTAACTTTTACACTGCAAACCGGAAGTCGATATTTACATTTTCCAACTAATTCCTGGCTTTTTGTTAAAATCAAAATGCATTCATTTGGCAGCCATTAGGCTACAGCTTAAGAGCATTTTTTTTTCAGTCAGTAATGTGAAACTGAAGCGGACCAGCTTAGCCAATTAGAGCGGTGGTTCCAAAGTGGGGTTGCGAGATGATTTCAAAATGTATTTTTACAGTTATGACATGTTTTATCCTGAAGACAGTGTGTTGGGTGAATTGGGTCATATCAAGCCATAACTTGATATAAACAACAGGTAACCAACTGAAATGGTCCCGGCTGAAAGTTTGGAAATCTCTGAATTAGAGAACTCTTTTAGCTATTGTAAAAAATAAATCTGTATTATTTATTTAAAACAGCACACAGTGGCTTGTATTTTGTTAACATACATATATAATTTTGGCAGAAAAGATAATGCTTGCTAATTTACACCACAAAAAGTCTGTTTAAATGTGACCGCAGTGATAGCATTTTACAATTCGGATAGCCCAACACAATATTGCAATAAATACAGTGTTTTGTTCTGTAAAGTGATTATTTGTATATCAGCACATTTAGAGTAAGGTAAAAGTACTTTAAAATTTACCTTTAAGACAATTAAATCCACATTTCATTATGTGATCGTCAAAGACAAAGCCCCTCCTACAGCGTCATGTCCTTGTTTCCCAATGATTCGATTACATAAACATTGCCTCAGGCCAATCAAGAAAAGGAGTTCAACGGACATTTGTTTCACCTCTAATAAGCCACAAATACTTTTCTGCCTTAAAACACAGCATCAATATTTTGCAAATCCGTAGAAAATATATTATAGATATTGACTATTCACATGACTACTTGTTGTTATAGGTTTTTAATGTTGACACAGAATATATTAATGAATTTGCACTAGATAGATTGTCTTCGGAGCCTTAGACGGAAAAAGAAGGACATTTAGGCTAGAATGATTAACAAAAATGTGTTTTTTTTCTATTATTTTAATAACAGGGCTAAAAAAAAATATCAAATACACATTTTTTTATTCAACTTATATTATCTGTAGTATTTTTGCCTTTCAAAAGTTGACTTTTTTACATTGGATTTGATTTAACCTAACAAAAACATAAACATCTAAGCATTGAGTGTATAGCTCTTATGCAAATATGCAACACCATGCAAAAACAAAGAAAACAGATTTTGCAAATTTTATGGATAAAATGAAGTAAAATGAATGAACAAAGTTTATATAAAGAATTATATCTCTACATTCAATGTGTTATACAAAGACAGAAACATTGGGTACTTTTTGTTCTATTTAAAAAAAAATGTCCATCAAAAGAACATCTAGTGCTAATTCTGTCCCAGTGACAATGGCTGTAATTGTAGTCAACAGTGTGAGACACATGCTTGAACTGTCTCATCATCACATTTTATGGGTCTTTGCTCAAGAGGATTAGAAACTCCTTAAGATGCAGGTATTAAGAGTTTAACAGTCCAATGGCCCAAAGGTTTAGTCCCAGTTGGAAATACTGGCCATTTCTCTTTAAATGAGCAACAGGGACTTCTTCACAGGGGGCTGGAGACCTCGCAGGTCGTTAATGGGGTTCTGCTAGCCCAAGTGTCCCCGAGAAACAGGCTGGTCTGAGGGTTTGAGTGAGAGAGTGGGGACTGGGGAAGGATTAAAAGTTTGCGGACTGAGGCAAATAGGGAGTTAGCACAATCACCTCGTCTTTGGTCCTATAGCATATCTTTGACAACAAGATTCTCCAGAGTTCCCAGTATGATCACAACCCACTGTGAATACACTTACTGATGGTTATCAATGACGCAAAGCAGCACCTATCGAGTAGCTATAGCCAAATAATTTGTTTTCTATTATATTGCCTATCATTACTTTTATTAAAGTCTCTTCTTTTTAGTTTAAGGTTAATTCCTCTAAATCATTTGTAAATCATTCCTAAGATGTACAATCTAATCTAAAGTTGTTTTAATGCCATTTCTTTATTACAACACACTTGGAGTTGTCTCATACGCTCATGATTTACTCACAGATCTTGCATGTTTTGTAGAGATGGGAATCTTGGATCTTTGTGCGATACAATGCGCTTCCGATACACATGCAGCGATCCGATTCTTTTAAGACACATGTCTTACAGCTAACAATACGATTCGATTCATATGCCCCCTGATCACGATGCATCTCGATTCACTCAACACTGTTTTTTGTTCAAATACTTAAAAATATTTAGTATGATTAATTATTCATGGACCTCTATTTCCCTAGATACAATCAAGCTATGTAAAAGTATATTTCAGTCACTTGAAAATTCAATGACTAACTTTCTAAAATGTGTTATAAATAATAATATGACTTAATATATTTTTGCTTCAGCTTGTGTGTAAGTGCTGCATGTCTGTGTAGGAGACCACTTTCGTCAGTGAATCGTGAAGAATCTAGAGTCATCGGGACAATAGTCCGATAATCCACTGCAGTCTGCTTTTGTCACATGATCTGCATCGATGTAGCTCCTTTCTACCAACGCACTCACATCGCACATGTTTAAAACGATTTATCGGTGCAAATTGGGTAATCTTCCATCACTAATGTTTGGCTGTATTTGTCACTTTAACTCAAACCTGTTTCTCTATTCCACCTTGTGATGCCACAAATTGCCTGGGTTTTTAAACTCCACAAAGTTTTCATTTGAATTATTTAAAAATGGTCCTTGGAATTACCTGACACTGAACTACAGCCATTGCATTAGCCTCAATTGAACTGCTTTACTAAAGAAAATATTTGTCACAGTAGGCAAATTAAAACAATATTCACAGAAAAGTACCAACTTAAGGTTTTGCTAGTTTTCCAATAAATAAGGTTACAATAGCAGCAAACACTTGACAACAACATTAGAGTTTTAGTTTAAAAACTTTAACATACGAGAATGAGGCAAAACACAACTGATGTTTTAGCAAACTAACAGCATTCTAACATAATATGGGACCTTTAAAGCAGGGCTCTTTTACACAACTAGAAACATACTGTGCAACCAAGAGTTGAAGAATTAAATGATTGTGCTGAGGTGTTGAATAAAAACTCACTGCATCCCAACCGCTGCTGCTCTAAATGAAATAGTGAGGCTTAAACGCATTTTTCTGGCCCTGGACCCTGAAAATGCAAATCCTGGAGCTGCCCTCTGACCCCGGGACAATTGTGGGGCAGAGCTAAGAGTGCACTCCCAGAGATTCTCCCCCAGACTCCAATTAAAGGGGCTTCACATTACCACACACAACAGAGCTAAATCAGACTAAAGCATCTTAAGCAGCTCCGCATGTGCCTCAGATCCTGTCCGAGCCGTGGCAAATACAGTCTGAAAAGAGCTTTAGGTACAGTGTGGGGGAAAGTCTTAAGAAAGGTTTAAAGAAGAGTATGGACAAAGAAAACACTGTACAGGGGAAATTCTATAACTGTTAGTGAGTAGAAGTCTTCTTTTTTTAACCTACACATTACATGTTTTGGGTTTTTTTCAAATTCATCAATCATCACAAACTGTCACTGTATTTATTGATTAACCATCAACACATTACGTAAGCTTATAGTCGAACCTTCTGAAAATACATGGATTTTTATGACACATTGACCAAACTCAGGAATGGATTTAACTGACAAAAATTTCTTTCTCTGTATTTGTTGGTGCATCACAACCGGCGATGCTAAATCAAATGGAACAAATATGTGTTAAAACAGGTCATGCTTGATTATCAAAAGTGAATACAAATGTTTCTGTAAACATTTACAGAAACATTATTCCTGAAAGTTCACAATATAGACCTTTTTTTATATATGTAAGCTTCAATGGTAAGCCGTATACTTTGTAACTTTGTTTTTTTTAAAAATAAAAGTAAGATCTAAAAGTCATAAATGTCTCAGGTCATACCGAATTGACCCGGGAGATTACAGTCATGTTACCTCATCCCTGTGTTTTGTTTCTTTCACAAATGTTTAGTAAGCCTATATTATTAAGCCGTCTCTCCAAAACTCAAAATGCTTTGTTCTTTCTGTCAGTCATGATGTGTCAGCTATAACTTTAACAGAACTTTTTACACAATGAAATATCCTTAAAAGGACTATATTTGATTTATAAACTTAAAAATCTATATCTTTCTAGTACATATATATTGCATTAGAGTTTCTATTAGTTCGCAATGTCCTGACTACATAATGTCTTGTTGTTAACTAAACTCCACTCAGTTGTCTGTAGTTTTGTTAGCATTGTGGCTAACTGCAGTTAGCATACAGGCACGTCTTGTTCCTGATGTTGTTAAAAAAGCTTAAAACGCATCCTGCTGAGCAATTCAGAGGCTCAGAATGCATTAGGTAAGTGAGCAAAACATGTGGACTGTTTAAAAGTTTAATATTGATTGTTTCTGTTTGGGAACAGCTCAGTTTGACTTTTGTTCAGACGAGATTGCTACAAAACTTCTCCAATAAAATCTATTCTCTGCTGAACAACATTAAACAATAGCTATAGCTTCAATAAAGGCAGCTTCAAGATTTAAACTGTTTAAGTCATTCTAGTGAAGATGCATGGAGTATAAAAACACTTATTGAAATCACAAGGTGGAACTGAGAGTTGCCAGCTTGGAAGAATATATAAGTGCAAATGAAACAAAAAACAACTTTAGGCGTGTCACTGATTCAGTATCATACCATAAAAACAAAATTAGCACAACATAGTCCCTGTAAACAGTGTATAAAGTTAGTCCAAACAAAAGCCAATGTCCTGCTTATTATTACAATTGTACTCTCCACAGAGGCACAATGCAAAGCACAACTTTAGCCTGCAGTGGCCATGAATAAAAGCATTTCCTGTTATCTTTGCTGACCACGGTTCCATAAGAGGTGTAAATGTCGACCGGGCGATGCATTCTAATAAAACGGAGGATGCAGTGGTTCCGATAAAACACGGGCCGGCTTCACATATAATCCCGAGGCAGAGGGGAGCATGCTGTATAGTGCATGCACAAGCAGTAAAGCTGTACCACTCCAGTGATAAAGGGCTGCACCGCGGTACCTGCGCACACACAAATAAGCAGCGCAGGAGACAGAGTCCGTATTACATTTGCACTATAGGTGCTATAAGGGGCTCCAATTTGCTCTGAACCTGTACACAAAGAAAGACAAATGTGGAGAGCTATTCCACGGACAGAGAGCGTAACCAATTCTAATTATTTTTGTCACATTAAATAGAATGGATTCTGTAAAACTTTATTGTCCCTTTAGCAAAATGTGTCCTCTGGAGCAAAACATTTTTGCATTAGACCAAAAAGCAATAGCAAGGGTAAAGACATTTTGTGAATAGTCCAACCTTTTCACAAAATTCGCTAGGGCTGTCAAAAGTATTAAAAATGTGACATTAACTAAAGGAAGATAGCTTGAAACAATACAGATTTTGAGCACATTTTGTTCAACAGGAAGAAATATATGCCCTTTTCCCAAACAGTTTTCAAATGATCTTGAACTTCATCAGAACTAAAACTAAAATATTCTGTAAAATAAAAATGTCTATCGTCTAAAAACTTGACCTATAATAGGCTTTTTTTCTCATTGTGGTAAAGACATTGTTATCAAAACAATGCAATACATCACGGCATAAAGTCATTACATCTGTTCAGTTATTCATGAATATTAATAATGAATTAACGGTGAATCGGACTGAAAAGGTAATTCCTTCATAGGACAACTCTTATTAAGGCCAATTTCAAAATCGGAAGATAAATTCCAATGTAGAAAGCATGATGTGTGTGAGATACTAGGCATTATTCAGGACTTTTTATTCTCTTTTCCAAGTCTTTACAAAAAAACAATCCCATTTTGGCATATTTGTTTGTTTGCTTCATAAACAGGCTGCATATTCAAAGAACTACATTCAAGAAACTATTGCGAGTCAATGCCATGTCTCCCTATGTTGAAACAGAAGAGCTGCTTATTCCTTTCTCTGCACCTCGTTGAAGGAGACAGTGGAGAGGCAGCAGTTTAAATGAAGCCACTCCACCTGAAAGGTCAGTGCAGGGTCCTCAGCAGACACAGAAGGACCGTCCTGAGAGAGGCAGTGCAAATGAGGGGCCGCTAAAGGAGAGGCAGAGATGGCGCGCACACAGATATGCATAAAGATTTGACGTTAAGCCTCCACCCAAAGCACTTATCACCTGCAGCCTGACCTGACCAATCCATCTGAGTGCTCCGGAGTCAGTTGTGTTGTCTCTTTTCCCTATCTCATCTCACATGCATTGAAATCCAATCGCTTGCATGCGTTCAATGGGTTTGAAGGAAATTACCTGAGGAGATTAGAGCCGGAGCAGCTGCAGCGAGGGACCATCGAAAGGATCATTCCAGCTTTTCCCTGCACTGTTTGTTTTCCCAGCACTTTAGCTAAATTAGTAATTACAGTCAATCTCGTCTGTGGCCGCCGTGCAAAGCCAGAGACACACCTGCACCGGTGTCGTGGATAAACAGATAGTTTAGTGGTGCACAAACTCCCATGAGCTAATGAGAAAAAAGTGTCTCGCGCAATTTTCTGGTGAACACTGGTGGAAATGAGGAATTAACTAGGGAAAATGAAAAGAGTTGTTTCAAAGCCATGGCTGGTAGACTTTCAGTTGAGTGTTACGAAATGTTCTGTGGAATGACTTTTTGCCATTTTTTAAAATTGCGGTGAATGGTTGTAACTATTAATAGAAATCAAAATCATTTTTTTTTATAGATGCAAAAATTAAATGTTGTATTTGCAATTAGAGCTGCACAATATGACAAAAAATGTAATTGCAATTTTTCTGTTAGACGCTCATCCTAATGAAATGGAATGTAAACAAACGCAAGAGTTAGCATGCTAGCTTGTTAGCACCGCTAGCTAAAGCTGTTGGACCATTTTTTGACGAGTTAGTTTGACTACATTCCTTTTACTACTGTATAAAGACTAAATAAAACACACAGAGGTAAAACGGGTGTTTGTCAGCATATATGGAGTATTTTTGTGGTTGAACTTTGAAGAGCCTCCACAGAACTTTTTCCGGCTGCGACTGTAGCAGAAGCATTAGCCACGAGCAGAGAACAGCTGCTGTGGCTGCATCTACGGCTCAGTGAGGACAACAGAGTGGTATCGAACCGAAGATTTGGTATGAGTATCAAAAAGTGCGATATCGAGCGTTTTGCCGATACCGGTATCGGAACAACCTATTGAAAAGTTTAATTATACATTTTAGGCATTAATACAACTGAAGCTACAACCGAGATTGATTCGCTGGTGTGCGACTTGACAATTTAGTTGACCTGCATAAAAAGTAATAGTTATGACACAAATATACAATTATGGCAATGAAGATGGCACCAACAACCCTTGCACAGCTCTGGAGTCTCAGAGTGAAAAAAAAAGATAGCTAAAACTCCAAAAACAATGTTTATCTCATAAGGATAAAGCAAACCTGTGTGACACAGTGATTATGGACAGATATCAGTCATGCATGCTGTAGTTCTTTAGTTGTTTAGTCGATTAATCGGTCGATGGAGTCTTGGTCGACCAAAATTTTATTAGTCACTAAATCTTTTATTTAGATTATAAGGAATTTGTATTCAACAGTAATAGAGTCATTGGTCTGAGCTGCCTTATTTATATAAACACACTTTTTCCTATTCATTAAACTATACATAATATTATTATTCTTTTTGAGCAAGGTTTTTCTTGCAGAGTTGTCACAATACTAAAGTTTCCAACCCGATTTTGATACAAAGGAATAATTTTCGATACAATGAGAATTCAAAAAAATAGATGTTTGATCCATGATCAAACATTTTAGTTTCAGACCAGTTTTGATGATTATTGATTATTTTAAAACTTTTCAGAAAATGTCTTTTTTTTCTTTGCAGAAATCAGATTTTGTTCAAATTTTTCCCCATGTCAATGTACTCTGTATTTGTTCAAATGAGTATCTAATTTCGACACCAGCTTTAGCGTTGATTTGCAATATTTTTAAAAACTCTACTTTTAGCTTCAGAGCCTTTGCCACGCCCCCTTTTTAGTCGATTAATCGGTCGATGGGACATGTTTTTAGTTGACCAAGAATTTCTTTGGTCGACTACAGCCCTATTCTATTCACTCTTTATGTTTGTGAAGAAAACAGACTGGACTTAGGGAACTGTTGATGTTTTACTTGTCCAGCCACTTCCTTATTTATGAGTGATTTATTGAATATGCACTAGAAGAAGCAGTGTTTATAGAGACTTTTGTTCAGTCGTGTAGTGCACAGTTCAAAGGCCTGTCACTGTTGTGCTGCTCTGTGTTTGCTTTTGTAGTGCGCTGTGGCAAAAAACAAAAAAAATATACAAAAAAAATAATAAATATATATATATATATAAAAAATATCCTTCATTTTATTTTCTTCTAAGAAAGTGATTTATTTTTTTTACTGCACTTTTTTAATGTGGATTAATCAGGATATTTAGCATATATTTGGGTCACCCCAGTCACCGATCACCACGGCCACTGTGCCTCACCTCCACCTTCTCCTCTCTCTAGCTTTATTTCTCTATTTCTCATGCTCCTTTCTCCTATTTACATCACTTGGTATGCCACATCCCCCCGCTCTCCTCTCTCTTTCCCCACCCGATGTTGGTTGTTCGCATTACATTCTGTCTGTTTTGAATCCACAGATTTGCTCGTCATTCTCTACACTTGGGAGGTGTTTCCACTTAGATCTTGGGTTCAGTCCGTATCGCACAGATGTTCCTGTATACTATGCACACTTGGTTATGGCGTTCATGTACCTTCCCTGCAGCATCTACACCCTGCAGTTATGGTGGACCGTTCGGGCCTCTCACTACTTGTTTGTCTGTGTGGTAGATCTGGCCTCTATGTCTGTGCTCAGCCTGCTCCTGTGCAGCCAGGATGAGCGTCTGTGCTGTCTTCAGCCCCCTTTCAGCCTTGATAGATTTTGAATCACCACTCATTTTTATGGTACTCCCATGTAGGGGTCCTCCATGATGTTCTCCTCCACCTATCATCTGTTGATCTCGATGTTTCATCTGATAGTGGCTCTCACCCATATATATATATATATATATATATATATATATATTATATATATATATATATATATATATATTATTTATTATTATTACTATTATTATTATTATTTTTTTTTTTCCCAAAAATCATGCAATAAAAAAATGAGAAACACTGATCTAAAGAGTCTAGTTGTTGCTACAGCTATAGTGGTCTATTTCTGAATAAAGGATAGCTACATATGAAGATAAAAATTTACTTGAATAATGGTTTAACATTTTTCCTGATATTGGAAAGCAAGTATTTATTCTGACAATCTGATTATTCCATTTTGGGTGTGAGTCTTCTTGGTTGCACCCAGACTGTGTTACAATATGTCTGGAGCAGCCCACTGGCAACGAGTGCACAGACAAACCAGTGGGGTCCAGAATTCATTTTGTAAAACATAAGGTCCAACTCAAATGTCCAAGGAAGTTCTGGCACTGAGAGACAAGTAAGCAGCTTGATAGACTGACAATAGGAGAACATTTAGGCTTGTGTTGTTTTTGTCCCAGACACACCATGGCATCTATGAAGACTGCTTTATTCTGACGGTGTAATGTGGCTGACTATGACATTTCATTTTGTCTAAACAAATAATAGTTTGGAGCCACCAATCTGACTTACTCCAATAATTCTGGCAACACCAATCTAGAGTTTTTACCACTTTTTGGGCATCCACAAAATGCTTTAAATAATTCTGGTGAGTTCTCAGTTGGTGTTGAATAATCTGTGGAAAATATACAATACTGACAAATGAATTGCAAATATGTGCATATTTTTATGTGTGCTTTAGTCTTACAATTCTATTCAGTATTCAATTATTTTATATTTTTATACACTGCCAAAAAGCCTTATTTTGAGGGGAAAATATCTTCAATGAAATAATCTGCCAGTGCAGTAAGAACATTTGACTAACCTAGTTGTTTTGAGCAGAAAATTTTAGTTTAAAAGTACTCTTGACAAGATTTTTAGGTAAATCTATTCTTGATTCAAGCAAGTATGCCTTAAAACAAATACAAATTTAGCTTAAAATAAGTTTTTACATCTAGATACGATAAATCAGGATAGAATATCTTAAAACAAGTCAAATAATCTTAGTAAGACTTGGTCTTATTAAGTGAAAAAATCTTAAAATTAGTCTTTCAAGATTAATATGCTTATTCCAAGTCATTTTATCAAAGTTAGATTTTCCTTTTTTGCATTGTAAACTACAAAAATCCAAAAAACCTGTGCATTTTTATAAACAGAGTTAGCAAGACGGTACATATGTGGAAGATTGTACAAACTGTTGGGTTTTCTAACATTTCTGTTTGCAAAATCAACAATTTTGTGAAGTCACTAGAACTGTTGATGTAAATAAATAAAAATTAATGGAAATTAATTGAATAATACAATTGGATTTTTTTTTTTTGCAGAAGAAATAACTGTACATTGAAAATGTGATTTCCAATAGATTTTGATATCTTACTCCAAAGGATTTGCTCAGTTTATTAATTCATTGTGTTGCTGACATGTGTTTAAACAGGGATAGGGTATATTTGGAGAAAGAACAAAATAATAAAATACAAATAAAATACAAATTCTGAGCACTCGAGCATCAGCTACAGGACAATATAAGAAAAGTGGATTTCACTTAATAGGTCCCTCTTAAAAGATAGCCTACTTTTAATTTCTTGTACAGTAACAGTCTTAAACCAACGTTATCCTCGATTGTGTATAACTAACTTACAGGTCTTTTGACAAAGCCTAATTAGCCAATATTTAGTTTCATTTGCACTAACTTAATGTCAGATTTTAGCTTTAGAATCCTCTTTTTCAACAGTCGAGTATACAAGTTTCCAAAAAGTAGCACTAAAACAACATTGACAGCTCCTTGGTGAGGGCAGACTTTTGAGGTCACTTGTCATTGCAGTGTGTGGGATCTCGGACTGGTCGCCATGGAGACCGGAGCACTGCGAACAAAGCCGGAGAACGATGCTATGCTAGGCGGTGCTAAAGATGTGGAGCTGGGGTCAGTGCGGAGCAGGCGACGTGGGCCGGAGGAGCTACAGTCCAAAGGTGTCAGTCCAGACTTTCACAAAACACGTCCAAATCAAAGTTACTGGCCAACACCGCCTGTGCAACTGTGTCTGAGTCAGTGCACGATGATAAAACAGCAGGAAGTGAGCCACATGCAGGATACAGTCTGAAAATATATGTTGGATGAATCTTACATTTTACTCAAAACAAAACTGGAAACTGTGATTCATTACAGTCAAATGGAGATGGAGTATTTTAAGAACGCTGTGTTATTCATTAAAGGGGACCTATTATGTCAAATCTACTTTACTGAGTTTCAGACCATGTTATAACAGTGATCTCTTATAATTAGTTTACATGAATTTAGATTGCTCCATGCATGTTTGAGTAATCTTGGATGCTGATGCTCCAGTGCTCTGAAAATCTCTGTCTTCACCTATCACCTATCCCCGCCCACTTATCTGTATTTACTTGCAAAAATTTGGGTGGTGAGTAAAACATGTGGGGTTCAAAAATGTAATGTAGACACTTTCAAACAACAACAAAAAAGTAATTCTTTTAATCTGTGGCTTATTAAAGTTACATTTTACAGAGGCGGAGCTTATCAGTTCTGCTGTTTTGAACAAGAAGTCACTGAACCCGTTTCTATTTCATTTTTGTGTTTTGCAATTATTGACCTGCATATGCTATAGTTTCTTCCTAAATATAGAGTCAAATCACATTAGGTTTCCTTCAAAGTGGATATTACAGGGTAGACAACATTTTTAGTAAAACATAGTTAACATTATTATATTCAAGATTTTACTAAACATTTAGCTTGTTTTCACCCAGATTGGCTGCTTTGAGGCGACATGCACTCTGACCTCAGAGCAAGAAGGTCCTGGGTTCAATTCATTTCTATGAATTCCTATTTTATGCAATTGCCTTTCAATGAGGAATTTGCATGTTCTCCCCATGTCTGCGTAGGTTTCTTCCAGGTACTACGGTTTCCCCTATGTCTAAAAACATGTTCAATAATGCCTCCCCTCCCCCAGGACTCCCCTGCGAAAGAGATTCTGAATCTCAGTAGAATACAGCAAATATGACACATGCAGAGGTAGTTCCACAACTGTTACCTAACAACCCTATCGTATATTGGCTAAAGTCCACAGCAATGACACAGATGTTACAATATGACAAATGATTCTGTTAAATCCTCATCTCAACTCCAGGAGTCAGTTGTGTGTAAATTGTCTTTGGACTATTTTCATGATCCTGTTTTAAAACTTGAATTTACTTTCTGCAATTTTTTATCTGTCGAGTTCTTTATACATTTCATTTAACTTCTGTCACTGGGACTCACTTCACATTACGTAAAATGTTAAAACTGCAATAATCTGTCTGATGGGCTGTAATTCACCTCGTCCTGTATTTTAATCATTTTATTGTTGGACTCATTTTATATAAAATAAAGACAAATCCAAAACACAAGCTACTTGCTAAAGAGTGAAATGTATTTACAGCTGCAGTGTAGGAGACTTTTGCGGCATCCAAAAAAAAAAAAAAAAAGAATGCATTTACAATCTTTTCTTCCTAATGCATAATACAGTATGTATAATTTAATATTCCCTGTACTATATGATTCCACGATCAAAACGCATAGAAAGTTGAAATAACAGCCAGACTCGTGAGAAATGTGTCAGTCTGTTTAGCTCTGAACATTTCTGTCATAACTTTGCGGAGAGCTTGGCAGGGGTCCACCAGCTGTAGCCCCAATTAGAACCCAGAAGATCAGAGGGTTTTTTGGGCTACAGTAAGTCATAAAGAGTCCCCCTCTATTACCTCACGTCCGACTGCGATGTGACGGACAGATCTAGTGCCACAGAAGAACAAGAGCTTCACTGCACTTGCGCAATAATAAAAGGCCTCCCGCTGAAAAAGGCAGACACCGCAGAGTCCTATACACTGCAGACAAGACAACCCAACTTTAATTATTAAGCTCTGGAAGTTGAACTGAACAAAACTAAAAATGTGTCAGGAAGAAGAAGTCCACAAAGTTGTAAGCTATACAACTAAAAGTGCATATTTTCACAAACATGGGGTTTTAAAGAACAGCATGCAACATTTTTAGACAAAGCTTCTTCTCCGCTGAGCAGTTTATGAAGTGGGTTATTTTTATTAGCTGCATAAGATGGAGACCTCTTTCCTTTTTCATACCAAAAACTAACAAAGGCTCTTTTCAATTGAGTTTCTTTAATAATACAAGTACTGGCAGTGCTGTGATGATACCAACTCATTTTATTTGGAAAGAATGGGCTTGATAACCACATTTTTTGTATGTCACCACATTTTCTTTTATCTTACTATATTAGCTGGTATTCACTAATTTCCAGAGCAAAAACGTTATGGTATGTTAAGCTCAAGATCATTCTAAGTTGTTTAGTAAGCTTTTTTTTTGTCCTCAGAATGTGAAAGTAGACTGAGTTGCTTAAACTATGATCAGAAACTAAATGCTTCAGTCTTTAAAAACATTGTCTAGAAGACTACATTCCATTCTTTAATAACACATGTAAATAAAGAACTTTATTTTTACCACCTTATTTACACGTGTAAATAAAGTGGTTAGAACGCTCCCACCTAAAGACCAAAGTCACTAGAATAGTACCCAGTCATTATGTTGTCTGATTTGTCCAGGAGTGATCCGTAGTATAAAGTCTTCAAAGTTGTCATCAGTGTTTCCGAAGATCAAGAAGTTTCGACTCTCATCCGAAAGTCAAAATGAGAGTCGAAATGTCTTGATCTTCGGAAACAATGTCCAGATGACAACTTGAATTCTGGAAAAGTCCAAATAACTCTGTGTGTGGAACGCATCCTTTTATAAACATGCAAGTGTCCATTCCTATTTTTACAGCCTTTAGGACATTGTTTCCAAACATTTTTTGAGTCACGGCACACTTTTTTGGTTGAATTTTTTTGCGGCACACCACTTATCCAACTTATTTGGGCATTATCTATCTTCTGGTAGAGAGTGCATTATCTGGTTTCTGTGTGCTTGGAATAATCCTCCTCTATCTGTCAGGTCAGGCGAGAAGCAATTATTTAAGCTATTTTTGAGAAAGAAAAGAATCTTTAATTGATAAAATGCAATTTAAAGACTTTGGAACATGGTCACAGTAGTGACCGAACTTTTTGTTGGAAAAGTTACAGTGTGCACCTTTAAATTATTTCATTACATTTGTAAATGGTAGTTCCAAAAGCTCCAAAATAGTAAATGAAATATGTTTAATTGGATTTCATAGATTGCTATTTGAAAACTGACACATTTTTCAAGACACACCTGGCACTATTTCAAGGCACACACTGGTTGAAAATCACTGCTTTAACATATATATATGTAAAAAAAAAAAACATTCACAAATTACTAATCATGAGTTTGTATTTTTTTCATATCTGACTGATGTAGTCAAAACCTTAAAGAAATTAACTGAACAGAACGTGAACATTTCACTAAAATGTTAGCTTTTTTGTTTTAATAAACAAGTACAGAGTGTTCTGTGCAGTCATATTTATGTGGTTTATTTATATTACTTATTTTTGTATCAACGCGAAAGCTACTGCAGCATAGAATCCACCATGTTTGCTTCAGGTGTGCCAAACATTTATTATCAATTGGTTTAACCTCATAAATGCCATTCTAATCCCAAACCATACTGATACTGACCATATTGAATTTGAATAAAAATGTAGATATTTTTAGTTACTAGAAGACCAAAATAAAAAAATTTAAAAACAGTCACTTCACTTAAATTATATTAGAAAGACAAACCAAACTTCAAAGTCACCGCTCGGCAAAGTAGCACAACACAAACCCTCCTGAGTCCCCCCGACAGGCATCACACACACAGCACTCTCGCCAAGACTTTTTCTTTCATTACCTCAACCTGAAAAGTTCTCACAGCGCTTCCTTCCGTATCAGCTTGTCCTATAAATCCGTATGCAAACGAAGATGCTAAACAGAGGAACCAAGAACCATCTCTGGGGAGCGGCAGATAATTCCCTGTTGAGCTCGCTGGCCCCCACCCACGCTCCAACCGAAGCTATGAGTGAGACATGAGCAAGAAATTTATTAGCGGCACAATGAACTGTAATTAAGGGAGGTGGCAGAAGCGTGCACAGGTGTGTGTTGCACCTGGAGGTTTTCTATGAATCTGCTGAAGATGCTCACGCTTTTGGTTTCCTGTGAGCCCCAGACACAAACCAAAACTAGCAAACTAAACTCACAAACCGTCGCCCTGTGTAACCTGTTAGAGCTGCAGAAACAAATCTATTGTGATTTTCAGGCAAGCAGGGGTGTCGCACTTGGAGGTAAAGGTTAGTTTTCCAGGCACTTCCTCAAAAACATTCCAATTTCTTTTATAGATAAGCATGATTATTTATGGTATCTGTGGGTCTCTTCACACAACAACAACTAAATATAAACAAAAATTATAGTGAAATTACTAAGCTTTGTACATATCTAAACTTCTAGCCATTTTTATGCAGAGGGGGTTTTGTTTGTGGATAAAACTAAAACATGTATTACAATACACAGCAAAAAATGAATTTCAAGACAAGTTAAAGTTACTTGATTCCGGGATTTTAACCTAATTTCAAGTATTTTGACTAATTTAACGTTGATTTATTGTATAGACATAGATTATTTTCCATGTTTTCAAAGTGTTCCGAACCAATTTCAAGACATGTTCTTATTTCAAGCCAAAGTATTTGCTAATCGGTTAAGGAAACTGTTTTTTTGGTCTTATTTTAGCCAAATTCTGTTAAAAACCAATTAAAAATGTATTGAAACCAGTGACATATTCTACATTACACAAACTATTAAATCTTATCCAGTTAAACCCGCTCAAATCTGGATTAAAATTCTGATTCAAAGTCATTTTAAGCAAGTTTAGATGTATATTTTTTTTCAGTGTATTATGCTTTCTATGGCACCTAAAGGTTGGAAAACAGTCAGTGCAAGACAATAAGCTACACACATCTATAATTTGCTTGAACAGCAGCAAGCAATTTACACTTTTGAAACTTTTGAGTTAATTATTATCTGACACTATGTAAAGATATGAAAAGACAAATGTAAATGTCAGCATCACCTAAAACAAGAATTTCAATCTTAAGAGTCAAGTAGGTATAGGTTTAGGTATAGAATGTGATGATGATACAAGGCAAGTTTGAACATTTCCATTCTGATGACATGTTTCTGTATTATTGTAAAAAAAACTGCATTTAATCAATATTCTTTTTCATCTGTATT
The DNA here is from genome assembly GCA_038363315.1 of Mugilogobius chulae. Lineage (NCBI taxonomy): Eukaryota > Metazoa > Chordata > Actinopteri > Gobiiformes > Gobiidae > Mugilogobius > Mugilogobius chulae. The sequence goes on along the minus strand of CM076407.1, from coordinate 32,158,736 downwards.
AAATGTTGTTGGTCGTGTTGTGATGAACAAAACTTGTAAAGAGACTGAGCAGACTAATCCAAGACCTTATCTAAAACTAATCCAAGTTGTTTTTAACAGGATGTAAGCACAGAGAAAAAACGGTCAACCAATCAGCAAAGACGACAAGCTAAGCAGACAATTTAACTAAAGGCAAAGCACCTCAGGGACAATACGGAATTCTGATTTCTGTAGTTTTTACTAATATCTTATGTTTGTGTTTGCAGATACACTTTTGGCGAGCCCATGGGGAGGTTTGATTTGGGTTTATCGACTAGATTTACGTCTGAAGTTTAGGTTTTGGTCTTGGAGTTGGAGAAGTTTAGGATTAAGGTAGATTAATATTTCTAAACAACATACCTTTACTTACCTTTACTATAAAAATGAACAAGGGCAACAACGCCATGCCAAGAAAACACAGACAATGGAAAATGCATTGATTTAGATCATTTTTGTGAAACCAGGATTTGAGGAGCAACATTATCTGGAATTCTTGTCAAAATGTTTGATTATTTATGCATTATGTACCACACTTTAGCTTGCCAGATACATTTCTACTTGCTGCAAACTTATGAAATGTAGAGCACATTTACCACAGATTTAGAGAAGCATAATTTGCCATAGACACCATGTTTATTTTCAGTTGTTTGATTTGTGCCCAATGAATTCGTTTGCGTTTTATACTCAGCACTTTTCGGAAGAGTACACCGGTCACATCATTTTGCATTTCCATTTGTAGTTTTCCTTAATGCATGTTGTTGACTCACACACTGAGCCATAACTGCAGCTGCTACGAGCACAAGTCCATTTTGGCCGCTCATCTGTTGCTAAGCGGCTGTGTTCGTCCCGTGTGATCTGTTTCAGTGAATGTGTGTGCGCTGCAGACACTGACTTAGCGAGAGCATGTGTGTTTTATCAGTTGCTGGCGCTTGTTTGAACGGAGCCGTGATGAAAGCCTAGACAAACACTGGGGAATGTCAACCCGGGACTAGAGTAAACAGAGACCACTGTGAGAGAGGCCACGCCCCTTCTGTGGCCCCTGACCGGAGGCTTACAATACCTCAGGTCCTTCTGGAGCGACGGCAGGGTGCTCTAGGAACAGAGGAGAAGATGGATCAGCAAGGGAAGTAGTACATGTACAATTTTAACTGTGTGTGAGGGCTATTTCAGTTTAAAATCTAAACAACTGTGATGGTTTATTTTAGACACAAACAGTTGTTCTTAATCTAATAGTGCACATGTTAGTGTATCAGCCAATATTTGGACTGATAAAGCTTAGTTTAAACATTGATGATGACTTCAATGGTCCACTATATGTCATGATATCAAGTTCTAGTATTGCGATATTTCTGATACAAATTATCACGATTTAGCGATTCTTCACGATTACTACAACAAAAACCAACAATCATTTTCATTGTCTAACATGCTACTTTTTATTAAATTAACTTTCCGAATGAAGCAAGCTTAATGTGACAAAACATTGTGCTGATATTGTTTGTTTGTTTTTTAAAGTTTGTATTTGAAAAAATAATGTAACATTAGTTTTTCTATATTTTGAAAGGCAGACTTTTGCTTCTATGGCCACATTTAGAGATACTTTTTTATGTGCATTTTGTTTTTGCCAAAATCAATATTTGATATTTGACCACCAGATATTTGCAGATTTTATCCATAACAAGGCTCACAAACTCACAAATTTACTTACAACAGCAAGAAAATGTGTTTATCTGAAATAAAACACATCTGCAACAATAGATCATCTTTTTCCTCCAAGTTCAATATTATATCCATTATTAGGTTCAGAAGAGTAATCTAAAATGAATAAATGTGTTTCTAAAACTGTCACCATTATTATTCTTTTGTTCTTATGATTATATTGTACTTGAAATAATCACGATTATCGATAAACATGATAATCTTGACATCCCTAGTGTCTGAAAAAATAGTTATTCCTCTCAAAAAAGTGAAAGCTGCACTCTCCTAAACAGCAGATAATTGAATATAACTATCGAAGAAATGTCCGAACATTAATTCCCTAATCAAACTAAGTTGTGCTTTTGCAGCCGACCCTTTTGTAATGTTGTTGGAGTTGTATCTCTGTGTTTTGCCCGGCTAATGTAGTGTGAAGGCAGCACAAGGGCAAATGCTAAAGCGGGCTGGGCAAACATGGCTCTATTCAGGTCAGTGCAGGAGCTTGGCGTTTTCTCCTCTTTGTCCGGTTTTGTGTGGGAAGCCAGTAGAGCGGGCCTGAATCCCTATTGAGTCAATGCGCTGAGACATTTTCCCTTTTACTAATGCTAAAGTAGGCATGAGGGCTAATCCTGAGGGGTTAAATGGAGGCTCCGCTGGGGTCTCCTGATCCTGAGAGAGCCGGGGGTGGCTTCTGCTCCTGCGTTTGGGATAAAAACGGACCAGACTTTTACTAACTGTAGGCAATCAGCTTAAGCAGTAATCTGCAGCCTGACATTTCTCATGCAGAAACAAGTGCCTTTATTATAAGGTCAACACAAAATATTGATTATGACGCAAAGGATTTTTAAGTTTAAACTGGGTGAGATATTAATGTGTTTAGATAATAATTAGACTACCTGTAAGTCTTTACTTGCTGCCCTTAGGTCAGTTAATACGCAATAATAATGTGTGCTATCACAACTATGCAGACGACACTCAGATCTATGTGTCACTAACAGCAGGTGAGTATGGGCCAGTGGATTCACTCTGTCACTGCATCCAACAGATCAGTGTGTGGATGAAAAACAACTTTCTCCAGCTTAACTCAAACAAGACTGAGGTTATCATCTTTGGCCCAAGAAACACAGAGAAAGTGTCAGTAGACACCTTCACTCTCTCTCTCTGAAACCTTCAAATCAAGTTAGAAATCTGGGTGTAATAATGGACTCAGACTTGAACTTTAACAGCCACATTAAGTCATTAACATCAGCAGCTTTCTACCATCTAAAAAACATTGCCAAAATCAAAAGTATGGTGTTAAAGCCTGACTTGGAGAGACTTATCCATGCATTTGTCTCCAGTAGGTTAGTAATGGCCTGCTCACCGGCCTATCCTAACAAGCTGTAAAACAGCTGCAGTACATCCAAAACGCTGCTGCTCGAGTCCTGACCAGAACCAGGAAGTACGATCACATTAGTCCTGTGCTTAGGTCTTTGCACTGGCTTCAGTGGCTCAGAGAATAGACTTTAAAACAGCTCTGCTTGTGTTTAAGTCTCTCCATGGACTAGCACCAAGTACATCTCTGACATGTTAGTGCTGACCAGATGTAAGACAGGCCTCGACAGCGACAATGTTTAAATCTAGGCTCTTTTTATCTGGGCATATGACTGAAATGCTTTGTCTGCACTCTTTATTTCTTTACTTCTTTTAAAGTTAATTTTATGCTGATTATTTATATATTTTTAATAATGTTGTATTGTAATTTTGATGCATCTTTCCCTGCCTTGTAAAGCACGTTGAATTGCTTTATGTATGAATTGTGCTATACAAATAAATTTGCCTTGCCTTGCCTCATGATGGAAATATTATGAATTTCTCAGGAAGGTACTTTTGTAATTTTCAAAAATGCAAAAAAGAAAATCCTGTAACTTGGCCAAGTACGGTCACCTGTTTCCATGGAGACATGTTTAGCGCATAAAACAGTGTAATGTTGGAACTTCTCCATTGTAGGAAAATAAAGGTTTCTCTAGTTAACAGACAAATGCTTTGCTTGTACGCTCTGACAATAAGAAAAATAAATTGCCCAATTCTACTTTCTAGAGATTGGATGTATTCAGTTTTTTGTGAACAGGTCTCTGAATCTACCATTGAAATTCCAAACATAAAAAAACTTAACAAAAGCCCATGTGCAAATGCGCCCAGCAGTTTCTTAAATAGAAAGACTAACACATTCAGTAACAGACATGTCCCGTTTTTACATTATGACCTTTAATGAGACACAGGTACGTTCTGTGAGCTACAGGAGCTGGAGCAGACAGACGCGATTGAATCAACACAGACATGTCCACGTTTACAGCCACGGCAGAAATGGCCCGTTTCCAGAGTCACACCTATTTTCACACCGGCTCTGAGCGGCCGGCACACTCCTCACACTGTGTCAGACTCACAGCTCAGTCACATTTCACAACTCTCCAGCGCTTTTGTGATTGATGCTGGCGATAATGACACCTTTTCTGTTTACCTACGGCAAATCAAAGCACTCATAGTGACGAGCTGATTGATTTCATTTGCGCTCTGCTGTCAGTCGGTCTTTGATGAGTAAAAGTAAAGTTCTGCACCAGGTCTGTGAAATGTCACTGCATTGACCTCGTATAGTCAAAGCAAGGGGGACTGAGTTGGGCAAAAAGTGTGTATTGGTTAAAATCACAAGGTTTTATCATCTTGGTCTTGTATGTGAATCTGCAGGTTAAGTAGTAGTGTCACAACAGATACACGGTTAGATTCAGAGTCAGACTTTTAACCTCCGAGTAGTGCTGAGCAATCAGAGTACAAATATAATCACAATGTTATCCTTCATACTGAGATTAAAAAAAAATAAAAAATACAAAGTTTAATTATTAAATTATGTTACTTTTTTGCAAAAAACAAAATAAAAATGGCTTTAAGTAGTGACTTCATGAAAATAAATGAAAATTAAATGTATTGTGTTTAAATTTACCAAAACAAAAGAAAAAGGGATACATTATATACCAAAACTCTGTTTTTTGCTTTGAGTTTTTACTGAAGTTTTTACTGACAAAATACACCGAAATAACAGAATCTAGATTTCTCGATAAACTGCCCAGGCTTATTTTAGAAAGATTTTATCTACATGTATTTACATTACATATATACTGGGTTAGTGCTAGATAGTAGGATATATAGGGACGAAAGTGAGCTGGTTGCCACGGTAATTTATTGCAGTGTGGGAAAAAAAAAAAGACTCATTACTTATTAAAAATGTAATTAGTTACACAACTTAGTTACTGACTTAAGAAAGTAACTTACTTACATTACTTAAGGATTACTTTGTGTGTATTATTGCAAACATTGATCAAAATGGGATTTATACTTATATTATTGGCATTTAAAAAAAAGGCAAACAACGAGTTGCTTAAATAGGCTCAAATTGAGTAAAATCAACATTATAGTTGATTCTGGGCCCTGATCCAGCTGCTGATCTGTGTCTCTGAGCCGTTTTAAGTCACTTTTGTAGATTTTTTTTACTTAAATGTAACTAAGAGTATTTTGTTAGTAACTGTAATTCAAATACTCCACTAGTTACTCAAAAATGTAACCATATACAGTAACTAAGTTACACCTCACACTGTTTATTTTACTAATGGGCATACACTGGTACAGTAAATATTTTATCTTAACCTTTTTTCATAGTCTCCTCCTAAACTTAATCACCATCCCCCGGACCCAACTATCAAACATTTACCTGATACATTGTTGATCAATAGAGGAAGTAGTTTCGAGCCAATGGTTCAATATCAGTATGCATAGGAAAGAAATTCATAATATGTCTTTTATCAGCTAAGGCTCTGGTGAAAACACAATCTATTTACATTTTAACTTATCTTTGGATAGATTTATTTATTTATTTTTTTTCAACTTAGTACCCCGACGACATAGTGCACATTCATTTCAAATGATGGCTTAGTTTAATCCTGCAAACATACTATATGTTTCTCCAAACTCAAAGTGTATTTTACAACAAGTGAGGATTAAACATTTACTTTCAAATGCAATTGTAAATGCATGAAGTAAAAAAAGTTAGGGAAAAGAAAACACTGCACTGTGTATCTTTAGTTTGACATGTTTAGCCAAAATACACAACTCTCGTCTGGTGCACATGCAGGCATCTTACAGCAGAGCGTTAATAGGTGGGCGGGACTGCGCAGGCACTTCTTTGAGGCAACTTTTCAACTTCCCCTCATCTCAATTCAAACCCTTCTTCCCTATCATTACTGTGTACAGACTCCTTTGAACTCGGGCTGAAGAGAAATGTGACATGTGATATCCAAGAGGCTCGGGAGAAGTGCCGGAGCTCTGGTGTCAGACAGAGCCGCTGCTGACACCTCGCTGTTGTTGGGATGGGTGAGAGGTGTTACCTAAAAACACCTTCACGTGGAGTTTAAAGCCAATTAGATGGGTGCAGCTCCTTGAGTTTTCACAGGAACTTGAACCGGAGACACTTTACCGCCGCGATGACAACTTTCTTCCAGCTTTCTTACACGTGGGATAAAACACTATAGCTCCAAAGCAGATTCACTCGCATCAATTAGAGCCCTGGTTAAAAGCCCTGTTAAAACATGTCAACAGCTTCATATTGCTGAGAACATAACCTTTGTGCGCAACATACAAAAATACGGCGTGTTATTGTGAAACAAATGTGGCAATTTGAGAAAACATTAAAAGCGACATTTTTAGATACATCTCATGAGAGTAAACAAAGTCATGTAGACGACGGAGAAAGCGACGTCGGAGTTAGTATTTGGCACAGATAAATGAACGCTTTGATCACGGCGATGGCAGCTCTGTGTGATGAGACCTCTCTTATTTTTAGCACTTTAGCCTAGCGTGGCTGCTGCTTCCTGTATTTGTTCCAATCATGCGGCCCATTAGAAATCTCGCCATTTTCGGCAATCTATCTTATCTTATCTGGGCCGCACTGGCTGGGTTTGTTGTGGAAGATAACACAAGAACAAACTTCCTCTGTACCCTGTCTGACCCTTACATGAGCCATTCAAACTTAATCTCAGACTAGACTTGGCTTTACAGAAAAGGGTTTCAGAGGTGAATAAACGCGTCATTCTCTGATTTTGGGACTATATAGTGTGACATAGAGGCTAAAATTTCAAACTCCTTTTCTTTGATCTTTAAGACGTATACTAACAGGATCTATAAATGTCAAGAAAGTTGATTTTTTTTTTCCTCCATACGCTTTTCAATTGCGCTTACTTACCTAATCTGAATGGACACAAACCTTTTAATGAGTTTAGATTTTACCAGAACAAGATGGAGACCCATTGTTGTCACATTACAATTTATGGTAAACTGTACATAACTTTTATTATCCGAATAGCAAATTGTGAGAAAGGAAAGTCTTATTTTTTGATCAAACAGGTCCATTCAGAGCTTATAGTAAAAAAAAAAAAAAAAAACAGCGAGAGTGAGTGCTTCTCTGGCTCAAAAAGTATGCAAAAGTAGCCAACCAGTAAAAAGGTGCTCTTCAAAGATGTGTAAGAAACATTGAAAACTGCTAAACTTGTCTTCCTGTGCGAGTAAGACGAGGCACAAAAGATCTGAGGCACTGACGGGTAAATTAAAAGTCCTTTATTTTGTGTAGAGTCGCTAACTCGTTTCAACCATAATGGTCTTCATCGGGGCTTTTAGTCAAACAATTTGGCCCACAAGTGTTCTTAAATAGACCTAGATGAGAGCTTGTGACTTTCTGATATCACTCCAACAGTTACACGCGAAACATAAAAATTGGGATGTATTTTTTTTTTTTTTTTATCTTGGGCTACAATTCTTTCAAATCTTTTAGAGGTACAGTGATATTAAGTAGGGATGGAAAATGTATCAAAAACTTCAAAAATCAATTGAAGTATGCAACAATCAATCAAAGGCCAGAAGTATTTTGCACATGCAGTCACTCTCCTAAACAATGTCTGTAGTTGTACAATACACACAATAATACAAGAAAGTCACAATGTTTGAAGAAACAAAGCCTGAACTTAAGCAAAACCTGACTGAATGTGCATTATGTTGCGTTAACAACTAATGGATGGACTAAATATGACACTAAATATGACTGATTTGAATGTTGACAAAAAACACTAGTTCTATACTCTAACAGCAGTGACTTTTAAATGTCATGGTTAGTAAGTTAACATAAACTTACAAAATCAAACAAATTGAAATTGTGGCTGTAAAATGAAAAACTGAATTGAATCGTGACCCAAATGAATCGTCCCATATTAAGAAGAAAACATTATTATTATCTTTTTTTGTGTGTGTGAAAGCCTATCAAAGAACCAAGAGTTAAAAATGGTCCCACTTTCACCAAATGACCCAAATACAAACACAATGACTGTTTTACGGTTAGACTTTGTGGAGATAAACGCTACTATTAATTGAAAGGGGAAAAGATGCTAAGTTGTCCAATTACTGATTTAGTGCTAGAAAAGTAAAGCAGTAACAAAGCAACATGGAGGGTCTTTCATTAGCCACATTAGCGATGTTTGTTGGATTGTGAAAACACTGTATGCTAATTCCAGCTTTTATCTCCTTTATTGTGCTGATTAGTGCAGCGTGGGGAGAGTGCTCTATCTAATCTGATCACACAGTATTGTGTTGTGGGGTCATTAACCTATAGGAGGTCCTGCAGGTTGACAAGTCAGCTCATACCCCCCTCTACCTTTTTTCCTCCTGCCTCTGTAGAAAGCACAACAGTAACCACAAAAACATCCAGTGCCGACAAAGAACTTAGGGGAAAAAACAGCCGACGGAGCTATTTGCATGGCTCGTCATTCTTCTGAAAACACATGGAGCTGAATGGCTGGTGACTGGTCGAGACCCCTCGCTACAGCAGCAGGAAGTAAAGGCTTTAGTTTCTTAGAGATGAGTTCAAAACATCTGGGATTCGCATCAGAAAGGACGACCAGCTCAGCACATGGCCTCGCTGATCATGTTGCTTGAGTCAGCATTCATATGTATTAAACCGGCTTCCTTTAGTGAAAGCTTGTTCTTGACAGCAACATTCAGCAAGACGTTCCCATTCAAACGCACAAGGGTAATGAAATCCAACATGCGTCTATATATATATTTATGCAGCCAATTTACTTATTCAATGAAGCGCTCTTTCTATCCCCGTCACACACATTACATTCGCAGAAAATCAAAAACCGGCGAAGACTTGGGCAGATCCAACAGCAGCCTCTCATCCTCAAATCCTAGTTAAACTGTTGTGAAAAGCTGCCTGTCAGGGATCGCGCGGCGGAGATGCAAAGCCTACATCTAAGATTGCTGCTGATTGCCTGCAGAGGATGAATATGCAAATAAAGAGAAGGTAAATGCAAAATAAAGCCGGCGTTTTGGCAGCCGGCTTTTACACCTTACTCCTAATTTGGCGTTGGTTAAAAAACATGGAAAGTCTATCATTAATGAATTCCAGTTGGAGCACGGGAAGGAGACATGAATGAAAATCAGTCTACATTTTTCCCCTGTGAGCCCCTGAGCAGTTTTGGGGCTTATTGTATTTCACACTGAAGACCTCGCTGAACATGCGCTAAGCTTAAGTGACATGTTACTGGAAAATTGAGAGATAAAAAATATGTGTAACACCTAAAGCACAAAGCACTGCACTGACACACACTGCATGTTTCGGATCAGCCAGAAAAGTAGGCCACTGCCATCAGCCAAACGACAGGCCATCTATCGACTGCAATAAGAGCAAGAAAATCAATCTGTTCAAACGCGGGTGAGACAGATTCCTGGGCTTTGTCCATAACCTCACAAACTGCTGCACAAGACCAAGTGCAACCTGCATCCACGGCCAAACAGCACTTCTGTTGCACTCAGAGAAGTGTCCACTTTTATTTAGTCATGCAAACAGACACAATCAGTGGGAAAGCAACCTGGGTGTTGTGTAAACACTGTGAAATTGACCAAAAAGAGCAAAGTGCAGCGAAGCAGAGAGCGCCGATGCCTTTGAACAAAAGACACAGAGCGCAACAGATTTTGGCTGGTCCTGAGATAACAGTAACCCAACACCGAGATCCTCCAGAGGGGCTCTTTGTATGTCTGAGAGCACCTCAATCAGCAGCGCTGACAGATGTGTCTGGGGTCCATTTAGGAAAAGGAAGCCACGCTGAGGTCAGACTCGAGCTGTGCGCTGTGACACCCTGAAGGAAGAGCTGAATCAGGACAGTAGAATGACCCTTTGTCACCTTGCAGCCCAGGGCACTAAACACCTGGGCCTAAAAGATAAGATCCTACGCTCCATTACACAGAGAAACAGTAAAACAGAGGAAAGTTTGCACTGAAGTCTCTACACCCCAAAATATGCAGCAAACACTTTAGATTGTTCTAAAAAAGCCCATTGTGGTTTGAACAATTGCAAGTGCCTCTCCACCTGGAAAGCAAACAAATATGAAAAATCCACTGGAGGTCTCAGTATTCTGGCAGATGCTTCAGGCTGGAGAGTCTGTTCAGCTCACTCTCCACTGAAGATGCTAACAGTGGTTTAACCTGGTGCTAAAGCATGGAGGCTGGAGCTGGCACATGGTCCACATTCAAACAGCACAGCTCAGGTCCTCCAAACCGTCACAACAGCGTAGTGCCCACTCTCCTAATGAGGCCAGAACAATTGGCTTAAGCACTCACATAGAGGACAGCACAAAGAGATTTAGTCAATGGGGATTTTAAAAGCCGCTGTATACTGGGGCAAATTTCTATCCAAAAACAAGCTTGTTAACGTTTTATATATTGTTGTTGAATTGTACTTAAAAAAAGGAATTTACCTTTGTCATGGCAAAAGATTAAAGCTTTTCCATTTAAGCTTGCATGTCTAATTTGGATAAATTCGGGATAATAATAAAAAATCATTAGCCGTTTCATCAAACCAAAAATACAACAGCCAAACTTATACTTAAATAAACATGAAACAGCCCCACAGGCAGTCACAACATGACACGGTAATACGCTTTGGTAATTATAACTAAATATGTATTGGATTTAATGAGTAACACCTAAAGAGAGCGACTAAATTAACAGAGAGAAAAGAGGTTGACGTCAGCAGCTGAATTCATTGTGTTGTGTCAGGTAGCCGCGGGGCATTTGCGATGACGAGGGGGCAGGAGAGCGTTGGCCGGGGCAGATCCGTACACAGGCCTTTGACTCGGGGCGGCTCGGCACACAGAGGGACTGGACCTACGCCACGGCTTCGTTATAACATGACACCAAACAGGGCAGGGGCACGAGTCGATGTGAGATGTCAGGATGATTCACTTGTCCATCCAACACATAAAGTGGTTAATGCCCGTAATGGAGACAGCGCAGTGGCCAGACATGGCTGTTAGCAATTAGAAGATAGAGCATAAAATTCGACAGTGACCATTCATTTTTATAGGATGTCAGTTAACCTATTAACCTGATAATGATGTACAGGACATTCCTATGTGAAACAATACTATTTAAGATACAATATAATATACTATAATATAATATATTTAAGTCAAATAACATGAAAGTGTAAGAGCAAACTGAACTCAGATTGGAGAATGGTACATTCCCCAAAGAAATAACAATGAAGAAATTTCATCAAGGAAATTTATGCACAAAAAGACCCAAGTATGTATATTATCACCATCCTCTACCATTCTGCAGACAGAGCACACTGTTAACACAATACCTTGTTTGTTTGTTTTTTCCAGTTGAGAATGTTAGTTACATATTAGACAAGCTCAACTGTTGCAAATGGCATTATTACTCACCAATGATTGACTGTTTTACTCACACTGGTCCATCTTGATTTTATATTCAACTGTATCCTTGCCAGAGACAAAATAAAATAGATCTTGTGATTTCATGAACATACCATTCAGATTTTTACTAAAATGTTAGATGGCATACTATGGTATGTATTATTCAACAGAAGCATTAGAGCCTACATTTTTCTGCTCCAAGCCACTTGTTTTTAAGAGAATTGTGTATCTCTTGGTCCAGACACACCTACTGAATCATGATTTAGTTATAGAATCAGATAGTAAGACCACATGATAAATAAATTATGCTAAAAGATTGCTAGAAGCTTTATTGTCATTAAATACTGAACCTATTGCTTGAATTAAAATCTAGAAATGTCAGTATTGTGATAGCACTTGTCCTCCTAGTTGTAGAGAAGTAGCCTATATGTTATAGACTAAAGCAGGGTTATTCAACATAAGGCCTGGGGGCCAAATTAGTCATTTCAACCAATTAAATCTGTCCCATATTTGCTCTTATTTACTGGCCTGTTCGTGGTATGTTCAGAATCCAAATATTTGAATTTTATTTTCCCAAAAAATCTATTAATTATATTACAATTATAAATCAAATCTAACGTTAGGAATATTTTGTTAAACCCCAATCAAAAAGTGTATACATTTGGCCCAGAGGTCACTCTGTCAAAAAATCTGTCCCTAGGGAACATAAAGTTGAATTGCCCTGCAGGGCAACTAAATTTCAAATGCAAAATGATTTTCCAAACATTAACATTCATTCAGATGTGACATTTGTGAACACAACAGAAGTCAATTTGTGAACATAACAGAAGTCAATGTGAAACTGTGCAAAGTAATACTAACAGTCCATGTTTATGTTTATGTTTATGTTTATGTTTATGTTTATGTTTATGTTTATGTATATTATTATATTATATTATATTATATTATATTATATTATATTATATTATTATATTATATTATATTATATTATATTATATTATATTATATTATATATTATATTATATTAAAACATGTTATTTGTTTGATTCATTAGCCTAACATGTCTTACAGATAACAGAACAATAGCCCTGCTTATGTAATGGTAATAGCATCATTGCATTTCTAACAGCCCTCATAAGGATAAAAGCATTCTTAGAAACACCTCTTTTCTCTGCACACAAACTTTCCCTTCCCCCGTCTCCAGTGAGGAGCAGCACTCTTCAAACCAGAGATGACCTGCTGCTGCTGCTGCTGCTGTTGAAATCCACATTCACATCTCACTCCGCTGTGGACACACTCCTCCTAGTGGCTCCGGCGGGCACCGCAGCCCTGTCTCTACCTGCGCATCTCCCAATCGCAGCGAGGCAGAGGGAGGAGAGAGAGGCAGAGCGAATAAGCCCCGCCCCTAGACTACGTCACCAGCGTCCAGTTGAAGCGAAGCTAGAGGCGAGCACAAGCGCACATTTGTATTGAGTCCTATCTGGCAGCGCATCTATGCCCTTGTACTTGGTGTGTGTTTGAAGGGGACCCCAGTAAACACAGCACTGCAGCGGCGACTGATAACTTCTCTAAAAACCCTGCGCGTTGACAAAGCTCACTTTGGATGTGAATTCAAGTCTTCGCTGTGTGGATTGGATTATATTTCATGCCACTTATAAAGGATACCTGTTACTTTTTTACGCTTTTTGTTTGGTTATGATAGAGGTAAGTGTTTGTCAGAACTGCCCATTTGGAAATACGCGATCTTTTTTTTTTTTGGATCTATCGTGCAAAGCAAGGAATTTATCAAAAAAACGACTGGTGTGTATGTGATGTATGTAGGCTAATTAGTTGCCCTCTTTTCCTCTTTTCAATTCCTGGTCCAGACAGATAATATTGGGTGACTGTCAGGCGGTAAGGACCACCTTCTGACACGCTAGAAGACTTTATTCCTTGAGCCAAGTCTGCTCTTCTTTTTTTACGCACGGTGCGGTTGTCCACTGATTTTGCAGACTTACACCTCACGTCTATTTGAGCATATTCTCAGTTGGCTGCGTGCGTCGACACTCTACCCACAACCAACATAAAATAAAAAAGATAACACTCCCTTGTAAACCAACTACGCATGGAAATCCGCACCCAAAAGCGCCAAATCCAGCTCTTCCACAAATTTAGCGCGTATAGCAACTGCACATTCGCTCCGTGTTGGCAAAATAAACCCAGCGAATGCGTAAACTTGATAGGATTAAAGGGGACAGAGGGGCTCCAGTCTGTGCGTAACCGACTCCCCAGCGCGTGCATCTGAACCATCGCAGCCGCACATCCCGCAGAGCTGGACGCGAAGGGGGCAGCTGCACGGGAACACTCTGCGGCATCAGCGCGCTCAAGTTCCCCACCGCTTTCATATTTTCACTTAAAAGTCTTCGTTTGACGTTGTGGTGCGTTAAAAATGATCGCCACTTCGCTCCAAACGGACACAGACAGTTGTAAAAGCACACATGCATGCATAAAAGAATTTGGTTTTCTATAGGAGCAAAGGCACTCATTAATGCGTAGTGGATTAATGCACAATTGTAGAGAAGCAGCAATGAACGACAGAGCAGTGCAGAGAGAGGGAACCGTGTGTGCACACAAGATAGCCCATTTTCACTTTAATGTCAATACGCCCTGATAAATCGAGTTAGCCCGGAGGAGAAAAGTCTAGGCATTAATCCCATTAAAGCAACGCTATAAAGCAATAAAGTAAATGCTGCTTTGCTTGTTTATCTTATTGGCAAGAGCAGGGGCACGGGCCGTTTTAATCCCATTTAACATAACCTTATGCCTCACAGTGACTAGAAAGGTCGGCAGGCTTTACACGTAAGAGCATATTGGCCACAGATGTGAAAAGGCTGATTTAAATAGTGATTCAAAGTAGTGATGGCCTTTATTGTTAGAGCTTGTTAGACATGGCAGACATGAAAACACATCCAATTGTCCTCCCTGATAGCTGCCTCAGGGCACAGACGTCAATCTGGAGCTTTCTCTATATATATTTTTATACCAACAGGCATAATAAAGCTGTTTAGCACTGTATTTCAGTTTATGTAAGGTAACAACAGACATATAGCTAAAACACATTCTAACAACATAGTCTACAATATCATTTTCAGTTGTTATGAAGGTGTAAGAACAGAAAACTAGTGCCAGTCAAAGCAACATGACTCAGGAAAATCATGCCAAAGGACTGTTTAACAAATCCCCCCAGATGAGATCCAGGCTTTTACACACGTTACACGCCAGAATCCAGTGTTTTTGGAGCTGCTTGTCACACGCAGGCACACACACAACATTTCATCTTGCAGTGCCTACCACCCCATGTGGGCAAAAACCATCGCAGCTGCTCGGGAGCTCTCCTTTTCAGTGCGGCGTACACAAAAGGAGCACCCCAGTCTGTCCCAGGCCTCAGCACGCTCACTCTCCCTAATGGGCCCGCTAAAACTATCATCTGTTCAACCCATTGCAAAAGACAGCACCGGGAGGGCACATACCAAATCTGGGAAGCTATGGGGTGGATTTTGGCCCGATTTGGAGTGGTCTTGTTTCCCTGTGGATCCAGATGAATGTCCTTTTGTGTCTTGGCATCACAGCAGGCTACTGTCTGCTGCTTTGACACACAACTCACCAACACTGTATGTTAATTAGCAGATGAGAAAGTCCAGAAGACGACAAATGACGTTTACTCTGGCACAAAAGATTAGCAATGATAAAACTACTTTTTGCTAAAACTCAAACAAAATAAATGTTTGGCACTGCTGCTTCCATTACAACTGTGTGCACTTAATCATGTTCTTTCAGATTGCCTTAATGTTTCCTTGCAAAAACATTTTTAAGACAAACCTGGAAAATGTCACCTAAATGTCAGAGCTAAAACACTAACTTGTGCTAATGAATAATCATTTTAAAACTACATTATGAATTAGGGTGAATAATCAACAGGAGATACAAACAACATTGATTTCCCTGTGGGGATCTGCGGTGGTTCAAAAATTAATTTCAACCCTTATGAATAATGCAAAAGTCAGTCATTACTACTTCTCCAGCTCTTCCCCCTTAACTGTAACTCTTGTAATGCCAAGTCTACACAGCAATCATAACATATACACATGTTTTGACAGGCATATAATCGTTCAGTTCAAGTTTAATCCTTTTGTCATTTCTTGTTTCGTATATGTCCAGAAGGCAAAAAAAGCTCTGTAGTGTTAGTTTATGCACGTTCAGCCCCACAAAAGCTTCTATTGTCCGGCTTTGTCAGTGAAAGGTAACTAGCTATGCACACACACCATTTAGCGAGCTGCTCGATTTAACTTGGCTAGTAAAAAGTAAATGAAGCAGAAGGAACTCAGGCTGCTGGGATACGCATCCAGCCAGGCAAAGCAGCACATTGGAGAAAAGTGCCATTAACTGGAATCTGTTATTTCCGATGGCTTGCTGGCTGGCTACCGTAGCGTCTTAGCATCTACGCCACACTGGTTGGCTACACTTGCTTGGCTTGTAGTACGACAATAGAGAAAGGAGTATATACTTGTGTAATCTGATGATCGTGGAAAAGCAACAAAGCATCTATGTATCCAAAACTGACTGGCACACATCATGCTTTCGGCTTTTTCTTCAAGTGTAGCAAAAAAAAAAAAAAAAAAAAAAATAGACTACTTTCTCCAACTTTCTTTCTGAAATGCTAAAAATGAAATATTCAAATCATTCGAAATATCTGGAGGTAGAGAGCTTTATTGAATGAGGTGAAAAGGGCTATTTAAAATATGAAATAGCTAGTCTAAGTGCTGCATTAAAAGTTCATTCAGCAGGCAGAGCATATCTTTCCATCTTTGCTGGCATTTTAAGCTATTTTTTCAAACCGTGTGCTCTTCTCCTCAGACTCAAGTTTGCAGAGGTCACAGCTGGTGCCTTTTTGGCCATCTCTAATCTACTCCTAATATAATATAGAACTAAAGGCAATGTTGTTTGAGGGGGGTTAGAATGGGGGTGTGTTACGATTAGCCTGCATTTCAGGAGTTGTAATTGAGTTACACGGCTCTCAATTCCCTAATCTTCTCCTTCTCACAACTACAATATGGTGGAGGCCTTGTTTCTAATTTAGTTCTGCATGCTGTCCCCCCAGTACTTTGTATAGCAGGTAGAATGTTCAGTCGCTGAGCTATTGTGTTGAAGGAAGCATAACATTTACTTTGGCTGAGGAAATTCTATTTTTGACTTAAAATGTCTTCAAAGAATGGGTAAGGGGGTTAAAGGTTTGGAAGGTGGGACAGGAAGAAAAAATACAGACTAAAACAATGATTTCGTTTAAGAGCATCTAAAAGTATTGACTTGCATTATGTGTAAAAAAAAAAAAGACTATAGTGGAATCTACATTTGTCCATTGTGTTGGTTTGCATAGTTATATAGTCCAAATCACGTGAAATAAATGTGTTGTTTGGAGAAACGGGAAAAGAAAGGTCAAACTGAACAATAATAATTTAGCCAAAAGGTTAGGCTTCCTACATACATTATCTGAGCAAAAACAACATTTAGCCTCTATGCAAACGTGTGTGTATGCGACTCTGATCCACCTGGACGTGCTTTAAAAACATTTCTTATCTGTTTTGGCAGGAGTGGAAAAAGTGCAAGATGAGCCCTACTGCAAATCTATGAGGAGAGTCGAGGTTGAGAGCGATAAGCACGGCGAAGAAGGAGAACCTCACTTATCTGCTCGAGTGGGGAACGTGACCGCAACTCTGGATTTATGTGTATACGTCCAGAGAGAGGAGAGGATTCTGGGATACCTGGAGTACACAAGCGATCACGCCTGGATTGAGCTTGTGGGAGACCTGGGGATTGGCATGGCTCACTGCAGCTTTGTGTTACCTCATCATGCCTACCGGGCCTGATTACAAAGAGGAGTTTGTACAAGCCCGGTCGACACACGGATCAATTTCCAACATCTCCAGAAATCTCATTTGCAGTTATGGCTTGTAAAACTTTGTAATTTTAACATCCTTTTTTGGGGATTTTTAGTATACCTGAGGGTGTATGCTTTGCTTTGTGGCGGCGAGTGGATGCTTTTCCTTTGGGGCTTATCTGCCATGGTAAAGCCACTGAAAGAATGAGCCTCTGACAACAAAAAAGAGGTCATCGTCCAAACAGGGATCAGCTCAGCAAACACTGAGCGGGTCAGGATATCACTGAAGCGCCTGATAAACTTATCCAACGCAAAGGGCAAGGCCAAATCCAGGAGCCTTTGACGGGAAAGGAATTACAACTCTGTGTAAAGCAGGTATGATAAATGCTAGCTTCTATTGTGCTCACTCATGTGCTGAGGGAGAGGGTGTGACAAGAATGCATAAGTTAACATTTTAAGGAAGCACACACTGCAATGTATTATAAAACATGCAGAACTGTCTTGTCTTTACAAAGACAATTATTGTATGTGAAATTTCAAGATATGCATAATGTTTAAGTTTATTTTATTAGTTGTTCTATAAAGGTTAGTGTGAGTCACTGTGCTGTGCATTGGGAAAGCTTAGACAGGTAATGATCTAACAGGACTGTATCGGTTCCACTGCTGCCGTTCTGAAACAATGCCTGACTTTGTTCACAGACTTGTGGTCTGTAGCGATGAAAGGCAGCTTTGAGATTTAGAATCGTGTAAAACCAGAGAAGGTTATTGCATTTCACAAGTCAAGGCTGTACAGCAGTTAAGCACAAAACACTATCATCTCTCTTTTTTTTTTACTGAACATGTTTTTGTGTCAGAGAAAAAAATGCTTAGAGCAGTTTGTCTATGTAATGATTGATTATTTTAATAGTGCCTAATAAACATTTCATTTAGCTGTTATTTAATCTATGGCAGTGCTACAGGCAGTATTTCAAATACACAGTAATTATGAGAACAGGATCTTGGTTTCCCATCAAAGTTCTGTGCATTAAATGGACTTGTGTCTTCTCCCCAGGGGCTCCAGAGTGATTAGCCTGTCAAGAAGCACAGGTTCAAGATGGTGCGTCCCTGTGAGGCCTTTGTGCTGTCCCTCATCAGGGTGGGGCTATTACTGGGCCTTGCTAACCCCTTGGTGACCTCTGCCTCATGTCCCTCTGTCTGCCGCTGTGACGGGACCTTCATCTACTGTAATGACCGTGGCCTGACGTCCATTCCCTCTGGTCTACCCCAGGACGCAACAGTACTTTTCTGCAAAACAACAGAATCAAGAGTTCAGGCATTCCCACCGATCTTCAGAGGCTGTCCAACGTGGAAAAGATCTATCTTTATTGCAACAATCTGGATGAATTCCCCACTAACCTACCTCTGGGGGTCAAAGAGCTCCACCTACAGGAGAACAACATTCGCATGATTACCCATGCCTCCTTAGCACAGATTCCCTACATTGAGGAACTGCACTTGGATGATAACTCGGTATCAGCTGTCAGTATTGAGGAGGGGGCCTTTCGGGACAGCAATCACTTGCGACTTCTGTTCCTCTCCAGAAACCATCTGAGCACCATTCCCTCTGGTCTTCCAATGAGCATCGAGGAGCTCCGCTTTGATGACAACCGCATCTCCTCCATTTCAGAGCAGCTGCAGGACCTCATCAACTTGAAGCGACTAGTGCTGGATGGAAACCTGCTCAACAACCGTGGGATTCAGGAGCTGGCCTTTGTCAACCTGATCAACCTGACGGAGCTTTCCATTGTGAGAAATTCTCTCACAGCGCCCCCTGCCAACTTACCAGGCACCAGTCTAGAGAAGCTGCAGTTACAGGATAATCACATTAAAAGTGTTCCTCCCGGAGCATTTGCCTTCCTTAGGCAGCTGTATCGCTTGGACCTGTCCGGTAACAACCTGAGCAGTCTCCCCCAGGGAGTTTTTGAAGACCTGGACAATCTGACCCAGCTCCTGCTCAGAAACAACCCCTGGCAGTGCACCTGCAAAATGAAGTGGGTGCGAGATTGGCTACGATCGCTGCCATCCAAGGTGAATGTACGAGGCCTCATGTGCAATGGACCAGACAAAGTAAAGGGCATGGCCATCAAAGACCTTACCACGGACATGTTTGAATGCTCAGATTCAGAATTGGTGTCAACATTTGAAACAAGTACTGTATCAAGCACTGTGAGGCCCTCACAGACACATAGACCCTCTTTTGTGACTCGTAGGCCTGAAAGAAAAGACTTTGGGAGGAACTATCACAGCACGACTACCACAGGCAGAAAAATTATCATCATCAGTGTTAAGTCCAGTACTGCTGATGCCATTCACATATTATGGAGACTGTCGCAGCCTGTAACTGCACTACGGCTCAGCTGGTTCAAGCTGGGACACAGCCCTCCTTTTGGCTCCATCACGGAAACTATTGTGCAGGGCGAGAGGACCGAATACCTGCTCACTGGGCTGGAGCCAGAGTCTTCCTACAGGATATGCATGGTTCCCATGGACACCAGCAACATTTACCTGCCAGACGAGACCCCTGTTTGCATAGAGACAGGGACCGGATATCTCAAATCCTACAACCCCACCACCACTTTGAACAGGGAGCAGGAGAAGGAGCCTTACAAAAATTCCAGTCTGCCTTTGGCTGCAATTATTGGGGGAGCTGTGGCTCTTTTGGCAATAATCATGTTGGCTTTGGTGTGCTGGTATGTCCACAGGAATGGGTCACTTTTTTCAAGAAACTGCACTTATAACAAAGGCCGCAGGAGAAAGGATGACTACGCTGAGGCCGGCACCAAGAAGGACAACTCTATTCTAGAAATACGAGAGACTTCTTTTCAAATGATTCCTATTAGTCACTTACCAGTGTCTAAGGAGGAGTTTATGATACACACAATATTTCCACCAAACGGCCTGAGTTTATACAAAAGCCCACACAGTGAGAACAGTATTAACAGAAGCTACAGAGACAGTGGAATACCAGATTCAGATCATTCCCATTCATGATATTTAAACATGGACACAGCTCATGCGTGGAGAGACTTTTACACAACACTGGAGATATAAAACTAGAAATGTACATTTGCCATATAATTTATATTTAAGGACGAATGAAAAGGCTACTGTCTCAAGCGTACGCTGAACAGTGGGTGTTGTAACTAACTGCAATTCTATATTTTAGGAATTTGTAGTAATTTGTACTGTACTTACTTTGTTTAAGGATAAACCAACTTAAAGAAACTCTGTGTTCTACTGAGATATGACTTGTCAACTGTGAAAGTGGGTTTTCATTGCTGTGGTGAACAATCAGACTCTAGAAAACCTTGTAGTATAAGCACAGGTCATTCTTTTAAGTTTTTGGCTGTCTGAAAACAAAAAGGCAAAAAATTAGCTAACTATAATGGCACAGCTGATTGAATTCACGCAGGCATGCTGCCCTCTTAGAGCGACCAGCCGTAGCTGTCTATGTACTTCTGGGCCTGATTTACCTAGGACGCAGTACAAACACTAAAGATGAGGTGCCATGCTTTATTTCTCTGTTTTCTTTAAAGTGTGGATTATCTGTTTAGAAAAGAAAGTAATGCACCCGAGTGAGGGCTCTTGTGTTTCTGTAGGACTACAGGCCACAGCACAGGACACATTTAAGCACATCAAACCAGAAGACTGGACAGGCTGTCACAGACCCTCCACACAATTTATACAAGTCAACAATGGCTCACTGACAATGCGGCATTCTTTAGTACCATGTACCATACGTCATTGTATTCAGCGGCCAAAAGAGCAGACACACTGGCGTTTATTAGATTTACCACCGTGTCAGCAGTTCCTTGGTATGAGTATTATTTTGTATTGTTTTCCAATTGAACACATTATGTTGCCACAATTTGAAGTTAACTGTTATTTACAATTGAAAACCAAAGTGCATTGTATGCCCTTTGGCCAGTCTTGTATGTGCCTTGATCCAATGCTTATTGTATTTAGCTTTTTAATAAAACAGTGACTTTTTTCATACACAGTTGAATATGAAAATATTGGTCATCTTACAAAATAAAAGTGTATAAAATTTGACTTCATTTGAGTTTACATGTATAGAAACCTTGCAAATCACACAATAAAAGGTAATAAATAATTATTCCAGAAAATGAGCTTCAAACAGCAATAGCTTAATTTCTTAAAAACTATTGTTTCTCCCAGATATACCTTTAACAGCAGCTGGACATTGTTTCTGAAAGTTACTTTGTTGCTCTGTGCAGCTCGCAGTGCAACATCTGCTCAAGGCGGCAGTTGTTCTTTCATGTCGTGAAGCCACATGTGACTTATCCAATCGGCCGAGACAGAAGCTCTGCAGAGGAGAATTAAAGCTTTGGTGAGATTGGACTCTAGGGTTTGATGAACCTACCATGCAGCAGGGCAGCAGAAAACTAATGATGGCCTGCCATATGGAGGGTGGCACAAGCACACCCTGCTGGGGATGCCCGTCTCGATAGAGGACAGAGTCTGTGCCAGCTCCAGGCTGCATGCTAATGACACAGTAGCAGCTCACCCGTGCATGGGAAGAGAAAATGTGTGCAAAAAGTGAAATAGGCCAGTGCACAGATCATGTACAGACTGTTTCTAAAAACAAAACATAT
Source organism: Mugilogobius chulae (assembly GCA_038363315.1). Classification (NCBI taxonomy): domain Eukaryota; kingdom Metazoa; phylum Chordata; class Actinopteri; order Gobiiformes; family Gobiidae; genus Mugilogobius; species Mugilogobius chulae. The sequence continues at coordinate 32,136,660 of CM076407.1, read as the reverse complement.
TCCTATTTCTAAATTTACTGACTAAACTTTAAAGTGTTTCACTTAAACATTTAATTATGACTCCATTCACAAACCACAGCCTCCTCAGCAGCCAAAGTTTTAATTACAGTAAGAGAAGATGTTGGAACCTGCACAAGTGATCCAAACCTTAATTATACAATAACCTTGCACTGTAACTAACTTCATAACATTTTTAAATTAACAAAAAACCTTTTAACTCAAGTAAAACAAAAGGTTTTCTGCTTCTTTCTTTTCGTGTTTTTTATTAAATCAAAGGAATACAACTATATACAAAGTTAAAATAAAAGTGTAGAGTTAAAACAAACAAAAATGTTCAGACCGGAAACACTTCAGTGCATCTTAAGCTTTCGCATCATTTATCGAGGGTACGTTTGAGGCAAGTGAAAAATGTTGGAGTCTTCAAAGTAAGAATAAAAAGCCCATTCACTTCTCTGATAAATTACCTCCTAGCTAAATGATTAAAAGAGAGTGCTATTGTTTCAACTTTACTAAAACATTCAAGAGCTTTGGTCTTTGGTCCAATCCAGGTATGGGGCAAAATTAATGAACCAACTTCTGCTGACCTGCTGAATGACCCCCACAGTGCCTTTATGACCCCTGACCCCAGCCCCCTTTCAAACAGTTCCCTTGATTGCACTCATGTGCTCTTTTAGGTCACACAAACTTTACCATGGCTCAAGATGGCACATGCATTTGTCTTTAAACCGACAAACAATGACTAATTATATTCCCCTTTATGTAACCTGTAGTTTAGACTAATGGGGCAGCTGCGGTGTCTGTCCCGGGCTGCTGTTGCACCCATTGTAGCTCTTTGGTCACATTTGCATCGCTATAGGCGCTAATATCAAACCACCCCTGGATGACCCCGGCGCTGGCAGCAGTTGGGCCTGCTTGTTTTCTGTCAGCACCATTAGCGGGATCGAAAAGGACAGCGACTGTATGAGTGATTTGAGGTCGATAGGTCGGGTCAGGTTGGGTGGAGGGTTCTCAGAATGTGAAAAATTAGGTCAGTTTGAATCAGCAAAGTTACCATCACTAGATTTTGATCCTCATGCGTGTTTGCTCAATTTCTGTTGTATTTAAAAAAGAATTCACAATAGGGTTTTCTAAACTACTTAAAATCAGATATTAAGCAGCCAATTAAAAAAAAAAAAGCCTTCATAGCTTAAAAATACAGTAGGCTATATTTGCAAACATAAGCACAACGTATTATTATAGTGCTTAAACCCGGCCAGATTTATCAAGCATTTGCTCATGTACAAAACAGGTTAGGGGAAGCAAAAACTTAGCGTAGCTGACATATTAGTTTCACACGGACATTAAAGATGCTAAATGTTTGAGGTGGTGCATATTTCTTTTGTGTAATATATAATATCTACATCTTCCAATATTAAATTATGCATAAATTGCTCACAAACAGTTTGCGCCTGCATTTTAGCACCTGGCTTGATAAATCAGGCCCATGTCACCAGAATGGTCCAGATTCAGAAATGAAAGTGAAAAGCAAATGTTTCAGGTTTTCTTGATGAACTTATAACTGTATTTCCTTACAACAAAACGAAGCAACTATGTCAAGGTTACAAAAATGTAATTTATTTATTTTATTTTAGAAACTGAAAAAATAAATATATATTACTAGCTACAAAACAAGCATTACAAAAATGTAAATATATGACAGTCAATTCAATGCCAACTTTGATTAAACTAGTTAGGTCTGGTCATATTACTCATCAGTTATTTATGCGCTTATACTTTAGCAATAACAGCTCAATTGTGTTTTGTGATATTAAGATGTTAATTACTTTCTCTAATGAAGTCATAAAATGTTTTACTTTTTCTTGTTGCTTTCAGGAATAGGGATGCACAGATCTGATACTAAGAAATTTTGCTGAATCAGGTATCGGCTGCATATCTGTCCAGTCGATAACATTGTTGTGTCTTTAAGTGGACATAATGAGACTAATTTACTGCCTGGTGTTGATTTAGAATGTCTTATAGTGTTAAGTTAAGTTGTGACATGCAGTATAAATATTAGTTACATAACACTATATGACCAAATGTCTTATGTATTGATTAAAAAATAAGTTATTTCAGTCCGTACACTAGTATCGATTGATATCGAGTATCGGCAGATACTTAAAGCCAAAATATCGAAATCGGCATCGAACAGAAAAAGATGACTCAGTGCATCCTTATCCTGGACTTCATAATGATTTTGTTGACACATTTTAGTTTTTTTTTTCTTATCGCAGTGAAATCAGTATTCAGAATCAAAATCAGGTTCACCACGCAAGTTCACAATGTAGAAAACTCATCGAAAGCAAAAGCTATCCACGCAAAATGCATTACGCCATGTTGACACAAGTTCAAACTTCATTTTAATGTCTCCATAAAAACGCTGACTGCGAAAAAGCTTATAGACAAACAACCGAAATAACTTGTGCAAACTTGTGCTTTGAATAACAGCGCTGACCTTTCGAAGCCGCACAAGGCAAATTTAAATGTTCCCAGTCCCATCTCGCATTACTTGTTAGTCACGAGGCACCATCTTAAAAAGGCAGCTTATTGATTGCTTTGTTTAAATACACAACACACAATAAATGTCTGACTTTTGTTAAAAAATTGTGCTTCGTCGGGGTAGTGTTGCTGCAGTAAAAGCATCTATTGAAAATGAGAGGGTGGCTGGGGCAAAGCACACAGCTCACACATCAAACGACAGCGTGATTTACTGAGCTATAAATGCCAAAAACTGCTCTGTGGTCACAAGTTAAGGCAGGAAGTGCAAACCTCCCACCGACACAGGACCAAAGCCCATGTGTTTGGCGTCAAATGGGAGACACATGGAACAATTATTACATTTACAATTGACCGCAAAATTATAAATGTCCAATCTGGAGTAAATTTTGACTTGGATAATGCATCAGTGTCGTTATGGTAATGGCCTGACAAAGTGGCAAATGGCGTTGTGTCGTTATGTAGAACTGGAAGGAAAAGGAAGTAAAGAGAAAGGGTGTTTTTTTAACGCTGTTTCGAAATAAGTAAGATTAAAAGTGGAAATGCTTGAATTTCAAACTTTATTTTGACACAAGGTAGATACATTGCTTTAATGTGCTATTATTTTAATTTTTTGATAAAACAGAACTATGTAGATTGGTTCGATGATGATTTACATTAGCAGGCTGTGTTATTTAGCATGATCTGAATCAAGATTTATTAAAATAATGGCAGAATAGCAAAAGTTCACTACTCAAGTAAAAGTCAGTTATTGGTATTACTTAAGTACAAAAGTAAAAAGTGAATCTTATGCCAAAGATTTATTGATCAATTGCAAGTCTTGTTAAAACATCTTACTTTGTTAGCAAATAATTTGACTTGAAATAGAAACAAATTTATGAAACAATGCAGAAACACATTCAAACAATTCATATACTCTAGGTATCTAAGTAAAACTATCTTAACTAAAAAAACAAAAGTGAAGATTAAATTCAGGTTTTAAGACATTTAAACAATAAAAAAATATTATTTTTGTGCGCATACAATTGGTTTGTAATGTTGTGGATGTGAGATGGGATATACATTAAAATTTTTTATTATGAAAAATATGTAATTTGTGGCGATTTCCACTTGCTTATAAAGTAACTCGCGTTTTTAAAATGTACAAATACTTCTTGAAAAATGTAAAAGTAACAGTAAAAAGTCAGCAGATTATGTAATACTCAAGTAGAGTACAGATACTCCAAAAAAAAAACAAACTAAAGACAGTACTAAAATACTTTACTTGCCATCTCTGATTAAGGCGACTTAATAATGGTTTCTATATCTATATTCAAATTAATGTTTATACTATTGATTTATTATTCATTCATTTATACAAACCACACTTGTAGGCGCTTTAACATTTGAAGGAAACAAATATTTTTTAAAAATACCCAAACTTTTGACCAATTCATATTTCTCCCATGACAATCTCATCCACTATTTTTCTATGGTTAAAAATTCTGTCCACAAATTAAAACTCATGTGATTCATGACTTGACTGTGTTCTCGGTCATCTAACATCAAAGTAAAAGCGTTTAAAAATAGCTCATTACCTATTCTGTGTCCATATTTATATCCCTGTCAGCGCATGATGCAAAATCGCGTGAGAGTCATCACTCTAACTACCCTTTGTCCTGCATGTGTACAGTGCTGTATGTTTATTAGTGCATGTAAACAAATACAAATTGTTCACGCATCAGTAAGACAAAGGAGCTGACTGATGAGCGGTAACAAATGCCCGAAGTCACGTCTCCTCTGCCCAACAGTCATCCCGAGACTGTCATGTGTCTCTGTCGCCGCGGTCACAAGTGCAGTGTGTTTTGGGCTGCGGAGGGGAGCGTGTCAGTGTGAAGGATGGGTTTCTGTAGAAGGAGAGGGGGTTGAGCTGGCTCCTCAATCTCAGACCAGGCCTATACACCCCCTTCATCCTGTCCGGGACCCTCTACATCTCTTCACATTACTCGTTGACCTGAAACAGCGAGGCCAAAAAAATCCAACCAGCCCCTCAGTCTTTCTTAATGAATCAATTTTTTGCCTGAGAGCACAGCTAGCGCGCGCGTAGATCCATCGCGACACGAAATTATTGGACATTAATACAAATTAAAACAAGCCGCGCTGCCGTCAGAACTCCGCGACGACGGCGAATGACAATGCCTTTCTACGAGACTTATTTCACACCTCACAATGCGGTCAATACACTCTTAGGCTACAGTCAAAACAAAAGCAGAGGGGCTGTTTGGTGTCAGTGCAACCGTGAATTATACACAATATGTTATGAAAATATCCATATAATTGACTCGGCGCTGACAACCATTAATTCAAGTGCTCCATTAAGTGGTTCAAATGATGTTGTAAGAAGCCATACATCTCCTCTTGCCCTTTTATGGGATCAGCACTACGTCCCCTGCAGAAGTTAATCGAACCCTCTGGCCTATCTGTCCATAAAGTCTGATGCAAAGCAATAGTCTTAGAAGAAGCACTCCAAACTTGTGCATTATACTCCCGCTAGCACTGAGCACTGCAGCGAGAACCAAAGCTCCTCTTCGATCCAGTTTCTTTTCTCATTTATGTTAAGCCAGCTTTAAATGTCAGTACAGTTTTTGCATGCCAATGTGGGTCTGTCTGCAGCTCATTATTTTCAGATGTTGACAGCCTAATCGCATGCAAGTTTAGCCCGCTTTGCTAACCTAATGCTCGCTACGGCCAAGTAATACTGAACAGAGAGCCAAAGTCTGTTACCGCAGTGTTGCCGTGCAGCTGCCTGACTTATTTTAGTCCTGAGTAATCTTTTCATTTATTATGACACGAAACATTTACAAAAATAATCTATGGTAAAAATAAGTCAATTATAATGTGTGGTGTGCTTAAAGTATAGGTGATTTAATGTGGAGGTGGGCCAGTCCTGATATTAGCCTTTGACAGACTGACCTTCTGGCTACAGCTCAGCGTAGAGTCTAGTCCATCATGCATCTCACTCACTCCGACAGCAGCCTCGGTCAGCCCCCTGCTCCTGCTCACGGGAAGGACACTTTTGGGATTTGTCCAAGTTGTGCAGAATTCAGTGGTGTCAGCACCTTTTAGGATTGTAAATACAACGTGTCACCATTCATCACGGCAGCAGCAGGAGAACGCAGACATTTCAAGGCCTAATTGTTTTGCCTACCTCCAGCATCTTGACATCATGGCATCATTGCACTGCAGTAACAGAGGAAGCATCCCTGACCCAGTGCAGAGCTAGAGCTAGCACCGCCAAAATGATTATTAACATTTCATGTGGCCTGGCACAGTTTGAGACGCAGTTAGACAACTCTTTGAGAGAGAATTGGAAAAATACAGCAATGGAGGGTTCAAACACGAGAGCGCAGTTAGCGGCCTATCTCCCGCTTTCAGGAATGTGGAAAAGTGACAGCAGTGTCATCCTGAAGTGACAGAGCTGTGCAGTGGGTTCAGAGACTCCCTCCCACAGAACGATCTGAACATAAACAGTCAAACTCAGGAAAGTTAGAAGAGGGAAAGTTAGGGCACAAGTCTCCAATGGGCAGGGCAGGCTGCTGGAGTAATTAAAATATGCTGTCACGATGGTGGGCTAGTGACACGCAGCCACATGATTACACCGAGTGCTGTGTCAGAGGAATCTGCTCCTAACTCATTTCTTCCGTGTTGAGAGGGCAAAACGGAACCGTCTGTTGCACACAAAAAAACGAGAAAAAGATAATCATTTTTCATTTGGATGAATGTAAGGAACCGAGAAGAGAGGAGCAGAAATATGAGGAGTTCTTGTATTTTGAGATAAGAAAAGACATTTCAAAGAAACACACAAAGAAGCCTGTGGTGGTGTGTGAGCACTGGGAGGGTCAGAGGATATAAGCCACTGTAATCCTGCGGCTGCCACTGTTTAAAATCTGCTGCAGTCGTCTCCAAAGACACTGCTCCACACATGAGCTTAAAACAACATCTGCCAACACGACCATACAACTTCCCACTCCATTTCTCACTTTTGTTTCTTAGAATACGCAGTTATCCTTATTTGACCAATGCACTCGGGCTCGTCATATACGCTCTAAGCAGAGAGCAGCAACACTTGTGTGACAGCTGACTCAAAGTACTCCGTTTCTAGGTCAGTTTTTAGGTCAATTCCATACAAAATCTTGAGACAGACAGTACAGCTGCTTGAAATCCCTCCTAAATGATAAAAGCTAAAAACATTTACTGGAGTCTTGACTAAGTAGTTGAATGCTAAATTGCCAAATACTCTATGTTTGTGCAAGATTTATAGAATTTGCGTAATAGTTCAGATTGTTTCTGTCGCAACCCTGAGGAAACGTCCCAAAATAATCTGACCTGCTTGATAGCTCACTGATCTAATATTCTTTAAAAGGTAAATGGAGTTTTTGAAGTTTTTTGTGTTTTAGTGTTGTTTTCCTCACCATGCGCTTGATTATCACATTTTGATTGAGTCACTGAGTCATAAATGCTTGAGATGTAGTTAAAGAGAAACTAAACCCTAAAATAACTTTTTTTGGCTATTGAACTGTGTGTATGGTGTTTAAATAGCATTGTCTACTGTTTCAAGTATTTTTTTTGGCATTTTTAGTGCAAACTGAGCAAATTAGCAAGTTTTAGGTCAAAATACTGTAATTTCTGCCCTTTCCGCACCCACTAGATTTAAGTAAGAAAAATGATAAAGTACATATAAAGGCCGCACTTGTTAATGTAAGTCTATGAGAATCTATAATTTTGCTGTATTGCCTTATAAGCCGCAGTGTTCAAAGCTCATGAAAAAAGTAGCGGCTTAAATCCAGAAATTACGGTAGTCACAAACTGGCTCAATCTCACTGCAAAGACTCATGTCAGTTCTAGACCTATGTGACCTCAGCGTGTATTGTCCATTCAAAATCGAGAAACTAATTGCAGACACCTGCTGTCAATCTAATCACAATGCTGCTCTCCACTCTAAGCCCCTCCCTTTCCCATGTTCAAAGCTGAGAAAGTGTATTAAGGTACCAACATTGTGATACAAAAAATCATTAGTTTACATAAAGTTATGTTATCTTATTTATGATATAATTTTTTTTTTTTTTTTTTTTTTTTTTTTTTTTTTTTTTTTTTTTTTTTTTTTTTTTTTTTTTTTTTTTTTTTTTTTTTTTTTTTTTTTTTTTTTAAGCACTGACGTAAGTGTATTATTGAGTAAAAGAGAGTTCAATGCAGTCAACAATAAAACTACCACTTCACGACATCACAATGTGGGACAGAGCATTTTCAGTTTTGAAGATGTGCACACAGTTTATCAATCCAGATTATTTAAACAACTTTGAAATGTTTCTCGTGAAGTAACAACATTACACAAAGGTTAAGAGCTCGCAGAAGTCAAGTGTGTGTAAATGGGACCTTTAAAAGAGAAGAACAATGCAAAAAAGTCTCTCTGTATGTTAATGCATAGTTAAAAGAGTGTAGGCAGGAGGCAAGGAAAACATGCAGGAACTAGTTGGGAGTGTTAAAGGTTGCACCCCAGCCACAGATGTCATTAACAGGGCTTCTTAAAGGTGAGAGCTGTGCTGAAAACAGGATACTGTGGATGAGGAAATCAGCAATGGGGCTTATTATTTCACACTTCAGCGTTTCTGTTGAAGGATCTGACAACATGATGATACTCTGCAGCACCTACATACATGCAGCATCTCTCCAAGTACAAAAGCAATCACACTTACTAAATGAAAAATCAAGCCCAGATTGGGAGGCAGAGATGGAAATTTAATATCACAAAAAGCGCAAAATAAAAAATAAAAAGGCTCGTAATTATTCACCACTATCTGCAGACAATTCATTTAAACAAAAACTTTGGCAGAGGAAGGAAATTTCCACTTTTGGAAAAACACTGCTGGGAAAGCTGGCAGGCCCATTCTTCATTTTCTAATTATGCGGATTATTATTAGCCAGAAGCACAGCTGATGAAGGAGACATTGATGGAGGTGCTGTGCTAATGAAATCAGATGTCAGAAAGTCATGCTGCGTAGCCATCCTCCGTTCAAAGAGCAGCCAAAAGTGAACAACCTAGCAGCACAAGACACTGCCATAAGATATTAAAAAAAAAAAAACAGCATTCTATCTATCGTGTCCAAAACAAAGAGAGATATCCATTGAAATAACATTTTTCATCTAACAAAGGCTATAATTGTTCTCTGGATGTTTTCAATGCAATTATATGTGTCTGAAATCATCTTTTGTGGCTAAACACGGAGTCTGTCTTGATTAAATGGTCTATTTATAATGCAAAGTATGAAACTGTAAATCTAGTTTCAACGGTCCAAGGTTAATTGTGATGTGGTGCCAGCTTAGGTGCAGACACTAAGGGCTGCTTAATTATTGAAAAAAAAAAAAAAATCAAATGTTACAACTAAATGTAGACTATTCCAACAATAGAAAGAGAGAGCAACTTTTCCACTTAAGGCACTGAACACACTTTATTGTTAATATATTCATTTTGATGATTTGATGGCTTTTTTTTTTTTATCAATTAGAATAATAATCATAAATGTAGCTAAAATGTGTTAACATGTACAACAATGACACAGACCTTTGCTGTGTGATAAATTAAGATTCAGTTTTACCCTTAGGTTTATGATTTGTTTTTGTATTCTGTAGCAATTAGGGCAGTAACTAACGATTGTTTTGGTAATCGATCGTCACTTGAAGATAATATTATTTTTACTAAATTTAAGCTAAGGTATCGTCCTGAAAAGAAAAGTTATGCAGTATTCATGTCATTATTCAGCCTGCATGTTTCCAAAGACCACAAAACATGTCTCTGTTTTTAATTGATCAGTTGATATAAATATATTTCTCTGAACTGATAGAGATGGGACAAGACAAATTTTTACAAGACAAGACTAGCCACGAGATTTTAGGATAATTTGCATTATTGTTTCAATTTTAAATTTTAACAAAGCAAATGACAAAACTCAGTTATTATTTGATTTACATTTGATCATGTCTATAACAGTATTCTTATTTTTTAAGTGATTTTGACTGAACTATGGCTCAGGCTCCGCCCCCTTTCTCTTCCCCCTCTGCTGCTGCAGACAGACACACACAGAGAAGAAGGAGCGCGTCTGTTGTACTTTTTACCAGGTTATAGATGCAATGGGCTTAAATATCTCCTCGTGGAACTGTTTTATGTTTAAAAAACAATGTGCTCTCCCGTTCGTAAAAACGTAAAAAAAAAATGTTTGTTTTTACAATGTTTAGGACTAATTGCCATCAATATTTGTCCTAATACAAAATAAAAAACTGAGATAGATCTTAGAATGGTTTCTGCCTGATTATGGGCTCTACAAGTCTATATGTGGAGGAGACTTTTTACTACAGCTGCTCAAAGATACGTTCTTCACGGACGCGCAGACCTAAAATAGTCTTTTACATCTGGTGGTGCTTAAAAAAAACAATCCTTTTTTATTGTGGACCACTGAAATAGATTAGAAACAGCACTGAGCGTATGAACAAGCAAATCTCATTATTGCCAACATGTAGTACAATAAGATATAATAGTTTCATTCCACGCTGCCCTAGAAAACAAAGCCATTTTAGTTTTGTATCCTGATTTGGAGGCTGATATAGGTGTACATCTGGCCTTGACATATTAGCGCGCGGCCAAATGTTCCCGCTTGGTGCTAATGTGACAAGGCTGATGTCTTTTGTGTAGCATCACCACAAGTCGTCAATGGCACCACGAGTCCAGGTCATTAATCATCCTTCCCCCTGTATGCCTGACAGAGCCTGGTCCACACAGAGGGGGTTTTTAGCCCTCAAACACGGACTTCTGCCCTATCTGGCCCCTATAGATTACAATGAAAACTTCCCACACATGCATAGTTACTAGGTCACCAATCAAATTATGTTGATAGCCGGAGATTCTGCCCAGAACAACAGAATTCATTTAGTATCCCGGCGGCGCTATTGTCCTAGTGCCAGCTCATCTCTGGGGGTGCGGGATAAATCAGTAACCGCCCTTTTTTCCTTCGCAATTTATTTGACTCAGTTCAAATGAATGGCATGCCCTGTGAGAGAGGCATGAATTATAAAAACAACAATGCAAAGGGACAGTTTGGAAGATCTGACCAACATAGATGTCCAGGAAGATCTATGAAAATGCAAATTGTGAGAGCCAGATGGCCATAGTAGTATTGGTCAACTTCGCTTAGCCATAAATAACGTTTGGCATTATAAATATAGCTAATTTATAAGTGGCAAGACATAAAAGGAGGATGCCTAAGTGAAACGTGTCCATCCATCAACATCACAGCAGAGATCATTCGGACTAAAATCCCAAAGGCTGTCTCATAACAATCTGGCTCCGTCTCAAACAGGACGTCCGATTGTGGGACACCGGCGCATGTCATTCAAGCGCTTCTCTCGACCCCGATGGGATGTAAAACTGGCTTAGCTGCAGCATTTTAATGAATCCCCAGATGACAGACAGGTTATGTGGGCAAGGGGCGAAGGTTGATGGGATAGGAGAACATGACAGAGGGGGTTAAAAGCTGAGCCACCCAAAAGGCAGAACCGGGGGCCGTGTGGCGGGTCGATTCGGGACAGGTGCAGTCTCCGGGGTCAACGCCAATTCCCCCACCTTCTGTTGTTCCCCTCTAGCCCCTAAAACACACACACAATTAACGAAAAAAAAAAAGAACGCGTGGCCTCAGATGACACGAACCGACATGAGATTTCAACATGCGCCATATTGTCTAACCTTTGATTGATTCGTGTGTTTGCTTAGCTTCGCTCGCAGGCCTGAATCATTCCCGTCGGTGATTGTCCTAAATTGCCGGCTCATTTCCCAGTTCTGTCCCTAGGTGTGGTTAATTTGAGCAGCTTTAATGCAAATTTGACAGAGCGGAGAAGATATATTATTGCCATTGGTCTCTTTACTTTAGGAAATTCGTCATTCCTGCGAGCATTTAAGCTTACATTTCACATTCGAGTGCGATTTGAATGCAACATCTAAAGAAATCCTTGAGAAATGCAAATAGCTGAGAGAATGATTAATTGAAAGCTTTATTGTGGCAGCTATTGTTTCGTGCTCTGCCAAAATGGGTGAGTGCACAAGTCCCAGTGAACCTGTATGTGGCCAGGCTGCTCTGTACTTAATCATGGCCAGCTTCAGATTTAGCGCTGAAGGTTAACAGTATGACCAAGTTTCAATGAGAGGAAATTACATCCAGGAGTTGAAATAACATCAATTAATCAATAACAGTAAGAAATGAAGAAAAATGTGTTTTCATAGCAAAGAGTTCAATCTTCTAGTGAACTGTTGTAATAAGCTCCTTCCTGAGAGATGCATGGACAAATCAAACGAGCTGTTAATGGAGAAATTCTAAGAAAAATATTATGACTTTCTATAATTGTTAAATACTGTATAGTAAATAAAACTGGACCATTTGATCCAAAACAGGAGTCACAACATCACATTCGCACATGCTGAGAAAGAGAGCATACTATACAAAGTCTGTTTTAATTTATTACCTTGTTTGTTTGCACGTTTCTATTTCTGTTCTTGAACTGTGCGTTGCAGCACTGTAATTTCCCAATGTGGAACAAATAAATGCTCCATATCTTAAACAAGCCAAGATCTTCCTGCTGTAAGTGGAAAAGATGTCAATAAAAAAGGTTAGTTTAGCTTAGCTTAGTCTTTATTTGTCAGGGACCATGCACAACACGTGTACAACTCAAGCCCAGGGGCCAGGTGCGGCCCTTCACCTCATTTCATGTGGCCCTTAAAGGTGGGGTAGCTTTATGTTTTCTACTAAAACGTCTATGATAAATGCAGCAATTTGTGAAAAAAACAGAGTAGTGTTTGAACTGAATAATAAAGAATGTTAGTTTTTTCAGCGGTTGAATGCTGCTCTCTGATTGGCTGTGGTGGTCCTCTCCAGATCACTTTTGTTTGTAAAAAGAAGTTTATGAGCTTAATTGAAACCAATATGAATACATTTCATCGATAACCAGTATGAAAGGTTTTAAGAAGGAATAGTCAGATTTAAAACCTAAAGCAGTGTGGAGTAAATCTGGGGTCTTGCCAAATGAAAATGTCCTACACTTAAAAGTAAGTCATTTTTCAGACTAATGCAGATGTATATTCAATAAATGTCACTTCATAAGTATACATAGTCCAACACTATTATTTATATGTCAAGATAGTAAGTAATTAGTTACAACGCTCGAGAAACGCTTAATGTGCCTTTAAATGAGTTCACACCTGATTACAAATAACTGATACTGTGCTACTCCATCAGAGTCACAATCTAAACATAAACTATTTACATATTGCACTTCATAAAACAAGCAATAGACATTATTAAAAAAAACATACCAATACAAATACTTCTAAATAGTAATGAGCATATATGTCTAGTTCACGTGAAATAATAAGCTGAGCAGGATGTCGAAATGTATTTTTGCAGTGACTGTGAGCAATGTTAACATTTTGTCCTATCAAAGTCATATCAGCATTATCTGATGAACATTCCATTTCTGCCATGTCTATGCAGAGCATGATTTAAAAACACTAGATAGAAATGCATCAAAAACATGCATTAATGATTCACTACCAAATTTCAGCTAATCATGCTAATCTTTCTGTTGTTGGACCATTTAGATCATTCCACTCTTAAAATTATTTGTGAACAAGCTACATAGAAGTTTTACATTATTCAACCCAATTTACCGTTTCCAAAGTGCTGTACAGACACAGGTGACGACCATAATAAAAGTAAGTAAAGAAATAAGTGCTCATGAAAGTTTACTAATCTTCCAAAGAATAAAAACAGTAAAATATAAAATCTAATACACAACTCATCACTTAAAGCCAACAGTGTTATAACCTACAATAAGTCTAATAAGTGCAATCTGCTTTGGCCATTACTTTAACACGGAAGAGCTCAGAGTCAAATGAACTGTGTAACATGCCTCCAGGCCAACAATGTGTGTCTCTGACCAACATTGAAGCACACAAGGCCATCTGCCACTACAAGTCATCATTTCATTCAGAAACTCATGCTTTTGTCAGGATCAAATCATTCATTTTTGTCATTAAGGATGGCAAAGACAACAAAAACTGTAGCAGGAAGTTAAATGTTTTCATACTTACAATAGACAGTAATTAACGACCTTGTAATGGCTGGTGGTATTGATGTTCAGCTTAGTTTGATCATCTTTTGAATGTTTTTGTGTTTAGAAATGTAAAGCATATTGTGTTTGTTCTATAGCCCGTAGTAACTGGATCACTTTGAATCTTATGAAAACACTGAAGTTATGTATTATATGATGACTAAATTAGACATCTATACACAATGCATCAATGTCATTACTTTCTAAATGCTGTTCAAATGTTAAAAACAAGGATTCATTAAATGTTAGTCGCAATAATAATTTATATATTAAGAGAGCTAACAAGTATTAAAGTATTTTACTTAAAGTAGTTTTCTCGAGTATCTGTACTTTACTTGAGAATTAAAAAATCAGGTGACTTTTTACTTTTGCTTCTTACATTTTTCAAAAAATGTACTCCCTGCTTTTTAAAAACAGGAGAGCTACAAACAGTTGTAAACCTTTTAAACCAGGTCAGACCTGCTGCTGTCGTATATCAGAGCTTTGTGAACAAATTAACAAGTGGAAATAGCCAAAAACTAATAATAATTTCTACTAATTACAATTAAGTTAATTAACTGTAAAGCCCATCTCACACTCCAACACATTACAAACCAACTTTGTGCTTTGCAAAAATGTATTTCTAGATTGGTTAAAATGTCTTAAAACCTAGATTAGATTTTTTTTTCTAGATTGTTTTACTTGACGTACCTAGATTTATGACTTGTTTTGATGTGTTTTCTGCCTTGTTTCAATAAATTTGTTCTTATTTCAAGCCAATATATTTGCTAATGAAGAAGACGTTTTTTTACTCACCACACTGGCAAATTTGAGTCGAGTCAAATCTTTGGAAAATAGTCAGAAATGTCTTGAAACAAGTTTAATAAGCTGCCAATTTTTTTTGTATTCTAGTAGTTTTAACAAAGACAAGATAATAACTTTAGGCACAACTCTTGAAAACAGTCCAAAATGTCCAAACAAGTGAAATATGCTGCCAAATTTGTAGTATTAGTAGGTTTAACCGTGATTGCACTTTTTATTTTTTTTACTCAAGTACATTTACACTGGACTTTTATCTTTTATCAGAGTTGTTTTTTACACAAGTAACTGTACTTTACTTGAGAACTTCAGTACTTTTACCACCACTTTTGCCACCAGCACCTGAAGACAGTAGAGTCGGAAGAAGTTGTACAAAGAGCTCATTCATGGTGATTTATGGACAGACAATGATACTTTCCAAGAAGCCAAACTTGTCCAGTGCAATGACTAATTATGGTGCGATTACAATACATTTTTACATTTGATTTGATTACCTCGCTGAAGTGAAATTTGTCTCTGCAAAAACACTGAAGCAATCACTCTTAACTAAACTAAAGGTTAAATGCTAATGTAATGAGCAGTGCTAGAATTAGATTACCCTTTCAGGAAATAGCCTGTCTGAACCACACTTTCAAAACGCTGACAAGTATAGTGGTCCTAATGGCACAACAGGCCTTAATAGCCTTATTCTACATATACATTAGAACTGAAACACACTCATTCAACATAGTATGTGGATAGTCTGGCTGAATTCATAGTCGATACAGGAATGTCAAAGTCCTATATTTAACCTGAGTCTAGACTGACTGACGGGAATATAAAAGAGCATCGAATCTATATTGGATCTTATATACTGAACTATGCTACTAATATTGCGTGTCTACACAGTGTCTACACAGTATAACATATTCAAACTTCATGGTCATGCCAGTGAACGGGTGTAACATTTTGGAGCATTCACAGAATTTTTGTGTTTAACGATATGACAGGTAATGATAATTTATTTGTCTAAAAAGAAGAAGGCTTAATATTCTCCTGGTCACAGCTGAAGCCTGTTTGTAGATCTTTCCTTCATCATGGTTCTCTTTGAGGTTTCTTTCTCACTCTATTTTTATTTATTTCAGTTTTTCTTTGCTGGGAATGAGGGTCTAAGGACAGGGGATGTACTGGGACCATTACCCATTTGTGTGTTTACTGTTGAATAATATGCTTTGACATGCTTGACCAATTACTGTTTTGATTTTCTGTACTGTTTGGAATTGACCAATAAATGTTCATTGTTTTATGTTCTCACATTGATGTTTGCTGAATTAACATTCTTGGGAAGTCTTCTGAGACAACTGTGGTTGTGATTTTGGGCTTTACAAAAATGCATTTATTTAGTTATAAAACAACAATGAGTGCTACTAAGCTGCAAATTATTACAAATGAATATTGCAATGTTATTGATAAGGGAAAATAAAAATGTGACTTATAACAATGGATATCAACATTTTTTGTTTTTTTCTGTTTCCATGTGCTACGCCTAACGTTTCAAATTTGCTACATATCTCTAACATTCATTTTTTGCTAGATTACCTTCAGCTTCAAGAAAACCCTAAATATGCCTGAAGTAGTGTCGCTTACTTAATGAGATTTACCAAAGAATATTCAGGCGGATTAAGTCATCAAAAGCTAAAAGTACAGAGCCTAGGCTTAACAAAGAGTCCAGCAAAGGTAATTAGGGCGGGCCGATCTGGGAAAAAATATAATCAATTTTTTTTCTCATACTGATCGATCTCGATTTTCGATTGATTTCGCTTAACCTTCTCAAAAAACAAATGGAAAAATGCCATTTATGAACCTAAACAAAACCAAAATTTTAATATGTCCCATTTTTGTAAACTATTTTTTTAAACTATCTATCAATACTCTACCTCAAAGTTTGACTTTTGCTCCAAACTACACATTTTATTGACAAAAGATTGGCTTTTGATCTTTCAATTCAAAATCCACCACCAAATAATTGACAATTCAGTTTGATTCAATCTCTTGATTTTTTGATTAAAGGCCCAGCCCTAATTGCAATCAGGCATTTTAGGGAAGACAGGTTGAAATAATAAAAGATTGTAATAGTTCAAAAAGGTCTTGTTCTAGTTCTGTTTTAAAAGCAAAATATTCAAAAACGGTTCAGAAAGGGTCACATTTAGTCTTATTGTGATTTTTGTATGGATGTATGTATCACTTGATTTAACTGAGTATTTAGTTTCCTACTGCTGAAGTATCACTGTTCCTTCTTCTTACCTTGCTTGCTCACTATGCAGTTTTCAAACGTTGGCTTCCTGCCCCACGAAGCACTCGCACACTCTTGACTTTTGGGCTTAAAGGATTCTGAGGTTTCACTTGCTTCTTGGCCCACCATCTCCTACACCCTTTTCAACCCAAAATAGACGCCATAATTCATCCCAGCCAATCCAGCAAGAATGTAAATAAAGAACAAAACGTGGCCTGTTCTTCACATATCGAAGGGGCCTCTTAGGGAATTGCTTAAAACCGATACTAGCTCAACCTCGGACATTTCCCTCCACTTTCCAGCAGCAGATATACAGGGCAGAGAGCCACTGTCCAAATCACTGAACAGGCCTTATCTCGCATTGGCAGACAGCGGGTCTCCCATAGTCTGTCTGGGCTAGAACTACGTGGCCTGGCAGTTACCGCTCATCTGCATAGCCATCTTTTTTAGCCTCCATTCAATTTAAAATAATTGACTTCTATAATCTTTCGTTTCGTCCTTCTTCCATGTAATGTACCTTGCGGATCTTGCGGCCGAAGCGAATGTCAATTAAAAAGACATCCAATAATAAAGGCACTGACCAAGTAATGTTAATTAATAGGAGAGGTTTATGGTGCATGGTACAGGTCCCCGGCACGGCTCTGAGTGTTTAAGCGTTCAGCCGTGCAGCGTCACAGCCATTTTGGACACAGAGTAATGAAGTTTGTCGTGGAAGTGAATTTGACTGTGAAATGGCCTCATCAGGTAAATTATCCAAGAGAGAAAACACTTTAGTACACTCCCAAGCACACAAACACTTATTTTAGAGACAAAAGAAAATGAATATCTAAACAGAATTCTTTAGAGGAAAACAAGTCATTTGGATGTTAGTAATTAACAGCATTCGCTTTGTTGTTTGGTTAATGATGGGTAATGTAAAATGACTATTACAGTAAAATACTTTTTGAGAGAAACAAGACATTGCATGAAAAGTGCATTATAGCTTTTCTGGTGGAAGATCATTTGTTTCTATGGAGATTGAATTGCTTTACCCGAAATGGTCCACATTATTTCATTAAACTTACCAGTTACAAGTCTGACTGTGGTAGAAATGCAAGTTTTTTTCTTGGCAATAAGACAATCTGCATAGGACAATAGTAAATTAATAAATAATATTAAAAATATAACAAAATATATTTCAAGTATGTTTATTTCCATACTGTGAAACATTACAAACAAAGCAATGCAATCAGTGTTCTGGCCATGTCCCTATTGGGAAAAAAATAGCCATAAATATTGCAATTAGATATATGTTTTTTTCTTGGGCCGATACCTATGCCAATTTTTGAAAATGTTGTCACTCAATGCCAATATCAATGGCCGATTTTCAAGGCCGCTTTCTGAGTCCGATTTTCCTATTTTAGTTTTTTAAAAAACATAGCCGAGATGAGATAATCTATCCAAAAAAGAAAAAGTAAATTTAAGCTATTAATTTGTCTCATTTTTAATGAATGCAACGTATTTATGCACATTACAGAAAATTTAAAGTAATTCAAGAAAGTGCTCCTTTTCAAAACACAGCAAAATGAAGATTTAGAACAAACCGTATAATTTCTCTCCAAAACTAACTTGGAGTTCAGGTGATGAGTGCAGCTCTACCAGGCAGACAACTGTTCAAACAACTGCCTGATTAAATATCAACCAAAATAAGGCCGATAGCCGATATGCAAACAATCCAAATATCAGCCTCAAAATATCGGCCGGCCGATATATTGGTCTATTTCTAATTGCAAGTTTAGGCTTATTGGTAGAAGTTGGTGACATTACTATAAAATATAAAGTCACCAATTTATATTGGTGCACATACAACATAATTGTTGTATGTGCACCAAATGTCACATTTTAGAGCACATAAACATTTATCTAAAGCTTTAAAGAAAAAAATATAACCAGTGTGGTGGGTGCTGTTCACAGGCTTGTAGTGTAAACACTGGAGAACAGCAAGTGATAGAAAAACTGTTTAGCACACCTTTTCATTTACTTGTCAAACATTGACAGTCCCATTGTATTTTAAAACATAATAAGGCAAATCATAAGTAAGACCAGGCTTTATAATGAAAAATTCCAGACGGAAAACTAATTCACTGATATGTGTACCTCAACCTTGTATTAAAATGTTTTGCAATTTCTTTAATTGGGTTAGCAAATCTTGCAATATTTTTGTGATTGTTTTGTTTTTTGTGTTGTGTTTTGTATAAGAAACATGTTTATCTTTGCAAGTCTTAATGATGGTATGCCTAAAGCATGTGTCAGCCCTTTACTGCAGCAAATAGCAAACCTTCTATGTGGATAAAGCACTAAGCTCTTGGCACAGGTGAATGTAAAGGTTTGAGTGATTGACTACAGACTCAACATGAGACAAAAGCTGGAAGATCAGGACCCTGGGCCAGACAAGAACCTCCTGGTACCGGCGCTTAACCCTCAAAGGCTGAAGGCTGGATGCTTTCTTCTGTCAGTCCATTCACATACTTCATTACCAGGCTCCTTTCATACCTTTAATTCCCGTTTCAAATTCACTCTTTGTTAATTAGAAGCAGGTTTAAACTCACAAAGAACTCCCATTGTGTTTACTTTTCCAAATTATTGCCCCCATGTAAATGAATTAGCGGCAAGCGCACTGTCCGAGGTAGACACTCCTAAAGAGAATCGGGCAGTAATTGAGTGTGGATCCAAACACATTTGTGCCTTTCAAACCGGGCTGCCGCGGGTTTGTCTTCTGTTGGTGTTCCTAATTAACTCTGGTTTCTGCAGGGATTTAAAATAGGCCACTGACGAGACACACAACAGGGAGCGAGAATAGCTACGCGGGCAATAGTAGGAAAAAAAAAAAGTGCCGTTTTAGAACCTTGCAATCCAACAGGTTGTTTGTCATGAAAAGGAATACAAATTTGGTTGTTTCCTGCTGGTATGTTTGGAAAGTTGGTGTCTCTAAAGGAAAGTCACATTTTATAAGTTTACAAGAACTGAAAATATAACCAAACAAAGTAAAATGCATCAGTTTCTTTAACCCTTTAAGCACCAATTTCGCACCAAGTCATTCCAGTCTCTCAGTTTGGTTGTATGAATCATATTTATTTCTATTTATTTATGTTGTAGTGTTGCATTTACAAGCATGGGATGATTCCTGTTATGTTAAATATATTATTTATCTCTGTTTTATGATATATACTTGAAGAAATATGATTATCAATATGTATAAAGACAGCTCTTATGTCGCTAACACAGGAACATTAATTAACATATATATATTTTCATATTTTTGGCAAAATGTCCAGCTCAGTGTTTCTTGAACTCTGGTAATGCTAGTGGTGCACCGGATCCAATGCATTTTGACTATTTGTTTAGAGACATTGATGTATTTGTCCTTTTTGGGAACAATGGTAATTAGAACAAACATACCCTCAAATTAGTCTCTTTTTAGCGGATGTTTAGCTTAAATCTTTACCTGATGAAGTTTGATTTTAGCTGTAGTACTAGCGGTGAAAAGTTTGAGCAAACCAACAGTGTCGCTGGGGTAGACTGATATTCTATTGTTGGTGATAATATCACAATAAAAATGTATATCATTGATGACATAAATTTGGAACTTTGTGATATAACTGTACACAATTGTGTCCAGACACTTCAACCAAATACTTCTAAAGTGTAGTGACTTCACTTTGAGAGACTAAACAGTATTAATGAACAAGAGAAGCTGTGAAAACAGAGCTTAAAAACAATTAAATACAAATATAATGAGACATTTTGGAAATTCTATGCTTAGCCAACCTTTGATATCGAGTTAAAACCTTTTTGCAATATTGCCCTGCCCTAATTGTATCTGTTGAATTAGATTATAAAATAAATTTACCCCTAACTCCACCAAAAAAGACATGTCAAACAAGCAAACTCATTGAAATGCTTCGGGAAAAGGGCAAAAGCAACAGTGTGATTGGATTGACAGCCGGTGTCTGCAATTAGTGCACAGCTTTGAGTGGACAATACACGCTGACGTCACACGCTGAGTTTAGAATTGACATGAAAGAAACAACCAGTTTGTGACTATTTTGACCTGAAACTATAGCCAGTTTGCTAATTTGCACTAAAATTGCCAAAAGACAAACAAACAACACAATGACTCAGAACAGTAGGCAATGCTATTTAAACCCCAGATGCAAAGTATAACAGCGAAAAAAAAAAAAAGTTTAGCTTTAGGGTTTAGCTTTACTTTAATTCAACGTTGGTACCTCTCATAACTACAGAAAAAGATACCATAAAGTCATAAACATATCCTTTTTGATTGCTTTTCTATGCAAAGCCATACCATACTTGAGATTAAAAAAATATATAAAATCATCTATGGAAAACACCACAAATTAGAAGAGTCTAATTAATTAGAAGAGGATTCATCATTAGGGTGGGGCCAGACAGTGCTTCTCCTTCCGTGCACTCTCCTTGTTGCTCCCGCCTGCTCCATCAAATTAACATATGGTAATGCAATCACACTTCACCCGCCTCATACACCCACAGCCGACTTCTTAGTTCTGTTAACTTTAAGGACACATTTTAAAGATTTAATCAGGATACATTTTCTATAGGGCGCATGGCAGCAGAGTGGTTAGAGTTCTGGATTCTTATTAAGGACATTGTGGACTACAATTCCAAGTTGAACCAGTACTAATAATATGTCTGTGGGTGGAGTTTCCCACCTCCAAAAACATGCATGTTTAGGTCAAATGCAAGCCCCGGTGATCAAAGATGGCGGGTGCTGTGCGTCAATGGATTTTGCTCACTGGCGTTCGTTGCATGGCGTTAGCTTTTGCCTTTTGCTAGGTGCGCTACAGGCTCTGAAACATACGCAGTTGTGTTTTCTCCATTATTCTTTGTGCGAGGAGAGGATGAGCTTGAGCTGAGTGAATCCGAATAAAGCTGAAAGTCGTTTTATACAAAACTAACTCTTTTTAAACCGGGAAAAAAGTTTGTGATGTGAAACTAGTAGAATTGCTGCAAAGTCCGACAGTTTTCAAAACTGAAGCTAAAAATGAATGAAAGAGTCACGATTGTCTGTGTCTGTCTGTGTGTTAACCCTGGAGTGAGTTGGTCACTGTCCACGGTGCTACCCACCTAAGGCCTAAAAGCTCATGGATAGGCTAAAGTTTCCTTCCGCACCAAAAGGAAACAACCAGTACAAATAAATAGACAAGAATGAATTATGACTGTAATCTGTATTTGTGAATAACGTGGATAGAAATAAAGATTTCACTTCTAAATTCTGTTCTTCCTCATGTGTTTTAGCCTATAGTTTTTATTAGACAGCACAGACAAACATAAAAATGATGACAAATAGCGGGAATGAAAATATGCTTAATGTTTGTGTTGTGATTTAGCTC
Source organism: Mugilogobius chulae (assembly GCA_038363315.1). Lineage (NCBI taxonomy): Eukaryota > Metazoa > Chordata > Actinopteri > Gobiiformes > Gobiidae > Mugilogobius > Mugilogobius chulae. The sequence continues at coordinate 32,114,460 of CM076407.1, read as the reverse complement.
TGACTGCCGTTATATGCTCACTCTGCCCTTAACATACTTTTGGTTTGTTTGTTTGTCTTTTCATTGCCTCACACACTCACTGTATTTGTCCGGCCTTGATCAGATCAGAGGTTTGTGGACAGAATTGTGAGTCCTTGGCATAAGCCTGGCATAGAGATAAGCCTAAAGCCTTTTCAATAAACAGGCACAATACAGTTGTGTTTGGAAAGTCCAAAGTGTGTCCTTTTAAGTTGTTCCAAGAGAGAAAGTAGTAGCAGATTACTGTGAGCAAAGGGACTAAAAACTACAGTATATTTGGTACAGTTTTTTGTTTAAGTCGCTTAAGAGACAATTGTGGGTGATGGCTTAGAATGGTCATAACCTTTTGTGGTCACTTGCAAAGATGAAACATTAAAATATAAGAATGAAAAAATGACATATTTTCGCCACAAAATTTAAGTCCAGCTCAGACACTGGCTTACATTACTACGTATATAGCTTCATATTAGTTTTACATTTTTTGTATTCTTCTCCTCCAGATAACTCCAGTTGAGAGCTAAATTATTGAAAAGAATCTCCTCAAATTGGCAGCCTGTCACATGAAGTCAGATCACAGTTTGCGATGACACCTTAATATTGCCCAGCCCTTTAGTATAAAATATGAAACCCCACATCAAGCGCTACACAGAACTGCTTCTGAAATCACATCAAAAAGAAGTGAGAAGATCAGCTGTCCCCGTCAAACTCGCTGGAAGAAATTACCATATTAAACACTTTGCTCCATTCAACGGTCTAATGAGTCAGTCTCATTGTCACTCCACAGACCGGGAATATGGGCCAGTTATAGCGGCGCTTAATTGGTGATTTTTTGACTTAGCCGAGAAAGTCAGAGCTGACACACATGAGGAGGGCGGCTGTAGGGACATGACAGACTTATTCATGTGGAGAAAAATGCTAATCAATGCATTAAAGTGCAAAAGATAGCTGCAAACGTGGGCTTGGATATAGAGGGTTGTAACTAGATGATTTTGGTAATGGATTACTACGTCAAGTATTCCTTTTGATTAATAGATTAGTTGTTTATGTTAAGTTTTTTTTTTAAATGACACTTGACTAAAAATAATAAAATTCATGAATTCAGTTCATACATATTATCTTTCCTGATTCGGGTGACATACAATTTCTTACCTCAGATTAAAAGAGTAATTTTTAAGAAGAATCACGTATTTTTAATTGAAGTACAAAAAGTCTAATTCCACTGTCACTAATAATTTACAAAACTTCCAAGATATCTTCCTAATTCATGACATTTAAACTTGATTAAGTAAAATTTCCTTTGAAAAGGCACTGTGTGACTTCTGAGAGCCAGATCCTAAATGCTAAATCCCATTGAAATAAAAAGATAAAACATTACAGTGGGGCATTCTTGATCATCAGATTCATTTCATACTGTGGAATATTATAGCTAAAGGAACAACATCTCCATGGAAACAAACAAGAGGACACCCTCCTCTTGAACGCAAAAGACTTGATTTTGGTGGGATGCAAGCCTGCATTTATTAATGTCCATCTTTTAGCTAAAAATATAGTACATTTCTTTAAATACCTTTTTGTCTGATTCCTAAGACACATTCTCTCAGCACTTGACACGCTTTAGACTCTGAGTAAAGTAAATGATTTTTCGATAACTAAGTTAGATGATGATTATTAATGAACAATCTATTAATCGCGATCAATCACTTTATTTGTTGCCGTCCTGCAGAAGACACACCTGAATGTCAAACAACAGTGCTAAACAAAAAGGAAATGCACACTCATAAAGGTCATTAATAAGACATTGCTTCGGCCTTTGAAAACATCTACTTAAGCAGACTAGGTTAAAAGACAAAGACACTTGATACTTTAATTTAATCACGTGTATATAGAAACTGCACTAAACCATTAAGAGCTGAAGCTAAACCAGCAGACCAGACTGACAAGAGCACTTTCAGATAGTCGTTTGTGTATAAAACCGTTTTATAGAAGGCCTCATATAAGCAACTTAACGTTATTAGAGAAAACGAAGAAGGATTTTGTCCGCCTGTGTAAAAGCAACACAGTGAGTGAAATTAAAGCAATGGAGTACAGTAAGCTGAGACCCAAGCAGCCAGACAAACATTTCCCAATTACCTTCCATACAGGGTTTTCATTAAGTACTCCACATAAGAGTCCGACTGTCTGCTCTTTGTCTCCACAGCAGTCTGCAGCTAATCAAATTCACAGGCCGTCTTAGAAGCCATCTCGGCCTCACATTATCATTCATCCGGACGGCCATCTCATCGGCACCATGCTTAACGAACAATGTTAGGGCTAGAAATTCAATTCTCCACAGTTAGCGACGGAATTGGTGATCAATCGTAGCATCACGGCGATGACGCGTTGTCAAAGTAGGCTCCTCCATTATCAGTACACTCAGATGAGCTCCTGAACGGCATTAATAAAGCGGCAGAACACAGCTGCACATCGCGAACGCATGGCCCGCTTTGATACGTACTCTGCCGCAGAAGAGATAAGCCATCAAACGAAACAAGAGTCAGCTGATAAATGTAGCATATGGTGGTGAATAAAGAGTGGCTTTTTCAGACACGCACAATCAGATCTATGATACCAGTCTGTACATTGTAAACAGCATTGTCAGTTCTTGTAATTCTAAAGCTTTGCTAACAGCGTTCAAAAGACTTGACAATACTTGATTTATTTAATGAATAAAGAATTTGAGTGAGTTTCTTTTGGTTAAAAAACAATGCCAGTACAACAACGACTTCCTGTTCAATTCTTCCAATTGTGATTATTTCAGTCATAGGCTGTAATATTAAAAAATCCATTTAAATCACGATTATTTGTTTAGGAAAATTATAAGATAATAAATGAAAATAGGACAAACATGTAATTTGCTTCTAATTTCAAGAGACATTTTGTTACAAGCTAACGCTAACAAAATGGTTATGTACAGAATTTAGCATTTTGAACAACCAACCAACTGAATTCGTGCACACAGCATTACTCAATTACACAATTTTAGTCAACAACCAGAGCAACAATCAATATAAAATTGATTAAATGCGCACAACTGCAGTCTATTTGAAGCAAACGTTACAATGTTTGGGCACATATTCGATAGATTGCAAACATATACTTGGGGGAAATCCAATAGATATTCACTATGTCAGAAGAAAGCAACATAAGGGAGGGTATAAACTGATTCTCAAACTGGCAGCACAGAAAAGATTGTTAATATTCAGCAATTTTTAGCCCTGTCAAAAAAACAAGAGCAGACCACAGACACAGACACATTTTGCAACAATTATTTATCTCACAACTAAAGCATGAAGGATGGATACACCACAGACAAGCGAATCCAGTGGTGATTTCTCTTATGAACAGGCTCACAATGAACGCAAACAGGAAGCATGTAGTTCCTATTTGTTCCTAGTTTACGCATTTTAAGAGTTGTCCAAGAGCAGTAAAACCTTGCACTGTCTGGCTGGTCTGATTGGCTGTTGCAAAGTTCCTCACGCAACAAAGATGAGATTTTCCTTTTTTGTTGTCTCTCTAAGGCCAACTAATTGTCAAGGTGCACGCTTGGTTGCAGCTTCAGTTGTATTAATGTCTAAATGTTATCCCTTGTTTTTAGTTTCCATGGTTATCATCTTAGAATTACTGCAAAATGACATGCTAAACAGAAAATAACATATCAAATCGAAATCGCGTTGACAAACAATCAATCCCAATTAGATGTATTAATATCGTGCAGCCCGATTCGTCGCACTAACCTCAAGGACTTGAAAAGTAACCCAAAACTCTTATAGTGTGTCAAATGTTTTAGTCTAGAATAGGAAGCCAAACATTTCAAAATATCATTACAACAAACCTATATATTTGCATTCCATGTCTGGCGAAAACAGTTACAAAGAGAGAGTAATGCGGTACAACAACAGAATTTGTTTTCCCAGAGAGCTCTGACTAATGTAATCCCATTTATTACCGATTTAAAAGCAGTTATACATAATGTATGAGTGTTTTGCATAGTTTAATAGTTTGGGAGATTTGTTCCTCGGTGTAAAAAAGCATGAAAAAGTGCAGCATTTAAAACTTGCCAGCCTCTGAGTTGCACGTCTGACAACAAGTCTAAGTGGCCGTGTGCAGTGGGAATAAAATGGATGTTGTGTGTTAGAGGAGCACCAAGTCTTTTCTCAATGCAGCATAAGTTACACTGTGTGACTGTGCTGGGGTCTATTGAGACAGAGCGGCTGCCAGAGGAGCATAAGACTAATAGCACGCTGCCATTTCTGCTTATATTGTTACCTGTCCCAAAGGATAGCCGTGGCGCTTTTGGGAATTACACCTTGAACATGTGCTATTGGCCCACATTTTGGCCACAATAAACAGCGCGCTGGGATATAACCAGATGTGGCAGCAAGTGGGGCTGGTCCATCGGGATACTCGCGAAATAGCACAATGAAATCGTATGCCCAAAATGCCATTTCAAGGAAGAACGTCGTCCGCTCACAGTTTGTCAGATTTTTGAGGAGTACATTTCAATAGAGCTATTACAAAAACATATACTAAGGTTATAAAACGCATCATACTGTATCTGTGAAAGTCCAACTACAGAAATTCTTCGGTCGATTATAGCTCTATTGGTCAAGCTATATTTTTTTATCTTATCATGTTGGATGCTAAAGCAGTACTAAAAAAACAGCTGGCATGGGAGTTCATCCAAAAAACAAGTAAAAGATGTACCAAATCTTAAAAGGTATTACATCTGGCAATTGCTTCCTTAAAGGTGGGGTAGCTAATTTTTACACTGCAAACACTATTTAGGTTTTAAATCTGACTACTTCCTCTCTAAAATCCTTTGACACATCGTTCATATAAACATGTTTTTGGTGGTAATTGTGGCTTTAAAAAACAGCTAAGTGGAACTGGAGAGGACCGCCCAAGCTCAGCCAATCAGAGTGCAGCATTTGGCTCCTGATTAGAGCTAAAATTCTTTATTATTCAATTCAGACTGAACTCAGTGATCTCATCTGGTAGAAAGCACAAAAGGTAATTCATAACTAAAAAAGTAAGTTACCCGAGTTTTAAAAATAATTCATTTTAATTTTAAACATCAGTGCACGTGTTTCGCACACCAAATGCATTCTGAGGCTCTAAATTGTTCAGCACGACGTTTTTTTAATCACAGCTGTTAGGAGAAAGATGTGCAAGTATGCTAAAAGCAGTTAACCACAATGCTAACAACAAAAAAGATAGATGAACTTAGAGAAGATGGATGAAAAAAAGGGGCATTAGTTAGGACAGTGCGAACTAATTTCTACCTGAATGGATACATTAACAAGATATAGTGCTAAGTCAAAATGTATTTTAAGAATTTTTTTGTAAAATATCATCTCTTGAAGTCATTTAACTTATCGTCTCATTTTTGCTTCTGTCCTACTGTAAATTTGTATAATCTGAAGAAATTAATTAGGTGACAAATAAAAATTTGGTTAACTAAGTCACTAGCTGTCATACCTGATTTTCACTTTGCAAAAGTAGTAAATAAGTATTTAAATCTAACTCCTTTCTAACTCCCACAAATCCGTTGCCACATATTTAATATCCACATACATTCAATGTTACAATGCTACAATTATGAGTTAAGAACATCTTTTTACAGAAAGCAAATCGAAGAGTACAGCCAGTCAGAGCACTGCTTTCAACTCCAGAAGTGAACTTAAAGATTCAATTCACACAGTACACAGTGGTCTGATGTTTTCAAGTACTAAAGTCACAGTATATGTTTTTGTGAAGAAAAAAATAAGTTTACGAATTTACAACTTAAAAAGTTATGTACTCCAGCTTTGATCGATTAAAAAGCTGAAGGCCGTCAGCTCTTGTCAAAGTAATGTTTTCAAAAAATGTTAAAGGCTAAAGCAAAAAATATAACACACAAAATCATTTAGTCAACCCGCTGGCCAAGAAGATAAACGGATTTGTACTTGCCAAAACTGGTTCTTTTGATGGAACTGTTGGTTTCCATTTGCATTTTACCAGCACTAATGATGTGCAAAAGACTTTTAATCAAGTGTGCCCAAAGTCTGTGCCATGGGTGAGTGATGGATTCAACTTTATGTCAAAACTCTGCACTGAAAACAAAGTATTTCATCAAACATCACAAAACATCATCCAGATATGCAGTTTCTTTTGTGAAGCAACCAATGGTAATGCAGAGATGTCATCGAGCTTCAATGTTCAATACATCCACAAAACAAGACCCCCCCCTCCCCAAAACGTCTCTCTAGCTCGCCCTTCTTTCAGCTCCAGGACTGTCCCGCGCAGAGGGGGAGGGGCCACGTGAAAGCTCTCATTTGTTGGCCTTTGTGCGTCCCAGCTCCGTCTGAGCGCGTGCTGGAGTTGCTCGGGAGCTCACAGGCATTTTTCCAGTTGTTGGCAGTGGTCTCTTAGCAACAGCACAAGGCGAGCAACAGTGCAGAGTTTACTGTAGATATGCATGATGACACATTGGAAAACTGGCTCAGGCACTTCATCTCACAGGAAAACTTAGGGGTAGGAGTTCACAGTGACATGAGAACATATATAGATACAGATATGAGAAAATGTTCTCACTGCAAGTTTAATTAAATGCAAACATCGTCCATTGCTGTGTAGGTGTGAACACTCAAATGTATTATAAATTGAAACTTCTTTTGAAATTGGTTTTGCAATGCTAATACTCAGTGCGTTTACATGATCAGGGAAATCAGACTAGGCTAGAAAACCGGACTCTATTTGGTTGTCCTCTCAAACCAGTCGGACCAGTTTAGCTCCTGTTTACATGCAAGAGAGTAAACCGATTACCCTGGAGAGACTGGTCGTGCAGATTCACTACTGCATGATTCAGACTGCATTATGTTCTTTTATCTAAACATTGTTAAATAAATGTTGTAATATTGTTTGTAAAATTACACACTGATCTTTTTGAGACAAGAGGGCCGTTTTAACATTTAGACCTGTGTTAAACATGTAGCATTTAGTTAAATACATGGTTGTGTGTGCTACTTTGGTGCAGGGTTGTGAGTATGCTCAGTTACATTCATCCGGCTGTTTACATGATGTCTGAAAGCAGACTACAATTGTGGGACCACATGCGCCAACTGGTTTTCCGAAAACCGGTTTACAGCTCCTAATAGGTCTGCCCAGGTTTACATACCCTTTGGAAAATCAGACTAGGCTAATTATCTGGTTTTCCGGGCCTCCATGTAAACTCCCTGACTGTCATGCTTGTTCTGTAGTCGACCAAAAACTTGACCAATTGATTAGTTGATAAAAAGTGTTTGGCAATAACTTCCAAAACTGTTCAGTAAACTTAGATATACTATATCTGTATCAAAAGTCTAAGAAGAAAAAAACATGCAGAAAAATACATGAAAACTCCCAAATCTTTATCCACCGCAGTCTCGCAAATGTGTACTTTTCTCAAATACTAAATGAGCTTAATCAAATAAAACAATTTGTTAACTGATACAATTTTGGCAAGGACACGAAGGTCACAAAAAGGAGATTCTCCAAAGATATGAAGAAATTAAATAGAAACTTGGTCTGGGCAATACTGTATCATGATAAAAATCAAATAGTGAGCTAATCTCTGTGCCAATCTGCTTTTTTTTTATGAAATCAGCATATCATGATTTTCTGTTTCTTGATCTCCTCTAGCTGTTTGTTCAAATACATACTATTTTTTCCCTAGTTCTCTTTTTGGTCAGCTTTTGTCTTACTCTGAGTGAGTGACAGTAACTGGATTTAAGGAACCATCTACAAGATTTGAGATACAATCGAAATTGTGGTCCGGCTCCAAGAAAATCAAGATGTTAACTTTTTGCCAATACTGCCCAGTAGTCACTTTAAATGTATAGTGATGAAGGTGTTGGCCTATGTACTCGGTTTAAGCTCTGTTTTAAAGTAATCACTTGTTTTGTGTTTGGGGTTTGCAAAAGCCAACAACTGTTTTTATAGAGTTCTTGACTGAAAAAGATTGAGAACCCCTGGCCTAAAACACCATCAACCAACTGACTGACAAAGCACTAAAGGCCAGCAGACTTGCACGCAAACCTTCTGGTTGTATTCAAGATTGGTAACAAAAAGGTGCATGTTTATTTTTGCGATATGATGTAAATATGAAGGAAGGGTGCTGGCCGTATAAGAGCAGAACGGTTACACCACCTGGCATCCGTTTGCGTCAGACAACCTTTCATTGTACAACTTCAGCAAGTGTCTCCAACATTTCCACCCATTTCCCGGGCTTTTGTTCTGGCGAAGTTTGCTGCCGAGGATATATTAAGGTTTGGGTAAATATGAAAAGCAGATGTGGTTGTAAACAAGATGGCATCCTGTCAATTGTGATGTAGTTTAAAAGGTGGAACAATCGCGGTGAGCGGAGAATAGCAGCTCCAGATGACTGATAAGAGATCAAACAGTCGGGTTCACGTCCAAAAGCACTCAATTGTTTTTTATTGGGTCAGAGACAAAGCTTAGTGATAACATTTTCTAATTGAAGCCAAATTGAATTTTAACATTTTAATGGCGATTAAGGACGTGCCATTGCCACTCAAGTCATAAATCAATATGATTCTGCTGGTCAAGTTCCCAACAGAATGAATGTAATGTTGTACTAGAGAAATCTGTAAGGATGGAAGCATTAGTATTTGTGCTGCTTAAATGCCAATTTGAAAATGAGTCATGTGAAATTTTCTCTTAGATTCTAAATCAATACTGTAAATGTTTTGCACTTTGTAATCTAACAAAAAAATAATTTAAAAAACTGAAATATTGCTGTGTAATGTAGAGAGGAATCAAACATCGAGCAATAAAATGAAATGATGTTGCTGTATTCAGCTACATTTCAGTGATGTTTTAACGGAGCAATACTGATTTTGTCAGTTGTTTAACAAATCAGTTAGTTTGTTCCATTATTGGTTGCAAGTCAGCTGTCTTCACAACAATCATAACAGAATGGTGCACACAAACAGGGTAAGTGTCTAGTAACACATGTGATAAGATGGGCCAAGTGTCATTAGGACATCTGAGGATAAGAAACAACCAACCATGGAACAGTGGCGTCCCTTCCCCTACTTTGTTGGACATAGACTAAGACCCCCTTCTAAGACACTGTGAACTGATCCTGATTAACCCAGTGGGCCTAATCCTCCGAGGCCGGCACTGGTGCGCCGCTTCCCCCAAAAGAGACTCACTTCAGTGGGCAGAGCAGCCAGACACTGCGCCCCTTAAACTGTGAAAACTCTGGCACAATGAGTGCAGAGGAGAAAGAGAGTAGACCCCAGAAAGCTTCTCTTCCGCAGGCCCGGTGCACTCCCCATGGTCACACTTGGGAAAGCAAAGGAGCGAAGCCTCATCCCAGGAATCCTGCTCAATATCCTGGGATTAGCCTGGGCCCCTCCGCGAGCCCCTTCTCTGCCTCCTGCTACGGCCGATTCAGACGCGACTCGTCTGGACCGCTCTTTTGTCCAGAACCAACCACACAAGAGAAACAATCAAATATACTAAACTTTAATCTCTTATTGGCTCATATCTGTGTCCCCTGCCTGCACGGAAATCCTATAGAGTTAAATCCTCGGACTTTGTTAAACTCAACACCCCAATATCCAGGTATAGACCGCTCTCACTGAGCGGACCAGTGCCAAATGCACTGAAATTATTTAATCAATGCAAATGCTGCAGCCCAAACCCATTTTGCTGCTTTGCAAAGCTCAGCAAAATGACCTAAAAGTTTTGCCTTTGCTTTACACAGTGGTTTTGTCGATAAACATAATGAAAACAAGCTTTGAGTTCACAGTCGGGTCAGTTATTTATTTAAATTAGCATAAAATATTCACACATAAAAAGTGCAGCCATTAAAGAAATAGATGTCAGAGAAATCCAGGGACTTTTGCTTATGCATTACAGCAACCATAGGAAATGAACAAAAATGCTTTTTGGTATTTGGTCTATAGTGGGACAGCAAGATTTGGGGAAAAATATGATCATTTGGATTTTCAATTCATGTTTTGAAACAGAGTATGTTTTAAACACATCCGAGAGCATTAAAAAAACAGACTGTCGGAAGTATAAATAGAAGAAAAGTGCACATTTCTCGATTTGACAATGTCTAAGGACAATTACACACATAATAAAGTGTGCACACTTTGCACAAGTGTTGCAGCTTCTTTTTTTTTTCACAAAAGACTAAAAAATTAATGAACTTTTTTCAAAGCACTGCTGACAGTTTTCTTGTTGACTGTTTTACTGCTTAGATAATATCGCTTCTAAAAGACAAAAGCCTCAAACAATGTTGTTCGCTCGGCCAAAATAGTCATTCTGACCTTCCTGTTCCTGAGGCTCTTTACTTTTAAACCAAACTCCTAAAATTATTAATGACCATCATGAATATTCTGAGCAAACTTTTTTTTATTATTATAATAAAAAGTTACATGGTTTGTTACAATGTTGTTTCCATTTGTATTTGTTGTTTTTTTTGTTCTAAATGTAAATTAAACTTAGCTAAAAGCTGTCTGCATCTAATTATAGAACATTATGCTCCTTGAAATCCATGAGTGCTATTGAAATGGTATGTTTTTTGATTTACTATGCTAGCAAACGTGCTTGTGCTTTAGAAAGTTTTGAAAATGACTAAAACTTTTGTGTGAAATATCTTTGGAGAGCTACAAAGATAATTTATATTTTGTTACGATTTTAAAGACAATGAAAAATAGTTCCCGTTCCTTTAAAATGCAAGCAAACCTTACCTCATCATTGACATCTGGTTTGTTTGTTTTTTTTCTGTAAAGATTTGATATTGGTATTTTGTTTGTCATTTCTATTTGATAATGGCAACAACTAGATTTGAATGTGATTATTGCAGTCTGAGAATTTCTCCAAACAGCTGTGTCCAATTCTTCCCTCGATTAATGTCCATTAGAATCAATGGCCAAAAATTAAACAAACAATGTAACTAGTTAAAAGCACTTTTCAAACTTTGCTCAAACTTTGTCTTAGTAATTGATGTCTGGAAACCATGGATGTGGGTGCAGCTGTAAAAATAGCCGCAGAGTGCCACCCATGCAGCCAGAGCATTGTGCATGTATGCTTAAGACTGATCCTTCTCCGGCGTATCCTGTCACTGCCCCCTCCTCCTCCTCCTCCTCCTGCTCCATGAATACAGATGTACACTGTCTGTGAGGTCTGACAACAACAAGCCACATGCATGTGCTCATGGTTAGCCGGCACATCCCATTGGCTTCCTATGTCACAATGTCCGTTTGTATGTGCGAGGCAGCGAAGGAACTCAGGGAAACTAGGCCACTAAACAACACTGTGCTCCCATTGCGTTGTACAAGCAGGAAAAGAATTCAAAACATTGAGTGAATTTTCTGGTGGGATATTCGATGTTTGGAAAGAGATGTTATTGCTTGGGTATTTCACAATCTAATGTATTCTTTGTATTGCTCCTCATCGGTCCTATATTAATCAATTTCATTTGAATTAATTCAGGTATTGCAAAACTGCAGGCATTTCCAAGTACAATCGGCCAATCAGCAAACAGATGAAGCACTGTGTCAGCCATAGGGATGGGACGATATGCAATATTATTGCTAATCACGATAATTAAGGGCGGCAATTAAATAATCGTGGTGTTTTTTCATAATCGTGATAATGGAGCGTGATGATAATTGCAATTATAGCAGCAGGCGCACGCCTGTGGCTTCATAAGAGCATCTAAAATCTGATGCTGTGAACCCAGTAAGAAGCTTGTATTATGGTTAAACAAAGAGAAGATTAATGTGGGAAAGTTCATTAATGGCTCTGAGACAAAGTTCATAGATCTTTGCTCAACATTGTAAACGTTTGTTCACTTTAAATCATTATTGATTGTACTTAAAAAAAAATACAATAAGTAGTTGTTCAAACACATACATATTGTGTGCTAATAAATATTTCAATGATTTTGAACCTGTGCACTTTTACGTTTAGTAAATTATTGTGATAATATCGTTAATTGCGATTATTTTGGTCACAATATTCGTGAATGGAAATTTTAATATTGTCCCATGCCTAGTCAGCCAGAACCAACTCAAGTTAAGAAAGCAGGCTGTATATGTATATTTTTTTATTTTGTGTCAAATGATAACTTAGAATTAGATTTTGTGCCTTAAATTTCACAAGTTTATTACATAGAAATGGCAATGATCACTGACACACGTTTTATGTACTACTTCCTGGAATAATGCATTCAAGCACAACCATTAGTTGAAGAAAAGATCTTCCTACTGTTTAGGGAATGAACCCCAATGGTACGATGTCAGATGGTTTCCTGGAAGTGAAATTAAACTGGCTAATTCATCAAGCTATAGGTCGTTTTCAATGTAAATGTTCAATTCCATGCTGTGATAGTTTTAAAGTTAACGATTTAAAATAAATAGAAAAGTTTAGAAGATCTCAGAGCTTGACTCATGATGCAGCAAAACCAGAAAATTCCGAAGGGTTTAAGCTCAGAAATGGATACTTTTTAAACATAATTTCACTAAACAAGAAGAAATAAGCTAAATACAACACCAGATGTGTTTTAATGAGGGACAATACAAACCTGACCTTGTATCATCTGCTTGTCTCCATGAAGATGCAACTTGCATGACCTATTGTGGAATGTTTCCGCAACACAAGAAAAAAATCTGGCGCCAAGCAGCGGTGGATTGATCCAGACAGAAGATTCGAGATTAAGATTCAATTTGGCAGTTTTTCCTGGTAAAATCTTTTAATAATTTTGCCATTACAGATTAAACCAGCTAACATCTGAAACATTAACACTTTGCTCCATTAACATGTTAGCTGTCGCGCTAAGCCAAAAGATAATTAAATTACTCCACTGGTGGTGTTCATTAATAACATTTTCAGCTTGTGTCTGTAAGTTTTCATTTGAAACCTCAAAGATTAAACGAGTTACACTTTTGCACTTTGAATCTCCTCTTCATTTGCACCCACAAGCCCCAAACTCTCAAATCTTAACTGCTTTGAAATTTTCATTTCATTTATTATTCTGAGCTCAATGTTTTTGACACTTAAACCAGCAAGATGTGGCAACCGAGTTTTATGTTATGTTCTGTGTTTCTTCAATGTCTTTGTGATTTGAATCAAGCTTTAGAAATTCAAGATTTCTAACTTTATACCAATTGACACATTTGTCTTCAACATTCACTCATCCTTGAAACAGTGACTCAAGTCATTTGTCAGAAGCAATGGGCCAGCACAGAGCAGCACCAAAACAAAATGTGAGCCAAATGTTCTGAGCAGTCAACCAAGCTTGCTTATATGGAATTCAAACCGCAGACATTTGGAAATCAGTTAGTATTTAGTTTAGTTTCTCTTTTCTTGGTCAGATCTGTGGAAAGGCTCACAGTAAGAATCGGTTTTATTCAAACTATTTTTGATTTACAACACCTATTGAACAAAGGCACACAAGTTGTTCATTTGAAATACAATCAAGTAAATCTAAATATATGAAAACTTTGGCCTGAAGATACCAAACTGAACCTGGAAAGACTTGGTGCAGAATTGCTAGTTAATATTTAGTAGAACATTTCAGTCAAAGTTACACCTTTATTGTGAAAGAACTAATGATCGAAAAAACTCCACAGTGCACCTATAACATCGGCCATCTGAAAATACCAAGTCAAGCTCTATGGTTGGGAAAGGAAAGCAACCACAAAACGGCTTTAGTTCTCACAATGTAGGAAGGAAAAGATTACAAACAATGTCACAATACCACAATAATAATTGAGCGTCTGAATTAAACTATGGAAAATCCAGATAACATTTAGCCACTTTAACACGTTTGTTATACTTCACGAAAGCTTTGAGAGAGTGTCGTAACTTTGCTCTACTGAAAAGTGAACACAAAACTGGCTACAATAAGAACCCAGTCTTGGTCTAACAAGGGTTTAACAAGGCACCTGCAAAAACTATCGTTGCATCCTGTTTTGATGTTTGCTCGACAGTCTCTTTCCTGTTATGGCAACGGGGGGTTAGATTAGCATCAGATCCAAAAACATAATAAATTCAAGCTCCCACACACACACACACACACAAATATTTCTGTGGGCAAACGAGAAGACAGCTTAGCGGAATAAAAGGAAGCAGAGACTAACACAAGAGTGGATTTTTGTAGAGTGGCGCGTATGCAAATCTGGCCGCTGGGAATACGGTGCGGCTCTATACCGGCGTCCCGTTCTGATGATGCAGTTAGAGGCAGTGGAGGAGCAAATTGAGTTTAGCCAGATAGAGAGGCTGAGTTAACATGTGGCCTGGAGGAAAAGCAGAAGTCACCTGGGTCCCTCGGGTGCCGCGCCACGTCCCGGAGAGGGAGACTGAGGCGTATATCCTCCAGGAGACAGTGAAAGGATAGGGCAATAATGACATTCAAATTGAGAGTCCAATGCTGCTATAGAGGGATATGAGATTTAAAGTGCAGGGACTTGTGAGGTCAAAGCACACACCTCCGAAAGTTAACAGTTCTATTTCACCTAGCTTTTTTTTTTCTAACGAGAGCACAAAACGTCTGCCTTTCTCGCTTCCCCGGACGGACAGGCTTCCTCCGAGGCCTTTAGCAGCTCAGCCTTACTTTAATAGGCGCTGAAGGCAGGCAGTCAGCTGACCCGGATCTCTGGGCAAGAGTGGAGAGAGGAGGTTGAGTGAGTGAAAATGCACAAGAAAGAAGACGTCCCGACAGAGAAGTGGCTGAGATTCGCACTTGACTGTGAGTGTCTTAAAGCTCCCTTTGGGTATATGCGGCCGAGGACTGGACCAAGAGCTGGACTCAGCCTATACACTTACTTACTTTCTCAGCTTGATTTATGACCATCTTCTCTCGATATTGGCTCAACAAGTGTAAAGTGGATACTGTGCCCAAAGAAGTAGGTTTGAGAACGACTGGAGATATAAAACAGTAATGGCAAAGGCAAGATTCACTGGTCAATTACTTTATTTTGTCCAACTGCTGCATGGTACACAAACAAATACTCACTTAGTGTAATGTAATGTCCTTTGTACATTAAGGACTTTTATGACATTACAACTGTCCATAATTGAACATGTGGCTTTTGTAGTTTTCTAGTTTGGGAAAGTTACAAATCTAGTTTTGTATTGCATGTCTCAATATGTATGCGTCACAACACTGGAATTTCTCCATTGTGGGACAAACAAAGGTAGTCTTATCGTATCGCAACATTAGAAATCTGATTTCATTTTTGGGAAATTAAATTCGCTTAAACAGAGGTGGGACCAATTGTTTTGCAAATCTCATCTACATGAAAGAGAAACAAGTGATCTTTTTTTTAGTTCCTCCAAGTAATTGTGTAAAAAATTCAAATTTATATATTATTTTTTGTAGTTCTTTTGTAACATGTCCAACAAAAAAAATTAATCTTGGTGAGCCAGCAGGGACATGTTCCAGGTTTGTCATGTAAAACTAATAAAATTGCTTTGAGAAGCAGCATTGATTGTTTTAAAGATGTTATAGCCATTTTTTTTACAATAAAAAAACTTTTCCTAGCACAAACTTCTTGTTAATGTATCTTCTCAGATGAAAATTAGTCCGCACTGTCATACATCTAATAATGTCTCGCTTGTTTACCATGAAGTTTGTCTGTTGTTGTTGGCATACAAATAACAATGAAAAAAAACATATAAAACATAAAACACATCGTGATGAACAGTTCGGAGGCTTAGAATGCATTATGTAAGTGAGCAAGACATGTAGGAGGTTTAAAAGGAATTATTTCAGTGTGTTTACATTTTTAAGGAAGCAAAAATATTTAAGTCACAGGTTTCTAGTCTAAGGTTCCCAAATCCTAAACTATTTTATCAAGTCAACTCTCAAGTCATCAAAATACTGACTCAAGTCTACTCGAGTCGTGACTTACAAGTTCTCATCTTTGCAGTGAACATTTGAAAGCACACTCTAATAATAACTGCTAAACTTTTACAGCAGCACCAATGGAGACAAGATCTTTATGCAAGGTTTTTATCGCCTAAGCAACTGCAGCCTTTGTGATTTGAAAATAGCAAACACTCAATTTGTGATTTGAATTTTACTGCAATTAATCTTTCAGCCCTAATAATGACTGACAGGATACAACCAGTAAAATGGCTCTCAGGCTGTTTAATTCAAATCATTCACACAAAATAAATGAAGAATGATGTGTGTAGACATTTCAAAATTTCCTGCATATTTTAATAACCAATTGTCATGTTGATTATTTTTAAGGAGATGGGAAATGAAAGTCTTTACTGCATCATTTTAGAAGAACTTATTCCTTTGTCTAGAATGTTAAAGTAAGGAAGCATGAACTACTATTGGTTTTATTGTAATGTATGTGAGATATTGTTCAAAAGCACAATGAGAAAATTAAAATACTTCAAATCATGTTTTCCCAGCACAGATTTTTTGTTAATATATGTATTCTGGTAAAAACTAGTTCAAAACGTCCTGACTACGCCTTATAATGTCCCGTTTGTTCAATAAACTAATTCATCTGCTCTTGCTGTTAGCATGAGCAATTCGGAGGCTCAGAATGTATAAGGTAAATGCGAGAAACATGTGAACTGAAGTAGGAAGCTTAAAATGTATTATTTCGGTCTGTTTATCTATTTTAAGGAAGCAAAATCAGGTTAGTTAAGGAGAGAGGGATAGAAGCTTGAGGAAAATCAAACTTGACATTTGTATTTTGACAGAGCCTTAAAAGGTGCAACTTTCGGGAGGTCATCTAGTAGAACTCGAAAGTTAAATTTATCCAAGTTAAATAATAGCCGATTTAGTGGACCATGCAAGCCCACTCAAAGTAAAAACACACATTTTTATAAATTTCTTTAGTGTGACAAAGACATGACAAAAATTTGCATTTTCTCCTATTTTAGTTTTGGTCAAAAAGTTGTGCAGTGCACCTTTAATATTCTTCAATTTGTTGGTTTGAATTTATTTATTTTATTTTATTATTTATTACTTTTTTTGCAAAAGTATTATTTTTGCATCTTTGCTGCTGTTGAGTTTAAAAGTATATATTGAAAGCAGTTAAACTATTAGGATTATCAAAGTGTAAAGAACTTGATAACTTGATACTCAAATCTGTATCAAAACGACATATAAATAGGAGCAAATATTGAAAATGAACAATCTGAGCACTGTTGCAGAACAATGTTGAGCTTTAACAAATGTGACATATGATGAGAAAGTACAATGAGATGTTCACAGCCCATGGACTATTCTTTTGTAGTGTGCGTTTGACATTTTTCTGGTACCACACAAACTTGTACACTCTAAAAACATGCTCTGTAACTTGGATGGCGTTCCCTCCTTCTCTCCATGTAGATAGATTACTTTAATTACATTCTATATATAATTGAATAGCTAAAACTTGAAAAATCTTCACATTTGTACCCAGCTCGGTCATGCATGCCACACACACAGATAAGCTGCATCATCTCCCAGCTCCTCTGTTCACCTTCTTGTTCGCCTGGAGCCCGCCTTTGCCTTTGCCTTCACCAGACCCAGACGGAGGCAGAAAAAGAGAGTGTGGTTCCACTTTCTGTTTGGTGTGAAGGTAAAAAATCAAAACAGCCCCTGCCTGTTTCAGCGGCGGAATGAGCTCCGCCGATGTGAAAATCAAAGAATCTCCTGGCGGAAAGCGTGTGATTTATTCATGGCCTTTAGCTGCACTGCATCATGGGAAACAGAGCGTCGCCGTCACATGCACAGGTGCTTTTATGGGCCTCCTACATTACTCTTGATTTGCATCTCTCTGCCAGAGCGCTACAGTGTGACCGGAGAGTCGTGTTCTTCACTCCCAGTCAATGCCTTTAATGAATGGACAAAAGAACACATGGCTGCTTGGAAACTTATTTACTTTAGTTTTAGAAGCATGAGAAAAATGCTTTGGGGAGAAAGAAAGCTGGAACTAACAATTATTTTGGTGACGGATTTTTCCGTAGACGATTTGTTTTGATCAATCGATTAGTTGTTTAAGCTGCAAAAGGCAAAAATATACAGACATTTTTATTAGTTTTATCCAATACTGCAAAAGTTATTAAGATTTTCTTTCGTAATATATTTTACAAATGAAAGTGGTACCATTATTTCTTTATCTTTTCTTAAGAACGTTAAGTATGTTCTTATTTTAGGTATAAAAACTCTAGTTCCATTTGACCTAACAAGTAATATTTGCTAATCTCAAGATAATATGTTCTTAATTCATGACATTTTTTACTTTTTTTACTTATACTTACTTACTTTTACTTAACTTTTTTTTAGACTAAGTATTGTTTTAATAAATAACTACCTTTTGTCCGATTCCTAAACCTTAAAGTCTGTGTACAGTAGGATGATTATGCAGATAGTTCACATTCATTGGGACAGCTGATTAGTTGTGATTAATCGATTCACTTGTTGCAGTCCCGGGAGAAGAAATGATTACTGTTAATCATGCTGCGCTCCATTTATTATCAAAGATTGGAAATCAGACTTTGGAGAAGTTTTGTGTTCCACTTGTCAAGTCAGAAAATCTATGAGCAACGCATTATGTAGTGTAACGACTCAAATCAAATAATATAAACAAGAAAAGTGCTCTAATCAGCCAAAATGTGCATCAGATTAAGTACATTTATTAACCCGCGCAGCGCTATTACATTTGTGAGTTAGAAATCAAGGTCTGAAAGAGAATTTCTACTTTTGTTGTGCTTTGCTTCATGTAGACATCAGCAATATTAGCATAACAGAGCACTTATAAGAGATGTTACAATTCTGAAAAACTCCATTGTCCATGTTAAACAATATATAAACAAAAAATAACTTTATTAATAGTAAAGATAGTATTACAGTGAACGTATAGTGATGCATTGATACTGGAATGTGCCGATCTATGAAATTTTGCAGTATTTATATTGAACCAGCCAATTTTCTGGTCTTCAATTGGACGTAATTAGACGTGTTTAGTTAACAGTTAACAGTAACTCATCACTGTGACGCTCAAATACATTTAAAATCTAGTTTTCAAGTTATTTTTTTTGGGTAATTGGAATAGGGTCCAACATTTGACAATTTTCCAGTGTTGTGTCTTGATTTGAATGCTAAGGAAACTGCTACATTATGTGTATATGAAATGCGCCAAACATCAGCATATTCGATTATTCAAAGTTAGTTATATGTGGCTTAATCTCTCATCTTTACTGTTATTCAGGTAGAAACTTCATCAAACACGTAAGGAAAGCTATATTTGGTAGGAAAGTGTTTATTGTTCAGTCTTTTGCGGGTCCATTATCCTGTACATGTGCGAATATCTCTGGGAGGATGGCATTCAAAGTGTGTCTGCAGCCCATTTATCTGTGTTTACTTGTGAGACACACAGGGGAGTAGGTGTTTTTGAGTGGCGAGTGTGGGTGTGGAGGCATCAAAAAGGCCAAATGAAGCACTTCCAGGAGCACTGAGAGATTAGACGGCAGACTTTAGCTTCAAGATATCACTATTGATTTCCCTTTCTTTCTCCCATTTCTCACTTGGAGGAAAAAATAACTTCATTACAGTTCTAACTGACTCATCGCAACACAGCAAAGAGGTAGCCATTGGTTCACTAGTGCAGCAGCCATTAGGCAAGGGCATTTCACCTTTCACTTTACAAGGCTAAAAATCATTTCAAAAAAGATCATTTAAAGATAAATGATAAGAATAAACCATAAAAGAGGCAATACAAATGATTCCTAAATCGTCACATAATAATTACAACTGGTTCAAAATTTAAATACAAATTGAATCTTTGTTTATTTTTTAAATGAAATTAAATGAATTTTATTTGAGTAGGTTCATAAAGCATGTAGTACATTACAAGCCATCGGAAGAAAACTATCATTATACAGTAGTATTATGGAACATTCTAAAAAGGGATGGGGGGGGGGGGGGGGATAAACTTATTAAATTTTTCTAGTAGTGTGCATCTTAGCAAATTTTTATTTTGCTGTTCCTCTGAGATTATAACTCATTTCGCTATTGCTAAATACATTTTCAATGTTTGGAGGCAGTTGATAATTTCTTGCTTTGAACCTAAGCATTGTTTGGTATTCCACCAAGTCTTCAAATTAAAAAAAAAAATTGAATAGTTACAGTGTTTTTGAAAGGTAAACTAAATGGGCTAAATAATGTACTGTATTTCTGATTCATTACTAACAAGTATACAAAAACTACAAGACAGTTAATATTGAAAACGATGTTAACAACTGATTTTTTGACTCAAACTCAATCTTTTCAATGGTACTTATTACTAAATGAACTTATGCTCTCCATTAGGTGCACTGAGAGTCTGCAATAAGCCATAAAAACATTCATTTTGTACTTAAAGGCACTATATCAGTTTTTAGAATAACTTTAAATGAAATAATTTAACACTATTTCATTAGGAGACATACATGTGGAACAAAGAATCTGTCGCATCTTTGCACTTCCAGGCCTGTAACACCAAAAACCCTTAAAGTTTATCTCTTCACTCGAAACATCTAATTCGGGAGAAAGTTGAACTTTGAGAAGAGCTTGTTTTTGTTTCCTGGAATCTTCCCTCGCCTTGTTATATAAACTTTATATAATAGACACAATAGGCCGTTTTTGCCTTAAGCATCTTGATGAATCAGATATGACAGCTGAGTAGAAAATCTAGAAAGTTGGATAACCCAGTTTCTCAGACCAGAAATTAGCTTAGGATACAGTAGGCAGCGGCACAAGTTTTGAGAAAGTGGCTATAAATTGAAAAAGAAATTGGAATTAGAACTCATGGAAGAGACAGTTTCTTATGGGAATTTAGTATCTACCAATAAAGCAGAACGCAGACTTAAGTGAACATATAAGCAAGTTTGACAAAAGTCTGGTTGTTATGGCAAACGACTGAGCACAAGTGATCCAAATTGGGAGAGAAACATCCATCCACTGTATTTCAGTGTGACATTCCTGGCTAAATAAAGAATACATGAATGAAAAATAAATAAACTGACAAAACATGGCAATTTTTAGATATTATATTTTGGAATCAGCATCACATTTCCATAAGGCAGGTGATTCTGCGATGGTTCTTGCCTGCCCATCTACATACTGTTCTAGTGCTGTAGTCTTAGTTTTTTAGTCGATTAATCGGTCGATGGCATCTTAGTCGACCAAAATTTGTAATTAGCCGACTCATTTTTTTTTTTTATAATAGACTTTATATTGCCGTTGTAGACCTAAATACCATAAATTGTTGTTTTTGTATGAACTCCTTTGAATTTTTAGTCTTCAGATAAATCGAATAAAACATACTTTTTTAGCCACATCCCCTTTTAAGTCGATTAATCGGTCAATAGGACATATCTTTAGTTGACCAAGAATTTCTTTGGTTGACAACAGCCCTATTTGTTTGATGCAGAAGGGTCTGGAACCAAAGACAGAGCCAATCACTTTGTCGACCAAACGGTGTTGAGCCTTCAGACTGACAAAATCCTTGCGCTACATATTTACGATAACATCTGGTTTAGCGTGCTGCTGTTTCGGTGTAATTTCCGGGTTTTCTGTGATTGGTTGACTCAGCGCTCGGAAAGCCCACCCTCGAAATTGAAACTCTGATTCCAGACCCTCGGGATTTGTAAAGTTGTCTGTCAAATTGTGTAGAGACTGGCTGGTCAGGCAAAGATGTTCCATTCCATGTTTTTAGTTCGATATTGATATGTCCAAAAATATGATCCAAAAATAACTGCTCTGCTAACTCTAATTGAAAGTTCATGTTTTGCTGCTGAATAAGCAACTTATATTAGGACTGTGACTTTGAGTTGTGAGGCGTCTTTTGACAGTAAGTGGACAATATCACACAGTATATGATTGACATGTGAATAAGGGACAGGCGAAGAGTGTAAATAATTACACACTGTTTGGCAGTTAAGAGACAAGAGAGACCTAAACAGACTGGAGTAATAGTCTATCATCCTAATAAGTCAAATGCTTGATGAAAGTTTGTGGAAGGTTGTTGACAGTCACAATTAACAACTTTAGCCTTGATGTTCTTTGCTGAGCTGTAAAACATCAACTTTAAAACTTGTAAACACGTTTTGGATGCATTTCTCAACTGAATGTCTTCCCTTTTCAATACCTAAAAGAGACCATGATTAAAAATATTTTGTAGATGGAATGTTTCAAAGTGCTGTTGACAGTTTTCTGGTCTGCGGATGGGCTGTCTTATTTTCAGCTGTGATGGATTCTGGCTGGTGCTATCAGAGCTGGAGCGTAGCGTGAAGACGGCGGTGTGTGTGATGCTGCATACCTGCTGATTGAAGCTGATGCTGGGGCCGGGCATGGACTCGGGTAATGGGATCAGACTGTCCGGCCCTCAGACGGCTCGGGCTATTTTTCTCCAGAGACCGTCAACAAAAGGCCTCCTGCGATTGTGCTGCTCAGAGCTACAAAACAAGGAGCTTTTCGGTCTCATTAACACCTCCTGCCAGTGGACTGGACACCCAAACAAATGTGGCTTCAAATTCCTGCTTGGTGCGATTTATTATTTCACAAGTACAGAAATGTAAAGATTTATTAAATTAATGAGCAGGCAGAAGAAAGACATTAAAACTATAAAACTAACAGAAATCTTAGAAAAACTATGTGCTCATGTAAAACCAAAATGTGTTAAATGTGTTTCACTTAGGCAAGAGACTTTACTTTGCTCAGTATAATGTGGTATAAGAGAGTGAATGCTAGTGTTCAGAGGTTCAGAGGTAGAGCACAGAGGCAGCCATGTCTGTCAGTCTGGCCTGGGTCAGCTGTGGCGGTTTTGAGTCTGGGAAATATGTAAAGCACATTAGAGGGGCAGGAGGCTCTTAGAGACAACCACAGGTTGTTTCTACAGTACTGATGAATTGCTTTGCCCTGTCACAAAAACAAATGTTATAATATATTACAAAAAATATATTTTATAATTGAAAATTACTTTAAAATTCCTCTGACACAAAAACATTTGCAAACACTACTGTTTGAAATCATGAACTGAATGTTGGAATCTTTACTTATTTAGCATCTACCTGTAGCTAGGGATGGGCAACATTGGCAAAAATGGTGTATATCCATAACAATATTCAGACAATCTCATGTCTGCCCAAAAAAACGAGATGTTCTCCTTTTTTATTAGTTGAAGTTTAATTCTCTGATGAACTTGTCTAAAATGTAAAACAAGAAGATCACATTTTGCTCTCAGTATTTTCATTATTAGTAGTAGTATTTTTATTGCAACAATTTACAAAAATACATTTTTGCATCACTAAGAAGCAATTATTATGGTTGTAACAAAAAAAAAATAGCCATAGAAGTTATTTATTCAACAGTAGAGCTAAATTCTAAAAGAAGAAAATTGTGCAAAAGATGGATGTGAATAATTGTCAGTAGCACCAATGTCACAGATAGTCATTGTTGAAAGATTCAATTAAACAGCTTACACCAGTTTTAAAGAAACACTCATTCTGGTTGTTACAAAGGTTTTAAAATGATTTACATAAGCAGAGGGCTGTGTTTCAGTGTTTGTCAGAACTAAAATCTACGTAGTTAAAGTGTCAGTTAAATGATGAAACTACTCAATTTAGTCCCTCAAAGCCCTAATAGTGCTCTGTAGAAGCCAGCTGTGCATGCATGAGGATTTGCTGGCTTTGTTCTCGACTAATTCTTCCTCATGAGTGATAAAATAACTTCAGACAAGCCAATCTGACAGCTGCCGGTGTGTGTAGGTTGTATAGGACGCCTGGGATGGTCCAAACCAGATCTCAGTAATGTATCACATCTATAATACAATCTCATCTCATCACTTCTATTTGAGCAACAGCTGCTCTACCAAACACAATTCAGCTCACACGTTTAAATTTCATTAGAGAATCCACAGAAACTAAACGATCACATCCAATGATTCCACAGATTGGGATCAAACAGAACAAAGTTACAACACAACATTCCTATGAGAAACTGTGTAGAGGATAGATCACTTTTGCAGGATTTAGTCAGTGTTTCCTATTAAAAGGTATGTAAGATGCACAACTAGAAGTTTAAAGTTACAATAAGCACAGAAACTGGTTGCCAGATGTGAATTGTCCAGACATTGAAGATTATAAGCTATGACCATCAGGAACAGGGTTTGTATGAATCATGAAACATAGTACGAAACTGTGTACACAAGTCATGAGCTATCATGACAGTTGTGTCTGTGTCACGACACAAATCAGTTAATATTCCTGATCATGGTTCAAATCAGCTTCAGTTTAAGAAATCAAACAAAACCTAATAGAGATCACTGAAGCTTTCTGTTGCTATTGGATACTCCTCTTGAAATGTAAAAAACAAATGTGAACGCAAAATAACTTCATGTCATTGTTAAGAAAACTCAGACTTACAAAATAAGATTACAATTAAACATTACATTGTATCTGTGACACATGCGTCATGTTTATGAAATCTCAAATCAACATCCTATGTATGGTTCCTTTAATAGAGGAGACTATGGTGGTATGGAGGACTAAAAAATAAAGTATTTTTAAGTCCTCCATATGGTGCCCCTTGATAGTCAAATTTTTACCCCCTTAGTCTAAAACAACCTAACACTAAACAGGAGGTGAAACAAATGACACTTACTGCAATGTTTGTAGTATTGTGACAAACATATAGAAGTAATTATCTGTAATCAATATTTTGGTTCAGTAGAGGCAGGAAGTGACCTTCACACCTCAAAATGTCTTAAACAAATATATTGAGTTTTGGATTGCTTGTATCACCTGTGTATGTGTAAGTCTAGGTGTAAACATGTGAGAAACACATGTTAGTCATAGGCTTCTTGAGAAATGTATTTTACGACAGTTCACTACTTCTCCTGTCTTGTAAAAATATATATACATAATATACACTTTAAATTATAACTCAGTTGCAGTTAGTAGTACTTTACAAACACCATTTATCTTACTTTCTTTGATGAGTTTGTACTTTTTTCAGCAATATTTTGATTGAGTGATCACTGCTTACAGAAATATCATATTTATTGGTGCATAAAGTTGATAATCTGAGGTATCTTTAAGGATAATAGCCAAATAGACAAGTGATCTAGAAAGAGAATTTGGGGGATTATTGTATATAAAAACATAGTTGATACAGTAATGCAATTATTTTACTCCAAATTGAGAAAAACACATTTAAATCTGTATAACACATTGCTAGTAAACAGCAAAGACAAAAATGAAAACCGCAACTACACAGAAAAGCATTAGTAAGCCAAGTCTCTCCTGAAGTGAAAATACATCTACATAATAAATCTGGCTTTGTAGTGGTTTAGGATAACAACAAATGTGCCAAAGTAAACAAATTGAACTAGTAACCAGGCCGTGCAAAAGGCTTATTTGGCTTGACTTATTGTTCAAGAAAAATATCTCGCTGCCTGGCTAATGCACAAGTGAAGTAGACACTCTAAATGTACTTCTGAACGCAGAAGAAAATTAACATGTAGCAAAATGAATGCAAATATATGCAGATTCCTTTTATCAGGCTGTATGCTGCTTTTTTCCCCTCAAACCTTTGGTCTTCTAAAACTGCACGCAGACAAACAGCAAGCTACTTAAAATTCATGAAACATTTATTTAATTCTCTGGGCTGGGACCTTCTCTTGACAAGTCTTTCCTTCTTCGTCTTATGCTCTAGTAGTTTTGACATTCATCACAAGAGCTTTGGACATGATATGTGGCCCCTGACAGATCACCCTCATGCATCATCCACATTGTTCCTCGGGGTCAAAGGGACCAACCAGCACCAGTCGCCTCGGCCAAAGACATTAACAACAGCCATAAAAGTGGGAGGAGCGTGCTACTGTAAGAAACTAAGCATGTGGAACAATGGTTATCACATGAATGCAGGCAAGTAATTGAGTTAACGACATCAATGTCCCTAACAGCCTCTTAATTGTAGATCAGATGACTGGAAAGGGTGACCCCACATTTAAACTTATTGCTGGAACTTTTAGAATGACATACACTGTCTCCCAAAAAATATATTGTACAGAGAGACAAAATCAGTCTTCTGCGTGCTGTCTGAATTGAATAACAAAGAATTTTTTGATTGTCTGTTCATAGGTGGGGCATTCAGTTTCACTAGCCAGAATGACATCACCTAGTGCTCCAGTCAATTTCATTCCAGCAACTAGGTCAGGTATCGCAGAACTGCAGATGGTTTCTGAAAACCAGGAAGTACAATTGGCCAGTCATGAATAAAGATGAAGCAGTGTGTTGGCCAGAACCAACCCAAGTTGAGTTAGCAGACTTTATGTTTTTTACCATTGACTTCATGTCAAATAATAACTTCGAATTTGTTTTTGTACTTTTAATTTGGTGTATGGTAGCACAGGGGTGCTTAGAGCTGTCTTCCCAATAAAGAGTTTGTGGGTTCGACTCCCGGGTCGGACCATATCAACATCTCTGGATCTCTCTGGGTGGAGTTTGCATGTTCTCAACGTAACCGTGGGTTTTCTCCGGTACTCCGGTTTCCTCCCACCTCCAAAACCATACATGTTTAGGTTAATTGAGCATCACTGTGAATTTCCCTTAAGTGAATGAGAGAGCGAACAGTTGTCGGTCTAACCCTGCGACGAGTTGGCCACTGTCCAGGGTGTTCCCCGCC
Source organism: Mugilogobius chulae (assembly GCA_038363315.1). Taxonomy (NCBI): domain Eukaryota; kingdom Metazoa; phylum Chordata; class Actinopteri; order Gobiiformes; family Gobiidae; genus Mugilogobius; species Mugilogobius chulae. Next base: position 32,087,723 of record CM076407.1, on the reverse strand, counting down.
TAAGGCCTAAAGTAACTGGGGCAGGCTCCAGTCACTCGCACCCTATAACGGAATTAAGCGGTAGAAAATGAATGAATAAATGAAATTAATGAATACATTTAGTGCACACAATTGGCAACAATCGCTCTAAAAAAAGTGACCACCTAGCGTGGAATGAGCAACAGCCAATGGTACGATTTCCAGTTTCTTCCCGTTTTACACTATAAAAGCTTTAAAATTGTTGACATAGCAAACAAGACTTCAAAAGAAGATAAGTTTGTTATTTGAACAATGTTTTTCAAAATCAAGATGTTTTGACTTTCACCCAAAAGTAATTTTCAAGCAGATTACTTTTTTAATCAGACTGCAAACAAATTTTGGATGTCTTGATTTTGAAAACTTTTTCTACCACAATCACTGCTGGACAAATGAAGGATTCTGGCTTATTTCAAAACAAGATAATATTTCTTTTGAATAATCAACAGTGTAGACTGGCAGCTGAAACCTATTAAGAATCAGAATCAGATAAAAACGATATTTGAAGGAATTTGGTATTGGAGTATAATCAAATATGTTGATAATATTTATGTTTTCAGTGTTTTGTATTGTATTTGAATGCATCTTTTTCTGTTATGAAGTATTTTTATTGATGAGTTATGCTCTACAAATAAACTTGAAATAAACTTGCCTTGTCTTCTGACTCTCCTCGGACTATGACGTGACATAACTACATTCTCCATTTCAAAATAACTAAGCAATAAAAAACAATTTGGTGCAAAAAAAGAACTAAAAAGGGGTTTAAATAACACCTGGGAAATCTCAGTCTGCCACTTCACAATCCTGAGAGTGGAGCCAGTAATCATTGTTATTGACAAACGAAAGGTTCAAATGGGCTCCATAATGGCCACTCCACAACTCCTTTGATTCTCCAAGTCATTTCTTTTCCCTTTTTTCAGTTTCAGCGTGACTCGGACTCACTCCATCGCCTTCGCGGCCCATCTCATTCCCATCCACTGATTCAGCCGAGGCCAGCTGTCCATCGCGCAGCCGTGCCGTGTGAATGACAGAGGCTGCAGTGAGGAGCAGTGGAGCGCTCAACGTGGAGAAGCAGCTTTGAAATGCTGCAGGTTCTTTTCTTTAAACTCAGGCTAGTGTTAAAGTCCTCCACGCCCTCCGCAGCGCTCTCCTCCCCTGGTGTATAGGCCCCTTAAAAGTTCCCATTCTCACAACTATTGCTCACTCGCCCGTGCTTTTTCTTCCTCTCTTGAATGTAGTCACAGCATTTCCCAGAATTCCCAGCAAAGACTTAATATTTATTCTGCTTAAACACATTCTGTCATCTGTCATTTACTTTACAGATACACGCGCCTGCTTCTCCATATGGCTTTGGGGGAAAAAGGAAGCTAAATGCTGCGATTATCATGAAAGAGTAAGCAGCACTTGTGAATACAAAACTCAGAAGTTGACCCTGTGAGCTTTTTTGCCCCACACAAATGCCACTTAGGGCACCTGAGGAATAAAGAGGGTATTTAACCCCCAGAGTCGAGAAGCTCCATCTGTTTTAAAGAGCTTAACCTCATCCGCTCCTTCACTGTCTGCTGTATTTGGTGACAAGGCAAAAACCAAACAGGAGCATTCATCCGAGGAACAATGGAGCAATGTCTACTACGCTCCTCTATCCTGCATGTCTTAGCTCTTTACGCACGGACCATATGTCTCCAGATTTTTGTTTTACTTCGCTCCAGATGGTCAGTCAGCCCCCGTTTAGTACAGTGAGAGTCTTCCCGAGAGGACCGGCGCGACTTCTCGTCAATTACACAAAAATAAGTCTTGAAAACTTCCATTAAGACGAAACCACCTGGAGTACAGATGTGTGTGTGGGCCAGATTCACCTTGGTCCTTTTTAGGCAGCAGCGGCGGCAGAAATAACCCAGGAACAGTTGTGAAAGCAGTAATTAACATTTATCAAACGGTAAGTCACATTTTGGGCTAAAATAAAGTCCACCCTTAAAGCTAGGTGTAAAATTGTAAGAAGTAGTATTCATTTTGAGTGATGGTACAACTTAGAACAAGAGGTTGTAATGACTTAGATTAATTGTGACTTCACTAATGCAAGCAAAGAGAAAATAAATTTAAATTAAAAAAAAAATCAGATTTGATCTGCCCTAACCTCAGTTATTATATTGACACGCCTAGACTTACACTGGCCTCTGAAAGTTGTGAAAAGTACTTCTAAGCCCATCGTGGTGAAGAATTATACAGGGCAGTAGTCGACCAAAGAAATCATTGGTCGATAAAACTGATTAATCAACTAAAAAGGTGTGTGGCCAATGCTCTGAGGCTAAAAGGTATCTTATGATCTGATCATATCTTTTACCCAATTGTACACACATTTTGGAATTCATACAAAAAACAATACAAAAAAATGTATATGACCATGTGTTTATAATAAAATAAAAGCGGATTAGACCAATGACTTTGACTTAAAATCTTCAGCTAATTCACTACTTTTGTTTTTGTTCAATGTACACTGGAAAAATACAATCTTATAATGCTAACAAGTAATACGCAGTATCTATTATGATACATGAGAATATTTTGCCAATACAAAATGTAAATTTAGTTCTTATTCCAAGTACAGAAGCATTTTTGTGAATTTCAAGTTAGAATAAATGTGTATTTTTCATGTTTTATGCTTGTGCCATTGGCGGTCTTATTTTAATCTAGTCAAACTCAAAATCTGTTAAATACTTTATTTCAGGCACAGAGTCACTTCCTATCTAATTTAGGTTTGATTCTATTTTTCTTATTGTCTAAATAAAGGAATTTGTCAACTAATAAAAACGTTGATCAATTAAGAATGCATCGACCGATTAATCAACTAAACAACAAAAGGTCTACAGCACTAGAATTATGAGGCACAGATTAAGAGGGCAAACGTGTGACTTTTGCAAAAAAAAAAATGGTGGGGAATGCGTAAAGCACATTTAAAAAAAATGTGTATACCTTTGGGGGAAAAAAAGCAAGCAGTGTGCAGTGAGCAATCCTTTTTACAAGCACTTCAAGAAATCTTGAAAATAATGATCTCGCTAGTTGACTAACTGAAAAACTCAACCTCTAAGCACAACATCATCACGTTATTGTCTTAGAAAGAGTTCCAAAAGCATAATGTTTTTATGGATATAGCACATAAAGTTGTCCTTTTATTCAACTGCATGTCGCTCCCATTGGAAAAAAAACAGACAACAGAAAAGGCTATATGTGAACATAAATATGCAATTCAAACTAACTCAGAAATCTACGCCAACAACCATTGTATTCTAATTTGAGCGCTCGTTCATGCAACATAAAAGCCCTCATCTACATTTAATGCAGCATTTAGTACAATGACGGTGCATTTAGAGCCCGCTAACAGGTGTCATAGGGATTGTGTGTGCCATCAAAGGCAAATGTCATGGTGAAGTGGGGATTACACTGTATTACTTTCAGAATAATACTTCAGGGCCACAGGCAATGTTGAGAGTAAGTGTAATCTGCTGTGGCCAGTGTCCATCTGGACTGACAGCAGCTTATCCCATAAAGTCGCCTCATTCTCTTGCTGCCCAGGACTCAAACTAAACCACGTCACAGTCCAGTAGAGACCTGAAATTTGCCCATTCACACATGGATGTAAATGAAGCCACCTCTGGGGTCCGCCCAAAGCCCGCAGAAGTGTTCTCGAGCTGCCATGCGAGGAGACAGCTGAGGCTACACGGCACACAAATGGGCCGCCTGCTATTTCTCCTCCATTTCAAAACTGTTTATGGTTTCAGGGACATAATAGCCATGTGTTTGATGTCCTGTGCCACTTTCCTTTCAGCCGCAGATAAAAGAAAACACATCTCATCGGCCTGTTTTTATTTTTTTTACTTCACTGTTAACATTCAATATTGTGACAAAAAAGTATTTTTAGCAGTGTCGCTCTCTCTAAACACAATGCAGACAATGTTTCAGGAGAAAAAGTTGGTTATCAAAAACGTATAGGAAAGATGCTTTTTTTTTAGTGTGCATGGCAGAAAGCAACACATTTGCCTGTCAGTTGCTGTTAGCATAACTACATTTATTTTTATTACAGCAACACCTAAGTCTTCGAAGAACCAATTAGTTGTTCGCCACGGAGATCCTGACAATTATACTTCTGCAAAACAAATCTGACAAGATAGGCGTTCAGTCATCATGGCATTTCCGGCTAACTAACTTCCAACATTATTAAAAAGTGCAGCCAGTGCTTTGAGTGCAGTGAGAAATGAAAAAGGGGCTATATGAAGAGAAACCATTTACCATATGCCATGTTCTTTAAGAGATAAAAACAACTAATTAAAGCTGAAGGACTTTTTTGTGGTAAATTATTAAACTTTTTTCTTTAATACCATAAAATACATTGTAAATAATACAACACTTTGTGACTAAATCAGACACCTGTGTTCTGTCTGAATCAAATAATACAATCAATTATTTCTCATGCATAGGGCTGTGATTGCTGTCCTTTGATGGTCCAGTCTAGTTTCACTTTTCTGTCTTTAAAAAGATCTACTTAAGGCATAAATTAAGGTTTGTAGATTCTGAATATGTACCAAGGCTTTCTGAGAGCTAGAAATTAGTTGGACAAATACAAATAAAATCAGGTGCCCACATGAACAAAACATACATGAGGTTTTGTAGAAAGATTATGTAATATAATCATCTGTTTTTCTAGACCATGCTCTCAGACTTTTCACAACAAGTACTACTTATAAAGGATTAGTCTTTAAGAGTATACATTTAAGAGTGCACTGTGTAACTTTTTGACCAAAGATAAAAAAAAATGTGTCATTCAAAACAATAATAATAGAAAAGAAAACAATTGTGTTTTTCTCTGAGTGAGCGAGCATGACTACAAACTGGATAGTTTTTTTTGTCTTTAGGAGGGCCTCCTTTTGTTTAATCATAGAAAGCCATTCCTCAATCTGTATTTTTCACAATATGGCATAAAAGATATTTATCCTTATTCAGAATGTCCCAAAGTGCTTTTACCTTTCTCTTTTTACAGAATTATGTAGTTGACTTTTTCCTTCCAGAAAGTTACACAGTTCACAATTAAAATCTGTTCCAAATCTACAATGGTTCTATTCAATGGAGCTCAACAGTGGAAGATCGCCCTGGTTCCAGAAGTAAACTCCCCATTGTAAAGTGCCAAAGGCTTTTTGAAAAATCTAATTTTAAGAGTTTAAAGACATATCGTGGGCTAGCTAGCTAGGTGCTAACTCAGATCCACAGCACGGTTGTTTTCAGTCTTAAGAGCACATAACTCTAATCTGAAATTCAGCAAAATGTCATAATAACTTTGTAGTTAATAAAGCTGCAGAAACAGATTTAAAACAAAACCGTAGGTCTTACGCTTCTCACTCACCACAGAGCTGATTAGCCCAAGGACGTTTTCAAACTTTTATTTATTTTATTTTATTTTTTGGGGAAACGTCTATTGGGATGAGCCGGAGCTTGTTGAACCAGGAAGTGGGCAGTGAGTGTTGAGCTCCATAAACTTATCCTAAACAAGACCAAAACTTGATTACTTTATAATTACAGTGATCATTTAGCACAAGGTGAACATGTGAGTCTGTTCATTTGTCCAATCTCACGTTTACTGGCTGTCCCGAAGCAAATGGGTCACATAATGACACTTATCAGTTTAGGCCAAACGCTCAGATTAACGTGATCTAATCATGTAATTTATCTCGCCGCTAAAAGGGAATGTTATATTGACCTGAGTGTCGCGCTGATAAATGGAAACCTTAATTGGCATCTTCAGAAGCTAGAATATTGACTGTGGTAAAATGGCTCATTGATTACTTGATTATAGCACTCGGCAGTGATTATCTGATAAGGAGAGTGAATATTGAAGACATGTGGGTAAAATCTGGAGACGGATTTTAGTTGGAAAAGTCTTGTGAGATTGAAACGGCGGATTTAAAGAGGTTATTCTTGCTTTGTGGAGCTGTAGAGCCAAGTCCAGTTAAATGTTCATAACTTCTTCGATACGAGTTGACAGCCACAATACAAGATGTAATAGCCAAGTATTGAGGGATCAAATTAATTCACCCCTTATGAAAACTTTATGAATGCACTAGCGAGAGTGGAATATAAATGTATAGTCTGTAACGAGATGCACGGCAGAAATAGATAGAGACATAACTAAAAAGAAAATCTAAAATATCATTTACCTCACCACAAGCTACTCATACATACATTCACCAAACTAATTACTAAATAATGCTGCAATGTCCATATGCTGTTTGTCGAAAAATTGTAAATGCAAATCAATAATACTTAAGCCACGACCTACGTCCCAAAGTATTCACGCTAATTAGTGCCTCGTACATTTCGACATGCATAATTTAAGCATATGCATGTCACGTCCGAACTATTTTCCGAAAAATAGCAGTCTGGTTTCTTCTACACACTCCTTTAACCTAATTATTTTGGGTGTTTCTGATTAACCCATTTCACTTGATGTGGTTAGAAGTGTGCAGTGCTGCGGGTCAAATGTTTGCATAAAAACTAAACCACAACAAATTTCAATACATTTGCATGATTGCGGCGGTCTCGCTTCATTAAGTGGATGTTGTAAGACAATATTTTTATTCCCGACTGATTTTTCACTTTGACGCGTCTGTAGTTGCGCACACTTAAATGCTAATAACTTAAATGATCAATCTGTCAGTCAAATGTCAGTACATTATTTATTTTCTGTGTTCAACTGGTGCTTACCAAACGCGGCATAGGGAGAATCAGAAAAGTCATAGAAAAATATAGAAACTTGCTTCTTGCAGCATAAAGCACTATCAAGCATTTGCTCATGTGCAAAACGGTCAGGGGGAGCAAAACCTTGGGAGAGATGACATTTTCTCTCACACACACTCTAAAGATGCAGAATTTTAGGTGGTTAATATCTGTTTTGTTTAGTTTGTCGTATGTGAATCTATCAAAATAAAGCTTGTGTAAAATGCTCATAAATAACATGAATCTTTTTTTATTTTTTTTTTGCAACGGCAATTTAGCACCTGGCTTGATAATCAGGCCCATAATGTCAAAAAGAGACACACAAAACTAACGTGTTGGAATAAACTTAAGGCATACATTCGAGTTGTATGGATTTGTAGGATTTTAACCAAAAGAAGAAAAATCTTAAATCAGTTTTGAACAGCGGTTTAACATTTCCTTCTAAAACATGCACAAAAATCATAGAAAATGTGCATTTTAATCTAGCACAATAGAATATAAACTTAAGTCTAAAATGATACCACATTCTCAGGTATACTTTAGAATTTATGTGTCATAAATATGTTGTCAACTCCTGAAAGAAAAACTGCTAAAGTAATGTAATTTAAATATTTTAAAGTTGAAAGTTATTTTTGCTGTTTTGCTAATCGATAAATCTTTATTCTTTATTTATAGTTAGTTGTTAGTTGTCATTGCAAAAGTCCTCTAGATATTTGATTTTTTAACAATTAGTTCATATGTAGCTATAAAATGCCACTTGAGACCTGATGCATTTACAGAGATTTATGTTTTCTGTGTCATACTATTATAGCTTTTAATTGAACAATATAGTAAAATATAAAGCAGGAGTGGGCCATATTCAAATCCAGATTAGTGGCAAAGAGCCGAACCACAATTATTCGTATTGGTATGAAAATGTATCATTGTTCCAAGCACATTTTATCAAATATTGGGTATTTATCTTTTTTTGTATCCATTTATATTAAGAACAAAATACAAACACATGCTTACAGCCAAGTCAATAACCTAAAAGAAACACGCAACGCAAAAAATGTACGTCTAGATTTGCTAAAATGTCCTGAAAACTGGATTTTAATGTTTTTGGGTTTTTTTCTAGTTAGGAAGGTTTTACTTGATGGACCGAAATTATTTCAGATTTTGATGATTTGATTCAAGCTAAAATATCTTGTAAACAGTCAAAAATGTCTTGAAATGAGAGAAAACATGCCGCAGTTTGCCAGGCCTGATATAAAGTGACCAATCTTGCAATCATTCAATTATGTATTAGAATTTTTGTAAAGTAATAACTGAATGAAAAAAAAAGTGTTGTAGTAGTAGTAGTAGTTTTATCAGATTTCGAACAGTCCTTATGTGACTCAAGTGAACAGTTATGGAAATCCATCTTGAAACAGTCTTATCTCTCCATCACCGTCTGCGTCTTGTCTTACCCACCTCACTGACTCCAGCCCGACCTCCACCCACTGTCCCGGCCTGTGCTCTTTCTCACCACACACCTCCTGTCCCACACGGGGAGGGCCACAGGAGCAGCACCTTGATGATATCACTCATATTGAGTTTCACAGAAGTCATCGCTCACCGAGAACGGGCCGAAGGGGAACGAAGGCGGCTCATTGGCTGATAGCAATCTCTTTGTCTTATAGTGATGACCTGCGTTGCCGGGTCAACATCCTGCGGGACACAACCAGAGAGGACATTTTTCACCCGTGCAGAGGTGTTGAGACATTGAGAGCTGGTGTGGACAGAACTATTGAGTTACGACGATGGGCAGGGCCAGCTGTGTAGATCCATGTTTACTTGTTAGCCTGAGGCGTTTGTGAGGCAAGAAGATGGCCACTGGCTCCTCTCCTTTCCCACAGAGCTTGGTGCAACACAGAGGTAACTCACAATAACTTGGAGCTTATGACACAATTCAATTCTTATGACAGTGTCCATAATGCAGTTCACAGTATTTGGAGCGTGGTATGCAATGTTCTGTAGAAATCCTCAAAGCAGAAATAAGTAACATTTTATCTTGTTAAACATTTTGTGTCTGATGTTATATATGTATTTTTGGGGAATTTTTAAGCATGCATTAGCTCTCTCTAGTTACCTAATGGAGGAAATTGTGTGCATGGTGTGTTGTTTTTGCTGCTTAGCAACAATGCACAAAAATTGAATAAAAAAAGTTTGGATTCAATGGTGTATTTTAGATTGTGCTTTAAATCTGCTGTGAAAAAAATTATCTATTTATATATGTATTGGAAAAAACCAAATGGAATTCTAATTTATGTTCAAAAAGCTATGCAGTAGTTCCTTTCACTTACATCACAAAATCATATGATTACATATTTAAAAAAGCTCAAATTAATAAGGCTTAAATGCATCTATGTTGAATAGGTACTGCAAAAGTGAATGGCCTAGTCACTAATAAAAATCAAGAACGGACTCAAAATATGTTAAAGTAATTTTAGATATTTCACGACAAAGTACAGTGTTATTAATAGGCAAGCACCATCTGGTCTTATGACATTATTACATTCTAGAACATGAAACACAATCAATCAGCTGGTTAATTAGTGAATAAATCACAATTATTAAATAATCTAATAATTAAAAGTTTTTCTTTGAAATTCACAAAATAACATTTTAGAAAATGAATATTACAAAGGAAATGATTTGCAATTATTATGATTATTGGCATAAATAAGAACATTAAAAAAAAAATACATTTATAGCTGACAGTGCATTAAACCCAAGCGGGTTGTCACGGACCGAATGCACACTTCTCTGCTTTTGTTTACTTCAGAAGAACTAATGCACCTTTATTTTAGCGTGAGCCTCGTGACACTCTGGAGCATTTCACTTAAAATTTACTTTGTTGTTTTTTTTACCTTTACATGTACAAAGCGGAGGATGATGTATGGAAATTGCTGATATTAGATGATGTTGGATGATTGGCCTAGGAGCACCGTCGATACCTGATCGGATACGTGCTGATCCAGGGCATTTGCTGATCGGTATCGCTCATGATATTGTTCAGCCGATATCTGACTCCTTTAGAATATGAGCTATTTACAGGTGGTTGATCCATAGCATTCATAATATGGAATTATCAGATATGTTAATTGTGACTTGCATATAAACACGTTACATAACACTTATGACCAAATGTATTAAGTTTTTATAAGAAAAGAACAATTCAGTCCTTTCACTGCGGTAATCAGTATGATGTTAAGATGGATCATTATAATGGATGGATCATGGCGCTTTTAGCATTTTGATACTTTCATCCGTACAATACCCTGTTCACAATATTCATAATAAAATCTGATAAGCTTGAAATTCCACTGCCAACATTGAATTGTCTAATACAAAGCATAAACAAACTCAACACATCTGTTCGCGTTAATTGGAAAAAAGTTGTTTTATGAGTCATTTATTGTTTATGGAGAGCTTAGTCAGCAGCCAGATGCAGTCGTTTACTCAGACTTCAGCATGTCACTTGTCACAGGGCGGCAGAATTTATCACAAAAGCGATGTTAGTGCAAAATCAGCAAACGTATCTCCATATGGCAATGAAACGTTACGTCTTTGCTTTTTTCTGACACATGTGGTTAACATCAGAACCAATTTTACTTTGATTATTGATCAGCTAAACTATACTTTAGGGTTAGGTTTCTGTAGGAACTAGAGTCTTGTAACTTTGGTTGAATTAATTCTTACAACGTTCATTGAGAGACAAGAAAACAGTTGATGGATGTGTAAAATTTACCTAGTGCATTGGTTGCAAAAAGAATATTATTTTGTACTTTCAAGATAAGTGTAGCTCAATGAAAGGGATAGTCTAGTGGAAGTGGCAAATGATCTCCAAAAATGAAAAGCGCTAAACAACATAAATGTCCATTGGGGACCAGAACAGTTCAACACGTAGTATTTACTTGATCTTTTCAGAAGTAGTGCTGCGTCTTAATTGCAGCGTGAATTAGAAAGCAGCGACCGACTCCTGGAGCTCTCTGATCACTCTGACATGTCGGCTAATGAAATAAAAGCTTTTGACGTGCTATGATCTTTTGATGCCATCTCCTTTGTGCCGTAAAAGAAAGTTGGGGAAATGTGCAGTGATAAATGATCATAAAGTCCTGTCTGGTTTTACTGAGAGCCCATTACGTGCCATCCGCAGAGGTACTTCCATTCTCCCAGATAGCGAGGTTCTGCTCATCTATAAAACATGCAGGTTATGTGAGAGAGGCTGCTGTAAACGGCCAGTTTGCTCATTTAGTAATGTCTGGGGAGACCAGCACTAAGAATTCATTTCTTTCCGTTGGCCTGACAGAAAGGACAACAGAAGCAGTCACAAGTTAGAATGAATCAAGCTCTCCTGTGTTTCCACAAAGCAACCAACAAATAGTTTTATATGCACTGACACGATGAAAGGACTCTTGTCATAAAAAGCATGCATCTGTAATATACTTCAAATAATATACCATTTTGTACTTTTAGATTTTCACTCAGATGAGGACACAGATGTCTGCCTCCTGCTGTGCAGTCATGGTCTGTCAAGCAAACTGACTATTCTGTTATTATTGGGCCTGGATTCACTTCTATTCACTTCTCTATTATCTGGAGAATGGGCAAAAAAGATTTTGACTGACACTATGAACTGTTCCTGACATTATTCCTTACTTTCCTTATATTCCTCATCATTATCATCATCAACAGCAAGCACGTAGCAGGCATGATTCAGTTGAAGCTGAGAAATCCCTAATGAAGGTGTTAATAGGTGTTATTTGTTTATTTTTTTACTTTATTTTCTCTATATTTACACATAGCACCAGGCAGGCAATATATCAAATTTTAGATAATAGTGTGATAGTTGTTTTGAAGATATGCAAAAATAGATTATCGAGTATATCACTTATCGTTAAAAGAATGCTTCAAACAATAACATTTTTTTTTAAAAGATTCAGATTTTTTTTTTTTTTTTATGAATAGTAATTTATCATGCAAACTGAGTTTGTGCAGTTTGGTTGAAATATTTGGTCAGAATATTGAAACTTGACTAACTGATTAATCAACAGAAAACAGGCAATTTTTCTAATCAGCAAACTTCAGCCAGTACATTTAAATTTGTGTTTGAACCTTTTCTGTTGGCTTGAGATAAAAATATTTGAATTTTGTAATCAAGATGTGTCAAAAATGATCGAGATATCCATTTCTGTCCAAATCTCCCAGCACTACATGTCATACACAAGATAAAAATGACATTAGAAAACGCTGGGGAAAACCCTTTGTTCAAACCTATCTTCATTAGTAACCCTGTTTGTGTTGGCCACTAATTGTAAATGAAACCAAATCCAGCTTGAGTGAGATGCAATTGTCCGCTCCACGTAGTGCGCCCGAGGGACACATCGCCACAGACCCAGAAAACTTTGCTAATTGAAAAGTGCTCAGCGTCAAATATACACCATCTATCTTGCCTTGTGCAATAACAACACAATCAAAGGTAAGTGCAGGAAGAATATGTTTACCACTAATGGTGTGAGAGTGCATTTGCCTAATGAAGCCCAGGGCTGACCCAAAGCTATCCCATGTTAATACTGTGTGTGAATGTCCCGTTTGTATGATACGATCTCACTTCTGATTACTGATAACTCTACAGTGTTGTTTGTATGCAAATTAGTCACAGGTGAGGGGAAAACATATGAATTAATCAAGCAAAGAATGCAAATGCAAAAGCAGAGATAGTCAAATCTCGCACAGAAAGCTGCAAATAAACAACTCAATTAAAAAAAAAAAAGCTAAACATTTTACCAATCACCTTGAAAGACCAACAGCCACTGACAAGATTTCAAATTAAATAGTCGATGTTGTGCTATGATCAGCAAGATTCCACCACTTCAGATGAGTTTTCTGCATTGCTTATTCAACTAGCGGCTGTGACAACATAACTCCAGGTCAAATGAAAATGTACGGGCTAATGTTGGAGGGAGTTTTAGCAGACGCAGCACAATCAGAGGACTGTCTGACCCCGTCCACATAAAACCAGAAAGAAAAGAAGTATATCTGCACAATTTGAAGCACGTCATGATTGTCTGTAGATGATGTATAAAGATAATTGTCTCACAAAGAAAGAGTAATTGAGAGGATTCAGGCATTAACAACATCAGGAATGTTGTCGATACTGTCAAAGCCGTCTGCACTCTGGGGAAAATTCAATATCTAAGTGAGCCACAGAACAGAAATGTCAATTAGTCATCCTCATGTCCGGGTATAGCATCCATACTCTGCACTGCAGTGGATTATACAGCAGCAAAGTCACATAAATCACATTTTGTTTGCTACAGAATGTCTGATCTACACAGGAGAAACCCCCAACCATAAAAACTAAGTGTTAAAATGTAAATATGTTGACATGGCACACAGACTGTTGTGATTGAAACAGCAGCTGGTGTTTAGAGAAAGACCAAACCTATTTTAGCATAATGAAGCCTCAGAGGAGCAAAGCCAAACTCACACCAACAAGACCAAGCCAAAAATTCACTTAAACAGGATTCATAGAGTGTAGTTTAAAGTGAACCAATCTATTTTTAGGTTCTCTTTGTCGTTTGATTCCTACAGTTTTTAAGTATTCGTATGTCTTGCAGCTGATGCTTGAGTTCTTAAAAAAAACATCTATCCCTGCCCTGCTTGGATTTGTGAATTACCGAAAACACAGAAGAAGTCAAATTCTACACTATTTTAGATCAATTTTGTATTTTACAATCAACAAAATGATAGTTACTGATCCATTATGTCCTAGTTTATTACTAAAGTGCATGGAAAAGGCACAATAAGTTTTTTGATCTTAAAGGAACTATACTCGATTTGTAAAATAACATAAAATCATTTTCTCCCTAGCACAGATATCCTGTTAATGTGTCTATTCAGGTGAAAATTAGTCCGCAATGTAATGCAGTATAGTACTCGAAACAACTTTTTTAAAGTATTGGCCTCATCGCAGGCTCGAGCACATTTGGACTCAGTTTGTCTTGGACTCTGTCTTATCTTAGTCTTGGCTTGTCTTGTTGACCAATCTAGAAAGTTTGAAATGCATTTGTGTTTGCTTACAGTTTTAAAAATGCAAAAATTGTGTGTAGTATCTTTAAATATAAATTAATAGTACTTTGGATCCAAGATCATTTAGATTTTCCATTATAAACAAACCTCTCCATTTTGTTGACTATTCAAAAGCTTAATATTAGACATAAACAGAACATTTCTATTCACACAAGTTAAGAAAATATGAGTAAAAAAAAAAGTAAGTGTGTTATGTTTTCCACAACTTTTTAAGCTATGTGGAGTTTCTGCGCACAAGTTTTTCATCCATCATGACGACGGCACCCACACGTTGATAAAAGCCCCTCTGCTTGCTGCACCGTGAGGCGGGCCGTCCCCTGGGGTCCCGCTCGGCCCGGGACAGCTCGGTGCTGCTGATTATCCAGGGAACAAGGGACATTAAATGTGCTGAGAGAACACAACAGCCTCATCTGAGCTGCTTTCCTGTCATGCATTCATCCTCTGCTTCCTCGGCCTCCCTCTCACCTGGCTGCTGAACAAAGTAGACCTATAAATATACAGTGTCTCTGCACCTTGTCTTCACGTTTGTCAAAAAGTGCCACAAGCTTTGACAAAAAAATACCCAGATGACAAACACTAGACATTCTCCTTCACTCATTTTTTTTCTCCATTCCATTCTCCATTCTTCCTCAGCAAATTACATTCTTCTAAAATCAATCAACACCTGCTCAGAGCCAGGAGATTTGCCCATGACGAGCTCCGCAGCTGTTTATCAAAAGAAAGCCGCATTGAAGCCGCATTGAAGCCGCACTGAAGCCGCTTAGAAGCCGTTTACAACAGCCACAGACTCAACCAATGCAGGACAATTCGTTTTTACAATCCACACTAACCTACATAAGAAGATTCAAATAACTTGTATGAAAAGCATTGTCACAAACTTCATTCATTCATTCCTTTAGGTCTTTGGTGGAGCAACAATCTGGACAGTGACCAATTCAGCAGCAACACAGGGAGAACACGCAAATACCACCCAAGAGTGCGTGAGATGCTGATAGGGACACTTGTAAAATGGCAAACAAACAAACAAACACCACAATGTTCTGTCTTTCTAGTTTAATAAAACCTGTTTTCCAAAGTAGTTTAGAGTTTAGACCTCAGCAAACATCTTCTGAAATGCATGAGATTCTTGCATTAGTTTAGCACTTGATATTTCACCAGTGTGCTCTCTGAATATTAATGCTTTTGGACTTGTTAAAAAATGTGTCCTCTATACAGAAAGCTACTTACTGAACACAACACATTTTTAATGACTGAGATACTTTGATCTACCGATAAGCAGACAAGTTCAGGCTATAATCTGAGTTTAAAGGTGCACATGGAACTTTTCTGGTCTTACATCTTTGGTCCCAGAGAAATGTTAATGTTTTGCAATAAAAAACACAGTGGCTGAATAAACATACAAATTATATATGTGTATTCATAGCATGGATGTTTCCTGACAAAGAAATAACTCTCTGAGCTTTAGGATCTTTTAGAACTTTTTTTAGTACTCTTAGGGTCAATAGTCAGTTGTAAATTAAAATGGTCATTTTCAACAGACAAAGAATGTTCTTCTTTAAAGGTGAACTGTGTATCTTACTGGAGCTGAAAAGTCAACTACACATTTCAGTAAGCAGAAAGTTTAAACCTTGGCACATTCTGAATGTGCAAGGTTTGACGTGGCACATTCAGCTGAACAGCTAAAGCGTTTTTTCAATAGAAACAAAAAGAACGCCCTCCTCCTGGGCAAATAGAGGGATTTTCGGTCAATGTCACTTTCCGCCCTACTGCGCATGCGTTGTCCAGAAAAAGCTGCTGTCCCTTTGGTTAGCTGGAGAAACTTCTTTGAATAAAACAACAAAACGGGATGTTGCGATCAGGTCTGAACCGGTCTGACAGACGTCTGTCTCCTGAAGCTTGAGACAGTGTTTTTCTCGCTGTTTTTTTACTCACCTAAATGTAACTTTTAAGGGTCGTAGGGTCAAATTTATTCAAAAATGTTGACTTGGCAGTAGAACTTTTGTTTTCACATAGTGATAAACTTGTTAGCTGACAACAGTGCTTTTTCGACTTGTTTCCAATGTTTGTGTCTATGAGCGGTAGTGATGGGTCGATACTAGTTTTTTTGGTATTGAGACAATAGGCTACCAAGTATTTTGGGGGAATTTTTCAATAACGATACCAATACTTGATACAAGCATAACCTTACAGGTGAAGACATTTTAAAAATGATATGTAAAAAAAATTTCAAACTGTCTTTAAAAGAACAAACCAATCAGCAAAAACAGGTAGTTAGTTGCTGCTGGTGTGAGTTTGACACAAAGCAATGAAGAAATGGCCTCAATAATAGCAAAATTAATGCCTCGCTTTAAAATGTACATTATGCAAATTAGTATCAATATTTGCAGTATCAATACTTCAATTTTAAAGACTCAATATTGAAATATTGATACTTTGATATCCTCCCATCCGTAATGAGCGGCGTCTCTTTCTACGTAACGGGTGCGTGCACAACGCCCGTGTTGATAAACAAAAACTTCCTATAACAATTGGAATGGGGCCATACAAGCCTGCTCAAAATAATTCACAGATTTGTATTCTTCAGTTAGTGCATCAAAGACATTTAAAAGTTACACAATGCACTTTTAATTTTATCATGTGACCACACCACTTTTGTTTGTTCATTATAATAATAAACAATGCATCTTTTCATCTAAGGTTAATGTAAAGTATATTGTACACGGTCTCAAACACAAAATCTGCTTATATAGTTGTTTTATCAGTTCAAACTCAGTTCTGACATAAATAATATATTCATTTCGCAGCAAAAACTTGATCACAGTTATATTCAGTGGTCAAGGTTTCAACAACTGAAAGACATTTCCAGCACAAAGTAATAAAAGCTTTTTTTAATTGATGCATTTGACAATCCTATTATCTATTTGTATTCTTGTCCATCTACTTTAATGTATTATGTTGAGTCATAACAAAATTAGATCAAGCTTGCTAACAAAACATCGTCTTAAATGCTGCAGCAGAGACTTGTGCCGTGCGACCGAAATCCGTGCCGTTCCTCGCCTTATGTGCAACTTTAATCTGCTTTTGTTTGTGCACGTAGGGGGCCTGAGATTCTATTAAAAAGATTAAACCGTTTCCATAGCCAAGACAAGCATCAAAGGCCCACCAAATTGCAGCCCCATACTCGAGTGGGCTTCTGTAAAGTCACTTATTTGTCCATTTCATCATGCTAATGCACAAACCATCAGCCCATTATAGCGTCACAGCTGAACAGGGTCAGACAATAGCAGTTTGTTTCAGACTGTGCCACCTTCACTGTCGGGGGTTTCCACTTTTATGGATCAAAGCAAATCAACACTTGTATGCACTTTATATAATAACCTCTGAACTGAATGCATTAACCACCACTTGGATTTTTGGTAGAACAAGTCTGATCCATCTTCTTCTGCATAAGCTTTCGGATACGATAGAAATCCAATTGAACGTCTTGGTCAAGTTAAGTCTACTAAAGAGATTTAATGCAGTATGACAAGTGGCGCGTCCAGGTATAGATTTTCCACACAACGGTTTATGTAGCTCTGAAAATAATCTTCAAAGAAATCATACCAGAAAGGATAGTTTTTCTAAGAGAAAATTTGTGTTTGTTTTTGTATATATATTTTACTTTTGCATATCCAGCCAACAATATAACAACACTGTGTCTACTTGGCTTGGTATTCACCCTGTGCATGTAAGGTGTTTTTTTGTTTTTTTTTTCAAACTGCCAGACTTTAGCATTAGCATTGGCAGATAAACAAATCTTTTTATACACACACTTTGGTCCTGTGGTATTTAAGTATTTAACATGATTTACTGAAAACCACCAACAGCTCACTGTTCACTGCCCGATCTTCCAGTATTTTTTTTTTTTTAGTTTGAGGGAGTGAAACCCCATACAAAGGAAATAAACAGGAAACAAACATGCTAACAGGAAGTTAGCATTCTTTCAAAAACAATAAGCCAACTGACTTCTGTGCACAGAGCCAATTGCCAAGAGTCTTCCGATACGTACTGTATACTGATGCAGGAGTCATGATATGATACACATGTCGATGCATGTTTATCTCGATACAATTTTATCAATACAAGATCTATTTCACTGACCAAAACGAGAAAATGTATGAGATAGTGTAACTATAAAAATTATTGCATGCCATCTGAAAAAAAAAAATGCTTTCAATGTGTTTTTAAGTACAGAACTCCTTAAAATCATCGTTAAGAATTGAACTTTGATAATGTAGAATAACAAAATTT
The DNA here is from genome assembly GCA_038363315.1 of Mugilogobius chulae. Classification (NCBI taxonomy): domain Eukaryota; kingdom Metazoa; phylum Chordata; class Actinopteri; order Gobiiformes; family Gobiidae; genus Mugilogobius; species Mugilogobius chulae. The sequence continues at coordinate 32,069,540 of CM076407.1, read as the reverse complement.
TCACATTGCTCTTAAAGTAACACACAAGTGTCCAATGAATACGTTTTTTTTTTTAGCTCAATAGTTTGAGCGCTAAAGCAGCCATCCAGGTCCATAAGTGTAAAGTTTTTTTATGAGTTTATTTAAGTATCCCAACATCCTGGTATCCCAGTATAGTTTGTCATAATATATCCCGATACATGGAGTACAGCCCTAGAGTCTACAGCACACAATGTCTTATAAAATATCTTTAAGCTTATAATTTGAAAGATCAGACAAATGTGAAATGTCTAAAAACTTAACCATAGATGAACAGAAATTCCATATTTCTACCCTTATCTGATAAACTACTTAATATAGTTCATATTAAATTATCTTTGTATCATAAAAATGTGATATTTTGCTCACGCCTACTACTTTTACAGTATGTGCCAACTGGATTGTAAACCTTACTAGACAATAGAAAAAACATGTCATTTGTCAATATTTTTTTACAAATATTTCACATTTTACCAATATTGCAGTTAATTATACCATTAAACCTCAACTACTGTTTAATGACATGCTGTGACAAACTAGCTTTGAACTGACTCATTATCGTCTGAATATTGTTACCAACATATAAAAAAATAAGTATATCAAGGTATTGATTTTTGTCAGTACCATCCATCAGTAGTCATTTCGGTATAATTTTCGTTTCACATAGTGTACTTAATTCTAACAAAGCAGACTAATAATGCAGTGACATTTAAAACAAATAGCCTGTTAAAAGAATACACCTACATTTTGCTATACGTATGTGCACCCTCACTGGCAAGACTAGTGCAACATTAATTGCACAAAATGAGGCACTGTGCTGCATTTGAATTGGCACTTAGCAGAAGGAAAGCTCAAAATCAGTGCCCAATCTCTTAATCCCACAGAAGCCACAATCATTTGTGTCAACACGGGGAAATCCGTCTGACTGGGGTGGTCAAAGGGCTTCATTTACATACACAAGACAAACGGTCCACAAAATACAGGCGGTTATGCAGCCACGTCAGAGATTTATAGCTTAATAAATGATGTAGAATCACTTATATGGGGAAATCAATCACACAGACATTGACGTAGAGGTGTACTCAGATAAGGCAGCTAAATGAGGCATGGGGAGATTGAAACTGTAATTTCAATGGACACAATAAAAACATGGTATGCTATGCTCTGTTGTTTGGGTAACTAGAGGCGCCCAATTTGAGTCCTAATGTATTTGGTTTGGTCTTAATTTATTTTGTTACAGTTTAGTTCCAGCTTTGAAGTAGAAGTGTTAACATATTTTTAAATGAGACTTTTTTTGTAGATTTTGAGTAGATTCTGACTGGTTTAAATAAGCCAATTGGAATAAGCATAAAGTATCTTGTTTTTTCTTAATATATGAAGAATACTCATTTATTCTAACTTAAAATCAGCAAAAATGTTTTGGCATTTGGAATAAGAACTACATTTACATTTTCTATTGGCAAATGGTCATAAAATGTTCTCATTTATCTTGACAGATATTACTTAATTCAACCCCTTTTTTACTTGTTTGCGTTATAAGTTTGTATTTTTCCAGTGTATGTGATTTAGCTGAAGATTTTGGACCAAATTATTCAGTCTAAGCTGCATTTCTTTGTAACACATGGTCATGTTCATCTTCAGCATTGTCCTCACTCACTTTTAGTCGATTAATTGGTCGATGGGACAAGATTTTAGTCGACCAAGAATTTCTTTGGTCGACTACAGCCCTATAACAAAATGTAGATCAGTCATTTGCATGTTGTACATTGTAAAACAAAACATTGATTTAAAACAACATAAAAATATGATCAGATTCACTGACTTCTTGTTCAAAACTGCCTCTCGTTCCTATTCTAGGAATGTGACTGGATGACCTTTTTAAAGAAGTACAAACAAATAGCGGGGATAGGTGGTAAGCAAAAGCAGGACTTTTCTTAGCACTCAAGCATCAGCCACAACAAGATTACTCAAAGTTGCTTGAAACACGGTTAAGAGTATGGTTAAAATAACAGCAAAGTGTTTTTTTACATACAAGACCCTTTCATGAAATCTCTGCCTCTGTGGTTTCTTTATTGCACTAAACTAATAAATATTAAATAACATATTACACAACCTTCTCTATGTGCGCTTTTGAAAACGTATTATTATAATCATACTTGCGTTGTATAATGGCACAACGATATTTCGAGCAGATGTGGAAGAAGATATTAAACTCTGAAAATGGCATTATTACTGTATATACTTCAAGATGCTGAAAGGTTGAGGCTAAAAAAAGTGCAACAATTACATATTTAGTTGAAAATGTGCTTGGTCTTTAATCACTGGAAACGAGGCAGAATATCTGAACTATAACTCACAGAACGAAAACAGCAAAAATACTTCAGCATAAGCTTTTCATGCAAGTTGTATTGAAACTGTGTGGAAAAGCGTCAGATGAAAACATGTTTTGTGAACACGAGCCCAGTTCCTGTGCTTTGAGGAAAGTTTGTACGTGCTCATAAATATTGAATGAAGCAAGCGCCGGAGGTTAGACCGAGTGGATTCTCGTTTAAATCTACTCCACACAACATCAGGGCTATCATTTTCAGCTGCTGCAATCTCTTTCCTAAAAGGACATTTATTGTTTTGCAAACAAAGAATGTCTGGAGAGGATGGGACTCATGTTCCAATCTGCGAAACACATTGATATTCGAGGTAGAGTCGACAGTAATGCCGCATTGGGTCATTTTATTTCTGCTAAAGCACTACATTTTCTGGAGAGCTAGAATTTATTTTAACAACTGCAATGCCTCAGAAAAAATGAGACTGTGAAGCTGGGGCATAAAATTATGAAATAAAGTGGTCGCTGAAAGAAAATTACCTCGCTCCAAGAATAAGCCTGAGCTGCCAAAGTGTTTTATACTCCTTTACTTGTAACATTATGTTGCTTATTACTTGAACCATTACTATTACCTTGCTATTATACATAGAGAGCCATTACATGGAGAGCTTGGCACCAGAGGGCAATAACCATGCAGCTCATCAGTATTTCTGCCTAGACACACACTTTCTGAAGCTCAACCAGTGCACGTGTTTGGACTAAAGGTTTACAATATTTTCAACAGTGTATATTACAAGTCTATAGGCAGAAGAAATGCAGGCAAGTGTAGCCTTTATGCAAACTGTAAGCTGGACACTGTGGCAATAAAAGTAAAAAATAAGGTTAGTGAATAGGCTAGTAGCAGCAGAGGAGCTCACAGAGGTTAAACACTAAACAACATTGATTTAAAGCTGAACTAACCAACTTTTCTTCCTACCTCTACATTTCGAACACAGAAAAAAGGCAAATGCAAAGATGTAAGAAAAAGTAATGTGAGTAAATTATGCTATCGAATAAAAGCTGATTGGTTGTGGAAAAGTCAAACTTTGCTTTATATTTCCGCTGTCTTGAAACTGTGCTAGTGGTTAAAAAACTGTGTGCATATGAAAACTAGTGATGTGCCAAGATTATGTGAGAAATAGAAGCCTATTCTTTCTCTTATCCTGGCTTTAAATGGAGGTACTGCAGCTTTAAATACTGGCGTCCAGTAGTTGTGCTCTGATTGGCTGCTCATGGGTGGTCCACTCCAGTTTCGTTTTGTCTGTAGAAATATATTCTGAACTCAAATTTGCATCGAAAAATGAGTGTATGGAGATACATTCATTCAAGTGACCATAGCGAAGGAACGTATAACCTATTTAGTTCTGTAAAAATTAGCTTTAATAAGGCTTACAACAGTTTGTCTAATGTCAAAATATTAGCTATTTAGGTTATGATATAAAACATTCCACTTTTACAGTACAAATACATTTTAGTTTATTTGGGTTAAAGCATGAACTCTGACAGCGAACTAAACTTGGAAGTCTTTTTCTATATTCTTGTATTTGCAGTATATTTGTTGTAGTCTTTTTTGTAGACATTTTGTAATGAGTTTTAGAATAATCGTGAGCCTAATCAAAACTAGTTTAAAATCAAAATGTTTAAAAAAGGAAGTATTCTTATTTGGAACTGAAAATATCTGTTTATTTTGTAGAAATTTGACATGAAAAGAGCATGTTTAATTATCCTTGTCACATTGTGTAAGTCTATTCCTTTATTTCAAAATTAACACCTGCTCTAGGCAAGCAAGTTTTTACATTGAAAACATTAATTTCTGCTTAATCTGAGGTTCCTGGGATGTTTTGGAACACATACAAGGACAAGATGACGATTATTTGATTATTTCAATAATCAGTTAGTTGCTGAATCAACTGAATTTAGATTTTTAGGACAGAAATAACAATATCCACTTCTACATTACATTATTTCTGAACAGTACAGATGAACTGAGACGAGACTAAAGCAGACAGAAAAATCGGGCAGAGAGAGAGGAAGAGTGGCAGAGAGGAGCAGACGATGCATTGCACAATGAACTCCGATTCAAATTGGGGGTTGTCAAAAATCAGTGAAACGTTTGCACACGACCAAGCTGCGCGAATGCAGCATAGAAACCGTCAGCAGTGAGGGGTTGATTTTCCAAACCTTCTTTTCAGCCTGGCAGTTTGAAATGCTCACCCCATATCACCCTACAATCTGACACGGAACAGGCTTTGTATAGATTCACAAATGAAACTATGCATTACCACATTCACACAGACACGAGCCTTATAAAGCAGTTGATTATACTTTAGTTAGATTTGAGCAAATACAGTAATTAATATTCAAAAATGTGGTTGACTTGTATATTAAGAGCATGTGATAAAACTAAAGCAGAATTTCCTGTTCTCACCTTGAACTTGCAGAAAGATCTAACAGGAACAGAGGGAAAAAAACAGTATATTTAGTCCAAATTAAATGCACAACCTGCTCTGTCATACCCCCTCAAACTTTTCCTAACTGATGCTGGAACTTCTATGGAGCCACAGTGCCCCCTACAGACTAAATCTAAGACAGCAGATGATAGCAACACATTATTTCTGCTGTTTAGATTCAAGAGTTAAGGCACTTGTTTGGAGTTGATCAGTAATTGCTTTTCAAAAAAACCAAGGTGGAGTTTTTTATCTTTATATAAAATGCACTTAAAGACTTGACAGGCGGTGAAATGAGATGCCTGGCTTGTTGAGAGAACTGTTTTTTTCTCATTGCTTTGCACTTTGGAGTTAAAATGATTGGGTGAGTGTTGGATATAGAAATGCATAGGTTGAATGGAAGTGAGAGACGGGAGGAAGGCAATCAGGGATGCAAACAGAGGCTTAACAGTAGTGACTTATGTCCCCCTCAGAGACATGCGACAACATGCTCTGAATGCAGAGGCGGCAGCAGCAGATTAGCAGTCTAAATAGTGCTTTGTGATGGACTGATTGTGTTTGGTTTGAATATGTTAGGAAAGGGGCTGCCTGAAATTCAGAAAAGGCTCAATATAACTGCATTTGAACAGTGTTAGGCTATATCAGCATAGGTTGTTTATATTTGTATCGAGTTGCATGTATTTGGAATAAAATGGGGCAACTGAGTACCTTTTGGCACCTGGATGTAATTTGGAGACACTTTGACTATTCAAAAGTTAGAAGAGCTTGTTCGGAATTGTTAATGTGTTTGCTGATTGTCCTAATTTGTACCACTTGAAAACCATGAGAGAATTTAGAATAGGTTGTTGGTGAAAATCTGTATTGTGCATGTAAAAGTAATCAGCCAAACTAATTCTTGGCCAATTAAAAACATAACCAAGTGAGAAAATAGTCCATAAGTGTGCATGAAAAAAGCTATTATGGCTAGTAAAGTGTCCTGAGTAATTATTTGACCTACATTGCACTCATGAGATCAGATACTTTCATGTTAAAAAAAAACAGTCAGAAAAACTGGCAGGGTACCTCCAAATTATTAAAATAATAAAAAATAAAAAAGAGCTTATTTGTCATACTATCACTCGTCATATGTGTGGGTTCAGTGTGACTCTGTTGTGACTTTGCTAGATACTTCCATTGCAAGTTTTCAACATGTTGTGCTCTTAACTTTCCAAAAGCCAGATAGCGCTTGGCTTTGCTGACTTGTAATGGCAGCTCTTAAAATGTAGAAAATAGCCATCTCACTTTGTGCAAGCGTTTTCATTTTATTACGTTTCACAGTAAGCAAACAGGCCTTAACCTTTGATCTCGAGTGGTCTTTAAAAGCCAGGTTTAATCCAATTGTGCTTTATTATTGGTGTTGTTTCACTTTTATAAGAACGCACGTGAAGACAACTTAAACTGATCGCCTCAAGTATGTTTTCAATCTGATGTAGGAAATTGTTACTGAATCTGGCATGTTTGTGGCAACACATCTACAAATAGCAAAAATACTTTCAATTCCTCTAACGTACTAACCTGGCTTAAGCCAGATGGATCTGTGTTGAACTACGATTAAAGTTCTTCCACAGTATCTATCTAGAACTTGACTCGCTGAAAGCATTCGGGAAAAGAAGGGAGTTTAGTGAAATACTTCGAGCTGATTGGGTGAGCAGCCTACCTTATTTGTGCTTAGCCAATCCTAACAGCCCATGTTAGCCCGCCCTGCTACAATGTGATTGGGCCTCAAAACCACGCTGCTGTTATGTGAGTGGGCCGAAATACCGCTGTATATCTTGTGTTTCTGAATTCACAAATATAGCGAGATAAACCATCTGGCTGGCCAGGTTGCTAATGTACAGTTATCTTAGAGACCAAGAAACTCACTAAATGACTAAACAAATAGATTATTCAGTTAATAAGGTATGAGGTCATTGTGTCTGATCATAAATGTTAGAAAGAATCCACAGTAACTCTAAAGAATCAGGTATTCAAGCAGATATGGTTTGCTACAAAATCTGCGGTAAAAAAGATGATGCCAAGAGGACAGAGATAAGCGTTAACATAGTTTACAAACCCAACAAGAGTAAAAAGTTGGCAGCTGGTTACATTTACAGACTGAGGAAAACCCTGTTCCTCCCTGTGCAAAGCTCCGCATGCTGCTGACACGATTAACTGGACCTTTTAGTGCAAGACCCAACACAGGCCACTCACCACCAGAGTCATTTCACTGTTCAGCAGAGCAGGTCCACACGCGGCCCTGGGCATTGATTTCCATCCACAGTGTGACAGGGCAACAATCACAAGTTTGCCGAAGAAGTAACCAGACTCCCGGTGCGGTTTATGATGTACTGAGAGGCGACATCTGGGTATCCAAGCAACAGACACAGAGAGAGAAATGACAAATTTACTGCTGACCTTACACCGCAGACAAACATATTCTGTGTAGTGACTGCTGATGCCATTGAGCGGTAGAGGGAAATGGTTTAGCATAATTCAATCTTTTTAGTCGAGGTTTCTCTAAATCAATAGTCTTCATCCATCAACCGAAACTATTAAAGTGCCTACATTGACGCTCATTTTTATTCATGTTAAAGTATTGTTTTTTATGCAAAAGCATACAAGGAGATGTGTGTTGCAATGTATATTTACACATGGTTAACGCACAAATTCAATGTGTTTTCTGCTTTTGACCTGAAAAGACTCCATGTTGTGATGTTATTAAGTATTCACTGAAGACTTTCTTTGGCAATGCTTGTGGTACAGAGCATTTAGAACTGTGGAATTAAAACATTTGTGAATAAATCCAAACACAGCTCCAGCTATGTTTTTGAAAACATTTTACAAGAGTTGGATTGCATTTTACAAAAATTGGATTGCTAAAGCAGAACATTGTTACCTTGTTGAAAGTCTTTGTACAGCCTCGTGGTGGTGTATTTGAAAACCAAAGTTACAACGTTGCATCTTTCTGGCCCGGTACGCGTTCACAATACACTTTTACCAATCGAACCAGCGGAGTAGAGACACATCTGCCTTTCACCTGAAGAGGCGCTGTAGAACAGAAACACACTGCGCAAACAGCAAAGTAGACACTCGGTTTCTTCACATCTGGACTTTATACTTACTTTATCTCACGTTAACGGAAAGGTATATCATCTGCTCATTTAGATTTATAGCTAAATATTGGATGAATAAAGGCCATTTCCCCCACAGTAATGCGAGTTGTATTCTGTTGCCTGGTTCCATCTAGGATTTATATCTCTGTTATTTTTGTAAAGAACAAGAGCTATCGGTGATAAACGGTCGTGTGATCATAATTAATCATAACTGAATCAATCAACCACTGCTCTTTTCCTCTTACTTTCAAGTGTTTTTTGCATATTATTTGTCTCATTATCGACAAATGTTGTTTGTTTTGATTCTGGGCCTCACATGTGGCTCATCGTGGATCACATGACAGTTCACTTCCTGGTTTTGTTCCGCACTCAGTCGGTTTGTGTTCACAATACAAATAAACCCCTCCAGGGCTCGATTCAATGAAGCCGAGACCGATCTCTCCAAACGGATCAGAGTTCATTTGCGTGTTTGCAATTACCCATTCGAACCAAACTATCCAGGCAAACGAATCGATATAAATCAAGTGTATTGTGACTGCACCCTTAGTTTTAATTTGAAGGACCATAACCCCACAAGGCTGGGTCAAGGAGAATAAGACAAGATCTTGCCAAAATAAATAGAGGTAAATTAAGTCAGTTGCTCATTTAGAAAGTTTACACTTTGACAATATTTTGCTGTCTCTTACTAAATCACAATTTGACAAAAACAAAAAAGAGGGCTGAGATCACAGTTAAATTAGTTTCACCATATCGCACAACTCAACAAGACTTTTTTTGTTATGTCAAAGCCCAATATAAACAATATATGCCACAATGTTCATTCTGTGAAATCATGCAACTGGTACTCAAGGTTCTCTCATTGTCTTCGCAAACCGAAGTCATGAGAAGTAATTTTAAAGCAACGCTGCACTTAACCTACTGTGTACGGATGCTTTTTTTGGTAGTGTAATTACCATAGTGTAAATTACAGTAATAAAGGTTATAGCAGTGTCCCAGTGGTAAAAATGTCTCCTCCACTCAGCGAGGTTGTGCGTGAGCTGCAGAGACAGAAAGAACCCACAGTCCCTCTCCTGGGGCTCAAGTGTTTTGTGCAGCACATTCTGAACCTGACAGAAAATCTAATGAAGAGCTACCTGACAAGATCCCAACACTCGCCTCAACCAAATGTCACAGGACTTTAGAGGAAACACTAGAGCCACCAGTTATTGTAAAATTGAAAAAGTGTTGTTTTTTTGTGCTTCACATTGCTTCCTCTAGACAATCTGGATTTACAATTGCAGAATATGATTTGAATTTATAAGACAGACAGACAACAGCAAAAACAACAAGGCTGGGGTTGCATGTAATCAGGGTTTCTGCAGCGATCTAGAGCTCAAACTGAAAGCTGTTCAAGACCTTTTAAAGACCACAAAATAAAAATCCAGACCTATTTGTGAGTCGTGATTTATAGTATTTCACAATTTCCAGAGGGCTTTTTAAGGTATAACATAATATTTTGCTACAATTACGAAAAGTTGAAACAAATTAACCAAAAAGAGAGCTTTTCATACAGAAACTGAGCATTCCATCTATTCTATCAACCAAATAACAATAACACACCAATTGTATTACAATATTGAGAGTATTTTTCAGAATTATGTGATCAAAAAGCTGCAGCAGTATGAAAGAGAATAGATCAGGAATCTGACAAAAATTGATTCATTAAAATTTAGGATTTGTGCAAACATATTTAAGACCGTAAATTTGAGACTTTTTAAGGTCTTAAATGCAGACTTTTTTTGGCTTTTTCATAGCCCACAGAAAGCCTGTATAATACAAATATTGCATGTAGAGCTTGTTTATGGCTAAAACATGTTTATAAAAGCCATGAATATATAAGTAGGCCTATGCTTGATCAATTTGTTATCTCTCCAACTCAAACATCATCATTATCCAGTCAACGTTGACAAAAGCAGTGTTTTTCAACCAGTGTGCCAGAGAACACTAGTGTGCCTTGGGTTGCTGCCAGGTGTGCCTTGAACTATGTGTCAGTTTTCAAATTTCAATCTTTAAAATAAGCCAATCAGATTGAATTATGATTTACATTTTGGGTTTGTTTGAAACAACTTTTACAGCAAGAAAGAAAGCAAAACCAGTCACCATTTACGCATTTAAAGAGGTTATATGTAAAAAAATAAATATGCTTGATTTGACCACATTTGAATAGGTGGTGTGCTGAAGAAAGTGTGCCGTGACCAAAAAAAAAAGACTAAAGGCAGCTAAAGGCATGTAGTGGCGATCGATTAGCTGACCAAAAGTGCAATGGTGAAAGCGCTAAAACCTAAAAAGTATCTGTGATCTGAATGAAAATGTACAGTACTCACAACACCACAACACTTTATGGAAAACAACCATCAAAAATGCACAATGAACCAATAACTCACCAAATAGATTATTGAATTTTTATAAAATATCACACTTTCTAACTTGAAATACTTAATCCGTTATTGGATGGTTTTAGGCTTAGTTTGTTAAAGATTTATTTCATATCCAAGAACAGTATGAGCTAAACTTCTTCATTTACATAAAACAAAGTGCCTTGTTTGTGAATAAAAATGAAACACATAGACAAGTAAACAGCAGAAGTATGAAACTGTTATCTCTAAATATAAGATTGTTTTCCTATTCACCGGCAGCGTCTCGCCTTAAAGCTTATGACATGATACTTTTTGTTCATCACAAACCAATTTATATGCAGCGTTATTCTACTCAGCTCTACACTGCTGCAGAGATTTTTAAAATAACCCAAATTTTTTTTTCCATACAAGGCAAATATCAGAGGCGCATTTATGACTTCCAAGCAAATATCATTTTAGCTAAATTCATGAATGCCATTTCGGTGTGACATTTAGACTGCCAATTCTCTTGCAACATGTGTTAGAAAACAGAAAATAAAAGATACGCCACAGTCACATGTGGAATACAAATGTTAACAGCTTCTTGATATGAACAAGCTTTGACAATAAAAGGTAATATGTTTCTCCTGAAGAGTATGAATGCAAGCCGAGAAGCGTGAATAGCCATAACGGTAAGACGTGCTTCGTAGAATACAATAATTCATCCTCCTTCTTACTCTGACACCACATCAACATGCACATAAAGTCTTACTTGGTTCATGGTCTTCTGCTCTCAGAGGGTCAGCTCTCATTAAACTAGTGATATGCTGGATTTGTACAACAGAATACCAATAGGTTTTCTCACTCATTCCATCCATTTACTCTTTACGACGCTGTGCATAGTAAATGTAAATGTGTAAAAATGATCTATCTAATAGGAGGAGATGGGAAAGGTTTACAGCAGGTAATGTATGAAGAGTCAAGCCTTGTGAATAATTAACACTAAGACATGTTCTACACCTGACAGAAAATTATGAGGATGTCAGAGGTGCACCGCTACGATACAGGGATTGGATATTGGTGCAGATTCAAAACATTTCCAGTATAGGATCAATAGTATTGGTTCAGTTATAGTTATAGGAAGCCGTTTCAGTTTTTATACTGGTCTCGGTAGATCCTTTGAGCTCAGTTTCGTGACAGATTTAAGACAATTTAAACAGAAAGAAAATTAATGACAAAGAGCCAAGAAGTCAGCGGTGTCCAGCTGGGAGTATTTACAATGTTTAGTGAGACATATTGGTTCTTTCATGCAGATCAAATCAATATGCACAAAACTAATGTTCTGTCTGGATAACGACAAAGAAATGAACAGTGTGAGATTGTCTGAGGTGGCTACTTTTCTCTCCAGGTGTCTTGTACAGCAGAGAGAAAGTTATGGGGAGCTTCAGTGAGGTCTTAAAAGTATTTTATAAATAGTCTGTTCTATTGTGTGGGTCGCCTGCTGCCCTCAAAGACCCAAGGCACCATGTTGTAATTTGGCCCAGCCGCAGCAAAGCCCAGTCTCTTAAATCATGTCTCTGAATTCCTCTGGTTCTCCACCCAGGTGGCTTTGGCAGTCTTGTGCAGCCAAACAGAATTAAGGTGGAATTAAAAACTCAATGAGGCTAATAATTAAACTTTAATGGACAGCATAAAGCACCCAGCACTTTCTAAACGCTGTTGTCACTACCAAGCTAGCAAGCTGTGGAGCCGACTATCTCTTTTACTCAGGACAGATACATCACTATTAACCCTACTTTCCTTTAGAAAAGACTGAAGTTACACTGATCCTTATGAGGAGCCTTCTCCCCTTCTCTTAAACAGCTTCAAACACATAACATGTACAGTATTTTAACTGGAGAAGTTAATACAGTATATGATATACTACACTGGACAGTATGGAAATTGAGATATATATAATGTCAAAAATCACCTGTTGCCATGGAAATAATGAGAAATGTGTTTAATTTCCAGCCCAAAAATAGACAGACACAAGATGGAAACGCTGCTGGTCCAAGAGTACACAACAAAACTAAAAATCAGGTGCTCATCAAGAATCGTAGAGAATATATAAAATCAGAACAAAACCCTCCGATATAGATGCCCTGATGAAAGCCTGACTGGCCGAAACACGTTGGTCCCTGTTATAAAAAACTTTTATCATCAGAATGCCTCAGATTTTTACTCTCATTTCATGTCTATATCGAAGGGTTTTGTTCTGATTTTATATCTTATTTTTTATTGGAAAACATAAGCTAAAACAAAGTAAAAAAAAAAACAGCCACGAAACAACAGGATAAGTAACTCTATTTTGGTATTTAGCATTTTAAATCTCCACCGGGTTAACATTCGGTCAACATAAATTTCTCCTGATGTGTGACGTTATGATCTCGAGCTCTATACCAACTCCCAGAGGAAATCAGCAGATGAAAACAAAGACCTAGCAACCAGTTGTACTCCAAATGCAGAGTTGATTAAAAACACCAGTGTTGACAACATGGGAACAGACCTATATGTAACACTGTGTAGTCTAATTAACAGCTCAAACCAAAGTATTTTAATGCAGCACGCACAAACAAGCACAAGATTGTTATAAACTTTTAAATTATTATGAAATTACAGCTTCAAATTACTCAACATAACGGGAAAACACCGTGCGACAGCTTCACTTCACAGCTGAAAACTAGAACCTCTGTCCAAATAAGCAGCAAAAGCAACAGGTAAAGCATTCGTTGAGCAATTCTGAGTGTGCGTGGGCTGTGAGCAGACTGCAAATATTACATAACTCCAAAGCAACTATTTGATGAGAATATTTCGTGTCGTGCAGAAGCTTAGCATTAACAAACAGTCAAATATGCAAAACTTGAAAAATGTAAATAGAAAAGCACTGCAATTCACTTGTCTACGGTTCATCAAATGTCAAGAACCTGCATGTCCTGAGCGTCACCACTAGAGGGCAACAATCACAGCATTGCACTTACCAGCATTGACTATGGCATCCACCTCTAGCAGCGTGATGTCTCCTTTGTAGAGGGAAACTTTATCAGACAGACCTCCTCCGCTGGTCACCTGAGAGTCCTCCTCCTCGGCGTCATTCACTGAAAAACAGAAGTATGCTTATTACAATTTACTTGAACCACAAAAGCATTTACACAAAAGAAGTCAGTCTCATGTGGTTACTGTATGTTATTGCTAAGATGAAGTGAACTCGCTTCATGTACACACAAGGATTGTTGAAAGACTACTGTGCAACTTTTCAGCCAATAAAAGACTCAAATTAAAGCTGTAATTTAGATGTTTCTGTTGAACTAAATCACAGGTCTGCAACCTTCAACAAAGCCACATTTGTCAAATTCAAACCTAATAAAAGTTATTAAGAGGTGCAACTATATTTAATAAAAAACAAAACAAACAAAGAAAAAACCTTTAATTAGTGATTTTATATCATGTTTTACAATAAATCATTGTGTAAATTGACAAAAATGATTTTCACGGTGAGAGTTTTTTTTTCACTTAGAAAAAGTAATATTTTATATTACTTAGCTATGAATCATTTGTCTGCTTAATAAATATCACAATAAATGAATATAATAATGAGTAAAAAGCCTGTATTTTATAGAAATGTGCTTGCAATCATAAGGATTTGTTACGCCAGTTGCTGAGATCCGCCCTTCACATTTTTTTGGATTTAAATATATATTATTGCCCACCCTTGCACTAAATAAATTCCAAAAGGCATGTCCTTACTTTGAGCGAACATTGAGTGTAGGGCTGCACAACATTGGAAAAATATTTTGGTGTGATTTTTCTGAATAGCATTATGATTGTGATTCGATTTTCAATTTTAATTTTAGTAGTTGAGTTCTGTTCTGAGTTCACATGTTAAGCGTGTCTGGGAGAATGCAAAACTGAATTAGTCAGTGAATACACAAACTTATCAAATATTTGGTAAAAACATCCGCAATATATATGATTTTAACTAAGACATGTTTATACATATTTAAACTACAGAAAAACAGATTTGGTGCAGAAAATCACAGAACATTTTGTAGTCTGTAAAGGAAATTATGGTACTTCATAAATTGTATTCTTCCACTGAAACTACATTTTGATTTGATTTCAATTACTTGTGCAGCCCTACTTTAAATGACATAGAGCCATTTGTTAAGCAATGTTTTTTTTTAGTATGCCATTATGCTGTCTATGTTTATCTTTAACTTTATTTTTTTATGAAATTGTACCGGTGAGATTCAACAGGTGACGTTCCTCCTCCAAAAATTAGCACAGTGTTCATTAAAATTTTAATCAGCTAGTATTTCATTGCACTAAGAGATAATTGTGAAATACATGAATGCATTTTTTACAAATCTGATCAGACCCATGTAAAGTGATAAGACTTAAATAAATCCTGACATGGCTTGTTTTGATATCTGTGTAAACAAAAAATACATGATTAGTAGTTTGCTGCAGTTAATATTCAGTAGTAGACATTGTAAGACGTTGCTTTCAGCTTTTATAAACCATGTTGCTAGTAATTAAATGACAAATCAGTTCCACCTTTTTTTTTTTTTTAATCTGAAATATTCAGCTATCCTGCGACAAGTGTCAAGCCGTTCTTTTTCTTAACATATATACTTTCTTCCAAATATGTTAATTGTAACAAAAAGATCATACTGCTGTTTTCCTCCTCCAGGTTGGGATCTTGTCCAGGGAGACGTAGTCCTGGCGACGATACTCCTTACGTCTTTCTTCTCGATCTAGACGGAGAAGTCTCTCTATGAAAGACAAAGAGATGAACTGCTTAATAAAATATAATGCATTAGATCAACTGAGTGCTTTTCCAGATGCTTCAAGATACTTTAGTGGTGCAGGAGACGTTATACTGCTGCTCTGGGATAAACTGATCTCTCTGACTACTGCCAGTCAGTCACCCAGAACAGTCATAGGCAAGATAGGCGAAAAACACTACAACAGCGAGCACTAGTGCAGGAGTGAGGCACCAGCCTTTGGGTCGATGAGCACAAAACTAAAATCTAAGAGTAAAGTGTGTGAGTGTGATTGTTTTATTGTTCTTACTCTACTACATGAATGGTATGGTATGGTATGGTATGATTTTATTTGTACAGGGACAATGCACAATTGACATTAACCATAAAGGAGAGATGCTTGTGCCAGGTTATAGCAGAGAATGCTAATTTCCACCTGTAGTCCCTGGGCAGGTTGTTGTTACAATTTTAAAAGAAAACAGATCTAAATGTAGGTGGTTTTTTGACCTTAACATTATATTACAGTATATAAAAAATTTACATTTAATTTTTTTTAATTACAAACACATAATTTTAGCCCACTACTAAAACTGTTTCAGACTATAAGCCACATTCACACTTCACTCTACTCAGTCACACTTTACTCACACATTACTTTCATAAATGGGTGCAAACTTGTCTTTTTAAGAGCCATGTTTTGGTCAGTTGTGCAAATGTTTTAAACTCAGTACACTTAATAATCTCTGTTGGCATTGCGTTCCATTGACTCATTGAAACAAAGGAAAAGGCAGATCTAGCAAAAGAGGTCTTATGTTTTGGGAGACTACATTCTCCTCTTGAGGTAGAGCGTGTCGCTCGAGTTATTTTATCCGAGCACAGAGCCACAAATTGTCGTAATGGAGGTGCAGCTATTCCATGAACAATTTTAAAAAGCAAGCAAACATTTGTATAAAATATAAAATTTTCTAAGTTTAAGAATTCATATTTAGCAAGAATAGAGCAATGATGATACTGCCTTGGTTTTTTGGCATGAATTTTTAACGCTTGTTTATAAACTGAATCAAGAGGTTTTAAAGCTGTTTTAGAGCCCTGTGACCAACTTGATGTGCAGTACATAAAATGTGACAAAATCATTGAGTTTAAATATAGATGGGATGCTTCATAAGTAAGAGATCCTCTTATGCATCTAAAATTTGCCAAATGAAATTTTAAATTATTTCTTAATTTTTTGGCATGTTTTGTAAAGGTTAAAGTTTGATCCAGTGTAACTCCTAAATAGGTAAATTCATCAACATTTTTTATTGGCTTACCATGAATACAAATATTAGAGGAGTTTACTCGTTTAGCCCTATTTGTAAAGAACATCGCTACAGTTTTGTCTGTATTTAACGCAAGGCAGTTTCGACACAGCCAATCAGCAATGTTTTGTAGTTGTTTTGTCAGTTCCTTTGCTACATCACTTTCATTTTTGCCATGAATATACAACACTGTATCATCAGCGTACATGATGACATTGGCGGTGCAGACAGTAGGGAGGTCATTAATATAAATACTAAAAAGCAAAGGCCCCAATATGGAGCCTTGCGGCACTCCCATGTTGTTCTCCATCAGTGGGGAAAGGATGTTTTTAATTTTCACACACTGTTGTCTGCCACTGAGGTACGATCTGATCCACTGTATTGTCTGATTAGAGAGATTATAATTTGTCAGCTTGGTCAACAATATATCATGACTGACTGTGTCAAAAGCCTTACGCAAGTCGAGGAAAACCGCTCCTACGACACCACCTTGATCTAGTTTTTGTTTGATTTCTTCAATGAAGTAGCAGCAGGCAGTTTCGGTTGAATGTCCACTTCTAAAGCCAAATTGTAAAGGGTTTAGAAGTGCATTTGATTTTATATGTTCAATAAACTGCTCTGCTACTACTTTTTCATAAATTTTTGATATGGTAGGAAGAATGCAGATAGGGCGGTAATTTGAAACTTCTTGTTTGTCCCCTGATTTATGGATTGGTGTAATTATACCAATTTTTAGTGCTGCTGGAACAACATTGTCCCTTATTGATTGGTTAACTATTTTAGAAATAGCCAACTTTAAGGGGTCCTTGTATGTTTTAGAAATACACTGTCCATCCCATAAAAATCTTTAGCTTTACTTGTATTTAATTTTTCAATCATTCTACCTACCATTCCTTCATTGACTGGTGTCAGACTAAATGCCATTGAATCATTAGTTAAGGAGGAGTTACATATACTCAATTTTGTAAAAGATTGTGTTAGTTTTTGAACGGAGCTAATAAAATATTCATTAAAATTCATGGCAATAACTGCATTTTCTTTTTCGATTCTACCATTTATTCTAAGTTGTATGTCCTCATATGTATTCTTACGTTTACCAAGTAGTTTGTCAACATTTTTCCATAAAAGTTTACTATTCCCTCTTGCTTCCTTTATCAAATTGAGAAAATAATTAGCTTTGACTTTTCTAATCAAAGATGTTACCTTGTTTCTTAAACCTTTGTAGATTAGATGATCAGTTGATAACCCAGATTTAATAAATTTTTTTAACGAAGCATCCCTTTGTTTCATTAAAGTCCAAATTTCACCAGTAAACCATGGCAAGTTCCTTTTATTTTGTTTTCTTTTTTTTGTTTTTGTAAACTTGAGTAAAATATTTTGAAGTGTTAAGGTTAAATCAGTGCATGCTTGTTCGCATGATTTATTTTTAATTATGTCATTCCATTTTGTTATCCTGATTTCATTTTCTACAAGCTGGAGATTCTTTGGAGGAATAAAAGATATAGTATGATTATTTTTGTCTTCCTCTAGCTTAAATCTATCCTTTTTTAATTTTCTTACTGCAAGTATGAGATTATGATCAGATAATCCTGTGATTAGGTTGTAGGTTTTTGCTATTCTTTCAGGTTTATTTGTGAAAATTAAGTCAATTAATGTTTGAGAAGTTTTTGTTATTCGAGTAGGCTTATTTATCATTTGAGTCATTTGGAAGGTTTTTATGATGTCATTTAGCTTTTTCCGACGTGTTTTATCCAACCAGTTTAAGTTTAGGTCCCCCATTAAAATCACTTCTTTCCCTTGTAGCTTTTTAAGAGCTTGATGTAGCTCAGGAAAGAACTCATTGGAGGTATTTGGGGGGCGGTAGAGCCCCAGTAATATGAATGACATTTCAGAGGAGAGCGTGATGGTTACACCTACACATTCCATTGTGTTTTCACCAAGGTCTATCTCTTCACATTGGATATTTTCTTTAACATATATCAGAATCCCTCCCCCCTTTCCAGTTTTTCTATCTCGTCTAAAAACCTTATAACCAGGGACCATAAACACTGACATTGGCGTAGTGGAAGTTAACCAAGTCTCACTCAGACATAAATAATCCAGATTTGAATCAGTCAATAAGTGTTCAATTTGCTCAGTCTTTGATATAATACTTCGAATATTTAAATGTCCCCCGAAGATCCCCTTGGCTTTGTGCTTGGGTTCCATAGCACGCTTGCATGGTTAACAGTTTGGAAAACTGTGAATGAATTCAAGGGAATGAAACACCAGCAGTGGCACAGATCTCTGGACAGTGCCTCTAACTAAACTCACTCAAATAGTGGCAGAATAGTTTCAAAATGGACACTGAATATATGTTTGTTTGTTTGTCATAGAGATAAATACAATACAAAACAATTCAACAGGTACATGCTATAATCATTATTACTATAGACATGTTAATGACTGAACTCAAGTTGGACATCAAACTGAACAAGGTCGTCTGTGCCATAGTTTTGAGAACCACCGTTTTTATGATACTGTTTAATAGTGAACCATACCTACTTGTCAATGGCCGGGCTACAGTGTTTTATAAGTGTGCGATTAGTGTGAAAGATTTGAATCGAAACTTTACTTTTTACATAAACATAAGATATTTCCTTCAGGAGCTCGGCATTTTGTTGCAAATATTTGTCTCCTTTATTTTTTTACAAATAGTTACTATTCACCACACCACCAGGGTTTTTGCTCAAGGCCGAGCATTACAAAGAGTAAATCCGTGCAATACAATGTTAAGTCCTCCTGTATCATCTACATTTGGACTTGCCTTGATCTTCTCTTAAAGCATTTTGAGCTTGACTGCTTGAAGGCTATATGCTCTGAATATTAAATCAGTTTTACTTTGATGTTGGGATCACGATGTTACCTGCTCAGACTAAAAATAGGGGATATAATTAATCACTACCTTTACCTAAGCAGTGATCATCATTAGCCTGTACACATTTGTCTTCTTACCTTATTTATGCTCATGAAAACAGGACATCACTCAGCTGTTAATCTAACTTTTTAAAGCTCACACATAGTGTCTTGCTCAAAGGCACCAGGGCGTGCACCTTGTGTGAAAGTTTATTGCCCACAAAAGTGAACTGCACAGTCAAAGTGTAATTGAAATTGCAATTCAAATGAATGAATAAATGAATGATGAATGAATGGATTCAAGTTGGGGTACCTCCATTGATACTTGTATAATAGTACATTTTGTGTTTTCCACTAAAAGTATGTGATAAATGCAGCACTTTGTGAAATACTGAGACCACGGAGCACTGTCTGAACTAAAAAATGAATATGTTTAGATTCAATCAAGAGCTCAATGCTGTTCTCTGATTGGCTGAGCTTAGATGATTGTCTTCAGTTTTACTTGTTGTTTGTAAAAAAAAACGTTTATTCAGCATAATTGCAAGCAAAACTAATACTTGTCGATATTAACCATGTGTCGAAGGATTTATGTGAGGAAGTCGTCAGATTTAACATCATGTTTGAATTGTAAAAACTAGCTACTTCACCTTTAATGAAATGCAATAAAATGTAGCAATAAATACAACATTTTTAAAAATCTCACTGCATCTCCAGTGTAGCCCTTTTTTCTGCTTTTTTATGTTAAATGTTAATGTTTTTTACAATGTGAATATGCACTGCCTACTTTCATTTCTCAGTTTGTGAAAGTTAAGGGACTAATTGTATTGCGCATGCTCAGAAAGTCGCATCTCTCTGATTTGCAAAACTGACAACTGTCAATGAGCAGGTGTATGCGGAGGAGGAAAAAGACAATGAGAAGCAACTATTGTTCTGTTCCATTGTGCTCAAGCTACATTTGGACTGTTTAATGATCCAATAGTCCCTCGTGCATGCTCCCAAAGCACGTGGTGCCTCTAACTTACAATGCAGCCTACAAATACACCTGCTATTCAAGATTAAAGACACTCATTGCACTCTTTTAACATAACCTAAAGCTAATGCAGCAAGCAACTTCAAGTTAATAAGCCGTTTATCTGACTGTTTGCCTGGCAGGCTAAATCAAAGAGCTATTGTTGTCCCATCCTCACACAGGTGGAAGGATTAGTTTGGTTATCTAACCCTGGAGCCTGCTGGAATAATTAGGGATAAGGGATGGACAGGAGGCGTTTTCAATAACAGAAGCAGCTAATAACAATGCAAAAAGAAACGTGGAGATGCCGACTGTTGATACGAATATCAAACATAGCCTACATGGTCAAACAGCGCGCAACATCAGACCCATAACAACATCTGTACAGCTGTCGTGAAGGATGCACAATAAGTTCTCAGTAATAAGAAGAGACGAAGACGCGCTGTCAATCTCCTGCTATGGTGGAAAATCATGCTGTCTGCCATAGAGATGATGATGATGGCTTGATTCAACCCAAAAGAAGAAGCCTTACCTTTCTCATTCTTCCAGTCCTTTTTCTTTTTGCTCATGCTTCCGGAATGGTTGGACTTTGAATGGTTGTTTTTTGAGTGTGACAACCCCAGGCTCACAGTAAATAGTGATCCGGAGGGAAAGTGAAAACCAAAGTGAAACAGCCTCTCTGGACGGTTGTCTCACCTGTGAAACTGTCAAATTTCTGTGGACCCAGCGCGCTCAACCTAGCGTGATTGCGCCGTAAATTATGTGTACGGATTCCAGGCGCGTGATTGGCTGAGGAGAACAAGGAAGTGGGTGCGTGATTCGACGACGCTCGTTGTCAATCATGAGGACTGGTCAAGTGGGGGGAGTTGTGCGCAGCGGTTCATCCTCCTCCGCCAGGGCAATGCTAAGTAAATGCCAAGTAAATAAAAAAAAAAAAGATAAATGAAATGAAAGGAAAAAAATAAAAATAATAAAAATAAAAAAAAATAAAAATAAAAATAATAATAAAAAAAAAAAAAAATAAGAATATGAATATGAAAAGACCAATTGTTTTACAGGCTTTGAGCAGCATTGAATGGAACTTTTGGTCTTTTTTTAATATATTAGCAATTCAGGAAAACGCCAATGACAGGACATATAAGGTTAATAAACTTAGTCTGAACATTTTAATTGACCAATTATTATACTGTAAATATTAATATTGTGTCTAGACACAAGCCTTTATATTTCAATAATACAAAAATTATTTATTTATTTATTTATTTATTTATTTATTTATTTATTTATTTAAAGTAGCATATATATTCAAAGAAAATCCAAACTATAACTTGTAGACATGTATTCATAACAACCTGCTATTGTTCACTGGCTTATGCTGTATGGATAGAGGAGATCAGTACTAAGTCAGGCTGTCATATGGGCCAGACTGGTTCCAGAGACCACCGTCTGTCATCTGTTGTGCTGCACTGCTCTGGTCCAGACCCATCTGCTCCCAAAATCTCTGATTTTAACCCACAAGAGACCATGTCTCATCCAAACTGGACTTCAATCCGTCTTGTTTTGAATTGCAGCCAAATGTTTCCTTGTTTGAAAATTCGAATTGCTTTGAGATGCTAGAAGTAATGGAGGTAGGCTAAGTTTGAATTGTGCAATGCACCTGAGATAAACAAGTGATTTATAATTTCATATTCATAGTCATGATAAATATTTGGTTGGGATGGGGGGTAATTAACTGCTCATGACAAAGTTTTATTTTGTTATTGTTATTTTTTTTCACCTCGTAAAACATTGTATTTATAAAATATACCTAGAATTACAATTCAGTCCCTTTATTAAGCTTATTATGTCTCAAAAATAACATTTGAGTGAAACATGAGTGAAAGTGTATCAAAGTTAAACACTGCTGCATGTCTCCAAAGATACCACTAGAGGTCGGTCTTGCAGCATATTTTAGAACCAACTATCCACAGGACAGAGTGCACACAATATAGAAAAGCATGCTTTGTGTATTATAATTTGCCAAGATTATTCATGAAAACTATATTACATTATTTGACTATTCACCCCCTTTTTGCCTTTAAACCCACTACAATCTCAATGGTCCGAGGCAGACTGAGAAACAAAAGGGGCCTTGCCCATCTTTGAGTTTAAAAAGTATTGGAACACACAGGCCCTCGTGTATAGTGGCGGGTCAAAATAGGAGTCATGTCCCTATTTTGGTGTATTTTAGAGTGTATTTGTGGACCGTAATCAAATCAAATCAATTTATTTTTATATTGTCCAAAATCACAACAGTCGTTAACAAGTATTGTAGCATAACCTGAACCAATACAGTAGCATAACACCCACAGAATATAGTTATTTTAATGATCACTTGAGACTGCATAAAGTGTTTTCTGTTGTACAAAAGATGCAATAGGCTAAAACAGGACTAAAACACTAGCTGCAGTGAGGCAAAGTAAAACTTTACTCAAGGTAAAAAATGTGAAAATGGTTGCAGTAAACATTAGTGTCGTTTTAAACCACAGTGTGTTACCACCTAATGACATTATGATGTGTAACAGGCTGTTTTCAGCTTAAGAGAACCCAACAAAAACTATGAGAGTCCTGTAATCCCTATTCCCTGGGCACAACTCATCTCAGATCAAGACAACTGTTTAAACAAGCCTCTAATAATGATCAGTGGTTGACAGGATTCTTGAGATTTAAATGCACTCTCTGTTCTATAAGAAAAATTGACCACTGCATTTGACCAATTCTTAGAGGCAAACGGCCAGGAGGAGAAAACATGCTTCTTAGCTGGAAAAAGAAAACCAAAGCGCAAAGCAGAAACTCACTCAGACACTGAGAAACGCTGCACAGACAGGCCCAATACTGTTAGAGTTGAAACCAGGACTTACAGCACCTTACATTTCTCCAACATTCACTGAAAAGGTAATGACATGTGAAAACTTTAATGTATACATTCAGGCCTGCATTAAACCTCTAACCTGTTTATTCATTTATTTATTTATTTTCAGTAGGCCTAGTTGTTTAGGTAGATGACAAACATCAGACTCAACCTCTAGTGTCAATGTTGAGTTTTCTTTGGATCTGATCGGTGACATTGAATGATGGATCATGTTTTTGCTCAACTTAAATAAGCTACCATTTTATTGGGAATACTGTGTCATGTATTGTGAATGATTCTGATCTATGATCAACATTAAGGTTCAAACTTGGCTACTTTGTTTCTGATTTAGTTCCTCGGGCGATTACAGAGGAGGATCTATTTGTGTGCTGTGTAGGCTATAGTCATGGTTACAGCACCAAGTTCAAGCCAAAGTCTGAACCCAACGGGCTGCACCTACAAGTCATGAGTCAGAAATGTTGTTGTGTTAATTTGTATGTTTTTGTATTCCACTTCAAACTCATAGCAACATAATAGCAGCTTCCACTTATCTGCAGCGAAATGCACACATTGATCCAAAAGCCTGCAGGCATATAAACAGCTTCAGCATTTTATACTTTTAAAATTTCCCTTTCAACTAAATAACTAGATTATCATGGTGAGTCATTTTATATTCTGTTAGGTCACACATTGTTTAGATCATACAACTGGTTGTAAGAAATATTAGAAAAGGGAAAAATCAGTGAAGACAGAACAGATTTTAGGCATTTGATGTAGCCTACTGTACAACCATGAAATTGCCAACAAAAGCAGAGAACTGAAGGAAACATTTTTAGTGCAGTATGTAGCAGTTAATTAAACAACAGTTTGCTTGGCCAAAAATGTTTCGACTCATTATGTATACTGTATACATTGAGCTATTCATGTATGTTTCATCAGTGAGTTTTCCAGTACAACAGGTCTTTGATCCCACTCTGCCCACCCTGAATACAAAAACAGAGAGTGACCTGGTGGTTTCTGTGGGTTCATGGTGGTAACCTTTTAAATCAGCCCTCTTCTGCCCGTATCATTGTTGTGTCGTCTATATTTGGCTCATCTGTTGAACAGATGTGAACTAGCTGTTTTGATTAAACAGAGAAAACTGTACAGGCATTTGCTGAAAGTCTTGTACAATAGTTTGTTGATGTCAGTTGCAGCACACACCAGGTTTTGTTAGTATTTTGCCCTACCATTTGCTCTATAGACTATAAGTCAGACCATACAGGAGCCATCTGTTCAATCTAAAATGATCAAAATTAGTATAAAGTCTTTTGTAAAATCTCTGTAGCTTGTAGCTTTGGTATGTCAGCAGTTCAACATGTGTATTTAAGCTAAATGTCTCAATTAAACTTTCATTCATCCAGCATGTCTCCTGGTACCAGAAATGTCTGTGCTAGCCTCTCCCTCAGAAATGTATGTATTTAAATGGTTTATTTACATTACATTTTACAGCACATTTACACAGACAGATGTCTTCCAAAGTGCTTCACACAGTACCCACTCCTCAGTGATGGTAGGCAGCCCTGGGGCAGCTGCAGAAGCGATTTAAACAGAAAGAACATTTTAATAATAGAATTGAGAACATAATTGACAGTCGGTAAAATTGTGTACTGTAATTAATAAATAATTAGAAATTAGCTGGTCACGGTAAAACAAGCATCTCCGCAATTGTGCTTAAAATTGTCCAAAACTTCACATAGGTCTATTTGAGCATTATTTTAGATTCATAAATTATGTTTAAAGTAAGATGACACAGTAGGCTTTAGTAAATGATGTGTAATATTGTTGTAACATATCAAATACATTCAGCAGAAGGCTTAAAATTGTTTGAAACAGCAGTGCACTGTTTACTCACGTCTGTACCACGTGGACCTCCTCAGCGCACTTCCTTAGCAACGTATATCTGAACCAGGAAGTACTTCCAAATCCACTGCTATGTGGCTGTGCCTTCAAAATTGCACAGAGAAATGACAGTATAGCTCATCTTTGTCATATTTAGTGCTTCTGAGGAAGTGATAGAGATTAGACCCGAACCGGAATGAAGCTGCGAATGCCTTTTCACTGCTGTGGGTCGATCGCTGTAAGTTGTCGCTGTTTTTTGCTGTGCTTCCGAGCTTCGTGCTAACAAGCTAGCCTGCTGACAGCTAGCCTGACATGTAACAATGAGCATCTGATAAGTTTTACTAACGTAAAACACAATGGCTCATATTCACTAATTAAAAAGTGTAATCTCGAAGTTCTGAAAGATGTTGTGCAAGTTTCATATGCATTGTATTTATGTGTATGGCTCAGCTCAAGTAACAAGCTAACGTAAGTTAGTTAGTAGTTAGGTCAGTAAATCACAGAAGAACTAGTTTATTGACAGCGTTCAAAAGATTGACAAATACCTCTAATTTCAATGCATGTTTATATTTATCAAACCATTTATTTTTGCAGGTTGATCTCTTCCCTGGCATTGGAGGATGGGCCATGATAGGTTTTTCCAGTAATGTGGGGTTATGGCAAGTCTAACAAACTCTGAAGAACAGCAGGCATCTTTTGTTTTGTCCAATTCATGGCTACAAAACGAGGAATCAAACAAGAAGTGGAAAGGTTTGGTGGATTGTTTTGGTTCATGCAGGTGAGTGAGACTGACGTACTAAGTATTTTCAGTTTTATTTTAACATTAACTGTATTTGACACCTAAAAAGGTGTTTTTGAGAACATTTCCCTTTACTTTAGGAGCAGGATATCATCAGAATCCAAGCCAAGGAGTACAAGCATGTGTGCAAAGAGCTTGTCAGCGGGTGAGCCTTTCACTCTACTTATGCATAACCACTTAAGCAATGGGAGTTATGCCATTGTAATCATACATTGAGTAAAAATAAACACACAGTGTTCCTGTCTTTCAGGCTGTTGACCAGCTCAAATCAGGTGCCTTGGCTGTGGAAGCTGTCGCTGCAGCCTTGGTTGAACTTGAGGTTGTTGTTTTTTTTGTTGTTGTTGTTTTTTTTCTTTCTGCATAAACTATTTAGGTCAACTTATAAATTATAGTGACACTCTCAGCAGCATCTGTTGCATGGATTTGTTTGCTAACTTTGGGTAACACCCTGTCAGTTGTTTATTGCATTGTTTTACTGTTGTATGTTTAAATGAATGATGTCAGTTTAAATCTCCTCAGGGTAAGGTTTGGTTCTGGTGAATACTCAAGCATAAAAACAATCACCATATTAAATGAAACTTTGTTGAATTACAGAATTTTTAACACAAGTGGAATTTTAAGTATGACAAAATTTTGATTTTATTTTTATAGGACTCTCCCTTTACAAACGCTGGCATGGGCTCCAACCTGAACCTATCAGGTGAAATAGAATGTGATGCTAGTATCATGGACGGGAAGTCGCTGCATTATGGTGCTGTGGGTGCAATTAGTGGTAAGTTTAATGTTCAAGTAGCATTAGAAATGGACAAGCACAATTTGAGTTGAGATATAGCCTTTGTATAGCTGTCATTACATTATTGTGATTTATGAGGTGTTTTTGCAACCTAATATGCTGCTTCAAAATGTTTAATTATTTCATATAAAGACCACCTTAATCATGTCTCTAATTTGAATGTTTCTTTTGTTTCCTTTGGACTTTTAAGGTACTATAATCAGTAATAATCACTAAGTTTTGCATTAGGTATTAAGAACCCAATCTTGGTTGCCAACCGCCTATTAACCGAGGCTCAGAAGGGGAAGCTCTCGGCTGGAAGAATACCTCCCTGGTAATTATGACTGTTTTGACTTCATGACTGTTCCGTATGGCAACAGAGAAAATGGGTTTTAATGAACTGTGTTAGTTTTTTAGTGGGACAAGGAGCACAAGACTGGGCTGTTTGCCACGGAATACCACCTTGTCCCTCAGAGAAAATGACCACCAGTGAGTAGATATTATTTTCATGCACACACACTACTTAATATGCACACAGTATCCAAATGAGTGATTGATGTAAATGGTAATAAAGCATAAGAAAAGTGACTCAATTTTGAATAGGTTACACAAGTGCCACATCAGACAGGAAGAAGAATGAAACATTACATTGTTTTAATAATAACATAATATAAAACAGAAACAACAGGTTCACGGAGACAGTGAACATGTTTCATTTTTTTTTATGTAAAGAGAATGTGGGAAAAAAAATAATAAATCATTTGATTTGATGTTTATGCTGTCCATGTAATAGCCTTATCTGAAATGTAATTATTTGTATTTTCAGAAGCCCACTTTAATTTAAGGTAATTTATCTTGTTACATGCAGAATTCAGTTTATCTGCCTACAAGAGGAACAAAAGAAAGATGGAGCTGGCAGAGAAAATGGACATGGGACATAATCAGGCCAAGAGAAGACGACAATCAAGCGGAAATGTGAGTTTGGAATTATTCAAATCGTGCAAATTACAGTGTCCTGGTTAAAAGGCTTTCTGACAGGCTACAAGTAAGACATCAGGATATGTTCTGCCAGTTATGATGTCACATTCTTCAAATGTCATTAAGGGAAAAAGCTATTGCAGGTTCCTTAGATAGTTTCCAAGAAATGATTCAAGCGTTGACAAGGTTGGTGTTAGGTTTCAGTGCCCATAGCAGCACATATGTGAAGGCCGCAACGCTGACTTAGGAGCAGCTGAAAGCAAGCGCAATTTGTTCTCAGCTGAAAAGACCCAGTGAGCTACTATTTGAGTTGACTAAAACAATTTATTAATATGACAAGTGTAGAAGTTTTGTTAAGGCTGCTAGAAAACTGCTTTCACAGATTATTTTTGAACTGTAAGAGAGTCTAAATCAAAACTAGGAAGGAATATCTACTGTATTATATGCTAAAAATACATTGAACTTATGGTATTATTGTATTCATGTATAACAATATAAATCCTTGCCACTCTCGCTTTGTATTAACAGCAGATGACTATTATATTCTGCATAGTTTGGTCACAACCTCCTTCAGTTTCCCTCAAAGTTTAATCTTCTCTGACCATTTTTGCATTCACTAAAGAACTTCTTAATACGTGCTGGTTTAACTAAAGCTTAAGTGCAAGTCTGTTTCCAATATAAATACAAATAGAGCTTGTTCTGCCCCTGTTTTGTGCCAAGCAATAAAATCTGTTCATTCCTGTGGAGTAATACAGACACCTGTCTCCTAGTTTACTAATGTTACGGACACTTGGAAAGACTCTTAAGCTTTAGTCTTTAATGTAGATATTCTCTCCACAATTGGGACGTTGATAAGAAATGACAAGAGGTTATTGGCACAGTTTGAAAGGCTGGCTGTGTTTCTTCTTGGCTTCAAACGCTGGAGACAAATCTGATTTGGGGAGAAAGAAACAAATGAAAGAGACTGTTGCTGTTTTTGCTCTGCCTTATTAGTCTAGGTTCATTGATGCGCTCTGGATTTCGTAAGAGTGCGGCTCTGATCATGTATCACCATGACATGTTGCACATTTACCCTGAAGAAGTCTTTTCTTTGGCAGCTCGAGTCGTGAAGGCTGAAATGGTGGCTCCAAAATAAACTGAAATTAGTGAGAGAAACCAAATTATTCTAAATGAATATAATAATGTAATGGAATATTTGTCAAGCTTTTTGATTTATGACTTTGCACTTTGTGTTAGCCAAGTTAATATTGCTAATCAAATCCCACCAAAAATCAAGGCATTGTTGATAAATAGTTTTCTTTATTGCTACAGGCTATTATTTCCTCTAAATAGGGCTTTGTTTTGTTGGTCCAGTTGGTTTGCTTATTTCCATTTATAAATGCCACAATATAAAGTTAAGCATATTGATTTTGTCAGAACCAATTGAACAGTTGAACAGATGTATGATTACATACACCAAACAACTGAAACGCAGATTTTCTTTAATTTCTTTGAGGCTTGTACATTGCAACTCCTTCACTTTATCACCATATCTCTCTCAGATAAAGTCAATGTAACATAAACTGCCAGATAAATAGACTTTACATTTAGGTGGTATGAACCTATAATGGTTTATTTTATTTTACATTTAATATTATTACAATATTCCTATGGACAGGAAAACGGATCCGGGTGCCTTGACACAGTTGGAGCTGTAGTGGTTGATCTTGAAGGAAATGTTGCTGCAGCCGTGTCCAGTGGAGGTCTGGCCATGAAGCATCCCGGCAGAGTCGGACAGGTAGTCGAGGATTTTTTACATACAGTATTTATATTTCTTGATTCATTAATTCATATTCATGATGGTGCTGCTTTCTAATGTTTATTTGACACATTTTATCTTTCCCACCTCAGGCAGCTCATTATGGATGTGGATGCTGGGCTGAAAATGCAAACGACATGATTTCTTACTCAACAGCAGTGAGCACTTCAGGTAAATACATTTTTTTTATGGTTTGCAATCAGCTCAAGACTGACATGCGTACATACGTATCTGCCAAGTAAATACAATCACTGCATGAAAGCAAATGTCTAGGTTTCAGAGATTATTTGCTTGATTGGGTTGTTTTGCAATATCGCATTAACTTTATCAATTTTGTAGTTATCGAATACAATTATCTAGCAGTTTGTTGCATTGTTTCTCGACTCTTTTGTGTACTTTTATTTGACATGGTTTTAGCCAATGTATACTTATGGAAGTTAGTCATCATGGAAAATGGGTTTCTATGGTAACAACTGTTTTTTTTTCAAAGTTCTATCCCAAACTCTATAAAGTTTACTATAAACACGGGCTCTTCTTCCAGTGTCCAGTGTTTATGCTTGGCTTTAGCTCTGGCGATGACAAGTTTCAGAAAACACATATTTAATGCGTATTATTTTGCGTCAGTGAGCGGAGCTTCAAAAAGCCCGATAATACTTTCCGATGACCTCCGAGCGCTCCTGTCGAGTGATTCTCTTCTGTCATTTCCTCGGCTGATTGAGTCATCAGATGCTGCTCTTTGTTGCTCAGCTGCGTGCCAGGTGCCGTGCAATGCTCCTTGGATTAGCAACATAGTCAGACACACTTGATATGGATACTGAGGAGTGAATCAGAGGAACCCCAGTGCTGCACAGGTTGAGGTAGATATCTCAACTGTATCTTGTAATATTTAAAGCTCAGGTACCTAATTATTACGCTGCAAACCAGAAATAAGTATTTGAATTTGTCCAACTACTTTGAAACTCTTACAAATACTCCAGTACAACATATGCATTAACTTTTGGTCGCAATAACAGCTTAAGAACATATTTTTTCAGACAATCAATGTGAAACTGGAGTGGATCACCCAAAGCACAGCACTGCTTTTGACTCCTGAACTAAATTCTTTATTAATGAATTACGAGATACTTTTTAGCAGAAAAGACAAACTTTACAAATTCACAACCAAAAAAGTCAGGTCAGCTTTACAAAGATTTGTAGGATTGTTGTGAAAAGGCCATGGATTTTTTTTATTTCTGAACTTTTTGATTGATAAAATAGTTTATATCGACTTTTGAGACACTTGCATATTTAGATGTTCCTTTAACTTTTATCTCACTTTTATTCAGGAATTGGATGAAAAACAAACAAACAAATGTTTATGCTTTTTTTTTTTGCTCACATAAAAATAAGACAAAATCGTATTGAAAGCTTTTCCATCGTGTATTGTTTTCTTATGCAAAATGACATAATTCCATTTTAGATTTGTGTAATTATTATATGTAATTATTTATTTTTGAGTAAGACAAGAGTTTATAAAACATTTCTGTTAAAAATTAAGTTGGCTCAAAAAATTGCTCAAATATCAATAAATCCTTCAGTAGTATTTGTTAAAATCTTGTAAAGTGTAAGTCTATATGAAGTTTATGTGCATAGGTGCTACTTTTAAAGTACAAGTGACAAGTTTTTACAATTTTCTAATTTGAGCTTAAGTTGGCAATTTAATACCTATTGTAAATATAAATGATAGTTTTACTTTAAACGAGAACATGTTTGTAAAGAAAAGTTTGAAAATAACAGGAAGTAGAGCAGAGTTCTAAACCCATGACATCACATTAGGGAGACGAGAACATTTCACTTTCATTTTCTCAGCAGAAACACGTTTGTATGACCTTGTCAAAATGAATTTAACAAAGTGAGTGTGTTCTAGTGTATTTTTAATGTCTCAAGTTTAAAAGTCTGTTGCATTAGAAAGTCTGAACCCAATTTATGACATGGTCGCTACGAACAAAACATTATTTTTATTCCTAAAAATGGCCAAAATAAGAAAAATTTTTTTAATGTTTTTGTTAAATCTTAAATCTAATTATCTGAACTTTAGTGAAATGAGTAGTTCAACCTGTCAGTGGCACTATAAGGGTTAATTTTTATGTCTCATGTTTATTTTGACACAGCGGTTTTACTTTTTATGTATTAGTAAAGCTGAATAGGTGAAACGTTACAGTATCAAATGAAAGTCTTTGTTGAAAAGACAGTACAAAAAATAAAATAAATGTTTTAAATGTTCTAACATCACCCAGCTACAGTTTCATCACATAGGCTCTTTAGAGACTGGAGATGATTTGTAATTGCCTTTTTGAGTACAGTATTTGAATAATTCTTTACATTCGTTTTTTCCTTTATGTGAGACATTTTATGCTCAGTAGACACTGCGTACAGTAACAGTTTTTTTGGCACTGCTGTTAAGTCCATACAGTGGGTGGCAGTTCAAACTGCCATCTTAACTACAGCCTTGCAGTTTGGTCTCTCGTGGGTGTGATCAAAAACCCTGCGGAAAACCGGGAAGTGCAAAAGGCCAGAGTGCCCACCTACTCACTCCAGCCAGTTTTCATTTAATACTGTTGGAGATTATTGGGTTTTTGTGCTGCATTGTGTGGTCTGGTCAATACAGAAACGTACAGTGTCTATAGAAAATACAACTATAAGAACTATTCATTACAAGAAAGTGAATTTGACATAATACCTCACCTTTAGTCCCCCCCCTTTTGACAATCAAGAGTATCACCAAGGCACTGTCTGCTCAGCCTCTTAATGCAAGCAGACACAGACTTCAACAAAGCCAGCTTATTTTCAGAGACAGCCTTTGCTAAAATTAAAGACGCAGGAAAAAAAAAAAAGATTGTGATTTAAGACAGATCTGTATGGCATTGAAAGGCTATATTATATCTGGCTCCACTCGAGGATGTGAAGACATTTGTGTGGAACATCGCTTCTGGGCAATATTTAAAGGCTTTTGAAGTGGATGTGTAGTCTAATGCATCACAGTGCAGATGGGCTGATTCAGTTCGACATTCTGGGGTCATAATGTGTATCAAGAGCGTTTTTAACCCGGCGTTTATGTGATCACAAGTAATCAGTGTAATGTTAGTACTTGATAGCTTTATAGTAAATGGTTTTTAGATGTAAGCAAAGATCTGACTTGCACTGATGGATTTACTGCAGCCATTACAATTATAGCTGTGTCTATTAAAAGCTTAAATATTTTTTTTTTCTAATAGCAAGTTTGAGAAAGCTTATACTGAATTTCAATTGGTTCATAATAGTGATATATGTTCTCTTTTGTTATAATCTAATATATAGCACAATATTTTAAGAATTCTGAATTTCAAGCTTCTGTGTACAACTGTCTACATGCACAACACTTTTTAAATGTTCACTAAATGTTTGCATATCAGTGCAGTATTGTTATTTTCTTTGCATTATTGTTTGAGCAATATAGTATCTTTGTGTTTTATACAGATCTCATGATATTGCTGATGTAAGTGTCCTCAAAGTGATGTATAAAGCTAAGTGCAAAGCATTACCTGTTAACATTCAAGGATTCTTTAAAAAAAGAATAAATCACTATAATTTAAAAGGAATCGACATCGCTAATAAACCCAGATTTAGATCAAAGGTGATGGAACGAAGCATTGCTGTAAAAGGAGTTCAATTATGGAATAGTTTTGACAATCGAGTCAAAGAATCAGGAACATTATTGACATTTAAGAAACACATAAAAGCTGACTTTCTAAGGTATAAAACAGATTTATACATTTTTGTGGTTAAAGTGGATTTGTTTGCTGTGAATTGTTTTATGTTAGGATTATGTAAATACAGTTGTATTGCTTAATAGGAAACTTTTGTAAATTGAAAATGGGGAAGATATTATAAGATTACTCTTCTTTCTCCTCCTTTTCATTCATTTTTAGTTTTTCGACTTGATACATACTATATCTCCTTGTATGTAATGAATGAAACGAAATGAAACAAAATAAAGAGTGGTTTCTAGAGCTAGGCAAATAAATTGGAAACAAGATTTTTATTACATGTAGTAGGGCTGTGTTGGATCAAAAAGTTCTTTAAAAAAATGAGAGATTGTTATAGGTAGATTAAACAAATCTATATCGACAATGATACGTATTGGTATTAGAACAAGATAGATGGATGGATAAATAGATGGATCATTGTTTTATTAAAATGTATACAGTATTTATCTTTTTCCCTAAGAAAATAGTGTCATAATCTCTAAACCGTAGTTGCCTAATTTCTAGATAATTTAACGTGTTTTTTTTATAAGCTGGAACAATGAAATAAACAGTATAGAATCAGTATTAAGAATACCAAATGTAACAAAACAAGATACTCATTATTAGAAACATGTCTCGGTTGAGGTAGAAAATAATCAGTTGAAACATAATAAAATTATTTGCAACTGGCATAAGACCACATACCAAACATGTTCTTTGTGCTATAATTTTATGTTTTGAGCCTTTTCCTTTTAGAAATTTGAATTTGATTTAAAATTGCAATCAATCATAGAAAATGTCAGTGTAATTATAGTAGTAGTAAATATGCTCAGCACACTTTTCATTTGCTTCCATATTTTCGAGTTCAAAGTCAGTGTCAATATTATTTGTCATTCCTTCACCCCGGGAGATGTGGCGTGGATGTTTAGCCTGCACATTTTTTCACCATATAATGTCCTCCTATATTGTGGCTGTGCCTTTGATGTACCCCTCACAACGGGACGGAGCGCATAATGTGTGTTCCAGTGCGACACCTGTTTTTAATTTCCTGACATGAAAGGCATTCCCATCAAACGCTACAGAACAACAATCATTTTTATTCTGACACACAGAGCACTGTATGCTCCTCACCCTCTTGTGTCAGCCTCTTTTCCGCCTCAGCCCTTTAACTACGGACACCCTTTCATTGGGACTGTTTATTAGTAATGCAGAGCTCATGTGGAGCGATTGGTTCGTGCTCACGTCCGGTTTATGCTTTGCTGTGGTGAGGGACAGAGCGGCGCACAAATGTCACAGTTGTCTCTGCCTAGCTGTCAGCGAGGGCTAAATTATGTCTATTTGAAATTTCTTTGACTAAAATAGTGACACTAATGAGTTTGGTGTTTTTGCATCTTTTACATTTTTCATTTTGTGAAGGACAGTTAATGTTTGAACTGTTGAGTTTAATTTTGCATTATAAGACCCAATAGAGAATGAACATAATCTTTTGTTGACTTGGAGATGTGACAATTCTCATACTTCAAGTTTTATTGCAATCTGTTTGACCCATTATGCACCTTGATTTGTTCACCAATTAAAGGCTCTATCATGTTTTTTCCCAACTCTTTAGTAATAAACTAGAACATGTGTAGATCAGCAATTTATATTTTGTTCACGGTAAAATCCAAAAGTGATCGAAAACGGCTTAAAAATAGAAACAGCTCCAGTGACTTCCTGTTTAAAACTGCAGACGTACTAAGCCCCGCCTCTTCACTTTAACATGTAACTGTAACAAGCAACAGGTTTTAAATTACTAATTTTTATTGTTGGGAAGTGACTCTGGGACAGTTTTGAACCACACATGCTTTGCTTTGAGTGTGAATGTTGGAATTTTAACAAGTAAATACAGACAAGTGGGCGGAGTGAAGAACAGGAAGTGTTTGAACACTAGAGCAAGAGCTGTAGAAGAATACAAGATTACTCACACATACATAATGAATTTATACAACTTTGATTAAACTTATGATGAGAGAATGTAGTTATAACAAGGTTCAAATCATTGAATCATTGATTTTACATGATAGACCCTCTTGAAGAAAATTATAGTAAAAAATTATCTATGAGTAGGTGGTTATGACGACAAAAGCTGTTATTTTAAAAATGCACATAATTTATACTGTATGCTGTAGCCATACTGTATGGCTGTAGATTCAAGTAATGCACAAAAACCTGAATAGATCGATCAAACTCTCCATAAAAGGTCAGAAGTTACGCTCGTGTTTGAAAGATGATCATCTGTTTCCCTTATGAGGTATTTTGCACAGTTTTAAATCCAGACAATACTGTGTATTCTAATTTTACATACCTCCAAAAACAACAATTATGTTATTATCTATAATTGGATAATAACATTCTCCCACACATCTGTTGTGATCTGATTCCTTTCACAGTATCCTATTTTGGTGAACACAACTCTATTAAGCTCTACATGACTGTTCACTGCTTGGTTGCAGAAGTAATTAATTATGTTTTCCCGTAAGGATTTTGCAATAATTATATATTAGATTGTTTTGGCTCTGGGCTATAGTTAGTAAAATTTATAATATCTACAATTTAATTAAGCTTACGTTTGTGAAGCTTTATAAACTACAAAGTTATCAAAACATTTTATAGAATGTTAGGTTTTTCAGTTTTTAAACATTGAAGGACATTTGTTTTTCCAATATTTGAATATGTAAAAAAAAAAGTTGAACTTGGAACCACAACAAACTTCAAAGTAGGTAGTCACTGTCTGTTAAAAGGTTCTGTGTGAGTGACAGGTGGTTTTAACCAATCAGGGTGAAGTCTGAACACTTTAAAGAAGCAGCAGCAGATAGCCTTAGTTAAAACAATAACAAAATAGAAAATGTGGCTGTAAAATAATGTTGTTTGAATGTTTTTAGCATCATTCTCACCTTTGCTTTGACTATTTGACTTTGACTGTTTTTTTCTAGTTTGCTCCTGTGTTGAGTGACAAAGCAGCCGACAAAATTTCAAGTCTTTCCTCCTCCAATTGTCAGCTATCACATACGCCGCCACACTAAAGCCCTTTTTACACGCACTTTTATTGAATTACTGCCCTCTCTGCTGCTGGTGTGACCGAGCGCCAATGACTTCCAATTCCCAAAGTGCTTTATGGTAAACAAAGTACAAAAGCCAAAGTACCTGGCCAAAAGCTCTGTTCTCGTTTAACAAGAACGTGAAATTACTGCAGGCATCTGGTCTCCACGGTAACTGACTTGCATTTGAGTTTTGTTGTAGTTACCTGACATTTTATGGGCCCTTCATTCGTGTTTACAGAAACAACACGGCCATTTTCTGGTGTCTTTATGGGCTTACAGAGAAGCCAGGGCCAGATGTGTTTGTGATCACTCCTGGAATTGTCAGCTCGTGCAAAACACCCCATGCCGCCTCACATTTTATATCCACATTCTTCATGCATACAGAGCGGATTTTTCATGCAAACACAATGGGATAGAAATGTGGTTTCAAACTGGGGTTCCACTATTTACATGCAGTCTATTTACTTTTTAGGCCAAAGTGTCACTTTTAGCTGTCTAATAAATCATTCAATCGCTATACATATTTGTTGTTCACATAATCAAATTTTAACCTTGAATGTTACGCTAATTAATATTTATTCTCTATATACACTAATTTTTAACATTATGATCTTATCTAAACCTCTCTTGCACCTGTCATTGATTTTTGTGAATGCATGTGCAGTGGACATTTGATTTTTTGTTAGGTTAAAAGTGAGATAGTTGATCTTTATATATACAAAATTTAAGCACTCTCTTAAATCCTTTGACACATGGTTAATATCGACATCTATTCATTTGGTTGCAGTTATGGTTTGAAAAACGCCTTTTACAAACAGCAAAATGAAACTGGAGAGGACCACTCAAGCACAGCCAATCAGAGCGCTGCATTCAGCTCACGATGAGAACTAAAATTCTTTATTATTAATTTCAGACAGTACTCAGTGGTCTCATTTTTTCACATAATGCTGCATTTATCATCTACTTTTTAGTGGAAAACGCAAAAGTTACTAATTTATAACAAAAAAGTTAGTTACCCCATCTTTAAGCTACACTTTATTGTCCTGAAAAAGAAATTTTTAGTTACATTCGACCCACCTTTCAATGCCTCTGGGCCTTCCAGAAGCACTAAGCGCCACAGTGACCCTTCTCCAGAATTTCTTACTAAGCTCATCAGAACTACCGTAGCTGGAGGACTTTACCGATGGTGCATGTTTTGTTTCACATTCATGCAAACACTTCCTTTTCTTCAAGGACTAAAGCTTTGCAGAGGTAAAAGTTTAGAGAGGTTCCTGTTTCAAATTCCCACACCAGCTGGAAATCTGGGCACAGAAGACAGGAACACAGTTTGTGCTGTAACAATTACCCTTGAGCAAGGCAGTTGTGCTGAGCCCTGCCTTCAAAACTAAAGTCCGGAAAAAAGTGTGTTACACATTTACTATAAATATATACGTAGCTTTTGTAGGACTTTCCATGATCTGATTTTATAATAAGATAATGACTGCATCAAAGGATCACCAATAACCATGTGCCCACAACGACCTTTCTGATTCATGCCATATTATTCTAATATTTGCACAACATATTTCTGTTCAAATGAAATCTGGATTCTGTTGGAATGTTTGGACTTTGCCAGACAGTAATCTGGATCCATATCAGAAAGATTAGTTGCTTTCCTTATTTGTGGATTTGGCATCTTCTTTAAGGCTTGATTTAAACTCAGATTTCTAGATGTTGATTGTACTGTATGTACAATTGTTAATAGTTTTTTCAAACACTGCACCTTTCCCTTTCTTCAGGTAAGCGCATACAGAATCCATGAATTTTAAACTGAAATATGCCAACCTTTCCCAGAATTTATCACAAAATAATTACAAATTCTTCGTGGTGCCTTGATTTTGCACTTGAATTGCAAAATAGTCTCACAACACAAATCTCTTCTGTTGTCTTGCATGTCTAGAATTACCTATTGTCGGTGTCTTTTGCCAGGCTGCGGGGAGCATCTGATTCGCACCATGCTGGCCCGGGAATGCTCCTCCGCCATGCAGTCAGAAGATGCCCACCAAGCGCTGCTGGAAGCTATGCAAAACAAATTCATCAGTGAGTCATTCTTTTGCACCGAAGTCTTTTCCATGTACACAAAGCTTTGCCAGCCAAGAATGTGTTTGTGAGGAGCTGTGAGACATGGG
Source organism: Mugilogobius chulae (assembly GCA_038363315.1). Lineage (NCBI taxonomy): Eukaryota > Metazoa > Chordata > Actinopteri > Gobiiformes > Gobiidae > Mugilogobius > Mugilogobius chulae. The sequence goes on along the minus strand of CM076407.1, from coordinate 32,031,073 downwards.
GGGAATTACACCAACAGACATTTGTAGCATGAGAAGACAAGTAACAAGTGGAAAAGTCATACATGAAATGTGTGGCTTTAATTGTGAGGAAATGTCCCAGACGCCAGAGTAAACACTTAAGTATTTTTACATATTTTGTTGTTATTGAAGAAACTGTACTGGGGTATTTTACGATTCGTCTCTAATTAGGTTATAAATTGCATATGTGTAAGTCATTAGTTTGAAATGTGTATTTAGCACGTATTAATACCTTAAAGTATTTATAACACTTCTCTTCAAATAAATCAAATCTTTATTATGATACGACATTTCTGTATAAATTATAGCACGTATTGTCTTACAAACTCTTACACATATTGACCCTTTGCACGTGTCGTCACGCACTTGGATTGAACGCCCACCTCTCCACGATGGAGGGAAAAGCAACTTTGCCGATAACCTGCCTGTTACTGTGTTACTTGTATTGATTTCAATTTTGAAATGGCTGTAACTTGTGCAACACGCTGCACTAACAGGCAGAAGGTTGTAAGCCTAAGCCTGTAGCTTTTTCGTTTACATTTTGATGAACATAGAAGATGCAAGTGGGTGGCAGCAATAACTTGTACATTTTATTAAATCGGCAAACGTAGCAGGAAGAAGAAGGTATGGATCAGCTAGCATTCATTAGCTTTTCCAAATGCCTTGCTTTGTGCGTCTAAAGATGTCCTACTTCCACAGACAAATGTACTGAACATGCAGCATCTATTGCTTTCTTTACCAACAAATTAAGAAAATATGTGAGAATTTGTCATTTTTGCGCTCCCTGTAATGCTGCATACACTCACTTCTGCCCTCCATCATGGCGCACCCAGACAGATTAATAATAGGGAAAGTAACTCCTTAGCTGCATGTCCTTAGCTGCAATATGACTATTCAAAACTGGACATTTATGTTGCATTTATGTTGCAAAAAAAAAAAAAAAAAGATGACATTGAAATAACCACTTGAATGCATGTAAATGACCTGCTAGTTAGATTTACAGACTCAATATGAGAGTTCTGCCACGCCATTTCTTCATAAATATAAATATGCACCACAATGTATTTTGAAGCGCTCACACAACTTTCAGAAGCCAGCGTGAACTAAGTTGAGCAGTGTCTAACAGAAGCTAGCACTATGCTAAAAACATTTATAAACACACTTTCTGTTTTTAGGTACAAATGCTCAATGATTAGACATAGAAAGGATTTTACTTACCTGTTACACTCCACTTCTTCTAGTCCACTGTCATTTTTCCTTCTTTTTCTCTGGTTATTCCTGTCTTTTCCAGATTTCTATTAATTTACCTCTCCCTCACTTTCTGACGTATAGTTTTGCATAAGTCCTGATGGTTGTTGACTGTCCATACGCAGAATATGCCCAAGCCAACATAAACAAGACACTGTAAAGTATTTGTTTACTTGATATATACTTTGACAATATCTGTGCTGGAGCAAAATGGAATTTTTAGTTATAGTTGCTTTCTTTTGAAATCAGAAACATAAATGGATATTTAAAAAACTGTTACTGTACCTGTTTTTTGTCTTAGTTTCATGACTATACCTTCAGCAAAATTCTAAATGACATACTGTAGTTTTAGGACATTTTTACAGCAATTAAATGTCCCAGACGCTGCAGCTGAGGCTCAAAATATAGAAGATTTCAAAATTTTCCTTGTGGTCACTTTGAGAGACACTTTTAAACTGTGAATGACCACTACAGCTCAAAGCGGAGCAACATGTGGTGGACGGAGCCTCTCTCTGGCCTCCTTTAGAAGTCTGCGCAGTTTTTACTTGGCCATATGTAACAGCGAGACGTTCTGATGCGCTGGATAAAGTCAATTTGAACTTAATTCCTCTGATGTCTCCTTTTCAAGACACACGTAAAGCAAAGTTAAACAAAGCTCATAAATCCTGCCTGAGTTGGATCGGCAGTGAGTGTCTGTGAGCCTGTGATCTCCGCTGGTCTTATATGGAATAGAGAAGAGGGCCCAGCAAGGGTCTCACATGTGTTACTGCTAATGCAAACAGACTGGCAGAAATATTAAGGTGTCTTACATGTAAACATTCAGAAAGCAGTGTTTTACGTCATGCAGAATATTAAGAAATTGCTTAAGCTCTATCACAGTATTACGGCTGCAACTACATTCATTTGCTTCATATTTTAATTAGTTGATTAGTTGTTTAGATTTTGCATAAAAGCTTTTTACACAAATTGATCCAGACAAAGCTGAAATTACATAATTTAAAGAATGTCCTGAACCAGTGTGTTTCCATCAAAAAACTCAAAATGTATGTGTCTGTCTTTGTTGCTCAAAAAACAATTTTCCTGAGCTGTATTTGTCCCTATACATAGACCAGTTAATGTTTCTTCTAGTACTGAATTGGCTGACAATTCTTGCAAAAATCAAGTATTGATTAATGTCATTGTTAATTAATCTATTCTTCTATTAACTTGTTGCAACCCAATATGAACATATTCAGAATGCATCAATACAACTTTTTCTTCAACATGTTTAAAACAATAGCTTGACAACAACCAGGACTAATGTATACTTTCCTAAAGTCACTGTACTTTTTTATTAAAATGGCTTTCTCCAGCACAGAAATATTACCAAAGTATCTATTTGAGTGCAATTAGTTTGCGGGGTCCTATCTCCGTCAAATCTAGTGAGTGGTTTTGTTTGCATACAGGTATGATTTGACTCATGCTGACATTTAATAGTTTTGAAAACCTTTTCGGAAGCATTATAGTAAATAATTTAGGGGCTTACATTAGGCAAAGCACTGTTTGTTTATATTTTTAAGATGTCAAAATTGAGTATGGGATTTTTTTTTTTAAAAAAAACATCTATGTTATACATAAAAAAATTGCACCAGACACTACTATTATTGAGTGAATGATATTATGCTTAATTGTGTCATTATATCGTGCCTTACCTAAGATGATGAATGGAGAGATCATTGTTAATTAAAGGGGAAAGACAAAAATAGTCCTGGTTTTCTTCAGCTCAATTCTTTGTCTTATTCAAAACTCTGTTCTTTCAACCCAGAGCTTGTTATGTTTTACTACCCACAGCCATCACAGACAGTGCCATTCTGAGTGTATTTGTGTATGTGACACCTCATTCAAATGCACCACTACATGGTTCATTGCGAGTGCATTTCATTAAAAGGATTAGACTCACTGAAATAGAGAAGCCCATTCCTAAAGCTGTAATTCAAATGATTGGTTTTGAGCAGTTTTCACATAAAAATATGTCTGTGTTTTGTTTTTGCTTGGTTTGACGGAGAATACATGACGTTTTGTGTGTGCAGGCTCACCCTTCCTGGCCAGTGAGACCGAGTTTTGGGTGGGGTGATCGTCCTGCGGTGCTGCAGATGTGTGGAAGCGCAGCCATCTCAAAACATTCAGGGTTTACTGGGTATGATGTGAATTATTGCATATTCTGACACACACTAGAATAGATCATATAAAGTTGAAAAGGTAAGACACAATTGTCTTACTTTTGCCACATTGTCATTTAACTAGACCTTAGATGCACTGTGTAATTATTCAGATGGACTCCTGTGTTCCTTTGTTTCTCCATGGAGATCATTCTGCTTAGTTAAAACTAATATAGCGATGGAAATGTGGAATCAGGAGACTCCACTGGACCAAGTGACAGGTCAGATCTGTGGACAGTTGACCCCATCAACAGTAATCTAATCTAAACTACTTAACAAATCAGATTTATACTAAGTAAGCATAAATGCTCATTTTTATTGAAGACTACTTACTGTAGGAAAATATCTTCATTGACATTTAAAGATGATACATGATGGTAGTGCAGGAGTAGATAATTCAATAAATAGGCTAATCTGGCTCACATCAGATGGATGTGTTTATCACTTTGAATAAGCTCTACACATTAGATTGGCTTGGCAAGTAATTCAGGTTGATTGGTCAAAGTGTTGCAACGCGAAGTTGCAAACAAGTCATGTTTTTTGTTAAATATATCACAGACTTCTTTTCTGTCCTCAAATGCACTAAGTGCATCATCTGATACTGCCATATTTGTTTTGCTTCTAATGTGCACATCATTAATTAAAAGTCTGAAGCCTCTAAAAACAACATTTACTATCAAGGTTCTGATATTTCTCTTAAAAAGCCTTATCTTTGACCAATTTCATCACAGTTTGATAACTACCCAGCTCTACTACACATAATGTGCACAATCTCACCAGTCGTCGTGAGAACTTTCCATTGGTAGAATTCTCAGCAGATCATTGTATTGACTGACTATACATTTGAAATTCATCAGTAGATATTTGGGCTTAGGGGGGCTGTGTTTGTGGTTTGCCTGGCGGGTGGTCTACTTTTTAACCTACACAATCAGGCTCTGGTTTCGCACCCTTCATCTCAGATTTAGCTCAAGACCCCCCACTTTGGACTGAACCCTTAATCTCTGGACACTGCCCGCTGATTGTAACCAAGGATCTAGTTACTCTACCTGCAGCTTCCAAAAAAATTCTCCAAAGCTGCCATCCAGGAATTTGACCTGTCTTGCCGTTTGCTCCGACCACATCCTCCTGAACTATTTCACTGATGACAATACACTTTCATTCATCTTCTTTCACTTATTCTGCTATGGGTCACTGATAATAGAGCCCATCATAGCTATTTATTATGTTTCAGACAGACATTCCACACCAGGGACAGTCACTGCTAGTTTGCAAATGTACACTACCACAACTAATCCACTCTCATATTTATTCTGCACACTTAAAAGTAGAATATGATTTAATGTTTTGTACTTTTGTTTTGTTTTCATAGTGGAGTTCCTTTGGAGTCACACCACAGAGAGCATGTGCGTTGGATACATGTCAGCCCAAGACAGCAAAGCAAAGGTATGCGAGTGTATCACTATTACAAGCTAGAATTCTATAACTGGACACTCACATCATACTTGTATCTGTTGCACACTTCATGCATTTTCATTTGTCGCAGACTTGTGATATAGGCTAATAGCAATTAATAGACGCTGCAGATGAAGAGGGAAAAATATTATAACTATTAATGCAAAAATTCTGGTGCAGTTTTATCATGTAAATGTAAAAAAAAGTGCGCTTGCTTGCTGCTTTCTACTGAAAAGACTACTTGGAAATGAGGTTTAAAGTACGTTGTTGCACTCGTAAAGGAACAGAATCTTCTCCGTCATCACGAAAAAGAATGGGTTGTGTTTTATATTTATATTTAATCATTTATAATCCAAGCGGAGAATAGCAAAAATAAATATTGTCTGAATGCAGTTTTTTATGTTATAAAGAGTTAATAGTTTTGTCACTAATAGGATCACAAGATTGAAATGTGTCGAAGTACCTTTCAGATATTTCATGACAAAGTAAAAACAATACAAAATCACATTTTAGAATCTGAACGTAGCATATTTAAGCCATAGTTATTTTAAATGAGCATTTCAAATATACAATCATTTTCTGAGGTGTATCGCTGCCTTTTCATATTAAAGTACATTAGGTCCTTTGCCTCTGAGTTGCATGAAGAGAGTCCACTGTTGTCCGGGCTGCTTCAGATTTCAAAGCTTTAGTCTGTCCCGCCTCTCTGCTCACCTGTCTCTCCCCTCGCCTCTCTCTCTCTCTCTCCCTCATTTTATTCCTCTCTCTCTGCTGCTCTGGTCCTTCTCTGTGCTACATTTTGGTAAAGTTTACGTTTACAGTGGGGGATATCAGTATCAATCTGCATATTTGTCAGATGTGCTGTGCGGAGGAATGTGCCAAGCTCTCCTCTCTTTTTTCACACTTGTGCCAAGATGAACACACAGGTCTGGCTGCACAGGACTAATGAGACTAGTCTTGTATCATAATGTACAGTAAATATATATTTTTACTTAATTTTGGTACTATTCAATACCATTTCTAATAACACAATCATAATTTAAATCTAATTTAATAATTCTTGTTAGATGGCTTTTTTCCTAATATCTTTATTTAAATGATAATCTTGTTTGAACACTAGTTTTATTATCGACTAACATCTGATTTTTTACACTTTTGAGAACCTAAAAACAAGCTCGGCCCTATAGCTGAAGTGTTATTTTCTTATTTTGTGGCTACCGTCTTAATTGAAATTAGTGTGTGTTAGTGGCTTTTTTGTTGCAGCCTTAGTTTGCCATTTATTCAGTTAGAATTCACCTGATTCAAGAGAAAAAGAAAGTTCCCATACTTTGGGCTATTCTGAATGGGGATATATATGTTTATACCATAATGTTTAAAAAACATATGTATACACCTAGAGCTGTGCTATATATCGAATTTTAGATATTATTGGGGTTGTTGTTTGTTAGATATAAGAAAGTGGAATATCAAGTATATTGTTTATAGTAAAAAAAAATGCTTGAAAAATAGTTGTTTAACGATGCAAATGAAGAAAGTCACATTATAATAAATGTTCAAATAAATGTAGAAGATCATGATTTAATCAACTAATTACTCATCGGTGTCTTGGTTGCCAAATTTTCTATTAGTTAAAAAGCACATTGCAAATTTGTTGAAACATTTTTATGTGAAAATCTCGTTTGTGTGTAATTTAGCAGGCAAATCTCTGAGTTTGTGGTCTTGTGAGGGCAGTTTGGGTCAAATATTTGGTAAGAATATTGAGACATTCGCTAGTTTTGAGAAAGTGGGACTATTAGTCGACTAATTGATTGATAGCATGTCTTAAGTTGATCAGAAATGCCTTTAGCCAACTTAAGACTTTAGTTTTTATTTTTGACCTTTAATCTTCAACTAAAACATTTAAAGATGTGTTTTAACATTTTCCAGTTAGCTTGAAATAATATTGTAATTGAGATATGCAAAAAAAAAAAATTTAAGATCTTCATTTATGGCAATATCGTCCCATTCTATATACACCTAAAGGAACGGCTCCATTTTGTAGCCTTGCAAGCCCACTTAGACTATGTTTGATTTTTGGTGGAGGGCCTGCACTTGACTAACTCTACATGAAGATGATTTTGCTTTGCGAATAGAATGTTGCACAGTATGGCTTTGCATTTCATGTAGACAAGCATGTGACGCTTTTGAAGTATTTTTGAGGAATAAAAACCATAACAACTCATTAAAATGAATTCTGTAGATATGTTTAATGCCATACTAGAGACTGTTCTAGGCAAAGCAATGACATCACCGTGTAAAGGCAGGGGAAGGAATCTCAACCAGAAAAGTTACTAAGTCCATCTTTAAATAGAATCTGATGGAGACACATACTGTAACATACAGTATACATTTGATGATTCATATTTGAAAGTACATTTAATTAACTTGCTGTATCTGTCATCTTAGCCCCATGACTTCCATTACAGTGCAATGAAAACTGTTGAAGCGTGTTAAGTCATAGGCGCTGTCCGTTAGTTGGGATATCTTGGGTAGCAGGCCCTTGATCTCGGGGGACACAGTATCCACTTCCTCCTGGTGACACGGTGATATTGGAGACCAGAGCTTATGGCACAGCTGCTCGACCAAGCCTCACACGACTGAAACTCCAGTGCTTCTCCTGCAGCCCTCACGACAACCTCTCCTCTCCTGACATACAAGTTTCATTTAGTCCCAAAACAAAGCCTGTGTTTTCCTCCAGTCTGGTTGGGTTACACAGACACATGGGGCAGTTTTTTTTTTACTTTAAAGTTGGCTCCGGACTCAATTGCCTTTGTTTGTTGTGTCTTTGTTTAGAAGCTGCTGAACCACAGAAACTCAGATGGTCATGGAGTTAATGTACCTGCTCCTGCTGTATGTAGGGTTAGGCAGACAGAAAGGTTTCGAATGGTCATGTCTGAGCTATAGAACCAGCTTCAGCCTCGTGCTTTTAATGCAGGAAGAAAGTGGGCAGCTGCAGTAACGAGTCCAACTGTAGTCTTTTTACTTTAGCTCCAGCATTTGTCTGACCTTTCTGCTGTAAAGTCTGCGCTGCTCAGGTTTTTAGTAATTTTGTGTTTTCCTCAAAAAGCTTTTCTACCAGCATTACTTTAGTACAAATTGGTATCCCTCCATTTCTGATTGGTTGCACTTGAGTGGTTCAGCGCTTTCACCATCTTGTCTTAAGTTGTGCACTTGCAGAAGTTACTGTAATGCATGTGAAATTTAATAATGTGCTAAATACATTGCAAGAGTTAGAAACAAGTTCACTTGATTGAAACACGTTTTTGTCTGGGGGTGGGTAAAAGACAAAAAAGGCAGGTATTACGTTTGAAAATCTGAATAGTTTGGTCTCTTCTCAAGTCATCGACTTTATTGAGAATAATCACTATGCATTGCAAATGTTTTATTTTAACTCGCATTCTGTTACAATCAGTACAAACTACAAAATGAATGGAAAAGAGACCTCCAAATTCAATCATAAAGCAATGTTGACAAATCACTATATGGCAACATGTTTTACTTGTTTTTTGTTTAATCAGATGCTCTACTAGCAAAATTTGCCTACACTGGAGAAAATACCAAAATAAATAAGAATAAAAGCAAAATAGTACTGTCTGAAAGTAAGTATAAGTAGTATTTTTTATTTATATATATTTTTTATATTTAAGTAAGAAAAAGACAAGCGTTTTCTAATTCAAAATTAAATTGAAAAAGGCAACAGCAATTGGAATATGAACAAAACGTATTTGTTCTATTGCCAAATCTTGTTGTAATACAGTATAAACAAACTAAGATTTAAAAAAATATCTCTTTATTTAAGACCTTAATCCCTTATAACACCTCTTTTTTTCCAGTCTAGTTGAGGTGTATATTTAGTACCACTTTATAATAACTACACCTTAATTCTTCTTAATAAAGCATGAGTAAAGCATGAATACAGGGTTAATTATTCATGAACATATGGTGAATTAATATATGTTAAAATTTATTAAGACTTAGTAACTACTTCATTAAGGAGCATAAGTTTAGAATTTAGGGTTGAGGGATAGGTGCGGAGTAGTTACTAAGCCTTAATAAACTTTTCATCCATTAATTAACCATTAGTTCAATATGAAATAAGTATTTTCTAAGGTTATGATAAGGCTTTTTTAAGGTTAATCACCCTATTTTCTTGCACCTCACTTCTAAAGCCGCTTTCTAAAATAATCCTTACTTTATTTTCGACTGTCAGGCTAACATTATATTTTTAGTTTAACAAAACATCTATTTGAATCTTACTTAGGCCCAACTGGTGTTTGACTCTTGAAATACACCTGCTCGGAGTATCATCTTCTTAACGTGCTTCATTTTAAATCTGCCCACATTAAAGTATACAGCTGCTGCTCCATAGACATTCCTCCCATTCTTGTAGCATCCCAGCGGGCGTTGCTAACTGTCTAGTCTCAGTAAATCCTGGCTTTTTGTGATAAGAACATGAAAGCACTGATACATAGAGGTATTCAGGACACAGGCCAAGCATCATTTTAACCGGAGCTAATTCACATCCACTTTATTTTAGGCTTTGTATCGTTTGACAGCTAAACAGATTCAGAGTTAGCATAGCACTTAGTTCAAATTGTGTTGCAACTCGGAGGCAGACACGGCATTGGCTGCTGCTCAACGCTTTTCCTCTTCAATCAGCATTAGTTTCTTGGAAAGTTGAATCATGTATCCTAATCCTTCTGACATTATGCTGTGAAATGGCCATAAAACACCACGAGAGCATCTGGTTTGAGTCAAACGCCTCACCTGTGTTTGCTCTGGATCTGCCGTCAGGACACAGAGCCACGTTTCTGTCCGGAAAATGCAGCACTTCTCAGACAGTTCAACTATTGTTTTATTGTTTTGATGATGGAACAGAGGAAAGACTAAGTGAGGTTGGTGGTTACTATGAAGGTATTGTTTCTTCATATTTATTTTTTTGCTTGGGAAGTACTTTTTAGCATTCACATAGACTATATTAATACATTTTTCTCTGTTGTGTGGCCAACTTTATGACTTCAATATTTCTAAATAACAATATAAGCAATTTACTGTCACATGTAATTCAATGTAAATTCTCGCTCCCGAGTTAGCTGCAGTATGAAAAGAAATTGTAATATGTGCTTTATTGTAAAAGAAAATTGTTTTCCTTGGCCCTTAAGCAACACAAACAAGCAACACTAGTGAGCTGTTAGCATGCTAGTTGTTTTTAGCAGTGGTGTGAATTCCAAACTCTTAAGTAACTTGTAAAAATGTGTTTTTGTTTATTAGAGTTGGAGTAGGAAGGCATTTGGGAAGCAAGGAATTGTTTTGACCAACAGCTTAAATGAACTAAGAAGTTTTAAACATATTGAAGTGGATACTTAGCTCATTTGCACTTCCAAAAACATCTTTGAGGTGGGACCTGGAAAAGGACCTCCATAATCCCATTGAAATAGAAAGTGAAAATCATTATGAAGATAGATACAAGTCATATTGTAGAATATTATACAATTCTTTCATGGAAATACTATAAAAACACACTTTTTTAATAATGTTTTAAAAAAAAATCTGGTAACACTTTAGAATAACTACAAAATAATTAGGCTTAATAAAACATTAATAACACCTTAATAAAGACTTAGTTCAATATGTACAAATGATTAATTAATAGAAGAAAAAGCTTATTAATGCTTAGTAACTACTTAATTACCCCGAATCCTGCCCCCTAACCCTAAATCCTAACCTTAGCTCCTTAGTTAAGTAGTTACTAAGCATTAATAAACTTTTTCATTCATTAATTCACCATTAGTTCATAAATAATTAAAGATTTATTCATGCTTTGTTCATGGTTTACTAAGGCCAATTAAGGTGTAGTTAATATAAAGTGGTACCAAAAATCTAAATAAATAACCGAAGAAATACATATGTTATGTTCAAGTTTGCATTTTGGCTCAAAAGTTAGATTTACTGTTTTGCACTATTCATATCCTTATGTTCTTGGCAGCGTCCACTGTTTAACTGCAGTTGTTATATTGTTTGAGATTGCCCTGTAAAAAAGACAAGCTAACATGTTAGCTTACTTTAACTGCATTAACAGAGCTAAAGAGAAAGTGGTGAACATATCTTCATCATGTTGAATTTTGCTTTTAAAATTGCAAGCCATATTAATGTTTTATTTTTCTTACTGTTTAGTTTTGACTTGAATAATCACAAATATTGATTCATCAGACAATTTGACATGTTATTATAACACCCTGGCACAGCCCCCCTTCTCTCTTCTGGACAACGTTACCACTATAAAAGCAGCTCACATATGGACTTCAGGCCTTGTGGTCATTGTCTGCTTTGCGTATTATCCAGAAATGTCTTTTATTATGGTACGTTTTGCTTTTTATTACGCATCTTTCATGAGGAATAAATAGCATATGATTGTCTTTGTTGCAGTGAGGAGAAGAATGCAAAAGCCACAATAGAAAACAGTGGAGAAGTCATGCTGCTATATTTATCATAAGGCTCTGTGGTGTTAATGTGGGGCTCTTTTGCTCCTTGTTTCGCTCAAGAATGCTGTTTTCTTCTGATTGTTTTTCACATTGTGTGCAGACTTAAAATGTAATTCTGACATGTGGGCTTTGAGGAAAAAACTGGCACACCTAGACTTTGGAAAATATATAAACGCCCCAGCCACGTTTCCAATTAGTTTGCACAGTACATGATTAATTCAGCATTTTAATTTAGTTTGAAGCATTTTAATTAATTTGTTAGGGCCAATTAAATAATTACTCTTAGCTGGGAGCAAGGTCAAGCCGTTTAATCCAACTGCCACCTGCTGCGTTGGGCACTTGCTACTGAAAGAAAGCAGCATTTTTTAGATTTAGATTTAATGCATTTTTACACTTTTAAGATGATGACTTTTTGCAGTATAATAATCATAATTGGAGGGTTTTCAAGAAGCAACAAAGTTCTGAATCAATTTCTCTAAAACCTGCAACGACTAATATGAACTTGATTAGTGTTTCTCAAACTGTGGTTCTCGGGCTGCCTCTGTTGTGCTTGATGCCGTCTGCAGTTTGAATATTTGTTTTCTTCGCAGACAAATCTATTCACGTTTTGAACTGCATTAACTTAACCAAACAACCAGGCTTCTTTCCTTGGCTCTTCCTTGCCTCCTTCCGTCTTCCTTGCGTCTTTCCTTCCTTGCTTCGTTCCTCACTTCCTTCCTTGCTTTTCTTTCTTTTTTGCTTTCTTCCTTCCTTGCTTCCTTCCATTGATCATTGCTTCCTTGCTTGCCTTCTACTTACTTCCTTCCTTGCTCCATTGTTCATTGCTTCCTTCCTGGCTTCCTTGCTTGTTTCCTTCCAAGGCTCCTTGCTTCCTTCTGGCTTCCATTCTTGCTTCCTTCCTTCCTTTTTTAACTTAGTTTAATTTTGAATCATTATAGGCTTTGGATATTTAAAATGATCGATTTTAAATGCAATAGATTTAATTCATGTGATTTAGTCAATTTATTGTCAATGGTGTATTGGCAGTTGAGCAAAGTTTGATTAGTTGACTAAATATTGTATTTTGATTCTATGCACTTCTATAAACAAAGCAAAAATTAGAAGGCACAGAGAGTATAAGTAGAATATTAAATGACTATTGATTTTGTATGTTGAATAATGTGAGTCAAATCTTTATATATATTTTGAAAGGTTTACATTTAGCTTGTGTTTCTTTTATAGATCATCTAACAGTCCAGTTTGCAGTCGCCAAGAAAAAACTCAACCCAGCTATCTGATATACTTGTCAGATAGGATTTTTGTTTGCATCAAAGTCATACAACATTAAGTTTATTCTTTGTGTTAAAGATGGTAAGCATTTAGACTGCAGTCCTGTTTCTCTCTGACATGTCGACATCAAAAGCTGGAGATTTAGCATGTCACCATTAGCTAATTATGGCTGTGCATGGGACAGACCTTCACTTGAACAGTTTAAAGCCGCCCTGTCCCACCAGATGAAGGGGCAAAGATGAACTCAGATGGGGGTACAGAGGCATAATGGCCCCTTGAGAGTGCTACCATGTGTGAGTGCCCCGTCTGGCTGTTGTCTCAGTCTAGTGACAGATGCCCTGGAGCTGCAGCGGGTCAAAGTCCAGTCTCCAAAACTCCCACAGAAGATGATGACTGTGAGACAGGACCAGTGATGTCAGCTACAGCAGAGGTTCGGGATCTATAGCCAAGTTTTGCTTATATAATAATTTGATCCCAATATAAACAACATTAAGCAATATCAATTTATTCTATGCCTTATGCAATCTAAACCTATGGCACAATAACTTTTATTGAGAACGCTTGAATTTATGAGGATACTAGTCTGATAATAGTTTGAGTGGCTAAAAAGCAAGACTCTTCCTGGTCATTTCAGGCTTTCTGTCTCCATATTCCATGTTCTTTATTGTCTTTAAGTTTTTGTCATTTAGATGTCTCTGATTCACTACATGTATAATAAAATCTTTGTCTTTACTTTGAGCTTGCATGGCCACAAAGTGGACTTTATTCAACCAGGAGGAGACCCTATGTATAGCACCCAATTGTTACTAATTTCCTATTTCCACTGAATTGTATTGTTGACTTTTCACCTCCCTAAAGTTACTCAATGCACCTTCCAAGTTTGATTTTGTCTCTCTAAATACACATTGGTTCTATGTTTCATGTAGGAGATTTGTCTTATTTTGTGGCTTTTTTGATCCAAAATAATTTACCTTGGAAAAAAAAAAAATATTTCTAACCTCATCATCACATAATTTAGTTTATTAATAACAAATAAATCAGTCAAAACTGAAGATAATATTTATACGGTGCATTTCTCAGTGAATGTGTCCGCAGTGTACCTCCAGTGGTGTGAGCAGCAGGCAGAGTACAAGCAGGAGCAGTGTTGGTTTCATGGGTGAGAGGATGACAAGTGTTATTGGCAGAGAGAGAGCAGGTCACCTTTGATCCCTCAGCTCCAGTCTTCTGCCTTCACAGCTGTGTTTGCTCCTCTCAGACACTGCACGGCCTGTCCACTTTCTCTGCTTCATCTGTCTCCATCAGCAGCTCTCACACTGGACTCTCTCAGACATGGCTCACGAAGAATGGACTGGGGATGGGAAATACTGACAGACAGTGCTAGTTTATTGGGTGTGCAGTGCATATGTTAGCTGATGTATGTATTTCAAAAAAGAAGATTTGTGCAGTGTTTGTGTACATTTACCTGAGTAATACAGGTGTATGTGGATCTATCAGACTCAATAATTTTGTGTGGGCAACTTCTCTAATGTCTCAACTACTATACACCATATTCCACCCTGCCCATTTTCTTACCAGTGCACTTCCTTTAGCTCTGTAAGGTAGCTAACATGTTAGCATGTCTGTCTTGCGATCTCAAAAAGATACAAGAGCAGTTACATTTTTGTCAAGCAACATGCAGCATGTGTTTATTATCTACTGTATATGATCTTTGATTGTTACATTGGCCACAATCAATAGTTGATGTTTGATTGTGGCTAATGTAACTTAGGCTGCAGCTAAACCGGAAATGGTTTTCAATTGAAAGAGTACGGGGAAAAGTAAGGCTAATGTTAAAAATACATTGACCTCTGCAGTGAATTTTGCTCAGTTTGAGCAAAGATTTCAAAAAACAAAGCAAAACAAACACAAAAAACGGTTACATAGTTGGCATTGCAATTTGAGGGTCTTTCACACCAAGCCGAGGGTCGCTCGTCTGAACCAGTTTGCAACTTTTGCTGACAGGCGGCTCACGTGTGTTTGGCGTGAATGGGTTGACGTGAGTCAGAGGAGCGCAGAGCAGTCGTGGAGGCGGGGTTTGAAAACTTGCTTGAAGAGTCTGCATCGCCAGCGGTCGCCAGTTGCCGCATATGCACATGTTTGATTTGCTTTGGCTATCAGAGAATCAGTGTGCGACTGTGTCAGTTTGTTTGGCGACCGGTGACTGTTTGGATCGTGAATGTTCTTTTACATCGGTGCGCCCCAAAGAGACTTGAACAGATGCTTTGTTTCTCCTCCCTACCGACAGCAACTGGGGTTGTGTGGGTGCGAAAGACCCTTTACACTATGCACGGTGCATGGTTACAAAGGGGTTAGACCTTTGGCTTTCCAATAAGGAGATAGTGGGTTTGACTCCGAGGTAGAACAAGTCAACATCTCCTGATCTCTCTGGGTGAAATTTGCATGTTCTCCACGTGTTACCATGGGTTCTCTGTGGGTACTCCAACTTCCTCTCACCTCCAAAAACATGCATGTTTAGCTCAATGGGTATCACTGTAAAAACTCTCTATGTGTTAATCCTGCAACGAGTTTTAGCAAGGGAAAAAGTGAAAGAAAATGAATAAATACAGTATATACAGTTTAAGCTTCAATTTCACCACATTTCTCAGTGTTTTAATTTCTAACCTTTCATTTTCTCTTATTGTTTGTCCCTTCAGACGCACATATCCCGCTTGCCTCCTGGGACAGTCCCTGGTCAGTCTCTCGCCATCGAAGGGGGTGTGTGTCGTCTCATGAACTCTTCAAACTGACCCACACCAGCCCTGGTCTACTCGGGCTCCTCCAGCAATACTCCTCTGCCCCTCTCCGAATCCCACCGACCCCCTTTTAAGGTCCCATTCCACCACTTTAGCCCCAGCCACGCGTAATGAGCTTTAGCTATTACAACAGGTGTCCGGAAAGGGAAGGAGGGATGTTTGCTTACTACTTACTGACTTAACTTTGTAGTGCACTTAAAGAACTTCCTTGTGTTCCAGCATGTTACTCTATGCCAGTTCCCACCCTCTTCCAAAACCTTTCTTGGGACACCTGGACTAGACTTGATGCACCAATGCCTGATGCACCATATTTTACTCTACTTAAACTCCATTAATGGCTTTTTCTTTTTGTACATAAGCTATTATTATTTAGGAAAGCAGGGTAATCCATTATGCTCATTTAGAAGAGTGGAATTATGTATTTTATTTAACTGTTTGGTACACAATGTTGAACGCTTGATAGTAATGTGAAGAGAATTAATTATGCATTCTTGCCATGTTCAACTTGCATTATATTGTTTGTAAGGGTGGGACGAGATGCAATTCCCACAAGACGTGACGAGACACAAGATTGGGTTCACGAGAACGAGACGAGACAAATTTTGACAGAATCCAAAGTTGCCCTAATCCTTATGCTTTGCCGTCATTGTCACTGCAAAAAATATACATTAATAACCTTGCTTAAAGGTGCATTGCGCGAGTGGCAAAGTTTTAGAACAAGGACACCATCTTTGTCGTTTAGTGACACTGTACCAGTCTTTATTATTTTTATGTTTTCTAAGGTGAGTTATTAAGAAGAAAATGTAGATGCTGACTATTTCATTTGTTATTTTTGACTGATTGACCAATTTGTAAACTCTGAAAGTTAGACATAGAGAGATTTTGGTATTTATAATAGAGTATTTGTCTTACATTCTAGTCCAAAAAATTATAAGATGAGCATCCTATTGATCCCCAGCGCAGTTCATAAATTCCTCCATTTTCAAACGCATGTGCGAGTGCCTTATGCTTTGCTCTTGTAGCAGCTTGTGTTATGATCCTTTTTCTATGTGTTGCGCAGTTTTATGAAGCTAGGCAGGTAATTACTGTATTTTGCCTATGAGCGCACTAAATAAGCGCAACACTAATTAAGTAAAAAAATAAAAAATATATAAGCCACTATAATAGTAATCTATGAGAATCTATGATTTGTGCGTGCCTTATAAGCCGCAGTGAAACTTGAGAAAAAGTAGCGGCTATAGCAAATTACGTACTCATTATTGACTGTAGCTTTTATTTTTATGCAAGCACTCAATGTACAACATTCGTCTAATGTGTACCAGCAAATCAAAGAGTTTATGGAAAAGAAATACAAATAATTACAATAATATATATTCACTTCTCTCCAAAGAGTGTGGGAGAATTTGCCCAAGCCTCTCACATTTAAGAGACTGTTGGTGCTTATAGAATGCAATTTTGAAAAATTTTCAAAACATCATGACACACATTGAGGCAGTCCAAGTGCAAATGGACTGTCATTTGATAAATCGCAACTTTGAGCATTTTTATCTTACGCAGTGCACCTTTAAACTGACTTGGTTTGGAATGTTTATATCTGAATTTGAGTTTTAATTGGATAAAAATGTATTTGCTTATGTGATGTAAAATTTTCACTGGTTTCAAAAGATTTTTGACATCTTCTAAACTGTTTGAAACAAGAAAAATAATCAAGATCTATTAATAAATAGATCTTAAATGTGTCAACATTTTTTAAATGAAGATTCAAATCCCAGAATCAAGCAATTATATCAGTACCATTTATAATAACTACACCAAGGCTTTATAAAGTCTTAAGAAAGCATGAATGGAGATTTAATTATTTGTGAAAAAATGATCAGTAAATGGATACAAATGTTTATTAGGTTAGTAACTCCTAACCTCAAAGCTAAAATGAGGATTTAGTATTTATTACCAACATTATTATCCATTTTATCATTTGTTCATGATGAATTAAGTCTTTTTTCATGTTTTATTATTAGTTTATTAAGGAAATTCAAAGTGTAGTTATTGTAAAGTGTTACTATTTAAATGTGTTCACAATCTCGCATCAGTTTTGTCTCGTGAGATCTTGTTACATCTCGTCCTATCCATAATTTTTTGTCAGATTGTAACAGAATGTGATTGTTCAGTTTATAAGCAAAAAATTCATAGACTTATCCTTACTTAGATTGTTTTTATCGTACGTTTTTTTGCATGCACATATCTACAATAAGCCAGATTTACTGTAAGCTATGCATATATATGGAGTGAAATAGTGCTCAGGTAGCAGCTGCCAATCGCTGACTGTTATTATATCATCAGAATTTGTTATCAATTTTGTATAGTCACACTTAAAAAAGTTTTTACAAAATTTTATGTTCTAAAAGCCCATGTGATGGTGCTGGTAAATTTTACTTGAAAGGTGTGATTGTGGTTGATAATGATAATGATAGTAGGAGTTGGTCTAAGCTACTTTAGAGTTTGTACTTGAAATTACAGCTAATATAACTAAGCTATTGTAACTGCACAGCTCTTAACCGTGCTCACAAGGTCAATAAAACCTGTCTTGTAACAGTCTGTATAATGTAATGTTTCTTCTTTTAATCCCAGTAATGCAAAACCACAAAACCCAAACAGCAGCGAGTATATAGACTACTCTGCTAACATCATACAACTGGAAATTACATGTAAAGAAACATTCTTTGCGACTAGGAATAAAGTTACGACTACCTTCATCTTCTGCAAACTATGACAATTCAATAAAAATGTACAGTTCTGCAGCAAGTATCAGGTTTACATAGGCGTGGAAACTGGAGAGATGAATACATAATATTGGTTGCATTTTATAATAATTGCACTTATACTGGATTTAATACAACATAAACAGAAATAGAATTTATAAGAAATAAATAATTTGTTACCACTACTTATTTTAACTTTGCTAAGATTTGGAGTCTGAATCTTTCTGATGGTTTGCTCTTTATTAATTGAATATTTGTCCATGCTTTAGTTAATTAAGTGTAGTTATTATAAATATTGCCAGTGCATTACTAATAGAGGGATTTTCGGTCGACCTGACTTCCCGCCCTACTGTGCATGCGTTATGCAGAAAGAGCCGCTGTCCGTCTGCTTAGCTTGGGAAACTGCCTTGAATACAACAAAACAAGAGCTAGCTGTTTAGATCAGTATGAACTGGTCTGACAGACGTCTGTCTCCTGAAGCTTGAGACAGTGGTTTTCTCGCCATTTTTTTCACTCACCTGAATGTAACATTTAAGGGTCGTAGGGTCGAATTTCATTCACAAATGTTGACTTTGCAGCATAACTTTTGTTTTCTCACAGTGATAAACTCTTGTAGTTAGCTGACAATGGAGCTTTTTCGACTTGTTTCCACTGTTTGTGTCTATGAGAACGGCTCTTTCTGCAGGTCGAGTGCGCGCGCATCGCCCGTGTTGATAAACAAAAAACCCTCTATTACATCAGTTAAAACATAAATATGTCAATCTGAAATGAAAACAAAGAATAATTTTTAATAGTTTGCCAAAGCTAGGTCTAGGTTTGGGTGACTTTATTGGTACCAGATTTTTTTCTGCAGGTTGTGTTCACGTAACACCACAACATTCCACAGACCAATAGTGTTTCAATCAGCCGGTAGGCAGCTAAAATAAATATTGTTCAAATGTTTTTTGTTTGTTTTTTTAATACAAAAAATATTACAATAATAATAATCTACCTTTTTAAAAATACCAGATACAGATACTAGTGATTTTTTATTTTTATTTTTTGCAAGTGCAATGTTATTCATAGGAAAAACAGCCTCTTGTCTGTCTTATAAAAGAATGTGAAACTTAAAGTTTGAGTGTAATAATTTATTGAACTGATGTTTTTATTGCAAAAACAAAAATTGCTTGGAATGTTCAACAGTCAAAAAAAATCTATTTTACAATTTTTTTTTAATCAATGTAGCCTATAATTTATTTCTACTACTAATTACACTAATACAATAAAACACAGCATATTGCAAACCATGAGGCAGATCTGAAATTTTACCTTGATCTAAAATATCATGATCTCCACAAAATATAATTTAACCTACCGATATATTGATTCTTTTCAGATAAAACACAGCAACAACACACAAAACAAAGCCTTTCAACTAAACTTTAATTACAATGTCCCCACAGATTCCTTTCTCCAGTCTGTTTGTCTTTCAGGTGTAACGCGTCCCCTTGTCTTCTCTCCTGACATCACTCTGAGCCAATGCGGTCGACAGCTGTGACGGGACGCCCTGGAGAAGGACCGGTGTAATGAGACAGGGGGCTGTAGTGGTGTTTGTTTTGGCTGCTCGTGACCCTGGCTTGATCTTGAGGCTCCATCTTAACGGGATACGCCTGTTACTTCGCCCCGCACCCACCCACTCCACGCCATTAGCTTGATTAGAAGCTATTACAGCAAGACCCCTTCTTTTCATCCTTCTGTGTCGCTGGGAGACCCTTCAGCCCAAGTTTAAAGACCTTACAACCTCCTACTCTCTCTCTCTCTCTCTCTTTCTCTCTCTCTCTCTCTTTCTCTCTCTCTCTCTTTCTCTCTTTCTCTGCTCTCTTTTTTCTCTCTCTCTCCATCTTTTAATCCTATTTTTAACCCTATCTTATCTCTTCTTCTCTTTCTCTTTCTCTTCTCCCTCTCTCTTCACCTCTCTTTCTCTCTCTGCGCCACCCCCTCTCTCTCACTCCTTTTTTACTTTATTGTCTTCTCCCTCTGTCTCTCCCTTCTATCACACTCTTCTCTTTTCCCTCAGTCGCTCTTACTCCTTCTTCTCTGCCCTCCTCTTTATCTCTCTCTCTCTCTCCCTCCCCTGCTTTTTGCTCTTGTCCCTCCATCTTTTAATCCTATTTTCTACTTTTTCTTCTCGCACTTTCCCTTATCTCTCTCAATCATTCTCTTTTCTCTTCTCCCTCTCTCTTCACCTTCTCTTTCCTTCTTCTTCTCTCTCTGTGCCACCCCTCTCTTTCTTTTTCTATCTTTCTTGGCTTCTCCCTGTCTCTACCTTCTTTCACATTCTCTTCTCTTTTCCCTCTGTCACTCTTACTCCCTCTTCTCTGCCCCCCTCTCTCTGTCTTTCTGTCTTTCTCCTCTCACTTTCTCTTCTCCTTGTTTCTGTGCTTTCTCTCCTTTTCTTTCTATCTGTTTATGCTTTCATTCTCGCTGTTCCCTTTTTTTCTTCTCTTTTAATCTTAATACTTCCCTCTCATTTTCTCAACACCTTTACACTCTCTCTCTCCCTTTACTCTTCTCTCTCACTCCACTTTTTGTTTTTTTACTACTTCTTTCTCCTTGTTTTACTGTAGTGCTACCATGTCCCTCTCTCCTTCTGTCGTTTCTTTGCTTTGCTTTTCTATTTTTTCCCCTCCCTCTCTATCTCTTTCACTATTTACATTTCTTTGTCTCTTCTCTCTCCTCTGCTTGTCTCCATTCTGCATCTCTCTCTTTACTTTCTCTCACCTCCTTTCTCTCTCTTATACTCCTCTCTCATCCCCTGTTAGTCTTTTTTGTCTTTTTTTATTTTTCTTATTCTTTCTTTCAATTTCTTCACCTTGTTTTCTTTTTTGCTCTCTCTCTCTCTCTCTCTCTCTCTCTCTCTCTCTCTCTCTCTTTGAAAACAGATCCCAGGTCTTTAAAAAAAAGTGGATGGGACTCCTGAACCATTCAAGGTGTATCCAATGCCCGCGCTCGGCAAACCTCTTAAATGCAAAACAGACGGCGCAGCAAATAAAGATCAAAGGCAGAGCTATAGCCTCGCCTGCCCGACCCGCTGTCCACACATGCCAAGCGACCCTCTCTCTCCCTCTCTCCTCTCTCTTCAGCTCAGGGCCAGCGAACGCCCCGTGACACTCTTACAGCCCTCAATGTCAGTGTTTACGACCCAAGCACGCAGGGTTAAAACCGGACCGCGTTTGTGGACCTCATTGTCACATCAAGGCAACAATGACCCTGGGAATAAAACCTCTTGCAGGCTAAACTTCTCAGACCTGCTGCTGCTGCTGTTGTTGTTGGCTAGTTCAAGCCATTTTTTATTTAGCTGCTAGTTGTTCTTTACTTTTCAGAAGTGTATTGTCTCGGAGTGATTTATAGCGATGCAGTGCTTTGGTTTGAGATGAAAGAAGAGAGTGTTTGAGTTTGGGAATGGTATAAATTTAACATACATCAGCCTTATGTGTAGAAAAATACAGACTCTGCCATCTGACACAGTGTGAAGCCAAGTGCTGTGCAATGGTTCTGTAATGGTTTGAGACAGTCACAACAACTGAAACCAGAAGAACTTTTTTTTAAACATCTAAAAACAGTGTATTTTACCATGAGAGATCACAATTTTTAAATTTGGAGGTGACTAGACCCATTAACCTAAAAATGTAAGCAATATTATTTTAGTTGGCCTCCATTTGCTTGAAATATTACAGAACCTATTGCATTTTCTTTAATGCACTAACTTCCAGATTCTTCCGAAATCTCCAAAGTTGGTTGATTTTTGGTAGGGCACATCTGGTCTATGTTCATAAACATATAAATGAAGAGTTCAATAACACTTTCCTGGATGTAAAACGGATTCAGACAATTTATTGATCCAGAGTGTTATTTATTTGCAGCCTTCCTCAAAGCAGTTCACACATATGTGTCAGTCCATTCCAGTTTAAAAACAATCTTTGAGTTCAATTCTAAAAATTTTCTAATAATAAATACAGATACATACAAGTAAATCAATTAACACAACTATTCAAATTCAACGTTTTAATTGCAGAAGGCACAAACAAACTGGAAAAACAATTACCGTAATTTCTGGGCTATAAGCAATAAGGCAATGCAGCAAAATTAGAGATTCTCAAGTGCGGCATATGTATGTACTTTATCATTTTTCTAACTTAACACTGGACTGTCCTGAGGTGACTCTATGAGCTCTGATCTCAGGCATATGGAACATTTGTGGAAGAATGTGAAACATGCTGTCTGTAGAACATACAAAGCTGAGATAACTAGAATAGTTTGCGCACAAGAATTTGTCCCAAATACCTGTGGACTGGTGCAGAGGCCCATTGACAGTTACAGAAATGGTTTGATATCACATAGCAGAGCAAATAATTAAATTTATAGTGCTATCAGTTTTGTCTATTTTATTTGACTCTGTTGAAGCACAGTTTCAAAATTTTTAAATTATAATTTTCAGGATTTCAGTTTAAGTTGTTTCAGTTTGGGTGCCAACATGCCTGTAAAAATCAAGCTAAGCGGTGGCTATAGACAAAGTTATCCTGAAAACTCAACCTCTTCAGATGCCCTCCAGCTGCAGTGTGTCTGGCTGTAGAGGTTAGCTCAGGCTCTCTCCGATGCTGCACAGCTACTTGACCTGTTTGTTCAGCTGTAGACCCGGCTGCATGTTTCTGCCCCTCACTCCTCTCACAGACACACTGGCCTATGTCAGAGAAAAGTGAAAGTTGTGACCTTTGTTGCCAGGTAAGGTGTGGGTTTCAGGTAAGGTTTATTATTACACAAAGTTTTGCTTTTATAATAAACTTTTTGGTTGAGAAAAAGAAGTTACAAATGATTATCAAATATGGCAATGAGTGAAAATTTGTTCTTTTACAGATGGATTTTCGGTCAACGTCACTTCTGCGTTATGCAGAAAGAGCACCTCTGTGTCTGGTTACATGAGGAAACTTCTTTGAATAAAACAACGAAATTGGATGAGAGCAGCTGTTTTAATCAGGTATAGCCGTTCTGACAGACGTCTGTCTCCTGCAGCGTTTTTCTCGCAGTTTTTTTCACTCACCTGAATGTAACGTTTAAGGGTCGTAGGGTCGAATTTCATTCACAAATGTTGATTTAGCAGCATATAACTTTTGTTTTCGTACAGTGATAAACTCTTGTAGTTAGCTGACAACGGTGCTTTTTTGGCTTGTTTCACTGTTTGTGTCTGTGAGCTTAGTCTTTTTCGGCAGGAAGCGCACGCATCGCCTGTGTTGATAAGCAAAAAATCCCTCTATAGATCACAAACTTTACATGGAAAGTCACATGTGACATTTTTGTCACATGTTAAAAAGCTGCTAACAGTGAAAGAATGCATGATGTTCAGTGTATTTTTAGGCTTATAATTTATAATAAACTAACTAATATTGTGAAGTAATACTTCAGGAATTGCATCTCTTAAGGACATTCATAACACTTCATAATGTTTTTTTTGTTTTTTTTTTTTAGTGTGATAAATTCTGTTATATAGTCATTCAAATTAAAAAAAAGCACACACATACATTCAAATTGCATTTCAATTGCATGCCTTAAAACTAGTGCTAGGTATTTTAGTCACTCATCTCTCTAAATGCACCACACCTATTCTGCAAGATCACATTTTGGGTTAAGGTCAACGATTGCAGATTAAAAGAGTAAAAGAGCAAAGCTTTTAATTAGGTTTGCCAGAGCAGTTAGGGCCGTGTGGTATTGTGGTGCAGACACTTCCTGGATTGTGCAACACCACCATAATGTTACACAGCAGCAGCAGCAGCAGCAGCAGCGGTGGTACAAAGTGCAGTTAAAAATGGCTTTCCCACAAACAGCATCGTTTCACAACAAAACTGATGCCTGATTGTTGTCACACACCATTTAAAAGTGCAAGTGTTTACCATCGGGGGCTGTTTTGGAAGGTCCAGCAGGGGTGACATGCTTGTGTAATTTGTTTTTGTGTTCACAGAGTTGGAATGATGTAAAAGATTTGGCCTTAATGGTCAAATAAACTCACTCATACATCAATATTTTACTGGCCAGCGTTGTTAGTGTTCAGATGGCCTTGCAGCTGAGAAATCAAGGTACCATTATGTCATTTATTCATGCATTTAATCATGAATAATTAGTCTTAGCTGCAATAACCCTTTTATAGTGTTTGTAACCTTATTTCCCTTAAATATTCAACAGTATAGCGTAATAACCTATTTAGCATTTATTCAGTAACATATTTTTATGGTAATTGGCTCCATGGATATAAAACATTTATGTTATGCAGTGATAGTTCCAAGAAAAACAACACCACACTAAAAAAAAATCATATACTGAAGGTGCATTTTATCCATTCATTAATTCATTCATCCCCTGCTTGTCATCACAGAGATATTATTGCATTGCCTGAAAAAAATACCCAAAATGACAATAAATTCATATATGCATTTTTACAGTGAGTCTGCTGTCCAGCCCATATATTTTACCTGCAACTAGATAAATTCAATCCCGAGGAACATCAAAGCAATAACATCTCCATGGAGACAAGAAAGACTGGCTGGGTATCGTCAACTTCAAACCAGGTGACTGTAAATTAATTGTTAAAAAAAAATCCCTTTAAATGGATGTGTGAAATCTTTTCAATGACTAAATCAAGCAGTCCTGTCAGATCAATGCTTAAAGGGACTATATTTATTTTTTTGCAATACAAAACATAAAATAAATTGACCTCCAGCACAGATTTCTTAATGTATCTATTTAAGAGGAATGAGTCTGCATTGTCCTGACTATGTCTAATAATGTGTCGTTTGTTCACCCATCTCTGTTAAGTTAGTCTATTGTTGTTGTTAGCATTGTGGCTAACTCCCGTTAGCATACTGGTGTGGTGTCGAAATGTGTCCCCCAGGCTTTTTGACGTGACGTACTAATCTTACTGCAGGAAATAAACCACTTGCTGCTTTAGCTGCCAGGGTTGAGCCATGGATGTATTATATTATACTTCCATGATTGAGCCTGGTCTGGAGGTGGGTGGATGAAAGAAATGTTCAGACTTACAAATGCAATTATTGGTGATTTATAAGGTTGTATTCCACAGGTATCCACAATAAACCTTATTTCATAATACAAATCACAGTCAAAAACAGTTTGGCCTCAATCCCAGCTTTTACAGATTCCAATAAATAGCCTACCCACCTGTTGGCATTTAATGATGCCTATGGTCCACTCACACCACACCCACACATTATCATCTAATATATCTTAAGTGGACCAAACATAAAATTGAGGTCCAAAGTGGCCTCTTCACAAATAATTTGGCTAAGTTTAGGCATAATTTTATGGCTCCGTTTAGGATTGGGGGTTGGAAGAGGGTTAGAAAATGGAATAAAAAATAATGTTAATTAAAAAAAAATACTAATCAGAATGCATTAGGTAAGTGAGTGAAACATGTGGACTGATGTAGGAAGTTTAAAATGTATTATTTCTGATTGTTTACATTTTAAGTTAGCAGAATACTGGTATAGCCTCTTTAAAGTACATAGAGGAACTTGGATATCATTTCCTTCGTAAAATAAAAATAGAGACAAAATACCAACAATCATATCTCGGCGATGCTTAATGAGACCTTTCAGATCCTCGATGATACACCACTAATTTGGTGTTGTGAAAGCTTTGAAACACCAGCCCTGGAAATAGTAACACAAAAGATCTTATCATGGTTAACAAGAACTTCACTTATGTTGTCTTAAGATCTGTTATTTTTCTCTTTACTTTTCTTTACTTCACTTTACTCATATTAACTTTTCGGAATAAATGTAACTTTGAGAATAGCATTCCAGGCATTTACGTGTAGGCTACTTCAGTTTTATTATTTTTGTAATGTGCTGAAAACAGATTCCCTCACCATTATCAATGAAATCATTTTGGTGAGCTTGTATATTTTATTTATCTTTTATTTATTCATCAGTAAAAAAAAAAAAAAAAAAAAAAAACTCAAAATTTTGAGTTAGTTCATAATAAACTATGTACAAATAGAGACCATGGTAAGGTACAACATTTCTGAATAATATATTATGTTTGGTTATATCTTTAAAAAAAATTCTCGTAAACTCTCTTGCAGCTGTCTGCTATCTAATTCTAAAGAAAATAAAACATGAACACAACCAATCCATTGGTTGAGTGATAAATACTAAATAATGGTAACAATAGCAATAACCACACATAATTAGCCTTAAAGATGTATTCATTATGAACAAATGAATGAAAATGTTTATTAACTACCCCAAGCGTTAACGCTCAGTTCTAAATTCGGTATCACTTTATGTTAATTATACCTTATTTAGCCTTACTAAAGCCTTATTAAAACATGAATAAAGAGTTAACAATTAATGAACAAGAATAATGAATAGAAGTGTTTATTAAGGCTTAGTATTTGCTCAATAAAGAAGCTAAGATTACGATTTTTGGTTGTGGGATTGGGCTTGTAATAATCAAGTCGTTACTAAACCTTAATAGTCTATTTTGTTCATTAACTTCTTATTTGTTCATTAAGAATGAATCCATTATTCATGCTTTGTTAAGAGTGTATTAAGGCTAATCAAGATGTAGTTAATATAAAGTGTTACCCTAAATTCTAACCTTAGCTCCTTAAAAACCTACAAAGTCTTTTTTTTTTTTTCATTCATTAGTTGATCATTTATTCATTAATATGTTTATTCATGCTTAATGAAGACGTTACTAAAGCTAATTAAAGTTTAGTTATTGTAGGAGTACCAATGTTGTCTCTTTTAATTGCACATTACTAACTAGCTTACTAATTAACTTACTACATATTTATCTACTTACTTACTAACGTACTTATTTATTTATGTATGTACTTACTAACTGACTAACTACAAAACAGGAGCTACAACTATAAATGAGATATTCTCCCAAACTTTTCCATAAGCGGTTTACCTCAGTGCACAAGAGACAGTCTCTAATCCCCTTTTTGTTATCTAACATTCTGTTTACAACTCCTGCTACAGTTTGGCGGAGGACCACAGAAGTTTTTGGGAGTGGGAGAGTTATTGCTTGGAGCAGACTCGTGGAGTCCGTCTGAAGAAGAGATAGTGAGGCAGGGCGAAGGATTAATGTTTTTAAATGAAGACGAACACCTCTCTTTGATCTCACTTTGGCCTCTTCTCTCACATAAAAATATATGTCACTTACAATGATCTCTATCAGACCTTTTACTCCAACAGAAAAACTTGAAAGAGGAAAAAGTGAAGAGTTTTTTTTTTTTAGTTAAAACA
Organism: Mugilogobius chulae; assembly: GCA_038363315.1. Taxonomy (NCBI): domain Eukaryota; kingdom Metazoa; phylum Chordata; class Actinopteri; order Gobiiformes; family Gobiidae; genus Mugilogobius; species Mugilogobius chulae. The sequence goes on along the minus strand of CM076407.1, from coordinate 32,003,514 downwards.
GCAGGAGCATGTCTATTTTGTCACTTCTCTATTGCATCCATTGAGTTTATATCTTTTATCTACATCAGATGGGTCATGTCTGATCTGAATTAATCTAATTCCATCACATTGACAAGAATGATTTCTTTCGGAGATCATTAAATGAGCCAATGCAATAATCTTTACTCTTTATGTCCCTCCTCCTCTTTTTTTTTGTTTGTTTTTGTTTCTTTGTGAATAATCAAAGTCACTGTGCATGAGACATTAATCATTCATCATTAAATAGCAGTTCTGGCATTCATGGAGATGCCAGTATTACAATGGCCTTAACCCATTTTTGTCCTTCAAACTGCCTTTCTTTTTTACCAACTTAATCCTACCAAGTTGACATGGAGTTCAACATTGGAAGATTGCACTGGAAGTACGGACCCCCATATAACCTGATCAGGGGTTTCGAAAAATTCAAATATAATAACATTAAAGTAGACGTGACCAGTTATTTTTTACCAAGGGCCACACTTGAGTCCAGACAAATGGCAAAGAGCCGGAGCATCGCCAGTGGCTCAACAAATTGTCATTATTACAAGCACATTGTGGTAAAATAGGTACTTTTGCAATATTTATTAAGAACACTGGTGCAGACACGTTTTATTGCTAAGTCAAAAAATAAAAAACTATTATAAAGAGCAACACGTTCCTAAAAATGTGCTGCAGGCCTGATCAGAACAGATCGAGGGCCACAGTTTGCCCACCTCTGGATTAAATGCATGCTCCAGCCACCTATGTGCTAATTCATATCCATAACGTAGTTGTTTTTAGTCTAAAAACACATCTATACCTTAAAATTTGACAAAACATCTAATAACTGTGTAGTTTCTAAATAAAAAATACGATTTTAGCTAATTAGACTTGAGGAAGTTTTTCAACTTTTATTGTTAAGATTTTTTGTAATATTTTTAGCGAAAGCCTGTACTTCCTGAACCAAGGAGTGAGCAGTCACTGTTGAGGTACACTTTATTTGAAATGTGTCCTCTGGTTTGACCCATTCTTCGTTGCCTCTGGGGCATCTCCTCAGGACAGTGAATGCCACAATGCAGTACTTGGGAACCGATCTCCAAATCATCTTGCTCGACTTAATCAGGACTACCGTAGCTGAAGATTTTTTTTTTGGTTGGTGGGGGAAACTGGAGTGCCCAGAGAAAACCCACCCAGTCATGGGAAGAAACAAGCAAACTCCACTCCACACAGAGGGGCCTGGTGAGTTGAACCTGCGACTTTCCTGCAGTGAGGCGAGAGACCTGTTACTATGCCTCCATATCATCAAACTTTACAACATCAAAGCAGGTATCTATACTTTCTATTCCACAAAATATTTTTCATGTTTTTGGCTTGTTTTGCCTATCACCACGTCATTCGTCAATCGCTGACCTCAGAATACTTTATTTTTTATTCTACGAACACATAGGCCTACATTAATACTGAATAATACTCTTTTATTCTGTATTTTTCCATTCCAAATTGAAAACCTATAACTCAAAAAGCACTCTTAATGTCGAAGAAATGATTTCATGCACCTAATTCTAGTAGTTGCTAATACTGTACGTGCAATAACTGGAGGAATCTTGAGTAACAATGAAGCGCCTGGAGTGCGTATGGGACATGCTTGGGCCTGCCGCACCATGTAGTCCTACCATAGACAAGACAGGAAAGAATCTTGTATGAATGGCTTTCTGTGTGCGACAATGACTGCAGCACTCAGCACAGAGCCAGTGGTCAGAGAAAGAGAGAGAGGGCCTGCTTCGGACTACAGCGGGCGAGTATGTGAAATTACCCAGGAATGTGAGGAGACATGCCAAAGACAGAAGAATTTGAGTCGCATTCACAAGCAACCTTAGCCTCCTCTGTGCTCTGAAGGAATATCCCAATCCCATCAAAAGACCGGCCATGAAAGCGACACAGTGATGGGACTAATGGAAGTCTTGTGCGCTGGCTTAAGGCTGGTGCAGGAGGTTAACCCGGGAGATAAGGTGTTTTTTTTCTGCCCCTCAAATGAATGTTCTCTGACAGCGGCCGCTAAATCTGGAGCTTTGTTCGCTGTGGTGTCAGAAGTGGCCCAAATTACGAGCAAGTGACAAGGCCAAACCGCATGAGAAAAGAGCAGTTTTTTTTTAATGAGAATAGGACTTCTTGACATAGATTTGGGGAGTCCAGTGATTCAAACGAACAGTAAATGATATTGATATGATAATACTACTTGTAAAGCTTTGATTTTCAGCTAGTGTCCATGAAAATAGGGTATTGTGAGTTTTGCCATCAAACATTCAATTTGAGTACACACATGGATTTAAAGCAGGGCACACATTTTCAAAACTGAAAGTAAGTATTTAATGTGGCTAATTTTCACATATGCTACTGTATATTCAAATGCTAACAATACCAAACACTCTATCTGGATTTTTAGATACAATAATATAAGTTGACGTAATTTTTAGCTGGTAAGAACCTGAATGTTGGAGAAAAAACATTTTTAAAAAGATGCACATAGTGCTTTTATGAAGAGCAATGTAAAATGGAGTGAATCACCCAATAACATCTAATCAAAGCTTTACATTTGGCTTTCTAAAAAGAATAAAAACAATAGTATTCAGACAGTACAGCGGTCTGATTTTGTCACAAAGTGCCTACATTATCAGCCTATCAAAACCTGAGCCTTAGATCTCAGAAGCTAAGCAGGTTGGGCCTGGGCCGTACTTGGATGGGAGGAACCCCAGGTACCACAGTGGGGCGGCTCAAGTAGAAAATGTCACTTCACCTACATTGCCAAGTATGAATCTAGTGTGAGTGATTTTTTTTTTTTTTTTTTTTTTGTGGGAAAGACAGCTTCACTAATTTACAACTAAAGTCAGCTACGAAAATTCCAATTTTGAAGTGTCAATCCCTTATTCTAAATGTGAAGTTTTTTTAGGCTACTCAATTTTTACTTCCTTAAAAATGTAAAATATTTCATTTTAAACTCTCTACATCAGTCTTATGTTTGGCTCACATACCTAATGCTTTCTGAGCCTGGAAATTGTTAACCACGATATGTTTTTAAGCAAACACAACAACAGATGAACCACGTCGATTTTGGTGAACAAACGAGACTCATCATTTCCACCTGAACAGGTACATTAACATCATATCTGAGCTAGGAGGAGAGATTTTAATTTATTTTGTATAAATTAATTGAGCATACAGTGGGACAGTGCTGAGGTTTTGCTAACCCAAACAAGGAGCTTCCTCATGTTGGCTAGGAACAAGTCAAACCCTTTTTATAATGTGTAAACTAATATGACTGAGTGACCTCCAAATAATAACTGCTTTTTTAACAATTTATTTATAGATTTGCATCTTAAATTCTTTCCGTACAACTTTATTCACACATTCTCTTTGTTCTATTTAGCTTTGGTGCTAACTTGAAAAGAACCAACAGAAATCAAGTTAGCATTAGCCACATGAAACTTCAAAACAACAGTCATCGACACAAAAGTCAGACACATCTACGACATAAAAATAAATACTTTACAAAAATAATGCAACACTTTTTACAAAAAGGAGTGATGATCTGACTGGTAAATCTATATAAACACACTCCAACATATTTAGAAGTTTAACAGTCAAAGAATGAGAATGTTCTGTACCCTGTCCTGTGTCCTCGACCCAAAAGTGTTATTTCACAAAGATTGTTTTAACAATCACATTCAGCTTGCAGTCTGTAACAGTGGTTTTGTAAAGGTTTTTTGTACCATGTTTTGTTCTTTTTTTAGTAATGCATTTTTCTGTACTATAAATACAATATTTTATTTAAATATTGAGTGAATAAGTGCTTGAATTAAAGATGTTCTGAGTATTTTTTTTTGTCTCCATCGAGATTATATTGGTTTGCCTGTAGAATTTTACATAGTATGGCTATAAATTTGGCGAAACATGGCGACCTTCCAGTTCAAGTTAAAAGGTCAGATCTGTGGGGCATCAAACTAACTATAATATTGGAAGGTTTTTTCATTGTATTCTCCATCAATAATGTAGCCATAGTGAAAAAACTGATACAACAAGATATTTTCCCCTCATACTAATTAATCTCCATTTCCAATTCACTTTTTTCGCTCTTATTGAAGACAGCTGCCTGGATTTCAGGTAATTAGAACAGACAGTCCGATTAGTACAGTTTTTTTTTATAGGATCAATTGTGGCAAAAATACTGACATTTAAACTTTGGACATCATTTATGTAGGCCTACATTATTAAGTCATACTGCCTACTGATAAATCTAATGATTGTTTTCATGTATTTTTCTCCCTGTAAGAATACAAAACAAACGTGTACTGCAAAAAGTGACATCTAGGATAGTTTCAAAACGTTTTCGTTCTGAAAACGTTTTTCAAGCTGATAGATTTCTTTTATTTTGCTATAAAACCAACTTATAGAACAAGCTGCATTGTTTTGCTAAGAATAAAAAAGACAAGAGGTGAGGTAAATAAGATGGAAAAAAGAATAGTGTTCTGTTGGTGAAACTCAAGCACTTATTCACAAATGATTTACTAATACTATGTCCTCTAGTTTTTCCAGTGTTCATCCCTGGGTTAAAATCATTTTAATCAGCTAAAACAAACTCTGTAACTTCCTTCATTTACAAGCACATTTTTGATCTCTGCTCCCACAAAAACAATCAGAAGCTGTGTCCTTGGGCAAGACACTTGAGTGAATGAGTAAGTGGTTCCATGATGTAAAGAGCTTGAGTGCCCAATGGAGGTAGAAAAGCACTTCATCAATATAAACTTTTGTTTGTTTGTTTGGATAAGTTGAATGTGCTTATTTCTTGGCTGAAAAAAGTTACAGAATTCTGCTTTGAATTGTGCTGGTAAAGCTAGAATGTGTAAATGTTTAGGGAATCACTAAAACAAACATGGACAGTCTACATTCCTGGAAGAATACTTTTCCCTTTTTTTCAGAAGTCCCTTTATCACAATAGCTGCAATGGTACACAATATGATCTTCGTTTTATACATTGTCCAAAATTGTTCATGTGAAAAGTTATTAAAATCTATAGTCTACTTTTGCTGTCCCTTGATAAAAGACTAAAATTCCCTGGCTTCTTCAAATTGTTTATAGTAGTCCTCATCTTGTGGGTTTTCGGGACACTTTTGCCCATTGTTTGGAGGTCTTGCTTGGTTATATCGACTCCAATCCCCTTTGCAAATGATCCACGGCAAGATGTCCACCTTATAGTGCAGGTCTGCTGAGAACTCTATACTGATGAGGTTAGGAGTCCCCGCCCCTTTTCCGCGAGTGATGAGCTTCATATTGTCGTCATAGCAACAGTGTTGAGCAGCCAAAGTGGTGGACTCTAGGGTCAACATGGACCTGATGCAGTAGCGGGCGGTGGGTTTGTAGATTTCCAGTTTCTCTTTGGGCCCGCTGGCGTCTTTCCACCTGAAGTCTTTCCTGGTTGGCGGGTCGTGAACGTCGGCCGTGCTGTAGGCCACTTCTGTGGGGTAAGAGCAGGGGCAGCTGGGCAGGTCGTTGGACACTTTGGTCATGTATTTCTTCAGGAAGTCGCTCTTGCAGTTCATCCAGCGCTCGCAGCTGTCAGTGTCTGAAAAAAACAAGATATTGTGGGTTATTCTCCGTAAACTCAAAATGAAATGCACTACTATGTTACCAATGTTACTTTTAGCAATTCTGTGTTAAACAAGATGAGCAAAAATATATTCCTACCTAATTCCAATTCCTATGTAGAAATGCATAATAATGGGAATACTAGGATTAGGGTTAGGGTTTTACATCACCTATGCCTTAAATAGCCTTAAAGAGATAATTTGTAATGTTTGAGTTGAGAAATATAATTGGAAAAAAAGCTTTTTTTTAAATGTTTTTTGTAGATTAATTAACATTGTAAAATTGTGTAACTTTACTCTGCGCATGTTTGCATGCATCTCCAACCAACTGACAGTTTAATAGATAAAAGAAGGGCTTCTTTCTGTTTCCATGGACATGTTGTTCCTTTAGTACAAAGTATTGTTTTTGGATTATTCAAACAAGAGTTTTCATAAAAACATCTAATTAAATATTCTTGATTATTTTGGTCTTATTCTCATCAAAGATGGGTGACTGATTGCCCCCTTTTTTTATAGTAAAGTGGATAACCTAAAACAAATTAGTGACTTTCTTGTCTTTCTCCTTGTATTGACATAAAACTATAGGCCTATTGTCCAAATAGGCCTTGCACTTTTGTACCTCTCTGCCACTGACAACTTGGCTGTGAAGAATTGACAGATAGATTTGAGACACAGAATAAGTAGGTCAATCAATTTACCATTGGTCAGTGGAAGGAAAAAGGGACAGTTCTATAAAAACAGGCAGTAGAGAAAGTATAACATGTTCCAGCACATAGAAATAGTGACTATGCTATCCCCAGTTTTCCTGATAATTCTGAAGCTGTAGAAATTAAGAAATACTTAAAACTTAATAACAAAACCTTGATATATTGGTTAACAGCACTGAGTGATTGTGCAGTGTATAGAGCCTTACAGTATCTAATATAAGTATTGCATATATGGCTTCTTGTTTTGTATATTCTACTAAATAAAAAAAAACATTTTTAACATCCTAGCAAAAAGGCTGTATTATGTACTCAGTCAATTCGGCCCTTTCAAGACTCAATCCTGACATAGTCCTGATAGCGTTTTGCAAATTTTGACAAAAGAAACGACATTATACTTCCACATTTAAAACTGCTGGGTTAATGTGGTCTCAAGTTTGCCCATGTCTTGTGTAAAACTGGGACAAATTTACGGTTTTGGATACATTTGGTGAAACATGGGACACAGGACTTAAAATAGGGACTATAAACAGATAAACATTTATTTTTTTTTTAATCGAATTGTTTCAAGGCGGTTACTTTTTATATTGTTTTGATTAATGCATTTCTGTGTATGTTCTGCTCTCTACAAAAAGTGAAACATGTTGCGAGCAGTCTGCCTTACTGTAATTAACATACTTGCATTATGACTCAAAACGTAATAGACTTCAGTCGTTATCAAACCAAATATATTTATAGACAAACTTTTCACTCTCCAAAGCAAAAATGTGGCCTTTGTGAATTTGCTCCTCGCTGTCACTGGCTTGACTGAGAACAGAGGAGCTGGGATGTGTTAGCTTGTGCCAGACGGAGTCATTTCTCTTGCACATTTCCATCTCTGTAGAGTAATGGAGAGCAGGCCGAGCAAGAGAATGCTAAATGTGTTCAGAAAGTACCAAGGCCAGATGGATGGAGTGCCTTTGACAGAGGCAGGCACATGTGAATGAGGAATCATGTGGAGAGAGACACACACGCTTACCAACTCCAAAGAGCTCTGTGGCATTGAAATCATCTGTTCCTGCCAGCAGACTCACTTCAGTAGCGGCCGTCTTGAAAGCATCCTCAATACCTTTGGACACATGAGGGCAAATACAAAGATGGTGAGAAGGACCAAAGACTCTTGCATCAGCACACAAAAGAGATATTCCCTGCACTGGCTGACCATCTTGAACCTTCAGTAACATTAGATTGTGAGATAAACAAATCATAAAACAGTGCAAAAATGTATCTTATTCCACCCTGCTCGCTTTTCTTGGCAGTGCACTTCCTGTTTAGCCAGTAGAATTCAGTCACCAGGTTTATTTTAACTCTGAAATTTGTCTTTACCACTTATACATGTTACATACAAACGCTGTGTCAAGCTTCAGTAGCCAGACGTCTATTCATACAGTTCAGACCTGATTGAAACAGCTAGCGTCATCCTGTGTTGTTGTTTTTTTCAAAGAAGTTTTCCTAGCCAACTAGACAGAAAGCGTATCTTTTTAGAAAGTGACATTGACCAATAATCCCTCTATAACATTGTCTGCGACTGCTAAGCAAGCATGTAAGCTACCTTAACAGAGCTAAACAGGAAGTGCGCTGCCAAGAAAAGTGAGCGGGGCAGAATAAGGTGAATACTTATGATCCTGTTGCATCTTTTTATGCTGGCATAGATTAATTATTATGCCTAAGAATAACTAGGGATTAATATAATATAAAATATGACAACGGAGTATTTGTAATATAACAATGGAATGTTTTTTTTTTATTTATTGAAAATGGTATCATAAAAAGTACAAAAAATCAGAGCGCTTTCGTAAACTATATAAAGATAGAGAAATTAATAGGCACATTTCTAATTATTTGTAGGTATCTTTTATACTTGCAATGTTTTACAAATACTTTTAAGCTAATAATTAGTTACTAAAGTCTTACTAAATAATGAAAAATACTTATTTTCAAGCATTACCCAAATAAATCAGAGGTAAATTTATTATGAACGCTACTTACATTTTTGAGTCTTGCCCTGGATTTGTCATAATTAATAACCTTTACGGTACCATTTTATAATAACCACACCTTATTTATTCTTAGTAAAGCCTTAATAAAGCATGACGGAAGAGTTAACAATTCATAAAGAAATCCTCCATTAATAGATTTAGGCCTAGTAGTCAAAAATAAACTGCTGTTCAGCTAAGGTAAGGATGAGGGGAAGGGCTTGTATTAAGGTTAATAACCTTTTTTGTTTATTAACTTCTCATTTGTTCATGATGAATTAACTCAAAAGGTTTCTTTAGACATGTCACGCAATCACATTTCATCTCTTTATTGTCTAAAACAGAAATTCACCTGGACAGTTGGGCATGTCGCAGGTTCTGGACTCGGTGGCGGTGCAGGCGTACCCACACGACCTCGTCCTCTTCTGGTTTCCGTTGCCACAGGTGACGCTGCAGCCTGACCAGCCGCTCCAGTCGCCCTCTCCGTCCATGTAGTCTGAGCACAGAGAGAAAGAGGCCACATGGAGACACTCAGGAGCTGCTATGTCTACTGTAGGTAATCATATGAGAAGGGCAGGACATGAAAGGGTAAGGGGCTTAGCGTTTGGTCATTCGGGAGATGAAAGCAGATCTGCCAAACATTATGTATCATGGTGTGGAAGGTTTATGATACAAGTTTATGTAGAGGTTGGCCATAAAAAAGAGATTCACATTCTTTCATAGTAAAGTTTTACCTCCATTTGTCAAAATACTTGAATTTAAGTAAGTATCGCAACTTGGTGCCTAATTCTGTATTCAGAAACTCCCTTTTCGCCACGTCGTAGATTTCCTAAAGGTAGGCACAAGCTATGAACTGTCTTAATTGGTCAGTTTTTAAGGTTGTTATCTTATTTATAAATTAATTAGCCAAATAAAAACACAAGTTAATGTAGGGCTTTTTATAATGGAAAACAAGTTAAAATGGTGATTCTGACAGCAGCAGTTACACAGAAAAAGACACATATGTTTCAATCAGTGTTTCCCATTAATAGAGGAGACTGGCCCCACTTAGTCTAATTTCTGCCCCCATAGTCTAAAGACAACTTGACAATAAACTGGTGGTGAAAATAATGATTCTTTATGATTGTATTATTGTAATCAACATATACTATATTGAATCTGTAATCAATATTTTGGTCAATAGAGACAGTATGTAACTTTAACCCACCAAAAATTGGGCTAAATAAATACATCCACGTTTTGATCGCTTGTACCACCATAGTTGTTTCAACAGAATGTGAGTGATGAAGATGGCTCTTTTCTATTTAGAATGGCACAGTGTGGTCCATGTACAGTATGTGGTTAGTTTGCTGATGGAAGCTATAAAGTAGTTAATTTGCTTGTCTTAATTTCAACAAAAGTAGTTTTAATGTCTCTGTCCAAGAGCATTTATGCCATAAGTTTGATAATACATTCACTGTATTGCATTTATTAATAATTAACAAAGTTATTAAGAGTATACTTTTTGACACAACCCAGATTTTAGGTATTGGGCGACACTGTAAAACATGCTTACTATAATCAGTTACTTGTCTTTTTTTATTATTCTATTTTTTATTTTTCTAGGTAGGCTAAATTACAAGTATCAAGCAATTAGAATTAACTTGTAATCTCGAATTAATTCCTTTCTACCACGCTAAACTTACATCTTTTTGTGTAGCTGTATTTTCACCAAACTGTAAACCACGAAGATGGATAATAATCATAACATTTGGCAGAAGCAGCTCTATCCGGGATTCACAGTTTGGGTTAAGCGAAATGGCAAGAAATCCTCTTTAGCTCTGATGATTACTGAGCAGATCACTATAATGGGAAGACATGGAAACAGTTAGCTTAAGAGTTGAACCACATCACTGCACCGATGCTATCCCCACCGCACGCTAACACTTGCCGCTAACGTGCACCGCTAACACATCTTGAAAGCAGCTCTCCATCAATGAGCTGTATTAATGTGGACATGTTGGGATGGAAGTGTTTCTGGCCACGCTCCAGACTGTTCCTATACGCCCCCCGCTGCCATCTGCCCCTCATTATGGGCGTTTTGTATGAATGTGGCCTTGATTGATCATGTATAGTTCCTGTTCCTGTCTCCTAATATGGCCTGAGGATGAAGAGGTGTTGGTAGTTTGATGGCTGCTTGGACAAAATACCAGCTTGTCCAAAACTTTTATCATTGTTCAAAAGTAAGTTGTTTATAGGCCTGTGTCATTTTTTGGTAAAATTTTACTTTTTGTAAAAATATATTTTAAATTGTACTTTATTGAGTATTGGGTTTTATAGTAGATATAAATTTGATGAAAGTAAACAATTATCTGTCAAAAAAGGAACATAGATATTTATCTAGATATTTCAGTACAATGTCAGTAATAGTAAAAACGGGCTCTTGCCTACCATCTGACCTTATGACATTGTCAAATTCAAGAACATGAACACAACGTATTAGTTCAGCAAGCTGCTTAGTTGTACATTATGTCAATATAAATCTTTTGGGTAAGTTGTCACCACGTCATTTCATAAGAGTATTAATTTGAATGACTACTCTTTAGGACTGCTACAAGTGTTGTTAAGTCACTATGAAGAAATTAATTGACTAGTAGATAACAGATTAGTCGATTACATTTTAATAATGAATTATGAGTATTAAAATTTGTACTTCCTTTTACTCTGACAAACTTAAAATAACATCATTCGAAGTGCCCATTTAGATTGCAATTCTAGATTATCTGAAGATGTGCATGTTAAAGGTACACTGTGTAACTTTTTGGGCAAAAAGTCAACTTAAATAAAAACACGTTTTTCTAATTTAGATGTTTTTGTGACAACAAACAAATAATATAAATATTTGACATTGCTCTGAGCGGCTTGCATGATCCCAAAATTATTTATTATTTGGAAGAGGAGGGCCTCCTCTTGTTTGTTTCCACAAAAAACAGCTGCTTTAGCTATAGATTTTCACATAATGGAATAAAACGTTTTTATCCCCAATAAAAATGTTCTAAAGAATGCTTTTATCTTCCCATTTGTATTGAATTGTGATGTTGACTTTTCGCCTCCAGAAAGTTACATGGTGCACTTTTAAGGTAATATTCTACAGCTATGGTAGTCCTGACCAAGCCTCACAAGAACACCTGGAGATGTATCACTGAGAACTGCAATGAGGCGATCACTGCTCCTGTGGAGATGCCCCAGAGGCATTGAAGGATGGGGACACATTTCCCAACAGGGACAATAAAAGTGTAACTGAAATATTTAAAGTGAAGCTAAACCCTAAAAACACAAATTTTGGCTGTTAAACTGTGTATATGATGTTTACATAGCGGTGCCTACTGTTGTTTTTTTTTTTTTTTGGGGGGGGGGGGGGGGCGGGGGGGGTGCAAATTGAGCAAATTACCAAGTTTTAGGTCAAAATAGTTACAAACTGTCTGTGTCCCAGGACTGTCAGTTCTAGACTATGTGACATCGGCGTATATTGTCCACTCAAATATGAGCACTAAGCAATTACACTGCTGCTCTCCTCTCCTGGCCCCTCCTTTCCCCTTTTCCCAATGTCTTTTAATGAGTTTTCTGGAGTTTAGTGGGTGCGCTTCACTTTAAATAATGGATTAGTTGCAAATAATCGATTAACTTGTTGCAGCCCAGCGTAGCATTTGTTTCTACTTGTAATACATTTTGGGTCACTCTACACCCAGATTCTGCCAAAAGACACACTCAGGATAGACAACCCACACTACTTGTCTACAAATACGATCATTTAGTTTAACACCGTGACCCTAATGGTGATAAACTGCCCCCTTGTCCAATGGAGCGGTATGAAATGAACCATAAAGGAGCTGACCGCAGCGATAAGTCAGAAACATTAAACATGGGGCTATGGTTTGCATTAAAGAGATTATAAAATGCCTTCACAAACCGCGGCTGTACGAGTAGATAAAGTGTCATTTTCCACAGCGCTTGCATTCCTGTTGAACCATGTTGGTTTGGGCATGCTCTGACACGGGCTGACGGATACTGTACCTCTGGTGTGAGGGAATTCTTGCGTGTTTGATTTATCTTTTGGGTAACTGTTGTGAGCGCCGTGGCAGACAAACGCGGCTTGTAGCCCCTATTCCTGCTGCTTTAACTTTGATGTTGTGATGCGTTTTAACTGTGTCACGTAGCTGCTCGGTGCCACATTGGAATCCGGCTCATAAAAGAGTGTTAAAGGCTTCTATCAGAGCTCTGCTGGGACCACTGCACTTATTATGGTGACAGCTTAAATCAGCAAATCTCAAAATTACAGATTCCCCACTGGACTGGACATCTGTGGGCCAGTGTAAAAAAAGTTATTATGGAAAGAAGTTCTCATTCTCTTTTCCAAAATATTAAAGTGGCTCTACTAGATTATTTTTTATTTTTGATCTAGTTCAGATGTATTCAAAACACATCTATTTAAAAGAAAATGTACAGTATCTGCATTGCCCCATCTACGTCTGAGATGAAAGTTTGCAAAATACTTATTGTCCACGTATGGAATTTGTCTTCTGCATTTGCCTCATTCTTCAATTCTATGACTGTATCATCATGCTTAAATGTTTTATTCGTTTTAGTCAGCAAACCAAAATTCACTTCATCTCTGTAGATTTATATCTATAAGCTTGAAAAAAAAAAAAAAACTTCAAAGATGTTCCAAATTATGAAAACATACAGTACATAGAGTAAATATATATTGGTGTCTAGATTTTTGTCTATTTATCCCAGCCTTACTTTACTCTAATGATACAACTATGAAAACTGTGAAACTTAAAAACTTTTTGGTGAGTTTGAAGTCTCAGAATGCATTTGGTATTTGAGCAAAAGCTTTCAGTAATAGAAAATTAAAAACTACTTGTTTTGTTGTTTTTATAAGGGGTAAATATATATTACACTTTCTTTTCTTTTTTTTCCCCTTCAAATTATCAACTAGTGTTATCTATGTTTAGTCAGATTTCCCTTTTTATTATGTAGTAATTGTGGAGGTGTTTTCTAGTTGAATTTCTAATAGATAAATGGGAGGTAAGACATTAGGACAATGATGTAAAGCTTTTGCCTAAGTATAATTTTTTGTCAATATGAATAGTTCTATTATGGAGTGTTTTGGATGAACAGCATATTTTCCATAAAAACAAGTGGTAAAATATGTTATTGCAGTTCACATGATGAAAACATTTGCCTTTATAAGTAGCAGTTTTTAAGAAAGAATGACTGAACTGAAACTAAACTATGTCCAACTAAATGAATGGGACTAGATCAGCCAGGCCATGATTAAAAACAATCCTCAACTATAATCTCTCTATTACAAAGCCAGAGAGAGAGAAAGTTAAAGTTATTTGTTCATAGTAGAACCTGCACCACAGTTTGGGAACCCCTCATGATTACATACATTTCCTCTCACCATATTCACTCTGAGCTTTGCCTGCTCCGGTGCCTCCTCTGCGGTCCCAGTCTGGAGGCGGTCGGAGGAAGTTGCTGTCTTTGTGCTCCTCAGTCTGGTGAGTGCCTGAGGAGGGGGACGACTGGGGCCACCAGTTCCTCCAGTTTGGTGAAGCCCAGTTTGGTTTAGTCTCTTTATGGAGACCTTTCTCTTGTTCATGACCTTCCAAACCATCCACCACTTCTATGGTCACCTGCATACCAACAAAAACAACAAATACTGGTATATTAAGGATGTCAGCAAACGTAAAACTTGTATTACCACAACTACATTTAAACAATATTCATCTACAGAGTTATTGATGGAAGATGTTTTCCTGTTGTCCATTGACCAAAAGCCTGGATGCCATTGACCAAAAGCCTGGATGAAATGGTATTTGATGGCAGCTGTGACATGAAGGTAACAAAGTGCACTACTCTGCATCTCTATGCCACATTCAACTCATTTGTGTGGAATGGATTGGGTTTGGTTGTTGTTAGATGAGTTCTGCATTGAGATTTAAAAAAAAAAAATGTTATCATGACACAACTGGTGTCATTTGTTGATGAACATGTTTTGACAGCAATTAGAAGCCATTATAAATCTGAATGACCTAGAATTTACTGACAAAGTTACCCTGAAAGTACAAACTGCGGCCTGGGGGCCAAAAGCGGACCTCAGACCAATGTTTTTTTTAAACCAATATCAAGCATTTACTGTGTTATATTGAGGTACTATGTAAGTCTAAATATATGTCTTTTGGCTCCATTCAGGGCCATCCCTGGGCATAGGCAAACTAGGCGGTTGCATAGGGTGCTATTTGGCGGTGAGGGTTCTACCACTCATAAGCTACTAGAGCTATTGGTAGAAGCCTCATAAAACATGAAGCTTTTTGTCCTGACAAAATATTCAGACTTTAGTATTTCTGTTCACTAAATCCAGGGTGAGGATGAAGCTGATCCATTTAACTTGTTCAAACTGCACCGACCTTTTCTTTGTATATCTACTTTTACGTGGCCCAGATCTCTTGTTAATTTGTGTTTCAACATACTGCCCTTGACACTTTTACAAAGACTTCAAACATTTCAAAATCATTGTCCAAAGGACCTCTTTTGAAAAAAATCCTAACAAGAGAAAATATATATTTTTGTTCTATTTACTTTAACATTTTCATGAATGTATGACAAGATCAGAAAGTTTCTAGTTTCCAATTTGAATATCTGATGCAACACTTAGAATCAGGTGACGCAAACCTAACCAGTGTCACTATCTGATCCCCGAAGCTCGCCCCTCGCTCTCCTGTTCGCTCCAACACATGTGCCTCCCAGATGAGAGGGACCACCACCACCCCTGCCCCTCAGCCACCCTCTCTCCACCTAAACACAGAGTTCAAAGGGCTACTCGGCCTCCTCCAGACCATGAAAGCCAGATGAATCCAGGGATCAAAGACACCCTCCTCACCCCCCAACCACCCCACCCTGTCCCTCCGCCGCCTCACGCCCCTGCTCAATTGGTTACCCGGCTCTCTTCCCACATCTTGAGGCCTTGAGATGGCTAATACACTTTGTTCATGTTGGGATTTAGTAGTGATGCCTTCAGATATGGTAAGGAGACCCCCTTTGCTGGATTAGACAGCAGAATGATTTAAACACATCTGTGCAGTGACGGCTGCATTAACATAAGCACAAGTGTTAGTCAATGCCTTTCAACTGTCATTATGATGGACGTTGGGACCTCTCTGTATAATATGAGCCAGAGGAAGAAGCGGGGTGTTAGTGTGCAACAGTGTGCACCAACGATCCCATTCCTGTTTCCTGTTGGTTACCTCCCTGGGTGCTCGGATAGTTATGTGGAACAGGGGAGAAGTATCAAAGAGGAAGGATGAGTTAAATGTACAGCATGTTTAAATGCACTGACAATGAATAACAAGTATGCTTCTTCAGTTTTGATACTGATGTTAATATTACCAATACTAGACGTATTAGAAAAATGGTGCTAATGTAGTGTTATGTAGCTGTTATTTATTGTGAGTACATTTTCAAACATGTTCTTCTGGGTCAATGGTTCCCAATCTTTTCTGTCTCAATTACCTCACAGTTTTGAGTAAAAAAAATAGATTTCTTAATAGGATATTGTCAATTACACAGCAAAAACTACTAGACTTGCTTAAAATGACTTGGAATCAGAATTTTAATCCAGATTTGAGCTGTTTTAACTGAATAAGATTGAATTGCTTATGTTATGTAGAAAATTTCACTGGTATCAAGACATTTTTACTGATTTTAAGGGAATTTGTCTTAAAATAATTTGCCAATGGGGTAAGGTCAAATCAAGGTTAAATTTGTCAAAATGCTTTAACTTGTCTTGAAATTATTTATTTTGCAGTGTACCATATATTTTCTTACTAATTTGAATATATTCTAACTCGCATTTTTAAAATACTGTTAATACTTTTTTTTTATGCCTGAGCTCATTCTACGTACCCGCTGATAAGTGCTCGCATACCCCCAAAGGTCCTACGTCAACATCGGTCAGTAAATATAGCCTCACTACATTCAGTCGAAGGCACAACGGCTATACCGATGTCACGAAGCTGATAACTGATACAGCAAGATTTCATGGATCAGTGCCGATAGCCAAGCTCCCATATTGCATTGTAACCTTTGTCCTTACTGTGGATAGCTATATCTGCAGAAAATACACTTACTTGGCCTGAGGAAATGCCTTGCTCGTTTCTGTAGAACTGCAGCTATAATCTTCTAATTCCAATTTTTATTTTCCACGGAATCATGCCGGTGACATTCAAACCTACTGTAACTTTAGATATGATGTATGCACACTATGTATGCACGGTCTTATCTTTGACATTCAGAAGTTTTCTCCATATTTGAAAATACACTTGATAAAAATTTGGACTAAAAGGTCTAATAGCAGGACTACACTACCAGTTTACTGACTTTTTGCACTCACTAGCTACTTAGAAGTGAATAACTGTTATTGGGCTTGAAGACAACTACTTTCATCGTGTTATGGTGAAGTGTTTTGCTCAAGTGCTTAATGAAAGTCAACTAATTCAATCAAGACTGGTGTCCAAAACATATCTCAGAGCTGCTTTGCCTCCCATCTAATCATATTTACTTCATTGGAGGTCTATGCACTGACAGAACACGTACCTGTATGTTCGGATTCTGCCCGTTGATGTCGGCTTTGGAGAGGTCGGGGAAGTTGTGAAGGTCCAAGAGGAAGGCCCCAGGTGTGTCTCTGTGCAGGCTGCTCCCGGTGCCTTGTGCCCAGGGTAGAGTGGCAGGACGAGGGGCCAATCGGTGTCCTGGACCGGATCTACGTCGCTCCGACTCCAACAGACCGGTGGAGCTTCTTTTTGTGTTGATGTTGTTCTGTTAGAAAAACAATGAAAGACGTGGAAACTAAGTAAGTGAAAAACGTTCAAATAGTATTACATATTTACTGTAATTTATGCACTCAGTTCACAAGCTTTGAACTTATACAATAATAGTTGATACGGCTTATATTCAGATGTGCACAATAGTGAGGAAATTACAATAATCTTCATTTTAAAAGCAGAACATCAACAAATATAACTGAACTGGTACAGCAACAATTGAATATTGAAATCTATTATTAATATATATAATATTCACAAATACTACCCCAACAGTGGGGCATATGCTGCATGTTTTTAGTTTTTTATGACGGTTTTATTAATTGATTTAATTGATTAATTGTATTTGGATTTATTTGGAGTTTATTCTTATTTTTTAGGATTGTTATAAGGATTGTTATTAATAGTTTTTTGTTTTGTTTTTTAATGCAGTTGTCTTTTAGTCATTTAGTTGATTAATTGGTCAACAGACAGGATTGTACTTTTACCCTGTCAATGTCCTGCAGCAGACACTATGGCCTCAATCCCATATACCAAGCAAAAAGTGGGACAAACTTCATACTTGGGGCGTCTGTCTGCGTGGACCAGAATACATGCAGCCTGTACTTAAGCCAATGTCACAGCTAGCAATATATGTTTTCCATTTTCACTGTCAGTGTGGTGTATATAACTCGTATGGAGCAGTCGGGTAAAAAAAATATATATATAAACATGGGAGACCAATGCTTTTCTTGCACTTTTCAGAAACCAAACATTACAAAATAATTACTCGTGCTTTTCTTGTAGACAGAATAACATTTGGTCTGCTGACAGAGGGTTGTAAGTTTGTCCCAAATGGAGAGCTCTAGGACATATGTCTCCTGTCAAATGTATGCGCAAGAAGAAACAATTACTTCTCCAATGAACGAACGGGCAAACAGTCAGCGGTTCTGTTCAGGGTGACAGCAGAGAGATCAAAGACAGTCATCAATCACGGTTGTTATTTTGGTTTTCACGTCTTGTTTCTGCTCCTCAGTGTTTCTGTGGCGAGCAGTGGCTGAGAGAATGGACCAGAGCGGGACACTGTGGTGACTGAGGTACCACAAAAGCCTCCAGTGGAGCGCTGCTTTGAGTCCAGCCCAGGTCAGAAGTGAAGACTTACATATACTCACTTCACTTTCTGAATCAGTTATTGCAAATACTAAAACTTCAACATGCTTAGATGTAATTATGTGAAAGCTTTAGATCCTTCATTCTCAGACTTTTCATACTAAGTAGCACGAAACTACTAAGTACCACCTAAAACTTTGAATATTACCACCTAAAACGCATTTGACCAGAGCTAATCTTGGACACAATCTATCATCATCTAAAAATATTTTTAAATGCGACTAAACATGAAAATGAATTGCATTTAAATTAGGTTTTATATGTATACACGGAAGAAGAGCCCATACCACCTGATGCAGTCCGTGTACCACCAATAGTACACAGTTTCAGAAACATTGCTTTTGATGATCAAGTTTTAAATGTTATCTGCTTATGCCAACTCTGGCATATTTATATTAAAACACCAATTCATTTTCAGTCTTAATATAAATAAATAAATAAATTTAGTCTAGTACTAATGTAGTATATTAGTATTAAACACTCCACATAACATATTTGCATGTCATTTCTTTTATTTGGGTCCTTTAAGACAGGGCTATTCGACTACTATTTCCAAGGGACCAGATTTTTCAGAGAGCCATGATCACTGTGCTGGGTAGTTCCACAGCACATGACCACTAATGCCAAATCTTAGGGTTGTACAAGATATCCATCTGTTACAGCATATTCACTGCTGCGATAGTCTATGTTTGATTTGAAGTGATCTACAAACTGTCCAAACCAGCACTCTACCAGAAATAAACAAAAACTAGACAAGAACTAACTAAGTCTGAACCAGGACCAGTAGGCCAAAACCATATGGTCTAAAGCAGAGTTACACCAAAACTAAAATGGGGCCAACTCAGGCCCAAGATACACCTAGAATTACCTCTGCTAAATAATGTATAATACTGTATAGTTGCAATATTTGAAAGACTGGTTGAGGGCCAGATAAGGGGCCTTAGCTTCAATAGGCCTGCTTTAAGAGAACTCCTGTTCCTGCTGTGTGAGGACTGACAGTTCAAAAAAACAAAAACAAAAAACTGAAACTACTGCTAAGTAACAGCAACAATAAAAGTGACTGCCTGGAAGTAATCTGATTTACAATTTAGAAAGCATTTACTTTTAAAGACAAAAACTAGATCAACAACAAAATCATCTATAAAAACGTACTAGAGTAATATACAAGAATGCCTCCTGGTCAGCCTTCATGGCCCAACCTCAGATCAATCAGCTGAAAATGGATGGATGGAGTAAAAGTAAAACTACCCCCCTTTGCTTAAAAGTGTGTTTTATCATGCTGTTTACTCGGAGAACCACAAAGCTTGGGGAATGTACAAATACAGTACAGCACATAATGGGTGGCAAACAAAACAGGGCCACTAATCCCTCATAATTATATTTTTAATGCCCTGCCAAAATCAGACAACCTCTCTGATCATTCAGTCTACGCCTAAGAATTCAAAACATCTTCACGACGCTTGTCTTAATAGTAGCTGCTGCTATAATTGCACTAATTTTACAAATGCCTGTAATTTGGAGGGAAAGATAGCTCTTGTGTGTGTAGCCTCAGTCATCAAATGAAAGGAGGGAGTATTTAGCCTTTATTATGATCTTTAGAGGAAATCAGAGGTGGAAATCAGTGTTGGAAGTTCATTTGACAATTGAAATGGTTGCAGTGTCTGGAGGATTACGAGTGACACTCCAAAGCTTTACTTTCCATGCATTAGTTATTGACCCATTATCAGAACATCACAGGATCCTCTCTGGGTTTAAGTACTTGGACTTCAAGATGGCCGTCTGATAACCCTGCCTTTCAAGTTCACAGCCTCAGAAGTCACTGTAAATATGGCAAAAGGACACTCAAATACACACACGCAAAAGAGTCAAAAATGAATCACAGTATTCAGCACACACCAAAAACAAATAGTGTAAGAAAATGTTTGTCTACGCAACAAGCAATGATTTGAAATCAAGTGATTTTCTTAGAATAATCACACATACAGTACTCCTTACAACTTCAAAACATGTATATACAGTATAATGACCATTTTAACTTGATTCATCTGAGATTTATGATGCTAATGAACATTTAGATGTAGAGCCAAAAAAAATGTAACAGTCACTTGAAAGTAATTGCTTTGCATGACTCCAAGATGTGTCCTGAAAACAACTCCTTTTATGCAAACATGTATAACTCAGGTATAAAAGTGCACTGTACTGTTTCTGTTTGCATTATTTTCACTATTATTCAAACAAGTATTTGCTTAGAGAGACTGCAGAGGGTTAGTGCTCCTTAAACGTAATGGAGAGATAAAATTAAATATGTGACAGATCCCAAATAAATATAAATGTATTCCACAATTGTCAAGAAACCACTATTATTCATTCCAAGGAAATAAAAAAACTTATGAACAGGTTTCTATAATCAATAATCACGATTTCTCGATAACACAATTTTGGTAAAAGACTACAGCAATAATCGTAATTGAAATTGAAATGTGATTAATTGCACCGCCCTGTCACTGGTTTATCTTCAAGGAGACAGAAAAGTTAGGTTAAAGGCCAGACTGTGTGACATTCCTGACAAAGTATCTCCATAAAGACAAGCAGCAGGTGACGAACCCTCCACCAGAAAAGCTACAAATAATGCACCTTTAACTTACATGCCAAACATTAACCACGGCGAGACTCTCTTAAAACAGTGGTCCACAAAGTCAGGGGTCACCAGCACTGAGCTGGGGTCACAAGTTTACTTATGGTGTTTTAAATGATAGCACAGTATTTAATTTTAGATATTTTTGGATTGATAAATATTATAGTTTGATGAAATTAGGCCAAGCAAAGAAGCTGCTAAACAAAATCAGTTACACTTGATTTTATGTTTTGCAAGCATCAAATTCAGTTAAAACAATTTGGGGATTCCTGTCTTATATGTGTAATCTGCAAGTGACAGGTAACTGAAGACAAATTTGGAAATGTAATTGTAAAAAAATCTTTATATACATTTGCTATTATACATGGAACAAAAGCTTTTTCAAGTCAACTATGTAGCTATATAGTCAGTCTTATTAGCAATGAATGGCACTGAAAGACATTCCCGGTCAGCTGAGTCAACTTCTACCAGGAAGACCATCATTGTTATTGAAGTCACACCTCTCTATTCATATATTAGACCAGAAGCAATCACAAGTAAAGCATTCATATACAGTACATCGTGTCTTCTTTATTTTCCTTCAATTTCTTCAACTCTCCAAAACCAAAAGAACCACTGGCCTCTTGTACATCATCCTGAGAGACTTTGCCTTAAATCACCTGTTCTAAAAACCGTTCCATGCTGTCCATTTCGAGGTTCTCTCAGTTAACATAACTTTGCGCTGAACTAATGATTTACTCCGGGATGGTCACCACAGAAACCGCCGATGAACACATTGACTGTCATGTTATTTCTACTTCTCTATGGATCCCTTTGAGAGACCTCTGTGCTCCTGCTGTGTGGGGACTGACAGTTTGAAAAAGCAGAATCAGCAGTGCTCCGCTTTGAATTCGACCTGATTTACAGTCCCTCCGTCACGTGAGCGCCCTCATCGGGGAGCAAGCTTTAATTTGGAGATCAAAAGTGACACACCATTGCTCAGTTGATGCGAGGCCTCCCAGGATGTCACCCCCGTCCCACAGAGGCACCACCCCTCCCTGTCCTCCCTGTGTCTTCCTCGCTCCCCTTGTTTCACTTTGTGCGCACTGCTTAAAGGGGCATGACTCCAGCCTGAATTGGGAGCCACTCAGGGTCCTTCCCCCGGGGAGACTGCAGGAAATGAAGGCAGTGCACATTGTGCCAGATGCTTTTCAGTGCTATACTTGTGGAGGTGTGAACCAAAACTATCTGTTCTGCTCACACGCCTCATCCTGTGTCCACGCCACATGTTTATTTACATGACAAACTCTGCACAATGAACGACCAGTCAACCACAGCACTGTAAACTAATAGGGAAGAGCACGGGAAACAATGTGACTATCACTCTATCCAAATACTACAGCATATGTATGACTTGTAGATTGAAAACTATACATCAAGCACAATTGCTTCACTTCCATGTGGGTCTACCTATAGAGAAACTTTTATACTTTAATACTGACATCAATATTCTTGCTTTAGTGCCTGCTGCTGATATCAGTCACAGCAGTGATAGTAAATAGAATTTATTGCCTTAACCTAGATCTGGACCATTAATTGAAAAATTGAGAGATAGAATTGAATCGTTAATTATTTGGTGGTGGGTTTTGAGAGAAACAAAAAGAACAAATAACATAATTTTTACTGAATCTGATATATAGTTTCAAAAAAATCGAATAAATGAGCCACTAAAAGTTTTTTGTTTCATTTATGTTCATGAATGGAATTTTTCTTTAGTTTTTGAAAAGGTTCAACAAAATCAAATTGAAAATTCAGATCGATCAATATTTTTTTCCCCCAGATCGCCCAGGCCTACTTATGATTGGGTTTTCTCACTTTTTCTGAATGTATTTAGTTTTCTAATTAATTAATTAATTAATTAATTAACCATATATTGTAATCAAGGTCCTACAAATGCTAAAGATTTTTTGAACCCTTTATTTACAGTCAAACCAACTGATCTTGGATAAATCAGACTCAGTTTGTACTCTAAAAAGAAGTTTTGAGAGGTCTCCAAAACTCATTTTAATAAAAATATCTTCAGCGTTTGAAGAATTCTCCAAACTCAAAATATGCCAGATCTAGTGTCATTCTGGCCCAGGGTAGTGACACCAGCTGCACTGTTTCTTATAGAGTATTTACCAAGGAGAATTTAGGCAGACATTAAAATTAGATGTTCTTTTGTGCAGAGCTTGTTCTCACTTATGAGGCAAAAACTACAGAGCCTCAGCTTTACAGTACACCCATTTGTGCTTCAAGGTGTTCTGAAACAGCTTCAGTTTGGAGTTTGATGATTTTAGTGAGAAAATTGGTTGTTACCTAAAAACCAGCACTTCAACAGAACACTCAAGAGGACCGCTGCTATCCTAAACTTTCTTTCAATCTTGTGAATGAGATGAATGAATATAATCACCACAAGCCTTTAGTCGTACATGCTTTGTGCTAGTAAACGTTTTGTCATGTCAGTGAACGGGTCAGCCCCGTGGATCGGTGATGATAATGTGCTCTGAATCCTGTCCCACTACAGGTGCACGGAGCCGCTTCATCCTGTCATTTGTGCCACACTCAATAGCATTTTAAATATGACACTTTGGAGCAACAATACACCCCCGGGCCGTGACAAGCCCGACTGAAAGATGACATCACCGTCTTCAGTGGCAAACCAATCAAGCATATCCCACATAGTCCAAGCGTTGAAGAAAAGGAGCTATTCAGGCCCTGTGCTGGGCTCTTTCATCAGCAGCCAGCATCCCAGTGGAAGTGCTAAATAGTATGTTAGTGTGTGTATTATTTACATTGTTTGGTCGAGAGGGACTCCCTTCTTATTGTGGATGTCCTGTTCAGTGTTGGCAGAGGGACAAATATTTGATAAATTCCTGGAATATTTCTTGAGCTTTGCATGGCCCACTATCTATCTGAACACAGGCCCGCTGTTATGGTGATACGCTTTGAAAGGGGCACGGCTGCATGTCTGAGGTCACATCCACCGGACAAGTCAAGCTACAAGACTTAAATGATGTGTGTTTTAAATTGCAATGCAAAAAAAAAAAAAAGGTATGTATGATAGAACCAAACATCGAAACATTCTAAGAAAAATAAATTGAATACGTTCAATGATTATTCAGAGTCAAAGGACTAACCTACTAAAGGACAAGATTCTTATCTCCATCCAGAAGTGCTAATTTTTGGAAAGTTTTGAAGAAAAGAAAAAAAACAAAACAAAAAAACATTGGAGTAGTAGCTTACATTAATTCGCAATTGAGCTGAAGGCATGGCACAAGTCGGTGTGATCATTTATTCAATTACACAAGGAATAAAAAGATAACGTAAACTACACCAACTATAGCACTTATTTCTGTACTGTACAGTATAGTCACCATGCAGCTCAAATTATTTTATTCCTTCCTTCCTAGACCAATAGAAGAGATCAAAGGAAGGTTTTTATTCCACTGGGCATCAAAAACTATGTATTCTAGATAATGAACCATCAAAGTTTCAGTGACAGCTAAAAATACCAAAGGAAAAAAAAAACACCTTTTATAGATGTCATGATCCAGCCCTAATCTTATGTCCAAAACTTCCTTGGCTCTATTTGAAAAACTCTATGGGACTACTGTACAGAGTTAGACTTTGTAGCGCCCGCATATGAAAGATCTGAATCTAGTGCTAGAGACACAGGTCTCAAAAGTCCCATGTGACAACACCTGAGCCTAGTAGTATTAATTGAAAGCTGCCAGTCTCATGGAGTCCCAGAGTGACGCGCGCGGAGGCTGCTCCGGGGCTCGGCTCTGACCCTCGTCTCATCAACTGAAAACTTGGCTGACAGTGATGAGCACATGATGACAGAGAAGTGCCTGCAGCGAGCATTTAATCCCAACAATAGGGAGGTGTGTCTGGGCTCGGGCTGATCTCTGACCTGCCTCTCTCTCCATTCTCTGCTGACGGACGCACAGACTGACAGACACACTGTCTCTGGGGATGAGCAGTCAGTGAGCGCCATGCTGCACGCATGAACACTCACAACTCAAGGAAAGAGCCTACAAACTGTGTGAAACAGACTCACCTCTGTGAGAGCTGCGTCCTGGTCCAGGCTGGTTAGGTTCGCCTGTGGCAGCGGGCTGCTCCTCAGCACTGTGATGTGCAGTGTCAGCAGCAACAGTCCCAACAGGAGCAACAGTTCTGCCGCCAGACGCACCATCCTCTTGACGCGGCCGCTCTTCGGAGCTTCCTCTGTGACCTGCGGGACCACTCCACCTCCTCCCGGTGCAGAGGCTCCGATCTCCGGATCCGCCGGGACGAGGAGCCGCAACACCACTTGGGAGCCACCTCGGGGATCAGGAATGCAAATAACAGAAAAACTGGTCAAAGAAGAGTTCTCAAAAGGTCTTTAGATCCAGGTTCCTCTCTGAACAGTGTAAACAAGCACTTTTCCTATCATGAAAGCGTTGCTAAAGTTTCATGGAGACTGTGCAGGATTAAAGATGATTAAAGAGATCTTCCACTGTTGGTCTGACGCACGGCGCTTGTAGCCCCCGCCACATTCTCACTCTGATCTGAAGTCTTTCTCAAGTCCACTTCACGACGTTTTTTCTCCTCATTCTGCGCCACGCACCTTCGAAAACCTCTGTCAAAGTTAAACTTCCCCCGATAGACACGCTTCATGCACTGATCTTGTCCATGGTTACTTTCGTAGGTCCATTGATAAATCCAACATAGTGTCAACTGTGCTGCTGCTGGAGACACAGTCAAACCAAATCCTCAGAAGGACCCACTGAGACACACGCTGTTCCTGTTGTGCGCTTTTAGAGGTGGTTTTATACCACACGCCCCTGCGCACGCGCCCTCCCCCTCGTTAACTCTTTCGCCCTCAAAGCGTCCCACTCAGACCAAAGTTTCAGGACCGCGTGCTCACGCTCCAGTGACTTGTGGTTTCAACAGCGAACACGGTGCGCAAAGTAAAACACTAAATCACACACAGGATTCTTGAGAAAATCTCTTAAATTATACAGAGGAAGTGCTGTTACATTCGAGCTTTTTACCAGTCCTTAAGTAACCTTGGTGGTCCCCGGAGGCGCAGAGCACAGGCGCGTCCCAGAGCGGAGGTAGAAGACCAGGCTGTGTCCCTGTGTACACAACAGCAGCAGCAGCAGCTCAGGTTTCACTGTTTGTGAGTGATTTAAAGGCGCTGTAACACTTCACTTAAGCAAGACAAACGGTGACTGTAACGTGATTAAGCCTTTTATTGTGCCCTTCAAAGGCTCATTGTGGCAAGTCAAGAAGAGAGTTAGTTTAACAGATCCAAGTTTACATAGAAACACACTTTGCAGAGGTTAAGGCCTGAGGTTAATACTGTTATGGCCTATGCTGAGAAAAACTAAAATATAGGCTCAGATACTTATCAAAGTGCAGTTATGCTAAGATAGAGATCATTTTGATCAATTTAATGAAAAAGAAAACAAAAACACGCTGGGTATGCATGAGCAATGTAATTTCAACCAAAACAGAACCAATGCAATAAGAAAGCAAAATAAAATAGACTACAGTTTTGCTGTATGTGGTTGTGTCTCTCAACCAGGGAGTGTGGGCTGCTCCTGGAACAGGACAGTTTGTATGGTGGCATTGGATTAGAAATGTTTATTTTGTGAATTTACATTTTTGGACAAATTAAATCTGGAAGGACTGTAAAAAAGGAAAATCTAACTTAGATAAAATGACTTAAATTAAACACAATCTTAAAAACTTGTTTTAAGATTTTTTCACTTAATAAGACCAAGTCTTACTAAGATTATTTCACTAGTTTTAAGATATTCTGTCCTGATTTAACTTAGATATGAACACTTATTTTGGACAAATATGTACAGTTTTAAGCCATAAGAGATTTGCTTAAAAATCTTAAAACTAGCACAACTAGATTAGCTAAATTTTCTGTCTGCATTGGCAGATTATTTCCCTTGAAATAAGACATTTTAACCTCAAAATAAGCAAAACTTTCGTTTTTTTTTTTTTTTTACATGCTCCAATACCATATTTAGTTTAATTATTAGTGATAGCAAGCACTGCACAAAAGGACATTTGAAATCCCACCTACATTTTTTTATGCAATGCTTGGAGGATTCCCAAATAATTCTGGAAGCACCGCACTGGCACTGAATAAAAAATGCCTGCCTCATACGCATGTTGGTTTGACTTGTGGTGATCAAATCCACATTATGACATCTATATCCATAGTCTGAAATTTAAACATTGAAATGTCATTGGTGGAGAACTGCAGTGAAGGAGAATCCACTCTCATGGAGGCTAAACAGTAGATGTCACGATCATTGACACGCATCCATTTGTAGATAGTTGTTTACCACTGATTATTGTCAATATAATATAATGTACTGCGGTTCATAGCATGTGAAGATATTGTCACAGTAATGCGCTAAAACTCAGTGCACAATCTTTCTTTAGTCCACACTGTGCAGAGCTGTCATAACCATGCAAATCTGTCCTTTGTCTGCTTCACTTCAAAAATCCCTTTGCACAGAATCAAACAATCTTTTCTGTAAATGGAAAACAGAGAGCTGCGAGAATGGCTTGCCTGCTTTGGATACAGTGGTGCACATCAAAGGTCTTAGCAGAGAGGATCCCCTTCAGAATAGCTGCTACATGCCATTCCAATAAGTGCGGCGTATTTGGATCTGCAGTTCAAAAGAGGCTGGTGCGGCCAGGTCTCCGGGGCCTCTCCACCGGTAGTCTGGCTGCACAGATGTTTCAAATGCCAGCTCTTTGCAGCATTTGCCACTTGTGCTGAGGCGGAGGGCAGCTGGAAGTGAACCAGGCAGCTCTGTTAGGAGACATGTGCTCCCCACCTTGTCGTCCAGTCAACCTTTATTAGCCACACACTCAGGGGCATGCTGATGTGTTTAGGGAGGACCACAGTTACCTTTACTCTTGGAGGCTTTTAAGAAGGTAGTTCTGTCTTCATGAACCCTGTTGTCGGAGTAGTGCTAGTATCAAAACACCATTTGCTTTCTTTCTATTTGAGAAAACAGTTTCCTTTTTCAAACATTCATTTACAGTTAGAAACTCAGGTCACTGTACAGGTCAGATGTGCAACCACCATGGAATTTAAAACGTATATATCTCTAAGCCCTTGGTATTTCCCACATTTCTTATGCTTCTTTCTCCTGATGTTTGCTTGGTATTGCAACATCTACTTCAACGGCTTTCCTCTGCTCTTTATCCACCACCACGATGTTTGGTTGGTTCGCCATTACCATTCTGTCTGTCTGTATCTGGATCTTGTCTCGGTCATTCTCTAACAACTTTGCATGAGTTTCCCACTTTGACCTTGGGATTTCTAGTCCATAGTAAAAATGTTCCTGTATACTATGCCAGCCACTTGATTATGGCGTTGAAGGTACACTTTCCCTGCCAGCACCTTACACCCTGCAGTTATGTGCTGGACCGTCTCAGGGGCCACTTTGCACACCCTTCACCTTGGGTCTTGTCTGGTGTGTTAGATCTGCTTCTATGGCTCTGGTGCTCAAGGCCTGCTCCTCGGCCTCCTTCCTTTCGGCTAGCGTACAGCAGGGTGCTGGATTTGGGGTGGAACCCTCCGTGCATGGTGAGGGGCTTTCGTGTCTTAACATCTGTGGTCTGTATCTCTTCCTTTGGCCACCTTATTATTCCTGCAGGGTATCTGATCACTGGCAGGGCGTAGCTGTTTATTGCCCGGGACTTGTTCTTGCCATTGAGCTGGCTTCTTACGACTTGCCTTACTCGTTGGAGGTATTTGGCCGTTGCCGCTCTCCTTGTTGCCTGTTCAAGATTGCCATTTGCCTGTGGTATTCCAAGCTACTTGTAACTGTTGATAACATCTGCTATTGTTTCTTCTGAAAGTGAAACCACTTCTGTGTGGATTACTTTCTCTCTTATTGTCACCATCCTACTAGAATGTCAGTGCCATAGATCCTGATGGTGGTGGATCAATGAGTCGATGTCTCGCTCGCTCTTAGCACACAGCCTGATATCATGTAGAGGATGTGGCCCCCATTTCAGAGTCGATATCCATAGCCAGTCTTGTTGATTATTTGGCTGAGGGTGTTCAGATCTACGCAGAACAGCAGTGGAGACAATGCATATGCCACATTTGATAGACTTTTTTTCTTCCCTAAGAGTTTTTCAAAAGTAAAGATACCTTTTTCTATTAATAATCAACATAACCTAAAGATGAAATGTTACAGATTGTGAAAATAGCTCATCTGAAAGGTCAGATCTGGATGTTTTGCCATCTACAGTGCTGCTTGTTGCTATGCACTTTGTCCTTTATTTCCCCTTGACAACAGTGTAAAAATCCTCTGTACCTTGTGTAAGTCCAAAGAAGCTCAAAGATGGCCCAAATGAATCCCAGACGTGCTCAGGACGTCACTGTACCTCACACCAGATCCCAGGCCACCTTCTCGCGCCTTGTCCAAATCTTTCTGGAACACGACACGGGAATGACATCACAGCGTGGATTAGGGATTTCTGTATTGTTGCTAGAGATAAGAGCCAGATGTGAATATTTATTTACAGATCAAAGACGTGATTCCCTATACAGAGCACAGCTGATACGGGTCCCCTTTCTTTCATTTTGTGTCCTGTATTTCATAGTTTAGTGGCACTGTCCCTAGTTAGAATGTTTAAAAAGCTCTGTTACGAGAATGGAAACTTTTCTACAGGAAAATAAAATCAAACTGGAGGACAAACTCATTCTGTTCAACATAAAATATATACTATGGCTTAGAGCACCTGCAACAGATAATAGGTTTTAATTCAATCTATCTATTGGCAGAAATGCAAATTACTTCAATAAAGAAATTTGTAAACAGAGCCGTTTTATTAACATTTTATTCACATTGTTCAGACGTTTTAAATATAAAACTGTAAAACTCTGTCCACAATAAACATATTTCTTTAACAAAATCGATCTTTGATATATTTTCCTCTCTTACATATCATTGTTATCTTGTAAATCCTGTCAACATGGCAACGTATGGAGACAAAACAAGTGCAGGCTGGATCGTCCCTGCAAAACGCATTTATCATCTGCGTTTAATCCTTCCTGCGTTAATCAAATCATTACTCCACACCGCCAGAATTTGGAGATGAGCACTAATTGCTAGGTTAGGTTTCTGTTGGCTCAGGTGGCTGCATACTCCGAATGTCTGTCTGTGAGCGAGACTTTAAAACATCAACAATTATTAAGACTCACCACAAAGCAGGCCACAACTCATTTTACCATCTTTTGTTCACATTAAATAACTTGTGGGTGGTGAAAAAGCAGCATTGTTTACATCAAAGTTGTTAACTTAAATGGCAATGAATGGAAGGTCAATGTAGGAGGACAGCTTACAATTAATCAAGTTTGAAACCATTACATTTTTAAAAAATTTTAACCAATTTTAAAACATTTGGTCACATTTGTAATCATCTTTGAACTTAGATAGTTTGCTAACACTTTGCACGAACCTGCAGTGATTAAATAAAATATCATTATTAACAATAACAACAATAGTTGCCTTAATAAAACATGAACATGAACAGACTTTTCAAGAATAATTACAATTAATAACTGCTTACAGTAATTATATTTGCTCTACTAACCAATTAAGTATTTAAGTCTGAATCAGCAGGTTGATTCAATTTAGTTTTGTTAAAGAAAGCAAAATATAGCCTTATTAAGCAAAACTAAAAAAAAGGCAAATCTAGCCTGATTTAGTTTTGGAAGTAATTTGTATGTGCTTACTATTAAAGGCATACCTGATCTTTCTTTTTAAATATAAAAACTTCAAACCACAGTATCAATTTGTTGAAAATGAGTTTGCAGTGTGTGACGTTTGTCCCCTATAAGATTTTTCCCTCTGCCGTTGGACACAATATAAAACATGGACACTTGTGCTAATCACATTGTCAAGTTATCAGTCAAGTCTCCATCACCTGTCACTTTATTAGTCTTGTAAACATCCCCTTATTTTTTTGCACTGACAGATTGCATTTGTTCTGACTGTCCATGTTTTTGTTGTCTAATTTGTATTGTCTATTTTAATTAGCATACTTCTTTCTTGCATGCCCTTATTCTTCCACCCCAGTCATTTTGTTGGCATCACACTTCCGGTTGACCTACCTGTTAGGCTAGCCTAAGTAACTTTAGTGTAGGTTTATTTTAACTGTCCTCATAACTATTTAAGATTGCACAGACAAGTTAACAAATCGCTTTATTAACAGAGCAAAACAGGAAGTGCACTGCCAAGGAAAGTGGCCAAGGCAGAATAAGGTTCATACTTTGAATGTTTCTAAATATTATTATCATAGTTGATTTTTTTCAGTGATACATGTTGGACATTAGCATTGAAGCAAGTTCATAGTTTATAATTTTTTTTTTAGTTCAATGGCAATAAAACTTTTTTCTGATTTAATTAAAAATACTGTTAGTTTATGTTGTTAGCATTTGCCAACAATATAAACTACAGTTAGCATGTTCAACAGCTCAAGTTTCAAAACTTGTGAAAACGTTTAAAAAAGGAATTTTGTGAATAATTTGGAGGTGCAGAACGCATAAGGTAAGTGAGAAAAACGTGTGGATTGCTGTAAAAAGTTTGAAATAAAAAATTTCAATTGTTTAAAATTTTAGGATGGCAAATATCTGGTTTAGCACCTATAATATTTACATAGTACAGTATAAACTATTGCAACTGTTACTTCCAAACCTGAGCTCAATTAAAGTATTTACTAAAAGCTGGTTTCATATCAAAAAGTGAAACTCTTATTATATATAACTTGTGCGCACTTTTAGAATTTAAAACTGTACAAATATATAAAAATAATTGCTCCATAGGATGTGCTGACTCTTCTGTGAAAGTAGAGGTAAATCATTTGAGTTGTCTCTGAGTGTCTCACAACTGCCAAACACGGGGCAGACATGGCTGTTTGCGCACACTTTGGTTTGACACAGTGGAGTGAAGGTCAAAGGTCGCGCTTCAGCCGTCGATCTCGTAGTCTGTCTCGTCGTAGAGGTCGCGCCGCGGGGCATGTCTCCGCCGTGAGAACTTCAGACAGAGCAAATCGCCCACTTCATTCAGATGGTGCAGCACCTGGACACAAAGTACTGGGTCTGAACACGTGCTATGAAAAACAGTCAGGAGGAAGTCAAAGCAGTGTTTAAATATTCTTGTATTAATGCTTAGAATGGATTATAATGATTAACAGCGATGGCATTAGTGGCAAGAGTAGTAGTAGTAGTAGTAGTAGGATTGTCACGAGCATTTACTTTAGCAGTCCGCAGTTCATTTGATTAATTATTGAGTCTTTCAAAACTTATTTTTTAGACAAAAGAGGTTCAAATCTGGTGAATGAAGTCTTCTAGTAAATAGTGAATATTCAAAAACTGCATAAGGGACATTTCATTCCAACAAAATGTCCCCATGTGTTGAATAAAAACAAGGGGACATTTGGCGTCCACGTGTTTTCACTGAATATATTACATTTGTTGTTTCATGCTAAATATTTCATGTATATTATTAAAAAACTGAGGTATTTTTTGTTAAATCAACTTGCAATAAAACCTTAATTTATGATTAAATTATACAATTTATTTGTTCATTTAGTCATGTCCCCAGTATATTTGTAAAAGTTATACATATTGATTTAAAAACTAAAAACCTTGAAGCCCAATTTGGACTCATTACTGAACAAATTCAATATAATTTATTAATTTTGGACAGAAATGTTGCTGCTGGAAGTTTTTGTTATAATTGATACTTTTGTATACATTTTAGTCTGTATAGTGTAGTTAACAAACCATTATTAATAAAGCAACATTTCTAATCAAAGTATCAAAACTTTTTAAAGTACATGTATACTGTATATGTAAATGAGAAGTCAAAACTTGAACCCAATTAAATGTCACTATGAATAAACATGGCTTATAGTTCTGGTCACTGGGTCTGTTTCTAGTACTAAATGTAGTTAGCATATGTTAGCAGAGTTTCGTGATCAGGACCACACCTATTCAAGCGTATCTGTCTCAGTTTGACACTGCACTCTCAAACAACCACCCCCCAACTTCAGTATCTACAGTATCTCCTTCAACAAAGAACTAAATCTATATCTGTTATAGATCAATACTGCAGCTAAAAAATTATAAACAGGCTCCATTTGTGTCCACCATGTGGCTTCATAATGATCAAGTTTAGAATGTAATGCAACCAGACTAACTCATTGTACCAGTAAAGTATTTGTATATATAGGTGAAGAATGAACTGAAATACAAGTAAAAAAAACAGCAAATGGTCCAATGTCCGAACAAGATCTTGTGAATCTTCAGGATTCTTCAAAAAGAATAACTATCTTGGCAGGATGGCAATGCTAAATCAGGGAAATGTCATGAATAAAGCTGCTTGAGAACTAGAGAAATACCCATAGACGTTATAATATTAGCTAATACTGTCCATAGAAATACCAAGAACTGAGAGAAGAGCTGAAGAAACCTTGAAAGATGAAGACACTTTGTTTAAATGTCCTGAAGTAAGACTGGGCAATGACGTCATAAAAATTGTAGCATGAGCTCATCTCTGTGACAATCTGCTTTTTTGATGAAATGCCATACTGTGATTACATTTCTCTATTTAATGCAACTGTTTGTTCAAATACAGACTCATTTTTCCATCTGTTTCTCTGATTGATCAACCTGGATTTAACCAATCACAATGAAGCATGAACTTTCTAGAGAATAAATGTATTTTACCCCAAAGACGACAAGAAAATCGACCGCCTGCATCAATTTGGTAAAAGTGAAATTGTGATCTGCCAGAAAGAAAAGTGTGATATACATTATTTTTTGCCATGTTCCCCGAAGCACTAACCTGGTCCAGCATGTCTCTGGTGTGAGCTGCAGACAGACAGAAGCGAGCTCGGGCCTCAGTGATCGGAGTGGCTGGAAACCCCACCACCACCACACCGATTTTCCTCTCCAGCATCTCCCGAGCAAAGGCACTGAACCAACACAAAAACAACACCTTTAATAACAGATTACTTGGACACGTAAGTAAAACAAGCTTCTGTGAGGCAAGGGAAAATGCCAAGGACAATTAGAGCTCAGAATGTAGAACAATACTCAATTTTATATTCAGTGTTTTTCCCCTTGACCAAACAAAAGGATTTTAAAATGCATGTGTGGAATTTTGTGGAAATTGGAGACTGCATATGACCTATTGTGACTGGTTTAGCATTTATAGACTTGAGCTAAACAACATATCATTGGTTTCTAAATAGTAGTAGGACAAGTGTAGAAATCAGGTATTTAAAAGTGATAATAAACTCTAAACTCCACACATTTTAAACAGAGCTGATAAACTGGACAGTGAATGAGGATGTGAAAAGAGGGAGAGAGAGTGGAGAGGAGCAGTGTATTGGTTTGAGCAGGACAAAATTACTGACAATTCACACAAACACATTGTCACAACTATACTAGAAATGACACTGATCACTGCGTCAGTCAGATTTAGACTCTTTTCTCTACACTGGTAAAAAACTAAACAAAAATTCATGTTTGAAATGCAAACATAAATCACAAACTGAGTTGTGATTTGAATACTTGTCACCATTCACTTATTTCATTAAATTCATTTTATTTTTCCTACCGCTTAATCCCGAGCCTATCCCAGTGACTTTGGGCCTTAGGCGAGGACAACCCTGGACAGTAGCCAACTCATCGCAGGGTTAGACAGACAACCATTCACTCTCAGGGGAAATTTACAGTGATGCCCAATTAACCTAAACATGCATGTTTTTGGAGGTGGGAGAAAACCCACGTTGACACCAGAGAGATCGTGAGATGTTGATATGGTTCGACCCAGGAGTCGAACCACGACCTTTTTATTCTGAAGCCAGAGCTCTAACCACTCTGCTACCGTGCCCTCCACAGCTGAAATTTTGTCAGTGAGATCTTTCTTGTTCCCCTGAGTCTCAGAAAACACTTTTCTAAATGTCTTGAATCTGTGATGTCATAAGTACATCTTTGAGATCTTCTACACTGTCTTAAGTCCAGTCAAACCTGTTTTAAGCATGTCTGCAGCATCATTCATCATTGTTTCCCTTGTGTGATTTCCTTTGCATGCAGTAGCTGGAGCTGAACTCAATTCCTGATGTGGGAAACACTATCATTTATGCTTTACTGCACTATATTCATTGGTTCTGGTGCACGGGATTACAAAGTGGAGCATGTTTGAAAGACCAAAACCAAGCAAAAAAAAAAAAAAATCTAAATCAAAAACATATACTGTATGTTTCTAAACTGTGCTAATATGTTTCACTTAAAAGAAGTAAAAAACAACAGTTTATGTCAAGGCAACAAGGTCACAAATGAAAATATGGTAAGCATTTCTAAAATATTTAAATGACATTTTCGGTTCTTCAAGATAATTTGCTTAAATTTCCTGTAATCATAATAAATGCCTTTTCAAAATACATAACTTTTGGGGGGTTGACCGCAGTGACGTTCTCACTGACCAAAGCAAACACGAGCCAAACCATGTTACGGTCCTAATTTTGGACCAAATATTTGATCTAAACCCACAAATTGCATTTTAATAATGATTTAGTGAATGGGAGCAGTGTTCAGCGGAAGTAGTAGCCATCATGTAGTTTTGTGGTGCAGATGTTTTGGGCAGCACTAGTTCAGATTTACAGCATTGTTTTGGAATCTCTATCACTGACAACTGTAAATTCAGAAGCAGTCATAGTGACGGATAACTACAATTACTGGCTGGACGTTTTACAGACACAAACGGTGACATGTTTTTAAAAGGTATTTGATTATACCTGAGTGCTTTAAACAGCTTGGTGTTTACATGAGCTGTGCCTAAGTAGTTACAGACACCCCATCTGTGAAAAACCAATTCATGGAAAGTTTGGAGTGAGAAAATGGCAGCCATCCATATCACTTTAATAACACTCGCTTCACTGGGCCGAAATCGCTTGTGACATAGAAAAGGAGGTGTTGTAATCGTTGCAATGTGTCTTAAAAAGTTCTTGTAGTGGTCAACATGGGCAGTATGTTGCTTACTTATAAGTTATGGAAAACTAAGAGTGTTTTTACTTTATATAATTTTACATTTTAAAATTTGCAATGACAATACAGTTGTAATAATTTTGGGAACAACACATATAAGTAGTATCTGTAGAACTTTCAAAACATTTCATAAATGAGTAAGGAGGGATTTTCGGTCAATGTCACATACCGCCCTACTGCACTTGTGTTATGCAGAAAGAGCCGCTCTCCGTCTGATTACATGGGGAAACTTATTTGAATAAAACAACAAAAACTTGTATGAACCGGTCTGACAGATGTCTGTCTCCTGAAGCTTGAGACAGTGTTTTTTTTCAATGTTTTTGACTTACATGAATGTAACGTTTAAGGGTCGTAGGGTCGAATTTGTTCACAAATGTTGATTTAGCAGTAGAACTTTTGTTTTCACACAATGATAAACTCTTGTAGTTAGCTGACAATGGAGATTTTTTTGACTTGTTTCCACTGTTTATGTCTATGCGCGCGCATCGCTCGTGTTGATGAACAACAGGTAAACATGATCAATCAAATATTTTAATGGTTTCAACTTCCTGTTGTGTGCAACATTTTAGGTACTTTTTCCACATTCAAAAGACATAATATTTAATGTTAATCAATGGCAGCAAACTTTTCATGAGTGGATCCTGATCTATGGCTTCCTCCTGACTATTTCGATAGAAATTATGTTCCTTTAGCTCAGTGGTGCCCAAAGTTGGGCCCGGGTGCCAACCACAGACCTTCAGGCAGTTTAATTTGGCCCGTATAGAAAGGCTGAAATTCATGAGAAGTGTCTGTCAGATTAATTTTTAGGTTGAAATAACTGTCGATGTACACCAAATCATGTATATTCTCCTAAAACAGGTTCAGAAAATACAATTTAATCATTATATTGTTCGAAGTCAGCTTGTTAGATGCAACATGAAATTAGATTTGGCTCTTGACACCCTAAAAAATCATTTATACTGGCATTGGAGGAAAAAAATGAATTCATTTTGGCCTGCTGAGGAAAAAGGTTTGGGAACTCTATAGCTATGTTTTTTTGTTGTTGTTTTTTTTTGTACAGAACCTATAAAATAAAAGGAATACTGCACACCACACGCTTGCCAAGGCATTAAAAAGTGCTATTTATACAATGCTGTTCACAATACTGCAATAAAAACTACGTGAAACAATAATTGTGATAAAATTACACTGTGGGATTTGTATATCGCTCCATCCCCACTAAAAATCTTTTGTATAGTACCTGTAAAAGTGTGTGTGTTGCTTGCTGTTGGTACTTACACCACTTTGCCCGGCATGTAGAGCAGAATGGGAACCACAGGTGAGTCATCGTTTCCATAGATGATGAAGCCCATCTCCTTGAGTCTGGCTCTGAAGTACCTGGTATTTTCTGCCAGTTGGCGCACACGTCTCATCCCTGCGGTTCAAAGCGAGACATAAATGAGCAAAAAGGACACTATTTTTGGTAAAAGAGGATATTAGCACTGTCCCCATCTGTCTGAATAAGCCAATGACCGGTGGATTTTTATTTTTTTTGGGAAAGCTTTCTCATTTCACTACCTCCATCTGGGCCATCCTAGTTTCACCGTAAACTTACTCATGATTACAACTCAGCTGTAGCGGCAGATGGCTTAGTTTTGGTCTTGCAACAGCGTGCATTCAGATGACGCCAAGCAATTTGCAAGCTGGATAAAATGTACATTCACAAAAATTGAGACGCAAGTGCTCTGCGACGTTTAACATTTGTAGAGGAATATATTAGAGCTCAAATTGAAATCAGCACGACCAGGCTTCCTTGCTGCGTTTCTCAGCCGCTTTTGGCATGGTACAGCCTTGGAACGCTGCTATGTTTCCCAGTCATTACCTGCGAACAGATTGGCAGAGCTTTCAAAGAAGTGTAAGAGAGCACTTTAAATCCCCTTATCTCAGCACAAGAGGGGGAAAAAACATAACATTTTCAAGCGAGTGCCAAAAAGCGCAAAGACCATTTTGTAAACCGTTCTTTCTGCGGTGATAGAGGGCGTGCGGGTCAAAAAGCTTTTGCCAGACGGAAGAATTGTATGCGTAGGTGAGAATGCGTGGATGCTCCTGTCTATCAGAGCTTCTCCCTGTTTCTGTGCTGTAGACACTAGTTCACTTTTGGGTGTGAAATTCAACATAGGAGCAACTGAGGATGGACTGGAGAACAGCAAAACAATCTGTGTCATTTTGGTGTATGTATGTATGTATGTATGTATGTACAGTATGTATGTATGTATGTATGTATGTATGTACAGTATGTATGTATGTATGTATCTATGTATGTATGTATGTCTGTATGTACTTGTTTTTCTATCTTAGTGAGGACCGTTTTGAGTTTTTAACCAACAGAGTGAGGACATTTTTGGGAAGTGAGGACATTTTGGCCGGTCCTCACTTTCTGAAGGGCCTGTTTTGGCCTGTTTGAGGGTCAAGATGAGGTTTTAGAGTTAGGGTTAGAATTGGGTTAAGGTTAGGATTAGGGCTAGGGGGTTAGTTTGGATGGTTAAGGTTAGGGTAAGGGGCTGGGTAATACATTATGCCTATGAATGTCCTCACTAAGATAGAAAAACAAGTATGTGTGTATGTCTGGTGTTATGTAAACTGTTTCAATCTGGTGATTTCCATTAGTGACTAGACTCGATCACTTTTGTATTACAACAAAAACTGACTTTGAACAAGATTTATTTGTGCTACAAACATCTGTGTGAAGTATTATTGGTCTGGAAAATGCTGGGATGTCACGTGAACCATGTGAAATGTTTGCAAATGCATTACAGAAGTGCAGACACATTACATTTATATCCAAAGTTGGAAGTTGCTGACATAATTTTCTCTATTGTCTATTCTTACAGGGTTCTTTTTGTGGCAATTTTAACTTTAAACAATATACTCGATATTCAATTTTTGGAGATCTTGAAAATTACATTCACGATATTATCTAAAATTTAATATGTTTCACAGCTTTAACTATACAGTTATTGGTCAAAAAAGTCGAAGCAGACTGTTCAACAGTAGACAGTCAAACGGATAATTTACCCAGAGCACCTCCTGCACTGAAAAAAAGAAAGCTCGAGGAGTACCTAACCACACTAAAGGACAGATCCACTCCCATGGATGGACAGGCTAAAGATTCACCAGAACTGACACATCTGTAACCATCTATAGAGTTTAAGTCTGTAGATCCAGTTTCTATTTGCAGAGGGAAACGACTCTTTTAGCAAGACGAGCACAGGTTAATCCTGAAGAGGGAGGTAGGAAAGGTGTTCAGTGGGTGAGAGAGGTCTAGGTCCTTAATATTAGGAGGCATCAATGATCCAACCTTAATCACAAATTGAATGTTGAATTAAATATGAAGATTCATCACAATGACCTAAACAACAGCAAAATCTTTTTTCTCTCTCTTATTCCCGTGCTCTGCTATGAAACTCTTCCTCAAGACGTGGCTAGTTTTGCAAAATCAGACTATCTGCTAAAATAAACAGCAGCCACTAATCGGACAAGCTTTAATTATTTATATATATATTACTATATTTGTTATTTGACTTCCTGCTGTATACAAATATTTACCAATGTCAGTATGTGACATTTTAAAACCCATTAAAAGACTTTACATTACTGCTAAAAACTACAACAAAGTTTTTTTCTGTTATGTTGTGACTTGAATAATCACTATTATCGACTGACCTAATAATCTTGACATTTCTAGTTATGGCGGACATGGGAACTCATGTTTTGAAAAGCTCCAGTGCTTTCAAAGTTCCACTCGCTCGATAAGACAGGTCAAGACTGATTTCTCCATAACATCCATTTAACGAGGCTACGTCAGACACCAAGCATGTGTGGTGCAGAGCCAGATGAGAAAGTTACTCATCTCGTCTTTAAACGGCAATTTCCATCAACCATAACATATCAGAGAGTACATGTTGTAGTCATTACCCACTTATCCACACTAGATATGTTCACTACTTTCTCAGGAAATTACAGACATTTTGATGATGACAAACTATCTTCTCATATAATGTAAATATTAGCCAACGCTATTATGTCTAGTGTTGCTTGCTGGAAATTCCTTTTCCCCTATTACGTCTTTAGCAGTGATTTGTGCACCCAAATATTGCCTCTAAGCTACAATATATCATTGCAGCTACAGCGAGTTAGCTCAAAAGTCCCTCCGAGGTGTTTTAAGGAGCACTTAGTGAGTTTTAACTTTGACAAACATAGCTTCAAATCATTGGAATGTGTAGTCTCAATGTCACCTCTTACGTACTCAAACATAAAAATGGAAAGGGGGCAGTGCCTGGGCTTTGGAGTGTCAGTGAATCTTTATTTCACAGACCCAAACGCATACGTCATACGATAAATCTGTTGATCTACGGGTGACGTCAGTACTGCAGCAGTTTGTGCATGTTTATTTGTTCACACTGAAGCTGAGATTATAAACTATAATATAATATGATGAAGGCCTGTCATGATCCCTTCTACATTGACTTATTGTTGGATAAATAAGAGAATATGTTACAAGATTATTATTTAACGTAAATATCTTTTCTTAGCACTAGTGGAAATGTAGTGCAAATAGATTTCAGCTCTGAGTGTAAAATAGAAATACATTTCTACAAAAATGTTCACGAAATTGTCAACAAAAAAGGAATTTCTGCAAAATATAACAGATGCAAATTAGGATTAATATACTTTTTTTTGCACTGTAATTTTTGACAATACTGTACATTTAGAAAAGTGCATATGACAAATTAGACGAAATTTTTTAGTCAAACATAGAATACATACTAGTAATTAGATTTCACTAAACAAATTGTTATCTAACAACCACAATGTATAATACAACTTTCAGATGAATAAATGCCTAAACTACTAGGAAACTGTTAGTTGTGTGTAAACTGTGTAAAGTGACTTCTGTTTCTTTATCATTTTCAACTTTTAATTGTCAATTTCTTCAGAATTGGCAAATTACTAAGTACTATCACATCAAACTTAGTCAAAATAAGAAAAAATTTGAGATTTGCTTTAACGAGACAAAGAAACATATAATGTCGGTCGTATAAAGTACATCATGTGACAGGTCTATATGATGGATAGTATTTAGTATGTAGCAAAAAGCCCAGCAATTTATCAAATGCTTAATAAGAAGTTGAAGACCCAGCAAAGCGTAAGACAACCTTGCAGTTTTTAAGAAACAAGGGCTTGTCCCAAAAAAACCTACGTAATGAATTCAAAAGGGGCTAGCTCTCTTTCAACAAGTGCATGAACATCTTTTGGGGGATTTGCGGCCGGTGTTGAGTCGTCCTCATGTCCAATGTCATTAAAGCGGAGACTTGTCAGAGGTAGAGCCTTCCTCACAAGCCACACATGAGAATGATTTCCTCCATGTTCGGGTCCTGTGTGTCCCCTCCTCTCTCTCTCTCAATAATTGTTCCCACATTTTCAGTCCTAGCAGCTGTTTGTCTTCCCCCGCAAGTTTAGTACTTACCTCTATGTTAACATTGGAGCTGTCTGACAGATCTGGTTTGCTATTGTTTCTATAAAAGTTATGGCAAGGTGTAAAACGTTTCATAAGCTGCGGATAATATTGGTTGGTGCAGAGGAAAGGACATAAGGTTTGATGGCCGTGTGGTGAGAAAAGCTGGGGATTGGAGGTGACTTTTACAGCGTGTTTTGAAGGGATACTAACCTTCGTTGCCCCCGTCTTTTCCCATTATGCACTTCATGGCCCGGATAACCTGCTCGGTGACAGGAGGGGACATGGCAGTGGCGTAGACCGCACTGTGGGAATGTCTGCGCAGGTAGTCCACAAGCACCTGGTACAAAAAGACAAAGATAAGTAAGTTGAAGTCACGTTTTTTAAGTGTGATTAGATCATATAGCCAAATGTTGGGCAACAGCAAGTTTTCCAATTCATAAAAAAATAAACAACTGTATTTAAAGCGTTGGTACATGATTTTCACTCTGTAAAATCAAAGTATGCATACAAAACTGTCCAACTTGTCTCTGGCTATCACAAATATTTGGAACTGTGTTAATGTCCACAAACAAGAGAGAAGACGGACACATTTGAGCGGTTGAGGCCAGAAAGCAAACCAACATGCAGCACCGAGATCATCAGTGAGCAGTCAATCTTTCAAAGTATCAATTTATTAACAACTCCTATAGCTAATATAATGGCGGCACGGTGGCAGAGCGGATAGCGCTCTCGCCTCACAGTAAGAAGGTCGCGGGTTCGATTCCCGCATGGGCCGGGCTTTCTGTGTGGAGTTTGCATGTTTCTCTGGGTGGGTTTTCTCCGGGCACTCCGGTTTCCCCCACCAACCAATAACATGCATGTTAGGGTAATAACCTCCAGCTACGGTAGTCCTGACCAAGCCTAACAACAACATCTGGAGATGGGTCCCCGAGCGCTGCACTGTGGCGATCACTGCTCCTGAGGAGATGCCCCAGAGGTATTGAAGGATTTGAAGGGTCAAATGCAGAGGACAAATTTCCCTACGGGGACAATAAAGTGTACCTTAACCTTAACCTTAATAGATAAGAGTTTAAAGATACAGCTAATTACATGGTATCTTAACCATTTGTTATAGGAATTTGTACAATTATTTACAACGATTAAGTCTTTTTTTAATACTTGCATATATTTTTAACTTTGTGTTACAACAGTTGAATTTCCTCTCTGTTTTGTCTTATCTTTCAGACCTTCAATGCTTTCACGTTCAAAGGTTGTCAGGGTAACCATTAGAGAAAGAAAGTTATCCTCATTAGACCACACACTTTCCCCTCTGGCGAATGCAAACCAGTAACTTTTTTTTAACTAGATACTGCACTTCCATCACTTTCACATCCAACGGTGACATGTTGTTTTCTGATGACGAACCACTAGAGTGGGCTCCTGCGTAATCTTCACCTGACAGTTAATGAAACGTCCTGATTTCTCTGGCTCTGTGACTGCATCTGCTCAAAGCTTTGGCCATGTCTCCTGCTCCTCACTGTACAGACGCCAGCCTTTTTAATACTGAAGGGAGCTGATGCCGAAACGAGCCATAATCTGGACTGTCATGCTCATTTTTTTCCCAAATGTCAATGGTGGTTTAAATGTTGCTTGTCTGTGGTAGTGGTCTCTGGAGTACGTGTGAGTGGGCTGATGTTGTGGTGCCGGTGGTGAGCTCCTCTGTGGATCTGTGGTGGCCTGGCGGGTGCGAAGTGATGACACGTACCCGGAGATGCTGTCTGGCCACTGCTTCCACTCTTCACCATCTGTCCCTGCTGGGCGGTGGCTGCGGCTGAAGGGATTTTTGACAAGAACCCTGATACAACCTGACATTAAGGGCTTACTCCGCTTAAGGGCCTCGCCGGAGTTTTGGTGAGACCAAGATAAACCGGTTTAAGGGAATATGTGAGTCTTGAGGAGTCTTGAGGTTGGGGGCGTGCAGTGACAGCTTGCAGTGTTTCCTCTGCTTTATAGCGCTGGCCGCAGTCGGATGTAACAGAACATGTCCAGTGTGCCACAGAGCCGGGAGCGCAGCCAAAAACTCACACTTGCACGCTCCTCTTCCCCGGCAGATGTATTTAATAAGCTCATTTAAATGTCCTCCTTCCTTTTTGAATTGGTCGAGTGTGCACAGCTTCATACGGACTTGCAGTGAATTAGAAGGAGCTTGAAGTGTATTTATTGGGCTATTTATTTTGGTACTCCAATAAAACAGCTATAACATGACTGTTTTCCAGAGCACATCTGCGCAGCCTTTTGTCGGTCTACCCGATACCACTTAGCGTCGGATTTGAGGGATTTCACCACAACAACAAATACGTCAATTCCAAGGGCTCTCTCTC
Source organism: Mugilogobius chulae (assembly GCA_038363315.1). NCBI lineage: Eukaryota > Metazoa > Chordata > Actinopteri > Gobiiformes > Gobiidae > Mugilogobius > Mugilogobius chulae. Next base: position 31,959,536 of record CM076407.1, on the reverse strand, counting down.
TCTTTTGCTGCCTGCTTCTCGCTCAAGTTTACTACAGCCAGCTGTCAAACCAGGCACAGCATTGGTACTTCAAACATTATCATGCTTGTTAAAGGGCATCCTGTTAAATCTGGAGCGCAGTTCCGACGCCTGCCACAAGAAGGGGCTGGACCAATGCCAACTTTACCTTCTTATTACTGCAAAGAGGGGCTGAGCCAACATAAGGCCATGGCAGGAAGGGCTTCTCTCTGAATACTTAACTCAAACTACATGGCTGTTTCCTCTGATGCTTTTTAATCAAGTGCAACAAAACTGGCGTGGTTATGTACTAAAGTGTACTTTTTAATGGAGTAAAGAGAAATTACAAAGACGCAGAGTCACAACCTGGAAAACATTTGTTGGACACATGAGAAATAGGGTGTGACACAGGCACTAGTTAAGAGGCAAACAACTTTAGCTGCGCTAGATTCAAATGTGTCACAGGTTTTCTCTAAAACAGTGATCGGGGAACTCCGATACATTCATTAAATCACTTCCCAGAGTTGGCACAACTTTTCACCAAAGATGAAAACAAAACATTTCTCATTTACTAAGAATAAATTGTGTAGTTGACAGTATTTTTAACATTAAATACATTTTAAACAATTCAATCACATGAGTCAAAAAGGTTGGGAAATACTGCTCTAAAACAGGTGAAAAGTAAAAAAAACAACGCCACTAAAATATTCTACATTTGTTTTTTAGATCATTATAAGATAAGTATTTATCCAACACTGATCTAACCTAGAGCAATATTCAATCCACATGAGGTCAAGATCAAGGATCATGTGTGATGATGTTATTGCGTTTCTATAAAGCTTATTCGTGGTTTTACTTTCTTTGGTCATTCAACATTGTATTGTTGCTTCAATCTCTGCACTTGGTGGTGGTGAGCAACAGCTGCCCTGGGGTGCTCTGTCAGTCTGTTTTCAAACGTTGTGTAAACAGACAGTTGGTCTACAACTGGACTGAGCATTCTCCCAACAACTGCCCACTCCGCATTACGGCATTGAAGTTAACATGTTTAGATCAATAAAGTGCTCTGCAAAAAGTGACACACTAAGCCTCATGTTTGACACAGTCCTATATGTCTCAGAAAGATTAGTGTGTACATTTGCTTGCTGCACACACATACACAAAAACACAACAACTTGCTAACACTGTCAAAAAAATTTATATTCATAGATTGTAAATAATAAAAATCATAAAGAGGGTCATTATTAATTCAACAGTGACTTGGATTAATATGGGCAACACAGTGGCGCAGACGTAAGCACTCTGGCCTCATGGCAAGAAGGTCCTAGGACCGACTGGAGTTTGCATGTTCTTCCCGTACCTGCATAAGTTTTTTCTGGGTGCTCCAGCTTCCTCTACTATAAAAAACACGCTCTCTCTTCATCACCGGACTAGCTATGGAAATTAGTTGTAAAGCTAGAATCTAGAACAAGCATCTCTACTTTTGTATGTAATTGTTCATTGTCCTAATAAAAAACAACCTTAGCCTTAATATTAAAGATGGGATCCTTGATTTTCATACTGTTCAACAGAAAGTGGTCATTTGTTCCCTTTTACAAATTCTTCAGCACATTCATTTTTGTAATTATGACAGAAGAACAACTATTTACAAAGTGCAAAGTGAAAATGGAGAGGATCACTCATGCCAATCACAGAGCTGCTTTTGGCTCCTGCTGAGATCTAAAACTCAGACAGTGCACAGTGGTCTGCATTAACGCAGTACGTTAAGTCCTGCGTAAATGCAATACTTTTTAGCTTAATTGTTTACAACTAAAAATGTTAGCTACCTCACCTTTAATGAACACAATGAACTGTAGGTCAAGCTTATTATAATACTGAATAAACTCTATGTGTAAAGCAAAACCAATCCATTTGAGACGGCTTTGCTGCAGAACTTGAATGACTCAGGTTTCACATCTTGATGTCCAAAACTAATGTAGAAAACATAGCTGTCAAATCTTCTATAAATGACTCTGACAGAAGGCTCAGATACAAATGTGGCTGATTACTAGAAAAAAAGCATGAAGTAACTACTGTATCCACTGCAGTCAGCCATAAAATTAAATAAGATGTACCCAGTTTAACAAAGCCAAAACAGATAAATCTTCTGAATTAGATGAGGGCAAACACAATTAAAGTTGTAGACTTGGAACAGCTTCTGTTGCCAAAAAAATGAAACCAGCTACGCTATCATAAACATGAATATATTGTTTTAAAAGTAACTGCAAATTTACATTGTATCTCAAATTGTAAAAAGAAGTTTCTAAAATGTGATTCATATAACATAAACATGTCTGAGAGCATAAACATTTAGACTATGTATAGTCTATATATCTATATATTTTTATATAGTTTGTCATATTGGCAGAAAATGACCATTTTTAGAGCTGATTACTGCTAAAATTCTCAATTGCAATATAAAAAATAAACTAAGTGATTTAGAAAACTGAGATGATCCACATTTGTACTGTGCAGCAACAGCTCACTACTGACAGTTTGTGACCTGTTGCATTAAAGGATAAGTCAGATTCAGAAAATCATAAACGAAGGGTAGCTTAACCTTAAAGTTTGATTCATATTAATATTGCTGCCTTTTCACTCAGGATACTCTTTAGCCTCTTGTTTATTTACGGTAATCTGTTTCTAAGCATTTTATATTGTTACTGCCAGAGACTGCAGCACTTGTCATTTTGAATTAACCTTTTCTGATGTTCTAGAGGAGAGAGTAACAAACCTTTTTTCCTGCGATGTAGCCTCCGCAGGCCCCGAAGCTCTTGGTGAAAGTGCCCATCATGATGTCCACGTCTGCAGTGTTTACGTTGAACAGTTCGGTGACGCCTCTGCCCGTTGGCCCCACAGCTCCGATACTGTGGGCCTCGTCCAGGTACAGGTAAGCTCTGTACTTCTTCTTTAGAGCAATGATCTCTGGGAGGCGCACCACCGAGCCCTCCATGCTGAACCAAGACCAAGAGGGAGAACAGTTATTAGAAGAGAAACACATTTACAAACACAGGCATTTTTCTATTGGGTCATTTTGACGATGAGCTCATCGGGGAATCCAGTTTTAAGCATGCTTACAATACATACTACAAAAAATAAGAATGATAAATAAAATGTTATACGATAACTGAAACATATGGTTTATTTACATATCAATAAACCTATATAACGAGTAGCGATACAAAAAAATAAATACAAAAATAAAAAAATAAACGAAATTCAGGCATCACATTACACAGTAACACTGCTACGTATTCCTTTTACGCCTTAGCTTCCTAAACGAAAACTCAATGTCCAATGAACACATGTTTTTGCATGTGCTACAAAGTATCTATGAAGCTATGAAATAGTATAATTCTACACAAATTAAAATGAATAGCATTTGTAAAAATGAAATAAATACACTTGACTTTCCATTAAACTTTGACTACAACAAAACTAAAATATGTTTTTAGTGTCTAATGAACACTGACTCCCCTCTCTCCCTCCAAATGCGGCCCTTTTAAGGTTACACGCAGATACATGAGCAGTAGTACACAGCTGGGGAATTGAGCAATCCCAGACCCAGTACGGCCCAGGACGTCTGCAGCCCAAACGACAGAAGGCAGGGTTTCACTGAGACCTGTGCGGACATCAAAGGCAGGCTCAGGACAGAACTAAAGCATGCTTATGCTTTATCTAGCCTTTTGATGTTCACAGGGCCAGAGAGGGAGCGTTGGTTCTTCCAGGGCACTATGGTGGCCACATGTCTCTAATGCCTGCCATTATTGCCTGATAAAGCCACTTTAATGGTGTGCAATTAAGCTGTCTCTCAGATGACCAGAACTGGTGTGGAACTAATCATTACATTAATGCTCCCTGATGGCTGTCTTCAGGGTTTTATTCTTTTGATGCAGGGATATAAAACAGTTTGGTAAAGTCTACGCCTGAATGGCTCTGTATGAGTAACACACCTCTCATGACATGTACTTTTAAAGTGTTGAGGGTTGAAATGCAAAGCGTGAAATAGAAGTAGCCATGATGAGCACTCAGAGCTGGGGGTGTATCCTAGTCAATTTCTGTGGCTCCATTTGGCCCTGATTTGGAGCTAATGAGCAGATGGAGCAGGTCACTGTGACTCCAGAGAGCTCGCTAACGTGACACACACATGATACCTTTCCCTTCAGTGCTCTCATCAAATAGAACCTGACTATTAGCCACATGCGCAATTATCAAATGGCAAAGAGGGAAGCACTGAAACGGAGCCCATTATGAGCACTGTTAAATGTGTGCTGCAGGTTTTGCTCACATTACAAATGATGCTTTCTCCCTGGGCAGTGGACACACACAAAGTGACTACAGCAGTGTCCTGGTAGTAATAGCAGCAGCAGTAGTGTTTTATAATGAACACTGACCTGTAGATACCTTCCACCATGATAAGTATCTTCTTCCAGGGTCTGTGTGTCCGAGGTTGCCCTGAACAAATTGCCTCTCTAAGCATCTTTTCCAAACTGTGCATGTCTGAAACCCACAAGAAAACATGGGAAAAATTTTGAACAAGTATTAACCAGAAGAAAAACATACAGCTGCTTAACGTACAAAATAATCCTTTATCAGCAATATGGGAATATGTCAATGTTAGGACAGCAGCACAGAGAATGTCAACAGTAATTTTTGTCTGAAACACTTTTCTCAAACTGAGGGCACACATTATATGAAGATAGTAGTAGATAAAGTGCATTTGTGTGCCAAAAACTGATACAATGTTTTGAATTAAGCATTGGTATGAAACAACGTGCATAGTTTGACTAGAATGTATCATCCACCAGCAGATGGCAGTGTTGATTAGCTTCATACTGGACAAGGAATTACTCAAGGTCTGACTGCAATCAAAGCATTAAGCTGTCAACACAGGAAATCTCTCACAGATGACTGATAGAAAACACTAAAGCGGAGACAACAGGTCTAACAACAGGCAGCAGTTAAAAGCACATAGTTATTGGTTTAATATTTCCTTTTCAGAAGAAATACTTTAAAGTGAAAGTTTATTGAATATTGAAATATGCAGCTTGTCACATTACTATTAGTTGGTACAAAATATCACTGAATTGGGTACTAATAAGATACTTATAAAGAATGTTGTTTGGTTGTTTGAGGTAAAACAGGAATAAACATGTTTGCCTTCTCTATTTTATGAGACTGATGTGAAGATAAGGTCCAGTTAAAAAGAATACACATCTCTTCATGAATCAAAAGACTGTACTTGTGTTTAATCTGCCCATGTTTCATTGATGTTACAACACTAATGTAGCTCTCTTTGTCAATATTTACTCTCCCTGCAGAGCCGTACAGTAGTTTGCGTCAGGCAGAGAGAGGGAGGGGTCAGTGCAGGTGCCTCAGGGCTCCTCTCTGTCACACAGGCCTGTGGGAGCTGCTTGGAGGACCCTTAACCGAATGTGCTTGTACCTGTCAGGAGACATTTGCTGCCAGAGGACTGCCTCATTTGTCCTGCTCCCAAAAGAACACCGGCTCCTTCCAAAAGCAAGCACTTTGAATGCTAACTAGTAACTAAAATTTAACCATCTCCCTTATTATCTCCTGACAGTAACAATGCTGTAATGTAGCCGTAAACACAGCAATAGAAATAAAGCCTTGTTTTTGCTGCTGTGCGGCAGACGGAGACAACAAAGTCGTGACTGTAAACTGAACCCACTTCATTAAAGTTTCTAGATTTGCTGGTCTAAACACAGAATGTTAAGTAGGTCTTTCCTAAGGCGAATCCTGTTCCACACACAAACAGGAGAGGAGCTGCAGAAGAGTAGTGACGACTCACATCCAAGTTTGAACCAGGAAAATACTTTGTTCAATTTAAACGAGATTTCATCTGAAACAGTTTATTGTCACGAGACACATAACAGAAGCATGTTAGATGTTAGATAAAAGCAGACTCACTGTTGTGTTTGAAAACCCGTATGGTTGCTCCAGACAGTCTGGCACCTAATATGAGCGATGTGTGGTTCAGCTCATCGCTCAGGATCAGACAGCCCTGCAATCACAAACAAATGACTTATTTTAGATATGGTCTTACTCAAATATGTATTACACATTTGGAGTAAAGCATAAAGCAAACAGTTTAGAGTTAATTGTAATTTTTTAAAGAAAATATAGTTTTTACTGATACTACTGTCTGTGCTCATCCTTCTCTCTGTGGTAATGCCAGTCACAGTATTGTCACCAAAAGTTAGTAAATAGACCAAGTCTAATTAGAATGTCTAGTAAGCATTAAACTTAAGTAAAACATTTTATGCAAATGAATTCAGTAAATTTTCCTTGCATTACCATATTTTGCCAGTGAAGCTCTAAGCGTTTGACTGTCTTTGTGAGCATGAGCTGACCCTGTCGCAGTGACAAATCCCTCTCTCCCAGTCGAGCAGCAGCAGCTGTCACTCTGGTTTGCCTTTGACTGCAGCGGGTGCCTGGACACCACGCGTCCCTGTGGGCCAGGCTGGCAGGGTCTTTGACCCTCGTCTCTGGAGGACCCTTTTGGACTCTGCTGCTGCCCAGGGGCTCTGTACCCCTCCATCTGCATAACGCACCCCAGTGTCATCCCCCGAACAGCAGACCACCCTCTCTTATGTCTGGTCTAATCAGAGACATTCATACTGGCGTGTGTTGCCCTTAGTAACCATCGGTGGTCTGTGAGTCAGAGTGGAGTGTCGACAGGCCAAAGTATGGGTAATCATACCCTTGAGAGCAGCTCCTATGTCGGTACCCTGCACAGGGCACGCCCAGGGCCCTGTTCCTCTTGTTACTCTAATGTTTCATTATGATTCTAATTAATGAGGATGCTCCATAGTTATTCTCAGCTGGATATCAGGCGACTTCTATTTATTGGTTTAGGGCAAAATGGCAGGGACTAAACAAAGGCATAATTGTATTCATTTGCAGTGTCGCAAAATAGTTCAGAAGAATATTGTAGTCACTTTGTATGCTGTTTGTGGTTTATTGTGTTGATGCATGTACCTTTCCAACAAGTGCAGGAATGTTCATTGAGTTCGTAGCAAAGCCCATTCCAAAGGTCATGGAGGACTCCACTCCAAGGAAATTGGCCACCAGTTGCTCCAGCTCCTGGTGCAAGCTCAGGTTTGCTGCAACACAGCAATCAGAAAAGACATTTCATCAAAAAGAACTCTTTTCCTCTGGGTTTATGGGCCGTCCTCAGGCTGTCAGTCACTTTGTTACAATGTGTGCTAAGCTCAATGTGACACAGTCAAAATAGTAGTACACAGTCAAAATAATAGCACACTTTGGCTTGGGTGGCACATATTTTTGTAAATGCTGTCTTTGTAATCTAATTTTCTGCTGCATAATGCTTTTTGACAGATGTAACAAGGCTTTAGGAAAGTGTAGCATGGTATCAAATCAGAATAAGCTTTAACCTGCCCACGTTCACCTGAAAATGTATTTCAAAATAAACTTAAGACTCTTAATTTCTAAAAAAAATAAAATAAAATAAAATAAAATGAATAAATAAATAAAATAATAATAATAAAATCTATGTTTCAGTATGCCAACTGCAAACAGCTATGATGTCCTTTACCATGCAGTTATCAAACTCATCGCCAAGAGGAAATGTGAGGTTTAAACAGAGGAGACCTTGAAAACCTCATTGGAAAATAGATCCTGAGTGATGCCAATAAAAGTAAAGAGCTCTGCTGTGTCTTTCAGAGCTTTGTATCCGGACTAGCGCCAAGTTCAATCGATGCATACATTTGGTAAGCCGCACAGCTCACAGCCTGGTGCCACCAACAGCTTTGTTAATCAGGGACATTGGCATTTTTCTGTATGGAACATTTCACTTAGATGAGTCTCTATAGGCTAATGCAAACCTCACCTCTGTATTGATGTACTTATCTTAACCAGCTGTTTTCAGGCTCAGTGCTCCTCAGGTGAAAAAGGAACACATATTACAACGAATAAGCAGATATGGGCAATATATACGAGATCCAAGCTGCTCTCTGTGCATGTCAAGCACTCTTTTGTGAACTTTCAGAACTTAGGCTATTTGTTGCATGTGTTTTTTTTTTCATAATTATTTTTTCTATATGTGGAGTATTAATAACATAAATCACATACTTTTTCATACAATCTTAATATACAGTATATTTGTTTGTAATAGGTTCTCCTTAACCTATACAGTAAAGGGTTCCCCCTTTATGACACAGACAGTACATATGAATTGCTACTGTGCATGACATCTGCTCAGGTGGAACGAGAAAACCTTGGCCTGATGTTAATTATTGCTCTGACTAAGCTGAAGTTATGTTGTAGTGAGGAAGTCTCTTGAGTAAATACTACTGCAGTGTTTCCTCAAGGTTTATTGTCTTAGCAGGGCTGGACTGGCCACATATGCACCACACTAAAGGGATAATATATATATATATACATTCCTGTATATAAATGCAGGTTTTGATCTATTGATAATATTTAGTGACTTTGAATTCTATTTATTGCCATTGAAACATCGGATACAGGATATTCAGTACACTTATACATTTACAACATTATTACACTAACTCCTAGAACTGTTATAGTTTTAAAAGTTCTGTTTGCAGGGTGGTGTGATGTTTCTGTAACACTTGACTATCCAATCACTTCATCATGGACACTTTAGCATTGTGGCTTGTAACAGCAAATAGTTTCAAATAGGTGTGACTAAGCTTGTTTAACTGATAATGACTAATAATATTAATAATAATCCTGCCTTTGTCTTAACCACTTTCCATATTCAGTCACTTTACATGATTCCGTAAATGCTATTTTAAGCTTTCACTAACTGAGCTATTTTTTTTTTACTGTATTGTATTGATCCACTTTAATTGATCTTTTGTAGGATTCATGGGTTAATGATTAAATATTTTACTTGGCACAAAGTCTATGTGTTTTTATAGGGAGTGTTTTCGATGCCCTTTGTCTGGTCATGACTCAAAGCAGTACTGAAACCTTTTACCACAGTTTCCGGACTATAAGCTATAACCATAGGCCACAACTTTTTTCACAAGCTTTGAACTCTGCGGCTTATACAGTGATGTGACTAAATGCATATGGATTTATTTTTTCTTACATTCAGCTGCAAATATTGTAAGCGACTTGATTGGTGAGAGTCAAAAATCTATTTGTACCATATTTTCCATTCTACTGATGCCAGATACAACTCTATAATGCCTAATTTACTCTCTCAAGTCCATTGTTTGTGTATAATGTATTTATAGTGATGATGATAATGGTGTCACTTTCTCACCAGACTTTTAGCGCTTTAATATATGATGCCTAATAAGACCTCATGGGATCCGCGCTTGTTATTCCTTTATCCATTCAGTGAGCTTTCAGTGAGCCAGCTAAAACTTGGGCAGCAAAGACAGATAGCACAACAATCCAGAAAGAGAAATAAACATATGAATAAATCAGATAGATGAATAATGGATGGTGAGCAGCAGTGACAAACATCGCCACGTAACTAATGATCACATGCCCTTCAAGTCGTACGCTCTCGGCTTTGTTTTCATCTAACTGCTGAGATCATGCAACGCTGTGCAGCCGGCGCTCGGAGCCATTTTGTCAGCTCAGTCTTCAATGAGTTTGCCCTCCGCCGATCTACAGCGCAGCACGCCACTGTCACAAGAGCCATGAAAGAAAATGGAGAGTGTTTTCTGAACTGAGAAAGCCTGACTTGGTACAAAGCAACTGTTGCCAAAGACAGTATAGAGCTGTGGAGCAATGATACGGAAATGTAACTGATGTTGGCATTTAAAGGGCAAAATTAGCTTTTTTGAGTTGCTTCCTCATCAAAAACACAGCTGAAGTTCTGTCTCAGAGATATTTTTTGTTTCCCTCTGAACCTCAGAAAACACTGTTCAGAATGTCCCTAATTTGTGTTGTCATAGGTAGATCTTTTCGGTTCTGTTTTTAAGTCTATAAATCATCCAGATTTGTTCTGAGCATTCTGCAGCATTAGAAAATCAGGCAAGATGAGTCTGATTGTTTACTCAATGTCATTTTGTTTGCAGTCATCAGTTGGAGCTCTACCTCAATTCCTATAGTAAAGACATGACTGTTATGTGTGCTTTACTACACTTTTCTATTGGTTTTGGTGAATGAAATTCCACAGTAGACATACTCAAGACTGAGGAGAGCATGTTTGAAGAATGCGAACAACGCAAACAATGCATCCTATTTGTCCTTTAAGTCAGTGGAATACATCAGGGCTAATTGATTAATTGATTAATCTAGAAAAACTGAAGTACATGACATTTTTTATTGTAAATTAGCAAAGCTTGTCTTTTCCACCAAAAAGACCAAATCAGCACTTTCGACTGCATTCTGTCGAAAGTGTTTTAATTCTAATAAACAGCACTTTGATTGGCTGCACTTTTCACTTTGCAGTCTGTAATTCTAGTTAAAAATATATGAGGAGGATATGAACTATGTACCAAATTATTTCTGAGAGCGAGGAAATAGTTGAACAGATTTCAATATCAATTTCCTGTTTAGCAGGATGAAAATCAGGTTCCTCAGCATTAATTTGACAGACATTTGTTAAGCTGGTCAGCCAGTTGGATTATCTTGCAATATTTATGAATTCACAAACTCGAGGTAATCCATTTGGCCTTTCAGCAGCTCGATTGCTTTGGAGTCCGACCCAGTGGGTTAACGACCCAATCACATTGCATCACAGCAAGTTGAGGGGGAAAGTTGCAATGACGACAGGAAGTACCACCTGAATCAAATAAAACAAAGATGGCGGCTCCTGTGGATGTTCGTGTTTCTGCTGCAATTGAGTCTCTTTTAGCAGAAATACAGAGTATTTTCTTTTGAAAGAAAAGCAGAGAGGTCTGTGAAACTTGTTCTATCCCACGCGGACATTGGATACGCCATTATAAGTTGTTGCTGTGATTAGTTAAGCACAAATAAGGTAGGCCGCACACCAGCTCAATGTATTTCATTAAACGTCCCACCTTTTCCAAACACTTTTGCCGAGTAAAGTTCCAGATGGATTCTGTGGAAGAACTCAAATCAGAGTTCTACACATACACTATCCATCTGGTGTGAGCCAGGTTACATATTTCTGAAATACGTTTAAAAAATGCTTTACAACATTTCTTGTTGACATTGTTCAATTGTCATTAATAATATACTGAAATCATTTTTATCAAGAGTGCTAAAGCTGCAAAATTAAAGAAAATTTAATCGAAATCACATTGTCAATGGATGCAATTTTGTTAAGTCCCATAATTTAACTGTGATTTTCTGATTAAACGTTGTTTTAAATTCTCCTACATGCAATGATTTTATAAATTTTTTAGTTCAATGTCTTACAAAATTTTTCCTTACTCCAAGCAAAACACAATTAAAATGTGAACTGAATTATTTTATTAAAACTTAAACCGCACATCGAATCATACTCGGAATACTGGTCAGAAATATTCCTTTTTTTCTGCAATTGTTCAGCTTTAGAAATAGATTTTTTTAAATAATATAACAAAATTAGCTTGTCTTGTAAGGCTACACTTAACTCTACCCTTTGCCAATTCATAATCAGCTTCATAACATTTCCATGACTAATACCAAAATGACCATTGACCTAAAACTTCACTTGCTGCTTGGTTAATCTTTCATTACAACGTGATAGCTGAACTCATTGTAATCATTATAATACCATTGCAATCTTAGGGTGTGGTTTTATTTATATGACTGTAGCAGTGGCACAGAAGAATAAATAATACACTACTGCTTATAACACCATCAAAGGGAACGAGTTCAGAGGATAAGACACCATTCAAATTTCATCTAAAGTATGTTCTGTAGTGTATTCTTTATGCATCTTGTTTTAATGTCCACGTGTTTCATAATCGTACATTCCTCTTCCCTCATGCTGACCAGTATGTAATGATCTCAGCTTCTTCCCAAACGGTACATAATTTAACAAAGGCTGAATTATTCATGGTAGACTGCTGCAACGGACAGATAATTAAACATTTGTGGAGTTTAATACCTAAGAAAGATAAATGGGAGATGTGGCTTTATGTCCAGTTCGATGAAGAAGCTATTATGCTTTTTAAATTAGATCAAATAGTGCTGTTTTAACATTGACATAGACAATTTGGAAAAAATATGAACTTTCACTCTAAGCCTGAAATCTAAAAAACTGATGCTAAAACATGTTTTTAGACAAATTTAGAGGGGCCTGCGGGCCAAGCTTTTACCCCCCTGGGAGTCTTGTTTGGCCTACAAATAGGTGGTGAGGTTTGAGTATCTACTTGATAATTTTTTGTAAGAAGTTCCAAATGCAAATTCAAATTGGTTCAAATCAGTCTATTCACTAATAAAAAACAGTTTATTCATTCATCTTTGCAAAACTAATCTTTTTCAGTGAAACACAAACTAGATTTTGCCCCTCAAAACTCTAAATTGAATGAATTTTGCCCCACCCAGGGTTGTGTTAGGGTGGTTCATTGAGGAAAAAGTTTGGGCATTCCTGTGTTAGACAACATCTATTTTGCTGCTTTGCTTTAGTGGAAATTGTATTTCTTTTGTATTTTCTATTGTATTTTCAATTAACCCAAACTAAGAGCAGAGTTGAATTGGACTGTTAATTTTTTTTACTTCTTTTCTTGTTCTGGCAATTATGCTTTTGTTGGTCTTTTTAAGTTGTTTTTGTAACAGATGTAGGAGATTTTTCTTTTTTTTTTTCCTCAAAACAAGAAATACTACTTTTTTTTTCACTTTAGAAAAAACACATAATAATTTTTGGCATCACTGAGGTAAATAATCAATTATGAACTGAAATGGAACTTAACACTACAAAGTCCAAGCTTTTCTCTGATTGCTCTTTTTGTAAAATGACTTACTTAATATTGACAACTGAGCATTCCTATTTACAGATGTTTTATAGCAATTACCTTAATTCACTTTTTGTCAAATTAAGAAAACAAATGCAAAAACGTTTCCTTTTGCCGACAGAAACATTTTGTCTCTTGTTCAAACAATTGTAAACACACACCTTGCTTTGGTTTGACTAAAATCTCTTACCATCTGGATAAAGAGGCCTGAAATGAAGACTAAGCGAACCATTACATCCTTTGTTACCACACAGTGTTCAACTGCTCACAAACTACAGCCCTGTTCTAACACATCACACTTCTGTGTCATTTTTCCTGCCTTTATGTAGCTTTTTTGCCTTTGTACAAAGACAAGTCTCTTTAGGAGCTATAAAGATTGTCATTGATTACGTTCACGTTTAGGTGCTTGTTTTGAGCAGGTTAATGTCTGAGATTTTGTGTTGATAAGTCCTTATTTAGTTATGCAGTGTTTTCCAGAATGTTATGCATAAAATATTGTGTGTGAGTGGTCCAGACCAGTCACTTATCCCCACCATTTTATTCTTCAGCTTGTTTTAGACTACAGTAGTAACGACTGTAACTTTTATTATTGGGAAACACTGAGTTATGGCAATATTTTTCACTACATTAAGACAAAGATAGCTGATGGTATTTTTTTTTAACATATTTTGTCACAATACAAACATTTGAAACTTGACTTTGAAGAAATAGACTTGATTCTCAACACCAATATTATCACAACAGCATATAAAAATGCCCTGTTTAGGTAAAGTCTTCAGACCTGAGAATGACATTTTCAGTACACAGCAATAATATTTCTGTGTCAAAGTTATGATACATTTATTTGTATTGATACTTCAAATGAGTATCTAGTATCAATGCAGTCTACGGCATTTATCAACATCAGATTTTTTAAATAATTGACAACCCCACATGGCATATATAGTTTAAGAAATAATGTAGAAAACCACTCTGCTTAAACTCTGACCACAGTCGTACCTATTTCCTGTCTTGTGCTGCACACTCCGACCCCATACTGCTGCGTCTTTTCTGCCACCGTCTTCAGGAAATCCACATTGTTCTCTGCAAAACCCAGGTAGTTGTATGAGCCCGTGTTGATCACATTGGGTATGGTCTTCCCGGTAAACCTGCACAGATGCAAAACAAGCAAAAGTCAATTAAAACATTCACAGGGTGTAGGAGTAAATTACACAAAATGAAAAGTAATCAACGTTCAATTAAGTGTAATTGCGTGTTAGAAATCTGGCACTTTGTGGAGTTCATTCTGAGAAAACAACAACAGTGGGTAATTTTATGCATGCTTTAGCCGTTATTGTGACAGAAGAGTGTAAAATAAAATGTTTGTGACACAATTTATTCAAGCGGAGCCATCGACATGCGATTCATAGATTGAGAAATGCTGTGACGGAATGTACAGTGCACCAGATGTCTTTTTGGGATAAGAAAACACGTTCAGGTAGGTCACACGTGTTAGTAACAGATTTTTTTCAAAGATGATTTGGAAAGTAGCTGGTTTCCTTTTTGGAAATCTGACCTACTTTTGCTCACTGCCATGAAAACCCATCTTCAACCGCACTTCACCACACAACCTGAGTGTCCTATTTTATACTTACCTGGTGCATTAAAGCTTCGTCTGCCTCCTTCATGTTTCGTTCTTACCACAGTTTATTGATGTCAAAGATTTATGTGGTCAAAATGTTGTGTTACCATACCTAAAAGTCCAGTTGTAGTCATCCGAAACTCTCTCCATGAGGTCAAACATAGGTCCAGGGAGGCTGCAGATGGGACGGTTCCAGTTGTCACGGACTCGCATGTACAGGTTACGAGTGTAGAAGTTTTCAAAGTCTTGATACAGAGGCACAAAATCCTAGCAACCAGAAAGTAACGACATTTTAGCATAAATATTCACAAAAAAAAAATCACAAATTTTTTTGTAAATTTCAAATTACAAAAGCGTAATGTCCTAAATCTGATAAAATAGTGTTGGGTCTTATAACAATGTGTTAAAAGACCCAATGTGTGTGATTTTCTGAAATGCATGTGATTCTTGTGTGAGCTCTCCAAAGTTAAAGTTTCTGCACGCCCTTATCAGACTCTTAAAATTGAAAAAATATATATATTGCACTGCTAATCTCAATATTTGTTAAAAAACAGAGAGAGAGAGGTGGCTATTAAAGAATAATAAAAATAAATACAGTCCTAATGGAGCAAATGACTGCTCACTTTGAGGTAGTGGAAATACAGAGTGTGTCCCATTTATTTTCTCAGATATTTAGGGAAAAAATATAAATAAAATAAAATAAACTGCAATGAGCTGGGCTAATGAGCTGCTGTTTTTAGTTGTTGTAGTTTTTTTTTTTTTTTATTTTGTTAATAAGAACGTAGCATTAGCTCTTATGTTCCATTCAAAACACACAACTTTTCGAAGTTTCTTTGCAAAATAGCACAAGCTCACCTGGTATAAGAAACTTATACGAGGTACATTACATTTTAGTTTTTTCTAACATCTACCTACAGTTTAAAATTACCCTTGCTTTATACCAGCAACTACTGTATGTTAAACTTAATTTTAAAGCAATTTAGCAATTAACACTTCTTTGTGACTGATTGTTACAGTTTTATCTGCAATCCAAAGCACTGTTAAAAAAAAAAAAAAAAAAATCTAGCTCCACTGAGATATAATTAGGGTTTTGAGCACATCTCACAAATACTCTGGGGCATCCTGTCTCACCCTTGGCAACTCAAAAGTGCGTAGGAACGAGAAGAAGTGAGGCAGAGACCAAGAATAAAAGCAAAAAAATGCAAAATAATTAGCTGGAAAAAACAAAACATGTTGACACCCAAGGGCATGCATCCGCTTCTGTTTAAAATGTCAAAAGTGCAAGCATCTACAATGAGCCTGAGTGTTTCAATTTGTACTTACCTTCTGCTCAGGTCTCTCTTGGGCGACATGGCACTTCTCTAAGCCCACAGCCCTGAGGAAATCTCTGAAGTAGCCAAAAAGAGTTACCAGACCGAAGCCCAGGTAAGTCATGACAGCTACGTACATGGGCGCCTGCTCAAACGGCTCGTGTCTGGGCAGCCTGGAGGCGACGCCGTTCCCCAGGCCATTTTTCTGTACAAAGGGAGCACAGTCAGCTGTCAGGCACACATTGTACGTAAAAGGAGAAAAAACATACCTCCAATAAAAGCAGACATAAAATAATAGCAGGAAATTAGGACATATGTTTGTTGATGTGTTTGGAATAATAATATTTTTTGCTGAAATGATCTTAAGACATGTCCTACTGATCAATCTATTTGACTAAAAGGATGCCCTATAGGGGTCTCAAGAATGTTACCAAATATCTGACTGAACTACACTTACAAGACCACAAGTTTAGAGGTTTTTATTTTAAACAATTATTTGTATAGAAAAAATTCCAACTACTACAAATAAAAAAACAGTAATAATAATAATAAAAATAGTCAACAATAATGAGTAATTCAGACACTAAAATATCACCTTTCTCTGCTTGTTTGACATTCATATTTATCAGCTCACAATCAGGTTGTGTTTTAGTATTTAATAGTTGTTGTGAAAGATCAGCCCTGTAGGCCTCCAGTCTGCTATTACAGTACTTACTCTGAACTGGAATATGATACAAGCTGATTCAGTTTCATTACATCAGTGACTGCCACTGGTGTTTGAGTGAAGCTGAGGTTGGAATGAACAATGAGAAAAAGGGCACAAAATATAATTTTAAACTAGAACAGCAAGACTAGTCACAATCAAATCTCAGATTAACAAATTGCAAAGTCCACAATTAATTCATTCCCTGTGCAAACAACAATGTAGTCTATAATGTCTCACTAGAGCAGACATTTTCAAACTGCTGCCCCATGGCCTAATGTGGCACGGGGACCAATTTTTGTCCCAAACAGAAATTGCACTGACTGAGTTTTAACCTTTTTTCTATTAAGCATTTCACTGTGTAATGTTGAGGTGTTTCATCTAAATAAATATCTAAGTTTAACTTTTTTCTAAATGCATTTAATTTTATTGAATTTTCCATGGTATATCCACTTTTCTACGTTCCAGATAGGCCCTCCTTTATTCTGTGTTTCAACATATGGCACTTGAGGACACACCTGCACTATAAAACCCTCTAATCCTGTAGTTAAGAGTTTAGACCTCTAACATTTGTTCTGAAGTTCATGAGATTTTTGTATTAGCTCATGCAGTTCATGTTTCAGTATTCTCTTAAAACACTTCTCATTGCTTACCTTTAGATTATTTCTTCAGCTAAAAACTGCTTGAAGTACATGCTAAAGGTGCATGTGCAGTTTCTGAACAGTACAGCATCATAGTAGAGATGTTGTAGTGTTGCTACAAAATGCAATCTTACTTATTAAGTTACAGGTGATTCTCTTCCTCCATTGCACTATTACAGTGAACATACCCAATGAAGATACAGTGTAAATGTTTTCGGAACATTTAGGCAAAGGTTCAGTAATCAAAGTAGACATACAGCAAAAAAAAAAAAAAAAAAAAAAAAAAAAATAAAAAAACAAAAAACAAAAAAAAAAAAAAAAAATAAAAACAAAAAAATCATTACAAAAAATTTATGCGGGTCATGCATGGTTTTTTTACATGGTGCACTCATTACATCCACAGCAGTATCGACTGGGGCCAAAAGGGTCCTAAAGAAAAAAGAAAAAAAAGAGCCCTCACGCTATCATACAAAAAAAAAAAAAAAAAAAAAAAAAAACAAAAAATATGCCAACTGAAAAAACCAAAACAATAGTTAAATTAAAAAAGTACTCTTCTACTATGACGCAAACAAACCCCAGTGACGCGATATCAGATGGTTTCCATGAAGTGAAATGAAACCGGCTGGTGCTGTAGTGCATCAGTCTGAAAAGCTTTGGAATATCTTAATCAGGTTGAGAACAGCTCTAATAGAAATTGTTTAAATGCAGTCTATTTGTCTAATGAAAACAATGCAAGAGTGTAACCACCTCAAAATCACCACGTTCAATTTGTAAATGACACTTTTTTCTATTCATTATTATTGATAGAGTTATTGGTAGAAGAAACTGGCCTTATGACATCATTAAATGTGAATGTGTAGATGCTCAAATGTGAAGATGAAACCAATAGTTTAGTTGCCCACTATCTTTGTTATTGGCCTGCAGAATATTTTTGTCACGTGAACTGAATCTGTTATCATAGGAGGCTGGCTGGTGGCATGACCTCCACGTAGTGCAATGTGTTTTGTTTAAACACAGTGCTTCATTTCCTGTGCTGCAATTACCATTGACGTAAAACATGAATACAGATTTACAAATGCAGGATCTATTTCACTTCTGCCTTTGCATAGCCCTGCTTTAGCCTGGATGCTAACTGTGAGTAGTTTCTATGGAAACCCTTGAACCTCCGCCACAGACACTCCCTGAACCTGAGTCAAATGTTTTCACTGGGCTCACGTTTACTATTTATTTTCATCATAAGACAATGTCACAATTGTTCACTTTATTCTAAAATAACTTGAAAGACAGGTTTAGTGGAGGATTGACCTGATTATCAACTTTTATTATCCAAAAAAAAATCTAGTTCTAGATAGTATCTGGCTGAAAACTATTCAGTTACAGTCAGTTGCAAACTTGTATTCTGCCACAAATCACAGTATTAACATTTCTAATAAATATAAGCCATACGATCATTTGTTGTTTTCAGTCTGACAAGTTTAAGCTAAAAAATCAAGCTAGGTTAGCAGCTGTCAAAGGCACATTGTGTTTGTTTACATTTACTTTGGGCTTTTACAATTTACCTACAACTCGAGCGTCTGCAATCTGTTCTAGGTTCATATGAGTTGTTATTTAATTGATATATGTAGCCTAATGATAAGATGCTGGTACAAAGTTAAGAAAATACCGGTAGCTAAAGTACGTGCGCGTGTGCGTGCGTCGCCCCGTCACACCCAGCTGATCACATACGTTACCTGGGTCTTTTTGTGATATCCATTCACTTTAACATCGCTTTTCTGCTTCGAGTGGTGCTTGAGGATTCCGTTGGCAGCAGTCATGGCCATAGTCCAGAGGGCGCCTATGCCCCGGGTGTTTGATAGAAACACGCCTGTTGCCGCCGCCGCCGCTGCTGCTGCTGCTAGTGGTGGAGGTGGTAAATCGCTGTTCTTTACTCCAGGTGACTTCCTCCTTGTGCCGTGCGTGGTGTGCGTGCAGCCTCTCCGTGAAACTGTCGCTGTTTCACCAGCATCAAGTGCTTCCCCAAACACACTTCTCTATTTTTAGTTTCATACAGGTTGGCTAAACGGTGTAACTTTTTTATTGGTGAGAAACCCTCTGCCATTCTTGTCTCAGAGATGCTAATGCTCCACCACAATATCTGTCTTGCTTTATCTAACTTTTTAAAGACATAGTGACACCATGGTCCAAATGCAAAAAAAAAAAATACAAAAAAAAAAAAAAGAATTGACGAAAAAAAAAAAAAAATACAAAGCAGGGTGCATAGGCTCCACTTTATTTATTTATTTATTTATTTATTTATTTATTATTGTTATATATTATGTATTTATTATGTATTATTATATTTATTTATTTATTTATTTTTTTATTTTATTTATATGTTTATCAACACAAATAACACATTATTTGTGTGTAACAGCTTTGTTCAAAACTCTGGAGCAGGTTATAGCTCCATATATTTCTTCCTAACAGTCATGACAATGAATAGACTGGACCTGGAAGTGTAAATGAGATGACATCACACCAGCCCCATTTGATTTTGATCTTGCATTCTTTTATGAATGACGTCACATTTCTTGGCGTTGTGGCATTTGTCTCTAGTGATAGATATATTAAGGTCATTACATTCCTTTAAGTAGTAACCCATAGCCTAAAGAAGGCTACAAATTATAGCCTAAAGATTGACACATTGGTTTTGCTCTTTTTGTCTCCATCACCGAAGCTCACCCTTATTAAAATGCAACATATTTTTTATTGTTGCCAGTCTGTGACATTTTGCATGCTGATCAACCCTGATACTTCAAAAGCCTTGTTTGGCTAGGTCATTAGTTCACTTTCTGAGTGATAAGCTGGCAATATGATCAAAGTTATTTGACTATTTGGCTTTTATGAATGATTTGTTTTTCAGATGCCATGTACACTTAAAGTTGACAAGCTAAAGAAGACAAAAATCATGAAGCCCTATGTATAAGTTAAAGGGAAGACTTGTCCAGTACAGAGGCATAGTTTCACCAAAACCCAATGACCCTGCTGTACTGTCTGTAATGATACTATTTACACCCCCCTGAAGCTACTGTTGCATTGTTTACAGACAGAAAAGCTGAGCCGGTTTCAGAGCACTAGAGTATCTGCCACTCCTTGACTCCACCGGTTAGTTTCTTGTAGATGATTTACTTGTAATAAAACAGAGCGCTTCCTGCAGGTCAAATTAACGCAGCCTTGTAAACTTGGTTTTTACAGATAGTGGACAATGCATCTTCCCAGTTGTTGAAACGTTCCCCTCCAGGAGAAAGACAAAGATTTTCTTTGTCTGTAAAAGGTCAACACCTACTCAGTGTGTTGTGGTGCAGTCTTTGCAAATGCAGAACAAATCAAAATACACATGTTATGACCACACACATGCATTGTGTTGCATTTGAGTTAAATAAAGTTTATAAGCTGTACTTGTAATAGCTGAATCAGTTTCATTTCAGAAGTAAACATTGCTAGTTTTCCACCTTAGTGCTTTAATGTTTATGGCAACCTGTAATAGTGATTCTGTTTCTCCTTTCTACTACTATAGTGCTTTTTCTCTTATTGTAAGCTCATAGCTATTTACGACTGTCCAATGCATTCAACTCTTCATTCATTTGAATACATTTCCTCATAATACAAAGCAGCGAGTTCAAGACTTGAGCTGCATTGCCTCTGGTCATGAGACAGACATGCATCAGCAGAGCAGTCAGTGGAGGTGGTAATATTATTACTATGAAGACTCCAAGAGAGGAATGCAGGAGCTTGTCTGGACATTGTTCTGGTTGGGAAACCCAGGGGATGAGGGAACACGCCTATTCCCTGCTTCTTTGGAATTGGACAAGGTTTAGTCTTAGCTCAGCAGAACAAACACATCCTCCTATAAACGTGTCACATACACACAAAACACGCATTTCTTTGTGGTCCTGGATTGATTCGTCCACCTTTTTGACAAACTTCATTTCATCATTCTATTTTATGCCTCTCCCAGTTCACCGCTTTTGCAAACAAAGCTGTCTTTTTTTGACACATGTCTTCTGTTGGTTGTCTCGCTGTATAAATTGCTTTGCTGTTTTCAGTGCATTGTGCGAGATTCCGGTTGCAGACACAGTGGCCTTGTGGATTGTGTGCATGTCATCCGGCATCACTCTCCAACTGTCTACACGTTACATTTTAACTGATGAAGCCGGGTGTTTTGTAATAACTCAAGATGCTTATCAGAGCGAGTGGAGTGGGACCCAGCCTGTCACATGAAAGGAGAACTGAAAGGGGCTGAGGAATAGAACTGGGAGTTGAAAGAATGGATTTAGAGAGACAGCGGCGTTTCCTAGTTTGAGATTAGTCTGTCTGTTTCAGATGAGTGAGCAGTTGCCAGCACGCGACAGTCTTAATAAATTAAAGGTACCCGCAGTTCATCTGGTGGAGTATAGGATTTCTGATGCCTCTCTGTCCACAACATTAGATTACTCTGTGTCATGGGTGTCATTTAACCTACTTCTGCCAGGATTCATTAGTTATGTTATTAGAGCTGTTCGTCTTGAATTGATTTTGCTCTAAATAGGGTCAATTTTTCATATACAATGGAATAGAGATATTTGTTTAACATTACCGTGTGGTCTTAAACTAGTTTTGCAGATTCTAGGACCACCATGTCCCTACTTATAAGACCTAATTTTCTTTTTGATGCTCATATTCAAGTCCATATTTGGTTTTGATGCGAGTATTTGAGCAACATAATAGTTTTGTTTTTTTTTGTTGTTATTTCTAGGGTTAAAAATAAAGCATTGAATTTAATTTCAGTTAAGAATATTGTTGTAGTAGTAGATAATAAAATGTGTAATAGAGTCATTGTGATTATTAGCCCTGACCCATAAGTGCTCTCAAACTTTTCATTGCGTTTGAAACATAGATTATAAAATACATTTATAACTGTGTATTTCTGTTAGATCTGTCACCTACTTTGTTTTATCGTTCACTCTTTGTATTTAAACGACACTAATGCTTTGCGATCGCTCTAAGAAAATAATAATCGTTTGAATGATTGTGATTTCAATTATGGTTTAAAAATTGTGATTTTTATATTTATCGTAATGGAGGATCTAGTAGTTGAAATGTTGCTTTGGAGAATAAATGAAAGCTTGATTTAGTATAAAGAAAATTACTTCAATCAGTTTTCCCTGTCAAAGTATCTACTCTTGTGAAAATAAGATGTTAAATTAGAAGAACATTTGTTTATGTTGTTAACATTTGACTGATTGCTATTAACATACCATGGTTTGGCTTGTGTTGCTTTTCAAATGTTGTGAAAATGCTCAAAGCACATTATAATAAATCAGGCATCTCACTGTGAAGCACTTTGTGACTGTGTCTGTGAAAAGCGCTATACAAATAAAGATTACTTACTTACTTATTAAATACTTAATTCAACAAAACTAATTAATATGGTTAATTAATACATGAAACATTTTTATGAAGGCCACACCTGATCCCCCAACCCTGAATTCTTAGGCTGCTTAATTGGGTGCTAAGTGTTAATATCATTCATTAATTCACAATTTTTTCATGAATATTAAGGTTGTATTAATGCTTTATTTATGCTTTGCTAATGGAATTAATGTGTAGTTATCATAAGGTGATACTAAACAAAACAAACAAAAACAAAGTGTAGCTACAAATTCATGAAACCAATTTTTAAGTTTACAAGACTCCCAGCAAACAGTTTACTTCCCCAGAACATTTCCTTTTTATGTCTTTTCCTCTCTTGCTAAACATTGGCCAGACTATACCTACATCAAACAGCCCTCTTTGATTCCAACAGATCTAATTTCCTTTTGCCTTTCATTTTATCTTTTAACATATTTTCCTTTTTAAGATGTGGAAATTGTTTTGAAGCGTGCATGAAAGACGCCTCTACCTTGAATGCAGATGAATACACAGTTGGTAGGAGGCTGAACAGAGCTCCAGGGGATGCACTTTTTTTTTTATTTTTTCCCCTATGCATCTTTCAAGTTAGCGTCATGTAAAATGGGTTTTGCAGAAGCAGGACTCATGCCAACAACACACATTTCCACTTATAGCATGCTGTTAATAGACTCGCATCAATGACAGGTTGTACTTGTATGTAATAAATTGTACTTATAAAAGATTTACGGTTAAAATGCCTCTCCCCCTTGTGGAAGAAAAGAGAATAACGTCTGTTTTATTCATATGCAAAGATCTGTTGGGAAACTAGTTTGCATTTGTTGAAACTTACACACTCTACGAAATGAATACATGTAAGGAAATGTTGTGTTTTTAGCGTCAGGTTTGCATATAACCTGAAAGTCCGGTATCCTCTATTCATGGTGTCAGCTTTCTGTTATTAGCAACGTTTTGCAGGACAATTTGTTTTTTTGAAGATTCCAATTGATTCTAAAACCCATGGACAAACAGGATCGGTTAGTGTAAGGTTAGTATAAGGTGAAATTGAGCAATATATTTAAGTTTAGACAATGTTGTGAATGTTATTTCATGATATGCAAAAACCAAATGAAATAATTGATGTAAACTTTCAAATTAACAAGGCGAGTTTAAGACAGTAGTATAGCCGTATTCAGGCAATAATTCAAAGTGCTTTAGAAAACAGGAAAATAAGATCTATTTTTGTTCATGTTTTAAGTGTAGTGTCTATTTCCAAATTTTAGAGTGGAAAATGTTTGTTTCATAGGCAATCTTGTTTTAAGACAGTCAAAATACACTTAAAACATTATAATTACTACTTATTTCAAGCACTATTTTACTTTTTTTCTCCAGTGATTGATTTGATAAACATTTACATTTATTTGATTAGACATTGTAAAGTAAAACATAAGTATGCAAAAAAAAAAAAAAATATTTCAATATCGCTCAGCCCTAATGTCAAGTGATTTGCATTGCCTATTTTGAAATGTATTTTCAGTTTCACTTTGTCTGGAATGCTTTACCTCATTAAACAGCGCCGTGCATTTAAATAAATACACTTGTTCATTCATTAAAAAGGTGCTTATATAGGTCTATGTAATGTTGATAATTATCACTACTATCAGATTGAACTTGTGACATGTTTCCTGCATGCATATATATATATATATATATATATAAGCTTATTGCATAAATCAGAGGAATGCTTCAGGCAAAACTGTAACATCTCTATATAAATGACAGAGATCATCTTTAAAGCCGAGGCAGTGGTTCAGTGGTTATAGAAACCAATAATTTAAAAATCCTAGTTTCATGCAACAAGCTCATATTGTCTATTCTCAATTCTCAGTTATCCAATTGTTAAGAGACCGACACAGAATTTAGTTCTACAAAATGTGATAAATGTACTTACCAGTCTTAACCCAGCAGCTTACGGTGTTGTTCTATGGTGTTTGGATGCCTACATAATTAGCTATCTCACACAATTCTACAGATGTTTTCAATTCTCAATTTCTGTTTTTAACTGTCACTTTGATAGCACGCTCGTCTTCTGAAGGTGAGTATTTGTCTTTAAATGAATCTTAAAAAGTATTTTAAAATCCCCACCTCTTTCACCAGCACAGATATCTATTTTATCTAATAATTTATCTATTTAATTTGTCTCTAGTGTTCTGTCTGCGCCTACTAATGTCCTGTTTGTTCTCCAAAACCCACAAATTTGCCTTTTGTTGTTGTTAGCATTGCGGCTAGATGCTCTTAGGAGCGAAACCTGCCGACATGCTAGCAGCAGTTAGCCACAATGTGAAAAAAGCTGAAAACACATCATGGCTACACATCTCGGAGACACAGAATGCATTTAGCTAAGTAACCTAAACATGCAGACTGAAGGAAGAAGTTTATTATTTCTGTACGCTTACATTTTTAAGGATGACGTCACTTTCCAGCTCTACTGCGCATGTCACCTGCAGAAAGATACGCTGTCCGTCAAGTTTGCTGAGGAAACTTCTTTGATTAAAAACAACAAGATGAGGTATGAATGAACCGATATGAAGGACGTCTGAAGCTTTTTCTCTGCATTTTTTTTTTACTCACCTGAATGTATTGTGTAGGAGTTGTAAAGACAAATTTCATTCACAAATGTTGAATTAGCAGTGTAACTTTTGCTTTCACACAGTAATAAACTCTTATAGTTAGCTGACAACAGCACTGGCCAGTGTTGCTGCAACAGCTTGTGTCAGTCAGCCACAGATCTGGTTGCACGCACATCTGTTTTGATAAACAAATAATCTCTTTATAGTAGGCTTACCTTTTAATGTGGCTGTGAATGAGTGACTGGTTCATTGTTGTAAAGTGTTATGAGTCAGTCCTTGAAGGTAGAAAAATTCCATGTATGCTATGTTGTATGTGCTCTTGAGCAAGCACAGCATGTATGTTATGAGAGTGACAGATGATGTAAATTGGCATGTCTTTGTCACTCCACCCCAGGGTAGTTGCATATAGGCCATTGGAAACCAACTCTTGAGTGTTTTACAGTTATGAATAGAAATAATGACTTGTATATCATTTTATGTACTGTATCAATCTGTTTACCACCCACCTCTGACCATGTAATTGTCTTTCTCCACTAAATGGACTTTGCTTGTTTGATGGAGCGGTTTCATAATGGAAAAAGTGGTCTTCACGGACATGTTTGTGTTTGCTGACTGTATTGTTGTGCACACATAGGCCTCATTTAGGATCGAAGTGCTTATGGATGAAGTTGTGTCATGCTGTGCTGTTGGAGGCCGGTCCTTTTTGCCGAGCTATATTTAAACTTCCCCTGGGGTGCCATTAAATCATGTAATTTCTTCGTCAGGCCGGGCTGACCTCATTTTAATACCCACATCAGACAGCATTAGGGAGGAAAAACATTAAAAGAAGAATATTGAATTTTGTATCTGCAGAGCTATCTTTGCATTTACATTTCACACTCTTTTCTCTTTTGAGGACATTTTTATCTTGTGCAACCAACATCCGCTGAATATGCTCAGTTTTCAATTTGGTAAAGATGCTGTGTAGTTTTACAGTGTGCTGCCACATGAGAGGGTTGAAAGGCTTGTCTATGTATAGTTTAGCAATGTGGTGAATCCATTTGGACCACCAAGGGGGAATACATCAAACAAGGCTGCACTATTGTCTGTGTATCGCTTTGGATATAAATAAGCAGTGCATCTCATAAATTGGACAGAAAAATTGTGTTTTGCTGCGTTATTTCTGGAGCAAATACAACTCAGATGAAGCAATTAATAATTAACTCAAATAACCCCTAATTAACCCTATAAAGTGCTAATGTCTGCACCGAACTCAGCCTTATAATGGTAAACCTGTCCTGAGTGCAGACGCAGCGCTCCTAACCCTGAGTGGGTGTTGATCCAACGCGGGTGAAGATTCCTTGTTTTCTTCTGAAGATATCGCCACACGCAGGGAAAGACTCGAGTCTCCGAGACAGATATTTATAGAGAGAGTGGGAGAAAGTGCGATTGTGGCTTGAAAGGTTAGAAAGAGCGAGCTGCAGAATGACAGCGGAGGAGAATGACAGAGTTGTTGGTACAAACAGGGTTCTGCAGGAAAATAAGGAAGCATGAAGGGAGGGGAGTTTGGGAAAGGCGGATGTATCACCAGAGGCCTCAGTCAATATCTGTGAATATCAGAAAACAGCCGTCAGGACCACCAGCTTATTGCTTTCTGGTTATTGTGTATGTTCTGACCAGTTAAATGCACGCACACACACACATATTTTATAACAATGTTTCACCAGTTTTTTTTCCTTCAGTCAATTTCTCTAGCCTACATTGCAGAAAATGAGCCGCTGTTTTGTAAATGATAGATGTAGAACCATTATGAGCAGAATGGGCTGTTGTTAAACGAAAAGAGAAAATCCAAGCCTTTAGGATCTTTTGCAGAATAAATAAAAGTTGCATAAGAGTTGAAAAAAGAGACACGAGGCTGTTGTTCTAAAGCATGTTTATTTCCATCAGTACAAAACAGGGACACAGAGACATATGCTAAGTTAGTGTTTCTCAAACTGTAGTACGTTTCCACTGGCGGTACCTTTGTAGTTTGAATAACTGATTTATTTAGAGACAAATCTATTCAGGTTTTGTGCTATATGGCTCACTCACACCAGACAGCATTTTTGTGTCTGGCTCTATGAGTAAATTCTGACATCTAAAATTCATAAAGCTAATGCTTCGACCCATGTTTTGATGTTTGAATGTGTGTCTGTGTTAGTGGAAAAGTTCTTATTTAAGAAACACTGGGACTCCACAAATTCAGATGAAGATGAATTTACTTTGAATTAATAGGGAACAAGCACAAGAATGTTACAAACTATGTCACTCCTTAGATCTAAACCCTTAAAGCCTGCTCTTGGTTTCTTTTGGTCTTGGCTGTGCTCGTCCTTACTCTTGTACTTGTTCTTGATCGAAGGAAAGAAAAGGATGGAACCATTTTTATCTCATCCTAGCAATGAATGGCTCCACATCTTCCTCCATTTGGGCCCTCATTTCCAACCATATTAGTCCAATGGTGGTCCTGTTTCCGGAAATGGTCTCAAACACTCTGTTGACCTGTTTGCAAGTCTTGCAGTAGGAATCTTTAAGCTTCTTAGGTTCAATTCAAAATAGTTCTGGAATGTTTCCTTCTCTTCTCCCAAACACATGTTGCAAATGACTCAATTACTAAACTGAGGCAAAGGAATTTTTTAAGCCCATGTAGATATTCCATACTTTTTGTTTTGCCGGGTCAGTCTTCAG
The DNA here is from genome assembly GCA_038363315.1 of Mugilogobius chulae. Taxonomy (NCBI): domain Eukaryota; kingdom Metazoa; phylum Chordata; class Actinopteri; order Gobiiformes; family Gobiidae; genus Mugilogobius; species Mugilogobius chulae. Next base: position 31,931,611 of record CM076407.1, on the reverse strand, counting down.
GGTTGCCAGATTTTCAAAGGGCAAACTATCTGCCTTAAAAAAAAACGGTGACCTAAGCCTTGCTTCTTCGCTACAAGAAGTAATGTATCTCTGTTGACGTAGCCAAGGTAACAACAGCTGCGATAATAAAAATAAATGTGAGAAAAAGGTGTTTTTTAATGCATTTGCTTAAACAGTAACAAAGTGCATGCTGACAGAATTTGGCATAGAAACAGGATTATAGGTTTTCGCTTGTTTTTGAAAGGTGGATTCCAAATTAACACTTTGCAAAAGCGTTCTTCTGCAGATGAGAGAAATAATCCACAAAGACTGCACTGTTGATAATTCCTTAATCACTTACCAAGCAATAACAACTTCTGACAAACAAGAACAACCTCAATTTGCAGAAAACAATATTCCATCACATTTCCTTTATTGACTTGATTGTGATCAGTTCATTGACATGGTTTATTGACTTCACCCTTGTAACATTGGCGGATATTGCAAATTATCAGCACTATCTTTGGCCACAACATTTAATGAGGCAGATCTCATTGCTACCACCAATATGCTTTGTGATGGTTTGCTCACCGCTGCAATATAACACGCCAGGTTATTAGCCTGGCAGGGAAATTAGTTTTGCCAAAGCTTTATTAATCTTCCTCATACATAAGTCAAAATGAGAGTTCAGAGTCCAATAATTGCCATTTGTAGTAAAATTATGATCCTAACAGGTTCCAAACTTGCAAATTACCTCATTGGAAGCAACATTTGAGCCCTTTTGCTGAGGCTTTACAAGTGAAATACTATTTGTTCCACACACAAGAATCCATTGGCCTTCTGACATCGAGCTGCATGCCTCCTCCCTTTCTCACTCTGCTGTAATCACTGCTTCCTATCTGCCGGGATTGTCCTGACCAGGCCTTAGTAAGAGGCGCCACTAAATCTCCTTGATGTTGACAGTTGGACATTGAGATAGGTAGCCACAGAAAACAGGGCCCCCTCGAAGCCCCAGACTTTTCTGGGTGATGTATGAACCGATGTGGGCTGATGCTAACGGATGGGGTAGCCTCCTACACTGGCTCGGGCTGAAGTCGTTGTCACATTGGGCAAATGTGCCTGGGAGGATGGATGGGAGTTTGTCGGGTTTAAAAGATAGGCTAGGAGGAAATGTTCTCTTCTGTACACATGGGGTGTAAGATAGTAGATACGAAGATACACAATCATGATTGATGTGAAAGAAAAACTTGTGTATGTGATACAGAATACGCTTCTTCAGTTTTTTTAGAGTGAGTGTGGTCACTCTGGAGTCAAACACAGACAAAACGGATTTGTTGATTTTGTAGTGCATGAGATTGAACACTCACTTATCATTTAGAACAGTATTACTTGGGCTGCCTATGGGCTGGTTGAATGGTTTTATTCATTTTTTGTTAGCTTTTGAAGTAAGCATCCTTTAGAACCATCCTATTTTCTTATTTGTGGCTTTAGTTTAAACTATTGACCTCTTAGGCATGTGATAGTCCCACTTTAGATCTACTCCACTTTTAGCTTAATTCAGATTCAGACAACTTTATTTATTCCTCAAGGGACAATTCATTTGAGCAGCAACAGATAAAACATAAAATTAAAATCAATAACAAACGGGAGACTACTTCCACTTTTTCCAATACGGACTACACTCGCAGGAGTTGGGCTTTTGCTACGTTAAAAATCTATTACAAGTTATTTCGTTTAGCACATGTTCTTCCTCATGACTACTCTTCTTTCCACAGAGAGGAGAGAAAAGTTGTCTGAAAATTTGACTAAAAATTTTACTCATGATTGCTCCTAGATTCATCTGTAAACAAGATGAACAAAAGAGGAGAAAGAACACATCCCTGGGGTGAGCCTGTAGATACCACTGCAACCTCAGAAAAACGATTATTCATAAACACTCTCTGCTGTCGGTCAATTACACAATCTAAGATCTATAAGAGCAGCTGATGAGGCAGTAGGCTCTGAATGAAATGATGCTGCTCCATGGTATTGAAGGCTGAGGAAAAGGTAGCAAAAGAACTGCATGTGCGTGAGGCTTTTCCAAATGACTAAGTGTAGAATAAAATGCTACCATCAACTCCTTTACCGCAGCCTGATATGCAATTGCAGGGGGTCAATTTTTCTATTTACATGAGTGAGTATTTTCTTTTTCATAACTTTCTCAAAAATGTTCATACAGAGTGACATTAGTGCCACAGGTTTAAAGTCTTTAAGTTGCTCAGGTTGCTTAAGTGGTAAGTTAAGTGATTGGGAAAAGTAAAAGAATCACTGAGTCAGAAAAAAAATAAAATCGAACTTCCGTTACATTACCTTAACTGCTGTAATACTTTTTTTCTTGTTGTCATGTTTGTGTTGCTAAGAACTGACTATGCATTACCCCGATTTGCTAATAAATCTGTCAGGCATGCAAGTAAACCAAAGTGATCTGTATTATAATGTATATATATATATTATTAATCTCAAGGTGCAAGAAAAACACACCGTAAACTGATTCATGTATAGAAGTGAAGTTAATTGTTTTTGCCTTTAAAGATATTGCAAGTCCAAATCTTGGTATGACCTTCAATAAGTCTTTATCTTATTGTTCACTTTGTGTGTATCCATTGTCACTTTTATTTTCCATCTGCAAATGAACACAAATTAGCAGAATCTATGTGGATGAAAACTGAGACTTATGCTTGTAGTTATATTGATTTATTCCACTAGTCCAAGATTGAACTAAAGACCATTGTGCACAGCTGTTAAACAATGACAAAGTAGATGCCCTTGAGCATTGCTTTGTCCAGTGTAAGCTCTTGAGAAAGAGATGTGGACCATGCAATCAAATCTGCATTAGTGTAAGTGAAAGAGAAATAAAGGGTGCAAGAAGGAGAGATCGCTGAAGGGGATTTTTCACAACCTGTTTAGTTGAGCTGGGTTATTATGAGGGTATCAATCCCCATTACGACTTGCACTGTTCTACTCATTTAACAACATTCACGAGGCGCCCAAATGGGAATATCACAGCTACTGTATTTAAAAGTCACATTCAATATTTGTTATTCTTTTCCCGCTATACCAAGACAAGAATGTTAATAAGCCTTATAAGCCATGCAGAGCCCTATCCGCTTGTCACTGCACTGCAGCTTTTCATGCTGGCTTTGGGAGCGGCAACACATGCTGAATGCTTGACACTTGGGCCTCTCTCAGTTCTTTAAAATGCAATGCTTATACTGAACTAGCCATGTGCTAACTTTTAAACACTTTTCACTTTTAAAATTCAAATGTAGAAGCACAAGATAACTTTTGCTGTCTCTCTACATCAAGAAGCATAACTTTTTTATCCATCTAAATTACATATTCTTCTGCAATAACAGTCAAATGTGTCTATGTGGAGAGATTTTAAAGGGAGATTCCCACACATGAAGAGTTCAAAAACAGATACTGTATCTCCGCCAAAAAAAAACAAAACAAGCCAAAAAAAAAAGACAATAATAACCCTGTGACGAGTTTGCCTCTGTCTAGTTTAGTTTAGTTTAGTCTTTATTTGTCAGGGATCATGTACAAAATTAATTAATCTTAATAAAAGAAGAGATGAACTGCACCAGATTTAGCTATAGCTACTTTCCATTGCAGTCCCAGGGTGTTCCCCCGCCTATGGCCCAAAGTCACTGGGATAGGCTCCAACCACCCGTCCCCCCTAACAAGAACAAGTGGTATAATAATAATAATAATTAATGAATATTAATAACTTTTCTTTTTTTCTTTTTTCAATCAATATTATCAAGGTCACTAATGGTGTATAGTTTTTATCAAGAATGGTATAAATAACGTTTTAGAGGTAAACTACGTTCAGTATTTGAAAATATTTCTTACTCTATATATATATTTTTTGCAAATAAATTCTTCATATGGACTGTTTTGCATGATAGATAGGCTTATAAAAGTACTCATTTGCAAATGCGTTTGAGAATGAAACTGTTTTTAATTCTGAAAAAGGAAGCTATTCTTCTCAAAAGGGAAGTATAGCAGGCCAGAGACTGCTTCCCTACAGGACTGCTATAGGGAAGCAGTTCTAAGATATACTAAACTTGCCATGGAATAGTAACCTATTGGAGGCAATTTCAGCATTGATTTGGTCAGACTCAGTGTGGTGAAGTGAATGTGTATGGACACAAAGCAGTCTATTGACTTGGAGAAAAGATTTTTTACTTTGTCGTCCAGAAACAATGACAAATATTGTTACTCTGTGTTGGTTTAAGCGTGTCATATGCTTTAGCTGTATTACAAATCATGTTTCCTTCATATCACAGAAGCAGCAGCAGCAGCTATATGCACTCGAAGCAGACTTTTCTAGACCTTTAAGTGCATCCACAGTTCACTTTATTCTGAGAGTCCAGTGAAGAATGGGTCGATACGGGAAACTCCCAAAGCAAAGAGGGAAGTTAATGGTTCGCTTTCACCCTATGAGAGAGGAATCAATAAAGCAAACGGATGCATTTAACTCAGTATTTCTCAAATGTCAGACAAGCCTTTTTAAAAGACACATTTGTTATTATAATATGATGGTGCTATGGCACTAAGAGAAATCCATATGTTTCAGCATAATGATTGGTGTTAGATTGAGTGTGAAGTGGCTACAAATCAAATCAGTTCCAAATAGTTGCACTGTTTGTTGAACCATGTCTACACTCCTACACTTTCACAGAGTTCAGACAAAATATGCATTAGTTTTCTAAGAAAAGTAATATAGTTACAGTCTGCAGTGGTTATGTATATATTGAAAGTTTGCTTTCTGTCTACATGATCAGGCTTTCTAAAGCTTTCTGTTTAAGTAATTAGTGTGGCTGCTGTTATGTGAGCAGTGGGTTAAATCAAGGTTTAAGTTTCAGTGTTCATTTCTTTGCCTCCCTTGAGAAAAGTTAAGCTCTGCTGTATAGAAACCAAAACAGACGAATAGACCTATTATATATTCTAGACACATACTATAAAAAAGTCAACATTATCACACTTGTCCTTTTCTGCTTCGTATATGCTAAGCTAATGACTTTATCCACAATATGAGTAGTCTTTTCTGTGCTAGCTTGATGTTTCTAAATAGCTAAGATGTAAATGTGGATTTCGTTGTGTTAAATTAAATGCCTGCGGTCTTCACTGCAATGTTTACGGTCTACAAAAAGTATGAAAATACTCACGCTACAGTTAGCAGGCTATTCTAAAGACGGCCAGTGTGTGGAACTGTTCACCCACCAGAGAAAAGGTAGCGGTAATCGGCAGGTTTTAAACACGATCTTCTTCAGTTAATCTCACACATCCTTAGAAATGTGCGGCAGTCTGGTTTTCAGTTTATTTGGCCATAAAGGAGAGAAGTGCTGCACATTTGCTACACTTCCGCATGGATCACCTAGAGTGGGCGGGTACTTTGCGCAACAGCAAAAATGCCCGTATGTTGCAAGTCAAATGATGGCTAACTGTAGCGTGAGTCCACAGACATACGTTAACAGCTAGTTTCATACTTTTTGTAGACCGTAAACATTGCAGTGAAAGCCGCAGGCATTTAATTTAACACAACAAAATCCACAAGTACATCTTAGCTATTTAGAAACATCAAGCTAGCACAGAAAAGACTACTCCTTTTGTGGATAAAGTCACTAGCTTAGCCTATACGAAGAGTGTGGGTATAGAATGTGGGGGAAAAGCCATTTAAAACTATCTCGTAATTACGAGATAAATATTTATTTTTTTGTGAGTACAATGGAGCGCCGTACTGCTGAAAGTCATCAGGAAAAAACAATACGCCGTGTCTATATTTGAAGCATCTAAACCCGGAAATAGAAGTATCAGAACCCAAGTTTTTTTTGTTAAATACAGTCGAAAGAAATTCATATCTTTCATGTCCAGAATGCATACATCTCACTTTTTTTTGTCAAAATAGTTATAATAGTAAATATTCTGCGAAAATCGGCCACAGTGTGCCGACGCCTCAATGTTTGATTTGGCTTGAACATGCACTTCCAGCCACAGGTTGGTTTCACATTGTAGAATTAATGGCAGCTGTATGCTATGTGGAGAGCAGAAGACCGTTTTTCCATTTTCCATTGCATTTCTTTTAATTTAATTTCATTTCATTTCATTTCATTTCCATTCATTTCATTTCATTTATTTTAAAAGGGCACCATGTGCAATTAGAACATACATGTTGCTATTCGATGCATTGTACCAGAGTTAGCCTTAGGCTAGTTCACATCTGCAGTCCCTTTACTATGAAATGTTTTTTTTTTTAATATTTCACAAATAAAAAATGTCAATTTCTGGGATGACCAGAGCAATTAATCTTTTTATTTAAATAATCTGCTTAAACAACATAAGCAATATTCATTTTAGCTGCCCTCCACCTAAAATAAATGCTAAGCAAGTTAGGGCCTGGTTAGTACTTGGGACGACGAAAGTGGAATGTTGTTGTGTCCTTGGGCGAGACACGTAACCCACATTGCCTCAGTGGGTGAGTGGATCCCTGCTTGTAAAGCGCTTTGAGTGCCTTGTAAGGTGGAAAAGCGCTGTATAAATAGAGACCCCAAACGGGATTAAGCGGTAGAAAATGAATGAATGAATTTACCATTTATCAAATAATGAAATAACACTGGTACACATGTAGAATGCTGATGTCACATGAAACCAAGATGGAGCGCTGTGATTTGTTTGCTGCTGCACTGCGATTGGTCCGGTGTCCTGTCGAGATGGGACTCCCGTCGAGATTAGACCCACTCACTAGCTTTTGTGACTGTGGGTAATGTAGCACGCTTCTTGCAGTAGTTTACAAAAAATTCGGCTAAGTTTAGGCATAATTCGAAGGTTGAATTTAGGATTGGGGCTTGGGTGAGGGTTAGCAAAAGTAATTTGAAAATAAAAAAAATATTATTTTTTTCTTGCACTAACTTTAAACAATGGGGGTCCAATCTCGACGGGGAGTGCTATCTCGACAGAACACCGGCTAACCATAACCATTTCTAACCGTACAGCAGAGGTCACTCCAGATGGATTCTGAGAATCCAAATGGTGATTCTCTGCACCTTGATGCTAACAGCTCATGCCAGTTAAAAAAACAAAACAAAAACAACAAAAAAAAACCACTCAGAACTTTTGATTTGACCTGTACATTTCTTGGCCTGTTGGTGGTCCCATATCTGAGAATCAGCTCAAACAATAAGCATGATATTTTTACATGCACCTGTCAGTAATCTGAGCCTGTGCAGGATGTGTATGTGTTACCTGTCTGCCACTTGTGTGTGCCAGCTCATGTCTCTGTTCATATTGAGCCCACCTGCTCACTCTTATGACTGTAAATGTATTAATAATGCCACTGTGATCTTTGAAAATATATTTTATTATTTATATATTTGTTTTTTTTTTAAAAAAAATCATATTTGTTGCGTAACACAAATGTTTCTAATAAAACTATTTGAAAAGAAAACTTAATTAACAAAAACAAACATAAAACAGTAAGATAATAAGATGAATATGATTCTTTTAAATGGTGAGTGCTGGTCATGTTGATGCGCCCTCACCTTTGATTTGTTGCTGTACTGTGAACACAGATGTGTGGGATGATGGCAGCTGGCTGTGACTCCAGATTAGACAAGCCTTTGGACAGAGTGACAGAAAGAGAGAGAGAGGGTGACAGAGAGAGACAGGGGGTAAGAGAGGGGGATGTGATGGGCATGTGTCAACCCGGCTTTAAGAGTAAATGTTAAAGGGGACAGGGGTGGCTCGCTAATTGGGGCGAGATGTAAAAGTCCCTGTCAGTCATCATCAGCTTCACTAATATGTTTGGAGGCAAAAGCTGCAGAGAGGAAGAGCACAGACACATTAGTCACTGCTCTGCAACGAGGACAGGCAGAGTCGGTGTGAGGATACTGAAGCTAACTCCAGCCAGTGTAAATGCAATTCTGATAAGGCGTTTGTAACAACATAAACACACATAACATGGTTAAAGGTTACATTTTGGTCAACCTTTATAGTTGTAAATATATATATAACAGTATTTCCCACCAAATTATTTATCTCTTTGTGATTAGACAGCTGCATTGTCTCAATCAAATAGTAAGGTATTTCTTTTCTTAAAGATTGTCAAAAACAGAACTCTGGTTGGCTGATCTCATAACTGTAGCCCAAAATGAATGCATGTCTTCAAACCATGTGCAGAAGCATTTGTCTTTCCTGTTTTACAGCATGAAAATCAGGTACTTCAACTTTAAAAAGATCTTCATACTTCTTCTGTTTGAGATTTAACGCTTCTTCCTCAAAAAACAAACAAACATTTTATTATGATTGCCTTTGGGCTAAACATATTTTTTAAAGTACACACAAAGTGATAAGGCTGTCTGCAAAAATGGTTTGTTTAAGTAAGAGTGTGTTTAATTCTATTTTGAAATATATTTTTTTCTGTAAGGTCAGCTATTCACCAAGTAACAGGTTCTGTTGAAATGACATCACATCATTCATTAGGCCAATAATGAATAATGCAAAAGACTAATGGGTCTACTCACTTGCAAAAATCACCGGATTTTAAATTTGTAAATATTTTTCAGGCAAAAAAAATAAATAAAAATATTACATACTGTTCATAGGACTTACTGACTTTTACTCTCTAATTGGCCTTATGACATCAACAAATTCTAGAAAGTTGTCAAAACCTAATAATATGAAACTCATTATGCAGTAGTTGTTTTTTTCTCCATCGTTTCCCCCCACAACATTTTATATAATAAATTTAGCCATGAGTTCATCCTAATTTTATAACTGAGAATGCTGAATCTGCATTGTACAACATATTAAGTGCCTCTGAAGTAGATTCAAGCAGTATGTTATTCAAGCACAATGACACTTCTAAGAACAACTGTACATACCTACAGGTTTTGAGTTACCTTGAAGCTTACTTAGAATTTCTAGAAAGAGACTGTGAACAGTTTTAACAGAATCATGTTACTGCTAAAATCTTGTGAGTTTCAAGCTTATTGAGGCCATAAAATCAGCCGTATGTAGCTTTAACCATGTTTCCTCATCATTAGTTTCCTCAATGTTGCATTCAACTGGATTTATGCAAGTTCCAGCAATCTTGTATTGTCTGTCTGCAACTGAAGCTCAAATGTCAGATAATCTCTTATAAAAACAACAAAAGTCCGCTGCTTATTTGAGCAAAGTGTATCTCTACCAAAGGCAAGTTTATTGCATTGAACAATTCATACTCAAAGTAATTCAAAAGCTTTACATAACAGGAAAAGGCAGAGCTCGTCAGTCCTGTAGTTTTGAACAGGAACTCAAATTACAAAACCATTATTGATCAATGTTGCGGTTCACAATAAAACACCAAAAAGATAAGATAACACTATCAATCCTGAAAGAACTTCTTGTGCCAAAAGAAAAGTCATAAAAACATTTAAATATTAAGTGCTGGTTAAGTATAAAGTGCTAAATACTGTAAATATCATAAGTTATATCTGCAGTTCAGTATCTAGCAAAAGAATATCTGTCTTTTTGAAAAGATGTGACTCTGGAGTACAAGGATCTGGCTCCTCCAATCCTCCTAAACTCCTCCTAATGGCTAAAGCAGCAGTGAAAGATAAAGCACATTGAGAATAAATAGATTTTTCTTCTTATGAAACATTTTAATGGAAGCAGCGAGACAAGACAAACAGGACAATTATTTGCCTCAGAGACATTTTCTCCTTCTTTTACCTTAATCCAATCTTTTGTTGCATAAAGAAATTACACTAATGACCCCCGCTACAGTTGGTTTATTTGAGAATCCGTTGGGGGCCTGGACCAAATTGAAAAACAAATGGTGACAAGCAGTAATAAGGAAATGCTCAGCGCTGTATTTACCACTTTGCATCTCCGAATAGCAGTATCAGTTTAAACGCGATTAAGGCTGACTTACAGTACATTTAATCACCCAATTTATTTGTGTTTTTTACTATAACTAATTACATTATACAGCCTTTTGCACATATTTCCTCTTAGTGATTCTGTCTCTTGCAAGCTAACACTCTTCAGCAAGCGATCTGGTTACATTACCTAAATTGAGTGGCTCTTAAAACCTGTTTAGATCTCATTTGCGTAAACCTCTAACTGAGAAAACAACAGCAATTATGAGCCCCGCATTAGCATCGAGTGACACGACTGCGCTCTTGTGTGCCGCAGGTGGGTAATTGGCCCGGAGCAGAGCGGTGGAGCCCTCTGTGGTTCTGGGTTTGTTTGGTGAAGGCGGCGTCGGGTGGGCCTGTAAGCACTCTGCCCCTCACGCACACGGGCACTTTGGAATTAATCAAAGGAGAAAAGTGAGGTCAGAATCTTTATGTGGCTGTACCATGAACTACAATTCAGTCTTGTTATGTAGTGTTTAAGGCAACTAATTGGATTAATTACAAGATTTGTGAAATAGCTATTAATGTGTTTTTAATTAATGATTTTGTCAGTGGTTGGTGTTAAAGTATTTTTTTTGTCACATTGTTGTAAAGACAAGTTTAAGGAGACACTATTAAAAACTAAGTCCACATAAAAACATACTCAAACATTGTTAATTGGTTTAGTTCACATGGCATCACAACGTTCTATAAGATGGAGGATAACTAAAATGAATATTGTTCAACTGCATTCTTTTTTTCCGAGCACATTATTTCCCGTGGACTGACTTGACCAGAAACAAAAACAACACAAACAGTTAGAGGACTCTCGTGGAACTCGATATGCTACTTATAGGCGCTGATGTCTGACACATTATTCAAAACAGTCTGAACAGTTTGTGACATAAATGCATTCATAAAACAAATACAAAATAATATAATAACAAACCCACCCAAGGAAATAATTGATTAACCAAAAAAAAAAAAAAAAAAAAAAAAAAAAAGATTAATAAAAAAAAAAAAGGTATGATATATGTGAATACTCTGCCAGGGCTGCCCTTAGTCGCTGGTACTGTTGATTATACAGTAAGTATAAACAGAATTTCTTGGCATTTCTGCTGTCAGCAGATGATGTTGGCTGGTTCCTCATGGCTTCCTAAAACCAGGACCTGCAACATTGGTTTACAGCCAAGTGCGAAGCGTTTGTGATGAAAATCTGATCCTCTAAATCTGAGGTCATGCAGGGGTCGTGACCAATTAAAGATGTCTTGCCCTTTCCAGGTGGGTGGAGAATCCTTGCTCTAAGTGGAGGAGTTCAAGTATCTTGGAGACTTGTTCATGACTGAGGGAAGGATGGAGCTTCAGATTGTCCGGTTTATTGGTGCATAATCTGCAGTGATGTGATTGCTGTGTCGGGGTGAAGAAAGGCAAAGCTCTTGATTTACCAGTTTATCTACTTTCCAACCTTCACCTATTGTCTTTGAGCTTTGGGCAATGACCGGAAGAACATGATTGCAGATACAAGAAGTCGAAGTTTACTTTGTGGCTCGTCTCTCCCTTAGACATAGGGTGAGGAGCTCAGGCGAGGAGCTCTGGTCCTCTAAAGAGGATTCAGCTGTGGTGGCATCTCTTTCGGGTGCCTCTGGTAGGTCCCCTTGGTGTAGTGTTCCAGGGCATGTTCAACTGAGAGGAGGCACAGAACACGCTGAAGGGACTATGTCTCTTGACTGGCCAGGGAATGCTGTGGGATTCCCTGGAAGAGCTGAACAAAGTGTGTGTAGAAGAGAAAGTCCGGGCCTTCCTGCTCAGACAGCTGCCACTGCAACTTTATTATTAAGTACACACTACACACTATCGATCAAATTAGAGGTCTTCCTGTTTTTTTTCTTTTTAAAAGACACTATTAGCAAAACACATTTACTTCTGTAAACATTCACTCAAGTGAACTAAATTACCATGTATCTTTTCACTCTGCGGTGACTGGCTCAAATTATTGTAAACATGTGAACAGTATAGTCTCACATAATAAGCTTTTTGACAGCAAATGCCTTTAAACTGTATAAATTTCTTTGTTTATCAACCATAATGAATAGTAAAGAAAAGGAAAGCAAGTCACATGTGGTCACCGTGATTACTTTAAAATTGTAAAAACTCTCAAAGTTTACTTGACATAAAATAGCACCACTTGACAACTAAAACTACTATTTGTCATACTCTGGTTGCAGTAATGTAACTCTATGTAGCAGATGGGCCATTTACCTTTAATATATCTCCCAAGTCAAACACAGCTGATTTACTCCCTGACAAAGATTCTTGCTGAGTAAGAAATTAATTTGCATCTCTATTCCACCATTCATTATTAACCGAGCTCTCTGACTTTACTTGTGCGTGTGACTTTGCAGTATTGGATTTACAGTATAAGCCTGGACACTGGGCAGAGAGAGTTTTATTACAGTCTGAGAGGGGCTCCTGGGGCCTGGCTCGTGTTAATTGAGGTGCACCGTGATTTGTTTTGCAGGACCTTCCCACAGTCCTCTCCTGTCCATTTGAATTAAACCCACCAGGATCTCATTTTAATGGCTTCCGCTGGATTCCTGCGAGGTTACAACAAGCTTCATTTCTGATAATATATTGTTAATGCTGCAGACATATGCAAAGTAAGTGGGTATAGTCAGATAGAGAAGTTCATTATCTCTTTCAGTTGTGCATAATTATGTCTGCAGAATAAAACTAAAGCTCCAACTAGACTTTTGAGTCACGATCTTTTCACTTTTGCTTAATAAACTTTCTGCTTTCATAAAATACTGTATAGGAGCCACCATAGAGTTATCATATCATTTTTGGACCATAACATACATAAAGTACTCGGACAACAATAATCATGAACAACACTATTCACTGATGGACTGTTACAGACTGAAATGGACTCTTTTTCACTTTTGGCACAACTGTTTGGACATAACCACATCAAAAACAAAAGTGTTTTTCATCACAGACTCATCACCTCCCCCATACTTACTGTTAATAAAGAAAATGTCGCCACATTTTGGCTTTTCATAACTCATTAGAAAAGACATGAAAACATGCAACATTTTTTTCTGAGACTGTGGTGATAATGAAGCCATAGAAAAGGTACACTACAAATATCTCGACAGCATAGATCAGACTTGGGCAAACTGCGGCCTGGGGGCCAAATGCAGCCCACGACCTCTTTCAATCAGGCCCCTGGCATGTTTTTTAAAAACAGAAATGCAAGATGAAATTTAAGAAAAAAAAATGGGCTACACGAATAAACTTGTAACATTTTGAGATTAAATTCATAATGTTATGACAGTGTTATGATAAAGTCAAATAAAAAAGTCATATTTTTTTCTGAGAATAAAGTTGAAGCCATAAAAAAACATGTTCTTTTACGAGAAAAATTACAATTTTGTTGGACACTATTTTAATTGTACCGGTCTTCCATTCTGTAATAATGAGAATTTGGTATACCAATGTTGGCAGTCCGGCCAACTGCCACTATTTGGGTTTGAATATGTCCCTTGAGTTAAAATAATTGCCCACCCCTGGCATAGATCAAACTTCAGGTTCATCAGTCAATTCTATAACAAAAGCTTTATACAATCTATTCTCACATCCAGGAGCAGCTGGTATCAAAAGGCTAGGTGGGCCAAGCTTCTCCTGTCTTTTCAGGAAAGAAAACGTGATTATGACTACTTTACTTGTAAATATATAGATTCATATTTGAATTAGTTTAGCTAAAAATGACCTCAAAAAAAGAAAGAAAACATGGCTAGTTTTCTCCAGTCCGCAGCAGCAAACTGTAGGAGTTTATGGGAGGATGATTGACAGGTACTTGGCCCGCAGCTGTTCTGCTGCACACCGTAAAGTTCAGAAGCAAGGCTACTTCCATTTAGCCCAAAACCAAAACACATCATTGGTAGAGTTGGGCAAAACTGTATATCAATGTTTAGATAATTTTGTGATAGTTGTCTTGAAGATATGCAAAAATGGAATATCATTTGTAGTAAAAATGAAAGGATTTTAGAAATATATTTTCTTTTTTCTCGAGTTTTTGTGATGGAAGTAAAAACTAACGGCAGCAAAAGAAAAGTCTCGTGAGTTTGGAGTTTACAGAGCAATGAAAAGACATTAGATAGGCACGTTTGGTGAATGCAGACGACAACTTTCTCTTCTCATAAGTATATAAGGGCAGTTTTGTAGCATCCATGTGTTTGTATTGTCTAAGTAACAGTGTAAGCTTGGTAAATATGTAACTTAGCTCGTGCTGTGCGTGAACACATCTGATACTGTCTGTCTTTGTGTTGGTACTTTTGACCTTTTACTAATGTTGATTACTAGCTGTAATTCTCAGTTTACAGTGTTTGTCTAATGGCCAAATTATTAAACTAATCAAGTTATTGCGGATTATGTTGCCACATCAAAAACATGAACAAATACAATTTCTTTTTATGGTCATTTAAAGCTCATTTATATTACTCACACATGTCTAAAACGTAAAAATACCTAATAAGCCACACATACAATAGTTCTTTTCTGATCGATTGGCTGAACTGGAGTGACTTGAGATGTAATTTTGACAATATGAAACAAAAATGCCTTGTATATTTTTATAGCTGCATGTTTTTGTGTTTTTTCTGCGACATTAGCTTTGCCAGGCAATAGCATTGCCAAGAGTTCTAGTATCACACCTTTGTTCTGTGTCATTATTTTAGATCCGGTAACACAAGCAGAGGCATTTAATGAGCTCTGTGAGAACATGAGCCTGTGGAGAGGCATATACACAAGCACAACTATCAAAAAGTTCACCTTACAGAAAGTGGAACAAGCAGGATTAATTCAAAGCACTCACAAACAAACACATGGGTAGGTTTGGTGGTAAATGCTTCAAGTAATAACTGTTTTCCAGTTGGTATTTTTCACGATTGTCACGTTTTTGAATTGAATGTCATTTGTATTGAACAACCTTAACCCACACTTCTGCAATACTGTATGAAGAGTGGGTCTGGTCACCACTCCATTCTAAACTTTGCTAATCATTGTATGTATCTGCAGGGCTTTTGATAACTATGTGCATTTTTTTTTTTAAGTAAACTACTTCAGCACTCTTATATTGCTTCAAAAAGAGCCCATTCAGTTAGATCTTGCCATCTCTGAGATGGATCTGTTCACAATGACATACACATGTGCATATTTTGATGCAGAAGGTTGTAATAAAAAATATAATAACTAATTAATCTTTACACTGTAAATGCATACTGGTAACTTTAGTGTACGCCAGAATCTCCCCTCAGGTATTAGACATTAAATATGGATGCAGACCTGCGAAATATACAAAAAAGTCAGTATAGTGCAAGGAAAACCAATAATTTGTACACAAAGCAAAACAAAACAGTGCACGGTATTAGTCCTCTAAATGCATACTGTAGCTACACTTTTGTAACAGACAAAAAATGCACTGAAGTACACCTGTGTGCATGATGATCATATGTGACTGCCACACCCATGTAGGCAATGTTTCAAGTTAGATTTTACTCAAATATTTATGATGTCCTTCATCTTTCTCAAGTGTACAGTTTGTGCAATATATTTTTGTAATAAAAAACATTCATTTCATAGATAATTTCATCATTTGTTGGAGCTTACCACTTTCTGGTGAGAGAAGCAATTTTAGAATCTCCAAGCATGCCCTAGCATGGTTTATGCAGACTGTAGTGCCACCTATTGACATTCACTGCAACTACAAGTGGTAACAAAAGCCACCAGCATGCAGTTGAGTACATAGAGCATATTATGAAGGTGCCAAGAGGGGTTATTTGGCGTACACTTTTGTGAGTGGTATGCAAGAAAGGGTTAAAACATTTAACTGGGGTCTGAATAAACCTTTAATACAACATAATTCCTTACAATTTTAGTACTACAGTCATCTTTTTACCCTTTTTTAAGTCCAACTTCACTCACCTCATGATAAAATTGTTTTTTGCTTTGCTCATTGACATTGCAGATATTGCTGTGATAAATACTTTCACTTATGTTATACCATGTTTGCTTCTGATTGGCTGTTTCATCTGTCAATCAAAAACTCAGGAATGAACATAATGGCTAGACATTATATTTTCTAATATCTATACAACTAATAAGCTTATCGTTTGAATTTTACAATCAAAGGTGTAAGTATTGTTGTGGTTGTTAATTTGAAACTAAATGAATACTGTCAAAATGCCTGTTCATTAAAAGCGCGCTCTTTCTGACATCTTTTGCATTGCATAAAACTGGCTTTTCCCAAAACAGGCAGTAACATCTGATTGGTTAAAGAATCGCCCACACAATTACAGAGAAAACCCTTCCAGGCATTAGCTGAACAATGAAACCACATATAATTAAATACAGTATGTCAAAAACAGGTTTATTGGCACCGTCTGTGACATTAATGAAGTAGGAATGTGCTGCAAAGATTGAACTTAGAACACTGAGTAATATAAAATTGGAACGTATGAACTAATATTGAAATAGTATTGACTAAAATATGAAAAAGGATAAATAAGATGCAATAAAAATCTAATAAAATGTAAAACAGAAAACTTAGTGATGACAAAAGCATTCATATTTTTTTTTTTTTTTTTTTTTTTTTTTTTTTTTTGCATCTTTTGAATCGGAGTGGTTGGCTGCTCTCTTGCTGTCCCTCTGGAGGCACTGAGCACTTTTTGAAACTTTTTGGATTTTAGCTCAGTTTTTGGCAAGACAACTTTGGACTTCATCCAACTAAGACGTGTGCCTCTGGTACTGGTACTGTCAGATTTGTGAAAAGGAGACATCTGTTTTTCTCGTTACCATGGAGACCAAGCTAATGCTAATGCTACCTACGCTAGCTTTGGACTTCTGAAATGTCAGACTTTCACACCTGAAGCAGCAGAGGACGTTGCAGTGAAAATAGTTTGATTCTTGGGATTTCATCCACCCTGTGATGTTCAACAGACACAAGTTAGGATTTAGTGAATAGAGTTGTTGTTTGTCTTGTAACCATAGAGATGGTACATGAAGCTATGAAAGCTAACTTTGCTAGCTTTGGACTTTTGAAATGCTACAGAACTTTTACATCTGCTGCAGCTGAAGCTTTTGCAGAGGAAGATTTTGAGGGGATGGTCTTATCACCGACTGAAACAACAGAAGTTCACCTGCTCCACCTGCACCTGACTGTGATGTGTCTACAGAATATACCTGCTCCACCTGCACCTGACT
Source organism: Mugilogobius chulae (assembly GCA_038363315.1). Lineage (NCBI taxonomy): Eukaryota > Metazoa > Chordata > Actinopteri > Gobiiformes > Gobiidae > Mugilogobius > Mugilogobius chulae. The sequence goes on along the minus strand of CM076407.1, from coordinate 31,914,452 downwards.
GTGATGTGTCTACAGAATATACTTGCTCCACCTGCACCTGACTGTCATCTGTCTCTCACTCCGGTTTCCACCTCCAACTGCACCTGCTCCTCCAGCTAAGGCCCTGACGAAGCCAAGCACAACATCATGGAGATTGTCCCCGAGCGCCGTTCAGCGGCAGCACACTGCTCCTGACAGACGCCCCAGCGACTCTGCAGGATGGGTCAAATGCAGAGATAGAATTTCCCTCTCGAGGGATCAATAAAGTATTATCTTATCTTATCTATCTTATATCTCTAATTGCTGAAACATACATAGCAATTAGAGATATAATTAAACAGACTAAACTTAGTCTGTTTAAAGTTTCAGACGTTTTCTTGCAAAAGTTTTTGTTCCTTGACTGAATTTCATACAGATATAACCCTAACTCTATTACTTTTAGACCCCAGATAAATTGCTATACGACTATCTACAACAATGTATCAGGAAAAGCTATTTGTAGGCATTACATCCATTCCCTAGCCATGCATTTGTAGGAAACCCTTCCGGTGTCATGAATGAGTGGATCACATCATCTGGCCTGGTCCTATATTTGGTGACAGCATCAATAGACAATATGAAGCCAACCAGGTGTGCCGTCTGTAGGGACACTGTATTTATTCATAAGGCAGGCTTTACTCGAATACTCCGATCATTCTTGAGTGACCTTTCTGCATTGGTGCCACGGCGTTGGCTCACTGCAGTTCATGAATGTTTAATGCAACAGCAGCCTGTTTTGGGGCCTGCCAGCCTGGGTTTGCTGCATGACAGGAACAAACTAACTCAAAGTCAGGGAGAGGGAGGGGTGGAAGCACGACTTCAGGCTTGACAACTAAAAACACCCTCACACCCACAGCCCGTGTAAAAACGTGCAATTATTCACACACAGGCTTACCACTGATTATACTGTAAACCCTGCAAGATGCATGGGTTTTAGAATGATGAAATATTTTACTCATCAATATTATCCATTCAAATACAAAAGGAACGAAATGTTACAATACAGTGCAAAATATATGAAAGAAGAAATGCAGAATCCTTGGAGAATAAATAAACTCAAGTCCAGCCATATTTATTTATTTGTTAAGGTGATTATATTTCTCTTTATTAGTTACAATAGAATTATGAGTAAGTGATTTTAAACTCTTATTTCAGCTGACCATAAAATACACAATATACAACCTACATTGACCTGTTTTTCTTCATAGCAGAGACAAAGAAAACATGCACGTATGTAATGCAGAGCATGCCTGAGTCACTGATAGAATCTTGGATAAGGCTCTGAAAGAAATGGGACAAAGGTCTAAAACAGTATATTGGCTCTGCATAGACGTCAGCACAGTCACATATGGTGAACTAACGGTCTGTTGTCTCCAGACTGTCCCTGGGCAGCTGTGGTTACAAAAGTGTGACTGAAGAGTGAAATTTTAAAGATTTCCGCTTCCTGTTTCTAGATGATATTTTCAAGAGTCCGACAGCTGCTGCTTTTGTAGTTTGTTGTCAGCAGATTGAAGCTCCTTTCAACCGCATGGTGTCAAAAAGAAAATACTTTTAAAACAAATGAGAACAATATATTAACATGTGAGAGATGATTTGTAAGGCTGGCTTGTGTTAGGATCATCATGGTGTCCATCAACAGTAGCAGATACATTGACACTTCACTCTTCTTTTTAAAATTATGGTTGTTTATTTGTCATACCTTTACATGTTTCGACTGCTTGTCTGCGACCATCTTCAGAAGCCCAGGGTCATTGGGACAGAGGACAACAAGCACCAACGCTGGATAAATAGAAATTCGTAAATGTGTCTCTACTACACTCAATAGAGATGAGGGGGCTTTCTTACTTTCTCACACTTGGAATACTGTTCTAAAGAAATCAGACTGCAGAGGGCGCTGTCGTCCTTCCTCTCACACAGTCTTTGGTGGTTAATGCAGGGTTTGTACAATCATGGAAAACATGGAAAAGTCATAGAAAATTCAGATTCAAATTCTAGGCCCTGGAAAAGTTTTGGAATTGTACTGGTTTTGGTAGTTTTGGATAATTTTGGTTTCAAAACCAAATTTGCTCACAATGTTTTTGTTTTTAAGTTTGGAAACACAAATAAATAATTGATTTAAAAAAAAAGAAAGAAATGTATAACATTTTTGAGTAACCAGTAGTGTTACTCCTGAAATACAATTAAATTACAGTTACTAACAAAATAATCTTAGTAATTTTTAATTTAAGAAAAAATCTACAAAAGGACTTATTGTGTGAGATAAAACAGCTCAAAGATCAGCAGCTTGGACAGTGCTCAGAATTATTTAGGCAACTAATTTGTTGTTTACCTGTTTAAATGCCAACAACAAAATATTACATCCTATTTTTTTAATCAATGTTTGCAATAAAACACACAAAGTAATCCCAAAGTATTGTAACTAAGTTAGTGTACAATAACTAAGTAGTGTAATTAAATTTTAAAAAGTAATAAGTAATGAGAGTAACTAATACTTTTTCAATACTTTTCCCCCAACACTGGTTGTTGGAAGTTTTATATTTCTTTTTTTTTTTTTTAGGTTTAGCCACTCCTAAAATGATTGTATTTCTGTTTTAGCCAGTTGATGAAAGTGGACAATTGAAACAAATATTTGAATAAGTTAAACAAGATAATGGCAATGTTAGGAATTGTTTTGAAGAAGTCATTAAAAAGTCAGGGAAAACCTTAAGATAAAAACTGTATGAACCCTGTTAATGTAAATTCGCCAGCAAGACAGTTGTGTAGAGATATGTAAAGGTAAGACAAATAAACAACACCCTGGTCTGACAGAGAAATTTGAAACTTAAGACACGTTGACAGATACAAGTGATACAAGTGCTTGATATGAATAGATTGATATTTTGACAGCTTTTGGCCAGTCAAAATATACACTATATTTCACAATATGATACATTTTGTTTTCATTTCTTAATTACACCAGAAATAGATTTCAGTAACTGGGAAACCCATTAACATAATACCACCACAAACCACAAAGTCATGTTTTGACTTGTCAAACTATCTGATGAATTTCTTTCAGTTTGGGAACTTTCTTATCAGCAATGACGAGGATGCTTTCCCTCGTAATGCCAACACGTATCTTTACACATGCTTGTCTCTATAGAAAATGCTTACATTATGCTTTGTCATGTTTAGACTTAGGTACACATATCTCAACGGCATTTTGAAAAGCAGAACTTACTGTTCAAGTTACCAAATACATTAAATCTATTAAAGCAGTTAATCAGCCAGAGGCCACAGGTCATCATTATGTTGTCTGAATGGCAGTGGGCCGGCTGCTATGTGCACACATTGACCCACAATCAGTGCAGAGGAGGAGGTCACACACAACAACACCACAGCCACAGTCTGCGTCATGAAAGGTGAGAAAACACAGCAGCAATTAAGTAACAGAGAAAAGAGACACCTCATGAGAAACTAAACCTGTTGTTTTATCCTCTGCTCCTGACAAGAAATTACCTGAAAACAAGCAACAAAACAACACAAGCCGTTTGCTCTCACACTAAACCGAGATGCGAGGATAATTGGATTTCAGATAACCTCAATTAAAAAAGGCAACAAAAGAAAAAAATATATAGCTCGGGAGAACCTTTTTGTTTATGAGACACATGATTCTGCCAGTATCCCAAATGTCTGTTTCTTGTTTTAGGGCAATTTACTTCCAAGACCAGGACAATCTTTCATTGTTGCTCCATTTTCATTGAACAAATTTAAAACTTTTGAATCTGGAGTAGCCTATTTAATTTTCAAAAGTAAAAAAAAACTGACATGGCTCTTTCGTCATAATTTGAGAAGATGAAACATTAAATCATTAGAAAATTCTGCTTTTAAATGAACCTTTACAGAAAGTTAACAAAATTGACGAAGAAGGTCTACGAGAAAAAAAAAATGAACATCCCAGCTTTCTCTGTAAAAGACATGATAGACCTATTTTGGATTCCTCAGTTGTCAGACAGTGTCCCAATTATTCTCCATGGAAGAGACAGGCATGATGGAATAGCAGTGAAGTATATCAAGAGTTTTGGAGACGAGATGGGGAGGACTTTGAACACCTTAAAAAAAAAAAAAAGTGTAGCGGAAACTTTAACTTCAGCCTAACTCACATTTTAGTGCTTGGGTGGCATGACAAGATAAAACCTCCAGCTCTGGGCACAATGTGAAAAAAAAAAGAGCAGTGGATGACTCAGCTAACAGAGAGACGGCATATGAATTTCATTTCAATAAAAGTCTATTTTAGAAAGGGCTTCATATTCAGCCGGCCAACTCTGGACTGCACTTACTTGACGAGGCATGGCAGATTATGTAATGGCACTGTATATTTTAGGTCTAACAATGTGAAGCTGTTGTAAATGTTGGCTCTTCCTGCGTCTTTACATAGACCTGTCAACCTCAGAGAGATCCGCAAGTCAGCTGGCAGCTCTGTGAGATAATGCAATTGTTATGGGAACAGTTTTTGAATGAGTTTGAGGAAAGATTCTGAACTTGCATTTCTTAATGAATGTTGCATCTACAGAATTGAGACTATTTTGGCGGATTTGTCCAACTTCACTGAGCTTGTAAACCTCTGGCCAGGCTGGTGCCACCTAATGCCTCCACTCAGTTTAAATTCTCTCTTGCTCCAGACCAAAAAGCACAGATTGGTAAAACCAAAAAATTACAATTGAGCAAACCCGCTGTGATGTCAACCCAGTGAAATAAAGCCGATTGATGCATCAGGCTAAGATGTCAAATACTCAGGTCTATTTCTGGACTCCCAATTACTATTTGAAAGTCATGTAAAAAAAAAAAAGTAATGAGGACAATAAAAACACATTTGTGCAGCTTTAAATTAATTAGAGACTGCGTATCTTTTCAAGTCGTTGATCATTCTATGATCTTTTCTCAAATCAATTACTGTCTATATCACCTGTTGGTCACAGGCCACAGCTTCTGTAATTAAGCCACTGAGGGCAATCTATAACAGGGCAATCCAAATATTAGATAAAAACCTGTCGGAACACACGGTCAGGTATTGCAGAGATTGAACTTTCTGAGCTTTGAAAATTTTATAAAGTTTAGTATTTGCCTGAATACTCAGCAAGCTCATAGTTCCACTCTGTGGGCTCTATCACACGAGGGTCTTCGAATAGAAATGTGAAAGTGCCCCTGAGGAAAACCTCTTTTGGATAGTCTGCATTCTCTGTCCAGGGCGCTAAACTGTGTGAAAACCAACATTTTGCTGCTTCCGACATTGCATTAATATTGTATTGTGTGCTATGTAATGCAATGTATAAATTATTGTTGATGTAAATTTGTTGTAAAAGCCTTCTAGGAACGGACATTGCAAACTAGCCAAGGCTATAATGTTGTAGTATGCTTGCTACATGTAATGTGCTACTTGTCCCTATCAATACAAGAAAATAATAAATAAATAAATAATAATACATTTTATTTATTTTAACAAAAGAGCCCAGTCTCAGAAGAAAACGTCAATATACAAAGCAATGTTAAACACATAAGCACATTTTCAAGGCATTTTTTTTTTTTTTACTTCATATACAGTGGTCTCTCGCTCTATCGCTGTTCATTTTTTGCGGCTTCGCTGTTTTGCGGATTTTTTTTAGGGCAATTTTGCTTTTTTTTTTTTACATGGACGTGCTCTGTAAGCGTGCTTTTCTCTCAAACGCACCGTCTAGGGACTGTGTGACATCGCATCATTCACAGGCAACAGCACAGAAGCTCTTTTAGAAAACTTGAGACAGTTTGGATCATGCAGGGGAAGCTGACCTTACGCTCGGACGTTTCTCCAGGTGAGGATTTGACTCTTTGAGCTCGTAGTTACAATGGAAAGTTTGTTCATGCTGGAACATCACTTGTGTAGTTCAGATGTGTTTGAGGAGGGTGTTGTGACTTCGCTAGAGTCCAGATGTGTTTTGTGGCTGTCTGCTCCGGAGACCATGTGATCCGTGGCTTTGCGGTCGGCTGTGGAGCGCAGCGGGACGGGCAACGTGCCAAAAGCAGAGCAGGCGAACGCGCACAGCACTGTCCCTCTTTATGGCCAGTGCAGACAGGACGCGATGAGCGCAAATGTCGCTTGAAATCCCATTCATGTGTATGTGTCTGTCAGCGGAGGAGCGCCCTGAGGTGCGGCTGACAGCCACATTTACATGAATGGGATTTCAAGCGACATTTACGCTCATCCTGTCTGCACGAGCGTCACATAAACGACTCGCGCTGTTGTATCTGGAGGTGAATCATGTGTTCGGTGCATTATTACCTGTACAAAAGACACTAAACATCATAACCGGCAGGTTCTCAACGGAAATTACTGGTAAAAAATGAAACCACTACTTCGCGGGTTTCGCCTTTCACGGGTTATTTTTGGAACCTAACCCCCGCAATAAACGAGGGACCACTGTAAAGTGAAAAGCCAAAACATAAAATAACCATGACATTTAGTTGAAGCTGTATGGCAACATTTTTGGTGGTTTACAGGGCAAAATTTAACCTAACCCAAACCCTAGTCCTAAACTTATCCGTTTAGTAATTTGAAGTCCAAAACGTATTCATTAACCTAGAGTACTGTGTGACTAACCTTGTTCATTTCAATGATGAATGTAAAGACGTGTTATTATTCATGAAGACTACAATCCTAATCCTAAACTAAACCAACTCCAAGCCCCAGACCTAAACTTACCAATTTTTGCAACTTCAAACCTAAATTTAGCTGTTAATCCCTTGAAAAAACATGTGTTTGTCCTCAACCACATTGCGTGTCCAGACCAAGCCAGAAAATACAAGCGTGTAATTGCACGCCAAAACAGGCAGAAGGCGTTTGTTATGACGTGCTATTTTACGCAATCCATGAGAACACGTTGGGTCTCTCGCTTCAACATCATCTGTGATCTTATAGCTTTCAGTTGGTGCGATGGACTCTAACAGGACAACCTTTAAGAGCCAGTTCTGTTCAGTTTTTTAAAGACAGTTTTTTTTTATTTAATTTGCAATAAATAACATCCAGCAAAATTTTAAATGGCTACATTTTTTCAACACAGTCTCGGAAGGCGTACCTATAGCATGACACAAAAATAGCGTATTTTTAGCATGATGTCAGGTCTTTTTGCGTACTTATGGTACGCCGTACATATAGCACGATATGAAAAAGCGTAAAAATGAGACGAGATTTCACAGCGTAAAAATGACACAAGTTTTGGTTGAAGCCTTCAGGTGAAACAGGTAAGTTTAGACATAAAGTTACTAAAATGGGTAAGATTAGGTTGGGGCTTGGAGCAAGTTAAGATTAGAATCAGGATTTCGTTAATATTCATAAATAAGAACACATCTTAACAACCACCATTGAAATGAACTTGGACTGCAACGCGTACTAGAATTACGCAAAACAGTCGTGAGCTCGTGCTAATCATACTAATTTACATGTTGCGTTATGTCGTGGTATATGTAGTGAATGTTTTACAATCTATGTGAATACAATTCCAAATGACGTGTTTTATTATAAATATAAAATGGTAACGTTTTGCTTAGACTTGCCTATAGCTCAAAAACGTTGAAAATGTCATCAGTAAAATCTGGTGTCAACGTTCTACATAATTTGATTTCAAATACGTGCAATGGGTACGAAAAATACCTTTGTAAAAATGTAAAAATAGCACATACAGTTCAAGAGACTGGGTTTACATGATGGCTTTGTTTGTATTATCAGACGGTTTGAGCGAGTTCTGAGTGCAACACAGAGAGAATGAAAGTCTGTTCCTCTAGTCCGAGGTCATGGTTGTTGTTCCTGTTCATGATCCCTTCTTGACACGTCTCTTGTGAGGTGTTCTGGACATGTCCCACCGGCAAGAGGCCTCAGGGGCGACCTAGAACATGCTTTTGGTCATATCCCTTGACGCTCCTAATCTGGATCACTCGGAAAGATCAGGGGTCTCATTTATAAAGACAAATTGACAAATAGTTGAGCAATCCCATACGAGAATTCTCAATTTTGTTCTTGAAGTTTCAGAGACGATGCAGAAAGAGATCTGTGCTGAGAGAGATGAGAAGTTGTTTTGCTTGAACAAACAATTTCAGTAAGAATTCCATGCAAAGTTTTATAAATGAGACCCCAGGAGTTTCAGATGTGTGATTGGCACATTTCAGGATTAGCATGTAATGTTGTCTAGCCTTGTCAGTCAAACATAAAATAAAAGATCTTTAAAGCATCCATGAATAACCCTATTTTCTAAAACCAAAAGCACTCTTGTTGTATAGCCAATCGTGTCCCAACATCCTTATTATTGAAGGAAATTGCTTTACTTGCTTTTTTTTCCACGGGCCAGTCCACCTGAGTGAGATTTGGACACCAGCTGGAACCATCTCCTTAAATAACCAATGGCTTCAGTGGCAGCAGCCAGTGAAGGGGGAAATAGCTGCTCAGGTGCCTGTTCTGCCTGGGTGGGACGAGGGGATGAGCCCAGCACTCTCATTGCTAATGCATCAGGTGAAGAATCCATCAGGACTTTATCCATTTAATGCATGAAGCCGACGTTTGTGCTGGGGAAGTGTGCACTGGCCTGTCTCTGCACCTCTGGTCGGGCTAAGTGGAGGTTGTGCATTTGGATGGTCCCGCTTTAGCCCTGGACAAAAGTATAAAAAATGTATGAGGTGCCATTTGGACAGTAGATTCAACATTGTTTAGTGATTCCTCCAAACACTTAACAGCATATCTATGGATCTAAGGCGGCAGGTGCACATCAAAAGGCTCTCGCAGAATGGAGAATGGCATTTCTTTTTTCTTTGTTGTTCATCTGACCTTTGGAAATATCACAGATTAAATCTTTAATTATGTATGAAGGATAGTGATGGTGAATGAGAGGCGAAATGGCTTTGTGGTCACATGTAAAAGGACATACACTAGAAGCTCTGTGGTGCTAATTAGGACCGATACAGTTAACTATTCCCTTGACAGAAACACATTTCTCACACCTTTTGGGAAATGAAATACTGCATGCTGCACAATGATGACCATTTCTAAATTAGAACATGCAATAGTGTAGTTGGAGGTTATAATTTACAATTTTAGTTGAGTAACTTGAGCAAACTATTTGTTAAAACTTATAATCATACTGTGTTGTACAAGGCAATAGAAGTTATGTGTATTTTTGTTTAACAGTGCTTGTTGTACATATCAAATTAATTCATTTTTGCAGAGCCCAAAAACAGTTGCCTGTGAACTTCCCAAAATTGTTGGTTTAGTGAACATCAGTGTATGAAAATCAGTCATTGTGATGTGAACAAACTCTGATATTCCCTGTTGCACTTCTATTCACTCCTTTTGAATAAATGTTCTGATTACAAACAATTTTTTATTAATGTCTTTTGAAATAAACTTGACCAAACCAAACAATGGAGACTTAATTGTAAAAGATTTTCCATCCCATAAACTTATTTTCTTGTTAACCCCCTCTGAAAATAATAAAATAATATAGTAGCCACTGCTTTGCTTTATCAGTTTATTAAACTGCTTTTAATTCAACACAGTCTCTGAAAGAAAACAAGGAAATGTAAAAAAAAATGCACAATAAGCACGTTTTCATTCCTTTTTTTTTTAATTTATTTATTTTTTTTGTTAATGTCAATATGTTACGAAAAGCCAAAACTTCAAATAACCACAAATTTTGGTTCAAGCCACATGGCAACAATATCTTTGGTTTTACCGGGAAAGTTTAGGTTTCATGTTACTAAATTGGGTAAGTTTAGGGCTGAGGTTTGGGGTAGGTTAAGATTTACCTGTTAAACCAAAAGAAAATGGTACCATGTGGCTTCAACTAAAATTCGTGGTCATTTTACATTTTGGCTTTCGTAACATATTGTCTTATCGTATATTTTTAACATTTTGTTGTACATCTATATTTTCTTCTGAGACTGGACTGTTTTTAATTGGTGAGCCTGTGGACTGTGAAATGTGCCTGCAGTGTTCGCAAATATTTGAGATATTGATTGAGCTTTTTGAGTTCCAATCCCATTTTCAACAATTTGTCTTTGAGTTTCTGTCGATTACCGATGTTAGGATTGACATGGCCTTTTCTTGGTGGAACATGCAATGCTATGTAAGTGTTATTTATTGTTTCCTAATGCCCTCATTTAAATAACATTTTAATGTTCGGTGCAGATATAGTGCCTTATACCTGATATAGCAAAATATTTATTGATCAGTACCAATATCTGATTCCAGCCTTGTGGTGCCCCAAGTCCCTGTTAAGTAGGAAGTTAAAAAGTAGACATACTTAAATTTTTGTTGCAATTTTTTTAACTGTCACTAATTCCAAATATGTATGAATGTTTTACGACAAGGGCACTCTGTAAACTCCTGTGTCTTTGTCATTTACTTAATTATTAGATTAAAAACTACAACACTTTAAAATCACTGAATGAACTTTAACCACATTTGCACAACAGGCACTTTGTGCCTCACTGAGTGAGTGTGACCTTGATGAATTTTTAACTGTTTAACTGTTGTGTTGTCTTGTCTTGTCCTAAATGTAAAGGGACTACGAATGCAAATGAGCTGTACACTAACTTCTGCACATTTTACATGTATTTTATGTACTGATGTTCAGCAATATGCATTGTTTCTTTTAATAAATAGATTTTAAAAATGGCCAGTTACTGTGTAATTCAACTAAATATGCCAATTATATAATAATAATTGGCATATTTCATTTCCATAAAAGAGTTAAGAAAGAGGGGATGAATATCTCAGAGAGGTCAAAGATTGTCCTAATTTTTTATTACATATGTTTTCAAAATCAAAATGCCATTGTAAACACACAGGCGAACACATAAATAACATCTCCATGGTGTAAAATACATTTCTATGAAGAGCAGTTAACCCATGTTTGAAATGCAAATATTGTCTTTCATGTGAAAATGTCAGAGAGGGACACTCGGGAGCGACTAAACATCTCAATTAGAGCCGTCCCAACGTGCAAACAGTGCGTGAAATGAAAGGCAGCGTGCGGACTGATCTGCAGCATCAGAGAGAGCAAATCACAGCCACCGCCTCATCACCACAGTTCAGACACAAATGCACCACTGTTTCTGAATTAGAATGTGCATTTAGACTCATCATGGAGAGGTCAAAGGTCGGGTTTGTTTGTGGATGAAAACTAGGAAACAAGCAGTTAATGAAGCTGGTAATTAACGAATCTTAGCCAAGTTAAAACAACACATTTGAATAGATTACATATATGTTTATGGAGTTTTTTATGATTAAATAAAATGGAAGCAATATAGATAATACATTTGTTTGCATGTTTGTGTGTTTATGTTGATTAGGCTCGGGAAATAGAAAACCAAGTTTAAGTCATCGTAACTGTTTGTGGCCTTTGAATTTGGTGTTTCACAGAAAATCTATAACTATCTAATAATCTATCTCTGTCTATAGCAGCCTTTCCAAAATCTCTTCAGTGCCGTGGCCCCCAAACTGGCTTGAAGATTGCACAAGACCCTCAATGATATTTCAATTCAAAATAATGTAGAATGCGTTTCTTTTAAGATTAAGATGAAAAAAAATAAAAGTACAAAATCTGTGGACTTGTCCAAATTATGTTAAGTTAATTGGCTCTGAGCATGGAATGTCCGTTGGCTCGTGTATTTTCAAACTAGATAACTTCTGTATATACAAGCATTTTCTGTTCAGTTAATTTCTATGAGATTTTCACTACACCAGCTTAAAACGATAATCCTCAGAAGATCAGACAATGAAAGTGAGTTGTGGTGAATGTTACAGAAACAGCTAAAGACTTTACAAATCAGAAGAATAATTCACCATGATACTTGTTTGTTTTAAAACAGAAGTTTTTTATATAAATGCTAATGCTAACAGGAAATGCTATGTACAAAGTTAGCTATTTTGAACAAAAATAAGCTGTTTTGTGCACACAGCTAATTGGCATCTAAATTTATGTTTTTGTATGGACAACATTTGAAGGCCCCCCAGGACTCCACTTGGGAAATCACTATGTTCAAAAGCAAATTGTTTAGTTACAGTTGGATAATATTTTTGTTGTTTTTTTTTTTTTACTAAATTATATGATAATGTGCCTGTAAAAATAGACTGTAATATTCTGAGTGAATATGATTTAGTTCTCATCAGGAGCCAAATGCAGCTTCTGATTGGCTGTGGTTGGGGGTCCTCTCCAGTTTCTTTTTTGTTGGTAAAAAGAAGTTCTTAAGTCGTAATTACAATCAAAATGAAAACATGTTGTTAACAACCAAGTGTCGAAGGATTTATGAGAGGAAGATGTCAGATTAAAACCTAAATTGTGTTTGCAATGTGAAAACCAGCTACCAACGAAAACATAGATTTGTCAACATGAGAAAAAAACTGATTTAAAGGTTGAGGTTTGAATCTTATTCTCAACCTAAACATCTTTGGTTGAGTTTAACCACTAACCCACAAGTTAGAAGTTCAAAGGTTCTGTGCAGTTAGCTTGTTTTGTTCAAAATAGTACATCCTGTACATACAACCATTTCCTGTTCAATTAATTTCTATGAGGTTTTCATACATCAGTTTAAACGAAAAAATACTCTTTAGATCAGACAGTTGTGGTGAATGTTACAGAAAACATGTTAAAGAATTAACAAACCAGATGAATATTTCACCAGAGGACACTTGAGTGTTTAAAAAGAGACATGGGTAACGCTAACAGGAAATGGTCGTATGTACAGAAGTTAGCTATTTTGAACAAACACAAACCAACTGAAGTTCCTTGCACAGAGCCAATTGCAGCTGCCTCAGGGGAAATTTTGTTGTGTCCTTGGGCAAGACTGTATAGTGTGTGATGTGTGAATAGACAGATAGAATTGTTTCTTGATGTGAAGAATCTCTTTGCAGGAAAGTCAATTCCCAGGCAGCTCAAGGCCTTTCCATAGTTTGCATGTTCTTCTCATGTCTGTGTATGTTTCTCAGGTTTCCCCTACTGCTAAAAACCCCCTCACATCCCCATACCCAGGATTCTGTGGGACTTTCTTGCAAAAAAATTAACCAAAATAAAGCAAAAGCATAGCTGTATAAGATGACTAATGATCAAAATCTTCATTGCATATACAAACAATAAATTACATTCTGTTATTCTATCCAAAACAAAGTAAAGCAAAGTAAATGTGTGCCTTTGCTAAAGAAGTTTGTGTCTGGAGAAAGTAATGGTTAAACGAAAGTGGCAATGAGCTTTTGTTGAAATAAAGTGTTTTAAGTCAGTAAAATAGTCTCAGTCTGCACACTATAGCACAGTCCGGAGCCAGCTAAGCACTTTAACAAGAGTAAATGTGCTTCTTGGCATTCTCCACCTGCTCTGTTCACAATGTGTGCATCTAATTCTGTTGTTGTACTTTTTCTGCGGACACTTTTATCGGAGGATCCTAAACAACTTTGGTAAGTAGCTCATTTCCTAATGGCTTAAATAATGGCCGAGATTCTTTTAAACCTTACTATTTATCTTTGGAGACGACGTTGAGAAATTGCCTTGCTTTTAATGAATTGGAAAATCTCATCACATGGAGAAGAACGAGCTTATTTTAGCCACACAGTTGTCGTCATTGGTTTTGCAGATGCTTGGAGCTATGGAATTGTAATGAGCAGTTAGCCTGTTTTAGCATGAGCTATTTAGCAGATATGTTTATCGGATAGTGGTTTGATTACTGACCCCTTGTGGTTGATGGGTTTACAGGTCTTCTGTTTTTTCACCTGTTCAAATTCAAAGCTTTGTTCCACGTTGTGATGTCATTAAGTAGAGGTTTTAAGGCTGACAGCTATTTAATCTTAGTTGAACTGGTTTATGTCTGCAATACATTACAACGATGTTTCCTCAAACGTTTCACACCAAGTAAAATAATATTTGGCTCTCCAAATACCACCAGATCTAAACTCAGACGCTGTCAGGCCCAATATGGAGCTGATAAGGGGTTAAAAAAAAAAAAAATTAATAAAATAAAAAAAATCTAAAATAATAGAGTAAACCATTGATAAGGCAGTTCTAAATGGTGATTAACAAAAACATGAATGGATTTCAATAGAAAAAAACTAATAATAAAACAGCTGCATCAATATCACCTGAGGTAGCTCATGTACCACACTACATTAGAACAAACAAAGACTTAAAATGCTTGTATGCTAACCAGAGACAGTGAAAAAATGTTTTTTTTTTTTTTAACCCTAACCCAATTTACTTAGTTTAGTTTTTAAAAAACATAGCTGAGATTAGATAGTATATCTAAAAAGAAAAAGTTAATCTAAACTGACTTAATTATTTTGTCTCATTGTTTAATTAATACAACATGTTAATGCACATTACAGAACATTTTCAAGAAAAAAAAAATCACTTTAATTAAGTTGGGATTTACATTAGATATAATATTTTCTGTTGGAAAGCTAAGCATTTAAGCCAGGCTTCACAGTGGTGCACTTCCTATTACTACTTGATGACCTCAAAGGTTGTTTTATTAGGACAATGTACAATTACATTAAGCACACTGGCGTGATGCTCATTTCCATTTGCAGTCCTGAAGAGGGTCTTCTGGATATATTTTACTGGTAAAAAAAAAAAAAGAAAAGAAAATGGAGCACCTGGAGGAAGAATACACAGACACAGAAAGAACAAGCAAAATCCACATAGAAAGGCCCCAGAGTCTATTTGTTTGTTTATTTATTTATATTCATTATTTAATAAATGCAACCAATCCATGTGTGAAGTGCAGTATATTTGTCTCATTTTGTATAATGTCTGTATTAATTAATTAATTACTTTATTTATTTACATGTTTTTTTGATCTGGTATTGGTATAATATAATAATTTAAAAAGTTGCCAATAAGCATTTTTTTTACCTTTAGCTAAGTTCACGCCCTGACCATATTACAGGTTCTAGTTGTAACAGCTTGGTGTTAATCCTCGGTTGTGACAATCTTAATGTTTGAGAGCATTAGCACCCCCACAGAGAGTGACCTAATTAAACATCACGGGTACAAAGTGTGAAGGCCACACCACACGGTGTCATGTCACATCTGATCAAGCTGTTTGGGAGTGTGTCTTACCCGGAAACATTAGGAACCAAGCTGAGAATTAGACTGGACGCTACATTTGGATTTCTGAGCAAAAGAAAGGAGAAGTACTTTACTTAATTATACTGAAGGTTTTGAACATGTGGACAACATTTAGTTTGCATAGCTGCTTGTCAGTATAATAATTGCATAGACAACTTTCCACTCTGCAGAACTGTTTTGATTACTCTAAAAAATATTTTAAATATTGTGTATTGTACTTAAACCTGTTTTATTTTTATTATTATTTTAAATTATTATTTTTTTTATTTTTTTCCTAACTATGTTTAATTTTTAATCAAAGCTTAAATTTAATCCTGTTTGTGTTAATCCTTGAGTGTTCTATATTGCACATTAGTACCACAGCAAATCCACACATTGTAATACTGCATTTCTAATCTCCAGTTAATCAGCTACAAACAGTCAAACACAAGAAAAGTCTTAAAAACATCTGTCTGAGATCAAATTAGGTATTCATTGCTGTTATTATAAATGCAGCCACAAGAGGTCAGTAAAGAGACAGATTAAATGTTATTATAAGAAAAGTCATTTAGATGCAACTATTAGATGTCAATGTGTCAACGTGAGATCAGACAAAACTATAAATTGTTATAATCACAAACAATTCAGAACATGTCATTATACAAAACAAACTGGATTCAAAGCTATAGTATGAAGCTTTCTGGAGAAGAGTATGCCTTTTCTGCCTCTGCTACTGCAACAATCACGGCAGATCCTAGTGTTACGTTATGTCACATTTTGCATGAACTGGTGATTTCTGTTTTTATTTCAAACATTTATTACATGTAAAAAAATAAATTAATGATGTGGCTAATCCTCTTAAATATATATTGTTTTCATGACATCTATTTTCTCTTTATTATAATATACAAAGTGAATGGTATTGTATGTGGTCAGACGCACACCAGAAGCAAATACCACACCACAATATTTACACAAGGTCTTTTACTAAGGTTTGATCCTCATGTAAATATGGCTGGTACAAAACAAACCCATCTTCATTGTTCACAACTTTCTATTTTCAAAGGTTAGTTGCCGTAAGGACAAATACAGGGCACTTTTCTCCCCAAACTCTTGCGCACTGTGGTCCACTTATTGACCAGAAGATTGGCAGTAACTTATTTCTTCTATTCAGACCACTTTTTGGTGAGTTGTATTTACCTTTTTGATATGTTTCGGCTGCGAGCTGCTAGCCATCTTCAGAAGCGTCACCGGTCTCCGTAATGACGTGTTGTTTATTAGATGTTACTTCCTGGAGGCGTGGTCAACCCGATGTAACCTGGGTTGCTCGGACTGACCACACCTCCTGCCGCCTGGTGCCAACTAAAAAGTTGTCTGAATAGAAGAAACAAATTACTGCTAATACTAATGAAGACTGGATGAACATCCTAAAAAAGACCAGAAGATTAAATGAGGCCTCCCAATAATGTTTCACATTCAATTCACTTAATTCGAGAAGGTTTGCCCTCTCATATTCAGATGTAGAGTGAGCAGGTACAGGTACAGGGTTTGTGAATGTAGTATTTAAAGTAATAAAGCTATTGAATGAATGATGTAAAGTTAAATTCAAACTCTATTTCATGCTTGTTGTGAGGACAACTTTTGAAGGCCCTCTACAGAGCTTTTGAGTCCGCGAAAGGTGACCCCAAACCCCAGTTTGGGAATCACTGTTCTAATCTATCGGACTTGCAAAGTAAATGGTAAAGGTTCGCTATTTATATGGCACTTTTCTACCTTTCAAGGCATTCAAAGTGCTTTAGTATCCACTCACTAAGCGTACGCAGGCATTGAGTTAAGTGTCTTACCCAAGGACACAACGACAATCCACTTTTGTCATCCCATTGTAGCACCTGGTGTTACATGTCTCCCCTCCAAGTAACAAAGCCCTTTCATGCCAAGCGTATGAGCTCTGACAAGATCAGACTTTGACACGCAGGTATGGCTAGTAAGTCATTATGAGCACTGGATGCTGTGTCTATTTGGAGAAAATGTTACTCTGCCTATGTTCCATAATTGTGTTTGTTCCAGTGAAATGTCACTGTGAAGCAGCAGAACAGTTTTGTGCCATGTTTCTATTAATTTGAATCCCTCAGACTGGTTCTGTTTGGAGCCACTTGTTAATGTTAATGATGCAGGGTCCAGGGTCTTCTACCTGAGCAGCTGACATCACTCACACATGCTTTCTTAAATTAAAAGATAAATTTTTTCCTGGATTACACCTTTTCCTCCTGATGTCAGTCTAAGTGATTCACACAAAGACATGTAATGATTGCATGTTTGTGGTGATGTGACAAAAGGGTCAGGCTGGTGCAAACAAAAACCTATTTCCGGTTTATTATTTTCACCTTTTTGGCTTTATTCAGCTTTTCTGCAAAGTCTTGGTCCCTTTATGCTGCATTTTACCAATTTTTATTTAATGCATTGAGGATGGATTAGGTTGATGGGTTGTACACACGATTTCCAATTTTTAGTCTTTTGCCTTGACAAGCAGGAAACAGCTGATACTAACCAAGCAAACAAGGCTTTAGTCAGTTATCAGCTTTGAACAGGAAGTCACAATGCCAGTATATTTGGATATTGCTGTTAAAAAATTTAGTTCAACCAATGTTCTGAATAAATACGTCCCCATTTATTAAACCTCAGTAATCTCACATCCTTCTTCTATTCCTCGTTCCATCAGCCCACATGACACTTTCAAGTCATTAATTGTCGCTGTGTAATCCAGTCTCTTTCTTTCATTCTGTATTCTGTTTGATAGTGTTTGTATGTGAACTACCTGTCAAGCCCACAAAGTGCCTGGAGACACATTCACCCATCACCTGTCTCCTCCTGCGTGTCTCCTCCTTTCTCTCTCTCTTTACCTCTCGCTGTCAGTCGGGGGAGTCCGTGACACCTCCCTGTGTTAGGATCTAGACTCATACATGCTGGCGCAGCTCTGTACTAGTGACACAGTCGAGCCGAGCAGCCTGATGCGCGCTCCGGAGTCAGAGAGAGGCTGGTTTGAGGGGGTAATTATAAGTAGGTCACTGATTTTTAAAAAGATCCAAGAACAACAACAAACAGAAAAGGCTCGATATAGGCGAGAACATAACAAATGCTGATGGATGTGGGAGTAGGCACATCCACAAAAACTGTATTCCTTATTGGATTGACGTGTCAGAATGAGGTCGGGAAAAGTTGTCGGCACATTTGGTGAAAGTAATAAAGAATGTTTTACCATGTGCCCTAAGATCAGAGTTTGTGATTTCCAAAATGTGGGGTAGCTGATTTTCACACCACAAACACGGTTTAAGTTTTATATCTAGCAATTTCTTCTGAGAAATCTTTTCACACATGGTTAATAACGACATGTATTCATTTTAGTTACAATTGTGGTTTATAAACTTCTTTTTATAAGCAACAAAGTAAACGGAAGAGAACCACCCAAGCTCAGTCAATCAGAGGGCGGTATTAGGCTCTTAATTAGAACAAAAATAACTTAATATTCAATTCCGACAGTACTTTTCACTTTTATCATCATACTTTTTAATGGAAAACACAAAGTTTACAAGGAAAAAGTTTAGTTACTGCGACTTTAATACAATTATAACATTTACTGTGATTCTAGATCTTTGTTCTTTCATGTCTGAAAAGGCCTATTCTGTGCCATCGGTTGAGTAATTGATTTCACCCTGTCAGTGGGTTTCAGAAAGTTATAAAAAAGCATGTTTTTCATTGCAGTGAACTGTTCAAGTCAATGTAATTTCTTATACAGGAGTGGTCCATTAGTGTGTAGAACACATGCTGAAGTCATACAAGCAATACAATGTCCACCTACATCTAAAAGCCACAATCACTACTGATTGTATGGAATGAAAAAAAGATTGTTTGAAAGAAATTAGAAATAGTAACATAACTTACCTAATTTCACAGCTGCATCCTTAAAAGAGACCTATTGTGATTTTTCTGTATATTTAAGAAGAAACTATGACATAAGTACATTAGTAATTCATATTCTGCAAAACACAAAAATGTGCTAAAACAGCTTAGAAATAGTAACTGGTTCATTGAGTTCCTGTTAAAACTGCAGAACTGATAGGCCTCCTCATTTTAAATTTAAATTTAAAAGGCCACAGATTTAAAAATTAAATTTTTTTGTCTCTGGAGAGGGCCGACTTGACAATTTTGAACCTTGCATGTTTTATTCGCAATCCTAGTTTTGGAGTAAACACAAGTATATACAGAGTGGCGGGATAGGTGGTAGGTGAAGACAGGGATTTTCTGAGCACTTTAGCTCCAGCTGCAGAACAATACAAGGTTACTTAAACGTGCATGAATCAATCCAAATACAACAGTGGGTAAAGTAAAGATGAGAAAACACTCCTGTAACATGGTTAAAAACTCAGAAAAGTAGATTTTATATAATAGGTCTCCTTAAAGCATTGGCCAGGGCCACAGAGCTAACCAGATACTTAACAGTGACAAAAGAGGCTGACTAGCTGTGAAACATTTTCTTCACATTCTACCTTCTCAACGGTCAAATTTCCTTAAAACTCTTAAATACTGTATACTTGTCTGTGTGAATGCAATGGTGGTCCAATATCTAAACATGCTGAACACTAGTTGAAAATCACTGCTCTGTGCATGTTATCAGATTTGCCAGATTGCCTGCAAAACACGGTAAATCTATATTGCTTGTTGTCTGAATTTTTCTGCAGCTTTTTCTTGATGTTTTTCCTGCACGCTGCAGCAGTAATGCTGATGTGTGGTTTCCTCAACCTCCCAGAGGGACGTGTGAAGATGCAGAAGATAGAGAAGGGAGGAGGAGGAGGAGGTAACACAAACCTCACCTGTTTATGCTGGAGATTACAGCTTTTCATAACTCGTAGAAGCAAGATTTGAACATGTAGGTTTCAAATCTTTTGTTGAAGAGAGTTTAGGTTGTCGTTTTCAGTTGGTTTGCAATCTGGTGGTCATGAACTTGAGGGAGTTTGTAGATCATATTAAGAAAAAAGCTTATCATAATCTATCAAGACAAATTCCTACTTATTTAGATCATATCCAAGTCATCAATTTTAAACTTAACTTTTTCCTACCCTGTATTTCTCTTGTAACATTCCAAATCCTTTTCTTTATTCTTTTCCATATCCTTCTACCCTTTTATTTTATCAAGCAGAACATTTATTTACAATGTTGACCTGAACGCTGCAGCCTTTTCCACCATTTGTTGTTCCATCAAATGCAAACTATAGGCCTAGGTGTGCTTAATAAGGGGCTGTCTTGTCGAGAAGTGGTAGTTGCAGAGGGAGCTTAACATGAACTCATTAAGCTTGCTGATTTCAGTGGAAGCAGCCCACACAGAGGTGAGAATACGGGCAACATCATGTCCTCTGGGTGCTGTAGGATGCTGGGTGAAAGCTAACATGGAGCCCTGGCTAATAAGATCCTTCTCAGACTAGAGTGAATCTGTGTGAATAACAAAACCTCTTTTTCTCTTAGCTCTCTTCATCACGCGGCTAAGAACTTTTCTATCGTGGCATCCTACCCGTGGGCCTGAAGATTACATGTGCCTGCGCTGTCTAAACCCAGGCCTTTGGAGCTGATCTGACTACACATCATCTCACTCTCATCGCTTCGTCCACACAGACCTCCCTCTCCCCAGATGCTTCTTACTTACAGATCAGCAGAGCTCCGCCGTGGTGCCAGCGCAGGTCGGACATTGAGTAAATTTGTCAGCTTGTCCGAGTGCATATGAGATCACGTGGGAGTTGACCCTCAAACTTACCCTGTGCTTACTGTCGAGTGACTCACACAGCAGAGTTTCATCATTTATTTCACTACAGTAGAGAATAATTTATAAGATATTATTAAACTGAAATAGTGGATGTGAGTCATAGATACAGTATACGTATACTGTCTTCCCTGTTTGTTTGAAATCAAGAATGCACACTTTACACACACTTTACAAAGAATGAGTTTGTTCAACACTCCACCCCCGTCGTGCCTCGAGACAAACTCAAAATGAAATGCGTTTTCATTTTATCTTTCATTGTAACAAAAACAGTGACCAGAGAACAATCTTGTCCAAAAATTAAAATACAGAGAGATTTTCTAAGCCACCCAGACCTTACTTGCTAAAAAATGACTGTTGAAAGCTACATACAGTACATAAAAACTCCTTCTTTCTCATTACCAACCCCATTGTCCTCATGCATTTTAGTGCCAATGCCTGACTGTGCTCTTCTAGATTCTTCTATCATGCTGGTCTTCATTTTGTGCTATCACATGGTGCAGGTTGTAGGTGGCATGAGTCTACTTCCATTCACAAAATATTCCTGCCACTTGTTTTCAAGTTCCCTCAGCTTTGTCGCACCATTCATATAACCGCTTCACTGTGCAACTGAAGAAAGTTTCAAATTAATAAAGCTCACATATACAGTACATATACAGTACAGACCAAAAGTTTGGACACACGTTCTCATTCAAAGAGTCTTCTTTAGTTTCATGACTATGAACATTGTAGATTCAGACTGATCTTCACACTGTGAATGACCAGGAAGGAGAGTGATGGGAGCTGTGCCAGATGAGCTGGCCTCCACAGTCACCAGACCTGAACCCAATCGAGATGGTTTGGAGTGAGCTGAACCGCAGAGTGAAGGCAAAAGGGCCAACAAGTGCTAAGCATCTCTGGAAACTCCTCAACACTGTTGGAAGAGCATTTCAGGTGACTACCTCAAGAGTGTGCAAAGCAGTAATTAAAGCAAAAGGTGGCTTCTTGAAGAACCTAGAATATGACATTTTTCAGTTGTTTCACAGTTTTTGCCTTCAGTGTGAATCTACAATGTTCATAGTCATGAAAAAAAAAAGTCTTTGAATGGGAAGGTGTGTCCAAACTTTTGGTCTGCATTTGCTATATTCATTACTGAAGTCATGTATTGTTATATTCAATACTGAAGTCATGTATTTGCTATATTCAACACTGAAGTCATGTATTTCTTATATTCAATACTGAAGGCACTTCTTTGTTATAATGCGTATCTACTGTAACTGTAGTCTGTGTCAGTGGGAGAGCTTTAGGAGAGGTTGTGTGCCCTGTGAGCAGGTGCTCTAGAGCAGTGATTCTTAAGGGCCCCCAAAGTTGGGCCAGGAGCACCTTCTTGAGGGCTACACAATCACTGAAATGCAATACATTTAATATGAGATTGGGCCCCACGTTGCTTTGAACATGAATATTCAGGCCTCAAGGTCAAAGGGCCTCATCATGACACGTTCTTACAAACTAATTGTTCTTAAGGGCTCCTTACGAGCATTTTTGGCATTCACAAAATTTATCTTAACGGAAAATGTTCGTCTGTAAGAACAAATTCTACGAACACTGAGGAGCACTCGTAAGAACGAAAAATCTGCTGTTTCAGAATTTTATTTCTTATATAATTCAGTCAAAAATTTTAATTTCTACATGATTGTAGGTTATGTATTTTATAATATATTATATGTAAAACAATTTTAGAAACAAAAAAGTCATCACTCGTGCTAAAAAAATGACTCCTTTAATAAACCTGCAGCAGCCTGTCCCAGCCTCAGAGCCTCTGTGTTCTGACCCCCACAGGACTCAGGACCTGTGTCCCCCCAGGACCAGAGCCTCTGTGTTCTGACTGTGCATCCTCGCTATAGCAGCCGCTGCCCCCTCCCCCGCACCCCACACGCACGTTCTACCGCGACGTGAAACGCGATATAAACGGCAAAAGCCCAGCGTTGTTTCAATACATCTGTGACTTGAACATGTTTCCTCTGAGTGTGTTCATGTGAGTTGGACATTTTTAAAAGACGCTGACGTTTTTAATCAGCGAAAGCGCTGCTGCCTTTCTTCCTCCTCCCAGCTCCAGCCAGAAATCTTGTGTGTGACGCGCTGTGTCCGGCCCATTTTTGCCATATAAGGAAGTATGCATTATTCATTTTTATGTAAATAACCGTTCGTAGCTGGAGTTTGGTGAATTTGGCGTAAGGCTGTTAGGAAGGAATTTGGCTCGTTACGAACCCGTCGTGAATCACACATAGAGTTTTCGCAGCAGCTTCTTAAAGTGGAAGTTACGCACAGATTTTACGAAGACTTTCATGAATGAGGCCCAAAGAGGTTAAGAACCCCTGGTCTAGAAGGGAAACTGGAGACATCTACAGGGTGAGGGAGTTGATCTATGGATGATGTGATGGAGAATGCTGTGTATTCACAGCTGCAGCACGAGCCATTAGAAAATCATCATCATTTGCATATTCATATTGTATGTCTATAGGGTCCAGGGAAAGGCAAGCGGTCACTTTTTGGTTTACACCTGGCATAAGTCTTGCATAATGAAAGCTTCCAGGGAAAGAGTCTGGCCCAGAACATTTATACTTTTGTTAGTAAGCTTTGTATTAATTTTAATAAATTTGAACTTTTTAAATATTGGTCATCTTTAAAAAAAAGAACATGCACCACATCCAACAGCACTGACGCTCGATGTAAATTCTTATTTATTTATACATTTGCTTGATTTTGTCCACTGTGATCAAGCTGCTTGGTTAAGGTTTGTGCCCTGCTCTAATAAATCAGGAACCAAACCACATAAATCATAACAGCTATACTGTACATTTACATTTATATTTATATTTACAGCACTCAAAGCCACACAAACTGACTGACCCTGACCCATTAAAGGCCTTACAGACAAACATTTAGATGAGAATTAAAAGGAAGCAGGGCAGTGCTTATCCACTTGGCCTCTAGTTGTTCCTTACCCATTATCATAGTTCCATATTTGAATATTGCGCAGAAGTGAGCCGAAAGCCACTGCTGACACATCAAAGCTCCGCTCCACGTCCACAGTCTCCTCAGCCCCGTGTCCCTGTGCGCTTCAGGAGTGGCACCGGGAGAGGCCAGGCATGACTAAAGACCTCAGCACACGTATTAAAAAATGGATTCTCTATTTCCCACTTGGATGAGTTAAAGTTATCCTCGCGCCGGTGGGGAGAACGTGATGGTTTGGCGGCCCATCATAGAGTAACCTGCAGGGGGGAAGCAGACAGATGATCAGGAGTGTAAGACCGAGACATCATACTAAATGTGAAGAAGGAATTTTACAGGCAATTTAAATTTTTAGTTTAAAGTTACTTCTGAGATTTATTGGGGTCTGAACATGCTGACTTTTAAAATCTTTGTTCTTGCATATTGAATGCTGCAATTAATAAAAGAAGAAAAGATTAATTGTTGAATACATTTATTAAAGCAGAACTAAGCAACTTCAGCGGTAGTGCTCCCCCTACTGCTCACTTGTGTAATTGAGCTAGCCAAACTGAAACGAAACTTATCATTATTTATTTATTTTTTCATTTTTGCGTAACTTTAGGGTTGGAATAGGGCAGCGGAAACACGTGTTAGCACATTTTACACTGCTAAATATAAAAAACAAAGAGCCAGAGTTTCTCAAGACAGAAATTCGGGTCGGCACGGTGGCAACACAGTCAAGTTGCATTTGCTGTACTTGATGTGGGACGCAGCTGAAAGAGCCGACACATGCTTCAAAGGCCCCAAAATACATATGTAACCATCATCACGTAGGCTTAGAGGAACATTTAACAAGGTAAAAATGTTACTTAGTTCTGCTTTAAGGTCAATTCAAGTTTATAGTCTTTGGCTACAAAGTGCAAATATTTATTCAACAGACATCTTATACATTCATTAGGCCTAGTGCTACTATTCTTTTTGGCCTGAGACCAGGTCGTCAAAGGGCCTTGAAGCAAAGTTATAGCTAAGTCAGTCTGATTGATTCATTCTGAACTGCTAAACTGTTAGATTTTTTTTTTTTTTTTTTAGTTTTTTTTAATTGCAAACCCAGGAAATGAGCTGTAACCATTGATACAAATGCTGCAATCGACCCCTGAAATGTGATAGTTCATGTAAATAAAGAGAGGCCACACAACAAGAAGAAGTTTGGCTCATGCGCTGGACTGAATCTTTCTAGGTGGAGTATGTTTCTCCATGTGTTTCCTTCAAGCACAGTTTCCCCCACAAACCCAAAAGATGCTACCCTCCAGCTACTCTAGTTCTGACCAAGCCTAAAGCAAAAAGATGGGTCGTTGTGCACTCACCGGTCTTGAAAAAGCATTTTTGTGATGTTTTCTTCCTTCAAACATGCTCCTGGGTACCTTCACTTTTGTATCTCATGCACCAGAACTAATGAAAAGAGTAAAGCTAGTAAAGCTCACATGACATATGAGTTTCTCACTTCAGGAACTGAGTTACATCTCTATCTACTACTAACAAAATGTCATAGGGTAAGCAATCAAATTGATTTTGCTGAAGAAATGCCCAAGACGAGTCTGGATTATTTATGGACTTTAAAACAGTGTAGAAGGTCTCAGAATCTAGGAACATTCAGAATAGTGTTTTGGGGGGAACAAAAATATCTCATATCAAACAACAATAACTATAATTCTATGCATATGCAATTTTTATGACTTAAATGAAATAACTTAATCAAAACTATAAGTTAATTTCAGGTTTTATAAACTATTAAAACGTTTTAATTTAAACTATCAGAGTGAGATATCTTCACCGTTAACTATCGTTTGAGTTTTAGCACTGAGTGAGCACTCCTGTTTGTTATAGGGAATCTTTGACGTTTTTCTCCGCAGTTGAAAATCAAGCTAGTTTCCCGGCTAAATGTGCTTTGAAAATGCTTTATTTGTTTGAACTTTGGAAAACTTTCGTCATTGTAAGTATCATTGTGTTCAAAAGCACTTAGTTTATGGTCACTATGTATATTGTTTACTGTTTGACTTTGATTGTTTCGAGGCTAACTGATATTATACTGTAGATACATGGACTGATAATTCCTTATTAGCCTACTTGTGCATGTTAGTTAGCTTGAATTTAGATGTGTTAAATACATAGGCCTATCTTTCTGTATGTTACAATCAAACACAATTATTGCTGTAATTCTTTGTAATAGACTCCTATTTACAAATTAAATACCGTAATTTCTGGATTATAAACCGCTACTTTTTTCATGAGCTTTGAACTATGAGGCTTATAAGGCAATGCAGCAAAATTACAGATTCTCATAGACTTACTATTAACAAGTGCGGCCTATATATGTACTTTGTCATTTTTCTTACTTTAATCTAGTGGGTGCGGCTTATAGTGCGTTCCAGTGGTACTCGGAGCTCGGATCTTTTGAGTTCCAACTTGTAAATTCTCACTGGAACAGCCCTCAAACTCGGACTTCTCGCTCGGATCCTCGGAGAGAATTTCAGCGTCCGAGGTAGAAAATGGAACATGGCAGCGCCCTGCGTTTTGAGAAAGAAAAACCTCCGACAGCTTCACTACTGATCGTGCCTGTGTTATTTTGTCTTTAGTTTGTCTCTACAGTTCACTCGCCTCTGTGACTTTGCTCCTGCGCTGCTTATGCGCGTCTGCCGTTATAAACCTGCCGTTTTGTGCTGCAATGCTAATGTTGCTAACGGCTACACGGAGCTAATGTAAACAAAAGCAGATATTCACTCTGTTGCGATGTTTTACAAACTGCAAATGTAACAGCAATGTCCGAGTTGATAAACTGACATAAAGAGATCTGTATTTTGGCTGTATTGGGCAGTTTCCAAGCTCTTTATAACTTTATTGGCTCATTACTGTAAAAGTAATCCGACTTAACCACTGGAACACACAACACATAGGAGAAAGCATCATTCGAGGTCCGAGTTCTGACCTCCGAGGACGACTGGAACGCACCATTATATTCAGGTGCGCTCTATTGACCCTATTTTGTCCCGCCCACTTGGCTTGGAAATGCACTTCCTGTTTAGCTCTGTTAAGGTAGCTAACGTGTTTGTTTGTCTGTCTTGTGGGGCAATTTTAATTAAATATAATGACAGTAAAAATAAACCTATCGACTGAAATCTACAGGCTAAATGCAGCTAAACAGGAAGTGCATGTCCTAGAAAAGTAGGCGGGACAAAATAGGGTCAATAGGGCAGAAATTACGGTAGATATATTTTGGCAGTTACTATATTTAAATTATTTTTATTAGGGATAAGGAAAGTTTATCTAAATGTGAGAACGTATAAAATATGTTTCCAAGCAAAGTTGGCATTGTAAATGTGCTTGTGTTACTAAAAGATTCCTGATCTGACTGGAAAGTACCTGTCCCAGAACAAGAACTACAAAAGTCCCTAAAGTGCCCATATTTCCTGCTCTGTGCAATGTGCCCAAAATGTTGACTGGAACTGAAAAATGTTCCTACAGTGGGGAAAAAAACCTATAGTCACATGTTGCCGCTCCTCAGACAAGTCCAGGTTTAGTCCCACGTAATTATTTGCCACAATCAAGTTCATCTTAAGTTTTATTTTTTTACAGACAATGCTCCACTACAGTTTAAATGCTCTTTAACTTCAACAACTCTTCACCCCTCGCGTTTTCCCTGAAGTATGCTGTCACAGAACAAGTTTACAACAAATAATGTATCCACTTAGTGCTGTGGTGTCTGTCAGAGGCCTGTCTCAGAGTAACAGGAGCTGGAGGCAGAGATGAGGCCGCGAGATGACATACACTCTGCTGCTGTCACTTTTAGACTGGTGCCAATTAGTGCCAGCGACAGGGCACTAATCACAGTGAGGGATGGAGTTGTCTTTGACTTCACTGCTACCTTCAGACTGACCTTCTCTGTCTCCCCTGCTCCACTCTCAAACTGGTCGGACTTTGAATATAATTGTGTTTCAATGTATGTCTTCCTCTAGGCTCCTAATTAAGAATTTAATTATAGCTCACAGCGGAACACAAGGCACACTCCCTTCTCATGTATAAAACATACTTGGATTTGCTTTCTTCTTAATATATATTTTAACTCATTTGGGGGATGATAATGAGAAGTAAATTCTTTAAAAAAAGTGTTCTAAATGCAGCGGTGCGCTAAAAGAAAGTTGCACAACGAACATTGAGTATTTTAAAAACTTTTGGTACTTGGGTTGCAAATTTCACAAAAGGTTGGCTATCAGTCAAGGACAGAATTAAGTATTTTGCAAAGCTTCGAGTAGCTTTTTAGATTTATTATTATTGTAAGTAATTCTGGTGCTAAGTTCACTCACTAAGAACAACAATAACATTTTCTTTGAATGTTTAGTCGGGTAGAATTGCTGAGGTGGAATTTATATGATATTCAAACTTTCTTGTCACATTTTATATAGAAATTGTATTGCAGATTTTTTTTTCTCTGTTTAACAAAAACATATTTGGACTTCCAAATAACAGTGCTTTTATTTCACACATTTTGGTCTACTTTTAGCCTTGTGCACAGTAGAATGCCCCAGGGACGGCTCTTCTCCCCCCAATTCTGTGCTCTGTAGATATGACCTGATCATATCCTCTACTTTACTCTTTCTGTTTAGCGTAGCCTTCCACCTTCAGCGACTGCATTTCTCTGCAGTGTCTCGGACCCCTGTGACCTCCATATGTGGTGATGTGGGAACCAGCGCCTGCTGTTGCTCCTGATTGGAAACCTGCAGAGAACAGTAAGCTTGGTCAAGGTAATAAACTCACATGTGGTCAGGAGGTCAGCTTTTCTCTGAAGGCAATTAGCACACAAGCACTGTACATGGTAATGGGACATCACACAGCAGGTGATATAAGGGACATGAATGATGTTTTGTATGAGGACAATTTACAATATTATATAGAAACATTACAAGAAAAATGTGGTGGCATAGTAATGTATGTGTTTTTATCCTTTGCCAAGCAAAGCCAAATGTGACGATGTTAGGTTGAATGGGAACTACATGAAAACAGCTACTATAGTGTAA
Source organism: Mugilogobius chulae (assembly GCA_038363315.1). Classification (NCBI taxonomy): domain Eukaryota; kingdom Metazoa; phylum Chordata; class Actinopteri; order Gobiiformes; family Gobiidae; genus Mugilogobius; species Mugilogobius chulae. The sequence goes on along the minus strand of CM076407.1, from coordinate 31,885,491 downwards.
TATATACTATAGTGTCTCTTTCTTAATGCTAACTAGGATAATAGACCTGGCTATGTTTATAGATTTTCTCTAGTTAATAGAAATATAACCTTATTTTCAGAAAATTATTTCAGAATCTAAGTAGGTATTTTGGTATCTATCTCAGACTCTACTTTTGAGTCTACTGCCTATTAGAAGAAAAAAAGATACAAATGATTTCATTGGGCATATTAAGATCACTCAAATCACTCATTACAAGTGCAGATTTACCTCTGACTATATAGTTAAGCTCACATCTCAGGTTTATATACTATACTTGTTTTTCTGTTTGTGACCTTCTGCAAAAACGAGATGTTATGCCTCAAAGGGACATCCAAAACAAAGAATGCAAAGTTAAATGTTTACTACAGTCACTCACCTGTGCATGACCTCATAACTTCATTTACCTGTATGACTTCTGAGTCATGGATCACAGAATCAATAATCACTTATCAGTTCTTTATCAGATATACGTATTAAGGTTTATTAGGCAGGAGAGTGAAAAAAGCAAATTGGCAGAGCTGAATTCAAACTCACAATTCTCTGGCCTGGTCATGTACTCATATGCTAACCCATATCCATTGACCACTCATGGGCAATGGTGATCAATTTTGACAAAAACGTTGACGTGATGTACAAAACAATGAATATCAAGCTGTTCCTCAATATGTGTGGATGACCTGAGACCTTTAAGTTTTTATTCACACAATATTTTACTCCAGCTACTGTGTATCTGCATCACTTTTGCCATCACCAGTTCTGATCTGTTTTCATTGAACATACTGTCTATGCATTTCCCAGAACATAATTTCATATTACAGATACAGCCCCCTTCTCTCAGCTGATTTCAGTCTCTAACTGAGATGAACTACGGTTTCCAAAGTGTTTCCGACGATGACTCCACATCACTGGATTCGCTTCAGCTGCTTCACCATCTGCTAGTCCTGCACCTGGGGTAAGTCTTGCCTTACTAACTGCCTTCTTTAATACAATCCCTCTATCTGTTTTAAATGCCCACTCTTCACTCTAAAGCAATAGAAGAAACTATTACACAGTATATAACTTTTAATCCTCCATCCATAAACACTGGAGTGATTTATATGTCCTGTCGACTGAAAGCTTGAAAGGGAATTGGCTGAGCGTCCACGTTTGAAACACAGCGGAGCTCTCTTGCACTAATGAACAGTACAGATGTGTCAGGGAGGGAGGGGGAGGCAGGGGGAGAGCGGGCCCTGCCAACAGCAATGTAAACAGCAGCCAATTACCTGTCTGTGTGATGAGCCTTTACTGTAACTAAGAGCAAACACGTGTGCAGCTCATGCATCTGCTGCAAAGACAAGCTATGCACTCAGCACAATATATAGGCTACATACAACACATGGGTCACAGTGTGTGTTATAGTACAGTGCAATATTATCTTAGACCACGGTTCATGGGCAATCTACTTTCCTAAAATCTAACCTTCTCTCATCATTAGTTTACTGGAAGTTCTTTTAAGCATACTTCATATTATCATTAGGGTCTTTGTACTTACAGGGTTGATAAGGGGGATGCGGTGCAGCAGACTTTGAGGATGGCTGGTTTACTGAATGCACAGTCAGCATTGTATAGGCAAAAAAAAAAGTTAGTTATAGTTTTACATACAAGTCTTGCAAAAGACTCGAAAATATTTAACTAAAGTGTTCAGAATTGCTGTTCAAAAATGCTGAATTGAAACCTTCTATTTTGCCATGAATCAAACTAACAATTATCTCCACTAAAAGTAAAAAAGCACAACTGATATTTTAATGTTTCACATGCTCATTTTCTCTAGTCAGTGTCCTGTTTTGTGAGAATATAAATATTCATATGCTGGTGTCCCAAAAGTGTGAGATAAAGTAAATCTCTTTTTGGTATATTATGTATAGATTGACTCTATTCCCATTAACTGAACGACAAACTATTTTGAGCTGGGAGTTACTAAGATTGTCGTCAATCCCATGATTTAAGATGATCAGAGTTAAACTGGTGAGGAGGAAGGCGGAGGAGGGTGATCCATCTGGATGTGCCTTGATTTTAAGCTCGAGGCTGTGGCCCATGCGAGGGCTGCCCTGCAAAGTACAAGCCCTGGATTTCTCTGCTGCTCTTTATGTAACAACAGTTATATAATAGTGCTCAAGATGCTCCATGTCGACACATTTTAGAAGTGTGCTTTTACACTTGTCTTAACCTGGCTAACAGCTTCAGCAAAGCTCAGGGAAATGGAAGAGAATTCATTGGCCATGTTCGTACACTTTGTTTTGAGCAGAATTTGGATGATATTTTTCTCTCATCTGCAACAGTCTATTCTCTTTTGGACACTGGTTTGGAAACAAGCCTTTTTCAGCACATAACTGCAGCTTATTGGATTTCCTCAGTGGATCCATTCTCTGAAAATCCCATATGATTCTGTTTCAATTAGCATTTTCTGAAACCCACAAATCTATGCCAATTTTCTTTTCCAATTGTAACTTGTACAGAGGTAAGTCAGTAAATCTTGCATATAATCTGTCCATGATGAATATTGGAGAAACTACATTTGTCTGTCCATGCATAGGACCATGTATTGACCAAAGAATAGGTCACTGTCCAGAGAAGGAAAAAGCTCTACGTAGCCAGTAAATATGTTTTGATTTAGAATTCATTTCACACGTGGCACTTCTTATTTCTTTTTATTTTATTTACTCACTGCCACTCCTCTAGAAAGCTATGTTTAGTTTAACGTGATTTCTTTTTCACAATGTTGCAAACATCACTGTATCTGCCCCCAGGTGAAACATTTATCTTGGTTTCTTTCTGGAAATAGGACTCATAGCGTATGTATAGAATAAATAAACATAGCATTGTGATCAAATGCAATCTGAAATAGATATGAAGATGCTTTTGCACACTCCATGCCTTCCTTCTGCTTCCATCTGTCTGTTTCAGTGGGAATGCCATATATATAAGGCAGCGCAGCTCTCATTTGGAGCTTATATACAGCGACATGTCTCGACTCATTATGCTACATTATAAAATAAAATATCTCTGTTAGCAACGCTTGGCTAAATCCATAATGGGATGCACATTCGCAGCAGTCTCCCAGCTATCACATTCACGAGTTAAAAATAGGGGACGTGACGCTTTTTATTAAGAGATATCGCTGATGCCGGCTTTTGAATTGAGTAAATAAGGAGCGTCCTTATCAGACTGAGCACAGCGCTTCCAGAGAGTCATCTCATTGAGTTCAGCCAGCCGTAAAAGTGGGAATACTCGCACAAAAGGCAAGTGGAGTCAGGATACTGCTGAGGAGAAGAGCTCATGGACTGATTCAATAACACTGACGGAAGGGACATTACTCTGCAAGTGGCCACTGGTTCAACATGGATTTTAAACTGTCCCAATGTGGTTTTTTTCTTCTTGGCACAAGAATAGTTGTTTAAAATGGCTGTCAGTAGGATGTTTTGTGCAGTAAGCTGTGCAGAGGCATTAGGGCCCTTATCTTCATTGCATTTACTCATATTTACATTTATATTTTGCATTCCGATTTTGCATAATTTGTGTAATAAAGAATGGTTTGGTACTTTATCTAAAGTAAACACAATGTAAAATATCTTCTCAATTAGTGCTGAATAATATGGTGGTGATAATCAAATCTATTCTTCTGACGATCTGCTTTGTTGGTGAATTTGTCATTTGTATTCCCAAATTTTCTGTTCAATGCAGTGCCATGCTCAAGAACATATTTTGACACTTTTGACAAAGCTGTGAGTGAGTGAAAAATTCATTTTCAGTTACAGAAAATTGGACAAATGGATCAGACTTTTTAATTGAGCTTTTATTACATATAAAGCAATATGAATAAGTCCACAGAAAACGTGTTAAGATCAAAAGTGTGATATGACTTTGAAAAATCGTGATACAAATTCTTGGCAGCGATCCACCCTACTCCGTGATGATTGCAATCTTGATAATCTTTAGGTCAAAATCAGAAAATGTCTAGCAACCAAACTCGCTAATAAGACAGACACATTTTGGTAATATTAAGGTCATAAAATGTGTGTTTTTTTTTTTGTGAGAAAGTTGAAAATGTTCTTGTCTCCTTAGTGTGATGAATTTCAATTCCAGACTTTTCTTCTGAAACTTGATTCATGTAAAGCTATTATTTATATTTAAAACAAGTTAGGGCTGGGGCAATCTGGGAAAGAACATAATCACATTTTTTTTTCTCATATTGATCGATCTTGATTTTTGATTTGATTTTGTTGAACCTTTTCAAATACAAATGAAAAGTGCCATTGATGAACATAAACAAAACAAAAACTTGTCCCAATTATGAGATTTTTTTAAACTATAATATTCAGCCTCAAAGTTTGACTTTTGCTCCAAACTACACATTTTTGCTGACAAAAAATTGGTTTTCAATCTTTCGATTCAAAACCCACCACCAAATAATTGACGATTCGAGTTTTCGTTTAATGGCCCACCCTACAACAAGTAGCCTATTAATCATAACAATTAGCATTTTTAATTTTAGCCCTCCACAATCTGTATAAATTATTTGATGATAAATGTCAAGACAACAGAACGAAAACAGAACCTGGTTCATGGATTGTTATTTTGATGTTTTTGAAGAAACATTTGAAGTGTCTCTCGAGGGTCACTTGTATCTGCTGTGGGCTGCGGCTCTCCTGATGTGATGATGCCATATGATTTTCTGCTCTTCACACAACATGAAAACAAATATCTTGTGGGATAGCCAAAGACTGTAACATGCTTACAGCCTCCATCTTATTACTTTTGAATGCAGACACACACACATAAGCCTTCGCTGTCTTCTTAGCGTACGCAGCATGCCTAAGTGTATTCTGCCTACACGGGACAAAAGCCATGCCCATCCAAGCTTCCCTGGGGTTCAAATTAGTCACACCCATGTCTTGGCGTGCCCCTAAGCCCTTCACTCTGACTGCATAGGGTTATTGTATCTCTCCAGTGGCTTACACTCACAGTCCACATACTGTAACAAGACTTGTGCTATCTTTGAAAATAACCTTGAGAAAGTAGGGCTGGAGGGGAGGCTTTTGGTACACTTGATTTGTCTCCTCTATAATAGGGCTACATGATTTGGCCTCACTGCAGAGTCTGCAGGCTGCTGTGCTGCTGAACGCTGCCCTCCAGATAATAATTGAGGATAGTTTGGATTACATAGGCATTTTGTTGTCCCAAAGTGAAAATGTGTGGGAGATGGTGGAATAATGTTCTACCAGATTGATAAGAATAGACTCAATGTATAATATAATTTTTACAGCCTCTCACTTTTTGTAAAAGCTCAGTGGGGACTTTACTGAATTGTGTATGCCATTCTCTTATAACAGTACTCAAAGTTTTGGTCCTGAGATAATGTGCTTTTTGTAATCCCAGTCCCCACCAGAGCTGTTGTTGTGCCACTGGGCCAGACACTAACTGCTTTACTGCCAGTGTTTGTGTACGCAGGCAAGTTAATTTGCATGAATAAATAAGTATTTTCTCTTTGCATTTTTGCATATGCAGAATAGTTCATGACTTCTGTTTAGTTTACCATTTACTCATAAGACAATTGTTGATTATCTTTATTGCCATTGCAGTTTTGGAAATGTTTTGTGCATTCATCGAGCATAAATAAGCTCTACATTGACGGCCACAACCAAATGTCTTAAGTTACATTGTCAAGTTTTACATTGCAGTTCACATATTATCCTTTCAGTAAGTGAGGCCTTTTGCAGTCCATCTGTCAGTGGATAAAACATCACGAGTTTGTTGTATGATTGTATACATTCAGATCTACTACAGCTGCCAATATGTCTTCATTTACCCTCCATCCCTCCTGCTTCCCTCGCACTGCCCCGTGGCCACTGTTACTGTCCGTGTGAGACAAACATGAAATATTCACAGCACCAGACTCATGTTCAGAGGCAGAGGAGCAGAGAGGTGGCTCGTCCTGTCCCTGTCCACTTCAGCCTAAAAGTACTTTGTGTTCACTTTGATCCTCTGCTCAGCGGTAACGTGATGGCTGTGCTTTGTCATAACAGCAGCCCGTAAAGTTCAGCCTCTCTGAAATTTTAAATGCTTGTCACATTTGTTTTACATGTACTGCTCAATACGAAAAAGTTTACCTTTGTAATAAATATAGTATGTCTGAGTTTTATCTCACGTTCAACCATATTCTACTGAAAATAATGTTTTAGTTTTATTGTTTTCATGACATAAACATCACACAACATAGCCTTATTCCACCACAATACAGTTTGTGTTTGAAAATGAATTGTGTATAAGCCTTCAGTGACAAATATGATGGAGTTGCATTGTTCCTGTTTGTTAAATATGCTCTTGAGAAAATGTTGTCATCTTATTTATTTAAACATTAACTTCTTAAAGTGACACTGTGTAACTTTCAGTGGTGAAAATAAATGCACATTCCCACTGAAATACAAAGCTAAGCATTTGTTTCTTGCCATAATATGGAACATTAAAGCTAAAAGAAACAATTTCCACGAAAACAAGCAAAAAGAAGCCCTCCCTTTGGACACATAAGAGTCGTGAGCCCAAGACAAATTTCCCCTCGGGGACAATAAAGTTTATCTTATCTTATCTTATGATTTTAGGGATGTGCAAGCCAAAGTAAAGAGACACTTTTTAAATGTTTTTATTTCAGCAAAAACAAAACAAAAACAATGCTTTTGCTGACGTTTATTTTTGGGCTAAAAAGTTACGGTGCACCTTTGAAACTTATCTGTGAGCACTCAAACGTTTTCCTAATAAATGCTTTTTTTGTCATCATGAAAATAAACCACTGAGCTCCTGCAAATGTTGACAAAAAAAAGAAAATGGAAACTCTCTTATTTCCCATTCGGAGAGGGCCTGGCTGCAGACCTCTTACGTCCAGTCCACCTTCTGCTGCAGGTCGGAAGCACCTCTCGGCACAGACTTGATGCCCATATTTAGCAAAAGAGCTGTAAAACTAACCATCACAACCCCATCCTAACCCTAATCTTACCTATATATCACAAATACATATTAACAAATATTAACATTTGCTAACATAGGCACGTGAAAGACGTGACCAACCATAGGTGGCCGAGTGACACGAGGTGATACATATCAACAGCCAGACATTGTTGAAAAAAACTAAAAATACTTAAAAAAATAAACATAAAAAAACAAAAAATATACAAAATAAAAATAAGAATTAAAAATTAATCAATCAATCTGACTTTTTAACGGGCTACTTTTTAAGTTATTACAAGTCCCAAAACTCATTTAATGAAAATAGCTTTAGCCTTTGAAGAGAAATTGTCAAAACCCAAAATATTTCCAGGCCCAGGTTAATGGAATCAACTATTTTGCTTCTAATTTACCAAAGAAAACTTTTGATTTTAGAATCTGATGTTTTTTGTGCAAAGCATGCTCTCACTTATTACTAAAGTCAAGCAGACACGAGAGGTCAAAACTACAGAGCTAAAGCTTAACAAAAAAATCCAGCTATTTTTCTGTTTTCCAAATGGCTCTCAAATCAAATCAGTGTGAACTTGAGATGATTGTAGTAAGTCATCGTAAAAAAAGTAAAAGTTTTTATTTCTTGTCTTCTTTGTGTTATTCTAGTTGTACGTCTGCATTATAAAAGTATCTGTGTCAGCCTCATCACTAATAAGCCATTGTCAAGGGTTCCCTCCACCCAAGGCCCATAGTCACATGGCTCCTATACTCCTACTGGGACTAATTAGACGTCAAATAGATGTTTTTTTTTTTTTTTTTTACAGTAGAAGTTCTATTTGTTAGACTTGAAAGCGTTAGGTCCACGCGGATCTCACCGCTGTAGCTCCTTCTTCAACTGCTTTTTGCCCTTGTGTCCCTTTGGCGGTTGTGTAGCTGTTTTGAAACTACAGGGCCCCGCTTCAGTTCAGCTCAGCTTCAGAAAACAATAGAAGGTGATTCCTCAGAGGACAGACAGCCCCTGGAGAGCTGACCAAAAATAGACTAATGAGATGCATTAAACTGAGATTTAAAAGTCCGGACGCCGCCGCTGCTATATTTTATAAATCCTGTTTTATTGTTCTTTTTAGAGTCTTTCCACTGATCAATAAAATAATCTGTCTGAAAAAGCTGAAAGTTATAGTCTCCATAAGCACCATTAACCTGTCCTTCGCTTGTGATTCCAACCGTTTAGTCTTGCGGTGCACTGCAACTGGAGTGACATTTATATGATAGAAAACTGCAGTGCTTATATTTTCGCTCTGATTGTTGTGAAGAAGTGGCTTTTAAGAAATGACTAGACACACTTTTCAGCAAATTGCAAAAAAAGTTTGAAAGAACACAGCGTCCTTGCTTTCCCTTTATGCCCAGAAGACCAGCTCTATACTTGTGCCCGACTGAGTGAATAAGTGCATTGTATTGACTTTGAAGCAAAATGTCAATGGGGGCCAAAACAAAACGCTTTGCATATTTGTGATGAGCGATAGGACACTTTAGCTGTAAGAGCAGTATTGAACCTGGCACCCTGGCACTCAGCAACACCAGACTGTACACATGCTGTTAAACAAATCGGCTAATCAATGTGGAGTTAGACTTAGGCCAGACACAAGAAAGAGAGCATGACCCAGAGCTCTGTAGCCCTGCTCTGTACAAAAGACAAAATACCACTGACTTTTTAAAGCACACTCAATAAAAGGACAAAAAGAGCAGCTTTCAGAGAGCGTGTTCACCTCTGAAGCTATTGTTTTACTCTGAGAAGCAGAAACCACTTTGTTGTAAATCTCATTTTGATTTACAGATTGAGAAGTGGGATAATTGAAGACTTTTTCATGTTTGATTAGAGCTTAATTTGATTTTGAACCCCTATGGTCAGGGTGAGCTTTCTACACAGTGCAGAATCAAAAACAGGAACAGAAAAATTTAGCTCTTAATACTAGCAATATTTTGGCAGCTTTAACGCTATAAAGTAGCAAATTAACAAGTCATTCTAGGCCTGATTCCGTTACTTGGAAAATCCAGATGACATATAAAAATATATATTGTCACCGTGTCCTCTTTTGAATTTCTGTAGCCGTGATTGACAGATTATTTAGCCAATCAGAGACACTCATCTTCTGCCTTGTGAAAACCTATATGGCTGCTCCCGACGAAAAAATACATGAAAAAAAATCACATGGAACTGAAAAACATCGCTGATTTCTGCAAAATCATCGAGCAAAGGAAAAAAGATTTTATTGTGAGGTGAAGTTAGATTTTGGTCTAAATGACAGATGACCAATCAGCTTCTTTGTTTCATCGGTGTCATGCAAATAAACTATTCTGATTGCCCGGTACGATGTGGATTTGATCTGAAACGCAGGCGGGAGCGTGTTGACCAAACCCACTCTTTGCAGTTTTTTTCAAGAGTGGGTTCTGGATCCCAGGCAACTGATTCAGTTGATTGGAATATTCCAGAATCAACTAAAATAAAGTCTCAGGCTGAAGTTTCAAGTCTGTATATTTACAAGGTTGAACTTGAAATGAACAACTTTTATGAGGTATGAACTTATAGCTTATCACAACTGTCTTATCAGAGAGAAATCATATGCTTCGCAACCTTAATGGAGGGAATAATAAAGCATGATCAAAAAGTGCATTCGTATTAGTTTTACTTCTGCTGCAGCAGAAGATTTTCCAGAGAAATATTTTGGGGATGGCCTTTTGGGGAAGTGTCAACTGATTCACTTGGACATGTGTCATCTGTTCAACTGCACCTGTTTTTATGTATTGTACCTTAACTGCCTCTGTCTGTAACGCGTCTTTGAGTGTCTAGAAAAGCGCTATGTAAATAAAATGTAAATGATGTAAAAAAAAAAAAAAACTTTGGGAAGTCCATTGAGACAACTGGGCTATATAAAAATAAACTGATTTGATTTGATAAAGAATTCTTCAGACTAACTTATACCCAAAATCAACCAACCCAAAAATCTTCCCTGGCAAACAATTTCATTATTATTATAATGCACAGTAAATTACAGTTATTCCTGACTATTTTCCAACTGTAATCTGCCATGGAGGGAAATGTCTATTTTTAGGAGTGTATTACATGAGGCAATAAGGGACGCTCTGACGCACATGCTAGCTCAAACTACAGCCAGATACATGCAGAGCTCTAGTGAGGAATCATTTAAGAACCATATATGAGAAGCAACTCAAGACTAGTTGACTGCAGAGTCCCAATCTAAAGTCACTTTTATTACAAATGGATCTTTGCACCAAAAAGTATAGTTTAGAAAGATTAGAACAGATAATCTGAAAAGTAAAGTGAAAGTTCAAATATATCCATCCATATGTGTCCAGCCTTAGCCTTAACAATGCACTTTCCGTAGACTTGTTATTGGCTGCAGTCTTGTTCTTTCATCACCTGCTGCCCTCGGGTGAAATTGAAAATCCTTGAAATGAGCCTATAGAACAAATTACCCTGTTTCCATAGTAATCACCATTTAGAGAAGATTGGGCGCTACTTAAGGCCAATCAAAAACACAGGCAATCACAAATGAAAAGCCTATTACAATTTGGATTCGACTTAAATGGCCAAGAGTGGATGTTTTAGTCATGTCCATCAGTAGAAGACAATTGGGAATAAGACCAAGATCGTGTTTTATTGTTCACAACAGTGTGTTTTAGTTTAGAAAGCTTATTTGAACCAACTGTGAGACTATAAAGGCAAATATGTAAAAGTAAGAAATGTATACGCCATGAAAATCCTTCTTAGATACACATTAGTTAGTTGTAATTATAGTGTTTCTTATTGTTACGAGTGAGAGGACATTCAGTAGGTGACAAGGCTCCCACAGAGACTGGAGGCTGGCAATCAAAAATATCTCAGTGAATCATCCGCTCAGACACCTGCGAATGAACCACTCCCCAAAGACTGTCCAGAATGTCCAGTGCACAAGCTTTAAAAAGGCACATGAGCAAAATGTATACTTATGCAATTTTATTCTTGTTTTTTGCTTTGTTCAGTACTCAAAACATAACTAGAGATAGTTTAGTTTATTCTAGTTTGATGATTCCTGTTAAGTAAGTTTTTCCTTCCTCAGAAAACAGTGTATTCAGAATTTTCCAGTTTTGAGATATCACAGGTTAAGCTACAAGATTTTAAGTCACTGATTCTGAGCATTCCTGCCTTCAAGTTGTATGTACTGTATATTACAAATGCATTAGCATGCCAAGGGCAGTCTCTTCCATAAATCTCTCTGCAGCAGTGCAAAGTCACTATACTATTGAAAGGCAGACACACACACACACACACACACACACACACACAAAAACGTGCAAACTAAATGCAACATTATATGTATGTCTTTTGTTATTTCTAGTAATAAGACTAAATGCTTTTGAATTTTTCGTAACAATGCACAAATGCTGCAGAAACATCTTCACCAAAACAGTGCAATTAAAAACAAGAGATATGAAAATGTAATAAAACTAAACAAAAAGTGTTACATAACTATGTTCTCATTATCGCGGTAAGTACAGAAGCGCTCCTCTCACTGGGAACATAGTTTGTTTTGATCAAGGTCGGCTTTCTCTTCTAGACCCACTTTCGTGTCGGTATTCTGGGCTTCACTTCTAAAGATGTTGGCTGCAGTTTCCACTTGGCAGATACTTCCTGGGCCAATAGAGCACATGGACGGGATGCGCTCTGAATAGTCGATCCTTTCAACCTGTGGTCAGCATTCTCCATGCATCCCTCGGAGCTAAACGCTCTTCCTCTGGCCTCTTTCAGCTTGACAGGAAGAGGCTGCACCTGCCTGTTTCATGCTCATCGCTGAGTCTGTGCTAAGTGTGGATTTCTTCTCTTCTTTGACACCTTCTCTCTGTGGGGCTCAGCGCTGGTGAGAACAGAGGACATCTCATTATTGTTGCTCTTTTGCTGATATGTTCTAGAGAGGAAAAGCCGTGCTAGTGTACCCCATGATCCAAGCTCAGCTACGCCCAGTGTAAATGTGTTTTGAAGTAGCCGTGTTTCAGCATCTTGGACTTCTCTGATGCAGGAGATTATACAGAATCCCTGCTTGGATTCAAAATGCCTGGCTTGTTTTAATGAAGCCCAATCAGATGAAGAACACTGGCACCACATCTCCATCAAAGATGATTATTTAATGGCTTCCTCGGAGACTCGCGCCTTGGCCTGATCCACTTAAGCCCTGCTTTTATCCACCTTTCTCAGCCTGCTTGTTGGACACAAGCAATAGTAAAACAAACAAGCACGCAGCATGATTTGAAGATGCTGTCTCTCTGTTTTTTGCCCTGTCGCTTGTATTGATGTGATTACAGATTCACTGTAGCGTTCCCATCAGTTGTGCAGAGGATCATTGATGATCCTACAGCATGGAGTCTGGCCTGGCCGTGTGGGGGAGTGAAGGGGCTGGAGGGGGAGGAGAGGGGGGCGGCAGATTAAAGCAGCTTTGTCTGCAGCGGGTAAGTGGATTATCAGCAGGTAGAGTGCTCCCCGTGTTTCCACGGCCAATTGTGTCGGTGCACTTCCTGTCCGGCCACAGAGACGACCATCTGCCTTTTAGCTCTGATGGATGGGCCGGGCCTAGTGTCAGTCAGGTCAGGGACGACACCTGCTGCATCCTGATCACACTGTTGGTTTGTATTAGTGCGACTCACCTCTTTGTCACGACAACATCCGCGTCAGGCTGTGGGGGTTCAAACGGGCCCCTGCATCTGTAAACACAAGGCCAGTAGCAAAGCAGCAAAGACGTGCTGAAAGCAAAAATTGGTATTGCTGCTTTCAAACAATACGACTGAAATGATGGGTTGCGACCATGATAATAACTTAAGTAGAAATATATTTTACTTCATAACATCATCTGATTGCCTTGATAAAACTCCTGTTTCCCATTTCAACTTCAGGTAATAAAAAAGTAAAAAAAAAAAAAAAAAAAAAAAAAAAGCAACGTATTACAAAACGTTTCATATTTTTACATGTCAGTACTTTTCAATTGATATCTTAATACAGTATTTGTTATCAGTCCTGCCATCACTAGTGAAATGAAAATGTAAATGAAAATGAAAAAAATATACTACAAAACAATAGAACAAACATAATCTAATTTAATATTATCAACACAAAGCTTCTGTCACTCACAGTGGGAAAACTCACCAAAACTTTTCAGTAGAAGTGCTGCTCTCTCACAATCTCAAAAAAAAAAAAAAAAGAGAGAGAAAAGTACCATATGCACGTGTCTAATTCTCTTCTGTCCTTAGCCGTACAAACCAGGCTCATTACAGGCTGCATTATGCTGGTGTCCGCTCCATCTCTGAACAGACTGTAATATTTCCACTGGCATCAAACCGACAGAACTGTGCCAGCTCCTAACAGGATTGTGTGTCTTGAAGCAGAAGCAAAACACTACGTCTGCGGCCTACAACAGGCAGTGAGCTTAAAGAACAAATACTGCGTTTTACAAAGCATTTGAGCGTCATTATTTAATCCTGTGTGTCAAACTGCTGGGTAATCAGACAGAGGCGTGTGGAGACGACAAGCGCTTTAATCTGACAGGTTTGGGAACAGAGAATAGATCTATACGCTGCGTTCAAAGGAGATGAATGCTTTGATGAGGAGAAAAACACTTCACTTTGTCAAGTGACCATCACCAGTAAAAACATTCAAAAAATAGACTAGACATTGTATGCTAAGGCAAATGGGAGTATGATTAACATAATGGTAAATATAGCACTTGGTTCAGATGCTTTGATAACAAGAGAAAACAAACAAAACTTAAATATAGTAGCCTATCAATGAGGGGCTGCTTGAATTCTTGGAAATGCTATTGCTTTGTCTGCATTTGATAGCGAGTTTTTTTTTGTTTTTTTTTTTCAAAATTTATATTTTATAAATATGCTTTTAAAATGACTCTGAGGAGGCGTGGCACAATGTGTTATGATCAGAAAAAAAATAAGATGACTCAAAACTCGAAAAGAAAACCAACTCCTACCAGACTGGGCGAGATGGACAAAAATGTATAGCTCCATAGAATTTGTTCATCTCTCAACATACGATATATAATTGATATCTTTGAAATGACATTTTTTAAGAAAAAAAAACTTTTTAAGCTTTTAGTCTGCTAAATAAAATGTAGAAATGTAAATTTTCATTGAATAAACTCATTTAGTTGTGCCTTTTGATAAGTAAAACTAAATTAGTTAAACTAAAAAGTTTTTAAATTGACAATTACAACAAAGAAAAGAAAATTGAATTGATCTTTTCTTTCTTATTTTCATTTTCTTAGTAACTGTAACTGCTTTCTTCAGTTTTAGAAGCTCTTTTTCATCAGTGATGTATCTCGATATGTAGAATATGGACAAATTCATATCTTGTCCAGTACGTATCTCGATATATGATATATATCAATATATCGCCCAGCCCTACTCCTACCCAAAGAACATCACCCAACAGTGACGCATGAAGGGGGTATTGTGCTTTGCTATGTTTCTCATCCAAGAGAACAGGCAGACTTCACCTTCACTTGAAGGGAATATGAACACTGCATTGTACCATCAGTGAGCACGAGGTTCCATTCAGCAAAAGACAAAACACCAAAGGAAGAAGAAAACATTCTCTCTGGTCCCCTGACATTAATCCCATTGAAAATCTATGGGGAGAGCTGAAAATATGTGTTTCCAGAAGAACTAATCTGTGACGAGTGATCAAAAATTATGAATAATAATAAAGATTTATAATGTTCTTTTCAATCTATAGAGGGTAAAAAGCTATAGACCTATCACTCTTTGAAAGTACTGTAAGTGTTGAAGAAAAAACAGCCATAAAGACATATCCAGTTCTGATTCTGTTGACTTTATTACATGGATAACCTGAGGTATCTGAGGCATTGTTTTTACAGTGAATGAAAGCAACTTAAGTGTTCATAACTGTCACAATGTATTGAGTGTGACTGCTTACACCACTATAGGTATTAGGATTGGATGATGCCGGTCACATGTGATTCACAAGGACAAAAACCCAAATGTCCCTGATATGACTGTGTACCAGTGGAAAATCCCATTTGAGTGAAGTATCTTATCACCTTGTCTGAATCTAATGCTTACCTTCAGAAAATGGCAGAATAAATCTCAATCAAATCACTATTAAGTGCTGCCTCATCAATTATCATGTGTTCAGTCAGCGCGCATCAGGACGTCTAATGCAATAAACTCATCTGCTGTTTCCGCCAGACATCCATGAATCCTGCCCTGCACCATTATGTGGATGGGAGGCATTTTTCACCCAGGCATTTTAGATGTAATCGCATTCGAAACCAAAATAGAGTTTAAAAATATCCAGGATTTGTGCTTTTTGACCGGCTCTTTTAAAAGTGGTAATGAAGTTGCGAAAGTATATTATCTCAAACCATGTCCTCAGCGTTTTTCTCTTGGCAACCCCAATTTTACTTGTAGAAAGTCTAATAGGCAAGAGTCTTATTGTAAAGCATGGTAAATAAAAAAATAATCTTAAAAACTAATCCCCGGGGTAAGAACAATGGCAAATAAGCAATGTCTTGAAATCAGTTCGAAACACTTTGAAACATGGACAATGTTCTAGGTCTCTACAATAAATCGAGGTTAAATTTGTCAAAATGCTTGAAATTAGGCTTAAATCCTAGTGTGACATATGGGTTAGTTGTGGCGGTGACATGTAGGGGGCGACGCCTAGTATAAAAGCTCAGTTCAGACCTCGGTACTTCCCTAGAATAAAGCAACTTTAACTTGTCTTGAAATTCATTTTTTGCCATGTAGAAGTCCTTGGGAAACTTTGGGAACCCACATTTCAGTTCCAATCTCAAAATTCTCCTAATCTCCTAATAATTTTCCAGTTTTCACAGCAAATTTTTGAGGTTCTCGAATCACCTTTGCTCTCATAAGATGACATGTTTTTTTTTTTTTACTGAAAGATACAACATGACATTCTAAGTTAATATTTGACACAAGGTCAAAAGAGGAGACAAAATACAGTCTAGCCATTGCATTGCTTCATCTCTTTTTAGTTGATCAGCAAGTTGTGGTTTTCGGTAATCGTCTGCATATTATTGTATATCTGACCTAGCTGGACTAAAATGGAGACCCTTGATAGTGCCAGCCTGGCTAACATGGTGCCTGAAAAAATAGCCAATCAAAAACTGAAATACTGGTAAAAACAGATTGAGTGGATTATGTGTTAATGAGTGTGTGTGTTTTTTGGGGTTTGTGTGCAAGTCACCGAACCTGTGAACAACTTCCTCTGTCCATTTTACCACAAACACTGACGCAAGTGCTGTTTCTGTTATTATTATACAGCTATTTATGCTTTCACAATCTTCTCACTAATGGGAGTAGACCATTCATAATTTACATAATTCCCTTTCTATGAAAAAGCCTGTCTACTGTCAGGCTTATCTGCAGATTAAATCTCAGTTTCCATTAAGACATGAGCACATTCAGCAGTAACGTGTGTCAATGTCAACCTCACAACAAAGACCTGTTTTGTTGTGGCTTGAGTGCTGTTGACCCTTTCAGTTCATCCAGATCTGAGCCCTGATATTCACCACAAAGCCCCTCTCCATCTCTTCTTCTTCTCCTCTCTCTCTCTCTCTCTGACATCCCTCGCTCCTCTCTGCTCTGGACTTATCTCATCAAGCTGTCTGAAATAAATTATATCAGAGCCCAGACCGGCGTCCTCTGTGACTCACGTGACTTTGGTGCCAATCCTGTTTGTCATCAATGCATCTAATTTCATGCGCTTCTATCGGTAAAGTGATTACAGTTTAATGCATACAGCTGGAGTCTGATAAATACAAGCAAGATTGGGAATGACTTAAGGAATTCATCGATACAGTTACAGTCACACAGTGGAATAGTAATATAATTAGTAATATTGTTGTAATAATAGTGAATTGTTGAGGAAACTGTGTCAGCACCAATCAGATTTAAGCCTAATTTTGTCTTTGTGTTTTTATTTAGGACCTAGTTCACTCAAAGTAAGTGGTTTGTTTGGAAATTAAGTGCTACAAAACCTTTGCAGCTGCTGTGACATCACAATGTAGGGCTACTCAGCTTTATTTTCTAGAGTACAGATTTTTGGGTGAGTGGTGACCTCTAGGCTGGAAATGCACAACAAGCCTCCATTTTAGGGCTGCAACCATTAATCGACTAATAAAATAATCAGTTGTTTTCTGATAATTGTAATCAGTAACATAAATTTTATACAGACTCACAATTCATATAAAAACACAATTTTACAGCAAAGGGCACTTAATTAATACATTAAATAATCTAAATAGCTAGCAATTGTTATCAATAAAACATTATTTGTAAATATTCTTCAACTATCAGCCTTGTGTGACCATATTTCAATCTTCATTCGGCTAAAAAGAAAAAGAAATATATATACCTCCAAAAACATGCATGTTTAGGTTAATTGGGCATCACTGTAAATTTTCCTTGGTGAGCGAATGATAGAGTGAATGTTTATCTGTCTAACCCTGCGGCAAGTTGGCCACTGTCCAGGGTGTTTCCCCGCCTAAGGCCCAAAGTTACTGGGATAGGCTCCAGTCACCCGCGACCCCTAACGGGATTAAGCGGTAAATGAATAAATTAATAGAAATTTGTATTTTTTTTCTTTTGGGACAGCGTGAAATATTCAATATTCAATATTCAATATTCAATATTCTACCTGCTTCAGTGTTGTAATATGACTATATTTTCATTATAGAAACAATACAAAAGAGTAGACATCTGGATACTGAACTCCAAGACTTGGGTAAAATACAAATACTGTATTTTCAGATATTTGGAAAATGGGTCATAGGCCTTATGTTCAATAGCTCTGTCATAATGTTTACAATTCTGGAATGATTGCAAAAGAAATCAAGCTATGATCATTTTATTAATGAGTAACTGGCATCAAATCTTCACAGTATTTTAAAAAACAACTTGATTTTTCTGCATAGAAGAGTCAACATTAGTCTTAATTTATTTATTAAAGTACAATATACAGTTAAAAAAGAAAAAACATGTGGGCTCAACGTCTTGCTTTTTTCTCAATAAAACCTAAAAATAAAGATTTTTCATTATGCTTATAAAATACAAAAATAGTGCAAGTTGTAACGCACTGAGCCAGGCCCTGATAACACTCACATTTTATAGGAAAAAAAAAAAAACACAGGACAAAACACAGACAATTTGCAATAATCTGATTTAAGTTTCTCGACTGAAATCATCTTATTATGTCACTTCACTTTTTTCATTTCTTTTAAAAATATCTAAAATACATTAAATTACTGCATGTGCTCAACAGGCCTCTTGCGACAACTTAAAAGGTCTGGCAACAAAATAAAAGAAAAGTACTTATTGTATATGTGTTAGCAGATACAGCTGTCAGAATGTGCCCTTTGAAGTCGTATGAGAGGGAGCAGAGGAAGCTAAACTTATTTTGTGTTTCTTCTCACAGTGTCCCAAAGCTGGCACGGTGGCCTCAGTTGCCCCCATTTCTCCAGTGAACATCTCGGCAATAAATGTTCCATCCAAACCTCAAACTAGGCCAGAAGTGAACCCATCTGTCCACAAGGCGCTAAGGCTGCTGGGACGCCCTGCTAACGTTTCTACCATAACAAGCTCTCTTCATATTCATGTGACCTTTCCTTTTGGACACTTCATTCAGTCAAGAACTGACTTTATTTTTATCATGCATGGGCAATATTTGTTTCCTTTATGGCATATTTTTATGAAATGTCATATTTACTGCATTCGAAATCAAATATGGTGAAGGTAATTTGTATATCTCTATTCATATTTTGAGGTTCAGTCTCACCAATATGATCTCCTGTCACAGAATCAGGATTATAGCCAAGTCTGTGTGTTTTTAGCGACTTTGGACTTCTTTTTTTGGAAAGTAGCTTGTGAATTTTTAAAGTTGCTGTCCACATTACTTTTTCACATTATAAAAAGGTGATTATTGACTATTTTTCAAGTTTGAACCTCAAAAATAAACCCTTTAACAACTGAAATACAAAATTGAAGTATATTTTTAATGTTTTAAAGTGTTAAAAATAGTACCAAAAAATATGTTGAAATCATTAACACTCGTACTGCAGTGACACAATGCTTAAACACTTGAGTTTTTAAGAAATTGTTTTTGTTGGCTGGTTGCTTCTTGCTTTCTGAAACAACACCGGTGACAGCCCATTTCTCCACTTTTCTTTCACCTATGTTTTCGTTTTTCGTTTTCTTTACTGTAGCCAATGAGAATGTACAATGAGTTTGATAATATGATGAATAAGCTAGCCCTGACTATGACCTGAGCACATGGCATCACATAAATGGACTGAATGGAATATAAAAGGGAGGCACTTACATTTAGTTTTATTGGCTAAAACTGAGATAAGCTAACTACATTGCTATTATCATCAGAAATTAAAGATGCATGCTTAGAGTTGTATGATTCAAAGTTGACATAAATGCTGGTGAAAAAAGAGTTTTGTGATTAGACAATCGGAGCTTGTGGTGACTGTATGAGCAGATCCTACAAATGAACCTCCCAAAACCCAGTCCCACAAGCTCTGATGGTTGCCAACACTCGCCCGGTCTGTTCAGACCGAAGATTATCTCTTTATTCTTTGGAATTTGCATGAAATTATAAAGCACTATTTGACCACAGGGTTTTCCATCGTACAATTATTTTCCAAAAGACATTCGTGAGTTTTTAGAATATTGAAGTTCTTGCCTCATAACTATTCAAAACAAAACAAGGATTATATTTTTGAGCTGCCAAACGTCGTCAAATGCTTAGAAAACACAGAGCAAACACACAAACAAATAACTTGTTAAGCCTTTAAAACGGTTTCCATTCTAAGGATTATTATCTGTTTAAGTGAGAAGATAATTTGTTTTTAATTATTGAACTTCATGGTAGTTCTAATTGTTCATTACATTAAAGAAAAAGTATAGCATATTATATTTCCTGTCACGAGTCAAAAGCAGTGCTCTGATTGGCTGTGCTTGTGTGGTTTACCCCATTTTCACTTTGACATATAAAAAAGCTGTTCTAAAGCAATGTACACAGCCAAAAACATAATAGTTAGTTATCAGCTTTAGTTGTGTGCAACTGAGTTTGTGAGAACTAGAGAAAATTTAAATTTAAATATCTACTACCAGTTTCGTAATGCACCTAATTCAGTGTTGTAAGTTCATTATGTTTCTCCCTGCCCAGTGTTGTATTTGCGTTTAGCTCTCAATATAACTTTGGCGTCCAGTGGATTGAGTTCTTACAAGCCAATTTATCTCCACCTTGACGTTTTGCGTTGGTAGTGTCTTGAGGCCGGCAGCTGTCAGCCAGAGTGAAGCGAATATAAGGCTTGTGTGTGAGCAGGAGACACTCTCATCAATCAGAGGTAATCAGACAGGCCATGCATCATTTTTGGGTCTCAGACAGAGGTGCACAACTTACTTTTGGGACGAGATTTGAAGATGCTAGTGTGCAAAGCAGTCAAAGTTGCTGTCATCTTTTCCAAAACAAAGCCAAGGCTTTTGGCTCAAAACTCAAGATTAAGTAGAAGGTAGGTAGGTAGGTAAGTAAGTAAGTTTTATTTGTATAGCGCTTTTCACAGACAGAGTCACAAAGCGCTTCACAGTGAGACCTTCTCCTCAGCCTTGGTGCAGCTCAGCCTAAACACCTGGCACCTCAACCTCCGACTACTGGGAGCGTGGTTTCCTCTACAGCTCAAACCTGTAGTTCGACTGTGGTGTCTCCTGCTTGTTTCCATTACAGGCCATTGGAGATATTTATGCATGATCCTTCACCAAAATGACTGTACAGTGCACATTTCATTCGTAAAATTTGTTCACTGTAGTAAGTGCCTAAAAATCTTTATTGCCTCGTGTTGCTACTCCTTTTTTACTTATCGTTTGCAACTGCAAATACCTTTTAATACTAATTAAATAGCTGAAATGAAACAATTAGGAAAAAGCCAAAAACAATGTTATTATATATATTACATTGCATATATTGATGCAAAAATCTTCCTTATTTTCAAGCCCCATAAGGACAATGGTCACTGCTTCGTGTCTACAATTAGAGATGGCAATTTTGCCTTAAGCAGATGGCTGTGCTCCGTCCACTGAACATACGAAGAACGAAGTTGTACTCTTTTCACCCGCCTTATGTGCGATCATGTAACATGTGACCGCTCTGACCTGTCAGGATGAAGATAAAAGTTTAACAAAATTTAAGACATTTGAACTAAGAAAAAACAGTCAAGAATTGCCACTAAATACAAAGTTTTTCTTGCAGCTGTTGAGCAGTTTATGTTTACTAGAGGGCTCTAAGTAATTAAATAATTACTTAGAGCCCTATATAAGAAAAGGCTCTCTGGAAATACATGATTTTTTCACTCAAGTGGCTACTGATACAATTACAGCAGCTTTAAGTAGCATTACCCTGACCAGGGGATTACAATGGTTTTGTTAAATTTAGACTTTTACATAGGCCTACTGAGTGTTATTGTCCACCTAAAATTCTTTGTCATGTGTGAATCCTAATTATTTTTACTCCATGATACTGAATAAACTCTATAGATACAGATAATGCAGAAATGCATTTATAGATTAGTCAGCCAGAAATACCCAAATGGTGGGCTTATTTAATTTAAGGTCAATCATGTATTAGACAGAATCCTTGTTTTTATTCTCTCATCTCAAAGGTCTCCTATCATGGACAATATAATGAAGTCAGTAATAATGAAGATATCCAGTGTGCACATGGCCCCTCTCTTGGCACTAACCCTTCTTCTGCTCTTCAGCCCTCTATCTCCTGTCCACTACTTGGGGCCAATTATTTCTATCTTGAAACCAGCATGGCCTACTGTATGGGCCACCACCTGCTGTGCCATCCCTTGCCCTGTCTTTGAGCACCGGTCCTCTGGTGGAACTAAATGCCATATAAAACCGACATTACATTAGCTTTTTCCCCTGCACTCGCTGACAAGGTGAACTGGAAACATTGTGTACATTTTATCCCCACAGGATTTAAACCATCAGAGAAATGGTGCTATATAAGGCTTAAACTTTCAATGCTTACCTAATCCAGGGAGTTTTCTGTGAATGGTTATTTCTCACTGAGTCAGGAATGAAACCAAAGTGATCCTGCTGTCTGTCAAATAAAGCAGCAGCAGCACACACCTCCCTTCCTCAGCGATAGGAGCTAGTGCACCTTTCATCTCCTTCCTCTGAGCACAAAGTCTGCGCTGTGCTGCTGCTGCTGGGGCCTCGCCAGCCAAGGAAGTGCTCTGACGGTGACTGCAAAATACAAAATCACCCCACAGACCCTTTTAGTGTTTCTAAATAGAATGGAGAATGGATGTGTTTCAAACAGTGCTGTACCTTGGGCAAACTGTTTTTTTTTTTTTCTGTGCAGATTGTACCACAATATTCATCAAATATCTTAAATTATGAATAGTTCATTGTTTTTCTTTTTTGTGAAAAAAGTTGTAGGTGTTTGCAAATTGAAGCTGACAAAAATAATAATAATTGTACATTCAACCAGAACAGTCAGCCTGCTCTCCCTGAAATGCACATATATACTACCATACCGATACCTATATATACCATGTATTTTCTGCTTTTTTACATAGCTACGATACATGTTGATGCCCCAGCATTCCTTTCATCTACCTGGGATTCCCTTCTCCAGAGACCACCAGGCGGCAGGAGGCATGGTCAGTCCGAGCGAATCAGGTCGCATGGGGTTGACCACACCTTCAGGAAGTAACATGTCACCACAGAGACCGTGACAGTTCTGAAGATGGCTCACAGCTAGCAGCCGAAATATGTCAAAAAGGTAAGTACAACTCACTAAAATGTTGTTTGAACAGAAGAAATAAGTTACTGCTATTCCAACATTTAGTTGTCTGTTTACTACAACTAATGAATTATTGATTAATTCACCCATTATCAGAAATAACTGTTTGTTACAAATGCAGAAACAACTGATTCAATGGTGTGTTCAGATGCATGTCTCATCTAAAGTCTTTTGCACACACTGGCTGTGCAACAAATCTGATGTACCTCTTTACAAGTACGAGAAGACATGACCTGATTATTTGTCACATAGTTCCAACATGTGCCTGCACTCGAGGAGCCATTCTAAGCAGCCAGACAAGACCAGGCTTTACTGCACTGTTGACACGTCTTAAAAAGTATTAAACAGCCAACACAATATGTGCATAACATACTATTTAAACTCCTCCAGTGTGTAGCCAGGTCAAGTTCATAAACCAAGACAAAGTGTTATAGTTACAGCTCACATACTGTCTAAAATCTATGCACACATTTTATCTTTACAAGTCATCTTTGAGGAAGTGCTACTTTTTATTTTCTAAAGTAATGTCTCGTACTTACTTCTCAGAAAACACATTTCCTATAACTTGCTGTGCTGTGGGGTTTTTAAGGCTGAGGGATTACAGGTTATACTCAGACCCTCGGATATACACCGCAGACCGATGTCCCACTGACCCTCCAGAATCTGCAATTTCGTGAGGTTCTTTTTGGAATACAACGCTCTCTGGATGGGGCGCTTTTACCCGGCCCTCCCCTGCTCACGACCATGGTACTTGGCAATCCTATTACCCCTCAACAGCCACATGGAGGGGCGATAAGAGGCGACAGAGGGGCAGAGCTCAGCCTCCTTTAGCTGCGGTGGGTGGCTTAACCATGGGAACAATGGCCCATGCCGCATTTTGGCAGGAATTTGTTCTGCAGAAGATGTGTAGGTTTTTTATTAAAGATAGACTTGCCCAAATTGCAGGGAAAAATGTGTTAAATGTGCAACAAAAGAGAAAATGGAGATAAGGGTTCAGAAAAGGCAAAACAGCAGCACAAGAATGAAATTATTGGCCCGGCACAAACAAACTGGGGAAAAACATGGCTTACGAGGAAATGACTGCACTTACTGAAGAAATAGAAACTCATTTGAACAGACGCATTTGGAAACACTGGGAACTCGAGGATAACTTTCCAGTTTTGAGGGTAAACAAAAGCAAAAGGAAAATGAGACAGAAACAGCTAAAGAACTTTAAACCTGCTATAGTTGATTGCATTTTGTCTTTTATGCTTTGATTTTGAATTAGAATGTGTAGATTTTCACTGCAGGACAATTCTACTATTTCTAGAACTGACAGACTGAATCATTTCCTGCAATTCAAATTAGATAAACATTTCTTACAAAAAAATTGCCACAAAAGCCATGTAAAGTTGAAAAAGTCCATGTCTTGCCCTGAAGTAGACCCTTGGTGAAACACGTAGCGTCCTTTCTCTATTAAAGAACTTTTAATCTGAGTGCCTCAAACCTTTGCCCTTGTGCCAGTTTCAAATGGACCTTTTTAACTTTACATGGCTTTTGTGCATTTTTTTGATAAGCACCTGGTTGTTGTACTTCCGTCGATCCAGCAGCACTCACTACTCTTGTTTTTTTTTTGGATAAACATTTGTCAGTGGCATTGAAAACAAAAGTGGTGAGAAGAGAAAAATCAAAATCACAAATGCTTTTCAAAACTGTCTTAGCATTATTAAATCAAAACATATAAACATGTCAGACACAAAATCTTCACACGAATCACCAGAGCACAAAATGTTTTCATTGTTTAATCAGATCACATTGTTGTTAATTGCCAGTATTAGTAAATGTTATATGTACAGAAAGAGACTCAAATGTCCAGAAATGTCAATTCAGATGAAAACTGATGCATCTCAACCAAAGCAACGTCAGGCCATGAAATGATCGCTAATGTCTGATTTGATTTTAAGCCAAAATCTTTAATTACGAATGTATAAATGACAAAGATAAACTCCAATCGCTACATTCCTAACTTGCTTTATTGGTTGCCGTAACAAATTTAGTCACGTAACATAACATAAATAAGCAGTAATTATGTGTTTAATTTAATCGAAAGCTTAACTAAATATTCAATTGGCAGAAAAATCCAAGTTATTGCAAAATAGGAAACAAAAATAATAGTCTTTAATGTCGAATTACCCACTTGCACGTATACAAATAAGCAGCTAGTAAGTTGTTCATAAGTCTTATTTAAAATCTGAATTTTTCAACAAACAGATTCCAATGTTGTTTCCAAATAAAAGCTTGTTACTGACCAAAGAACAGACAATGAAAACAAATAAATAAATAATTTTGCTTGTGTCTCACCTTAATAGGAAACGTGTCTCTTCTAAACTTGAACATATAGTGACAGCCCTTTTGAGTCCTTAAATAGTATATCCACAGTGAGCGAGCTATTATTAGTTGTATGTATGTTACTTGAACAAACAAACTTGAGTCTCCGGAGCACATTGGAGATTAGAGTGTTCTGTGGATGTGCTGCTCTGAGCTGGCAGGGGTCCTCTCTTTGTTACCACACTGGATTAAATCTCTCACCAGCACAAAGGACTGGATGTGATGCCATTATTTTACAATCCTGTTAATGTCATTATTTCTTTATCTAAATTAGGCACATATTTTGTTATTTTTGGTAATGGATTGGACAAATCGCATTTCTTTTTTTTTTTTTTCAAGATGAATTTGAGATGGTTTACAATTCTACCCAGATTAAGAAAACACTATAGGCTTGTTACAGTAGACTAATTGGATGCCAGATGACTCACTAATTATGCAAAATATGACTCAGGTCAGCTCTTTACTGTAAACAACTAGATTAGTGTCAGAATTGAAGAAGCTACAAATGATTAAATTCAACCTTGTTTTAGTCTTAAAATAGAAAGATGGATTGTGATAATGCTCAATGCTGGGCTGGCTGAAGTTTTTGGATAATAGATTGATTTGAGAACAGATCATGCGGACACATCTTACTAAAAATGTACATAGTCGACCATTGTAAAGGCACATATTCTCATCTTTGTCACCCATTGCAAACTCTGTCTCCTGCACACTCACACTGAAAATACAGCTTTCCTGCTAAATCGCCTTCGCTGAGAGTCTATGGTAGAAAAGATGCCAAAGGCTGTCATTCGGACACTGTCAAGATTTTTTGACTGCAATTCTGAAGTCATTTTCAGTCTGACTTCAGAATGGCAGTCGAAATGTCTCCATTTGGAACCTTTTCTAAAACTTTTTAAGTCTGTATTAGGCTCATGTTCACATTATAATGTCATTTTATAATGTTATCAAGTTATATTTGTTTCAATCACAGCAGCTTGACACAAAAGTCCTGCATATTTAGGCCTTGTTCCTCATTTGAACTGAAAAGCTCTACGAATGCTGTGATGTCACTGATTGTTTTAAAAAGACATGGTAGTTAATGAACTACTTTTTTCATAAGCTTTTGTAAAAATTATTGACTTATATACACGTGAGGTCTACAGTCATTTACCCTGTTTTAACACTAAATGAAGTGCTAAAAACTAAATATAACACCACAAAGGTGATGAAAACCACACTTTTATTAAATAAAAAAATAGATTGTTTAGAGTTAAAAATACACCTTTTGGATCTAAAAATATCATTAAAAAGTGAATATTTAATACCAGTTGTGAGGAAATATCACTTCAAGTGTAAATAAATTGACACCCATTGTGTCAAAGATTAAACATTAAAATTTAGTTAAACATTTTACATTTTTGAAAGTGTATTAACTCGAAGTTTGAAAGAACATATATCTCAAAAAAGTGTTCATTTTAACTCTGTGGAGTTACACTTCAATTTTTGCTGTGTATGTACTTTTTAGAAACGTTATGTTCTTACATTCAGTACAAAATTACAGTACTCCACAGCGTTTTTAAATCTATACACCTTCACTAGAAGTAGATATTTTAGCTCTGTGATCATTTGAAGCTATGTCTTGTTTTAGCTTAATTATTTACTGTGATTTAGAGGATAGACTTGTGCAGAAACAAACAAAGCTATTTTTTAAATTTAAACTTTAGTATTATCCATCAGTGACATCACATGGTTGAACAAGCATTTTGTGCTCTGAAGATGAAAACAGTCTAAAAAGACAGGATTACTACTCTTGATGTTTTTGATGAGAAAGCAAGATTCTAATAAGATTCTAAAAACTCACTGGAGACATACGTATTAGCATAATATCTTTAAAGAAGACATACTACATGTAAAAGCCACTTTACACGTCTTTATTTTCTCCAACGCAGTGACGCCGTCACCTGGTTAGCATACCTTTCAAAACCCTAAACTTAACCAAATGAAATTCCCCAATCCTAACCCTAACCTTACTCGAAATTTGGAAGTACATATTTCAAAATAAAAACTTTTGCTTGCATAGCTGTCAATGCAAAGTGAGAGCAGTGTAGCATAACTGGGTTGGAGAATAAAAAATCAAGCTGTTTTAACTGTTTTGTCATCATCAGTAGCTTACTCAAAGTTGAATTTGGATTGGGTCTTGCATGTTTAAGTAATCTTATAGTGTCTTGCAGTTCATGCTTGAGTGCTCTAAAAATACCTGTTTTCACCTACCCACTATCCCCGCCCACTTTTCTGTATTTTATTACAAGATATTTAAGTTAAAAATCGTCATGTAGACACATTCCAACAAAAACATTTCATTTAAAAGGTGTGGACTTCTTGTTTTGAGCAGGAAGTGAATGATTTCTTTTCCCAAGCCATTTCAAATTGTGTTTTACGTTAAACAAAGTGTAAATTACTGATCTATACACGTCATATTTCATTACAAAATACATGAAATTACTGTCATTATGTCTTATGTCTTTAAGTTTACACTTCCTGACTCACACATCTCCCTCAAGGCCTTTGACTCCTTGCGACTGAAGTTGTTTACCTATTTGATGTTATCCCTTAATGTGCATGGTGCCATTGACATTCTGTTTCATTGTAACATGTGAGAGGAGCCTGCTGACAGTGCTTTAACCCTCTCATCAAAGCCAAGCTGCTCTTCTCTCCTCTCTCTTCAGCACACTTCCTCATTATACTCAGGCCTATAGCATGAGAGGCAGGATCCCTACAGTACGACTTGAACCCTGTCAGGATGGAAAAAAAAAAAGACAGAAGAGGAGAAAGATAATTAGAAATCTAGTCCGGTTTTTCTCACTGTGCTTCATCTGCATGTTTCTGAACCCATCTCCAATTACTGAGACGCTATACCCCCGACCACCAGCCCATCCGCCACCAGGGGGTTAAACATGAAGGGAAGAGAAAGAGGCTACTGTAAACCGCCTGAGTTTAAATGAATGATATTAACACTTCTCGAGTCAAACTTAAGCATGCTTGTTAGCTACGCTGCTGTTTGCGGTTGTCCTCTGAGGGGTTTCTATTGTTGATATGCATGTACTGAAACATCTTGAGCTAGTTTTCCCAAAGGATGGAGCTTTTATACATGCACAGCTTCAAATGTAGCAGTGACGTCAGCGTGGAATCGTTTGTGAGTCAGTGTGGCCTTTAGGGAACCTGCTGTCTATGCCATAGGATTTATAATCATTGACTGAGCCATATTGTTGTGTAAGAAATGGTTTGGTATGGATTCAGCGATTCTGCCGGCTTGTTTCTTTTTTAAGGGTTTATTGGCCCTAGGCTTTATTAGAGAGAGAACAGTAAAGCGCAAGCGGAGTTGGGAATTGATCTTATGTTGCTGAGGCATGTGCTGCTCAGATGAAGCAAATGGGGAATAGGCTTAGTGCCATGAATGCTTTATAACAACTGTCACTGTTTAAAGGAGACATACTTTTTCAGGTATTTTGTACTCAACTGAATACCAACTGAATTTGTTAATTGTACAACAATATTGACTTAAAATGACTTTGTAATGAAAAGAACTTTTGAATTTCTGTTCAAGCTGCAGAAATGATTAAGGCCATTTCACCGAATAAAACCAACACACCGACACATGTCATTTTAGCTCATTATATGCTTATTTTTGGACTAAGCTTATTTTTTACAATAAAATAACTTTAAATAATTTCCCCTGTCACACATATCTTGTTATATATCTATTCAGATGGAAATGTTTTGACTACATTTAATGTCTCATTTTTTTACCAGAATCCCAGAAGTTGTCTCTTGTTGCTTAGCATTTCGGCACACCTCATTCCTACCAACTGTGAAAGGTTGGGGGAGCCAAATTTTCTATCAATAAACTTTATCTTTTCCTCTTAAATGTTGACTGTAAATGCAGAACATCGTGGAAAAATTCAACCGCCATGTTTATCTGAATCAAAATGTAAAGCTCTATTTCTCTTTGATTGGTTGAGTTTGATTGGTCACTTCCAGTCTCACTTTACTGTCAGTTAAAAATGTTTTTAAGACTTCTTTTGGACAAAATGAATATACCAGCTTATTATGTGCTTAAGGATTTGTAAGAGCTGAACTAGTTGGACCTACTTCAGGTTTTTGGAGTGTGAAAATCAGCTACCCCATCTTTAAACATATTGTGCTGAACAATGTGTTAGTTAACAATGCATTAGGTAAGTGAGCAAAACATGTAGACTGATGTAGGAAGTTTAAAATACATTTTTAATGGTATGGTACATTTAAGTTGATTTTGACTCCTTATGTCTTTTTTTATTGGACTATATTTTTGTTGCTGTCTATGAATAGATTTTATTCCACACTTTTCTTTATCACTTTTTATCACTACTTTTTGGGATCACACATGACTGCAGCATATCTCAGTGACTTTAGTCATAGGCAGGAGAACATCCTGGACACGGGCTAACTTGTTGCAGGATTAACAGACACATATACAAACAATCATTCATTCTCTCAGTCATTTATAGAGCAATTTACAGTGATGCCAGTTGACTTAGGCTACATGCATTTTTTTAGAGATGGTAGTAAGCCACAGTAACATGCGAAGAACATGCAAATCTGCTATCCGTGCACCCAAATCCAAATTTTATTTTGGATTGTTTAATTTGATCTGTGCATTTTATTGGTTCAGATTCCCATTGTACGTCATGCATTTTCAATATGTCTTGTTTCAAAAGTCAAAAAAGTGAATCAATAAACAAGGGCATATGACAATGATTTATTTTACTACTCGTTTACTTTTGAAATATTGCATCAGTTCAGTCACAGCACAAGTTTATTATTGAGTGCTTAATGAAACTAAAATATCTATCTTTTTCAACTTGTACAATGGCATTTTGAGCCAATTCAGTAGAAGCTATGAGCCAAGAAAAAATTGTCAAGGGACCATGGGCCACAATACCACAACATAATTATTGTGCAGTGACAGTCCATAAAAAAGTCCTCATTTTGCATTGCCTATTCAAATTTACATTCCAAAACAGCTTACATTTATTTTCCCTTATTAATTAACAATTATCAACAACTTACAATGACTTTTTTTGGCTGTACTCTCTCTGCAGTGTGATATAGTGTGGCCTTTAAGGAACATATACACTGTCTATGCCATTGGATTTATAGTCATGGACAGGCCTGTGCATTATCAGTCATCAGCGGCGACAGCGGCTTAAAAATGGCCCCGCTACAAGATCCATCTTATTGAACTATTGACTGATTAATGTCATCTGAGTTTGTCACACTTCCTCTGCGACATAGAGATATAGTGGATAGATGGACACACACGCAGCACAGTGGAACCACCTTTAGCCCGTCTCATTTCTCAGTTTTGCTGCATCAGCTTCTGTAGAGGTGAAAATATAATAGAGAGGAGGTGAGGACAGAGGGAAGGTGAAAATGAGTGGTGCGGCAGGTGGGATGCTCATATGAATTTAAAGTCACCTTTGTACGTGGATTGCAGCGGAGGTTAATATAGTTTGGGTGGAAAAAAGGCTGTTTAATCAATGTTTGACTGTCACCTTTATGGGAAGCAATTTGCAAAAAAGTGACAAGGAAAGTCAACTGTATGGTTAGTGCGACAGAAAGTGTGCTAAAAAAAATCTAATGGGCACAGTGTAACTCTTTTGGACAACTGCCAGCTATCTGCTTTTCTGGAGATGCTTGTAAAAAGCTGAAATGCAAGTCAGACTTTGCTCATGTTTTTTAAAGAGCAATAAAATTCCAGCAAAATAAAAAGCAGAATATTCTGCACAGCAATGCATCTACAAGCATATCTACTGTGCTATATCTTACAATCAAATACGTTCTGTGCATGGAACATCAGTTGGATTGTTTATATTTAAAATGGCTATGAACATTTCCTGTTCAGATCATTTTCTGTCTAGACTTTACAAATCAAGAAAATAATTCACAGAAGGACTAAAGTGTGTTTATAGAAAGAGACATGTTTGTGTTTTAAAACTTAAAACGTTTCTGTTTTTCTTGGCTTGCTGCTGCGCTGTGATTGGTCCAGCTAACCTTGGCCGTCTCTAACCCGAGAGTCTGTCCAGATGAATTCTTCAGGTTCTGTGAAAATTTTAAATATTGTGAAAATCCATCTTTAGCGTTAGCATTTAGACACAAGCATCCTTTTATAAACACACTTTACTCCTTTGATGAAGTTTTCTGCTGATTTGAAATGTCTTTAACATGTCTTCATAGAAAACTATATGATTCACTTTTTTACTGTGAAGTGTGAAAACCTCATGAAAATGAATTAAACAGTAAATGAATATGCTGGCAAGATGTTAAAATAAACTGTTGTTCTGTGCACAGTCAGCCTTCACCAGATGAGGACAAAAGCCAGTGTTTCCTATTGTCAACAGTGTATTTTGCCATCAATTATTTAAAAGGTAATTTCACACATTTTCATTCTGGTATTTCTAATTACTAGAACCATTTAGCTTGCAATTTTGGGTAATTAAAAATAATAATATTAATAATACATTTTATTTGTAACGCACCTTACATTTCAACGAAATCTCAAAGTGCTACAGGGACAGTTAAAAACAAGTTAAACAATGACAATATAACAATATTACAATAGACTAAAAAGCAGTCATGAAATAAATTGAATTGCCTACAAAACATAATATCCTATCAATTTAGCAGATTTTGCTTTTACAGATCTCTTAAACTGCATCCAATTCTTAAGTTCAATATCGGTCAGCCTTGCACCTTTAAAAAAACTGAGTTTGCTCACAAACTCTTGTGCCCGTAGATAACAGGTTTTATTACTAGTCCTTGCAGCACATTCCTTTTTGCCATTACAACAAGCGCAAGCAAAAAAGTTTAAAATATACACAAAATCCCGAAATGTATGTGATCTATGAAAAGTGCAAGGTAGAAATGTTTAATTTGTCTCCTCAGTATGCTGAACTGTGCAAAGGTGGCTCAAAACCTATTAGTCTGCCCTGCTGAAAATACCAGCCTTGATGGAAATGGTTCTTTGATGAGAAAATTAGCCTTACTCTGCTTAATGGAACATTACATCCATGAAAAAACATAGATGGGACATTTTGTAACAGCACCTACAAGCATTATCTTGCATTTTCAGATGGAAAGTTAAATAAAGGACCTCTTTTCTCTCACGGCTTCAGCTCTCAGTCTGGAGCCATTGTTTTTCTCTTCAGTTGCCATCGATGTCACAGAGAAATAGCCGAGCACAGCAAAACAGCATGCTTAATCTTCTACAGCTGCACTGGTCAATGGCAAGTCCTCTTCTCCCTGTCTGTCACTCATGCAGACTTCAGGCAAAACAATACGACCACACAGAACAGCCTGCTTTGAGCCGCACTGGTCAGCCTTCATTTCCCATTTGGGTTTCCTTTTGTCAGCTAAGCATTGATCCTTCCCTGGACTACTTTTGATTGATGCTTGTTGAAGATTGCAATACCAGAGCAGCAACAGCTTTTGGAGAGCCTCTGGACATACCGCCTAAAGCCATCAGAATTTGCTGTTTTGTTAGATTTGGCTAAACAATAAAAAATTAATAAAACAAAAAAAAAGTATTGGTTTTGTCATTTAGAACGAAAGCACATTTTTTCATGCTCATATTAAATCTTCTGCTTTGCTCATTGTTTCTCAGCGCTCATGAGATTATTTTCATTTTTTTTGTTGGTCTATAAGCAGTGATGTTTTTTGATACAGATAGAGTTTGCATGGCCCCATTGAACTAATCTGTCTGTGAGTCATATCCGTGGAAACTCAGGAGATGAACGCGGTGACCAAGCATGATAATTTTATTTTAAGACAGAGAGAGACATCATTCTGAATTTCTGGGCAATTCAACCTCCGGCTTCTATTTTTATAGATTGTGTCTACTTTGCTATGATGCAGAATCCTACGCAGGTCACCATTCAAGAAAATGCAATCGCAGAAGTACAGAACAAAGAACATGACACAAAGATTGATAAAACTGTACAATAGAGCTGTTCTCCA
The DNA here is from genome assembly GCA_038363315.1 of Mugilogobius chulae. Classification (NCBI taxonomy): domain Eukaryota; kingdom Metazoa; phylum Chordata; class Actinopteri; order Gobiiformes; family Gobiidae; genus Mugilogobius; species Mugilogobius chulae. The sequence continues at coordinate 31,852,184 of CM076407.1, read as the reverse complement.
GAGCAAAAATTATCTAAAAGTACAGTACATATACTTCTTTGTAAAATCATTTAAATATTATCCAACTAAAATGTAGCATGAAGACCAATGATAGCTCTACACCAGTTTCTTTTTGTCTTTTTGTTATGACACACAATTTACATTAATACAGTCAGCAGCAAGAAACCACAAATGGATGCAAATAATGTTTATTAAATGAGTGACGAACAATCTGTTTTTTTTTTGGCTGTAATGGATATTTCAAAGGTTTGTCAGCCAATGCCGATATCAATAGTCGATTTCAAGGCCGATTTTCCTATTTTATTTTTTAAAGCATAGGGGGGGTGAAATGGTGAAACAAGAAAACATTCAACCTAAAAAACTATTATTCACCACGAACATGTGCATCTTCTCTTTCACACAATGATAATTTCAACCTGGACAGATTCAAACAGACAAAATGATGCAATTAATGAAAACAATGTGCATGCGATAAATGATGAGCTGTTGAAGTAGGAATTATCAGAGCGTCATGAAAGAGACATTTATATTGTTCATATTGACAAATAACCAAGCACATACTAAGTTTGTGCTGCTTCAAAGTCATAGAACAAGAATAAAACTTAGACATGTTAATGATAAAATCAAAAGTGCAGACTTACAAATAGAGAGATTTTTAAAACTCTTATTGTTTCTGTTCGAACAAAGTAAGAGCTAATGGCCAATATACAAAAGAATCTAAACATCTGCCCCCAAATATCGGCCTATCTCTAATTAATAACGATGAACTTTGATTATCATTATGTTGTCATTTGCTTCAACAGGGCCTAGGCTCCCCACTTGAAAGATAAGGCAGAGAAAATGATTTATAGAAAAGGTGGAGGACAGTGAGCGAAGACGGCGGATAAAAGTGGTATGTGAGCAGGAAGTTTAAATGGTGATTCAACCGTAGGGCCTGGATGTGGTGTGGTCTTGCTTCCGAACTTAAGATAACAAACTTATCTTCTTGATGTAGGCGTACTATTCTGCCACACTAAATATCCATTAAACAAGCAGACCAGTCGTAATGCTATGGCTGAAGATTGAATGTATAGGGCCTTGTCAGAATTCAGAGTCGCACAAAACGAACACATGTAAGTCTAGTCTCAAATAGTACATTTATTCCCCTGTTTCTCGCGTATATATCCAAGTATTACCGCTGAAAATTGTTCCAAAATCCTCTCCGCCGCACGGTATTCATGCATCAAAGCCAATGAGACTCATGTCATATAGCTCCTTATGAATAGAAATGGATAACATTATGGACGGCTGCATTTCAACCATGTAATGTTGCTGTCATTGCGACCACTGTAGAGCCCTGTACGCCGCGCTGGAGAAATATCCCAGAATCCCACGAGAGAAATTTCATTCTCACACAGCAATAAGTCCGACGGCATCCCCAGAATATCAAATCGTGGTGGAGGAATGAATGGGAACAAAATTGCCCCAGGGTAAAGCAGAAAGACATATTAAAAACACACAGAGGCTATGGGAGGGGCTAGTATTGTTAGCTGGGTTTGGTTCAGAGGGGCATCTGAGTTAATTTAGTGGAATAGCCCGAGTGCTTGTTCAGAAAAGACACTCAGCTGTATATGTTCTCTCGGATATTGTTATTTTAGATCTGCAAAGAGATTTGATTCATGAACAGTTTGAAGATATAAGCTTTAGTAAATCTAGTTTCTGTTTTAGTATTTTGTAAAAACAGCAAGTAATTTTGACAGAATCAGGATAGTCTGCCCAAGAATCAAATGATGTATTGACAACAGTCCTGGAAGAAAAGCTGTGAGCATCATATTTGACGTTACTTTTGACTCATGTTTCACAGAAATAAGAAATATTTGGCCATTGAGTCTGATCTACAAAATGAATGTTGTAGGTCTAACGCCTTCAGGACACAGACTGCAAGGCAAGTTCGATCCGAAACGTGTCCGAGTTTCTTGCGACATGCCTTGTACACCAGCAGCAGTCCACGTGGATTACCACGAGAATGCTCGTTTTATGAATTGAAAGCCGCATCCAATCGCTGCGACCTCCGACAAAATAGACTCTCTACAGATTCTTTTTGCACACTCGCGTGACTCTCGACGTGCGCTCGTACTGCACCGGCGTGCCTCACTTTAAAAATTGTAGGTAAAATTGATACTATACAAAATGGAGCCAGATACTGGACTGGACTTACTTACTTGAGGCTGTACTGAAAAGCTTTAATACGCCAGATGACTTTTCAGGGAACATACCTGAAGTCAGCCCTGAGCCAGGCAGCAATATGCCTTCTCACACGATAGACAGGAACCAGACCATGAACGGTATCCAGACTGCTCTGCCTTGCACTGTGATCGGTATCCCAGACTGCTCTGCCTTGCACTGTGATCGGTATCCAGACTGCTCTGCCTTGCACTGTGAATGGTATCCAGACTGCTCTGCCGTCCATAGTGAATGGTAACCAGACTGCTCTGCCGAACATAGTGAATGGCAACCAGACTGCTCTGCCGTACATAGTGAATGGCAACCAGACTGCTCTGCCGTACATAGTGAATGGTATCCAGACTGCTCTGCCGTACATAGTGAATAGTAACCAGACTGCTCTGCCGTACATAGTAAATGGTAACCAGACTGCTCTGCTGTACATGGTGAATGGAACTACGCTGCTCATTCTCACAACCAGCCTGTTTGCAAAAATCAGAATAACTCCTCTGCCTCTAGCCCTACATTAAGAAGCCCTTAAATGCCTTCATGCTATATAGGGCTGAAGAGAGGCTGAAAATCATGGAGCAACTTTGCATCACTGACTCTGCTGCAGTAAACAAAGTTGTGGGACAGCGCTGGAAGTCTCTGTCTAAAGAGGAGCAGGCCCCTTACTTTGAGAAGGCACACAAAGTACGCAGGGAGCACCAGGCCACGCATCCCGGATGGTCTGCTAGTGATAACTTTGGCAAAAACATCCGGAGGAGGAAAAGAACTGTGGCACACTTCTCAGTTGAGCCAGCATATGAATATGGTGTGATGACATTGTCTAATGCTCCGTGCCCCTTCCCCTGGCACCAAACCAGCCTGTGCCTCAGTACTATGCACCATCTACTAAGCATGTACCTAAGCACATCTGTGCTAATAAACATTCATTTAAGCATTTCAAAATCTTTAACATATGAAGATCATCATTTACATTTTGTTTGTTGAAAATAACATAATTTAGATAAGGATGTAACAATATGTAAATTTTACTATACGATATTATTTCGATAAGAACCTCGCGATACAATATCAGAATATCACATCGGGCCCAATATATTGAAATTATTCTTACAATAATAGGCTTAAAAACACATGGTCCAGTCATTCATCATCATCATCATTTATTATTCAGCAATTCTTTCTCTAGGGCACAAACAGCCACCGGAGTCTTTACTTAACTTGAAAAGTCCGAGAGTGACTCACACGGCGTACAGTCTAGGCTGGTGTCTCCGGTATGGCCAATCCGGCGCTCCGAAAACGTTTTGTTTGTTTCAAATTTTGGCCGGCCGCTGGAGCGCACCAGAGCCCTTTTTGATGAAATAATAGTATGAATAATAACAAGAGCAGCACAGCTTAGCGGTGTGTTAGCATCACCGTGGTTAGCAGCAATAATGCTTTCTGACCAACTTAATGGGAAAAAAATGCCCACATGCCTCTGTGCTCTGTGGCCACACAGCTTAGGGTTGGTTTGGATGAGTTTTAGAGGGTGTTGAACTAAAGCTGCTTTTCTAATGAGCTGCATATGAAATGGTTTGAGCAATGTGAAAAAGTTTTGAGAAGCTACTGCAGTGTCAGACTTGCGCTACCGCGGCCCACATGTACTTGCATGTAATTCCTTTTCTTAAAAAAATCAAATGTGATGTGAACGAAATAAATCCTGAAGATATAGTCCTGTGGCTCTCTGATGAGGAGCACTCTAATCCAGAGAAAAGAGCAGCAGTAGTAGCCGCCTGTATTGCCTATGCACAAGTGGTCCTGCACTATATGAACAGGAGGAGGCGACGGCTGGGGAAAGAGAGAGAGAGGCAGAAAACAGACAGGAGCGAGCGGCTCAAGCAAACTCAAAACTGTTTTGACACCAAGTCCTGCTGTTTAAAATTGTCAAGAGGCCACGACAGGATTTGTGGCAATTTTGATATTGCGATTTCACCAATATTTACATCCCTAGTAATAGAAAAAGATCTGTTTTATTTTTTGTTCAAGTTTTTTGAAATAGTTAATCCTATTTTTTCTTCATCAATTTAAAACTCTTAAACAGAAACCCTTCACTCTTAAGTTCTAACTTTGGTGATATTAAACAGAGCACTAAATTGTATTGTTATCAAAGACAACATCCTCTGACCCTGGAAGTAGTTTGTGAATATGACCTTTTACTAATGTAGTCACGAGTCCATTGAAATCACACGTGACCAAAAGTAATGCAGTGTAGAATAATACAATTTTATCATTGTAAAAAAAAAGTACTTAGCCATTTCAATTTACAGTCTATGGAGAAAATGTAGATATACAAAACACTCAGTTGTGTGAAAACTAGTGGCCAGTGCCAAGAGCCTAGCTGAAAGTGTATTAGATTTTTTTTTTGTATTTTTGATTTATTTACCGCAGCAACATCTTACCTTTGAATGGATAACTAAGCTAACCAAAGTCACATATCCTTATCTGCTTTGCTGTGCACTGTGTCGAAAAATAAACGCAATGGTGTCGGTGAGAATGCCACAACAAACAACAGCTTAGCGTAGCACCACATTAACCTGCAGCTGTCTTTAATTGTTGGGAAATTGAAGGCAGCGCTCAGTGAGAAGGATCAATACACTGAGCCAGCCGGGCTTATAGTGTCTAATCCTGCAAATCTGGTTGAGGTCTCAAAATGCCGCGCTGAATATGTGAATGAGACGGATTGCACTGTTTAAGGATAATTAATGCAATATATCTCCCTGTGTCCACTTTTACTGCCGCTGCTTCTGCCAAAAGTCTTCACCTCACTGGACCCATATTGTGGTTTGATATATTTATGACTTCAACTTTAAGGTGATTTTTATTCATTCTAAAATGGCTTTTCAACAATATTCATTTTAGAACCTGATTGAACTATGATTGGCCTGTACAATACTAAGTCACGTGATTAGAACCTATTGCGCATCTCGAACAGATCTTCCTTCTACCATTATTGAGTCCTTCTACCATTGAGCTAATGAGCTTGATCTAAATAGTAATTGTACAGACGAAGGACCATGTGAACTATCGATTGCAGCTGAAGTCATTTGTGTTGGCTTTACTAGCTCAGGATTGTGTTACTCCTCTATTGTTTATCATGATTATGGGTATCTATTTTCCCAGCGACTGACACTAATGCAAGTTTACAAACAAGCCTTTGTAGAAGGACTTTATTTTTAACCAGTATAAAATAAATATAAATTCTAAATTTGAATAAAACACTATAAGAAGAATAATTTATGTATGATAATAATAAAAAAGCTTTAATAGTTTTATACATACATAATTACTCAAATGAATCAATTTATTATAATTTTGAACACATAAGGTTAACCCATTAAGTAGAACATGACAGAATGTGTCTCCCATTAACCAGGTTGGATTCTGTCGCGATATTTATGAATGCACAATCTCTCCGAGCCCGATTGGTTTGCAGTTTGAACCAATGGTTTACCAGCCTAAGCACATTACACCAAGGGGTTGAGGAGAGTGGGGGCTGATAGCAAAGATGACAGCAACACCTGAACCAAGTAAAACAAAGATGGCAACTGTCTTTGTTGCTGTGATTGGTTAAGTACAATCTAAGGCTACGTTCAATTCCGATGTTTTTGCCCTTATGCGACCTGTATCTGTACCTGTATGCAACCATGTATTTTTTTATGGCAGTGTGACCAGCACAATTCTGATTTTTTCAAATGCAATCACTGCGACTGCAGTCTGAACGCTCATGTCGCATTCATCCGACAAAACTCAACAAGTCAAAGCAGAAACCACGGCAGAAGAAACAGAAAACTATCAGTGAAAGAGAAGGCCTCTGCGCCTACGATCTCTGAAGCCTCGTAAAGCTGCACCATCCTGTAAACTCAACCACGGTTATCATAACTACTGCACCAGAGCATCAGATCAGTCAGAGGGAGAGATGCAGAACAAACACGGTGGAGAATCACTCACCTAAAGTTTTTATTCTGCACAAATCAGTGACATAAAGTCCACAAAACATCGCTACAAATCCGGTTAGAAGTGTTTGAAAAAAGAAAAGCTGAAAAATACAAAACAGTCCCTCTGGTGTTTTGTTTATTCGATGTGTGGCTTGGTCAAATATCAAATAACGTCTTTGTCATTGGAATACTTCCTGTCAATGTCGCCAACTTTATGTGCTTCAGACGCATTTCTGTGACAGAATGTGTCATTTTACACATAAATTAATAGTTTGGACTTGTATCTATTATATAGTAGTTTAATGTTCTGAATGTTTTCAGCTCTTTGGGTTTCTCAAAATGACGGACTTTATTTTGGACAGGAACAACATGCTAATGTGCGCTAACTTGTTAGCAGAACTTTCAGTGATAGTATTTGGTCTTTGCGGCTCCGTTTCTGCACAAAACAGCCTGAAATAGACACAAACGTGTCTTGGCTGTGTAATGTGGATATCACAGCCAAGTAATTGCACAGAGTGTAATTACTGTTGACTTTTTACATCAGATGTTCTTTACTGTGCATGCAGGTCACTTTTGGGGCGTTTAGTTGGAGTGTGCATGTTTTGTGAACGACCACATGAAAAAAATCGAAATTAAGGAAAAAAAATCAACCCTGCAGTGTGAACATAATTATGGTAGGGGACTAGTGGACAAGTCACCCAATCAGCTCAACTATTTCATTAAATGCCCCATCTTCACAGTTTAATACATCCATCAGGTTAGTCTCCCTAAGTTAATATATTAATGCATGCTTTCCAAATGCCTTAAAATGATTCTTTCGATGCTATTCTGAATTTTACTGAGTCAAATCACAATTGGGAAGAAACTTTGAGAAAAAAAATGAAAGAGAATTTTCAAAAGCAACTCTTTGGTGGCCTAATTTAAGAATCCGATTTCTTTTCATTTTGCCCTATCTTACTCCAACGCTCGCCTACTGCTGTATGTTACCATTTTTTGCAATTAGTGCCATTCAAAAGTGGGTTTGCGTAGAATATGTGAGCATCACACCAAGATGTGTGGTAAAAGATTGATTTAGACTTTGAAGCCGAGACCCTCTGTTCAATCAAAAGGGGATTGGGCCTAATACAGCAGGCTCTATACAAACATGCTCACAGCTGTATGGTCCTGGCCTAATTGTGCAGCTCTGATGATGAATTCAGTGTTGGCAAAGCGCAGGATCTTTTCTCATCTTACCAATAACTCACATAATTAGCCGCAGCTGCCGCACTGTCAACGCTAACGTTTGCAATCAAATGTCAGCCGCGCTCTCTTTATGTTGAGGCAGATTAGAGAAAATATTGAGTTTGAAAACACAGACATCAAACAAGTAATGAAAAAAAATGAACATTTGTGAGCAGCTTTTTGAGGCATATGATTAAAATGAATAGGATTTCAGAAAACTGGAGAATCACACACTTTACCAAGACACTTTAACAACTTCGCCTATTCATGGGTTTCAACTTTTTAGGGACCAAGATAAACCATGCAAAATTAACTGTTACCATGTAAATCTGCCATGTTTGCTGTCCAAATACATTCGCCGGTGGAACAACCCAATAGATACTCAAGTCCCTATGCATTTTTCACACTCAGAACACTTGTGAATGGACATTGAATTTAGCATGTAAAGTTTCCACACAAAGCTGACTTGAGAAAACTGTTAGCCATGTAATCTCAACAAAAACATACAGTTGTGTTTTGTTCCATTCAAAAATGCCTGAATAATCATACTTTTTACATTTTCAGATCTCAACCACCATACAATGTTGTGTTACGATGATAATGTAAAGGTTTTAAATTTAACAACAGTTTTTTTATTTTACTTATTTGTTATTGCCACAGACAATCGTCAATCTTTTCTTTTGCACAGATATGTGCAGCAGTTTAAACAAAGCTAAAACAATAGCTGCAGCTTCAAAGATGTTCAAAATCAGGAGTTTATCACCACTTAATACAGGATGTTCGTGTTAAACGTGTGAATGAAAGAAGCAAAACAAAACAAAACAAACAAACAAACAAACAAAAAACATGTGCCAAGCAGTTTCCTGGTAGCAAGGCTAGCGCCACCTAGTGATTCCACCCAATTTCATCTCACTCCAGCCATAGCTCAGGTCACAGAAATGCAGACGATTCTCAAAAATCTCTTTTGTAAAGTTCATCTTGAATTACAAAAAGTTTTAACTAAAATGTATCCAAGTAATTAAAAAGTAAAAAGGTATTTAAGTAATTAAAACAATATAAGTCAGCAAGAATCATGATAAAATAATTTTTAACAAAACTTGATATAACGTTTTTTTTTTGTTTGTTTTTTTACACCTGTCTGCTTTCTGTCACTTTATTCTGATTGGCTACACCAACATTCACTCAAAACATGATCATTCCGACCAGTAGGAGAGCTGAATTATTTGAGAAAAAATTCACCCAAAAAAGCAGATTGTCACAGGCAGAAACTCAAAATCAATTGTTATCACGAATCACAATATATCCCTAAATATTTTAATTGTTAATCGCCATAGAAACAGTACTTTCCATTCTGAAACCCATTTGAATGTGATGTGTGAGGGAGGTTGGTTGCCAGCATAGACCTTTCCTTGTCAGACTTGGGCCATTGGGGCTTCCAAAATGGTCAACACCATTAAATACTGTGGGAAAAGTACAATGTGAAGGATATATTTTCAAACTTCCTGCACTCAGATTGACAAGCAAGAAGCGTCTCTCTGCACTCCACCTTTTATCCTTTCTGAAATATTTATATGCGCTCCAACGGCTGACCTAACTAAAACTGGTTTTGCCTATGCTTTTTTACTGACAGGCCCGAAACTATTCCCTGACTGCCCCCGATAATGGCCTCAATTTAAGCTGCCTTACCTTCCCTCCTATTTTTACTTCCTTTGAGGACGCCTCTACGCTCTGAGCTGAGCCAAGCAATCAGGACATAAGAGGAATGAAAGTATTTTAAAAAGTTTACTTATATATGATCTTGTCTGCGAAACACTTAAATCAAATTAAATTACAACACTTCCTTGTGTCTCTGCGGTGATGGCTCTGTTTGACTGTGAGTAATGTATGTTTATACTGGGAGTAATGGTGCACACGCGTGGGATGAACATTATGTATTCATTCAAGGAGGAGGAATGTGTTCCATGTGCTCTAGTTGTAAAGAATGATTACATGATGCCATTGTCAGTGTGTAGGCTGCTGACGACATTTCACGTTTCATGTTACGCACAACTAAGCATGTTTACACTGTGTTTTATCAGCAGTGTGTGTGTATTTAAAATGTTTGCATTTGGGTTACATTGAGAAGAGGCCCACTACTCCTGCCCAACATGTTTTATTAGAACATGATTTGTTTTTTATTTTATTAATAGTATAACATCATTAACCCAAATTGCTTTTTCTCTATTAATTACCACTGAATTGCTGATACAGTAATTATTTTGAATTTTTGCTGGTTTCCACTGGGTGCACTGGTTTCTACTGCCACTAAAAACATGTACATGAGGTTCCTCTATTCAGGAGTCCCCTGAAATAAAGACAGTTAAAGGTGCATTAACACACAGAGGTGTAAGCTGCTCAAGAAAAGACACATATAAAAAAACAAAACGTAACACCAAGATCACACAATAAACAAGTATACAGCGGTTACAAAAGTCTTCTCCTTTGACTGGTCTCCTTTTCCTCATTTACAAGTTTCAGAGATACAGGTACGAAAGAATTGTTAAATCTGTTGTGCTTGCACAAAAAAAGTCCGATACTAGTCCCTGAGTGCTATCACTACTGCTGTACTAATTCTTATTGCTACTTTTCCATATTTAATAACTATAAATTCCACAGGCAAAAAAAGGTTAATAAAAGTCTGTATTCATCCCACGTAATTTAAAACATTGTAAGTGTCAATCTCCAAAAATGAACCAGCACAAAACACATAAATAAGCTGGTGCCATATTTCCATTTTTGTCTCCTCCACGAACTGCACCTCAAGCCTCCAGAGCAAGAACAGAATATCCTCATGCATCCACAACACAAACAGTTGCAAATGTTGCCAAATCTGCATTTTCTGAAAAAAAAAAAACATGGAAACAATAGGAATATATTTATAATTTTCCATTCTGCTGTTACTGTATGTGAATAATGAATATGTATGATCAAAGTTGCAGCAGCAGGCTTACTAAACAGAAGCCGACTGTATGGATCTACGAGACAGTGTGTTTACGAGGACACTAAACGCTGCTCTCATCTCCTCTCTCCTTTGCACTGCTCACTCCATATTCTACTGAAGAGCTATATGAAATGCCAAAAGGGCAAGAGCGTCAGAGCTGGAGTAGATTGGAGAGGATTTTCCATGAGTATTGTATCCGTAGTAACACCCTCAGCAGCTCTCGTGACCAGCGGCGTCGGAGGAGGAGCTGATCCATTCTCACTGATGGAATTCTTTTCATCATGCCTCGTTTGCATAACAAAGGTGTGCAAAATGCATTATATATGGCAAAGTTAACTAGCAATGCAAAGAGCCTGGGTATGTGTTGTATTTGCGCGGCGCTTTTGATACAACATGACAGTTTCTAAGATAAAAATGTTGCTGTTATTAGAGCTCTGTTTTGTACAATGCTTTAAAAACATGAATTACAGGATTGTCCAGACATCACACAGTGAGAAATGTATGTATGTATTAACCATATATAATCCCATCTCATAGGGCTGGGCGTTATTGACGAAAGTGAATATCTTGATAATTTTTGGACATATCTCAATATCGATATTCAGACTTTTGTTTTTATTTTAAGCTAAGCATCAAGCATTATTGATCAGGAAAAATTTAGCTTAATGAGTTGACTGGTAAACATTTTTGATCGACTTAAGACATGCGCTACTGGTATATTAGACAAGCAAAACTAGCAGGTGTCTCAATAATCTGATCAAATAGTGTAATTTCTGCCCTATTGAGCTCACCTGAATAAGCCGCACCTACTAGATTTAAGTAAGAAAAATGACAAAGTACATCTAAGCCGCACTTGTTAACAGTAAGTCTATGAGAATCTATAATTTTGCTGCATTGCCTTATAAGCCTCATAGTTCAAAGCTTATGAAAAAAGTAGCGTTTTATAATCCAGAAATTACGGTATCTGACCCAAACAAAGAATAAAAACAGTTAAAAGAGATTTTCACATAAAACATTCTGAATAAGTTTGCAATGTGCAATGTTCTAACTAATACATTTTTGGTCAACTGACTGATTAACTGACTCAACTATCATTGTCTAACTTATTTGAACATTTCAATGTATTTTCTCTTATTTTTAACAGCCTATTTGTTGCCTTTTTACTACAAACGATATACTCAACTTTCATTTAAAATTTGATATTGTGCACACATCTACATATGACATAGGGCTGGGTATTGCCAAAAGCCTTTTGATACCATACACATCCTGATACAGAAGTCACGATACGATATGTATCATGATGCACGTAAATCCCGTTGTATCAAGATATATTTTAGAAAGAAAAATCATAAAAATCTGCTAAGTAGTATGTTTATTAATGCAGAAAAAATACAGTACAATGACTTTTTTATCCACAATGTAGAAAAAAAGTATTGTATCTTAGCTGTAAAAACATGTTTTTGAGTATAATCGTCTCTAAAATCCATGTCAAAAATGTGATTATGTAGAATAACAAAATTCAGACGAATTGTATTTTCAAACTGCTCTTTCTGTTAGATACAAGTGTCTTACGAATGAGCCATTCAGCTCAATAGTTTCAGCCTTAAAGCTGCAGTCCAGCTTCATAAGTGTAAACTATATGAATTTAAGTATGCCGATACATATCCTGATACGTATCTCGATTCACCTCCCTGTAACGATACGAGTGTTGCCAATGAGTTTGTCACGATACATCCCTGTATTGATACATTGAGTACAGCCCTTTATGACATACAAACCGACATCTCTTTGTAATATTTTATATAACCTGCTAGAATTTTCCAATCCACTGAATCTAGAGAACCTGGAGCTTAGAGACGGAGAACTTGGAAGGACTTGATGCAGAGTTATTTTGGGTCTTAAATCATACAAAAACTATGTTCATGCAGATTAATAGTCCATTTTTTGTTCATTGTAAGACACAAACAGTCAATCAGAACTTTTGATTAATCACAAGTAAATAAAAACAAGTGGCCGAGGAAAGGTGGCAGGTGAAAACAGGTATTTTCTGAGCACTCGAGCATCAGCTGCAGAAAACTACAAATTACTCAGACATTTATGAAACAATCCAAATACTCTGAGTAAACTAACGATGAGAGAGCACTACGAAAACATGGTTAAAAAAGAGCGGATATGAGAACAACAGATTATGCTTACAATTCTAATCTTTCTGCTGAATCCCGAGATACAATAGGTCCTCAAGTAAAATGGGTCAAGTTTCCCTCTAAACATAAAAGAGGTAGAACATATTTTCAAGACTTATCTCAGACTACAACACAAACCATCACCTTCACAATATTCAAGTCACGACTCAAATACTGTACATTAACATTATTTGAAGTCACTTTAACAGCTACAGTATGTGTCCCATTCATGCCAACTTGAATATGTCCATTTAATTAGTGAAGTCATTAAAGTCTCATGGCTCGATGATTAGTTTCTTTTGACGCAATGAGGCACAAAGGACTCAGCGGTGGGACGGGAACATGCCATAGCTGTATTACTCTGATAGAAAAGAATGAGATGAGAGAAGACTATTACGGATGAGGGAGTGTGCCAGGTGTCCGTCTAATGTAATGGAGTCACTAAAGACAAAGAGAAGCAGCCCCACAGAGAGAGGAGGGAGGGGGAGAGGATGGAGGACAGACAGGACGGTTTGGGCACACTCTGGAAATTGTGAGGTGAGAATTTGTCAATATGATTTACAGACTAGAAGCTACTAGTCATTTGAAAGCATATAACTTATTTTTTTGTTTGTTCCTGTAGGTCTATTTAGTCATAAATTTGACATGCTGTGACAATTTGTGTTCTTGTAAAACACAAACTTGATCCAAAATATACAGGGATTTTTCGCATGCACCCCGCCTGAAGAAAGAGCCTCATAGACACAAACAGTGGAAACAAGTCGAAAAAGCACCAATGTCAGCTACAACTACAAGAGTTTATCACTGTGAGAAAACAAAAGTTATACTGCTAAATCAACATTTGTGAATGGACTTTGACCCTACGACCCTTAAAAGTTAACATTCAGGTGAGTGAAAAATCGTCGAGAAAAAACTGTCTCCAGCTTCAGGAAACAGAAGTCTGTCAGACCGGTTCAGACCTGATGGAAACAACTAGATGTTGTCCCATTTCAAGGTTTTATTCAAAGAAGTTTCCCCATAAACAAATAGATAGCCGGACTTTCTGCATAACCCATGCGCAGTTGGGCGGAAAGTGACATTGACCGAAAATCCCTCTATAATAGGTTCAATGACTTTGTGTTCAAAACTCCAGAACTAATAAACACTGTTTCTTCAATGTAAAAACTGTAACAGCAAGGACATTTTAACTTACTTGTTAGTGTTTTATTTTTTTGTTGGCAAATGTCGATATTGTTTTTGTAATAGTAAGTAAATGTACAGGCATTTGGCCGGGGATAGGTGGTAGATTAAAACTAGAATTTTCTGAAAACAACAAATTATTCAAGGCATGAATGCATGAACTAATCCAAATACAAATTTAGTAAGCAAATGAAAGAACACCGTTATAAATCTAACAAAAACGTTCCTATTAAAATTTGCAGATTTTTTGTTGTAATTTTGAAATTTATTTTGTCAATCAAAAACATTATTGCAAATCCAATTTCATCTTTGTGACAAATCAGAGTGCTGCGTACTGTCTGAAATATAGAGTTTATTCTTCATAGATAGCCTAAAGCAGTGGTGGTGGTCCATTCCAGTTTAACTTTGCTAGCTGTAAAAACTTTAATTACAACCAAAACTGAATAGACCATATTAATTACAGTAGTTTTCGCTTTAACATATAAAATAAATACAAAAAATATCATGCATGTACTTCTAGTTTGAATGGATTTTTCTGGCTTGTTTCCACTCCTCAGGAAATTCTGGTAAAAATAACAATTTCTAAAACACACAATATGTCAAACTGATATTGTAACTTAGGATTTTCGATATGTGCAGCATCATACTTGTTTTCTGTAATTCTCACAGCGTTTGGGTTGGTGATGAAAATCTGTAGTGATTTGCATTTTTAAGGTCTTTGCCAGATGCTCTTGTTCACAACGGCTTCTCAGGCCGGATTAACGTTTGTATGTATGGCTTATATACATTTTGCCAATGACATGTGGCAGCTTTTCCGTTTGACAAATTGACAAAACCTTTTGGCAAAAACATGTAACATCTGTCAATATTTTTCACACCACAATTGCTGACTGTAGATATGTCAGATTAGTTTTACAAATCCTTCTTCCATCATCTCAGTGTTGCAATGTGTAGAGATCCGAGAGCAGATAGTGGCAGAACATGACTAAATTGCACTGCACAATCCAAACAATAATTATTTTCTACCATGACAGCAAGAACATTGAATCCTATCAATAAAATCTGCAGTTTGTCCATTTCTTTGTGCTCACATCCCATCCCATTGTTGAACACATAACTGGTCCCCAAACAGGCTTGGTAATCTGGGATCTGTTTTTAAGACTCAAGCCAAATCTTTCTGTCATTGTGGACTGCCATATCAACATAATGTCAAATTCTATAGATTCATGTTTGTCTTATTGTAGAGATCAACTGATAGAGAAAAGAAGATATAAAAACTGTAGAAATCTGTCTTTACCTATACACCACATAAAACAGCACAAGGAGAACATAAGAAGAAGTGGCTCTAATAAAAAGTACATCATAAAACAGCAAATTATTCTGTTCCGTCCTGTGGCTGAAGTGTGGCTCCGGCTACATTGAAGATAACCACAGCACGGGGACAAATGATTCTTTTAAAAACAGACTTTGTAGCCAGCGCGACTCTCGAGCTTAAACTGCAAGTTCAGAGGAAAAGGGAAGTCTGACATAATCTTAGACTATTTACTGTCGTCTTTCTGTGCAGCTGACTCATGAGTTTGTGGGCTCTCCTATTAATCTTTGAGCCCAGTGAAACAGTTTTGTTTATTTATTTTTTATTCTTTAGGTCATGTAGGAGGCACAGATGAGACTTTTTTACATGCTCAGCAATCACGTTTTGTAAGATGCAGATTTACATGAGCTAATGAGCCACTGCTACTCTTTTTAAGACAATTTTCAGTCAAACCAAGGGACCCCCCAAAAAATCTGTCTAAATCTATTGACATTTGGAATTTCATTTGCATCTAATAAGTTAATAGTTTGGCTTATGCCAGATGGATACTCTGATTTAAGTTCTTCTATTTTATCCATAGAACTTCAGCTGAAAGCATTTGGGAAAAGGTGGACAATTATTGAAATACTTTGAGCTGATTAGATGATTTGACAAATAGTGCCTACCTTAGTTTGTGCTTCTGTGCTCTTCTTTCAAAAACAAAATACTCTGTATTTCTGATAAACAGAATCAATAGCATCAGAAACACATGCATCCACTGGAGCTGTCATCTTTGTTTTGCTTGATTTAGGCGCTACTTGCTGTTGTCTTCGCTAACAGCACCCCACATGCCCTGCTGCCATAGGATTGGGCCGTCAAACCAGTGGTTTTGACTGGTGGAGGCCCAGATGGTTTCTCTCAAGTTTGTGAATTCACAAATATTTCAAAAATCCATCTGGTTGGCCTGCTTAAAAAGTCAACAAAGTTAGTCAATAAATGTAAACCTGCCTCTTTTATTCTCCAGGTTTGGCTTCTCCCAAACATATGCAACTCACATGATGATTTTTATTTCATGTTTTCTTGTAAACTACATTCTTCTTTCTATTTATTTTTCCCCATTCACCTCTTGCCTTAAGATTAATAACTGAAAAAACTGCAAACATGCCTTTGCTTCAGCCTTCTTTACGATACTGAAACATTACTTGACTTCACTTACATAAGGCTGTGAAAGCAAACTAGCCCTATTTGCTTGCATCAGTATCTTCTCATCACGCATTAGCCAGCGCATGGATTGAGCATATGTAGCGATGAATAGTGCAGTTTCTTGTTGCACTCAGTGTTCCAACCCTTCCAAGCCTTTTTCGAGGAGCTTATGGGAGAGAGCTGCTGCGTCTCATGTTTAGTAAGCTCTCTCATTATATCAGACCCTGGGGAGAGAGAGAGAAGGGCCCTCTCACTCCATACTATCAAAGCCACAGCAGCGCAGCTTTTAAAGGACACACAGACTCGCACGCCCAAAGTAGCATGCTCAGCCCTCATCACCTCATCTCAACGGGAAGCTGCCAGCGCTCGCCGGTTTGATCAGACTTCGCTGCTACGGCAATAGTTGACAGGTATACGAGGCTATAGTTGAGAAAATAAATAGCTCGATTTACATAATGCATCCCCAACAAATTCCAATGCCTCTTGCCTGAGCCCATATCACTCTGCACGGCCCAAGCAGACAATTATATAAACACGGTATTTACCTCTATGCTGTTGGGAGCCACTGCTATTTGTATGCTGAGACGTCTTGTATTTTTAAGCTCGCTGAATAGCCGACATTGTCCAGCCAAAGTGTATTTTCACTCTTTTCAGCGATCATAATTCGGCAGTGACAAACCGTGCTTACCTCTGCGAGTTAGAAGAGTCATATTGATTCATTTAGAGGCGAGCAACGTCGCTGTAAAACAGGCCGGTCTAACATAAAAGCCAGATCTTCAATGCCCCGTTCGAACGATTTAGCTTTCTGCCTGGTGGCAATGAATAAGTAAATAGATAAATGGGACACAATGGCAAGAGCTGATCCACTGCTGCAAACAAACAGAGAAGGGAAAAGAGAGACAGAGAGAGAGAGGTGCACAGTGTAAGAGTCTTCAGGCTGAATTTAGGAAACATGATTCAACCTTAGACCTTAGTGACCTGATGACTCAAACTCCTATTATATCTATTTTCAGGCAATAAACATGTTAATTCGCTGTTAAGAGATGCTCACAAAATGGCATTGTTCTATCAACTGCAGCACTTATGACAGGGATCACCAATAAAATTTTACTGGGGTCCAGTTGGGGAAATATTTTCCAAGCCAAGGTCCAGAGCTTCACACGGGAGTTTCTTTTGAGACATTAATACATTTGATTTTATAATTAAATATGCATACAATATATGCATATATACATTTTTTTTTACAACTTATAACAATATTCTGTTATACATAAAAAACTTAGCTTTTAAATTAATCATTTGACTGTCTCTTGCATTTGAGGGATAAATTTGACCTGTGCTGTGCAGGAGTTGCATTGATCAGAACTGATCACTGAATCTGTGATAAAGTCTTTTTTGTTTTGTTCTGACTTGACCCTGTTCTGTCCCACGTCTGTCTCTCTTTGTCCCACTGACCAAAACGCTCACTGAATGAAGCCATGTGATTAACTGATTATCAATAGAACACACACGTTAACATTCTCCAACTTTACGCAGGAGACACATTTCTGTCTCTGGCACTGTACCAAATGCGAGAAAGACGAAGACTGAGCGCAGCAATAGAAGTTGGCGCTCTGCTTCTTTACAGAGTCACATACTACAGCCTCTTTACGCGGTCCGGTTCGGATGGGGCAGTGTTTGGGTTTGGATCCGGACTGGAGTCCACCTTTCGGTGACCTGAGTCACTGAAGCTTGATTAATGCCTCCCACACGTGAAGTCCGCACAGAAATAAGAGGCATGGGCTGGAGCAGAGCACACACTGACAGTATTTATTATTTCTGTGCGTATTTCAAACGGCTGCTTGTAGGGCAGTAGAGAGATGCCATTCAATTTCTCCATGTAGAATCATCCACGTAGTCACACATTTTTCCCTGGCGGCGCTTGAGGGGGCGTGTCTGCCAAATTACGTACCGTAGTTCCGTCAAGTATAAACTTAGCTTAACCATTCTTAGATATTACTATCTTGTCCTCCAGCTGATAAAAATATCTAGCAAACTCCTGAAAACATTAAAAAGTACTTTTTTAAAGTCAAATCAGCCATTCTGCATTAAAAAAGGCTCAGTTTCCACCTGCAAAAAAAAAAAAAAAAAAAAAAAAATACCCTTTAGCCTAAAATTCTGATATTCTTTTGTGCAGAGTTTGTTCTCACCTATTTCTAATGTCAGCTTAGCCATTACCAGAGAACAAAACTACAAAGACCCAAAGATTGGATGCTCATACTTGCTCTGCAGTAATCATTGCACCTTTCATGAAACTCAAAAGCTTTACCATCGACTCCTCAGCTCCATTCTGTCAATTCTCTCACACACTAGGTGGCTGATGGGTGACGTGTCTTGCCTCAGGACACTGCAGTAACTGTAAGGTGTCCCAGTGGTCTCAGGTTTTACTGGATCTCTGTTTTGGGAAAATCCATCCAAAACCATAATTTTGGCTCCATGTGCTAGTTTGTTCTTTCAGCCCTTTTACTTGTCTAAATGATTTTAATAGTAATCTTAGTAGTGATTCATTTGTGGCTTTTATTTTTGACATTTTGACACATAAAAAGGTTTTGAGTTGGCCCTTAAAAGCATCAGCACAGTCTAAGGAGCACAGGAGAGCCACAGATCATTCCAAAGCCTTGGAGCAACAGCCTGGAATGACCGGCCTCCTCTGGTCCAAAAACGTGTACGAGGAACCATCAACAGATCCTGATCCTCAGAGCTCGAGACGGTCTGTTGGGCTGAATCAGATCAATTAAGAAGGAGCTTGCCTTGTAAAGCTCTAAAAGTGAGAAGTAAAATTTTAATTTGTATTCGGTAAGAAACTTGAAGCCAATGAAGAGCTTTAAGAATGAGTGTTATGTGTGAGCCCACCTGTTCGTGTGGGTCAAGATCCTCGCTGCAGAGTTTTGAATCAGCTGCAAACGAGACAGCTCCTTCTTATTCAAGCAAGAAAACAAACTGTTACGGTAGTCGAATCGTAACAACACAAATGCATGATTTAAGAGTTCAAGATCATTATTTGACACATTTTTCTGAGTTTAGATAGGTTCCTTAACTGAAAGAAACAAGTTCTCGTCAACTGTTCAGTGTGATGCTCCAATGACACGTCCTTATTAAAAAAAAAGATGGAAGACGGGCTGGAACCCAGATGCCATGGAAAGCTACAGAGGCAACTGTTGTGTCCTGGTGCAAGACACTAAACCCACCTTGTCCCAGTGTTTGTGTGGCAGTGGGTGAGTGGTTCCTTGGGGCAGTGAAGACAAAAAAGACAAAACAAAACATGAAATATACACTCTACTCTTTTAGTTTATGTTTTTTGTCTGTTGGGATATTTGCATTTGTCATTTTCAATCTGTGTGCGTGTTTGTGAATTTGCTTGCGTATTTTTTACCTTTATGTGTTTATTGATTCTTTACCATAAAATACAGTCAATACGACCAAATACAAAGCCATATTAGAACGCGTTGGACTTGCATTCTGACCACATACTGTACGTGGTTTCTTCCATGTCGCTGGTCTTTAGCATGGCGTTGGCGTTGGTGACACGTGAGGTTAACCTGGCCATCATCCATCTTGTCCCTGCCTTCACCTGCCCCTTCTCTCCGACCTCTGCAACCTTTGTCATCTGTTTGGTGATTAATTGCCACTTTGACTGCCCACTAATAACCTTCGGGACAATTACCATGGGAACGACCACTTTTCTTGAATACTAGTCCCCTGTATTTAGCTCTTACCTGTTTCTTGCCGTCCTGCTCACAGCCCTCCTCCTTCGCCGCCCCCCGACCTGCTCTTGTGAATGCAATAAGACCATGTGGGAGCTCGGATACTGCTACATGTGTCTGGATTACTGCAATTCAGTGCAACCTTGAGCGGACCTTGCTGGATGTTTCCCATTGCGCTGCGTGGCTTATGGGGGTAGCACTGCTGTTTCATCGATAGTGCTTAGGACGAGACATATGCTTCTGTGGGAGGAAAGAGGCTATAAAAAAAAAATCCATTGAGAATTGTTAAATTACATATTTTTAAATTATTTTCTTTGATGAATTCTTGAAAACTACAGCTGTGTTTCCATCCCCTCATCGGACATTATTAATTCATTGACATTTTGCAAAGATGGAAATTATCAGGATGTTGAAGTGGGACTTCTGATTGCCTGCAGTGTTCAGACTAACGAGTAATACAGTGAAATTCACAACGGATGGGTTTTTCAGGGTAATTTTATTCATATTACATAGTGGATTTAAATCTATTTAACCCTAAATCTACAAGTGGCCACTCACCAATGATCTTTATGATTGTTTTGCTCCACTGAACCATTGTCAAAATCGATTCTAAACGTAGAATAAATCTGTATTAAATTCAGAGAAATTTCTGGGACTGAACTCAACTTTTAAAGGATCCAAAAGACAACCCTTCTTACCATGGACTACTTGAAAGCACTGACATTTGTTCCTATGTTTGTGAATTTATTTCACTGAAAATGGCAATCAAAGTTTTTCTGATTCTGGTATCTCTCTGGTGTTGTGTCTTTGAGCAGAACAATCATAAAAATATTTTTTGTTAGTGAGTGGTAGATCAGAGTGGCCGAATCAATTCTTTTCAATGGCTCTTCTGTATTTATAGTTTAAATGGATCTTTTAAAATATGTTAATTGTTGTGCTTGCGTGTGTGGTTTTATAAAATTTTCTCTCAACCCAAGTGAGAACCTTTTTTTTATACTTTTTATTTTTCTAAAGTAGGAGATACATGAAAATTGAATCTTTAATAAAACAAAAACAAAAAACATTGATTGACTATTTTATGGCTTGTGAGACTATGTTTTACCTTGCAGGAGGTGCATTCTGAAATCTTCTCTAAGATGCTATGGACCTGGTACTGTCAAAGGGCAACTGTAGTCTATCTTCAAATAAAAAATTTAACTAAGCTAAACCTGCGGTCAGAGACTTACTCACCCAGTCCAAACAAGCTCCCCAGATGCCTTAAGTGACACCCAGTGGCTGTCAGGAAATACTAATTGACAGCATGAAATACAGATAGCAAACTTGGCAGTGATGGAGTTTTGTGTTGCAGCGGCCCTGACGTGCAGTGAGGTTTACAGCTGGTGAGGCTGTGCAGCCAATTCATGCTTCCTTTTTATTAACTTTGCAGATATACAGTATGTATGAAACCATTCTAAAATTGAAAATGAGAAAAAACAAATACTGATTAGAGGTTGGAACCTACAAGTATTTGCACCTCGGTTGCTCAGATTCCGTTATCCATCTGAGAAATGTCTGAAGTTTTTACTTTATCCAGTACTGGATCTAATGAGTTCAGATTGGCTTTTGAATTATATAAATATTAAAGGAGCAAGTCTTCAATGACTCAATGAACTAAGCCCAAATTATCAGTTTGCATTAAAAAGCCAAATGTCTAATCACTATGGGGAAGTATTTGCTCTATTGCATTTGAAACATGACTGGTCCATAGAAAGGAAACCAGCCCCCCACTGCTCTTCACTGACAGCTCCTGGCACAAACCGAGACAGCAATAAAATAAAATCAGTGTAATCCAGCGTCCTCCCTCCAGTCAGCCCCATCTTTTCATCCTTAATTCGTATTGAAGAATAATTAAAGCCTCAATAAAGCTTTCCTCAACATTACACACCCAGGCTGTGTCACCAAGCGATTCTGCCTTCCCGGCTTCCTCCTGCCAAACATTTTCTGTGGATTTTACAAGTTCATTTAGTTGATAAATATTGCATGCATTCTTCATCTATAGCCTGATGAGATGTGCAATTATAAACATATTTAATTATTAATAACCGCATGTGAAAACGTTGATTATAAAATTCTACCATCGTCAGTATGTTGTTTTCTCAATACAGTGCACACATACTTTCTTTATGAATTCATTTTTGATTCTTATTAGCTGCCTAACCATGCCTAACCGATTTATTAGAGCACTTTATGGCATCACATTCATACAGTTAAAAGCCTTTCATCAATTCTAAGCGCTTACATAATGTGATGGCGTTTATTATAGGCATGCATCGAGCCTAGCCTAGTTATTACCCAATGGCCTCAATACTGTAACACTTATAGGTTCTTCAGGCTTAATTTGGTTAAATGATGTTTGCTTAGTATCAGCACTGATTGTAGAGAGTTTCAAATCAGCAAGTAGGTTATGAGTTCAATCCCAGTCGCTGTCAGTGTTGTGTTTTTTAGTATTTAATAAAACTTGCTTCTGTAGAAATATGATGTCAGACAGTGCAATTTGTTCTTGTGTCGTCAATGATCAAAAGTATTGCCAAATATATTCCTTAAAAAATATCTTGACAAACATACACAGCCCACACTTAGAGTGAGGGGATTGCCTTTCCACAGACCTGTAACATGATGGCGTCACTGCTTGCCTCTACAGGTGTGGATTTGAACTGAATAGCAGGACGGCAGAGTGGCTCGCACTCTTGCCTCACAGCAAGGTCACAGGGTTTGACTCCTACACATCCCGGGTCTTTCTGTATGAAATGTCCAGACTGTCTAGTCTACCTGGTCATAAAGTTCAAGGTAAGCGCATTTCCACAAACTGTGCAGAGTTTATCTTTGCACTTCTTCTGAGAAACATCAATGTTCACAATGGGCTTGTATGCTAAAGTCGTGTGTGTGAGTAATTGTTCCGTTCTCTAGCCTACCTTCTCCAACCGCACCAGAGTCAAATCCACGCCTGATCGGTGCGGTTCGTTTGCCCTCACACTGGACAAAAGGGGTGCTTTAGGGGCCATCCAGGCTTGGGCCCGGTTCTGTTCTGCCCCTGTGAGTGCACCCTTAATCAATAAAAAGTAAAATATTTTGCAGTAAATACCCTTCAGAATAACCACAGTTTCTTATGCAAGACAATAGGTTTGAGCTTTATTTGACCTTTACCATTATGATTTTTTCAGCTGCTAACTGCGAGCCTTTTTCAAAACTGTAGGTCTGCCCATTTAAATTAAAGAACAGTTTTGAATATTACTAAAGAAGACAACATAAGTGTTGTTGGTTTACCCTTGAGAATGTGTTTCTGATTAATCTGATTTTGAGCTTCAATAATATTCAAAACAAGACATATAACAGACAGAATTGACAGTAAGGTATCATCACACGAGTTAGGATTTATTCATAGAGTGAAATACAGCTTAAGGGGGAGCCACAAGCAATCTACGTATGTACCTTTTCTTAGTTCATCAATATTCTTGTTTTTGTGTAACATCATCTGTGACATCTTTAAGACTTGAGCACTGTATAAATTGTAAGTTTCTAGGCACACAGCACCTCCAAATGTTTCTGTGTCTGCTGAAAACAGTCTTAGCTCTCGGTGCATCTTGCTCCCCTGCTGCCTCGCCACAATTAATGATCTTGCTTACAACATTAGCGCCACACAATCATGAAAAATCACTCTGAAACAAGCAGTCCCCAGACATATTCTACACTATTCATCTTGGGCTTTTTGCTCATTGGCTGTGTCAAATTCAGTCTCTGCTTGGGCCCGAAACTCTTCTCTTTCGGGGGCCATGCAAATCGAATACCTGCGTCTGGAGAGCAGAAGCAGTCTGTTTGATGATAAATATGTCTAACTCTGTGGACACGGTGCATCCTGTGCTCTGTCATGCATAAACAAGGTCTAATACCCCTCAAATGTGGGTCAAGTGGAAGTATTTGTATGTTACTTCAAGATAGAGAGAATTCAAATGTTGTTATTTCACGTTTACAGATGCTGCGAAATGATACTGCATAATGAATTGCTTTTTAATGCATTTTACTCAACCATCTTTCCACTGATATTTTCAAATGTAATCCCAGTAGACTGGGTATGTGTCTCAATAGCTTTGGTGAACATTTCAAAATACATTTGTTACAAAAGCAAAGGAGTTTTATTTACTGTATTGTTTACATAACTATTTATTATAACAAAGATCCCCAACCACTGATATGGCCCCCAAACAGGGTCGCAGGCTATCTGCTACCAGGCTACCGAGGATCTTCTAAATTTTTTTAAATTTTATTTTGTAGTCTATTACTAACCTGACCAGGCAAATGGATTATCTCACGATATTTGTGAATTCACAAACTTGAGATAATCCCTCTGCCTTCCAGCAGCTCGATTGGTTTGGAGTCCGACACAGCCATGACCAGCCCAATTACATTGCTTGAGGGTTGGCTGCAACGACGACAGGAAGTACCGCTTTATTGAAACAAAACAAAGATCTTGGCTCCCGTGGATGTACGCTTGATTCTGTTTTAGCAGAAAAACAGAGTATTTTCTTTTAGAAAGAAGAGAGAGGTGTATCCCACGTGGACATCGGATATGCCATTACAATTCGTTGCTGTGATTGGTTAAGCAAAATTAAGGTAGGCTGCATGCCGAATCAGCTTCATGTATTTTATTGAACGTCCACCTTTTCCCAAACGCTTTCCGCGAGCAAAGTTCCAGATGGATATGTGGAAGAACTTAAATTGGAGTTCAACACCTATCCATCTGGCGTGAGCCAGGTTTGTCTCACTACTTCCTTGTGCTTTATTATGAACATGTAGCAGCATTTAATCAAATAAACAACAAATTCAAGAATAAGAGAGCTGCAATAATCGGTGACCACTTAGTGGCTTAAGTGGTCACCTCCAGTCTCATTTTGTCATCTGTAAAAATATGTTTATGGGGTTTAATGGCAAACAAAAAAAAATGCACATGAATATTACCTCGTGCTGAAGCATTTGTGAGAGTCAAGACCTAGTTGGACTTTGCTTCAGATTTTGTGGTCAGAAATGAACTGGGCCAGCAACAGGTAAAATAGACGCAAATAATACAAACTGCGTTCATACCATGTCGATACCCTGGTGGGCCTTTAATTTGATGTATTGTATGACTGATGTTTGAAAAATGTCTTCAGTGTTGTTCAGTTGCTACAGTTATTTTACACAGTTTAATCCATTATTCATTGGTGATAGTTATATTTCAAAGAGAAACAAAGCCATTTTAAATTTCTACACTAGCATCGAACGTAAACATTGAAATTATCAATACTGCAAATAAAAAAGTGCTGCCATAATATCAGTTTTCCTCAAAGTTGAGCTACGCAAAAATTGCAGAAAACAGAGAAAATTGAAACACAGATGCCTCGGTCAACAGTCAAAGCAACATGTTTTATGTCCACCAACTGTAACAATCCACCACTGTTTACCATTCGGCCTGTCTCTTCCTCGCGACGCAGCAGGAATGATTGCACATCAGAAAACCATTCTTCAAAGCTGTAGCACATAAAAATTCATATTTCAAAATGTGAGGTATTATATTGCTGCATAGCTCAGTGTGATGGGGGATTTAGTCAGAGATTATCAGCCACAAAAAGAGGGTTTCTAAGTGGCATAAAAGCAGAAATCATCAATCAACAGACAGCTCTTCTTGGCAAACTTGAATTACAACATCGCTGAGGGCCATCATCTGTTCCCATCTACAACTTTTCGACAGCTTGGAAATGTGGTGGTTGCGTTAAAAAGGAAAGACATTTACAACTTGTTTTTTTATTTGCATCATTGACAATCATACACATTCGTAGGTCTCTCAGTAAATTATCAAGTAAACGCAAGACTATAACATCAGCGGTTCATCCACCGTTAGCCTTGGAACAGAAAAAGGATCCAGAATGAGAGCAATTAACAGATGGTTCTTATTTAAAAAAAGAAAGTGTAGTAAAATAATCCATAAGTACAACATAAAATCAGTGCAATTCTTGATAGGATCATTTCAATGACGTTAACCCTAGTGTCTTATAAACAGCATCTAAAGTGGACACATGACCTTCAGTGTAAACGCAGGTGAATGAACAATCAATGATGCACATGAGCGATGACACTGGGCAGCTCATGCTCTGAGTACAAAGCATACTTCTAAAAGACTGTACATGTCGTCAGCTGAAGTCTTTGTAAACAATAAATGAAAGTAATGGTGCAGTTCTAAGCAGAGTACAGTGGGATGTGCCTCAGTATATGCAGTGCTCCTATCTAAGACCTCACTTTGTCTGAGTGCATTATCAATATTCAAGTCTAAAACAAGCTGCTGGTTTGACTTCTTCTGTCACATCTTTGTTTGATGTAGTAAATAAACCATGTGATGGCTGTTTCATGAGTTCAGTTAATACTGGCCATGATAACCTAACCTAAACCAAAATACTTAAAACTATTGCTGCTCTATGTGCCTTCTATGCAAGCATAGAAATCCTTAACATACTGAAGCATATTCATTATATAGAGGAGATTTCTGAGTGGCCTGCTCCGGCTACAACATAATTCATAGACTGTACATTTCATATATACATCATTCTATATACATGCACGTTTTGTACAATTGTTTAGCTTTTCTTTTATCATTTGATATGTTTCCATAAAATATTCTTTTGTCCTTCAAATGGACAATGTACAAAAAGCACATACAATAAGCCCTTTTGGGGCAGTTTTTAACTTCACCTCACAGCAGTGACACAAATCAGAAGCACAAAGTGACAATATGCAGTGTATCCATATCTTTATAAAGTTTACAGTAGTTGTCAGGCGTAGAATATGAGTTCTGGGATCTGACCCCCTTGCACTCCTGTTCCGTTGGTGCTGTCAGAAGAACACTGAAACTGGAAGGTGACCTTCCCACACTGCACCTCTGTCATACCCTCCTGCCCAAAGTAGCTCAGCTCGTTTCCGTCCAGCACCACACTGGCTGTATAAAAGGTGTCCGGCTCTATCTGAACAGGATACTCAAACCAGACAGGAAACGTGTTACTGGAGCCATCAGAGAAGTATTTACTGAGGTTTTGTCCCAGAAGCACTCCCTGTCGCTTGAGTTCAATCTTTGCGCTGTACTCAGCTGATCCACAGCTGGAGCCATACAGCCCAAAGCCTGCGATGAAGACTCTTTTGTCAACAGCAAACTGTATGCTGTCACAGCGGCCACGGTACCTCCACTGATTGCTTCTGTAGGCACACGATTGAAACCTGTGGCAGCGCTGAGGCGCCAGGCCTTTCCTCGGCTGAGAAACAAACTGCAGCTCTGGCTTCTTGGCAGCGGTGTACCACAGAAATATGTCATTGGTCTCATTGAGCGTCAACACGCCTGACTGCGCAGCGCTGTTGGCAAAGTCGTCCAAAGCCATGGCTGGTACTCGTATTAAGTACATGGCTTTACCTAACACTTTACGCTTGTTGTCTGTGGAGGAGGTGATCTCTTGTCTCTGACACTCAGCCTCTGCCCAGCTCAACGCTGCCTCAAACACCACAATCTCTTTGGTGTTGAGTGTCTCTCTCTGCAGGATGCTCTCTAGGGTTTGGGAGTCGATGTCACAGAATCCCTCTGAGCGCAGTGCTAGCTCAGCCTGAGCGTCGATTACCTCCCAGCACCTCTGTGTCAGCTCAGGCTCCTCGAACAAGCAGCTCTGGGACAACAGCACACATGCGTTCTTCGCACTTAGGCTTGTCTCCAGGAAGTTCACACAGGAACGCGCCAGGTGAGGTACAATGTACTTTTTAGCAGCATAGAGTGTGGCCAGCACTGTGTCTGCACTGAGATCGATCTCATCACAGTAGATGTACCTGTGAAGCAGTGACGCAGAGTGAGTACATACATGAAGAATAAAGGAGCTAAAAGAGTTTAAACAAAGCTCTTACTTGAGCATGGCCAGGAAAGCTGCTGGTTCCACATCTGGAATACGGATTTCATCCTTGTTTTCAGCCAGTTCTCCATAAAACATGGCATGAAATACTGAGCTGCCCACAGCCAAAACATACTGTTGGGAAAAAGACAAAGAACAGTGAAAATCCAGGCTTTAAATAGGAACTGTAAAAATCACATTACTTAGTGAACATGCTCTGCTTTGTGTTGCCAACAAAAGAGCAACCTTTTTATTTTCCTGTTCTAATCATAGACTCCGACCTGTTGAGTTGGTTACACAATTGGTGTCAATCAAAATAAAACAACGTTGTAAATGATAAAGATTGTGATCACATTAATTAAAAAAGGAAATTCTAATAACAGAACAAAATAGATTGCAGCACAAGATCAATTTGCTCACATAATGACTTATCAGATATGATGAAACCAAGTGCAAAAGTGTGGAGCTACTGAAGAATAGCCACTGGAAGTCTTTTTCCTGTTCTTGAGCAGGTTGGTTTGTGCACAAAGATGTGTAGGTGGGTTTGTGGGTGGTTTATATTTTCTCATGGAGACACTTCTACAGATAATGAATCTTGATGAAATGCTAAATAAATCTAAAATGCAAATGCACGCTACACTATTTCCCAGTTTTATGATTAATCCTTTATTATTGCTACATAAAGTCTTCCTCTCAGTCACAGTTTATGTATCTATAAAGAGCATCATATACAGTATCTTCACACATTAGAATATGATCATTTCCACCTTCTGACCCGCTGCATTTTACAGATGTCCACATAAATTACTGATGTTATCCACAGGCTGCATCCGCCATATTGAATAGGTATAACTTTCTGAATTAAATCTTAATGTAGGTCTGAACTCCAGCCAAATGGCCATAATAAACGCGGCTGCACTAAATGTCATTATGCGGCTTAGAGTGAAGTTCAGTTTTCTTCTGAGTAAATTCATTACTGCAACTGAGACATTAATGAGGAAGTCTGGCTATACTTTTTTCAGTTCTATGCAAACTTGTCTGGAAGAGTTGAATGTCAAGGAGGCGGGGCTAAAGGACATAGAGTGACCAATCAGAGACATGACATGATCTAGTTATTCTGAGAGGTTTTGCTCTATTGTAAAAATACCAACGTGGAAATCCATCTGAACATTGTGTTTTTAAATGAAGTCAAACCTGCTTGAAGAATTTTTTTAACATTGTTGCACTGATACATCTAAAATAAGCATATTGGTACAAGACCATTTGTTGTGTTATGGAATACTGCTGGAGTTTTTCCTTTGCTACCAAGTATTATATGGAAAGTATCATAAAATATCAATTTCCAGTGACTTTTGCCTCTTTTTAAATTGTAGTTTGTGATAAGACCATTTGAAGGCAAGGAACATATTTTTTTATTGATTAATTAACTACAAAAGTTAATGCCCAAGAGCTGCTGATTGTTTCTACAGTGAACTCACTGTAGTAATTGAAGAAAAATCAACAATTTACCAATATTATTTTTAGCTGCTCCCATCTGTATTAAATTAAGAGTCATTAAGATTTCTTAACACTTCTTCACTATATATAATTACTGTATCTTGGCTTTCAATTTTCTCATCTTTTCCAACTTGAACTAATTAGACCGGTGCAGCCGGCTCTTATTACATATTATTTTTCAGATTTGTGTGAACAAACCTTGTGAGTTCCTATGTGATGCTTTGGGTAAGAGTTGATTGACTGTTGTTGAATGCTACCCCTGCCTAGTCACCAAAAATCTAAGCATTTAAACAAGTGAGGGCCTTTAATGTTTTGTCATATTGGGATTTCCCATTTGTCTATGTAATGTAAACTAGTTGCCAAGTCCACTTTTCCATTTAAGTTTGGGCTTCTTCTTGTAGACGTACGTTAAAGTCATA
This sequence comes from Mugilogobius chulae, assembly GCA_038363315.1. Lineage (NCBI taxonomy): Eukaryota > Metazoa > Chordata > Actinopteri > Gobiiformes > Gobiidae > Mugilogobius > Mugilogobius chulae. Next base: position 31,822,355 of record CM076407.1, on the reverse strand, counting down.
AGTTTTAGAACGTACTTTATAAGTTTTAGAACGTACTTTAAAGTCATACGTTTTAGAATGTACTTTAAAGTCATACATTTTAGAACGTACTTTAAAGTCATACGTTTTAGAACGTACTTCAAAGTCATACGTTTTAGAACGTACTTTAAAGTCATACGTTTTAGAACGTACTTTAAAGTCATACGTTTTAGAACGTACTTTAAAGTCATACGTTTTAGAACGTACTTTAAAGTCATAAGTTTTGGAACGTACTTCAAAGTCATACGTTTTAGAACGTACTTTAAAGTCATACGTTTTAGAACGTACTTCAAAGTCATAAGTTTTAGAAAGTACTTTAAAGTCATACGTTTTAGAATGTACTTTAAAGTCATACGTTTTAGAATGTACTTTAAAGTCATACGTTTTAGAACGTACTTTAAAGTCATACGTTTTAGAACGTACTTCAAAGTCATAAGTTTTAGAACGTACTTTAAAGTCATATTTTTTTTTTACATTTGATCATAGAAAAAATATACACTTATGAATGAAACAGATTTATCTGTCTAAAAATATGTATTATTGTTCCAAATACAACTAAAATGTGCCAAAAATACTAACACTTATTTTGTAGCAACACACAATGTTCTCATTGATTATTTTTACTGACTGTAATTGGTCACTTGTTGCTCTCTGAAAATCTGGCAACTCTACCTAACCTTTGCCCTGCTCTGAGTGAGTGACAGCTGAAATTAGTTACTGACTTTAAAGTGGGAACTTTCTGAAAATACGCGTTTTTATTTACCTCAAAATAGACTACAAGAATCATGATCGAAATAGAAATTATAATTTGGCTCTTAAAAATTGTTATAGTAGTTTTTTGCCAATATCGCCCATCGCTACCTACCTTCTTTTCTACTTAAAAATTACAAACACTAACTTCAAGTATGGACATTTTTGCACGAATACTAATTTGATGTTTTGAAATAATCTACCCATCGTTAACTTAGAAGTCACTTTTCAATGGCCTGTACAATATGTATATGTCTTTTGCAATATCCATCAATTCCACTCAGCACATTTGGGCTCCCATAAATAGAGATAGGAAATGACATTGGCAGGACCTTTCAGATAGTGAAGACTTGACAGACAAATCTATTTTCATTGCTGCCTAATGACCAAATGTAACGTGAATGATAAAATCCCATTCAAATGCATGACAGATGATTAATGCTTTCTATAATGAACCTATTATAATTTATACATAGAAAATACAGCCAGGACACAGGAAGGCAGTTAACCTTTTTAGAGCCCAGACATATTCTCGCAATTATCGCAATAACAGCAGACATTTACACAATCCACGCTATATGTGCCATTTCATTTCAAAAGCTACTCAAGCAGCTGGAGTGTAAAGCAGCAATGTACAGCTTTTCACTTGGAGTTGCTGGTGGTGATTTGGATTAAAAAGTTGAGTAATTGCGGAGCAGTTTGTGAAAAGGCGAAACAGACAATAGCGGTCCATTCTGTGTTGAGATATGAATGCATAGCAGAGGATATCCCTTCCTCCAGTCTCTCCTTCAGTCTCATTTGCATAAATAATTGAAGACTGTCTCAAAAAGAAAGACAGACACATGGTGCGGAAGTGAGTGCACAAAGAGGTCGACTCCCAATATGGCTGGCAATGGCGAGGGTTATTCTTATGCTGCTATCAGACACTTGTACGTTCATTTCCTCTCTATTGTTGGAGTGATTTTGTTGGAGGTGTAGTGAGATGCTTACTCTGTGTCCCGGGAGTCGCTGCGTCCTTCCAGATTGACCCACGATGAAGTGAACATCTGCCATCAGCTCATTGTTGAACATCACTGAGTTTCTACGAAGAGAAAATACAAGATTTATTTAGTCATTCAAGGAGAACAAATGATGTTGATGAAAGTAATATCAAACAATGTCAAAATCTGTGACTGATTCATTCACTTTTTAGACATATGCCAAAAAACAAAAACTCAGTAGCTCTAGTATTTTGTGTTAAATACTCTATTTTTTTTTTTTACATAAATGTATTCTGTCATGTAGATTTACTACTGCTATGCAAATTAAGTATGTCTCCACTTTTTAATTAAAGTTGTTTGGATAATAACTGTGTGTGTTTAAGGGGTAAAAGTTGCTTGTGAGCTACAGAGCTACATGTTTCATTGATATAAAAATAATAATAATAAACTAGTAAAACTATAAAAATACAGGCACCAGAGACAATGAGAAGGATGGAAAATCCCCACTGTGAATGACTGGAACCAACATAAAGCCTTGTTCATATATTATTGAGTGGTGGAACATGTCACAGGGCTGGGTAAACAGCCCCATGATGTTCTGGAGAGACAACAAAGCCAGGTCAGATGCACACGTTTAGCCGGACAGCTGGGGTCTTTTATTGATAAGCCAAAGTAAATATTTGCCTTTTACAGAGCGCGTCAGTCTGTTGTGCATATGAAGCGAGCCGGTGCCTGTCCCTCTGTGCTGTCAGACTCTGCAGGAGAGCGACTGTAAACACAGTGCAGAGAGGGAACACCCACTACACTGGGTCATTTACAGCATCTATACTGCACTGTGCTGCACTTCACATGGATTCACTTGTCAAAGACTAAACCCTCTCAGTTGTACATGCAGACGTACCTCTCCCGGATGGTGGAGTACAGTCCCTGCCAGTTACAGTTCTGTATGGTGTTGTTGTTGTTGAGGTTCTGCTGCTGGTACTGCTGTACAGTGGTGCTGGAGGAGGACTTTTTGGTTGGAAAAATATCCGCTGCCATCTTCTTCTTCTTCTTGCTCCTCAGAGTGATGATCTCATAACAAACAGGGGGCAGCTTGGAGCTGCCACTGGAGTTCCCTTTTTTGGAGCTTTTACTGGACTTGCTCTTTACGGACTCTGGTAGCATTAAAAAGAAAGTCAGACATTTCATGTTCCTCGCCTTGGCATCCACCATGAGTGTGTTGAACTGCTGAGCAGTGGGACATACAGAGATGGGCAGGTGAAGACAGGGCTTTAAAAGACTTCAGCTGTGGCTGCACCAAAGCCTGCTCCTGTTAGAGGTGACACATTTCTGTAGTGTCCTGTTTTCAATCCTCTGACGAGCTCCTCTTCTCCTTCTGATCCCAAAGTACTTTTCCACTGTGTAAAGTTTGACAAGCGGTCAGAGGTGCTCCTGGGATTCCCATCCTGCTGTCCGTGAGGGCTCTTCACATCACTTCACATCCCTGTGCTCCTCTCTCTCTCTGCGCGGGGCTCAGTGTGACAGCTGCAGATTTAGAGGCGCTGCAGTGGTCCTGAGGCAGCCTGCCCCCTCTCTCATCCCCCTCTCCGTGTCAGAGCTGCTCCGTGTCCTCTGTGCGTGTGTCTGTTTGTCTCTGGTCCTGTCTGTCCTGTCCGCTCTGGTCCATGGAGCGTCCGTACAGGCTGCGCTGATGCTGCCTGGTTCTGCTGACTCCAGCGGCTGAATGAGAGCGCGAAGAGAGATAGACAGACCCCCACCCTCTCACTCTCTCTGCTCCTACCCAACCACTGCTCTGCTCTCTTCTGATTGGCTCACTCCACCGGTGCAGCACATACTTAAATATGTAATAGGAAACGGCTCAATTAAAGTGACAGAGCTGCCCATAAGGCTGATGTATCCATCATCACTCAGAGTTACACCTGCTCCCACGGACAGGCACTTTGCTCTTTATTAAATCTTTATGTTATGGTATGTAAAGGCCAATGCAAATACGTGGAGCTAATAAGGGCAGAATTTACTTAATTCATGCAGTGCTTGACAAGCATATATTTTCCTCAGAGACTTTTTCATGTATTTATACAGACCCTTGAATCAGCTTGTCATTGTTCTCTTGACTGCTTTGATTGGCTCTATTATATCTATCTGAAGCAGAGAAAAAACAGTAAATCAGCAATACCATTCTTTAATCAGGAAAATAATCTGAATATTCCTCCACCTCGTGTTTCTAAAGCTGTCATTTTTGTGTGTACATTAAATTCAACCTTCAGAAAATATTTATAGCCGCTTAAGCCATTTTCATTCCAACAAAATCGATGAGTAAATGTGACCCATAGAAATGCACTACTCAGTACACAAAGTGTCTAAAGATAGAGTATACCCAAGCCACTTCAAAATATGAACACAGGGATTGAAAATACATTTAAACTTACTTGAACAAAAAGCAACAGCAGTACATAGAAAAAATGTTTAAAACTACTTAACTATTTCCATAATCATACGAAGCTTCTCAGTACAAATATTAAGTTAAGTAAAAAGGCCCAGGATTTGGTCTGGAGCTAACTGTCTGAACCTATTTGCTTCCTGTATGTATTTTCCCAATGCTTTTCTTGTTAAGTCATCTCTCCAGAAGCTTACCCAGTGCTGTAAAAGTATTACAGCCTTTAGACTATGTATAATGCATGCACTTCTTATGCTCACCAGCTTTGGCACAACGCTATTTTAAGTGCTGACACGATTTCGCTCTTTGCTGGAGGTAGAAAGATAATGAAATGTTCTTTTATGTAACTTGTTTATTCATTTTCCATTGAATATTACATGTGTTGATTTTGGAATTGTACCTGTTTTCTAAAGCTTGGAAAAGTACACCAAAGCAGAAGAAGGTGCCGGTGTCATTGAAAAGGCCTTGCTTGAACTGCTGTCACTCTATTGATTCGGGCATAAAGCCTAATTAACTGTCTTGGGCTGAGAAGCATTTGGCCACAAAGCCCCTTGATACAGTGCGCTGTCGAAAGGGGGGAATTTGCTATGGTAACATTACCACCGGGCACCATACTCTCAAATTGCAGGCCACTAGAGATGTTTCCAAGGTAACCACATCCACAAGGAGCAGGAGCATCGGAAATGGAGAGCCAAAAAAAAAAAAAAAAAACAATCAGGCTAAATCGGGACTGTATGTGCCATGCATTATCTAAGGCTGAAAAATTGGAGTTAACTGCAAGAAAAAAAAATAATAATCACTAAATAAACTTAATTAGTGAGAATATCAATTGCTTGAAAATGTACACGTTGCTTACATCCGACACTACAAAAGTCTTAAGTTTTTTGGGACAATGACGGACAACAAGTGCAAAATGTCATGGATAATATACAGTAGCTGGAACAAAAAGTTAAGCCAGCACTGTGTTAAATAAAGTAATGCATTTCCTAAGCACATTTGATTGTTTTTTACATCCTTGTTGTTCCAGATGTTAACCTTTTCTGTCTGGAGAAGCACCTAATGTGGAAGTGAAGTAAATCTGATTACTGGAGTGTACTGTCAATACTTATTACGTTTTCTTGTCTTAGGGCAAGACACAGCAAGTATACAAGCATATACAGTCCAAGCATACAGGTTTTAATGTGGATGTGGAAGTAACATTGTCCAAATGTCCTAAATGTGTCCTAAATTGTCACTTCACTTTCCTTTACTATCCCTGAAATAGCTTCTACAAAAGTTTTCTACTAAAAACGACTTTCTTGTAAAGGTATTTACAGAAAGATTTGTTGACACCTGATTCTAAAACGTGCATGAAAATTTTAAGTTTAAGCATTTAGTTTACTCAAGATTAAGCGAGATATCCAAAATCCCTTCTGTAAACTCCTTTTGTATTCAAGATGTCAACTTTTTTTTTCTCTTTCTTTCTTTCTTTCTTCTTTCTTTCTTTTTTTTTTTTTTTTTTTTTTCTTCTTCTTTCTTCTTTTCTCTTCTTCTTCTTCTCTTCTTCTTCTCTTCTTCTTCTTCCTTCTTCTTCTTTCTTCTTCTCTTTCTTCTCCTTCTTCTTCTTCTTTCTCTTCTTATTTTCTTAACACCAGTTTAAATTGTCTTATTTTGAAGACATTGAAACTCCAATAATAAATAATAGTAGAAATAATATGGCAGTATGTTGTATTCCACTATGACCACTAGGATCTTTTGTTTATGTATAAAAAAAGAGTCTATTGTTTGGACTTGTCTCTTTGCCCTGGTCCTCTGAGCCCTCGGACTCGGCTCAGACCCACAAACCCAGCAGCTTTTCTCAGCTATTGATCCTGTGTTGTGAGCTTTCAACTTGAGCATCTTCTCTGTACATGTCCTTAAGCATTTCGTGTACCGGCAGCAATTTATCCAGTGAATCATCATGTTTCCAGAAGCAGGTTTGATTCCGTGGGGTTTATAAAAGACTATGGCATGTTAAAGAAAAGACAAAGAAATGATTCGTTTTCGTTGTTTAAAAAGGCTGCCATGTTCGTATTAAGCACACATATTGGTGTTGTCACAAAGCTCTTTAAAGGTCTCTGTGGACTGAGCCGACTTTATCCCCATTAATGGATTTAACTTATCATTTTTCTTTTGGTTTAATTCCCACTAGTCTTCTTGAATGTTTCTATAGCTGTTACTTTGAGTGCATCCGTTCCTTTGCATTTTGAATGACTTAAAGTGTTGTTTGTCATTTTCACAATTGCAATATGTTCTTCTTAAACAAAATTCATTAAGTATGCATTAGATCTGACTGTGTTTAATTTCATATATTAGATGCTTATTTGTGATTTCATTCAATTGATCCTGACACATTTGTGAGGTAGTACTATGATTTTCTATATGTTTGGTGGGTTTATGGTTAGAGTTGTGCAATATATCGAATTTTAGATAATATTGTGAATGTTGTTTTGGAGATATGCAAAACTAAATATCGAGTATATCGTACAGTGAATTTACAATAACAATTAAATAAGGAATGCTGTATATTTAAAAAAAAAAAGACAGGCACTTTTATCTGAATTTGTATATAAATTATGTTTACAAAGAGGACATTTTGAGAAAAAGAGGAATTTGTCTGATAATTAAACACACATCTTCAATTAGATAAAACAAGAATTTGTGCCTGATTGCCAATGGAACAAGCATAAAATATGTTGTTTTACTTAAAATATGAAAAATAAATAGTTTAAAATTCTGAGGAAAAGAAAAAGCTTCCATTTTTGAATAATGATTAAAATAATTTGTTCTATTTGTAAATCTTTAGTTCAGAAAGTCAAAACCTGTTCAAATCACTATACCATTAAGTATATCAACCCATTTGAAAGTTATTGGCATATTTAAGGTTGTCGTTTTTTAGTCTTCAGGTTTATGTTGTACTGACAGAATATCGTCCAAATATCGTTATCGAGATGGGCCAAAATGTATTGAGATTTTTGTTAATATCGCCCTGCCCTATTAATGGTGGGTATAGTATGATATGGTATGGTTTTATTTGTACAGGGACAATGCACAATAAACATTAGTCAAGAAGAAAGATGTCTTGTACCAAGTTATAGCAAGAAGTACCAGGGCAGGTTGATGTTACAGTATAAAGAAAACAGATCTAAATGTAAACTTTTTTCTGACCTTGACATTATTAAATTACAAACATATAATCCTCTCTGTCTACTGAAACTATTACGTGCCTTTTTTTTCACATGCACACACATTGTTCTTGTCTTTGAAAAGGCAGCTCTAACAAAAGAGGACTGTATTTTGGGACACTGCATTCTCCTCTGGAAGTGGATCATGTGAATCTGGTTATATTATCCAAGCACAGAGCACAATACTACTTTTGGGGAAAAAAAACAGAAAATGAAAAAGTAAAAAAAATAGTGTAATGTTTACCTAATGGATTTTTGTTGTTGTTTGTGTATGTGACTTTAAGAGCAGATGCTTCTGCTTGTTTCCTATAATATCCACAATAAAACATAAAACTGATATCTTCATCAATAATGTATTGTTTTAACTTTGATTTTCTACCTCCAGAAAGTTACACAGTGTCACATTAAACTAAAAAACTCTTAGTAAACAATATATAAGATGTTAGCAAGCACTGTACATGTTATGAAGCACATGGACATTAACAGATCGACAGGAAAATAATAGGCATGTAACAATATTGATAATATCCTGATATCGCGATACCAAAATTGTCACAAAATATCGTCGTCATCGCCTGACAATTTTAGATGACATGACTCGCAATAGAAATACATCTGAGTTCAGAACATTAACACACATTGTATGCAAAAAAATAAAAAAACAAATAAAATCATAAAATTCTAAATATTTAATAAAGAAACAAAGAAACAAGACCTCATAGTCTGTTTGGCAAGAGAGCATGTTAGTCTGAAGCTATGAATTTGTAAGAATCACTGAGAGATAAAAAGAATGACTGAAAATGTGACTTTAGTGTTTATTATTGTAAACATAATCTCAATATTGTGGGACCTAATATTGTGATATTGTGAAAAATATCCTATTGTGAACTTCATATCGAAAACATATCATATCATGAGATTTGCATAACATTACATCCCTAGAAAATTATACATTCATTAAGCTATTTACCACGTGTGTAAAAAAACAAGTAAAAATGATTGTAAAATGTACTTTTATCTAACTATGTTATAACAGTGTTTTCTAACCATTAGATTACTCAAAGTGTATTTGACTCATGCATGTTTTAATAATCTCCTGTTGTTCTGCAATTGATGCTCCGATGCTCAGTCTTCACTACCACCTAGCTCCACCCACTTCTGTATTTACTTGTGATTACTCAAGAAATTGAGGTTCCAAGTAAATCATGTAGCACTCATAATGGTCATGTAGCAACTTTACAACATTAAAAACAAGTAAAAAGTCTTCAAACTTGTCATCTGGACAGTGTTTCTACAACTTAGAAGACTTTCCACAATGGATCGCTCCTGGACCATGAGGGACTACACCGTTTATTAAAAGCCATTTAAACTGTGCAGCTTGTAAAAGTAAAGTTTTACAATGAGAAAGCGAGGCTTATCACTTCTGTAGTTTTAGTCAAAGATGTGTTTCTTTTCTAAGCCATTTTAGTGGCTATAAGCATATATATTTCAAATCTTGCTGTATTGTTTTTGCTTTGGATCACTTCTCCAACTCCTTGAATCATTTGTGTGAGCTGCGTCATACCAACTCACACATGTAAAAGTCATGATGATAGCCCTGCCAACCCAGTGTCTGTGTGAGCGATGCGACTCCAGCCGGGCCGGACACATGATGAACAGTGTGTCCTTCTGTGTTAACCCGAACGCTGCTCCGCTCTGTGTAATTGCATTTCTTTCCATTCATCAGCAGAAAACGCAATCTTGTTTTTCACACTTTCACCAGGTGAGAGGAGGAAGTACTGAGGCTGTTGTCACGGCGCCAACGTCACCTTTGTCTCACACTTTCTCTCAGACAAAGCCTAGATTCTAACAAAAACAAGCTACAATTCTGACGACCTAAAACAATACAAAGAATCAATAATAATGAAAGAATTTGAACTGTTTCTAAATATTAATATCAATGTCAGCCTTCTTTGCCTACAATGCACCCAAGTTTAAATGTAATCTTTGTTAATGGAGACAAACAACATCTGCTCACAGCAACAAAAGCACTTGTAATGGACTAAAAGGAAGGCAAAGGTTTAATTCTATATTGTAAAACCTTCTGAGGCTGCACACTTTAATCATTTAATCAATTCTGTTAATCGGTCGATGGAGTCTTAATAGACCTGAACACAAACAAGTTTTCTTCTGAGAGTGAATCTTGAGTTTAATCTGTCCTTTACATCAAAAGTGTACTAACTGAGGATATAAATGTGTTTGTTTCTGCATGAACTCTTGCAGGATTGCCTTGACTTTTTTTTGTCATCTAATTGAGCAACAAGGCAAGTCTTCAATCAACCAAAAATGTTGTAAACTGCTGAACTTGACCCTTCAGTGGGTTTAATTTGACCTGCGAAAGGATGTTTTTTTTTCTCTTTCTACTTTAATTTTGATTAAAAGTGATAAAACTACGTAAAGAGCAAACAGTCAAACTCTAAATATGAAAGTCCTATTTGCATGGCCTGATATTTACCCAGGGACCTCATGTAAATTGTAATAATTACAGACCTTATCTGAGTTTCTAATTCCGTGTGAATCGTCCATGTCTGTAAAAATGTCTTTCTTTATCTCCTGTGATTCGCCAAACTCAGACGTCCTCATGTAATTCTAAAGTCATGTTTGTGTTTTCAATCGGTGAACAGTTTATAAATGAATTAATAATGACTCTGCGGCTTATTTTACCTTCTGATTTGAACAAAATTATTATTATTATTCGTTACGAAACATTTTCAAAATAAATTGCCGTTTTTTTCTACCTTTAAAACGCTAAAGATTAATCAAACTATGATTAAAAGTGCATGAACCGGAAACACAAGATCGTTGTAGCAATGGAAGGTCGAGAAGATGGAAACATTTGGATACAAGAGGGAACAGAATGCTGCAAAGTTTCGATGTTTGGATTGGGAACTCGTCAGCGTGATGAGGAGCTACATTTACGCCGCCGCAGCTCATGTAAGCTGATTCACGTTAAAACAAAACGAAAACACAAGAAAAGCACATTTCATGAATGAAGTAAAAGATTGTTGCTATAATCTATCTGTCTCAATTTCCGGAGAGTTTGAAAAAACAAGAAAATTATACAGTATACATTGAATATGTCCATGCAAATGCCTGTAAAAAACTCAGACGTTGTGGGGTAATTTAAAGTTTACAGACGTCCCGATAAATATGCCATGCGAATAGTAGTTAAGACAGACAAAGATGCAGATGTTTAAAGCTGCAAAAAGAAAAAAGCCCAGAAATCTAATATAAACATTCCTTACGTATACAACATTTTGCATGTAAAAGACAGATTTGGCAAAAATGGTGTGTTCCAATCTTTCTTGGACTTTGAAATCATGTTTTATCTGAGGATATGATATGATAGGATATGATATACTTTTGGTCAAATCAGAAAAATGCAGATCTCTTTTTGTCAATTTATCAACTTGGCCATTCGTATTGCATTTACAGTTTGCACGACATCTAAAAGAAGGATTTTGTGCTTTTATTTGCTCGGTGTAGTCATTAACAACATTAGCGCTGCGGCACGTAGCTGCACATTTATAACCGCAGACGTGCAGGAGCAGGTTAACTGAGGTGAGAAAACATAAAGACAAACTAAAGTGAAAATAACCAGCATTAATGACGATGTGAAGGTTTATCTTTCATGAAAGAGGGTGCTGCCATGTTTGCTTTTCTAACTCACGCTCTAAAATTTCAATGGAAATTTATAAAAACTCAAAAGTTTCAATCACTAGTAGAGGTTTGGACAATAGTCAAAGCTACAACATCTTCATAAAAAGTCAGAAGAGTTACAAAGTGCACATTCAGTATTTGCTCTGTGTTGTGATGCTCATGACTAAACGCTACGTTCAGACTTCAAACGCAGGAGTGAGAAGACATAAGTCCAGCTGTGCTTTTGTGAGAGTTCACCTTTATCTTCAAAAGAGTTTTCCTTCGACACACGTCCGTCCTTCTGAGAGCATACTGCAGCCGCCGAGACTGGAGAAGGATATCCTCAACACTGGAACTGAAACATCATACTGTGTTTTTAGACTTTTTAAAAGAACCTTGTGTCTGTTTAAGTAACAGCAGCAGTTCTGATAAAAAGATTGAATGATACCAAGATATTTTAAAAGATATTTTGAATTGTAATTAGGGCTGAGCAATATCATATTGTATATCATATATCACGAGGAAAAGATTGAGAAATTGAGAATATAATGTTATGATTGCAATTGTCCTCTTTGTAAGGAAGTCCGACAGAAATTCTGACTAATTCCCAATGTTGCCAGGTTGTGTCATGACAATAGTTTTATAGTTAATAATACAGACTGTAGAAATGTAAAAATTTGCTAAATGCATATATTTAAGTCATTAGTTTGTATATTTTGTGGATGAATTGCCAAATTGACCTTGACTATCAAAATTCATAAGCAAGAACACACATTTTTTGTCCAATCACTCTAAAACCTTGAACAAGAGCAATGTAAGCCAGACTGTGGAGGCTCTGCAGAAGCTAAAACATGATTAATAAAAGAAATAAAATGTAGAGTGGAAGCAGAACTTACAAATGTAACGAAGTAGCCTGAATACAACATTTTTACAACGCTAGCTTTAGCTATATCGTCAATAATATTGTTATCGCCAATGTTCTTTTTTAAATCGTGATAAACATTTTAGGCCATATTGCCCTGCCTTAATTGTATTTGAAATTGAATCTTTTGTGGTGAAAGAAAACAAAACGATATTCTTAGCTGTAAATAAGAAAAGCAACAAGGCCGTAGAAATTCAATCAGAAAAGATCAAGGACACAAGTATATGAAAATGAATATTTTATGCTTAGTAATTTATTTTCTCTAAATGTTGGGCTAATTCATTTAGGTTTAGTTCATGAGTTTGGTTAGTGTGAGTAACCTCAGTTTCACATTTGATTTTACTCAAGTAAAAAGTCACAGTTCATATTCACTTTGCAACCCTTTTACAGTCCATTCTAACTTTTCTGACAAGCAAATGTTCATATGTTAAAAAGCACAGAAAGGAACCACTTTCCAGCAGCAGGTTCTCCAGTGCACGCCACAGGTCTTTTATCATTCATCTACAAAAAGAAATGTTAAATCTACCTCTCAGCTCTAGAAGGTGAACATAACCTATTAGTTATTTTGACCAGATATTAATATTTGTCTAATTTGGAAAATGTAGTTGAAAATTAGGTACATTTTTTCATACCCAGTTTGTCCTCAGGCATCAGCTAAAATATTTGAGTAGTCTCCTTCTTAACTTTAACTTTCTGTTTTCTATAGGCTGAGTATTTTACTTGACTGTTTTAGCAGATTTGCAGTGGTTGGATATCGCCAGGTTTTAGATTTTTGTGTGTTGCCTTTTGTCTTTGGAATTCTTTTTCTTCTCGTGTCAAACATTGAGCTGGTCTCTCCAGATATGTTTTATTGCATGTCTTCCATGGGATTTCATACATGACATTGCACTTTGTCTCTTGCTGTATTCTATCTTTGGTTGACCAAGTTGACTGAGTTTTATTTTGGGATTTCATTATTGTTTATTTGTATATTAATCTATATTATTTTATTGTATTTCAAAGTCATATTCTCTGTACAGTTTTAATCACAACTAATAAAATGTCTCAACTCCATACACGGGCAAATAGTGAGACAAATGTTGATGGCTTTCTGGGGAAATCTCAACGTTCTTGTTTGCTCTGTATTGTGGACGGACCGATAATCTCCAAAATGATGAGTCAGGCGTTTGTGCTCATTGTCTCATTGTCACATCTGATTTGTTGGAATAGGAAAACAACGATAAGACACTACATTCAGCCAGCCTGTTTTGGAAGGCTTAGCTCAGTGCTGCGTCACTCTGGGAATGGCCAGCACTTTATCAGGTGTGCCGTTAAACAAAAACTCATCCGATTACTGGCTTGTTACTGGAATCTGAAAACTTTTTTGGACATCTTAAACTGTAACAAAAATATCACTCCAATTAAAAGTGGAATATGCAAATTTTGGATTGTTCAGGCAAAGTTTGGAAATGTGCGAGAGCTGGCAGAGGCGGCGTGTGATTAGACAAACAGAAGAAGAGTTTGGAAACACGTCAAGTTTGATAGTTCCTCCGCACACAGATTCAAATGCCGGTGTGTGTTTCTCGTTCAAAAAGCTGTGTGTCTGGGCCTGTGCCACCTTTTTCCCCTCCACCTGTCAGGGACACGAGGACACAGAGGACACACAGAGAGAGAGAGAGAGAAGCTGGACCATGTGAAGATCCTGCCCGTGCTTGTGTGTGCCAAGAACCACACTGCCCTCTCTCACTCTCTCTATGTTTTCTATTTTTTCTTGTCTATCTATTTATATACTGTATATTTCTCTCTGTCTCACATCGCCTCTGTCTGTGTTTTCTATATTTCTCTATCATTGCTTTTTCTCTTTCTCCTACATTTTATCTCTATTTCTCTTTGATTCCTCTCTTCATTTTTGTTTTTTACTTTTTATTTTCTTTTTTCTCTACCTCTCTTCTCCTCTTACTCTGTTTCTCTACCTCTACATTTTCCATTTTTTTTTCTATCTGTATTCTTCCATTTTCTCTTTCTCTCTATATCCACATGTCATTCAACCCTCTTCTATTCCTCCCTTTCTCTCTCTGCATTCTTTCTTTATACAGACTTTAACCTTTTCGCTCACCTCCCTCGCTCTCTGCCCCTTTCTCCCTCTCAACCCATTTTATTCGCTTTTCCTTTAAACTCTCTAACCTATATATCCCTCTTTTTTCTCTCTTTCTTTCTCACTTTCTTTCCCGTCTTGTTTTTTTCTTCATTTCCCCCCTCTCTCCCGTTCTCTTTTCTTCACAACTGTCTTGACCCTATTTTTTTATATTTCTTCTCTCTTTCCGTTCTTCATTTTTCTCTGCCTATATCAATGTATCTATCTATGTATCTATATTTTTCTTTTTCCCCCTCCCCTTCTCTCTCTCTCTTCCTATCCCCATCCTCTCTCTCTCCCTCTTCACATCCCTCTCTCTCTTTCTCTACCATTCCTTCTCTCTCTTTCTCTTTTCCCATCTTCCTCTCTCTATTCTCTCTCTCCCTCTTCCCCTCCCCCTCCTCTCTCTCCCTCCCTCTCTCTCTGTTCTCTATCTCTCTTTTTCTTTGTCCCTGATCTCCCCCTTCTCTCTTTCTCTCTCTCTCCCTCTCTTTCTCCCTCCCTCTCTCACTCCCTCTCTCTTGTTCTCTCTCTACCTGCCTCCTTTCTCTCTCTCTTCCTCTCTCTGGCTTGTTCTCCAGCTCTCTCTCTTGTTCTCTCTCTTCCTCTTTCTTTCTCTCTCTCTCTCTCACTCTCTTTCTCCTCTCTCACTCACACTCTCTCTCTCTCCCGTTCTCTCTCTCTCTTATCCTGCTCCTTTCTATCTCTCTCTCCTCTCTTTCTCACTCTCTCTCTCTCCCTCTTTCCATTACTCTCTTTCTCACCCCCCTCTCTCTCCCCATCTCGCTCCCTCTCCCTCTTTCCCTTACTCTTTCTCACCCCCTCTCTCCTCGTCTCTCTCTCCCTCCCTCTCTCCTCCTTCTTCCCTCACTATCTTTCTCATCCCCCCTTCTCTCTTCCTGTCTTTCTCTCCCTCTCTCTCTGCCCCCTCCTCTCTCTTTCTCTCTCTCCCTTTCTCTCTTCCTCTACCCCCCCCCCTCCTCTCTCTCTCTGGTGTTGCTCAGTCAAGCCGCTGAAAAGGTGCCTCTTTGCAGGAGCAGTTGAGGCATGGCACACGGACACAATTCTATGCTTCACTGCAGAGTGGAAAGCATTTGCCTCAAAACGGTCCACCTGACCTCCAGGCTGACTTTGGCTCAGAACGCTGAAATTTGTCAAATCTATGAACCTAAATATAAAGACACTGACAGTGTTTGAAAAAACATATAGGAATAATGGAGTCACTGATAAAAAAACAAAAACAATGAAACTGGAGAAGGATGTTGGATGTTCAGGGTCATTGTTTATTTGTTGTTTTACCTTGAGAGTACCTTTAGATACTCTTCAGATATATAGTGGATAAACTCAGTTACAACCAGTGATGAAAGTAACATAGAACATAGTACTTTACTCCAGTGTTTCCCAACCAGGGGTACGTGGACCCAGTTGGTACACAACCATTTGCCAGGGGGTACTTGGGATGACTGCAGATCAAAAAAAAAATAATAATGTATTTGCAGCACATTTTACATGTTAAGAGGCAATTGTTTGATATAGAATATATTAGGGATGGAAAATCAATCGAAAACTTCACACAATATTGCAAGAATAGTCACAATGTTTGAAGAAACAAAACGTGAACTTGTGCAAGACTCGACTGAATGTGCTTTATTATGTTCCGTTAACAACTGATGGGTGGATCTCTAAATATGGACATTAAATATAACTGTTTACTGTTTGAATCTTGACAAAAAACACAAATTCTTAGCTCTAACAACAGTGACTTGGTGTATGTATTATGGTTTATTTTGTGTCTTAAGATTAAAAAAATAATAATAATAATAATTTAGATAAACCAACAAAATTGAAAATTGTGTCTGCAAAATTGAAAACTGAATCGAATCGTGACTTAAGTGAATCGTCCCATCCATTATATTAAAATAGTAATAGGCAATGGTTGTAAATGAAAATATATGAGTTAAGGTAAAATATCTAAAAACGCACGACATGGGGGGTACTCCGTGTGTGAGATCATGATTGGGGGTACTCAAGACGAACAAGGTTGGGAACCATTGCTTTACTCTACACTTCACAGTGGTTGTTTTACTTTACATACACTGTAAATAAAAATCTTTACTTTCTACTCCATGTTTATACTGAGTAAATTAAGGTGACATCCTACCAAAATAATTTTATCAACCAGAAATATATAAGTTCTTACTTATTAGTGGTACAAACAGAAGCAGCACTGAGAAAATCAAAAGTGCACACACACAAAAAAAACAGTTTGTTTACTATTAATAAGTACAAAATGGTCGCCCATGTCCATTAAGGTTAAGGTTAAGGTACACTTTATTGTCCCGTAGGGAAATTTGTCCTCTGCATTTGACCCATCCTTCAATGCCTCTGGGGCATCTCCTCAGAGCAGTGATCGCTGCAGTGCAGCGCTCGGGACCCATCTCCAGCTGTTCTTGCTAGGCTTGGTCAGGACTACCGTAGCTGGAGATATTACCCTAACATGCATGTTATTGGTTGGTGGGGGAAACCGGAGTGCCCGGAGGAAACCCACCCAGACACGGGGAGAAACATGCAACTCCACACAGAAGGCCCGGCCCGTGCGGGAATCGAACCCGCGACCTTCTTGCTGTGAGGCAAGAGCGCTATCCGCTCAGCCACCGTGCCATTAAACCCACCTTTCTCTTGTTTTCTGTAGAGCGAAAATGAAACACGCATTGACTGAACATGCAGCTCGTTGTCGTGTAAAAGAGAAGCCAATCTGACTTCAAAACAGATTCATGAAAACTCGTTCTTGGTGTCAACTAGTGCCTTGGCCTTCACTCATTTCCATTTCCCTCCAGCTATAGGTCAGGTATGGCAGAACAGCAGATGGTTCCCAAAAACCTAGAAGTACAATCATCAGGTAAAGCCATGTTTTGTACTTGTACTTCATAAATTTGCTGCACAGAAAGAACAACAAAAAGTACCACCTATCATGGAGCAAATGAACCCCAGTGGTGCGATATCAGACGATTTCCATGAAGTGAAATCGCCTCATACATCATCATAACAGACCAAAATAAATCCACCATCCCACTAAAAACCATCCCACTATTTCTCATCTTTCTGTGTGTGCCGCTCTAATGACAGCGCAGAGATGACCTTTTGACCTCAGCCCACCGTACTGCTCCCCAACACCCACTCACTTTGAGCCAGGACTGACTGGTTTCCACCTCCACACCAGCGCGCAGAACAGAACAGAACAGTCAGAATTCAATTCAGCATGTGATTAAATGCTTTGTTTGTGCTAGGGCCTGACCTTTACTTTCACAATGTGCACAGTTAACCTCAATCTTTATTTAATTTTACTAAATGGTTGGACTTACTCTTGTGGTAGGTCTGATCAGTCTTGTCCCACCAAATAACAAGAACATGCCTCTTCTCTGAAGGCTTTGTCTCTTCTCTGTGAATTCAAACTGAATTCTCTCTTTCTCTAGCTACTTTCAGCCACTGTCTGTGCTCACAAAAGCAAAGCTGGAGTGAAAACCAAAGCAGCAAAAGCCTTCTTAGCACTTATAATATGTGAATTATTGTGATGGGCAATATATGGAAGCTTTGTAATCGTGGCATTGTAAACAAAGACTTAGAGCTGTACAGCTCCTTCCGCTGCAAATCTCACGTCAGGACCTGGACCGCTCCGACACAGATCTCACATCATTCACTAAGCTCGCTGTTCATATTTGGTGCTGTCATTCAGTCTGTTCACACCCACCTGGGCGTCTCTTAAAAGGCCTCCGGGCATCTCCCACTTTTTCGAGCCTTTTTGAGTTGCAGTTGTGGGAGGAGTTAGCCTCTGACCTCCTGTTTAGCCTCACTTGACCTTGAGGGCTGCATCAGATGATGTGGAGGGCCACCTCTGGCCCCTGGGCCTTGTGTTTGACACAAAATAGACAAGTCTTTATATAATGCAGGAAAATAAGAATATAATAGGAGAGAGATCTAAACATTTGACGGAACATAAAGTTGAGCCACATCTGGCAATGGTTTAATTTGAATTTGAATACATGGTGCTAATTATAGCCAACACTCGTCATATAAATAATGTATAATGACAAATAATAATAAAAAAAAACTATAACAAAACGAAAAGGCAACACTGGTAAGTATTACTGAGAAGGCAGAGACAGTTCATATAG
Organism: Mugilogobius chulae; assembly: GCA_038363315.1. NCBI lineage: Eukaryota > Metazoa > Chordata > Actinopteri > Gobiiformes > Gobiidae > Mugilogobius > Mugilogobius chulae. The sequence goes on along the minus strand of CM076407.1, from coordinate 31,804,082 downwards.
ATTAATTACAACATTCAATCCTCCCTCCTTCGAAGAGTTCAAATGTTACAATAATTTAGGAGGAGGATGAAAGGGTTTGGATCTATGACAAATGTAATTGTCTAAGAAAAGATCTCCCACCAGGTCAAATGAATAAGACTTTTGTTTGATATTAAAGAAAACAACACCACTGTGCTCTGATGTTTTCGTAAATTATTGTTGTCGTTTTAGTAGCTAATGCGTTCTGAAAGAAAGAAAGAAAATGTTGCCATGTTGTTTTGAATATATGATTACCTATCACTCTGACTCACTTCTGCATTGTTGTGATGGGGACTTTGTTTGTTTGTTCTGAAAGGCCCAGGTAGACAGATTTCAGTGTAGTGACATAGCTGGAAGGGCTGTCACGTCTCCATGTGTGACCAATACAATACAATACAATGTGGCTTGTTGCTCAGTGTCTAAACTTAAAACAACTGCCTGAACTTAGATGTACCCACTGACATCTACAAAAGCCATAAAAGTCAACTTTGCCAAAGAAAACATTATGCATACTATGTATGTACAGTATTTATTTCATTTATTGCCATTGTTCATTTTTTGTGAACAGAACTTGTATTGCTTCAGTAAAAATGTAAACATATGAAATAGATTTGAGACCTTTTAGATAATTAACCAAAGCTCATATCCATAGATAAGGGCTTGAACATAGACTGATCTGTAAATCGAAAGCTTTGCCGGTCCGATACAACAACTGCATCATGACGCTTCATTGATCTGCCTGCCAATGTCCAACATTCCTTGTCTCGTGAACAATATGCCAACGAACTCCTCTACTTCAGGCAAGGACTCTCCACCCTCCAGGAGAGGTCAAGCTGCCTTTTACCATGGCCTTTGATTTGGAGCAGCTGAGTTTCATCTCAGTCGCTTCACTCTCGACCTCGAACCGTCCCAATGCATGTTGCAGATCCTGGTTTGATAAAGCCATCGGGGCAACATCATTTGCAAACAGCAGAGATGAAATCCTTGGTCCTTAAATCGGACACCCTAGGTTCATTGACTGAACCTTGAGATTCTGACCATGAAAATAATGAACAGAACCGATGACAAAAGGCTGCCCTGGTAGACTCCTGGGAACAGAGTCTGACTTACTGCTGGCAATGCAAAAACGGCAATGCAAAAACAGCTCCTGCTGTAGAGACTGAAAAGCCCTATGGAAAGGAAGACCAGACCACACAACCACAGACCACTCTATAAAGGACACTACAAGGGAAACAAGGGAAACACCTTCTTTACAAAGTATTACCTCCAATGAACTCTGGAGCACTCAATGTATTCCACAAGGTTCAACTATTGGTCAAATTCTCTACTCCAGGAGGAGAGAGGAGTTTTGAGAGTCATAGACCATATTAAAAAGCAAAACAAAACATCAATTTTGGCAGTTCCATCAGTCAAGAAAAAAGAAAAAAACTCCATAATGTATTGATATTATCTTTTCCAGTTTGTGATCAATTGTGACATGACTTTCTAAGTGATTTAACTTAAAATTCAAAGAAAGCTATCCATTGTTATATTGTGTTTACTGTTATGCTTCCCCTGGCTTTGGAACAACTGTGTGCCGATGTTTTTGAAAATGATGCTGTAGTATTATTAGCTAATGTATTCTGAAGAAAGAACATTTTAGCTCTCCAACGGTTGCAAATCACCGTGTTATTTGTGTATGTCATTGTTTAGAGTCTGGAAAATGTGGGTATAAGCTTTTGAAACGATTCTGTAATGGCAAACGCAGCACAACAATCAAAGCAGAAAATGAAAAGTGTAGCTGGAGCTGTGAGTGGTGCTCTCTCAACGCAAAGGTTCAGAGTGGCCAAAAATACTGAAACACCTGCTGCTTCTGAAGTGACGGCTCTGCTACCGTGAGACAAACTCTGGGTTACTTTGTCCTGTGAGAGCATTTAAGGCTATGGGACGTGCTTATGCGGTGAATAAGTCAATTAATGGGAAATGAAATAGTGCTGTTTGAGAAAAATAACTACAGACCAAAGGGAAACAGTCTCTTAAGAGAATCGCTAATCAAATTAACAATACCATCTGAAATAGAATTTGTGTTTGAATTAAAACATAATGCTATTGTGAAATACACAATTATGTATTAAAAGTGCATAAGAATAACTTTGAGGGTGCTATACTCCATTTTTGCATCCTAACAAACAATTCAACAGTCTACAGGTTTTGCTCACTAACCCTAACCTAATGCCTACCAACCTAACCAAAACTTGCCGATACCGATTATTATATTTTAAAGCAGTCAAAATTCAAGTAACACTTTGACTTTGTTAAATGTCTTTGTTAGTCTGTGTGATGGTTAAAAATGTATTTTCTTCACATTTGAAGCAAACGTCTGCCTCTCTGCTGCCTCCTGCTGGAAAACCTACACTTTATGATTTGAGAGACACTGGCTCTTTTATTTTTTCATTTGACAGTGTAAAATATTTTTTATGTACTTTTCTTTGCCTTATTTGAAAAAAAATAATAAATTGATAAAATAAGGAAAAAAGTTCAGTTGTAGGTTTGATGCTAGTATTTTCAGAAGAGAACTGTAGGGGGTGCTCTACTGTTGAAGTTGCTGGGTTTTGCTTTAAAATCCACAGCACAACTCACAAGATCAAAAACTTGTGGTATTACTATGTAAATATACAGACACATTTTATCTTAATTGTTTATTTAAACTTTGTATTCTTTAGTCTGTTCAAAATTGCAAATTTGATGCTTTTAGGTCAAACTGAGGCTGTGCATGTGTGTGTGAGAGACTAGAGAATCTCGTCTAAAAATATCAACTCCAAATATTGGTCGTTTTTTTTATATCGAACCAATACCGACATTGCAGAATATTGACAGACATATCAATACCAATATATCACACATCCCTAATTATTATACGTAGATAGTACCATGAGGGCTACTGATTTAAACATGAATAGATATATTACTAAGATTTGTGTTTAAGTTATTTTATTACAAAAAAAGAAAAAAAATCTGGCATTTTACTTGCTTATTTTGACTGGAAGGTCTCGTGTTCAATCCCATATCTTCTCTGTCTGAAGGCAGCATGTTCACTCACATTTCCTGCAGAGTGACCTGATTCATTAGAAGACGTATGTTAGGCTGCTCCAAATCTGAATTAACCCTTCATTTGCACATTGTAGAACAGATATAGATGTTTTATTGCTTTATGATAAGGTTCTTTTCTTCTTAATGTAATTTTAGCTTGACACCGATTTAAAATGGGAATTATATGTGCTCATAAACAGTGCCTTTACTCTTTATAACAATCTTTTTCTGAATGAAGTCACATATTTTCATTTCATTTCATTTGTTTGTTCTCTGCATTTAACCAACATTAGCTATGTCTTTTTATCAAACAAAAAATCATGATTTCAATTATAATTTAATTAATCATGTTTATATTTTGTTCATAATCGAGCAGAATTACCTAGAAACTTTATAACAAACGTGTAATATTGATCCATTTAAGAAGAAGCGATGGTAGAAGTCCACAGTCTTCGTCCAATTATCTGTTAATTGTAGTGACACCTTGCTTTCTCGCCTTTCAGATTCGTAATGCAGTCGGCGTGATTTCCTTTGTGTGTGGGTAGCCTTGCATAATTTACCAATTAGCACCGTGTTTCGCAGGCGTCTGGCACGTACACTCAGGACGAGCCACTGACAGGCAAGAAATGAGTTTGTAAAGTTTTCATTCACAGCGCATCAGTGAGAGCGCTGATAGTGTCACTCAGGCAGGACGTCCCAGACGCACGGAGAACCTGCTCGAAGTGACAAACAACTGAGGTCAGATTCATTCTACAGTGGAAATAGGCCTACATGAATCTGAGAATATGCCTACATGAATGACTGTCAGCGTGAGTGGGACGATGGTTCTTTAAGTGGATATTAATCAATTTTTACATGGCCAGAGAGTCAATGTTATTATTGGGTGAATTATATAAATCTGTACTTGATTTTTGCCATCTTACAAATCTAAACAACAGAGATATTGCATAAATTACATTACAGCAGTCCACATGTTTTCACTCACTTGCCTAATGCTTTTAGAGCCCTGTTTATTACGATATGTTTTGCTATTTCACAGACAACATGTAGTAGTCCTGATTCTAGATGTATTCAGACACACTGTTGAGGAAAAAGTATAGAAAAGTTAGTTACACTGCCCTTTAGAGTAACTTATGTAGTTGCATTACTTTGGGATTACTTTGTGTGTGATATTGAAAACATCTATCAAGACATGTGGGATTCTGTGTTTTATAATTGGCATTTAAAAACAGATAAGCAACAAATTAGTTGCTTAAACAAACTCAAATTAACTAACATCAACATTAATAATGAGAAACATCCCTGTTCCAGCTGCTGATTTGGTTTAAAAACCTTCCTGCACAAATGGCACAAGCAGCACATTAAACACAATCACACATATTCCTTATAGACCCGTGATTTGGTCCACATGACTGTTCTTGGAGTGATCCGTTCGGGTAAAATGTGTTTGATTTAGTGATACTTTAGCTTATATCAAAAACTTCTCACCTAGTGCACTGGGTGTTAGTGCTGGGCATATTAGTTCTCCTGCGGCTTGTTCTTTCTGAAAATCTGGATCATCTGTAAACGGAAAAAACAAGTATAAATCAGACAAGCTGGAAACACTCAGATAGAAAGTGCGTCCTCAAGTTAGGGATGGCCGGTTTGATAACAAATATTTTGTTACCCATAAAGAGAGGTAAAAAAACATGGATGCTCAAACAAAATACTGATACTGAAAATGATGTTTTGATTAGATTTTGTGCCCATATATAATTGTTTTTCTATTTGTCACATCAAGCTGTGGTCAAGAGGAAATTCAAAAGCATGCTCTCAACAAAAACACACATGCAAGTTCAAAATCTTGAATCCAATTCAAAAACACACGCGCAAGTTAAAAATATGTACTCAACATTTCTGAATGTGTGCATGTTTAGCTCTTCAGAACCATATTAAAGTTTCCAGTCAACAAGTTTCAATACATTTTAATGCAAAAATCATTATTGGTTTTGGATCTACGCAGCACACTTGTCATTGCATTTTTATAGTATGGGTTTTAATCAAAAAACACTGATACTACCCATCACTACCTTAAATATCCCAATTAATGCGTTTTTCCTCCTTGTGCAATGTGTGTACATGCTATTTCTATATAAAAATCCATCCTACACGGACAACAAATGACCATAAACTGCATTGTGTTCAGGAATGCATTATCAGTGGCCACACAAACTGCTCGGTGCTGTGTCCTCCGTCCTGTCTCACGCTGTGGCACGCTAAAATATGGAAAGCGAGTTGTTGATGCAGCTCTTTTGGCGTTGGCTGGACTCCCGGAGGGGCTGGACGGGCTGACCATATGTCCGCTGGTGTGATGTGATTTAACATGTCTGCATTCAGCGCAGATGCTGTTGCCGCCGCTGCTGCTGCGTTCATGAAGGAGCCAAGACAAAATGCCTGACATCTCTCGTGGCTTAAACACTTTCAACTCCATTTTCAGACTCTTGGATTGTGATAAATATGTATATAGGTATTTAGAGGCTCCTTATGTGTCCAAGCTGTGCCAGAGAAGCCCAGAGGACACGAGTGCTGCTGACCACGCGCATATGGGCAGCAAAACAAAGAGGGAAGAAGTAGAGGGCGGCAGAGCAGGCAGATGTGAGAGATGTAGAGAATGCTCCTATTAGAGGTTCTATAGCCATGGGACTCTGAGATGTCTCCTTACGGTCTAATAAATGGTACAGCTATAACACTGGGTAATTGTAATGATGGCCACTGTAAAGATCGTACTCAAGACGTTGTATAAATTGGGCGTTAGTGAATAATAAGTATTCAGTCAAACTATGTGATTAGTTTTAGATTGTTCCATCGAGTATTTCATGACATTCTCTTCTTTTTCTCCTTTTCATTTCATCCATAAAATATGAAGCTTTTTATTGTTGGCAACGCAATGTAACTGTGGTAGAGCTCCACTATGAACAGGACCTTATTTTTCTTTTACACATTTGCACAAAATTGTTGGTAGCCCTCTGTTAATGAATGAAAAACAATGATCACTGAAATGACTGGAATTTGTGAAATACTGTATATGTTGACCAGCAACAAAACTTTTGTAAGGCACATCAACTCTGTGTTCACAGATGCAAAAATCAAGCATACCAAAAAAAACAAAAAAAAACATTATCCTACTGTGAAACATGGGGAGGCTCAGTAATGTTGTGGGGCTGCTTTACTGCATCTGGATGGGTGTATTGAATCTGTGTAAGGTACAATGAAATCTCAGACTATCAAGGCATTTTGGAGAGAAGTATGCTGCCTAGTGTCAGAAAGATTGTCTCAGTGGCAGGCATGGGTTTTCCACAGGATAACAACTCAAAGCACACAGCCAAAAACATGGTTCAGAGAAAAGAGGCCTTCTAAGAGCCCAGATATTAATCCCATTGAACATTTGGTGGAGACGGCTTCAAACCTGACACAACTGGAGTAGTTTACTCATGAGGTGAGGCAAAATACCTATTGACAAGTGCTGAAGCTTCATTGATACAGAAATTGTTCAATTGTTGCAGTGACTGCCACAAAAGGTTATGTAAGAATTATTGAGCTATGGATACATATTTTGTCCAGTTTGTTCTTGTTTCTTTTTTTTTCTTCTTTTTCTAATAATAATAATTGATCATACTATTGGTTGTATCAGAAACTGTAAATCTGGAACCAGTGTTTCATGTATGTCTTTTCGAAAATAACGTTTATGCTAATGCACTTTCTCCTTTTTTCTTTCTTTATTTTTTTTCCCAATTTCTTGCTTTATGTCACATCTCATCACTTTTATGGGCTTTTATCAAAGCCCACATTTACTGTAACACCAGCCAAAGTGTCAAAACTTACATATTCATAACTGAGCAACCAGGATAAACATTTTTTTTTTTTCTTAATGTCAAAATGTTTAGAAATGTTCAACCACCTTCAATGTTCCTCGAGGACCTTTGACCCTGGAGGACTCTATTGTCTGTATAGAAAGTGCTCTCAGGTCAAGCCTAAGTTCTACAAAGTAATGCAGTGAGGCTTCATGTCACTGGTAAGTCTGCATGTTCTGTAAGTTTTTAACAATCTGACTGACAGCAGAATTGACTGTATGCTTTGTGTAACTTGTGACTTCAGTGGACTCCCTGTTCCCACCCTCTGTGTGTCTTCTCCTGCTGGAGGACAGTGATCCTCAGACACTGTCTCCATGGAGACAGTTTTGTCTTCCACTGCTCTGTTCTCTTAGACGTCTCTGAAGACCTTTTCTCTTGTTGTTCTCTGCTCCAACAACTCCCCAGGGAACTCTCAGTCAACCACTCAGTCTCCTCTTCCTTACTGTGGCCTAGAATCAACACCAGGGACAGATGAGCTGTGTGTGTCAGGTCACAGGGACAGGTCGGACATTCATTTATAAAACCACTGTAGAGTAAGAAATCATAAATAGTTAAAACCACATGATGCTGACCAAAGTATCTTTAACCAAAAGATCCTCATAAATTATTTTTTCTATTGTTACATTATTGTAAAAAATAATAAAATAAATAAAAAAAAAAAAAAAAAAAAAAAAAAAAAAAAAAAAATAAAAAATAAAAATAAAAATGGTCTCTTATCGCTTTTGCTGTTGGTGATAGTTTTACTGCTGCTGCTCCTCCTGCTTTCTGCTGGAAACTGAATGATCACTAAAAAAAGTCTAAAAGTAGACTAACTGGAGACACTTTGGAAGTAGACATTTTTCCTCACTTATTCAATCCTTGTACTGTTTCAATGTGTGCTAATGGAAAAAAGTAAAACATTTAGCATAGTCCTTTTAAAGTCTGGAATTAAACACATACATATTTTTTGACGACACACTGAAACTTTTTGACCAAAAAACAGACTTGAAAAAAAAAGCTAATGTTTGTCATTTAATTGTTTTTGCTGCACTAAATAGATGATAGAAATCGGTGTCTCTACTTTGAACGAGCTTGCACTTCCACAAAAAGGAGTTAATAATCAATTTGTTACTAATGTTCAGGAGCAGGGTCATACCAACCTTCTCACAGCACACCACACCTCGCTCTCCTCCTCGGCCACACCTCCAGTTACCAGAAGCCTCTATAATTTATACCGTCCCTGTCCTAATAACACGTCTTGTCTCAGCTCTCTCGACCCCACCTCCCACCACATCTCCTCTGTCCTACTGAAGACATCTCCAGCTTGAATCGGCAGAACAGAGCTTCCATCCTGAGCTTTCCCATCCAGTTGTCATTACAGTTTCATCATCAATATCATGACTGCCTCTTTTGTTGTGGTGTGGTGTTGCTAGTGTATTAATTATTATTTTGTGTTTAGGAGGTCTTCTGTTTGTTTAAAGTGTGTTCCCTCAAGGCAAAAAAAGGTTTCAAAAATAAGAAAAATTTTCTTATTTGAGTTTAAAAAATGTCCTATTTCAAGTGAAATAATCTTGCCAGTGCAGTGAGAAAATAGACTAACCAGTTGTTTTGAGCAAAAAATGCAAGTTTCAATACTCTTTGATAATATTTTAAGCAAATCTATTCTTGATTTAACAATTATGGCATAAAAAAAAATTACATAATGCACCTTTAATATAAGATTGCGATGATGCTGTTTTTACTGGGCTGATGCTAACATTACAAAATCAAGGTCTTTTTAAATCCTAGTATACATAACAATGTGATACAGGCTAGTTTTGTTAACACAAAAAGACAAACAGGTGTCAAACTGGAAAAAAAACATCCAATCCACAAAACCATTTTCTAGTTTACAACGATTGCAGTAGGTAGATGGTTTAGGGTTGGTCGCATTGTTCTATTCAAAAAACATAAAATTGTACATGTGGGTCCGCGCTGGTGTGTAAATAGAAAAAGCTGGGCAGCAGAAGGTCGCGGAGGAGATTGGCTTTTTTGAACTGAGAGAAAAACAGTCCCAACAGAGCAGCGTGGAACAGGGAAAAAGGCGATACGGTTGTGATGCATGGGAAAAAACCCTTCAAAGCCGACTCTTAATCCTCCTCCAGCCCTGACCTCCCTCCCCTTTTCACAACGCAATTTAATCTCTGACACTGCATTAACATTTATACATTTTTTCCTCCACCATTTTGAATCTATGCATGCCACAATCACCCAGACTTATGCATTTAAGCTCTAATTACCTACTGCTGAGAACGAACTGGGCGGGTTAACCTTCTCACGGCTAATTTTTCATGATTTGTCTGACGATGACGCCGCTCCACCCCAGGGACGAAAGCAAGACCTTTTCCGCTTTTATTATCAGCTATGTACACAAAATGACAGTAATCAGGATAATGTGGCGGCGGTGGAGTCCATTGTGTCCAAATAGCGGATAATTATACAAATGAATTTCTCAATTACAACACAATACGTGTTAATCTGTTCTGTTTGTGGATATTGTTAGCGTAGGAAAAACAAAACAGTTAAATGTCACTTATGAATGATAGTAATAGAGTATTTTAAACAAAACTTCTTTATGTTTTAGAGACTGAATACTTAAAGGGTTAGTGGTAAAGAAAGAGAACTGTCAGATGATAAGGTGAAAAATAATAATTAATACAAAAATCTTAGTGGAACTCTTTAACTTGAGTGATACGTTTCCTATTTGTTTATGGTAATATCAAATCTTCAAAATAAAATCAAACATTTGCTTTGTGAGTAACCTGTTTTGTGCAATTGGAAAAACAAACAAAAGCCAGTTTGTGACTAAAGCTGATCTTGTAAATATTTTTTTCAAATCAGTTCTTAGTTTTTTACTGATGACTCGGCAGGTATATGGTTGTCCCACTCTCCAATCCAAAGACAAATGATAAGAAAAAAGACTGCTAAGAACTGACATGGCGCTATTCTTAAAGCAAGCTACGTCCTACCTAGACAAAATAATACAGTAGCTTAATAAGTTGCAGGGCAGCAACTTTTAAAAGCAACATTCCCCACACTGCTGAAATAAACTACATGAGATTTATGCTGCTTTTACAGCGTGTTTGTGAGTTCAGATAGAAGATTCCCTGAAGGTGGAGCTCGTTCCTGTAAGCATTTATGTGCTTTTTGTTGCAGAAAACATACTTAAAATTATGGGTCTCAACTCAAATCGAGCTGTAGCGGAAATTACCGAAGTCAGCTTTGCTGAGAGACACATTTTAATAGGCCTGTTGTGTTATAAAAAAAGGTCTATCATGCCTAATATATTGTTTTATATTATTTAGTATCCCATGTGATAAAAAAGTAACTAGGGTGAGACTGTCCTGCCTGCAGGAACATTTTGGACAATCTGTATGCGATCAGCTGTTTATATCTTATCTTATCTATCTATCTTATCAATATATTTAAAATCTTTATTATTAAGTCTTGGTTAAGTGCAGTTTATTGGCGGGCCATAACAATAATACTCAGTCCTTGGAGGCCACATGAAATCATCTTGGGCTGTGAGTTTAAAACCTGTGCTTAGATGTTTTTGACTCAATGACTTGGAACAAGACATTTTCAGAACTTGTTGCTCACTTAGTACGAAATACTTTGTATTGCCTTCTATCTTTTTGCATTTATAACATCTTCAAATCACATCATTTCCATTTTTATTTATTTTTTTGACTTATGCAAACAACTTGGTGTGGTGTGCATATGAAACTTCTGGTCAGAAACATGTCTAACCCCGGTCTCACACTGGATCCATCCGTACTCCGGTCCGGCGTACGGAGCTTTCCGTTTCTTGAAAGATGAGAGGCTCTCACACCGCGATCCGTCCGGTCCGGCGAGCCGCGCGCTCTGCTCGTACGCCGATCGTTTCCGTTTCATTTAAATTTTCCGGACTGCCGGAGCGCTCCGGAGCCTTTATGGTAAAGTTGTGAAAAGAAGACACGACAAACAGGAAACCAAGCGCTCGCGGGTGAAGTGAATCCGGTGGTTTTCAAAGTAAAAACATTACTTTCTGCTACTACAACAAATACAGCAAAATGCTCGACATATACGCGACTATTGAACACAGGAGGCAAATAAACGTCCCGTACTTACCCATTATGCGTCGAAAAATCCAACAGAAAATGAAGTAACGTGAAATAAGCCCAAAACACGGCGCAAGTGTTCCTTGTTTACATATCCATGTGCCAGAAATCACGTAAACTCCCTGAAACTCCCAAGTTGAGCGTGAATCCCGTGAACTCGTGTCTCGCGAGGCCAGCAGAGTCCGTGCATACGCATGCATATTCTAGAGCAGTGTGAGTGACAACCGGACCTAGACGGATCCGGATCTGGATATGGATCTGGATCTGGAGGCAGTGTGAGCCCGGTGTAAGCAGTTTAGAGCACGAGATGTGAAAGCACCACTACAAGCTTTTTTTTTTTTTTTTTTAATACAAACTATTTAAACACTAAACACTTTACATAAACATAACAAATACAATAAATCCTAAAAACAAATACTAATTGTTTTTGAAATTTACCTAAAATACAACAGGTGCCAAACAAATGTGTTTACTAACAATTATTATTCTACATCTGCAGTTCTTACTAGAGTTATAACTGTCTCACCTGCCACAACTTCATTAAAATAACAGGAAAATCCCTGTTACAACAATCCTGTGTTTATCATGTATTTTTCAGACATCCATGTGAACACACCCCAGGGAGGCTGCAGGCAACAGGGGACTTTTCTTTGGCTCTGTCCAGCTTGTGCCCAATTTACTGTGTTTGAACAGCTCTGGCTGGACCTGTTGCTGAGATTACAGTGACAGAAGTGCTGATGTCTCCGCGGCAACACACACACACAGCGTTATCTTAAAGACGCCTTATGAGATGTAGCTGCCAACACACATGACATAAATAGTCTTTTTCTGACTACCTTTTAGGTCCAACCTGCCTACGTGACTTAACAACTTTACAGATTGGCTCACGGCTCTGCAATTAATTGTGCTTTTTAAACGAAAGAGCAGCAGGACTAACTGCCACGGGCCAAATAACCAGATGGAGACTCTTACTGTTTTAAAAATGGCCACTTGTGATTTGCTTTTATAATGGTTCATAAGTGTCTTTTTTGTTGGTGTGTTAATCGCAACATCCAGTGTTTTATCGCTTTTTTCTTATTTATTTAGCACTGGCCATGTCTCACAATCATAAAAAAACAAACGTCTGCTAGCATTTAACAATTTGCATTTGCCTTGGATTTAATTATTCTACTTTTTTTTTATTATTAAGAAAGGAAAAAAGAAGATAACACACAAACTCAAGAATAACGTGATGTATTACAGATCTAAGCTTTAGTGAGTGTGATTGACAGATGAATTAACCCATCAGGGAGGGTCAGACTTGAAGATTGAAAAATGTTGCTTTTGCAGAGACTATTGCACAGATTTGGGATTTGATGCTAGTTGCTACAAAAGGTGTGTGACCAGACCCACTCTTTGTAAGAAGTATCTAAAATATGCTGTCATAACTCCTCATCTGTGTTTTCGCACATGAAAATACCAAGAACTAAGTCCCCACATTCCCTGGCTTTGCCCCTGTGTACTCAGAGGAACTACCCTGTCCCCATGTTTGTGTTCACACAGAAACAGCTTGTGAAAGTAGAGCTAAATAGCTTTAACATTAGTATCTGTTTAGTCTGGAACATTTAAAAATAGGTCATTAAGTTTGTAGATTAATGAAAGTTATATAGTAAAAATGTTCCTGTCTGTGTAATGTAATGGTGGAACTAAAAAGTCCTGGGACTGGAAAAAGTTTCCTAAGTTGTCTGTATACCTAAAATGAACTTTATATTCTAAAGTTTTTTCTAATGATATTTTTTTTTCATTTTCCAAAAGCATTTTTCAAAGTCAAAGGAGAATTATTAAAGTAACAAAAAAAAAAAAAAAAAAAATCTATTCTCACAAGAATGTTTAGTACTCAAGCGCTTCATATATTTCACTCAGTGTGTTGCCTATAGGCATCAGTAACTCTGGCTGAAGCTGATACTTCACTTCCCACCTTGAGATTGCTCTAGAGCAGTGGGGGGTGGACCACTCGGAGGGTCGCAATCAGAATCCGGGGTCTCGAGGTGATTTCAAGATGTAACTGTACAAATATGACTTGGTATTTAATTTGTTTTTAACTGGAAGCAACATGTTTACAATAACTGCTACAATAAATGCATTTAATACTTTTCCAGCGTGACATTATTATGTTTATTTTGCTGTGGGGGTTACAAGTTATGGTTGTTTTGAAGGATCTTAACTCAAATGTTTAGAAACCACTGAGCACATTTTAACCCCTTGAGCCTGGATTAAAACTGTCATACTTGAGATTTTGGTTTTCAAGCGTTATTTTTACCACCAACAACTATTGTAAACACAGCACTTTTTGATAAATCGGATAATAGAATGCATAAGCTCTCATTAGACCATTGAAAGCAGCCCTCTGATTGGCTGTGCTTGGGTGGTCAACTCCAGTTTCACTTTGCTCTATCTAAAAAGATGTTCTTCATCTTAATTGCAACCAAAAATGAATACATGTGGACCAAATAAGCCACCACAATTGGAGCGGTATAACTTTACTAACTAATTAAGGTATTCCTGCGCAGCCACTGAACGTTTTTTCCCAAGCCATCATTTAGAGAAAAGAGCGAATCATTGCCACCTGTGACAACAATAGCAGAATACTAATCAGGCCAAACTGACATGTACATACACAACACATCAAACTATTGCCAATTAAAGGCCTAACCCGCAGACCCAACGTTTCTGTGCTTTGTTGTGATCGGAGCCTTGGGGCATCGCGCAATTTCTCAGCCCAATTAATTTAAATAAACTTTGTTCAAAAGGTCAGCAGTGAATGATGGATTATGGGTAGTTTTAATTAAACAGATTTCTTTTGCGATGTGATTGGAAATTAGATAGTCCATGCAAATTCGTCCTTCACCGTTTTATTACCTGCACAGAAAATTGCTTATTTCTCTCATGCTGTTTTATGGTGTTGTTAAGTGTTGCAAAAGCGCTGGATGTACAGGCATTACAGAGCCCGAAGCGATGTCATATATTTTTACGGCTTCAAGCTCGTCGAGAAAAGTGTTTATTTTAACTGTTCGAAAGTGTTGAGAGGTTTTCTTGATAATTTTGTGCAGATGATGAGGTGGAGATGAGTGATTAGAATAGGAGCGTTTTGGGAGCAGCGTGCTTCAGTTTGTGCTTGCTAATTTCTGACATGTCTGACAGGGGATCGGCCCATGTGGGTGGTGTAGATGGCTGGCAGATTCCATTCAGTTCAATGTGCAAGGAGAGAAGACAGCAGCCTTGTTATGGAGGACGTGGGACTCTGTGTTGTAATGTAGAAGGATGTATTTCAACAGTTTGGCCTTTACAAAAACAACAAAGTGATTTACACACAGATGATCACAAGTAAAAACAAACAATAAAACAAGATCAAAGAATAAAACAATCAAAGTCAACATTTCAAACTGTGTTAAATGCCAAAGCAAAAAAGTGTGTTTTTAAAAAAAACTTCAGACAGTGACTCTGTTGCTCCAACAGTCTGAGGCCCAAAGCAGCTCAATCTAGAGCTTTGGACCCGCTACAGAGAAAGACCGATCACCCCTGTTTTTTTTCTTGTCTTGGGAACAACAAGTAATACTGATCAGTAGATGAGTAGGAACATGCGGCTGCAGCAGGTCAAACAATAGTGTGGGCAAGACCATGAAGCATTTAAAAACAAAGAAAAGGAATTTAAAATCTATGTGTGAAAAGATTGGGAACCAGTGCAAAGATTGGAGTGATGTGAGCTTGTCTTTTAGTGCTAGTTAAAAGGCCTGTTGCAATGCAAAATGTCTATAGGTCTGGTGACCAGAAGTCTCCTTTTAGATTTTTGATGACAAAATACAATGTTACTGAAAGGAAAAACTGGGTCTTGCCCACCATTTTGCTTTTAATCTAAATGCATTCTTGATGGTAGCAGTGACCATTAATTGAAAAGTGAGAGAATCACACTGTAAAGTATAGTCTTATTTGGACATGAACGATAAAACAAGATGTACTTAAATACACTAACAGTTTTGATCATTTGGTTACATAATCATAAGAGTCAACTAGGTCTTTCTACAATGAGTAATTAAGTTAAATGCAAAGCCCATCTAAGTACGCTCCATATCTCACTTAGTAAAATTGCATTTCTGCACACAATAGTAATTAGGTCCCTACATCCCCATAGACTATGCATCCTACACAGATTCACTTCAACAGCTCTCTGCATGAATAAAATAACAAAAACTTGACCCATGTCGTGTCTATATAGTGCAATATGTGTCTGATTGAGGAGAGCGGGTTGCAGCATGTCCCTGCTCCATCCCACCCGAGTGCTGTGAAGCTGATTTATGGAAGAAGGGACCCAGAGCCGCAATCAGGCCGTTTCCATCAGCATTATGGCTGCCTGACAACACACAGCTGTCCTGATGTGCCAGCGGAGGCCCAGGGTACGCTTGTCAGCTCTGCTCTTTCACTGCGGCACCACTGAGTCAGACTTCTACTGCACACGTGTATAGGGACCACAGTCACACATGAGAGCGCACACAAATATGTACCTGCAAATGTGTGCAAGGCATTACAACTACTGCTGCCTCATTTGCATTTATGTAGATAGGCCATAATGCAATTATGTATTATGCAATTACTGTCATATGCATAATGGGCTGGCACTGGCAGCATGTCTTAAACGATGATGCTTAACTGGGCTGACTGAATATTCTGTAAACCTCAAATAAACGATAGTTGTCATTTTGTTGGCATTGACCATACTTTGTGGTCTCATTTTGACCCAAAGAGCTTCTATCTCTGTGAGGACAAAAGTATCAAGCTTTTTAGTCATTTCATAAGAAGTATCACTAATGCTTTCATAGTTTTTTTTGAGGTAATTAATAAAGTCAGCATGCAGCAATCCCATTTCAACTGATATGGGAAAAAAATTATCCTTATCATTTTTAAATATGCCAATATACAATTAATTTAAACCAACTTGTTCTTATGTGAATGTAAACTATAAACTTTACAAACTATCGGCTTCATGTTTACAAAATTAAAACATTAGATAGAATTTATTTTCCTCATCCTGCAGCAGAATGACTAAGTTCTGAGGAAGAATGTCACTGTGACAGTACAGCCCATGAAGATGTTTAAACCGAGATAAATGAGTTTTGAAGGAAATTGAAATAACCAGCACAGTGCAGTTTGTTCCCAAGAGTTGTAATTTGTTTTGAACATTTTTGCTTCCAGGCAAAATTCTGAACAATTGGTGACATGACCCGACTTCAATAATGGTAGAACATGTTCTGAGGTACACAGCAAATTATGGATAAAAAATGGGACTTACTTGGACACGCAGATTTGAATTAATAGATGACTGATGTTAGGAGCATAATCAACCTGAAACTTTTTACCAGGCCCCTTCTATTTAGTTACTCAAAAGTCAATTTAATTTAAGCCTAATGTATTAACACTGTCACATCTCATTTGTCTTTTCATCAGATCCTCAATCACCACCAGAGACAAAGCCTCCACGGTCTTATGCAACAGTTTAAAACAGGTGAGTGAAGTGTCTAAGCTCAATACAATGACACAAGTGTGACACTGGTGCTTGGTATTCAATCTCCCATCTCAGTATTACCAAGGCCCACCCTTCTTAGCTTTCCTTTAGCTTTCTTTTTTGTCCCACATCAAAAATCTGCCTCATGTTGGGAAATATGAATAATAATTTAACACTTTAATGTTTGACTTCTTTCATGTCCCTGGGTACTGATTTTTATCAACTTGTAGCAAAAATGTAGATTACGATTAAATACCTTTTCAAATATTTTCAAATCTAATTGTTGTTTTAGTATGTTCAACAGCAACAAAAAGGAGTGATTAGCTGAAGATTTGGGACCAAAACATTGGTTTAGTCTACCTTTTATAAATAAATCAACACAGTCTCCAAATTAAACGTAGATATACAATGAAATGTCAAAACGTAATAAGCGTGAAAATGTGTTTATGTTACCTTTTTGACATTTTGTTGTATATCGGTTTTCTTTGGAGACTGGACTGACATAATTCAGTGTTTCTATTCTTTTTCTGTATAATTAGTTGTTTTTGCATGAACTCCTTTGGAATTGTAGTCAATTTGAGCAGCTTGGGTCAAATAAATGGTTAGAACAAAAACTACTAACCACAACCCCTTTTTCGTTGACTAATGGGTCTATGTGACACATCTTTAGTCAACTAAGAATTTCTTTGGTCGACAACAGCCCTGTTCTCCAGTGAAGAGCTTGTGTGAGTGAGTTTGGACGACATTTCTTTTCTTGTCTCAGCCCATGAGCTCAGAGCAGTGTCCTAATCAGACTGTGACTCACCAAAGCTCCAGTGATGTGCCGTCTCTCTCCTCTGCAGCTGCTCCCTCCAACTTCTCATATAATAACATCATACACTAACCTGATCAATTGTGCGCCCAGCTGGCTAACAGGATGGTGCTCACAACAGCTGGGAGGCTGTGAAGTACTGGACCCTTCTTCAGAACCAAACACGCCCACGTCACTCACACAGACACATAAATATAATAATCAAATGTGTTATTGTCTCAGAAGAATACTGTTGGCCTGGAACAGCCTGCAAATGTCCGCTGCTGCTTTAGGAGACAAAATGTTCTTTATCTGGGCTGTGAAGTTATTGTCCATCAACAGTGCAGTTCAAATCCAGGGCCCACTTTTTCAAAAGGTTTAATCTGGATCAATTTAGTAATCCTTTTTTTCTATCCATGATCTTTTGATTTTTGAGCCAGTTTTTTGAAGCAACATAGGATTGGAAATCTGGATAGCATGCACATTTCATGGAGAACAGGGAGGATTGAGAACACCATTGACTCTTAACACATGTTGTATATATTTTTTATTTTATATTCTTAGATAAAACTGAAAGTAAAAAGCATTACAGACACATAAACACAAGCCTAAATGTTTACGCAAAAGATACTAAAAAACTGACATGAATATTTGCTCTGTTTGTTTATTTTAATACAATCATACAATGTGCACTTTGAACACATTTTCAAGAAAACCCATAAGATCTCCTCCCAAATGGTTAAAATACTGGTCATTATGGCAGTTCTGAAAAGGACCAAGATGTAGTTTATGCATGAACACATTAAAAAAAAAAACCTAAGATCTCCTTCAAAACTGTTGAAATGCTGGTCCTCTTAGAACAGGCTCTTACTGAAAGGTGAAAGCTCTTCTCACTCTGGAGAAGAAGTAGGAAATGGCAGACTTGAAGCGGTTCTGGAAGGATCTCAGCTCGTTGTGTAGTGCTTTCCTGTGCTGTAGTGTCTGGTTCTTGAAGAGCCATATTGCTCTATTAGATGTTAGGCTGTCTTTTTGCCAATTTTTTCAAAGTCTTTCAGTCTGATCTTCTGTTGTCCGTCAACAATGAGGTGCTTCTGGATTTTACTTTGCAGCCTCACAATAAGTCCAAAGTCGTCTGATCCAGCCTTTTGAAATACTTTTCTGACAAAGGCACGTAGGAGCAAAGTCTCTGCACTGGACATATTACGAGCTGCATCCACGTTTTCTGGAGTAATGTCTGGGGCAGGCATATCTTCTATCTTGTCCTTTGGTTCCTCTTCTGTTGGGTAGAAATCTCTTGAGGAACAATCGATAGTTCTTCACTTGGAGACTCTGATGCAAAAGGCTGTTTGTAGAGCTGGTTTCTCTGTTGCCGTAATAGATTCGGTTGCTGATGTTTCCATTTGGGTTGTCGTCTCTCTGGCTGTGTATGGCGTTTTGAGGAAGAGGACATACTTCTTCACTTTGGGTTGTTGGAGTCTGGGCCAGGGAAACTCTGGGATCGTTGAATCTGCATTGATGCATTCATCTGTGTGACATCTGCTTTGAGTCAGTTTTCTCCACAATTCGAGGTGTTAGGTGTTTATCTTTCAGCAAAGTCTTGATTGGGACACTGTTCATTTGTATTCCCGTTATCATGAGTGAATACGTTCCAGAATGTCATCAATCAGCTCCTGTATGTTCAATTTAGACATATCCTCAGGCAGGTTGTCCTCTATGTAGAACGGGTCATCCTCTATGTTGCAAGTGTGGGCAAAACTGGTATCCATAATGAAATCTTCCAACACCACTTCTAGCAATGTTTCAGGGGCTTGTTCTAGTGATGCTGGTGCTTCTTGTGAGCAATGTTTTCAACTGTACTCTCTTGGGTTGTCTCCTCTTCTGGTATCCTCTCCCGGTTGCAAGTGGATGGTTCTTGAGGCGCTGATTCTTCCCTCTGAGTAATTTCAAAGTTTACAGTGTTCTTTTGAGTTGTCTCCTCCTCTGGTTGTGTGACGATATCTTAACTTGGGTGAGATTCTGGACCAGGAAACCATCCGGTATACATGTGCACCATCTGAGTTTTCTGGTCCCAGCTCCACAATTCGAGGTGTTTCATTATCATTATTATCAAACAACTTCTTTAAACTCTTTCTGGACACTTCCTCCAACTCCTCCTTGTCCTCAATGTTTGTCAGATACAGTACCTCATCCATTATGGTCATCTCTTCTTGGCGGTGCTATCTTGTGGAACAATACATACTATGTTCCCTTGGTGTTCCATTAGCTCCTTGGGTAACATCAGGCTCTGTTTTTTCAATAATTCCTGGAGGTTTGCAGCTCTGGTCTTCAATTGAATTCAAGCAGGAAACATCTGTGTCTCTTCTGTACTTACCTGCTGTTGAGCATCTACAACTGTCACTTACTTTGTTGGACTTTGGACAAGGGAAAATGCAAGTTCGCTTTGAGCTTCCAGGGACACTTGAGAATCTCCATGCGTGACATCTGCTTTGACTGTGTCTCTAATTTCAATTAAGTTTTCTGACTCTACCACCACATCAGAAGGTGTTTTGTTCTCTTGTGGCAGAGTTGGTTCACACCACTAGATTCTGTCATTGTTTTTCTGTATCACCCTGATCCAAAATCCGAGTGGATTAGTTTTGAAAAACTGGGCCTTGATGTCTCATTTTTGATTCACTATTGTTCAATCCTCTTTATATCAGGATACGTACACAAGCCATGGATTAGAAAAACAATACAAAGTAACAAGTCTTGCAGTAACTGTTGTCTTTGTATAGAAAGTGCTCTTGTGAGTATTGATGGGAAGAGTGAGGCATCATAAACTAAAGAGAGCTTCAACAAAATGAAGCTTCAAAAATCTGGCATGTACTCTTGCTTTATTTTGCCCATCACTTCTTATCTTGTGCTCAGAGTATGTTGACCTATATAAAACATCATACAACTGTATTGTTACGTCTATGTCTTGTATTGTTGCATTGTATTGGGTTGTAGCTCCCTGGCCCAAGATACATTTTCCTCTTGGGACTCAATGTGACAGATTGAGAAATACTGTAAATATAATCTGTATTGCTCCAAAGCAATCATTGACATCAGAGATATTTGCAAAAAAAGCAATTGATTGAAGCCATTTTGTCAGCTGAATCAAATAAGTATGCATTAAGAATGCTCATTTACATATAGCTTTGCACATAAAACTGTAGATGGCCAAAGCAGCTATAGACTGATCAAACTGCATTTCATCATATAATCATCAACTTTCATTTGAAAGTCTTACTGATGTTGCACTTGTGTAGCACTGCTCTGCTTAGTATATCTGCTCACTCTTAAGTTTATATGTTGAACAAGAAGATGTTTGTTTAATGCTGTACATGTGTCTATGTAGCTCTGTGAGCTCATTTGATTCACAAATATATAGGTTAAATATGTGGCCTGTGTTTGGTCATGCATACAGTGACGTCAATGCAAAACAGTGTGTTTTCAAGCTAGGACAATCTGGCATGCAACACTGAATAGGTAAGGGCATTTATACAAATAAACGTAACAAAGGAAAATGCTGCTGCATGTTTAACATGTATAGCAAAGCAGTTGTAATTAGCATCATCATTTCATGGAGCCACTTTGGGCCTGTTTATTTAGTGTTTAGTGTAATTATTAACCTTTTTCTCATACACTTAGGGTTATGAAGAATAGTTATTTTACTAATATATTTTGATAAAGAATACTGATTGTCTGCAAAATATATTTTTCTTTATGGAGATTATCGTTGTGACAGATTGTTTTGTAAATGTGAGTCCAAGACACTCTCCATGTCTCCGTGTCTGAACTTGACCCAATGTCTGTTCTCTCAGATGCTGACTTTCTAATAGTGGTAAGTACACTAGCAGTAAAAATTAAAAGTAACCCAATGTAGGCGCATTAAATGAATCTCCATATTCACTGGCTGAGGTGAATGGTGAAGACTTTAGGGCAAATCTTGAATATTTCTTCATATGTCTCAACTTAACAGCAGTTAAATCCTTTTCTCTTAGCAATTTCATTTTTAGACAGAGCGTGAAATAAAATGTGTTTTCCGCTCTGAGTGGCTGACACAGTATTGATTTGAACCACTTAATATATTTCAGATATAATAACATGGCTCCACTTGGCTGAGGAAGCTGTCCGTCTTTCTCTGATCAAGCACAACTAACTGCTACATTTTAATTACCAGATTATATTTATATATTTCATAGTGCTCAATGAGGCTGGTGCAAAACAGGCAAAAAAAGTCTAAAACAATCATCCAAGTTTAATCAGCTGTATTACATTTCACATTTTAGCAAATATGAATGCTAATGGGGAGAGGGATAGTTAATCAAGCACCAAAATGCCAAACCAAGCACACAGTGGGACTAAACTGGTCTCAAATTAGGACAAATAGAAGTTGTACTTGCATATGCAAGATACATAAGTTTTATATAAACCATTTGTTTGTTTAATATTTCCTTGGTCAGTAGTCATTTTGACAATAGCTAGTGAAAAACAATCTATTCAAAATATCCACTTGTCTGAGTGGAGTTTGCATGTTCTACCCATGTTACAGTGGTTCTCTCCAGGTACTCCCTCGGCTTCACAATCTGGCCAGCCAGTCCTTGTCACACAATATTTGTGAATTCATAAACATAAACTTATATATCCATCTGGTTTAATGACCCAGTCACTTTGCTGAAGGTTGTTGTTAGCAAAGATGACAGCAAATAGCACCTGAATCAAACAAAGATGGCAGCTCCTGTGGATGCATATGTTTCTGCTGCCATTGATTGTGTTTTAGCAGAAATATAAAGTATTTTCTTTTTGAAAGAATAACAGGGAGGTGCCCATGTGACACTTGTTGTTCTGTCCCACATGGACATTGGTGGATATGATTTGTTGCTGCATGTGACTAGTTAAGCACAAACTAAGGTAGGCCGGTACACTCAATCAGCTCGAAGTACAGTATTTCATTAAACGCCCCACCTTTTCCCGAACGCTTTCAACAGATAAGGTTCCAGACGGATTTTGTGGAAGAACACAAATCAGAGTTCAACATATATGCATCTGCCATGTGCCAGGCTATCGGCTTCTTCCCTACACCCAAAGCATACATGTTTAGGTCAATTGGCAACACTGTGGTACCATAAGGAGTAGCCTAGATATTCATTGCAGTTCAAGCATCATAGTTATAACCAGACAGTAGTATCTTGTAGTATATATTATTTTACCAACATTCAGCACACATTTGATTTACTTCTAGGGCATTTCATAGATATGCTCCTAATAAAACTCGATGTTCGTTGCTCTGCACTTGACATTTATTGTTACAGCCTCCCAGTTGCACTGCTATTTAAACTTAAAACAATTGGTATTTCCCATCTCAGACAGCAAATCCCCATTTACCATCCAATCAAATTTACATAGATTTAAAAATAAACCAGTGGAACAATTTCTTCTCAATACCACGCTTTGCCGCTCTGCTGAGACCGTACCCCTGTTTCCAATCAGTTTCATCTAATGCATTTTGCTACTTTATTTGTCCTTTGCCACGACCTGATACTATTTTTAGTCAAGTCACCTTTGCAAAAATGATATTCCCGGTGCATATTTGAAGAGAGATCCCTATCTCTGTCTGACAATCTCCATAGTTTGTGACACAGAGGCCAAGCAGACTGGCCTGTGTCATTTTGCGTTAGTTATGGGGAATGATAGAGCGGGCGGTGTGAGGCAAAAGGCCAGTTGAGATCCCTATGGCTTAGAGAAATAGAAAAATACATAAGCTGGGGTCAGAGACAGAGCCACGTCCTAAAATGGTGCCTGTCAGATCTTATCCAAATAGTCCCAGCTGAAATAGAGGGTGAGTAGATTGTGGATGGAATAGATGAAAAAATTGAATGCTGAAAGAGAGAGTTCAGGGGATTTCAGATCTAAATAGAGAAACATATACGACACTTTTTGACTGTCCTTTTTGGAGCAGGTGGGTCGGTAAGGGAATCTTTCAGAGTGAGATGATTGGACAAGAGAGAACACAGGCTCGTGTTAATATTGTAAAGAGCTAGCCCACTAACGCTGGCTTGATCATTTCCAGTAATGACTTTATATGAGCTGACAAACTAGAGCTATAGTACACTAGCAGCATCTGTTTCCTGTTTACAAATGTACAGCACACAAATATCCCATAACAAGGGCGTTCAACAAAATCCAACTGATATGCCAACACAGTCTCACACTTTGACACTTTGTGTCTATAATGTATGATGCCTGTATTTCACGCTGTAAAAGCATCAAATAGATACTATTTTCTTTGCATTTTATAAGGTTTGGATTTAACAGCTGAGTATAAGTCTGACATTACAAAAAAGAGTACGTTTAGGTCTGGGGCTTGGAGTTGGTTAAAGTTGTGATGAGGATTTTGTTAATATTCATAAATAATAACACATCTTTACATCTACATAGGAATGAACTAAGGCAGCAACATGTATCACAGACATGCACAAAATGAGAAAATGTGTGGTACACTCATTTCTATTAGACTGGACTGGAATTATTTATGGTAAAATTGCATTAATATGCAGCACAGAGACTAACCGAAAAAAAAAAAAATCTGATAAACTGGGGATTCTTTCCTGTTTACTTTAAATTAAGGGGTCTTTCACACCAAGCCAAAGGTCACCCATCTGAACCAGTTTGGCAACTTTTGCCGACAGTTGGCTCACATGTTCTTGGGATTGGGGCTGTCGGAGGTCAGAGGAGGGCGAAGCAAGTTGTTTTTTTTAAGACTTGCTTGTAGAGTCTGTGTTGTCAGTTGCCGCATATGCAGCTGTTTGATTGGCCCGTGGCTACTGGAGAACCAGGGAATCATTGCACTGGGAAATTGTGTAAAAAAATGAAAACGACATTTATGGAAAAACAATATTTAGCCGAGCATGCATTGTTGTTCTTTACATTGGTTCAAACATGAAGTAAGTATGGAGGAGAATGGCAACTATTTGGTCGGAGGAAAACAAAGATGGAGGAGTTGCAGTAATCACAGTTCAAAAAATAGAAGTTGAGCTTAATCCATGTGGTAAGATGGAGTTTGAAACTACTATTTTTATCATTTTTGTCAAGCATTACATCACGGGCACGCTCACTCCGCATTAGTACGGCGACTGTAGCCGTTGGATGTTGTTTGTGTGAATGTTCTTTTACATCGGTGGCCTCAAAGAGACTTAAACAGACACTTACTTACTGACAGCGACCAGGGGTTGTGTTGGTGTGAAAGACCCTTAAGCCTTGCCTTAGAGCACCACAAACATGGAAAAAGTTAAATTTAAGTACAATTTAGAAAACATTAAGGTGAGATACAGTGAGATGCCACAAAAAGCAACAACATTTCAGCGGGGAAGTAGGTGGCAAACGCTCTTAAGAAGAAGAAGAAAAAAAAACATTGTGGGACCAAAACAAAGTGGCCTGCCCATGAGGATTTAGTACTTTTTTCCACTACAGAATATCTCGAATTCATTTCTGCTCCACCTTTCGCAGAACCTTTTTACCACTGGTACGTGAGCAGATTGTCTCCTGTCATACCATATTCCCCACTACTTCAATAAGTTATTTCAATAATCCATTCAACTTCTAACTTTATTTAGTTTCACTCAAAGCAGAAATACAATCCCCAAAATTAGCATTCGAAGCTGCTTTGTGGTATCGCGTACACTTCCTGCACACTGTTGCTCGGTGCTGTGAGTCGTGACATGGCTAAACACTGGCTTTGTTAAATAATCCAATAATAAAAAGACTGTTTTGTCGCCAGCGCTCCTCGCATATCTCTCTGTGCACTTTGAAGGGAGGATGCCACTAATCACTGCGTCGCATGTATTGGCTGGGGTATTTCTAAGCACCTCCGGCTTTTGAAGAGACACCCCTGCACCGCTGTGTTGTTTGTTCTCAATTCATTGTGCCGCAGATTGGCTCGCAGGGGCGGAAGACGCAGACATTTGAATTAGAACTGCAAAACTATTAAAAATGTATGCTTTGTATGAATGCATGACCCATATTCCGGTGCAAATAAATAAATAAGCAGGAGGTTTAGGGGCAGATGATGCAAATCTTCAGAAGTGGGACACAGGAATGGTTAATGACATTATAACAATAAGGAGTGGGGGATTTCACACTGCGAGCGTAATAGAGAGGGTGTTTGGGTATAATCAGTACACAAAATGAGTTTGAATGGACTCGCTGCACTGTTTGTGGTGACTCACTTATTCAACTTCATTTTAGGATGGCAAGCTTTCATGTGGTTTGGAGTTCTCAATATGTTTGATATTTTTGAGGTCCATTTAAGATACTCTCCCATGCATTAGATCTAGTAAGAACAAAGCAGGTACTGGTAATGGTGATGTTGCTTTCTTTCTAAAATCACATGGATTTTTTTTTGTACTCAAAGAGGCTGGGACAAACATAAACTGTTTTGTAATTGTTCCTGCTCTTACCTTGCGTACAAATTTAGCTATTCGTATAAACAAATAAACTTGCCTTGCCTTCCCTCGAGTGCCATGGAACCTGGACCTTTCTCACTCCTCCACTCCTTCCTCTCTTTGATTGGCTGTCATCGTCCTGCTAGAAAAATTCATTTCCCTCAGCCACTGGTTTCTGATTCAACTGACTCAAAGTTCTGTAATTGCATCAGGAAACCCGTCAGTCCTGGTCACATGAATCTCTCCTTCACTGTGGTTCTCTTCGGTGTTTTTCTTTTTCCCCTTGGTGTTTTTTTTTTTTTTTTTTTTTTGAGTTTTTCTTTGCCGAGAAGGAGAGTCTGCTCTGGGACAATTATCCATATGCCTATTTGTTGTTGGACAATCTGCCTGTATTTCCCAATAATGTCTGTTTCTAGTTTTCTAATGCTTCTATTGACCAAATGTTTCATTGTTTGATTTTCTGACTATTTGGCTTGCAAAATCTACAATCAAGTCTTCTGAGATAACTGCTGTTGTGATTTTGGGCTATTCAAATAAATTCAATTGAATAGAAAACTTGACAGGTTCAGAAAGAAAATCAGGATTTTTATTTTATTTGTATTTTTTTTTTTTATTTTCAGCCAACCTAAGCAGTCAGTCTAAAGTTTTATAAGAGTCATAAATGTTTTTCATCAGATGTGGTAGCAGCTTATTAGGCTGCTCCATGTCTCTTTTTTTCAGTTTTGCTTTGCTTTAGCTTATTCATCTCTGCGGCTGTTTTACTATTTTTTTTTTTTTCTAAATATTTGAATATTTGCTATTTTAGGTTTGGGAAGCTATTACAGTGACAATAGTCAGCTTAAATGTGCCAACAACCACTTTTGAAGCAGAGCTGGCAACTAGGGAGTGTTCCAGAACTAAAAGTGAGACAGAGGGATGGAGTTTAAAAGAAAAGGTTTTGTGACTGGTCCAGAATGATGTCATACACTGAGCACAGAGTCAGTTTTTTTTTTTTTTTTGTCTTGTCTGTTTTTTGCATATTTTACTTGAAAGCAACACAAGTACATGAAATAAAAGTGGATTTGTGCAGCTAAACCAGCTAGGAGCAAGTCAAGACTTACATTAATTACGATGCAGATGTATTGATTTAATCTGGGTAATATTCTCTTATGTATCACAATGACATGAGAGAATTAGCTTTACATTAGTGTTTCACTTTGTCACAAGATCAAATTGTTGACATGATGAGTAAAATGTAAAGTAAAATCCATTTCACACAAACATAGTCAGGGAAATCTTTTAAGAATATAAGAAGGTGGAAAGTGAATCAGACGTCCAGAAATGTGTTTAATTTGAGTTGTTTTTTAGACTTACTATTACTTACTATTTGTATTTATTTAGCTAAATTTCAATCTTCCCACTAGATGCAATGGTAGCCTCATTGTTGGCTCTTTTTTAGACCTAAATTAGAGCTTGCAAAGGTTGAAAACGAGGCTAAATCAGATCCAAAACACTGGTAAACCAAGAGCAGACAGTTATGAAAGCTGCTTGGCCCAAAAGAGAACCAAAAATTGAATAGATATTGAATTTGTCACTAAAAGTTCAATTTGCCCTTGAATACTAAACAGTGTAATTTAAACACAATATGAACAGCGTGGACACAAACAAACAAATAAATAAATTGGTGAAAACACATTAGCATTATATGAACGGAGGAAAACTGAAACCGTACAAAAGTAGACAGAAAATTAACCGTGAACTAAAGAATTATTAGTTGAAGGTCTGAACCAAAACCTTGCAGCAGACTTATGAAGTGTCCTTTTATAAAACAGCCTTTGTAGCCTTCCTTCGTACACTGAATCTATAAGCCATGTCGGTCAATGTCCTGCTTGTGTCTCGCATTGGCCTCCTGCTGCCTGTCTCCCTTCTGTGTTGTTGCAGTAGATTTCCTCCTCTCCTCTCATTCAGCCGCTGTCAGGGCCTGGTGCGGTGCAAATAAAGGCCACTGGTATCTCTCGCTCCATGATGGACCGTCGATGTCTGTCTTAAGCCGTTCTCTGAGATGCGCCCAGGGAGAAAAATAGTGCAAAAACAAAGCCATCAACCATCAACAGCAGGTGATTTGTGTTGAAACTTTCCTTGGGTCTTAGCACTTCTTTCGCAGTGATCCTTCTTTAAGCGCAAATAAGCCAGGCGTGTTTGGGTAGAAAGCTAAAGGGGGGGCTTGCGACATTAGCAACAATTTGTCATTTAGATACCGTAGATGAAAAGGTCACCTCGTTATCGCGCAGTCTTTTGCTGGCTCAAATCTGGATGCTACGCTAACCCTTACCCTGACAGGAAACTAACCTTTTAGCTTATGTTTTCTGCAAATGCCAAGTCAGTCTTTGTGGCGCCGCTGTCTCTTCTGTACATGTGTTTTAATGCATTGAAGATTGCGCGTTGCCGAGGCGAGACTGCCGGCTGCGCGTATGAATCCGTGCTGAAATAATTGGGAAATGTGGTGTACAAGCTTATTCTGTACGGCCTGTTTTCCTTTTGCATGGATAGCTGCAGGTTTCAAATACAAAGCTTCTTCAAATTCTGTGTTAGATAATGAGAATGCTTATTTTCCTGTTCTGTTGTAAGGCCTCGGGGATCAGCTTCTCCCCTCTTTCTCCCTCTGCTACACCCATGTCACAGTCTTGGCATTAAAGGGCGATTAAAAAGACTTCTTCTAAATGAACTAGACAGCAAAGCCAAGGCATGGTGATATGGGAGGACATGCAAATCAATATTTCACATCATCAGTCGCTGGTTGGAGGAGCGTGTAGGCAGATGTGGACTGCGGCTATGCAGTGATTCAAACTACGAGGGCGATCGATTATGGCTTATGTGAGTGTCTTGTAGCTACACAACAGGTCATCTTATACGCTGATACAAATGAAAAATGTGATATCATTATTTTAGACGCCTGCAGAAGAAATTGCTTGTCTTTGAAATGAATAATCAAACAGACATGTCACAAATATTGAACCTTAAACCTTATTTTGACGTCCCTCTGGAAGACCATCGCATTTTTTCTTGCTTGTTTGTTGTTTGTCTGATGAAAACAAACTATGATGCACCTGGAAATGCTAAAGATGAAATGAACATTGTAACCCTCTTTTTAGAGCTGAATCATTCTGGAATGAATCAGACTAAACTTACAAATACAAAAATTCACCCAAATTTCAATAGGACTTTTGCATAAGCTTCGGCAACATTTTTGGAGTATTTTTAGGTCCCTAAAACTATTTTACTTAAGTCACCTTCAGCTTTTGCAGAAGAACAGTCAAAACCCCAAATATGTTAAATCTAATGTCATTCAAGTCTAAGCTGTAAACACCAGCTTCACCAATCCGGAAAAAAAAAATGTAGGCCTGAAATTAGATTCTGTTTTTCTTTTGTGTGGAGAAAGTTCTCACTTCTGAGTCATCTCTTAGTCATCAGAAGCTAAAACTACAGGATATCAACTTCACAAAGACTTGAGCCATTTGCTTCTGCTCCAAAGGGTTCAGAAACAGTTTCAGTTTGACCGATTTTTGTCCGACATGTTATTAAAAATAGGCCGAATAAAATTTCTCTTTTCTTTTTCACAAATGTGAAAGCTTGCATCAATGAGGGGTTTAAAATTGCTATTAGTTTGAATACATTCAAGCAAAACTCAATGTTGAATATAGTGCAAGTAACCATAATGACTACAGAAATGATATTTTTGTCTTTCAAAGATGCTCTTAAGAATGTTGACTTTGGCTGGTTTTACATCACAGTCAAACCAGGAGAGCTACCTAGACATCATAAATCTGGGAAATTTAGCACAGTATTTTTTGATGCTCAGTGGGAAACTCACAACAGATCTCCAGCTTAAAACTTGACTAAAGCCTCATAAAAGTAGAGAAATACAGTACGCTGTCGTAATCTAGCTCATAGTTTGACACTTCCTTCCACCTCACATTTAAACTGTTGACTCTAGACAACATTGCGATGCCATACGCACATAACCTATTAGCTAGATGGGGTTTACACAGCCCTACTATCATTACAGAAGATCCATGGTTTTTGCTGCAGTTAATCCAGTATTCAAGGAGTTTGCGGCGGAATGACATCTGCGCTTTGTTTATCCTCGCGCTCATGCCATTGCCGCACGCTGTCTTGATGTTGAAAGAAAGGATCAGAACGAGCAAAGCAGATGGAAGACATATGGAAGCCCAGACAATTCCGCGTCCATGAATTGAACCATTTAGCAATCCAACTAAGCAGCAAAGTGTCAAACTAGGCCTGTCGATGCAACCCAGCCAACTGCAGACATGTCGTTCAGTTGTAAATTACGTTACTCGCAAGGTCACCTTCTGCAGAGGTTGGTTAGTGGGGAGAAAAGGCCTGGGGAGTCATTCATCTCTTCATGTCAGTGGTATATATCACACAGTGGAAATTGCAATTCTGGCAGATAGCACAACACAAACATAGATGTCAGTGTTTATGAGTCAATGGGTTGTGTTCACCTTTTAGAATGATGTCATAAGAACAGACTGTCATTCACAAATGTTTAATCTAGTGTTTTTTGTTTTGTTTTTTTAGGGACTACAGTCAATCACTTTTTGCATTATAACAACAACAACAACAAAACTCTATTAAATAATGCATACTTTACCATCTGTAGTAATTACTAAAAATGCACAAGGTCAGTGAGTTAAATGAATTTACATTTTTGTGTTGATATAACTTGACAATGTGAGTCAAAGATTTTCAATTTGGATTTTTAAGTTATAAGGAACATGTATGACAGAGAGAGAGAGAGAATGAGAAAAAAGAGAGAAGGTGAAGCAAGAAAAACAGAGGAAGAAGAGTGGGGGGGTCAGAAAGAGAGTGAGCAAAAGAGACAAGAGAGAGGGAAAAGGACAGAAAGAATAAAGAAACAAATGGAGAGAGAAAGATGAGAAAATAGAGAGGAGAGAGAGTGAGGGGAAAGAGGTAAAAAAAGAGAGGAAAGAGTAGATGGGAATGAAGGGAGAGAGAGAGGGAGAGAGAGAGAAGAGAAAGAGTGGACAGAAATGAGTAGAGAGAGAGACAGGAGAGAAAAATGAGGAAAAAAGTAGATGGGAATGAGGAGAGAGAGAAGAAGAAAAAAGAGTGGATGGAAATTAGTAGAGAGAGAGAGACAGGAGAGAGAGAGATGAGAAAAAAGAGGAGAAAGAGTACATGGGAATGAGGAGAGAGAGAGAGAGAAGAGAAAAAAGAGAGTGGAGGGGAATGAGGAGAGAGAAGAGAGAATAACAAAGAACTAATGTTAACTGACATAACATTTTAGGCAAAAATTGTCCTTGTATTTTTAAGTTAAACTAAACTTTTTCTGAACCTACGTACATACTGTATGTACACATGTATTTTTGTACGTACGTGTATTATATGTGTGTACGTATATATGCATCTCTGTATGTATGTATATGTATTTTGTAATGTCACATCAAGGCGACCATCAATTTCTCCCACATGGTGTATAGCATTCACTCACTTACAGTACATTTAGTTATATATTATGTTTATGATGCAAATATAGCTTCTTATGCAGTGAGATCTGCCTGAAATCATTGTTTGAATTGGACCCAGGAAGATGTCAACTTAAACAGTAAGCTATAAACTTGAGTAAATAACAGTGAGAATATTTTTAGCACCATATTTTACTTGAATAAAATAAAAGATATGGTCTTCTCTTGTTGTATAACATTATTTTGATCAAACTTTAGTCTTGTTAAACGGTCTTGTTGCAGTTTAAAATGTAAATAACAGAATTATATATTTTTGAACAGAGATTCACATGTTTTGCTCGCTCAGCTAACACATTCTAAGCCTCTTCAATCTTCCCTACATGACTTTCAGAGCTTGGTTAATCAAAAAAGCTCACAACAACTAGCAATGCTTAGCCTAATGCATCAGCTGTTTTATTTATTTATTTTGTTTATTTGGTTTATTGACAGGGACAGTGTACATTAATCAACATTTCTGTAAATGTACCAGAATTAGCCAGAAAGGCTATTTTACATCTGTAGTCCCTGGACAGATGGTGAAGTAGTCACCCTAAAATGTAATAATAAAAGTTACATGAGATATGCATACAAATGTTTAAAGTATATACAACATTTCATTTTGTGAAAACCGCCTGATATCGTACTATTAGAGTGCAGGAACTTTTTTTATTTAGCCATTTAGCTGCTTTTTGGTTGTTGTGCCAGTAATCTAACCTTTACCATTTCTGTCTGGTAGCTTATGAAACGAAAGCTAGGCTACAATATCATAGTCTAAGTTAATATTTGACACGGTCACGGACAAGGTCAAAGGAGAAAAATGCATACAATCAGGTTGGTTCTTGGCAACACACCGGCTCGCTGCTGTTCATTGACTGGACGATCGTACTTCCTGCTTTTTGGGAACTGTCTGTAGTTGATACCTGACCTAGTACTGAAATGAAATCGAGCAAATCCGCTAGTTGGGGCCAGCCTGGCTAAGCAATGATAACAACTACTACAATCATGCTTCCTGCTCTAACATTAGATGTAATTGGGATTGTGTTATTTTCATAGATGCTTTGACAGCACATTTGTTCTGGTGCAAAACTGATTTCAACTTTTAAATTTCGTATACAGCACCTTTAAGTAGACATTTGGCTTCACTCTCCATCTCTTTATAGGAGCACTAAATTTAGCTGGACCTAAAAAGTTTCAGCGCATCACTTTCAGGAGTTTAGATATCGATTTGCTAATAAGAAACTCTAACAAATGACACCTAATCCAATATGCACATGCAAAGAGCTTTGATGGCGGTGCTAAATCTCCGTCCTTGGGTGACTTTCAACTCCAAAGCGCCCTCCCTGAAGGATACATGTCTTAGCATAACACAGGCGGCTTAAGCGTCATTGAGATGTGCTCCCGTCCTGCTTTAAACACATTTAAGAAGCCCCTCCCCCACCGCTCCTGCCACTCTGCTGCCAGCTCAGTGCCAGCTCCTCAGCGCTGGCATCAGTGACCACTGCGTCCCGCTCACACCTCCCCTCCCCCGCCTGGAAACCACAGACCATCCACTGTCTGAAGGCATTAGATTTAGTGTCACCCAATCCAGCAGAATAAAACAGGAGATACAGAGGAGGCATCGTTGTAACACTGGCTGCAGTTTCACCTTTTTTGTTGTTGTTTTTTTTATGCCAAGTGCAGATAGTTTGATTTGTAAATGTGGATTATCATTTATGTTGTGAGTAAACTAACTAGGGTTTTATTTTTTTATGATTCAACTATACCAGATTATTATTCTGCCATTTTTATTGCTCCAAAATCTATTTTTCTAAGTTTTTAACTTTGTTTTAACTGCCTTCTCTCATTATTAGTTTACTCAAAGTTAATTTAGATGATCCGTGTAGGTACAATATTTGCTTGGGCTGCAAAATCTTCTCGGGTTGTTTTTTCATAACAACAACAAACTATATTTGAACAAAAGCTGAACTTTAAAAAGGATTCTATTTTGCTAGCTTGATAGCACATCACCACTTTAGCATAATCAAGACGTTATGCTTGTGCTCTGATTGGCTGTACATAGAGTAGTGGTTATTGTATTATTATCATTGTAGTAGTATATACTGTAATTTCTGCCTATTAGCGCAACTGAATATAGGCTGCACCCATTAGATTAAGTAAGAAAAATGAAAAGTACATATATAGGCCACACTTGTTAATAGTAAGCCAATGAGAATCTATAATTTTGCTGCATTGCTGTAAAATCCCATAGTTCAAAGCTTGTGAAAAAAGTAGCAGCTTGTAGTCCAGAAATGATGGTATTTAAACAAAATTACGACATCCATTCAATAAATCCTAGATAACTTGCGACCTAGTAGATTTTGCAGCCCGAGCAAATATTGTACCTACACCTGCATGTTTGAGTAATCTTGTATTGCCCTACAGCTGATGACTGACTGTTCAGAAAAGTCTTGTCCTCACCTACCACCTATCCCACCACTTGTCTGTATTTAGATTGTTCAAAAAATTCAGATTCATAACTAAGCATGCATGGTTCAAATAGTCACATAGCCACAATCGGAGCACTACTTTGGACTATCTACAAGAAAAAATACTTTGTTATTCAATTCAAAAGTACTGCTGTTGTTTTCAATATAAATTTGACCATTTTGACACATTTACAACAACAAAAAGAGATTCATCTTAAAGCTTGGGAAAGACTAGGTTTAGTAGCTGGTTATTTAAACACAATGCTATTTTTTACTGTACTATGTCACTCATCTAATGTATTCTGAACTATTTCTTTACCACAATGTACTTAAGTGGTTTTCACAACTTTCAGAAGCCAGAGTGAGTTGATCAGAAAGATAGGACTAATCAAATATTATCAACACATACAAGAGCATTTCATGGATTTTAGAATCAAAAAGCTTATTAGATGTAGATGGGACAACTTACTGTATGTATAGCCTGAGTAAAAACTTGGGATAAAAATGAACAAAAAACACAAAAAGTGAGTATTTTAAGGAACTGCAAAAGAAAAACAATTACATCCTCATCCATTTAAAGTGCTTTATTAAAATCTGGGGTAGGTTCTATTGCTTTAAACAAATCTGGTGCTTATGAATTAGGCAAATACATGAATTACTGATGTATTTTAGATTTATATGTTACAAAAATATGATAATAAAACATTTACTCATCAGTTGTTTACCCACTTCCATTTTGGCTCTGTCCCGAGAGATTTGTGAAACTGCAGTGAGGTCTCCGGGTCTGAGCGTCACTTATTCACCCAAGCAGCTGCACAGAGGGCATGATGTTTTGTGTGGGTGTCTGTGTTTTTTTCCCTGCATAAGCACTTTTTGAGTAAATCTTATCTATATATTTATCAATCATCTCGTCACGCCGTAGTTTATCATGTTCTTGAGGAGAGAGGAAGGTCAAATCTGAGCCAGGTCCCAGCTGGCACTCGCCCAGAGATGGCGGTGTCTGGAAGAGGGATGCGTTTTCATGCTGGATGCACAATTTATCTTGTGTTTACTCTGCTGTCCATTTGCATCAGCCACCGTAGACCGGACTGACATGCACAGGGAGCAGTGTGACCCAGTGTTGTGGAGCTTTATAGAAATCTTTAGACACCTTTACTCTGTGCAAATGAATAGACAACAAGAGTGTTAACCATTTACGGTCCAAACTGCAAAAAAGAAAAAAAAAATAATAATAATAAAAGCTTTTGACCTTATTCGTGAACTCAAAGTTGTTTTTTTAATGTATTCATTTATTTTTAAGTATTTTTCTAACGGGTTGAGTGCTTCTTGTTTTACCCATGTTCCATGTTTCTTCACACTGTTTCAGCTTTGCGTTGTACTCCCTCTAATCGAGGGCTCAAGTCAACTAAATGGGTTTCCAGATAATATTTTGTAAATTTTCTCCATTATATTATCTTGTTTTAATGGGACTTCGCCCCAAATCTTCCAAAATAATTCAAAATTTTAGCAAAATTAACATTTCAATAACAATAACAATTTCTCTTTCTCTTTGTTAAAGTCTTAAGCCATCAGCGAAACACTGTAATGCCAAGTTACCCCCCAGTACTGGATTGCAAAAATGTGAAGAAATCAGACTTTGAGTGGGACATATGGCTTGTAAACATGTTACTAGACTAGGGATGCACCAATCTGATATCGATGCCGATTCAGGAAATTTAGCTGGATCGCATATTGGCTCCATGATATCGGTTCATTCCGATACCATTGTCATAATGAGACTAATTTCCTGGCTGGTGTTGATCCAGAACGTCTCATAATGTTTGATATTTTATTCAAATTAAGTTATTAAGTTTTGACTTGCACTATAAATCAGTGTTTCCCTGTTCTAACCAGGGGGAAATTAGAATTATTTCAGATTTTAATAGGGTTAAATGTATTTTTACTTTAAATAAAAATGTAGGACAAGGACAGGATTTTTTAATACTTTTGTGGCATTTTGAGCCAAAAAACAAGAAAATACAAAAGCAACAATATTCTACTAGAAAACTAATTTGTTTACCTAAAAGCACAACTTAGAGTGTACTCAATGTGTGGGGCAAAATTTAGGGGGTACGTGGGACAAAAAAGGTTGGGAACCACTGCTATAAATAACAGTGACATAACATAATGACCAAATGTGTTATGTTTTGATAAGAAAAATTATGTGTTTCAGTCCGTACACTGGTATCGGTTGGTATCGGGTATCGACAGATACTTAAAGACAAAATATCGGTATCGCAGCAGAAAAAGCTGGATCGGTGCATCACTACTTAAGACTAAGTAAATGTGCTTGCTTAGACAAAATATCATAATGAAGTGGTAAAGCTTGTAATTGACTTGTTTATCCAAAACAAAATTGTGGTTTGCAAATAAATATAAAAGTAAAATATGATCTAAGCTCTTAAAACTAAAACAGACCTTCTTTAATATGGGCCAGAGTCACCTTGCCTGACATCCAGGCTAATAGTCCCCATGGGAAAAGAGAATTTAATTGCAAGGATCTGTTTTTTCGGCAAGCTTCTCATTCTTTTACAACAAACCACATGTGTCCTGCTCAGAGAAACAACTACAAAATGCATTGCTAAAGAGATCTGAACAGCTTGTATTAAAAGGAGGAAGTCAAAATGAGAAATCTGGCGAACACCTAAGGCTTCAAAACCGGCACAATTAACCAAGAATATGTGACTTTTCTTCTTCCCATAAAAAGCATCCAATTAGATTTAATGTTCGGCTTGCGTCACCTGGAGATCTTAATGGGCTTTTCTGTAATGATCAAAAAGATGAACGCTGTCAGAGGTCCAGAATGTTTTTCCTGACTACAGTCTATGTAAAAATAGCTGTCACGTTGATTGCAAGTAGACTAACAGCATTGCCAGACTTTAGCATTTATGTGGTGTTTCCATCCTATAACTGAATCTATCTCTAGAGGGAAGACAAAGGTTAAGGTTACAATTATTGTCCCCAAATTTGTCCTTTGCATTTGACCCATTCTTCAATGCCTCCTCAGAGTGCAGCATTCAGAGACCATCTCCTGATCTTACTAAGCTTGACCAGGACTACTGTAGCTGGAGAATATTCCAGCATGTAAGTACATGTTTTGTAAACCCATTCAGACACATGGAAAGGCAGGTAAACTCCACACAGAAAGGTCCAGACCGCGAGGAAGTCGAACTTTCTTACTGTGAGGCAAGAGTGCGGCTCTGCCCCCGGAACAATAGTTATGGTAACAGTTTGGTTTGTTTTGGTTCAAAATGGAGCTACATGCTAATAATTTTAAGTTTAGAATAACCATTACATGAAGGTGATCATAAACCACCTTATTAGGACCACCTCCAACACGATGTCCAACATCTCATTATTAACATATAGAGATTGTACAATGTTGTTTTGCTTGTACTTTTTATTTAAAATAATTTTTTGTCCTTGAAACATGCTACTGAGCAAATCCACATTGAAATGTCAGGCACCAGAAACACGACAAAAGGTGTAGTAAAGCACTATGCAAACTATCAAATCGATCTTGCCTGATATGCTAATGCTGTAGACTTAAAGGGACGTAAACTATACGTGTTTGTGCAAAACCTTTTTCTGTTTTTCTTTTTATCATTGTGGCTAACTGTTGTTAGCATACTGACTCACCTTGCCGCTAACAGTTGTGAAAAAACATTAAAACTCATCATGATGAACAACTCTGAAGCTCGGAATGCATGAGTAAATCATGCAGACTGAAGTAAGAAGTTTAAAATAAATTATTTCTGTTTGTTTACATTTTTAAGGATGCAAAAATCAGGTATAGTCCCTTTAAAAGCAAAGCAGAATGTCTCAGAGATCTATAACATCACAGAATAGGGACATTCAGAACAGTGTTTTGGGAACGAAAAACATCTCACAGACAAACTTCAGCATTGTTTTTGATGAGAAAGCAATTTTAGAAGAGGAAAACAATTTCAATTAAGTCAATATGTGCTCTTTAAAAATTCACTAACAATATGACTACAGATTTTTTGCTTAGGTAATAATGTATTTTCTGACTCTCTACAGGGATCTTGAACAAACCTATAGCTCTCACACCTGATGATGAACAGAATGACCTGATTTCTTGCGACATCATTCTGCAGATGAAGAAAACCCGGTGCATTCGGCCTGTCTTCCCCCCCTGCTGCTGTCACGGCTTCAATCCTGCCTTTTGGATGTGCCCTCTTTTGGGAGCAAACCACAGAAGGTCCTAGTGGTTAACCTTCTCTGCGAACATAACTATCCATCCATCTTTTCTTTTGTCATCTGCTTTCCCCTTGTGAGATTAACACTTTTTTCACTCCTCCCCATCAAGCCGTCTTTTTTCTAGCTAGTCGTTTCATCTTGTCTTCCGCTCTCTCCTCCTTCCTCTCCTTCTCCGTGTGTCTTGGTAGTGCAGCTTTGGGACTTCTGATTAGGACATAGGGGCTGTAAAAGAGACAAACTCAAGAACTGGGTCATCATTGTTACTGTGTGAGGGCTTTGGTAGATGAAAGAACAAGACGAGCAAAATGACGTTGAATGTGATGGCAGAAGCTGCACCGCGGAGCCCTGAGACATTTCTGGGCTACGGAAATACTTGTGCAATGGGGAGGAATTGGAAATGCAGAAAGGCAGAATTTATGTAATAGGACCTGAATAAATCATGCTTCGAAGCCCGCCCCACTTCTCTGTCTGTGTGAACTCTGCAAGTCAGTAATCACGCGTCGGTCCTCAGAAAGCAGTTTGCACCCCCCCAAAGATGCAACGCAATTGGAAAAAAGTGCAAGCACAAAACATGATGGGTAATGGTTGTCAAAGGGGGTGTTTTAGTTCTTTCGTTGATATAGAGAACAGAAGTGGCATTTTTCTCCCTTTTATTTAGAGAGAGAACAATATTTGAAACCATAGATCTTTTCAAATCTGGTTCAGAGTCTTCAGGCCAGCCAACTGAAATATAATTAAAAAGTATAATGGTTCACGGATTAATTAGGTTCAAACTGGCTTTGAAGATTTGACAAAATTCATCATGTGAAGTCACCTCATGGCAACACAATGTTATTAACAGGAAAAACATTCAAAAAGGTGAATGCAACCTATAGACTAGCAGGTATGGCTACAATTTTGAAAGAATCCTCTCTGAATCTCCATGAGAGAACCCACGGTAACACAAGTGGGACATGCAAACACCTCCCAGAAACATAATGATATGCTAAATCCAGGATTTGATCCCATGACCTCCCTATTGGGATGCCAGAGCTCTAACCTCTCTGCTACTGTGAAATTAGTTTTCACATTGGCAAAGTATAATGTTCATAATAGCAACAACAAAATCTATTCTAAATGGTAACACTTCATTGTACAGAGTGGCTAGCATTGGTGAGAGTGTTAGCCACTCCTAGCAGCCAGTTGCATGTTTCCATTCTTTGGGGAAGCCGGAGAGCCTGGAAGAAACCCACCCAGACACAAGAAGAAACATGCAAACTGTGTGGGTACTCTGGTTTCCTCTTGTCCCCAAAGACATTTTATTTATTTGCAAATCACATGCATATACGTAGGTGAATTGCCATCACTGTAAATTTCTCTTGAATGAATGGTTGTTGTCTGTGTCTGTCTCTATGTGTTAGCCCTGCGATGAGTTGGCCACTGCTCAACCTGAACAGTGGCCAACTGAAGGCCCAATGTCACTGGGATTGGCTCCAGTCACCCCTAACGATAACAAACGGTAGACAAAAGAAAAGTTTCATAAAACACTGACTAGCACAACACAGTATACTTTGACTCCCGCACGGTCCAGGTTTTCAGTGGGGAATTTGCATGTTTCTCCTTGTGTCTTGGTGGGTTTCCTGAGAATATCCTCCAGCTGCTTAGTCCTGACCAATAGATGTGTGCCTGAGCACTGCTCTGTGGTGCTCACTGCTCCTGAAGAGTTGTTGTTGTTAGTTTATTTGAAAGGGACAGAACATTAAACATTGTTGCCCTGTTAGGTGCAACCGATGCCACATTCATGCCATATAGCTCAGAGCTCATTTGTAGACACACAATTCTAATGTTCTATTGTTCACATCTTCGACTGGCTTTGAGCCATTGTTTGATCTTACATTTAAAGAGTCACAAATCTGTAAGCTTTCTGATCGGCAGGTATTGGGTTCCAGATCTGTGGACCTTTAATTTTGCCCCAGTGGCATTGACGAATGGGTCAAATGTACCTCAACCAACAAGACATTTAAGATTTCTGATTAAAAACACTAGCTTGAGACTTGTTCAACCAATCACATTTCTCCTTATAACTCCAGACCCCACCTCTCACTCTTTCAGGTTATAATATGACTATTGGTATATCCTTACACACAATCACTTATTTTGTTTGTTCTTTGTCATTGTCAGAAAAAGTACAATATTTATGAGTCATTATATGCCATTTGTGTTTGGAAAATCATGAAAGAAATAACATAACACATTACCCAGTAAAGCTGCATGTCAAGCCACGAGAGCATCACAATTGAAGAGAAAAAGATTTATCCATGCATGACGCACCAGACAGGGAAAACCTGGGTTGTCAAAGGCTAATAGTATTTTGACAAAGACCATCATTTTCCTGCTCTCTCACACCGCTCTATCTGTCTGGTGTCATCTTTCTCTGCGTCTCTGTCTTGCACCCCTTTAGCGGCGCTGTCCCACAGGCCGACCGCTCAGCACTCATCATGCGCATCATTTCTTCCAACCCCCCTCCTCCAGTGCGTTTCTTTTAGCTCCTTGGTTTGTCCACCACCATCCCGCGTGTCCATGAAGCCCTTTACGATTTTCCGAACCATGCGAGAATAGGAGTGGCCGCACAAATGTCACAGTCATATAAAGTTATTGTTTCTGTCACAGAGGTTATGTTAACTGCCTGGTTTGATTGCAAGCTATTTTTAGGATGATACTGGGAGCTAGCTAATGTACGTCTAATGAGTATTGTCACTTTTGGGCTATAAAGCCTAACATTGTGTGAGACAAGTTTACAGCTATGAGTAATATACAGCACTCAGGCTTTACATCATGAATACTGACAGGCAAAGGTAATAGCACAGATTGTCTATTCATCATGGCACCTGTTTCTGAGTTAAAATATGTGGCATCAAATAAAATGTTTTCTCCTCTAACTTTCTATTGAGAAAATACAATTCGAGAGTAAAGGTGACATTGGAGGTGAAAGCAAAAAGTGAATAACAGTTGGTTTATGTTGAGATTGTGTTCAAGGACAAAACATTTGTTGTTGTTGTTGTTGTTGTTAGCATTGTGACTAAGCGTTGTTTGCATACTGGCACAAATTGCTCCTAACAGCTGTGAAAAAAGTTTAAAACACATTGTGATGAAGAATGCGAAGGCTCAAATGCATTAGTGAACAAACCATGTGGACTTTAAATTTAAAATGTATTATTTGTTTGGTTACATTTTTAAGGAAGCAAGTATAGCACCTTTAACCACTTTTACTGGAGCAAGTTTCCTGCTCTTGTAGCCTGTGTCAGAAATAAAAATGGCAAAAATGTGGTGAGTAAATCAGAGGAATGAAAAAAAATCTTTGGCAATGGTACAAGGGATTTTCGGCCTACGTCACTTTCCACCCTGTATTATGCAGAAAGAGACGCTCTCCGTTCTATGGGGAAACTTCTTTGAAAATAGCCTTGAAACGGGATGACAGCTAGCTATTTCGATCAGGTATGAACCAGTATGACAGACGTCTGTCTCCTGAAGCTGTTTTTTCTCACTCACCTGGATGTAACTTTTAAGGGTCGTAGGGTCAGATTTCATTCACAATGTTGATTTAGCAGCATAACTTTTGTCTTCACATCGTGATAAACGCTTGTATTTAGCTGACAAACGGCGCTTTTTCTATTTGTTTCCACTGTTTGTGTCTATGAGCTGCGGCTCTGTCTGCATATAGTTTGTTTATCAGGTTGTCCTGAGCCTCAGAAACCATCATGTTTCAAATAAAGTAGAAATTATGCATGATTTTTAAAATAATTTTTTACCAATGCATATCAAATGTTAATGGTGTTCATTCACCTGCTCCTATAGCTCTCCCTGTGGCAATGGTTGTTTGCTTATCTACAGTATACATCTACAATTGCGCGCTTATATTGTATTACCATGTTTCTTTAGACCAATAGTGGGCTGCATTAGAAAAGTGATGTCTGTTTGTTGTCTAGACATTATTTTAAATTCTAGAAAGAAAATGCACAAGGGAAAGATACTCACTGTCAATATTAAGTCTTTTTACAATCTACACTTTCTGATAAACAATTGGATTTGTTATGTCTGTTCAGTTCTGCACAATCTATCAAAAGCAACAAGTACCCAACCATTTCATAAAATCCTCCCTGCCGCCTCTAACGTCACACTTCCCCCGATAGATCACGAGAATATGGTTTTTAATTAGAAAAGGCAGCTTCACTCACATCTCTATTAGCTCTCCATTGTGCACCAGAGTGGATCAAATTAACAAAGCGCGGGATGACGAGCCCCCGTACTGCACATGTCTTTTTTCATTTCAGACCGGCGCTGGCCTGTTTTTGTCTTTGCCTCTTTTGCACCCTTCTCTCCTGTGATGTCTGCTGCTTGTGTCAAATCAGAATCAGTGGTGCCTTGGCCTAGTTT
Organism: Mugilogobius chulae; assembly: GCA_038363315.1. Taxonomy (NCBI): domain Eukaryota; kingdom Metazoa; phylum Chordata; class Actinopteri; order Gobiiformes; family Gobiidae; genus Mugilogobius; species Mugilogobius chulae. Next base: position 31,761,533 of record CM076407.1, on the reverse strand, counting down.
CCAAACCATCGAGGAGCAAATAATCAGCCCGTGCTAAGGATTTGCCTGGCACTTTTTCAAATATAGATGGCTGTGAAGCATCCATGTCCTCTAAGTGTTTCACTAAGATCCTCTCCTGCCTTTTCCACTGCAGCAGCTTAGAAGAGGGCTGTTGTAGTGAGACCTCTACTGCCATCTAGAGGCTGCCATCAGAGCGTTCCTAATCACAGCCTGGGTTTGAAGAAATGGAGTTGGAAGCATCAAAGACTGGTATTTATAGCTTGTTACATTCGGGCATGTTGATAATCACTTATTTGCATTTCTACATGTGGGCTTCAATTGGCAAAATATGGGTCAGTGTTTGTTCAATTGCAAATAGGTCAATCAACAAACTTGAAAAGAATGAGAACCGAATCAGACAGTGTTTAGAATTAGGTTTGTGCATATACATGTCTACATATAACATACATTATGCTTTAGTTTGAAAATAACATGAAAGCTGCTGTTTATAGTTATGTTTAACAATTGAAATACTGACCCCTTGTTTATGGCCTATTTTCCCTACAACACTTGACTTGAAAGGAAGCACCAACACATATCTGAACCCTTTGGAGCATCCTCGCATTTCTGAACTCTTTGTGAAGCTGAGGTTTTGTAGTTTTGGCCTTTAATGACAAATTGACTCTAAGTGAGAACAAGATCTGTTTAAAAGATTCTGCTTAAAATACACCATGAAAAGAGACTTTTTTTTGCGTCCTGTATTGTTTCCTCTTTGGTTGTTTCCATGGAAATTTTGTTCACTTAGCTCCACAGTATAGCATGACATAATGTATCGATGAAGAAACCTCTAAACAAATGACTTACTTTTCTATTTCAATGAGATTGCACGTTCTCTTTCTCAACCCCAAGAATTTTTTAAGAATTTTCTTTATTTCCATCTCTATGTGATCCTTTGCTCCATATTTTTTCATAAAGCGGCCCTAAAAAAACAATAAATAAAAAATGGACTCCCCTGCAATAGATGATTTGATTTTTTGATTTAATTCTCTTTCATGTGTACAAATTTACACACCAACGAATCAATAACACATCATTTATTTCCAAGTGGAATTCCCTAATTCACCAAATATTCTTAACATGGAATCACAATCACTTTCACATTGTAGAACTCCAGATAACACCAAAGACGTCCAAATAATGTCGTGTTGCACAATCAGGCAGAATTAAGTCTTTGTATCTGTGTTAAGAGCTGCTTGTTTGGACAGAAGATAAGCACAGAAATGAACAGGAAACATGACCGAAGAAGACCTGAGAGGTTTGACCCTTTTCAAACATGTGCACTTCAAACTTTCCCATTCTTTTCTGTGCCCAGCTCAGTATTCTATGGCAGCACATAAAACACCAGCGCCTGTCTGTGTGGCTGCCGCGCTCACACTGATTATCCTAATCACCATTTCCATCTTGCTTTAATTAAACCTCCTATTGGACAGTGGCGCGGCCCATTATCCTCTCTATATTTCACACAGAATGGATCGGAAAATGACTAACACCTTATGCTGACCTTTCTCAATCGCTGCCTTTTTCAATTCCACTAACGTATTTATCAGGCCCACCTCAGACTTAATCCTAATGGCCTTTTCATCAGTTTTAATTGAGTGGACTGGAGAGTGTTAAACTTTTGCATTTTCTGTGTCAGCCTTGTGTCAGATCTAGTCCAGACCTATTCATTTGTGGCACTTAAAGCACAGTAACCTTCTGTTGCAACCATTAATCACATGTTCTTAGAGATTAATGGTCAAGGGTTAAGGTTAGGGTTAGTACTAAGCAAGGGAGTGTATATTCTTCTCCAACCCAATCCCACAAGAAAGTATACCTTTACCACGATATTAGGACATGTAAATTGCGTACAATTGGCACAATTTCACATCTTTTTTGTGTAAATATGCCACGCGTCACAGTCCCAGTTCACTTTTATAGTTGAATGAATATTAACAAAATCCTGATCCTTATCTCAAGTCCCAGACCTAAACTTACCCATTTTAGTCACTTGAACTCACTCATTTCACCTAAAGAAAATGTCCCTACTTGGCTGCAACCAAATCTCGTGTCATTTTTACACTTTTTCAAATCGTGCTAAATGTACGCCGTAACATAAGTACGCCAAAAAAAGGCCTGAAATCATGCTCAAAATACACTGTTTTTGTGTTGTGGTAAATGTATGCTTTCTTGTGAGACTGTGTTGTCTTCTCTCACACAGCAGTAATGTCTCTCAGAACGGATTAAAGCAGGAGTCTCCAACCTTTTCTGATAGGAGAGCTACTTTTGTAAAACTACTATTATTAGAGATAACACGAAACCGAAGTTAAATGGGGCACAGTTAGATGTCTATATGAAACAATAGCCATTATCAGTTTAGAATTGGACACACGTAGGCATCTAAAGGCACATTTGCATTAGAAACAGGCATGTATTTAAGTGAAATTTGTGGAATAAAGTTTGATGCGAATTATTCAAAATTGTTTGAGGAGCTACTTGACAGGTGGGGATACTGATAGCTCCCGAGCTATAGGTTGGAGACACATGGATTAAAGGCAATGAAGATTTTACTTTAGAACAGGGGTGTCAAACTCAGGCCCGGGGGCCAAATTCGGCCCTCAAGAAGATATCATGTGGCCCCTGAGCATGATTTCAGATTATTATTGATAGTGGCTCCTTATATTGCTGAAATGTGACTATTAATGTAATATGCACTGGAATGCAGCAAAAAAGAAACAATCTGTACAAAGTTTTTTTGCAATGAAATTATGTGCAATATAATCTATAGCAACATAATGTAATGTGACACAATATAATTCTGGATATACCGTAATGTGTTATATTAACTTGATACAACCCTTTTGTCATATTTGAATTTAACACAGAGAGACCTATATTTTAAAATGCGGCCTCGACCAACTCTGACTCTGATCGATTTGGCCCTACCACCATTTGAGTTTGACACCCGTGCTTTAGAATAACTTAAAATCAGTTTTCCTCAAGCAAAGATGTCTTGAAGTATCTGTTTGGGTAAAATTAGTCTGCATTGTTCTATCTGTGTCTAATATTCTACTGTTTGTTCATTAAAATCTGCTGTTGTTAGCATTGTGGCTAACTGTCATGTCATTAGCATATCGATAAGCTTCTTCCTGTTTGTTTACATTTTTAAGAAAGCAAAAATTGATTACAGCACCTTTGATGTCAAAGCAGACTTTTCCATACTGCATCTGGCTTTCCCAATGAACTTAAATATTCCTAAAGTAATCTAAACTATACCAGAGGTGGACATTGAATACGAACTCAAGCTAAAGTAAAGTTACCTCAGAATAATAATACTCAAGTCAAAATAAAAAAAAACTTATTTGGCGAAACAAATACTCAAGAGCTACTTATTCCTAAGCATTAAATAGTTCTTATGTTTTTTTTTTTTTTTTTTTATTCAGTTCCTTTTACCTTAACTAAACATGTGTCCAAATTTTTCGATCAATAAAATAACGTAATGGTATTCATCTTCAAAGGGCGTAATCTACAAAAATAAAAATAAATACATAAAATAATAATTAAAAAAATAATAATAAAACTGTCATGTAATTGGAGGAACAAAACATGCAACTGCGCAAAAAATGTAATTTCAAATCCTAAAGAAAGAAAGTAAAAAACATAAACCAAATCATATCTGAAGTAGCTAGTGTTGCAAGAAACCTAAATATTCAACATCAAACTTCATCACTTTTTGTCTTTACTATTCTTCCTCCACAAAGTAAAGAACAAAATGATGTTGATGTTGAATGATGTTTCTTGCTTTAATAAACCATAAATTAATTAACAAATGATAATGATTAAAATGACCATAAATCCAAATGTGCGTGCGAAGGCAGTGACCCAGAAGCAAAAGTCACATTTAAAATAGCTCAAATCATACTGGTCATTATTGCAAAATTGTTCTTACTTGAGCAGTCATTTTTACTGATTGTAATTCCACACTTTGGGTTTATGTTCTTATAGAAATAGCACAAAAAAAGTCCTTTTAGTTCACCAAGTATTCCAAACTTTTCACACAGAAAACTTTATCAAACTTCATCAAACATGTGAAATCATCAATTATCTTGTCTGCTGTTCAATCCGTTTTTATTCATAATTATAAGAAAACACAAACCAATAAATGAGCTACAATAATCTCTAATCAGAGCAGATGATTGCCTTATTATTACCTATAAAATTAACAAAAAAAACACAACAATTTCTAACAATTTTAGTCCAGCTTAAACGATTGTAAACGCACAAAAATCAACCAGACAATCACGTCAAGAACCTGCATGCGTGATTACATTTGTGACACTGATGCGTTCGCTTCAACTCTGAAGATAATTGCTCCTCCTGAATAAAAGCTCAAATCACTTCCCAATCAGCCTCAGTGATGTTTACGAATCTGCCAGTAGGTGGTGGTGTATCCTCGACGTGCCCAGCGGCTAAAAGACTAGTACAAAGGTCAAATAACACAGCACTGTTGACCGAAGATATAGGCTGAAGACATAAATATCTCCCGGGAGTTTCTCAAGTGGCTAGTGCGGCTGCTTAGTGTGAGATTTGCCAGAGGAAGAGGCACAAGTCCTATTTCCACCTCGCTGAAATGAAATCAGAAGCCTCTGGGATTTAGCTGGGACCCTCACTGCTGCTGCTGAGTGATTACTGAAGGAGGAGAGCAGACTGGAAGGTGTGGGGTGAAAGTTAGCTACACGAAAAGTCCTGCGTTTAGGCAAAGAAGATCACAACTGGTGCAATAGAGAAAAAAATGGTTAGAGAATGCAAAAATAACTAGTTGTTTATCGGTGACTCAAAGAAGCTACACTATATGAAAATAAAGATACAAGTGGTTACTTATATTGATTTAAGCATATTTTAAAGCTGGAGTAATTTGGATCTTAATTCAGCAAAAAACATGATTACCTTGTTTTGAATTAGAAAAAATTGCTTTTTCTAATATATGGCTTATTTCAAGCACTTAAAAATTTAAGATGTATTTTTTCAGTGTTGAGCTGTTGCATTCTACAAATAAAAAGCTACGAATGTTTTTGCACTGCAAAAATGTATTTCAAGATGACAAAAATTCCTGTTTCAGATTGCATACTACATTATATTCTTGTTTGTCTGATTTCAAGCCACCTACATTCAGCAAAATATTACTTTAAGTGGATCTTTAATTCATTATTTCAAGGACATTTTAACTACCAAAGTGGCAAATGTGTTTGTCTATTTTAAGCAAAGTTCTTCTATAATCAGTCAGAGATGCTTCAAACTGGTGAATCTCAGAATTTCCATCTTAATTTTGCTTAGTTTTTTACAAATTAGAAAGAATTGCTTAAGTGAGCAGCATATTCACTTGTTTATCAAGATTTTTCTGACAGTTTTACCATAATTATCCAGTTGTAGAGAATGTCTTTATTTATTATAGCTTTAAATAAGAACAAAACTGCTGAAATCTGAAAGACATTAAACAAGTCAAATATCTAGGTTCCCGAGAAATTATCAAATTTCATGATTTTGAAAATGTGTTTTTCAATTGCACATCAAGCATGACATGCACTTACACAAACTAACAAATCTTCAAAATATTCAAGCAATGAGAGCAAAAAATGGTCAAATCTTGAGCATTCTGAGGTGTTAAAATGGGTTTATTCAGGAAAAGATTTTTTTCCAAGTAATTTTATGCATCATTTATGCTTAATTATGCTTCAACACATTATAAAACCTTCAATACAATTGTGCTTTTAACAAGAACACTCAACAAATAGAGGTTATGCACAACATTCTTTTATTTTTTTCTTCAGAAGCATTTGTTTGGCATAAACTTTATGAAGCAGATCTTCTGTTGTCATGGCAACATTGCCGTTAGCAAACAAGCTAGCTAACAACAAATTATTCACTCATCGAATGGACTACTAACATCTTATTTAAGCATAAAAAATGTAAAGTTTAACGATCCTAAAATCAGTGTTAGTGAGAAATGTGAGAGAAACAGAAGTGTTGTTGTAGTTTGTCTGCTTTTCTGCCACTGTTTACCAATTTTCTCAATTACATTTTACTTCAAACTCAATGTTTAGCAGTGTTGTGGATATTTTCTTATTTAAACTGTTTTGAATCCTTAAGAAATTGTTTTTGCATTAAACTGACTCCCATTTGTTTTTACCACTCACTGCTGTGCTGACACTTATTTATATTCAATGATATCGCTTCCTATCGACTCATATGACATTGTTCAACAGATTGTCCACATAACTTTGCACTGTAACTATAACAAAAGAGGACACAGCCGAAATCCCCATTCACCACCTAATACTACTTTTATTTGTCTAACATTTAGTGGACAGGAATTCCTTTGGTTTGCTTTAGACCTGTGCGCGTTTTATTGGCTTGTGTGAGGATTTGGTGCAGGAAACCAGAGCTAATGCCCCCTCTCCCACTTCAAACGCATGCCAGGCACCCTAAAATGTCACGGGCTGGTTAGAGAGTTGAAAAAAGGTGGGGAGGATTGGAGCAGGAGGCTGGACGGGTGAAGGAAAGATTTTCAGTCACACCAGCTCACCTCGGGGCTTATCGGAGCGCTCTGGAAGTAGCTTTAGGATCGTGCGCGGGCGGCTAAGGCAAAACAGATGCTGACGAGAGCGTGGTGCCACTTGGTGTCAGGGGGAGAGGGCTGGGGTCAAAGAGCGGGGAAATGGAGATGGTTCTCGCTCGTGTACAGTGGAGTTTGTCTTTTTCTTTTGCACCCTTAAGTGAGTCAAAGGTTATAAAGTACACTTTATAAAAACATAGTGACATGATTGAATTTAAAATGTCTAATTGATTACAAAACTAATTTTAGACGCAGTCCCATGTAGGCAAAGGTAATTCTCCAGCAACCAACTTGGATTGGGACAATGGACATTAGTAGAATGTTTAGTTGGCCTTAACCAATGGAGATTTTAAATTGTTCAATACAAAGATAGGATAAATAAAGCATATTCTGACACTACAAGGTTTAGAGGTTTATTGGGTTCTTGCACGGTTGTTTTGTTTACCTTTGTTTTGGCTAATGTATTCCTGTGGAAGTTCTGCAAACCTGCTATTATTTCCATGATAACCATTGTTTTTTTTATGTCACTTTCCAAGTTAGAATTTGATTAAAAAAAAAAAAAAAAATAATAATAATAATAATAATAATAAAGATGTTTATCAGAAATAGTTTATGTTGTGTGTAAATTTCTCATGTTTTTGATTGAATGATGCTTTTGATGGAAGGAATTCTGTTCTAGAATTCAGCTCAAGTACTTCCAGTATTTGTCGAATGCAACTTTTTTTTTATTGGATGTTAAATGTCCAACAAGTTTTTGCAATGTAACATTTTATGATACCGAATCGGTATGGATTGATGTGCCGATAAATGATCATTAGCATTTTTAAATTGTGTGACAATGCATATTCACTGTTTTGATTCTGATTATAGCTTTATTTGTTCATTCACTTTCTACTGCTTGTTCCCGCTAGTGGTCACTGATGACTGGAGCCTATCCCAGTGACTTTGGGCCTTAGGCAGGGAACACCCTGGACAGTGGCCAACTCGTCGCAGGGTTAGACAGACAATCATTCAGAATAATCGTGAAATGATCTGACCCGAGAACTCACAATTGCCTTATTGGGAAGCCAGAGCTCTGCTACTGTTGGGTAAAGCATGTATTCATTTAGGGATATATAGTATGGAAAATTATGATATTATTTGTAACAACATGAAGGACCATGTAATTCTCCTACAGATTCTATTTAAACTAACAAAATACAACTAAATAACAACATCAGACTAGATCACAGTCAGAGCTTTGGGAAAAGTGATTTTAACAGTGAAAAAAAAAAGTCTGAATTCTGAAGAGTCGGCTCAGAGTTATAGCTGTGTTGAGTTACAAATTACTTTAGAGTTTTATAATAATGACATATTAAAAAAAAATAAATTGTGTCATATGCTGCAACCCCAAATGTAAATAAGTGAAAATGAATATAAGAAAATGGGAAATTTACTGCTTCTGCCGGATTCTTGAGTTTGCACATGCTCAGTTTGAGTCTAGTGGTGAGAAATCAGGTTATGGTGTTTACATGTCACAATATTCTGGTTATTATCAGAATATTCCAGTGAGAATAACCTGGTTTCTCATAACCAAGATGTTTCAATAACCAGGTTCTGGTGTTTACATGGACACACACCAAACCAGAATATTTAAAAACCCTGATCATAACCCGGTTATTCGTATGCATGTAAACAAAATCACTGATGTATTTGAAGTCTGGGCTGTTTGAATACAAGGCAGATGGCATTATGGACAAACATTTTCTGCTATATTCAAGATTATTAGATCAAACCATATCTCGTTTTTACACATTTATGAGGCAGTCTTTATGCAGCATGAACACAAAAACTTTTTGAAGAACATGCTGCTTGTCTCCATAAAGAAGCAGTGGTTATTAACATATAACTGATCCTGATTTTTCATTGTTTATGTTACCTTCTCAGCACTTTCTCCCTTTACTGTTTTGATTGACAAGCCATTGGTTAATTGCCATTCATTTCTGCGCTGTCAAAACTTCACACAGCCTTTTGAAGAGTTTCACAGTGTCAGTACAATTACCCAGCCCAGTGGATTTCTCAGATTGACAGCTCATTGGTTTATATTGGGACTGTACGGACGTGTGAGTGGTGCTCTGGTCACTGGGAATCCCATGGTGCCTTTCTTCTCATGCCAGCAGCAGTGTTTATAGGATTTTCTCTCATTTTCCCCCAGTGTTAATTTGTTTCCACCAAGACAGCTATGACACATTCTCTCCTCTGCTTTTGCTCTCAAACTGTGTGGCTTTTTTTTTTACTATATTGTTGAAATGAAAGACAAGATTGACTCCAGGCTTTTCTTTTTTGACAAAAGTCGTCGCTAACTTTGTCAACTTCCTTCTTTGTTATCAGCCTTTATTGTGTTATTTTATGGCGCTGGACAGTTCTTCTGCATATTCAAGTCAGACACTGAAGGCATTTTGAGCTACCGGGTTACTAATATTATGATGTGTGTAAAAACAACAAAAAAACAAAAATAGTTTAAGGTGAAATTGAACAGAATTCAAAAAAGTTCTGTTAATGTAATACCACAACACTCTTTAGGCCAATAATATTTTATAAAGATTGACGTTGGCTAAAATTAGAATTGGTTGAATGCAGTTATGTGTTGTAATACAAAAAAGCAAATGGCCCTGATCAGTCACCCTCTTCTAGTTCTGGCGTCCCTTCGAACGGACTTCCCACTTTTTCTTGATAAATTCATTTTTAGTTTGAATTTCAGATGATTTTAGTCAGACATGAGGAAAAAAGGCTTTAATTAGAAAGGGTTAGTGTATATAATACATCACATTTTTTTGCCAAGGGCCAAACCTAATTTTGTTTTGGATTTAAAAGTTTATTTTTTAAGATATGATGGTTAAATTGTCTTTTAAAAACATGTTTTAGGATATTATGCCTGACTTGAAATGCTTAAACAGTCTTTTCTACATACAGTTTAACCAAATAGATAGTCCTAACAAACACCTTCCAAATCAGAGTCCTCACTTTGGACACCACTGTTATGCAGCCTATATAACATGTTCTTTGACCTATTGTTGAATGTCCTCCCTTTAGCTCAACACAGTTTTATCAACTAAAGGCAAAAGGGCCCAGTGCAATAGTATGAATCTGGACAGGATTCTGACAGGATTCTATGAATTTACCATTTTAATTTAATTTAGTAGATTCACACTAGTTGCAAATGTAAATGATAGTTTTACATGAATCAAGAACAAGTTTGTGTAGAAAAGTTATATATATATATATAAATATGTTGAAAAAAACTGAAGAGAGTTCTAAACTAATGACGTCATCACTTTCTCACATTGAACATCTAATGGCCCTATAAACATAAATTTAACAAAATGATTGTGTTGTTGTGTACTTTTCCGCCTCAAGAAGTGAAAACATGTTACATTAGAAGAGTTTTGGATAATTTATTACACGGTCGCTAAGCAATAGCCTGATATAATCATCTTTGAACAGGAAGTACATTTGTAATCCCAGAAAGAACTAAAATGGGATGATCTTTGCAAAATGTTTAATGAAATCTTAAATATAATGAACTTTAACTTTTTTTAGTGAAATGAGTAGTTCGACCTGTCATAGGCACTTAAAGCCAGTTAGTTAATTCTGAGCATTGCAAAGCTGTTATTAAAGCTTTAAAACTAACATTTATGCTGTAATACAAACTATCAGACCCTCCTGCTTTGCCAAATAAATAACACTGTTTTAAACACACGGGTCAAAGTAGTTTCTCTTCCAGATAAATCTAGTTTGTCAGTCTCTTTGATCTTCATAATTAACAGAGCTCATAGTCAACCAGAAGCACTTCCACATTGGTTAAAGTTGTGGCCTTTCTCATCCTCAGACTGTCTCTCTCTCTCTCTCCTCTCAGGCTCTCTCGACCTCGGGGTCAGGGTCAGGCATGAGCAGTGTTTGCGTTGACTGTGTTAAACTTGGATCATCCACCGCCACTTCACAAGAAAAAAGAAAAGACTCTGAGAAACGAGGCATTTCCGGGCCCAGGGCTTTATTCCTGCAGTATGGAGAATGACATTACAGTCCAACACAGAGGATGTGAATCATGTCTGAAAGTGCTTTGAACTGTACAAGATTACTTAGGAGGGTAATTGGTGAAAAAAGGGGGATGATTCTCGGTCATTAAGGTGCAGAATTCTGTACAATGCATATACAATACAAAAACAAAACTACAGCTTTGATCAGTGGTTCTATAGCTGTGTTATCCCTGATTGTTTGCTGAATTATTCATACTTTTATGGCACATGTGTTTTTAAACCCGTTTTACCAATGTATTTGGCTGAAGAATAACAAGACAGCATGTTGGTCCATGCAGCTGCACTGTTTGAGGATCATTGTACAAGAATAAACCTGACACAACTAGGTAAAAGCACAAAAATACTGTACCAACTTTAAACATCAATAAATAGGCTATGTTTCAGTTTATATACAAATCAATTATACAAGATATTGAAATGAAAAACAAAAGAATGCTTCTGAAGTCAGAGCTAAAGCTGATTTTCAGTGCATGAGGCCTGAGTTGATTTGGTGAAAGCTTCTCCACTCATGCACCAAACCGCCCTGGGGAAAATGTGCATCCGCATTCATTAGCTGCTACTATTCACAAGTTAGCACTAAAGCGTTTTCAGTGGGAACCTCCAAATATCACAAACTATGAAAGTTCAGAGCTGTTTTGACAACTATTGGACCATGTGAGTAGCACCAAAGCCACTTCATTCATTCATTTTCTACCGCTTAATCCCATTAGGGTCGCGGGTGACTGGAGCTATCCCAGTAACTGTGGGCCTTGGGCGGGGAACACCCTGGACAGTGGCCAACTGTCGCAGGGTTAGAACCAAAGCCACTTCAATGCATTAATTAAACTTTATTTAACCAGGAAAGTTCCACTGAGACTCAGAATCCTGAAAGAGAGAAGAATGGAGGCGTGAGTGGATGTGTTTTTAGCGGTAAGGGAAAATGGACCACCCAGACAAAACCTACATAGACACTGGCAGAACATGCAAACTGCCTGTCAGTCAGTTTCAGGACCTTCGTGGGCTGAGACCAAAGCACTAACCACTTTGCCATAGAAGTGTTTTGTGTAAATCGTGTAAAGACTTAACCTGGCTCAGATCAAGTCTTCCATTAGACTTCCACAGTATCTATCTGGAACTTGACTCTCTGAAAGCGTTCGGGAAAAGATGGGATGTTTAGTGAAATACTTCGAGCTGATTGGGTGAGCGGCCAACCTTATTTGTGCTTAGCCAATCACAATAACAACTCGTAATGGTGTATCCAATGTTCGTGTGGGATAGAACACACATACTGTGTCACACATACTGCTCTTCTTTCAAAAAGAAATTACCCTGTATTTTTGCTAAAACCGCATCAAAAGCAGCCGAAACATGTACATCCACAGGAACTGCCGTCTTTGTTTAGCTTGAATTAGACTGGGTGCTAACAGCTCATGTTAGCCTGCCCTGCTCCAATGCGATTGGCCTCAAAACCATGCTGCTCTGATGTGAGTGGGCCAAAACACCGCTGGTTTGGACTCCTAAACCAATCGGGCTGCTGGAAGGCCAGATGGTTTATCTCGAGTTTTGGAATTCACAAATACCGAAAGATAAACCATCTGGCTGGCCAGGTTAGCAAAGACTATGCTACTGACTTTATGATAAATGTATTCTAATCTGGAGATTAATGCACAAAATCATTGTGAGTTAGAAAAGTTTGACAATAAAATGTCAGTGAAACTCAAAGTTAAAGTTACTGATAATGATATTATTGATATCTCATTAAAATCAAGGGAACAGGATGTGAACATAAGTACCAGGCTGTGTGAGCAGCTGTTCTAAACATCTTTCCTGAAGGAGTCTATCGTGATACTTCCAAGGTTGGTTGAGACAAAAAAATAAGCATCGACAGGTCAAAATACATATAAAATATAATGTTTTATAATTTTCTTGCGTTCTAAAATTGCTACATCACTGATAATATCTTCACTTCAGTGGTTCCCAATACTAAACTAAAGCTTTATATCCTGTTAAACGTTATACCCAGTGTGACCTTTAATTTTATATGGTCACAGTCTATTAGCCTCCCTCCTCTTCACATGAATTTTTAATCGCTTTAGTCTATTATTAACCACAGCAGCTCCTCCCACGCATCACACAGCCATCACCCTTCTTCGCTGGGGCGTATCCATGGTGACCACATCCATCTCGGGACAGTCCGTTTGCACCGGGTCAGAGGGGTTAACAGCGACGAGCAGAGGTGGCTGATGTGAGGAAAGCGGGCGACGCAGGACCACAATCTGAGCGCAGTGTTCGCGGTAAAGCAGGTCAGTGAGCTCTGCCTCTGTGGAGTTCACCACCGGGAAACCGTTGACCTCCACCAACCTGGAAATCAATAATACACTCTGTCATTTACACTTGGCATTGTGTCATGGCACTGACAGGTTCACTGTAATAGATGCATTTGGGATGATGAAATCATAATTGTAGAACTAACATAAGCAAATCCTGTAATAATACATGTAACCTTTCTCTCTGAATGCATTTGAGCGCGTTATTACATTTTGCTAGACTGACATTCAGTCATCTCTATTTGTCGTTGATTGATCTTTTTAATTAAAAACTTTACAGATAATCTTCTGTCAGTAATTATGTCAGTAATCAGCAATATAACTGGCTGTCTTATCAATGTTCAGTAAAAAAATTACTGAAATTTTGTATGTGAACAGCCTCAGAAAACACTTTTTTAAAAAATCAAATCAAACCTTATTTATAAAGCTCTTTTCATACAAACAATGTAACACAAAGTGCTGTACAGTGCATTAAAACAATACCACACATCTGTGATGACATAAGAAGATCCCTAAGATCTTCTGCACCATTTTAAGTTGATAAAATATCCAGATGGTTTTGAGCATTTCTACAGCATTAGCACACCAAGCAAACTCATTTTGATTATTGCCCTGTGTAATCTTCTTTGCAGACAATAGCTGGCGCTCTAACTCAATTCCTGATGTGGGAAAGTTCTGAAAAAACACATGACTGTCACGTTTACATTACTCTGCTTGTTTTAATTGGTTCTGGTGCATGGGATTTCAAAGTGGGGGTCCTCAGGAACACTTTTAAAACACAATGCATCACTATGCATCATATTTGTCCATTAAGATTCATTTTGTGATTCTCTGAAGAAATAAGTGTTACACTTGCAACACACTTGGTCCAACACAATCACAGTATTTCAAAAGACTGCTTGACAATGATTTGGCTCTGACAAAAAGTAATAAATTAAAAAAACCTTGCCAGATGAAATACATTACATGATTGTGAAAAATCCACCTTTGTATTATTTTAATGGCTGATTTACAACAGTTATAAATAAGCTTTTGTACCTTAAAACCACTCAATGTGACATGTTTGTTTCTATGATTAATTAGCAACAAAATTGCATGAAATATCTAATACTGCGTTGCATATCACTCTCTTTTTCTACCCAGAAGCCTGTAGTGTCTGCCAGCTCTGTCAATAGCTCAGTGCCAGTGCCATGTGCATGCACAGGTCTGGAATGCTGCGTATCAAGTATGAGCCTTTCATAATGCCATAATTGCCTGATAATCCATAAACGTTTATCCCTCCTTTCTCCTTGCCAGTGTTGTGTTTCTATGTTTTAGGAGCTGGCAGTAATGGTTTCTATAGTGACAGTTTGAACAAAGAGGGAGTGGTAAAGACACCTGGAGCCCAGTGCACTAGCTGTAAGGCAGGTCTTAAACTGTGTCCGACTTAATCCAGGTACAGTAACACATTTATCATGACAACATTTGGCAACGGCAGAAAAAAAGAGAGAGAGACAGGGCCAGAAATTTGGTTGTTCATGTATTTTCATGTTAAATATGGCATGTGCAATATATTTCTAATAGATTAATAACACAGCACAGCAATAAACTGTATCCAAGCAACAAGATGAATTCTCTATTTTCACCTGAATGTGCACGTTAAGAGCTGGTGCATTCAGGTCTAACTGTATTCACTACTTAGGTAAAGTTAAGTGAGTTAAGACCAACAGCTTATGATTATCTGCTTCCGGAAGGCTAAAGCATTTGCTATATTTCGTTATGGTAAAAATGAATAATGAAGAAAACAATATAATATACTATTGCTAGTGTTGTGTCAAAGCAGAGGTGGGCAATTATTGTTATCAAACCTAGACAAGAGACTAAAGAACACTGGTGTTATTAATTCCCACTGTTGCAAAAAATGAATATAAAATAGGCTACAAGAATAAACCATCAACTTTTTCAGAACAAATTATACATTTATACGAATAAAGTAAAGTTTTATTTTATTTTATTTATATACAACAAAAATGATTCATTTTATGTGAATATTTTTATATTTTTTATGAGAATTAGATTTTCAAGATTACACCTAAAATTTACCAGATTAAAATGATTATTTTTATGAGAAAAAACAAACAAACAAAAAAAAAAAATCAACTTTATGTTAAATTTACTTTTAATTTTTTTTTTTTTTTATTGCTTTTTTTCTCCTATAATTACACAACTAAAGCTTTATTCTCATAAAATTATGAATTTAGACTTGTAAATGTTTATTCTTGTAACCATGTCTTTATAGTGAGGCATTCATTGCTGTTTCTCAAAAGCTAGCCAGGGGTAGGTAAAAACAAGTTGAGTTTGCCCAGGTCTGTGTTAAAGTCATGTTTGTGTAACTAACAGGTATGTTTCACATTCTAAAAACATGCTTAATATCAACGTTAAAATGGATTTTACATGATGCTCCATAGAAGAGTTTAATGCATAAAGTGTAACATGCAGACAAATCACTAAAACCTTCTTGGGGACATCATCAGTGTTTAACTCACCTGTCGTCCACGCAGAGGTGAGTGTTGCCCACCTGGACCACCACCAGGCCACTGCCCTCTCTGTAACGATATGTGAAGCTGTAGTGTCCACCCGGCTCTCTGCTCTCGTCCACCACCAGTAACATGGCCGGACTCTGAGGGGACACCAGCTGACTCAGACTGCGGATTGGCTTTTTGGGCTTCTTTTCCTGAAACACATACAGTATATTACCCACACTGTTTCATCAATAGAGCACCCTGAGAAAGCCATTTAAGTTAAGTACTTTGCTGTTTATCGTAGGGAAATGTAAGTGTAGTAGTCAAGAAGACCACAGTAATCAAGACCAAGACAAGACCAAACCTGAGAATCTTTGTAGTATTCTACATTTATTAATGTCCAACCGTGACAGTGTATGTGATAGATTGTGTATTAATGTTTTGTGTCCTAGATTAATCCTCTGATATTAAACCAAACAAACTGTACTGCACAAAACCCTTTTCTTTTTTTGGACTCTCAGCCACAGTTTAACCTTCAGACAGGTCACTGTGCTGCATTGGGCTAAGTATAAACTCAGGGTGTCGCACATCATTCAGTGGCTGCCTGGGTGCAAGTTCAGCAGAGCTTGGCGGAAATGAGATGTGGTCTCAATGTCAGGCCCCGAGTACGTGACAAGACCGAGTTCAAGACGAGACCAAGTCCATATGTGCCCAAGCCCGAGACAAAACCAAAACCTTGAAAACTACACAATGCATCCTCTGCCTTTGAACCATCATTAAATGCCTCTAGGGCAACTTGTCAGGAGAACTGATCAGAGCATCTTCTTGCCAGGCTTGGTCAGGACTATCGTAACTTAGGATTTTTCTGATGTGCATGATTCGGTTGGTGAGGGAAACTTCTCATCAAACTCCACACAGAAAGGTCATCAACTTGTGAGGCAAGAATTCATCTGTTTAGTTAGTTAGTTGGTTGGTTGGTTGGTTGGTTGGTTGGTTGTTTTTTTTTTTTTTTTTTTTTTTTTTTTTTTTTTTTTTTTTTTTTTTTTTTTTTTTTTGGTTAGTTAGTTAATTAGTTAGTTAGTTAGTTAGTTAGTTAGTTAGTTAGTTAGTTAGTTAGTTAGTTAGTTGGTCGGTTGGTCGGTCGGTTATGTTTGTTTGTTTTTTTTTTTTTTTTTTTTTGTTTTTTTGTTTGTTTCATACAAAATGTTTTGGTCTGAAACAGGTTTTAGGATACAAAGCCTCTGGTTGTACCTGATTGCTAAAGGATTAACTGTCAATATGCTGACAGGGCAACGGTGGTCATTGAAAATAATATTTCATGCTCTACAGTCTTAAAAAAATCAATGGCTGGTAGCATCAGTGATCACACAAAACACAGATAATTTCTTCCTCGATGCATTAATTTTCTGAAATTCCAAACATTTTTGCCCTAGGTAACCACAAACCATGACCTTTTATCAGAAACATAAACCATCTAAACCTACTGATAAATTTTATTCCTTGTGATCGATATGCCTGAGAAATTTTTTTCACAGCACAAAGAATTATATTTACACTACGTGGAAATCCTTAAGAGATTAGATTTAGGATGCCAGCAGACAACATGTAATGATTAGCTTGGGTAGAGACATCGCACCACAAGTAGCTCGCGGGGATCAGAAATAACTTGTGAGCCTAACCACCAAATTCCTTCACTCTCTTATCCTGGCTCTTGGCACCCTCGCCCTCCCTCCTGTCCCAGAATGCCGTGTGAATGCCTCGCAGCTATAGATGCCGCCTTGTCGAGTTCAAAGGTCAAAGCTAAGACTTTTCTCTCTCCTCAGACAAGTGGTCCAGACAGGATATAACCACGGAAACGCAGCCCAAGCCCTCTGAGACACGCATCACTTCTTCCCTTTTCTGTTTTGGCTTAATATTGGAGGTAAAGGAATTTATTTTTCATATTTATCTTGTTTATTCACACAGATTGATCGAATATGGGTTCAGCTGAGCAGAGATTTTTTTCCTCACATTTTTATTTATTTATTTTATTTATTTTTATTTTTTTTACAGGGACAGCATAAACTCAACATTTCCCACACATTATGGATCTTGTTACTTAATTCATATCTTTTATTTAATTTTTGAATGAAGTAACTAATTACAACATGATTAGACACTTAAAAGATGCTTTTACATGCAACGTTTATTAAGTCAATAAAAGTCATTAGCCTCAAATGATTTAAAAGTTTGTTGGAATTATTAACATTGTACTTTCATACATTTTCAATTCGGTGATTTCTATTGGTGAGTAAACCTATTCACTTTTTGTGTTACAATGAAAAAATCATTTTAGCTGCCAACCATTTATATACGTTTTATAGCCACAATTCAACCTTTTGCCTTTTGGTAAATTCCATAGAGGGATTTTCGGTCAGCATCACTTTCTGTCCTACTGCACATGCGTTATGCAGAAAGACCCGCTCTCTGTCTGGTTACATGGGAAACTTCTTTGAATAAAACAACGAAATGAGATGAGAACTAACTGTTAGACAGTGTTTTTCTCGCCTTTTTTAAGCTCACCTGAATGTAAGTTTAAGGGTCGTAGGGTCAAATTTCATTTACAAATGTTGAATTAGCAGCATAACCTTTGTTTTTGCACAGTAATAAACTCTTGTATTTAGCTGACAACGATGCAATTTGGACTTTCCACTTTTTGTTTGTTGGAGTTTCCACTGAATTGTTTCTATGAGTGGCGGCTCTTTCTGCATAACGGGTGCATTCAAATCGCATGTGTTGATAAATAACAAATCTCTCTATATCATTACGAGAGATGTGTGTGCACCCGGTATGCAGACACAAGCTGTAGCAACAACCCAAGCCAGTGCAACTGTCTGCTTTATCATAGGCAAACACAAAAGTTGTGCTGCTAATTCAACATTTGTGAATCAAATTCAACCTTATGACACATAATCGTTACATTCAGGTGAGTGAAAGACGGCAAGAAAAACACTGTCTCAAGCTTCTGGAGTCAGACGTCTGTCATACCGGTTCATACCTGATCCAAACAGCTAGCTTTCATCCCATTTTGTTGTTATAATCAAAGAAGTTTCCTCAGTCAACTAGATGGACAGCGTCTCTTTCTACATGGAGCAATCGCAGTAGAGAGGAAAGTGCAGAAATATTACATTTATCCCCTAAATTGAACATTCCCAGCATCATTTTGATAGGCTCTTTTTGTGGCCTTTACTGTACACTCGCTACTTGATCTTTAGAACTTTGAAACAACATACACGATATTATCTAAAACAAATATATATCCTAGAGCGGTCACTCCTGGAAGAAGAGGGTGAATGTGAGTAAATAAAATAATTTTTGGGCACTCTTAACTGCCACAATTGCCTGTCCTAAAACTGCTGACTTTGTGTTTCTAAAGGCTGAAGAAACCTTTACTCTCCAAATTTCCTCTCTGAGTATGTGCGAGGCTTTTAGCTTGTCCAGGCTAAACTGCTTATTTAAACCCACTTCCTCCATTTATTGTCCTTCACCCCACCCCTGACTCTCTCTCTCTTTCACTCTCTCTCTGTTTCACTGTCTCTTCCTCTGTCTCCTTCCCCTGTCCTCTGCTTTATTGATGCTCCCCCAGCCACTATAGATCCTGGAGATTAGGTTGACCTGATGATGAAATATTTCCTTATTGTCTGCAACGCCAAGACCAAACGCGTGCGGTCTGCTCCTTATTAGTGATCCATCAGTTCCCAGGCCGCGCTGACCCGTGTGTTAACTCTTGATTAGGTCATATGATAAACATTAAGGCTGCTGTTTTTCCCACAAACTCAGCACCTTAAAAAAGACGTTTCTGCCCAGAGGCGAGTGCAACACGACACGGGGCACCATTCAAAGCACTAGCCGCGTGTGTCCCTTTTATGCCACCTCGTTAGCTTCTCCAAACGGGATAAAAGAGCCACATTAAAAAAGTAGGGGTGTCCTTCGGGGATCGGTGCAGATAGCCTTACACACGCCAGCCCATTTCTCTATACCGGCTTTTGTGGCACACATTCCTGCCGTGGTATGGTCACAGCCTCTCAGATGACACAGCGAAACTTCATTATTCTTACTAAAGGATGCAAAGAGCTTCATTTGATTTATGTATGCGTGTGCACAGTGTTTTGTTTAGCTAACGGTTAGGCTAAACAAACACTGTACACATAATAAGGGAATTATGTTGTCAGCCAAACAAACAGAAGATTGAAGTTTGACGTTAATACTTTAGAAGTTGTATTGTAATGTAAACAGAATCAATGGCCATAACATTATGACCACCTGTTATTTTCATTTCTCAGGGATTTTCAGCCTCAAAGAATACTATTGGCACAACAAATCATTTTTGTAATAATATGCTGTTTATTAGTTTGAACAAGCTTTCATTCACCACCTCTTATACAACTATTACTCCCTAAACCACTTTTGCAAGCCATCCTACATGTGCTGAAGTTAGCATTAATGGAACATCCTGACTGATTTGTGCCCACTGACAGTCTCTGATCACAGTGTGAGTATAAGTGAAACGTACCTTTATCAGGCTCTCCTGCAGCGCTGCCTGGAGATGTGCCAGCTGTCTGTTCAGATGCACAATGGAAATCTCCTCCTTGAACACTTCACAGTTGAGCTTAATCTTTTCCAAAAGGCGGACCTCCAGCTGTCTGAATGTAAAGACAATGTTGTTTCAGCGTAATGGCTTTCAGACCATATGCATTACATCTGATGTTTTTATTGGAGCTAATGAGGCACAGAAGTGCAATCATTTTTATGATTCATTATGATACTAAATCACTCAAATCTTAACCACAAAATCTTCTGTGAAGTACACATTACACTATAGAACATATTTGAGGGCTGGGCACCATGCAATGTGGTTAATAATGAAAGCTAAATATTTTTAGTCATCTCAGTCTAGGTGCAGAGGACGGGATGTTAGACTCGGGACAACAGCAAAGTTTGCACATTGGCTTGTTTCTTGATGAGATTTGATATGGTAGGACCTCTACGGTGGCCTGAAAGAGCAAAACACAAACACAAATTCGACAAAAGCAACACATAAACGCAAATTTTAAAATGCAAATACAAAATATAAACGCAAATGCAAAAACACAAACGTTCGAAAACACAAATGTTTTTTAATTTGCGTTTGTGTTTTCACATTTGTGTTTGTGTTTTCTCTTTCAGGGCCACAATAATTCACAACTATTGTAGGATTTTATTCATCACAATGTTGTAGCTACTAGCTACAAAATTGTTGTTTGTTTGTTTGTTTGTTTGTTTGTTTGTTTGTTTGTTTGTTTGTTTTGCTTTTTACAGTTTGAATTCTGACATTACTTATTCAGCACTACCAATATATTTGACCTACTTCTTTTTGAAGCCATTGGTGGTGTTCATATTGTCCCTGAGAGTTTGTAGAGTCAGATGTTTGTCATGCAGTCGTCCTTGGACCAGCTCCAGTCTCTGTTTGAGCTCCACAGAGCCAAGTCTCTCCACATCCACAGGCCCTTCCATGGTCTTCAGCTCCGAGCAGAACACTACAAGACCCTGGTGCAACTCCTGGACCTGGCAACAAGGATATATAGTGGGATTATATGATAATTTTTTTGTTGATTTTCTTCATTCCATACCTGCAGAATAATATTTTGTAGTGAGTCAACTTGTTGGTTTAGCTCCTTGATCCTCGTGTCTTTCTCAGGTTGGACTTGAAGTGGTTTGACTACTTGATGATGTCCGTTCATGCTGCTTGTTCCTGGATGATGTCTTGGAGGGACTCTAGGCTTGTCCTATAAAGTTTATTAATTTTACTACTAGGATTTGACATAGTGCTGAACAAAAATTTCTCTCAATGTAAATCTATGTTTTCTGCAACATCTCGTGGCCTGTATCTTGATGTAGTATTGGTTCGTACCAGTTTACACAAGTGCAGCTCCAGTTGCCTGTTATCTGCTCCCGGGAGACTGCCGACCTGTCGATCTGGAGACAGCTCCTCAGATGAACCTTCAAAACAACCCACATGTTAAGTAGGTAAGTAATAGCTCTATGTTTTGCTTCTAATAATGTAAATTCCTTGTAAGTTATGTATACCTTCTGTATGTTTGATACTGAACAAGCTCCTATCTTCAGTCATTCCCACCATTTTGAGACACGAGTCCACAATCTTTCCCACAGTGGTTTCCTTCGGCGTTCTCAGGTGAACTATCTGCTGTGAAACTTTACCACGGCATGACACAACAAGCAGAAGAAATGGCATGAATGAGTGTAAAGAGCCGACGGCCTGACGCTCGGATTGCTCAAACGCTTTAGGCTGGGCTTTAATACAGCTGTATCGTTTGTCCTACATGCACACACTTCCTGCACCAAGGCGTTCAGTTACTCACCATTTATGGCAATTTCTATAAACTGGGAGTTTCTTTGAACCGTATAAGTTTGAGTGTTGTTCCTACGGGTGAAAAGGTCAGAATATTTTAAATGAGGTTAGGTTGAAATCAGGTTAAATGACGATGGTACTGATAGGAAGTTATCTTACTTTAGTTTTAGAGATCGGCGATTCCTGGTCAAGCAGCTCAGATGTGGTGACGAAGTTGATTTGCTCATTGTGGGAAAAGAAGCGGAGTGCAAAGGACCATTGGCGGATCCTAAAAGGTTAATGGATGTGAAAAGGAATTGCAAATAAAGCAGCAGATTTAATAAAACAACTTATATACTGTAATGTTACCAATTTCATGTGCATGTGAGATGTTATTGTAAAAGTGCCAAACAAAAATCTGATATTGCCACTGACACTGACATAATGGGTTTGTAATCTGAATCCAAACTTTGACCGTAATCAGGAAGTTGCTGCAGGTGCCAAATAAAAAGTTATGTCGATTTTAAAGCGGTTTTGCTGTTGACTTATTAGGTGAACATGACCATGAACTTACTTTACTTAACAAATAGGCTTCGAGATTTTTCTACAGTTCACAAATGAAATAAATAGAACTATTGCTTAACTGGAAATGTGAATCACAATGTAATGCAAAGTAATGAGAAGCAGTTAGGTTGGATTTTTAATCTTATTGTTTATTACTATTTTACTATTGTTTTGATTGTTACGTGCTTAAAGGTGATTTAGGTTTTTAACCTTGTTGTAACTGCTTTCTCACATTATTTTGCTCAAAGTTTTATTAAGAATTTTTGAGTAATCTTGTATTGTCCTGCAGCTTTTTGAGTGCTCAGAAAAGCCCTGTCCTCACCTACCACCTAGCCCCGCTCACTTGCCTATATTTAATTGTGATTTCATCAAAATATTCAGATTAATAGTAAAGCATGTACAAAATAGTCAAAAATAGTCACAAAGCCAGTTCACAAAAAATACAAATTTAAAAGCTGCTACTATCTTACGTACTGTGAAGAGGCGGGGCTTATCAGTTTTGAAGAGGAAGTAAATGGATCTCTTTCTATTGCTATGCCGTTACGTAAATTTTGTGTTTTACAAAAAAGGTCCTCTTTAATATGCATCATAATACTACTACTTTAAGATGGATTCCAGGAAGAGAAGCCCCCACTAATGTAAACAAATGACAACACAATATAATGTCAGTTTGTCTACAGTTCATAGATCAATTTCACACTTTAAGCTGTTTATTGGAGTGAGCTAAAGCTATCTACAACTTCGATATGACTGTGTACATTCATTTATCAATTATTCACAAACCGACTCTAGAAAAAAAATGGATTTGTGTATTTCTCTTGAGAACAGAGCTGCACAAAAAGCACACGATCAAGTCACAGGGTTTGCCATCAAGTTTGTGTAAATGTACCAAACGCATTGTTGATCTTCTGGCTGATGTTGCTTGGATTATCGAGCTCATTAAAGATGGCCGACAGTAGGTGCTCTCTGTCCTCCATTGTGGTGATCTGCAGTGACTCCAGGATGTTCATGTTGATGGAAGCCAGGTCCTCTCCACACAACTGCGCCTCTGCAACACAACACGCTCACTTACCACAACAAGCAGAGAAAGGTGTCAACTTGAATTTACCGACAGTGTTATCTCCTGTCGCTAACTCTGCATCAGATCTGCGGTGGAGATAATGGAAACAGGCCGCGTGTTTGCTTATGTTATGAAGCCGCAGGTTTACAAGAACAGGGATTTACCTCTGATTAAAGGGAGGCATTTTTGCAGTCCGATACTGGTGAACCACTGGCAGACTTCCTCTGTGTTCATCTCCCGCAGAGTTTTAGCCACATTTAGTTTCATGTTCTGGAAGAGAGCAGAGGGAAGGAGCAACAATAACATTTTACCCAGTATAATAGTAACTTTTGAAAAACACATGCTTCTAAAAGAATAAGTATATCACAAGAAAATCTTTGCTACATCTTTCCAAACAACATGTTCTTATGGATTGCGTTTGTGTTTTGTCGTTTTTTTTCTGGCGTGCTATGAACACGCGATGTGGTTGAGGACAAACACAAGGTTTTTCAAGGGATTAACGGCTGAGTTTAGGTCTGAAGTTGCAAAAATGGGTAAGTTTAGGTCTGGAGCTTGGAGTTGGTTAAGGTTAGGATTGTGTTAGTTTTCATGAATATAACACGTCTTAACATTCACCATTGAAATTAAGCGTGGTACTGACACGCTTATCCATGAGAACAGGCTGCTCCAAAGGACAACATATTGGTAAAGAAGCAGGCCGAAAAAAAAAATAAATGCAAGAAAACACTGTACAAATTGTTTCCAAATGTGAGTAAACTGTTAATATCATCAAGATAAGAACTTTTACAAACAATTAACAAATTGACTAACATTTACTTTCAGCGTCTATTCTAAAGTGATGATCGCTTAGAGGTTCTAGAAAGAGTGTAGATGATGTATTGTTATATCCAACTTGTGGTCCTAAGGCACCAAAAGGCTAGGACCAGCTATGCCCAAATAGGCCAATTCTCCTTGGTATGATGCTGTTAGGCTTGTTCTTGGCTTGTTTTCCCACAAACCATCAAACCTCCAAATGGTCATCTCTTTAGAATAGGGACTGAAAGTAAATGATTAGTTAATGTTTGTTCTTTATTAGTAAATTACTATCTAATCATTTAGTACTAACAGGTAAGGTTATCTTAATACTATATTTTCAATCATCTGCAAATGTTTTGTATCTACTCTTTTTTATAAAGGGCTTTCACCCCAGAAGTGCAGACTTTTTTTTTATTTACTTTTGGTATCTTATTTATAGATTAGAACTACATTGAAGTCAGAAAGACAATATGTCCTCTTGACATCCTTGTTCCTGCTCATGCTATAAGTATTGATGAAGTGATACCAAACTTACAATAACTATTTTTTACACCACACTTAATACATTTACGCTAAGTGAAAAAATTAAGTACAGTGTAAAGCACTGTGTATAACCTATAATAACATACGAGAGCTCAAATATCTACCTGCATAACAGGTTATTCATCTCATGGTGCTATTTAAACAACTACCGTAATAATAAATGAAAAAATAATAAAAAAATAAAAATTACGGAAGCTCATACTGCCAATCATCTACTTTATTTTTTTCCAGCTGTATCACGAAATTCTGATAACTATCACGTAAACGGATCATCACTAAACTGATACCAAAATGTTAAAAAAAAAATTATTTTTTTTTTTGTATCACTATTACGTGATAGTATCACTTTTTCGTGATGTATCACGTTATTACTGATAAAAAATGTAAAAAAAAAAAAAAAATACTGATACCAAAGTTACTGAACCAAAAATGAAAAAAAAAAAAAAAAAAAAAAAAAACAACTTTTTTTTTTTTTTTTTTTTGGTATCACGTAATTACGTATAGTTATCACGAAATTCGTATACAGCTGGAAAAAAATAAAGTGAGCGGCATACTGAGCTCGACAAAAAAATTAATTAATCAATCAATTTTCTAAAATATTTGAAACAGGGGTGGCCTACAGATCAAGATTTTTGCTCCAGAATAGTGTTGCACGGTTTGGGCAAAATATCTTATTGTGATTTTTCTGACCAGTATCAAAAGACTTCATTTTAACTATGAGCTAAAAGCTTATTAGAACTGATTTTTGCAAAATATGTACTTTTGGAAAACACAAAAAAATACTGTAAAATGGTTCAGTTCAGTTTCAAATAGACAGTATTGATAAAATAAAACAACTATTTTTCCCGTAATTTTTTGATGTCCTACTCATTCCGATTCCATGTATTCTTCCTATCACAGCTCTGCCTCCCCTATGGGAAAGATTGGCTTTCACAATGGGCCCTGTCATCACAGTGTCACACATGGAAAATGATTCAGACTTTAATTAAAGAGAAGACAAAACATAGTCAAACATGGCCACTTTGTCATTGTCTGTGTCGCTGATTCATTTTGACACATACCATGTAGTACCATCGGTGCACATAAACATACAGTGAGTATGTTTAGCCATAAATAATCTTTTGGAAAGAACAATATAATGTTTACTTATCTGAAACCATAAACATCGATTTCTGCGTAATTCTTGCCTTACTCACGCTTGTTCTGTTTACCCAGTTCTTGGGAAGAAACTGCTGCATTTCCAAAGAGATTCACTTAAAAGTTGACTGGGCTCTGACTGGTCTGACTTTGAATTGGATTTCTCTTTGACAGTAAAACAACAACTAAGCAAATTGCCCAAGTAATGTCTCAACTGACCGTGGGTTAAACGGTGAGACAATGTATACATGAGCCATTTGTAGTAGTAGGTTGCCAGATGAAAATATAAGTCAGTATAGCATATAAAATACAGCCATTGACAGTTTATTTTAAAGAAACATTGGGGATTTGGATTCAACACATGGATCACTTCGGATACGGGCAATCTAGGCTGAAAATCCTGCACCAAAGATGAAAATCCTGGGACTATTTGCAGAGTCATTGCTTTGGCGGATCAAGGGAATGCTGGGAAATATAAACAGATTGTGTTCTGTAATTGCCACGGCTCAGGGCAGTGTGCTGATGCCACCCTGAAGGCAGAGCTTTGATGGTTATGCTGTTACCTTCTCGTTGTAGTTTCCATTGAGGGCGCTCAGAGGCAGATAGGACGCTATGGAAGCACAAAGAAAATACAAAGATGAAAAGTAGCATGTTGCACAAGTGGTTTTTGATGTACCGCAAAAAAAAAAAATGTGACTCAATTCTTTATTTGTAGTGTACATGTATATCTGTATAGTAAAAAATATGTGGCCTCTTTGCCTCTCATCAAAAACAATAGTCATACTGTTAGCTCTAGAGTATTAGTATTCTATGTTTTGTGTTTATTTTCAACCATTTCTACAATTTTTTCTAAAGAATTTCAAACTTTCAAACAAAAACACAAAAAGTGTTGTAATAAACAAAGTGTAGTACAGTACATTTGTGTAAAGATGACTATAATGTCATCAGAATTACCCCATGCCTCTATTAAAAAAAAAAATAATAATAATGGGTTTGCAATGACTCTTGTTTAACAAACACTTCTTCCATCTATCTTGATACATCCACGGTTGATTTTACCATGTGGTCAGTGTTGGGACATTCAAAAGTATTCACAATATTAGTTTTGATTAACTGGGCCAAAGTACTTTATTTGATTATGTGGATTTCCCTCTAATTGCAGTGTTGTTGTTTTATTTATTCATGCTTTAGGTAAATCTAATTCTGACATTCTGTGATGAGTAACAAATAACACACATCTTAATCCCACATTTTTTTACACAAAATAATCCAACTGAAGTATATAGAAGTATTCACCATATTGTATTCTGATTGAACAATGTAATGGGATTCATTAAGTGGTTCCCAACCTATTTTGTCTTCCCCTATTCATAATCTCACACAGGTAGTACCCTCTATGCCATTTGTTTTTTAGGGGTATTTCATCTTTAATCATATATTTTCAAAAATAATCATTGCATTTTATTGTTTTAATATATTCTATGTCAAAAATTAGACATCTTAACATGTAAATTGTGCTGCAAATCACAATTTTTCAGATCATAATACTTGCAATTCTACCTTTCTTTTAAATCTGCAATCATCCCAAGTACCCCCTGGCAAATGGTGCGTACCCCCTGGGGTCCACATGCCCCAGGTTGGGAAACACTGGATTACAGTACACACGTTCAAAACATTCTGATGGCGAAAAGGTGCCTGGTCAGTCTCCTGGCTCTGTTAATTATTGTTTGTTTTATGGTTGCATTAAAAGGGTCTTTCTAAGTCTGGTACCTATCTCTATAGAAACATGCCAGTTAGTCACCTCATCACTCCAGGTCAGGTCTACGGAGGCATGACCTCACTCAGGTAAAATTCTGAAACATCTCTTACTTTATATGACCATACCTGCTTCGCCCACGGTCACGCGGCGTTGGCGAGGGGACTTGAGCTCGCGAGGTTTCTCTATGATTTGTGCAAACATTTGGAGACTGGGGCTCTTGCACAACATATCCCCAAAGCTCCGAGAGCGAGTGATCGGTCTCTGGTAGTAAAAAAAAAAAAGCACAAATCTAATTATTGACATGACTATAAATATTTCCCAAATCAATTTAGTTTCAGAAAGTAGCTCTGCGTTCAGTGTCACAGTCTAAATCTGATAAAGGTAGGAATGTGCGGGACCGTGTCTGTGGCTGTATGTTGAATTTCTTGTACGACACTGAGCTATACGAGTAACTGGCTTATGTAACAATATCATACCCGTGGTTGAGTGAAGACATCCATGTTGGAACTTTGTCGAACTTTGCAAAATTCCGGCTTTAGCATTTCAGAGCAAATCAAATCTGTTTGGTTCAGGTCATCTGCACAGGAAGAGAAAAAAACAAGTTCAGGATTGTTTTTTGAAATGTGCTGTTACAGTGGTAGCCTGGCGTTACATAACAGTAGGCAGTATATGTCTGTGTGGCAGTGTGGTATGGGACTACATGCTGTAATGTATTTGTATTTAAAAATAGATCTCAAGTACATTCGACAACTGTGGAAGATTCTTTTCTTTGGAACATCCTCCGTGGAGATCAATTTGACACATTTGTGGAATGAGGAAAAGTATGTACATCTTTATAAAGACAAGCAGGTGACAAGTCAGGTCTATACTGAGGAAAAACAACAGGAAATATGATTCAACTACCTGGCTCCTGATTGGTTCTGTGGTTACCTTTAAACAGCACTCAGATTGCCAAATATGGATGTGTACTCCAACTTAACCACTGTAGCTGCTAGCCGTCAAAGGCTTCGTTAGATTGAGCTAAACAGCTTTCTTGCAAATGTCCCATACGATCTATGATCTGAAGTTAATAGCAAGTTAGCTTTAACGATAAACATTATGGCGTATTTGTCAAATCTATTGCTAAAGTAGTTTTGTTTCTTAGTCTTTAAGAAAGGTACTGACATGTTTCAAAGTGTATCAAAACAACTCAAGGCTAATATGTCTAAGAAAAGAATGAACATAACATAAAAACTATATATCTAGACTTGCTTAAACTTGCTTTTAATCCAGATTTAAGCTGTTTTAACTGGATAAGATTTAATATCTTATGTCATGTAGAATATTTCAATGGTATCAAGACTTTTTTCACTGGTTATAGGAGAATTAGTCTTAAAATAATAAAAAAAAAATAGCCAGTAGTTTTTTGACCCAATGGCAAATCAATATGATCGAAATATGAAACAATATTTTGAAATCAGTTCAAAACACTTTGAAACAAGAAAATAATCTATTTCTATAATAAATCAAGATGAATTTGTCAAAATGCTTGAAATTAAGTTTAAATCCTAGAATCAAGAAACTTTAACTTGTCTTGAAATTCATTTTTTGCAGTGAATTATATTAATGGCTTGTACTGTATGGCACAAAGTCTTGTCTCTATTACAATAAACCATTAAATGAATGGGTTCAAACTAGAGAGCAGATTTGTAGCGTAGCTTTTCTCCTTCTGTCCTGCCTCTGTCTGCAGGTCATAGAGTGTATTCACGCTGCTTTTACTGCTGCTGCTGCTGACACTGGACACACTACATGAGGTTGCTTAGTAACCTGTCGGCCACACAAACGTCAGTCTGATCCATGACATACTTTTCTGACAACTCAAGCACTTTCCCACAGAAACGACATTTTCTTCCACTTTCCCAAAGTCACTCTTTGGTCCGCAGCAGATCTCCTTATTTCTGTTTCATAACAAGCAAGACAGATGAGGCTGAGAATAGGGCATTTGGTTCACCCATGCCACTCGCTATGTGATTTTATTAGACGCTGGAATGTTTACACTTCTAACCCATAAGTGCATTAACTTTATTACGAGCAGTGACTGAAGGATCTATGACTCTTTCACTGTCCAACAACAGTGGCGTTCTCAAAACAGTTTACCTAACAGAAATATTCAGCCTAATCTAAACACATGTTTTTCATTTGAGGGGCCTGACTTTATGAAAGGCGGGTTTGACATGGATGGGAGTTAGATGGAGTCCGAATCAGATAAGACAGTGTAATTGGTTTATGTGTGTCAGCAGAGGATTCCTGTCTGGGTCCCGGCACAACGTTGCAGGGCAGAGGAGAGAGAGGAGGGGCACAACAGCACCCTCTCCATCACCTGCCTCATCACGTACTCTGGACAGGATCAAAACGCTCCGACAGTCAAACTCATCCAGAATATGTACAACTACCACGTATAAGGTAAAATGATTATTTGTCCAGGGCACACTTTAATAGGACATTATATCAAATAATAGCCCTCCTTTTTACAGGTAAAGAGAAAGTCAAAATAATCCAGTATTTGTAAAAAAACGTTTGCAAAAAATGTATCGGCCTACCCAGATATAAATTATTGACAAAAAAAAGCATTAACCCTTTAAATACTGGTGCTTTTAATTATAGCATTTTGAAGCTTTAGCCTGGAGAATCCAAACTGATATCTACTTGTATTGTTTCATAAAACAGCCGCTACAGTTTGAGCCTGGAATTTTGCAAGATAAAGGAAATGGAGAACTTATATTGGCTTGGTAGAGATTTACTTTAGTTCTTTAAGTTAACTTACTCTAATCATGTAAACACATGCTAAGGATATACAGTATTTATTATTATTATTTTGTGTTTTTATTTTTAATTATCATGAAAGAGACAACAATGTATGCCAGTAGAGTGATGTAGCTTATTTAAAGTAGTTTTTTTTTTATTATTTTTTTTTCCAACAAATCAACAAAGGCAGCATATCCACCTGCTTTGAACAGTCTTTCTGCAAATGTCTGTCCTGCAGCCAAACACATCAGTATCAGCACATTTAAAAGACATGCAGAAGTACAATCTATTTCTGACCTCAGACACAACACACTCTCTTTGAAATCCTGAGAAAATCACTTCCAGTCTCCTAAATGTGAGTCTCTTCTGCTGTTTATGGCAGAGGGACAGAGTCTGAGAATGCCCGGTCTGTCCCACCACAGACAGGACAAACGTCTCAGAGCTACTGTCTTCCAGGAAAAGTCTAGTCCAAACAGACAAGACAAGCACATGTTTATGATGCTGTCCTGAAGTGTGAAATCATGATCACAGTTTAGAGATAGGTGTCAGTGACCAGCAAAGTCAAATGATGAGTAAGTCACAACAAAAAGATTGTAGATGAAACTGTCCTGTAAAAATAAATAAATAAAAAAAAACAAACAAAAATAAATAAACAAATAAAGACTTTTGGATTCTTTCTTAATGATTTTTGGAAAACATTTGTCAACAAATAAACATAAAAAAATAAATTTATGTTTGTAGTTGATATTCATACTTAAAAAGACAGTAACAAAAATGTGTTACTTAAGTTAAATTTTACCACAGTTTGTTTAAATCTCTATTTGACTGGAAAGTCAATTGCAATGCCTCGCCTATATAGTATATTGTTAGCATAGCTGTCATTCAACTCAGGATGTCTACTAAAAGTTGTGAAAAGTGCTTCTAAATACATTGTAGTAAATGAATAAAAAATATATACTAAATGTTTTTTGCATTACTTGCAAAAACTGAAAAACTGATACACATCATTTTGTAAAAGCGCTGTTGGTCATTCATACTGTATATCAAACAATAAATACAAAATATTTGCTTTCTGTAAACCTACAATGACTAAAGTTGTCATTATAAGTATATGGGACATTCTAATTCTTCAACTTCTGACCCAACCCACAACTGTACGGAGTTGTTCTGTTTACATACTTAAGAGTCTTTTGTGCACACATGCTTAAGCCCAGGTTGGTACATGACAGTTTTTGACAGCTGCCCTCATACAAACAAACCCAGCACAAGGATTAACAGCAAAATAAAGCCAGAGAAGCTGGAAGATTTCATCGCTTTTATGTAACAGATAGGCAAAAGTTGATGCTTATCGTTTGCACTATTGTTGTCCTGCGGTCATCTGAAAGGAAAGTAAAGCTCTTTGAGAGATGTCCGAGGAGGGAGGAGAGCATGCTGACTCACAGGAACCCAAAACCTGGGAACCGCCTGCCCAGCCATGCTCTGGGAATACACTCACAATGGCTAAAAAGGGCTCGCAACAAAAGGGAAACTTCTGAGAGTCCCAGCGGAGGCGTTCAAGTACTGTAGCCATGTCACATAATGACTGCAATTTCATCTGAATGGAGCACTGAGATCAAAACCAAGAGGCAATACATGAGCTCCAACAGCTGAATCAGGAAACCACCATCCGTCGCCTCAAACCCCCCACCTGGACCTGTCTTAAAAACTTGGGACAAAAGATCACCCAATAATGGACTCCGCTTGGGCTCAGGGAATGTCACATGGTCAATGTTGGAGTTAACATGTGACATAGAGAGTAGGTTTGAATAAGCCGTAGACAATGCCTTTTAAGTAAGTAAGCTTTGGTTCGATTCTGAAGACAAGCTCATGAAATCATGGTTCTCCAGTTTTCAATATGTAATTATGTGCTTCAAAGAAATAAAAAAAATGGTGGTTATTTCAGTATAGTTGGAAATTGCCTTCTGAGAATGATCAGTGAGTCACAAATCAAGATTCAACAAGTTTTTCATTTGTTTGTAGAACTGAACATGTCTCCTAAGTTTTAACTTTTTATCATGCATGTTAAAAGCCTTAAGTCATCTGCATTTTTGTTGTGAATACTGTATAACTTGTGAGTCCCCAATGTATTTGAAAATCCTCGTATATCACCATCATGTAATGTCAGTGACGGGAGAAAACATCTGATTCCATCTAAATCTAACAAAACCATCAGTACAGTAAAAGGCAGTTTGAATAATTCACTGAACTTGAAAACCATAAAGTAAACTGATTCTTTATTGAGCTTTCTGTAAACTTTGACCACTTCTTGGGTTTGAAAGTACAATTTATTGGTAATTTTCTCTCATAAAAATTTAAATCAAATGTTTGAAAACTGGCTAAGGGATGATTAACTATGTGACAAGTAAAGAGCATAAGACAATTACATTACTATTTAACATTCATTTCATAAGAACTTTTGTTTTATGTTTTCTTCTAGTTACAGATTTATATCTAATTTTGCCTTAGCAAAGCATGAATTAAGCTTGGAATTAGTTTTGACTATTCATAAACAAATGGTCAATTAATGAATGAAAAGGTTTATTAGGGCTTAGTAACTACTTGATTAAGGAGCTAAGGTTAAAATTAGAGATTGACAGATTTAGGGTTTTTCTTGAGCCGATGACAATTTTTAAAAATCGGTATGGGTAAGTTCAATCTAAGCAATTTTTTGTCTCATTGTTTAATGAATACAACATATTTATGCACATTAAAGAACATTTTTAAGAGTAGTTCAAGAAAGTGCTCCTTTTCAAAACACAGCAAAATGGAGATATTTAAAACAAACGTATCATTTCTCTCCCAAACTAACTTGGAGTTCAGCTGATCACTGTGAGTGCAGCTCTACTGTGCAGACGACTGTTCAAACAACTGCCTGGTCAAATATTGGCCAAAAAAAGTCAATGTGTAAAAAATCCAAATATCAGCCCCAAAGTACCGGCCGGCCAATATAAAGGTCTTTCTGTAGTTAAATTTAAGATTGGAGAAAGAGTTCGGAGTAGTTAAGCAGTTACTAAGCCTTAGTAAACTTTTTCTATCTATTCAATTATCATTTGTCTTCATTAAGGTTTTATTAAGGCTTTACTAAGTCTAATAATGTGTTGCAGACTTGTAATGTACCAAGGACTGTATATAACAGCAGAACACTCACTCGTTTGTGTGAATACAGGAAGTTGAGTCACCAAGTATCCGCTCCGCAGTAACCTGGGCTTTGGCTTCTTCTTTTCCTTTTTGGTCACAAGCACCTCCTCTTTCAAGTCTTCCACCTCCTGAACCATATCTCCTCTACAGACTTTTCAATCATGTCCCCATTCTCTCCATTGCGAGTTACGATACATCCTTCTTTTGTTTCAGCGTCTTTTTTCTCTTCTTGACAATCCACTTGTGCATCATTATCCAAAATCTCAGTTACAATGTCTTCCAATGTTACGTCAAAAAACTGATCATCTTCCACCACATCAGATGGCGTCGGCGGGATCAAGTTTATCGAAGGTGTTCGGTTCTCATCATCAAACAAAAACTCCTCATCATCGTCTCCGCTGATAAACGTTATCGCCAATTCGGGTTGAAGTACAGTCGGGAGTGAAGATAGAGGCTTAAGTTTCTTTTTTTGCTGATACCTCAAACATTGCGACACAGAACTCGCAGAACGGGTCAAAGGTTCCTCCTCCAGCAGGCTAAAACCCCTGTTAACTATTCCCATTTCTTCTAATACGGTCTGCGCAGGGTCCGTCTCACCTGGACCGTCCAAGTTTAGCTCCAGGGAGTCGCCATTAATCTTCTCAGCGAAAAAAATCCTCTCTTTTCTTCGCACACAGCAACAAACCTCCAACCAACTCCATATGCGCCTCAAACATCCATGTTCCTCTCCATTCTTGCTTGCCATAGCACCTCTACCCTAACCTGATCATACTGGCCATTCTTTACATCCAACACAGCTGTGCAGAGTGATCAACAACCGTGTCTGCTGGAGAAAACAGGGATTGTTTGTTACGTACGAGAGCATTGCCTAAACAGTGTATTCTGTTTCGTGCATCGTGGGTCAGGTGAACACTTGAAATGAAAGGCGGGTTGAATGAATAGTCTTTGATATGCTAAACAGCGGCATTGTCCGCACAGTTCCAGTTTCAAAGGGACTGTAGTGTAACAACAGGACGATGCCATTTCAAATCTTGGACGAACGGAGATTATAATTGTGCTATGAATGTATAAATAAAATTAAAGTGCGATTGTGTTTGGAGAAGGATTTGCAAGAAAAAAAGTGCTGTTGGGTACATGATATCACCCGATTATAAGAGGTTTTTTCTTGTCTTTGTTGCATTGACAGACGTACAACAGACAGCAGATTGCCTAGCCCCCAATACATGTTCTTCCTGAACATTATTAGCCTAAGTCTCAAAACACTTGCTTGTGACAGTACGTTCAAACAAGATAATTGCCAAAAGATGCTTTCTGAATGTCAAATGTAGTCAGTATGCTTAAAATACATACATTTGACCACTTAAAAATAATAACAAAACAATAAAAGTTAAGGAAGCCAAAGCTCAGACTGAACATGATGGGTAGAGTTTGTTCTATTTTCAATTTGACCCTGACCTCCAAAAGCCAACATTGCTGCTGCATAAGTTCTGCTGACATTTACGGCACTATGGATGCATCAGTGTGTGATTTGGTGATTTTTCCTGTTTATGTTCCAGATACCTTCTGTCAATGGGCTTCAAGAAATGGTCCTACATCACTATACCATAATTAAGCAATTTAAAGTATACGTATATATTCAAATCAGACTGGAATAGTTTGCTTGAGAACCCATAGACATTCACAGAAACATAACTCTGTAATCAATCTTATTATGCAAAATAGTAGATTCACAGCAATCACTTGATTATTTATAATGTGTGGCTCGAGTGAGGAAAAATAAACTACTAAGAGTCTATTTAACGTTATCAGACTTGCTTATTTAAATACTAATCGTAAGTAGGCCTCCGACTGAGTGACAGGAGGATTTCTGCAATTCTGCCCCAAGTCCTTCCATGCTCTGTCTCCAGACTCCAGATTCCCCAGTTTCTAATAGGTTTCAGTAACTTGGAAAAATCCTACTCTGTATCAGTGTTGTATTAAAAATACAAAGCTATATCATGGATATACATTGGATTCTTCAGGCTAAAGTTGAAAGTCTGGGTTACACTTAAAATAAACAATTTTCCCAAGTTTAGTTATCACAATTAAGTAGGTCTCAGAAGCTCATAATTTTTTAATTTTTTTTTTTTTTTTTTTTTTTCAAATCAAATAATAAAAAGTTAAATATATTTTAACTTGCACAAAACAAAAAAAGTAAAATTACCCAATGATACTAACTTTTTTTTTTTTAATAGCTCAAAAATAGTTGCTTTGTAGTTGGTTTTACAGTAAACTGCAGTGAGTTGAGCGTCAGGCACATGTTAGTGTAAGGGCGGTCGGATGCCTGGCTCACACTCACACACACACAGCCCCTATGGCGTCAGGTGACATTTCCTTTGGCTCCGCAGGCCCTGTCCTGTCCACGATAAGTCATCCAGCATCAGCTTAAAACCATTATTATGCCACACCACCCACACCGAGGCTGGGATGAAAAGATGATATCTGTGTTCTCTTCTCACGCCCAGAAAGTGACAGTGATGGGAACAATTACAGTAATGCCTCATCGCCAGGAGTCAAAAGAAGCTCCTGAATGCTACCTGCATTGGAAACATTTGGCAATTAAAATTTGACTGTACAATGAATAGAGTATACAAAATTCTCCTCTTACGTAAGGGACATGAGGAGTCTGTGTTTAAATGGTTTTCATGACAAGCTCAAATTGCTTGATTCTTGGATTTTAAACATTGGCAACAAAATCAGAGAAATAGAGACCTGAGCATCCATGTCCATTTTCACACATTTGTGCTGTGGCCTTTTAAAAATGTCTAAAAGATTTGCCATGCTCTTGAGATTTTATCAGCATGTCTCATTAACACACTGCTTCACTATAATGTTTCGCTTTATTTGGAAAATTAATCGTCAGCTCCCACAAACGAAAGCTCTTATTAAAGATTTTAACAGCACTGACCATTTTCCCAAATAAAAGTTGACCTCAGACATTGTAAATATGCCCAAAGTGTTGTTTATGACACGTATCATAGACCAGCAAAACTTATAAACATGATATAACATGCTATTTCATTTATATGTACATGCACAATCCCTTTTTAGATGCTGTTTATGGGAGAGTTTATTTGGCAAAAGTGAAAAGTGGCTGGCCAGTTGGGCTTGTTTTCACATGTTTGAGTTTGGAAAGGTGGAAAGGGGCTGTTGATGATAAAGTAAAGGTATTTTAAACTTCTAACAGTATTTCTATTATTAGTGAAGCAGCAAAAGGTGGCTATAGTGACTTTAAAAGTGCACTGTGTAATCACCTGTGAATGTTACAGAATATGGCTTTAAAACTCAATATGGAGACAAGTGTGACAACATCAGAAGGCTCACTGTAATAAAGCAGGAAGTCATTCTTAAATGATTTGTTGAACTATAGTTGAACTATATTTCCTGCTCTCTTATTGACTTGTCATTCGTTGTATAACTTGTGTTATATATGTCTTTTGTATGTTATAGATGAATGCACAGTTGGGGAAGCTACAAATCAATTGCCCTTGAGGATAAGTTTTCTGAATCTGAATTGACAATGAAAGCATTCAAGCTACTTTACGAGAAGATCAATCTTCACACATCAGTCATAAATAAGTCATTTTTCTTCTGGTGGAGAGAATGATGCCTGCCTGTTTCCATTATAATGTTGTTGCTTACACCTCCCAAAAAAAGTCAAAACTATTTCTATAGAAACAAGCAAGTGGCGCCAGAATTTATAAATCATGCAAGAGAACCAAAATCTTACATATATGACACTGTTTCACTTTTAGTCTGCAGTTTATAAAAAGACTCCAACATATTATATCTTGTACAGATTATAAAATGTTTACACGTCTGACCAATGGCCTTTAGCCAAACAAACGTACATTAAACTTTGCATGAGTGTATTTTTTTATTTGTAAATATAAATTCTGTGGTTTTATGAAATGCATGACTGGATGAATGAATGTACTAACAAATACTGTTTTTGTATGTATATATGTATTTACCATTTTTAACAACAACCTGTCCAGAACGACTGGGCAATATTAACAAAAGTAGTATCTGAATATTTCTTGGGCAGATGCCACTAACCATATTCAGACGATTATTACGTCAGTTGCGTTCATGTCAGAATGTGATGATGCCGTTTTTTCTCATTAATAAACTTGTACTTTGCCATGAGTTCTCTGAAAGATCATTTCAAACAATCAATAATGACTGGACACATTCACTGTTTGTATTACAATAAATAAAAATAAAATGACTTTGAACAAGAATCATTTGAACTCCAAACATGTGTTACATATTATTTTATAATATTGTTAGCAATTTTACCCAATAACACACACTTGATATTGCATTTTTGGAGATCTTGAAATCAATATTCAGAATATTATCTAAAATTTGTTACACAGCTCCACTGACCAATGATCCATGTAGTAAGTATTTATTCATATCCATTTTCACTTCATAAACAATTCCCTATTGACTATTTTTGAAAAGTAATTTGTGTTTTTCTGTGTTTTCTTTTTTTCTTCAGGATCCACAAGGTCAAACTGTCACACGAGCACTAGGCTCCTCCTGATTGGTTGCATATCTCACAGGATCAAATATATGTTGAAGCAAAAGACACAAAATCAGAAAGTCAAAGAAAGCTGTCAAGACTTAATGTAAAAAAAAACTGACTCATGTCTCTTTCTACATGTTTTTTTCTACATTTATTTTTGAAAAAATAAATGTGTTATAAAGAATCAATTGTGTCATTTTTACAGTATAAAAAGTAGAAATCTAATGAATTTAAAAATATAAACCATATAAGCATTAGTAGTAATAACAAGATTAGTTTCATTGTTTGTACTTAAGATGATCAGTACAGCTGACATGAAAAGGGTTTAGAGATGAGTTAAATGAACTAATATGTAAAAGCAGAGACAACTATTTATTTATGTCAGCTGAGCTAATGCTGTTTAGTTCACGATATTTATAAAACTAATCTTGTTTAGTGGATCCGGTTTCCTTAACAAACTTTAGTAATCTCAACTTTTCGGGTTTACAGTGAAGCATCTTTCCTCATTTCGCAGGCTAATGTATTTTGTGCACTGCACCTGCAAATATATAAACAAATAAACTAAAGTATTATGCGTGTGAGGTTTCAGAGATGAGAAAGAATGAGATTTGTGCTCACAGAGATATGAGAAATAAGCAAGTTTACCAGTGTTTGTGTTCTGTTTGTTCATACACTTTTAGTAAGTAATCGATTTTGATCTTTAGAGATGGGTACTTTTTAAGCAGCATAACTGCTTCTAACAGAATAAAACAAGTAAGCTAAATATCTAACTGTGGATAATTCCTTTCAAAGCAGCCTCGTCTCTTTTATCTGCTTCTTCTGTCTCTATGTCACTCACTAAACAAGATTCCTCTGTATTAACCGCAGCTGCAAACCATTTGGAGCAGAAAACGTATGTAAATGTGAGGTGAGAGCATTCTTTTATCATATCCTCCAACATGTGCGCGTAGTTAGACATTGTACAGTGCAGCGGGGGAGTCTTATTTAAAACCAGCTCTATAGCACATGTCTGACAATAGAGGGCAGAAGAGAGCAGACGCACAGCAACGCCAGGACATAAAGCAGAACCCACTCTCACAAGTCTGGAGAAAGTTACACCGCACACACACAAACGCTTTTTATTCACAGCAGACTGAAGAAATTCTTTATTATATCTTGATCTAATTGAAGAATATTAAGTGTTTTACCTGTTGTTTGATCATTCTTTGCAAGAGTTGTGCTTGAAATCAGCAGAACATGTGAAATAGGCAAGAAGATATGAAGAAAAATAGCTTGCTTTTGATAAATTTGCAAAGTGAGTGTGAGAGACAGGACAGACAAAGATGAATCCTTTTGCTGGGGGCCATCTTTAAGGGGGAAGTGACACTGAAAGGCACATTAGTGTACGCTCCGTGGCAGGATATAAATTCTCACCACAGTAATGGTTTCTTCACTCGGAGGTGGATTTTCTCTGCACCTTGGTTGCGTCACCAGTCGTCTCTACATGTCTGGGCATAAACCTGCATGGGAGCCACTGAGCATGCTCTGTGCAGTGGAGGAGAGAGTGCATCTGAATGAGTTTACTTTGCTGCTATTTTGTCATACATTAGGAGGAAGCAGTTTATCAGGTTTTAACTGCTTGCTGTTTTAAAAATTTGTAAAATTTGAATATTTACTATTGTTTATTGGAAAAATGCTACTAGAAATAAATATGCAAAAAGTTAGATGAGGTTACTTTTTGATAAATACATTTAGAGCTAAGCTACTATAGTTAAAAGTATGCTATGGCAGTTTTCTGTTGGTTTGGGGAAAAAATACTTTTTTTCAACAGTATGGCATGTGAGCTAACCTACAAATATGTGAATATAGAGGAATTATCAGTCGACGTCACTATCCACTCCACTGCGACTATAGGGAAACTTCTTTGATAAAAACAGCTAAACAAGACCAGAGTTAGCTGTTTCGATCAGGTATGAACCAGTGATGGACTGGCTCCTAAAGCTATAAGAGAGTGTTTTTCTCTGCCTTTTTTCAATCACCCGAATGTATGATTCATAATACAAATTTCATTCACAATTGAATGTATACACAAGTGTTAAATTCGAAGTTAACTGACATTGCTGGCTAGTGTTGCTGCTGCAGCTTGTGTCAATCTTTCTGCTAAGCGTCTACGTGCGCATCCCTCGTGTTAATACACATATAATCCCTCTTTAAGTCTACTTTTTGTGAAGAAAGTGTAAAGTTCTAAATTTGAAAAACATCTGCTTTTGTTTAAGACCTGTCTCTTAACAATGCACAGAAAAAAAACATATTTATTTAATTATTTAACATAAAATTTGAACATGTATTGTATTTTCATCAGTTTTAAATCAAAACTGTATATGAAATGAACTCTTTTAGTGTTATTGTGCTATCAAAATGGGAAGAAGTTGTAGAGTCTGCTGAAAGTAACTAGTCAAATTGACTAAGACATGTATATTATGTAGAACACAGCAGTGGTTGAGTGGTGAACATCAAAACCAGACCTCAACTCAATCTCTCTCTCTCTCTTCCCTCTCTCTCTTCTCTCTCTCTCTCTCTCTGTTTCTCTCTCTCTCTGTGTATTCTGTCTCTCTCTTTCTCTCTCTCTCTGTCTCTCTCTCTCTCTCTCTCTCTCTCTGTCTAAAAGCCTCACCTCTCGCGGTCTGTGGCCGAGCTGTGAAACATGTCCAACATTTCCTGTCGCAGCATCTTAAAGGTCACCTATTGTGTATCTCAGCTTTTTCTCTGCGCAGTCAAAAGTTCAAAACAGTGAAATTTGGTCTGCTAAAATGTCAAAGGAGTTTAGAAAGCCCACAGTACAGGGCCTTGTGGAGTATTTTTAGATTATAGATAGTTTTATCAGTTTGCACATGAAAGAAACTTAAAATGTGGACGATCTATTATTTGTTTTAGTAAAATACAGACAAATGAGCAAAACAGTTGCATAGAAAAATAATGTACTTTTCAGTCAATCAAATCAAGCACTTTTCAGGTGATTTAAGAATAGTATTGATTGTAGAGAGCACTAGTTATCTTGGTCAAGTGAGCCATAATGTAGCTACATCATTTTTATTTTTGTCAAAGCTTTAACTTTAACTATCTAAGAAGTACAGCCGCTTCACATACAAATTTAACTCTGAAGTGCACATGTTTGAAGTAACATTTATATTCGTTCCAAGTTGAAGATTTTTGTATCTTATTGGTGACAAGACAGATTTCTTCTAGTCCGTACAGTTCTATGCCCACTGCTCATTACAGCAATTTTTCATTTATGATTTTTACATTCATTTTGGAAATTTAAATTCCAGTTTCTAAAGGTGACGTAAGCACAGTGAAAACCATGCAAGGATTTTACAGGTGTAATAGAAAACTATACTAGAAACAAAAACACAATAGGTTTTCTTAAATGTTTTATTCTGATACTTTCCACCAGTGACTTTAAACACAAAATATGACAACATCTAAGTAGTTGCATCTGTAAAGCAAAAATGGCCAAAGTCACTAAAC
Source organism: Mugilogobius chulae (assembly GCA_038363315.1). Classification (NCBI taxonomy): domain Eukaryota; kingdom Metazoa; phylum Chordata; class Actinopteri; order Gobiiformes; family Gobiidae; genus Mugilogobius; species Mugilogobius chulae. The sequence continues at coordinate 31,719,756 of CM076407.1, read as the reverse complement.
AAGAAAAGTTTATTTGAGTCTATAATGCAGACTTCTTTTCTCTTAACAGAAGCTGCTGAAGTCTTTGCCTTCACAGAGCTTCCTGTTTGGCCATGCCATCGGACCGCACTGGAAGTGGGAGAACCAAGTGTGCCAAATATTTGGCGTTTCCCCAGTGGCTGATACCTAATAGCATGAGAAAGGAGTTTTGGGGGCGGAGGGAGGGCTTAGACAGAGAGGCCAGCGACCTTGAGAGCTTGTGGGGTTGAACTTTCCCCTCGGCCCCCTCCCAAACACCAGTCCCTCCACTGCCTAATCAATTACTGTTGGCAGTCAGGAGACCACCAGTGATTAGCAGCAGCAGGGCAGACGCAGTAGTGCTGGTTTTGGGGGAGAGAGGGTGTGAGGGAGGGAGTGTGGGCCGGCAGAAGGAGGGAGGGAGGAGGAGAGGAAAGAAGTCTTGTCTTTGATCAGAACGCCGCAGAGAGAGAGACGGGAATGTGCCGCCGGAGCGACCCCCCTGCTTCAAATGACCCCTGAACGCCTTGTGTTTATTATGAGAGGGACAGAAGTACTTCCAATTTGTACGCAAGTAAAACGACAAATAATGTTGCCTTAGAGAAGAATACATTTTAGCTGGCACAACAAATATAGGAGCTAATAGTTTGAAATAACTTCTGAGGCAAAGTTTTGCTATGTTGTGACAATTAGTCAATTACCTCTCATTTAAATAAAAAAATGTTATGGCTAAATTAATTAAGTCCAGATGTTCTAGTCTAGATGCCACAAATACATTATATTTTCAATTAAAGGCACACTATGTAACTTAAAAAAATAAACAAATCTAGACTAAAATACAGCACAACAACATTTATTTATTCCATGTGAGCTTGCATCTCCCCAAAATTCATTTTTTTATGTTTTGGTAGAAGGTCTCGTCTTTCCATAGAGATGCACCGATCCGATACTGGGATCGGATATCAGTGTGAATCCAGGAATATTTGCTGGATTGGGTATCGTCTCCATGATATCGGTTAAGCCAATATCCTAGTGCGTTTAATTGGACATAATGAGACTTATTTACAGGCTGATGCTGATCCAGAATGTTTCATAATGTTTGACATTTTATTAATATTAAGTTGATTAGTTGTGACTTGCACTAATAGCTACATAACACAATATGATCAAAATATTTTTGGAAAAAAAAAAAAAGTCCTTACACTAGTATCGGTATCAACAGATACTTAATTCCAAAGTATGGGGATTGGTATCGGAACTGAAAAAGCTGGATCAGTGCATCTCTAATAGAAATGTTCTTCTTTAGCTAAATTGTTCCACAGTAGGGCATAAAGTGCTGATGTACTGTATCTATGGAGAATGTGTACTTCATATTTAAATGGGAACATGCCCTTGATTTTCTACCCCCAGAAACACTACTTAATTACAATTTGGCACTGCATACAATTTATTCTACTCTTATGTATTTATAGCAAATTTTGGCCCACAGTAAAGGTGAGATGTGCATCTGAAAATAGGACTTCAGTTACATCTGTCTAATAGGCCTCACAAAAAGCATCATCATCTAAACCAGTGGTTCTCTGTACACAAAGAACCACAAAAAAGTATAACTTTTTTAGTATAACATAAATTTAAACTGGGTGAGTAAATACCCAGGACTAATCAAGTTCTAGACTAAATCTAGCCTTGAGTTGTTTTAACTAAGAAATAACTCAAGGATTGGAAAAAAAACACACCAAATGAAGTAAACACTAGAAAAAAAAAGTGTCCAAGTATTACCAGGAGCTGAAGTATTTCCAGATGTCCACATGCCACAGTTTGAGAAACACTGATCTAAAATATTCTAAAATTGCCAAACTGGCTCAAATGACCCTTATGTCTCTGCAAAATCATCTTTGTCATTTGTCGTTGGTCGCGCGTGAGCAGGAGATGTGAATGTATCGAGGCCAGACGGACTGAGCTGAGCAGACAACACACAGCCACCACAAATAAACAAAACCTCACAGTTGTTCTGATCTTTGAAGCATGAGGGAAATTATTTACAACTTTATATGAGATCCTGCTCTGTTCCCACGCCTGGTGTGGCGAGAGTGCTCAACGCAATCATTTATCTTTGACTGTTTTTGTGGCAAAGGTGGAAAAGTACTCAATATGTGTGCACGGGTAACAGTACTGGCTCTTCTTTTAATATCAAATGAACTCACAATCCTTTAGGAAACAATACTAACTCAAGTCTTCTCTCTTGTCTATAAACTCCAGGTTCTCTCTTTCTCATAAGCTTCATTTCAGTAGCTTAGAAACTTCCAGACTGATCTCTGCACCATCGGTTGTACAACAGTGAAACCTTTCATTTCATTGGTTACATTTTGAAATCATAATTGATTCTGTCCATATCTTGCACTGTTCTTAGCTATAACATACAGTAGTTTTTTTGTAACCATGTTTTTGTTTACCTGAACCTGAATGCATGTGAGATTTAAAGGACAAACAAGATGATTTTTTTTGGAATTTCATGCTCCAGAAGAACCAATAAAAAGACACGTGTTTCCCACATCAGGAGTTTAGTTTAGTTAGAGTTCAATTTACTGATGTGCTATGGCTGCAGAAATGCTCAAAACCAGTAAGGATGACTTATTGACTTTAAAACAGAAAATCACAGCTCATGAACATTCAGAACAGTGATTTGAATGGAACGAAAGATATCTCACATACAAAACTGCAGCTGTGTTTTTGTTGAGGAAGCCATTTTAGAATAGGAATAAAAACTCCAAAAAGGATAATTGTCATGACATGATACATTTAAATTGTAAAGTTATGAAGTTGTTTTTAGATTTTCTCCGTCTTTGGTCTAATTTAAGCCTATTCTATCTGATTGTATCTGAACACATATAGATACAGTTGGTATCAGAGGGTCAGTATCTTTATATCCATGATATAAAGACTTGGAGATAAATAAAGTGCTTCAACGGTTCAAATTTGTAAATAAACAATGCTAACTAGTGCATTTTCACAACTACAGAACTGTCTGTTAACATTTCTAAGACTAAAGACTAAACTTGAATTAGTGCTAAAATACACATTATTTGCCAGAAAACGTTTTACAAGAGGCAAAAAAGTTCAGTTTCCCAAAATACTTTCCTACTTCTTTCTTCCACATCAGGTCACGCCCCAATATGACACGTTGTCGACTGTATCTATAGGTCTCACTTGTCTATAGTACAGGGTGCTCAACTTTTTTCCTTGGTGGGCCAAAATTTGCTGATTTTTTTCTTCGCGGGCCAAATGTATTGCATTGAAGAGTGCCAGGGCCAAACATAATTTGTTCAGCATTTAAAAAACATTTTGAGAAGAAATGAAGATTAAAATATCTCTTACCAACACGTTTTAAGAGATTCCACATGAATTTGTCATTTGACAGTCTTTTCAACACAAAATTGAATCAAACAGTTAGTCCTAACAACCTGAACAACCCTTCGTGGGCCAAATTGAACCATCTGGCGGGCCGAATTTGGCCCCCGGGCCCACTTTGGCACCCCTGCTATAGTAAGTCAATGAGAATCAAACTCAGTTGCATCATTGCATAAACATTGTGTACTTTTGATTTATTGTTATCTACTTGGTGCATTATCCATTTTTTCCTTGCTTTAGTCCTTTCTCCATGCAGATAGTGTTGTTATGACTCTAACTGTCGACATTAATTTTACATTCTACTGCTTGTGGTTAAAATAATCAAAAATAAACTGGATTCTGAGTTACATGTCTTTAATCTAAGTCAAGTCTCTTGCCCACTTTCTTCCCATTCTGCTGTTTTCACTTGTCTGCTCTGAGTTTTATCTGGTTTATGGAGTGTGAGTGATGCTCAGAGAGAGACAGGAGCCGACCCACTCTCCTCACACATCACGTCAGAGCTGTTTTTGAGCATTCACTCTTCTGTCTTTTGTTTTATGGAGCGACTGAGTTTACATATCGAGAAAAAGCGATGTAAGCAGACACTAAGAGATTAAATAAAACAACATGAAAGAGAGATGAGCCAGAAAACCTGCTTTACAAGGCTAACGTTCTGTGGATTGAGCTTATGTGCTAACTCTGCTTTGACACAATGAAGGAGCACTAGTGGAAAACTTCAACTAAACAGTTTTGTCTGAGAATTTCCCTTGGGAACACCATTTTGTGCACAAGCCAAGCACTTGAGAGTCATATCTATTTTCAGCCATTTGTCCTCCGGCCTGAGATAACTTTGCGGCAATAAACTCAAATTGAATTATATTTTATCTGTCCATTTCTGAGCCAGTGGTGATTGTGTTCATACTGTGTGGAACAAAGCTTTCGAGAGCGAGACTTAAATTGTTTTGAAACTTAAACTTTTTGCCTCTGTGAAGGGAAAACTCAGCTATGGTGGGTGGACTTTTTTTTGCAGAAAAAACGTACACTTTATGCTTTTTTTTTGTTCTGACTTAATTTTCAGTCATCGACACACCCATGCCTTGAGATAATTCATTAGATTTTTGCTTTACTTAAGTTAATATGGGTGTGGCCAAGCTGCAAATCCAAAGTTTTAAAACGTGTGTATATTTGCCATGCAATGTACTATTTTCCAGAACGAATGTATGTTTTGTCAAAAATGACAAGCCATTGGCAAAGCTTTCAAAGGCTTAAATTTCTTTAAAAATTTGTCATATAATAAAATTTGTCATATAATACTCCACAGCACCATCTTGAACATTTAAAATGAGACCAAAAACTGTGCTCAAGTCATGAAGGACGCAAAAGGTTGTCATAAATCAAGACGTATCTGTCGCCATTTCCTGAGTAAGGTCAATGAAAACAAGGACACTAGAGGCCTCGATTATCCCTGGTGAAGAGTAATATAGGTAACTGTTATTCCGTGTGAATAGAGACACATTATAGAATGGAATAGTGTGGCTCTTTTATTTTGTATTCTGCTAAGCATTAACAATAATTTGTTTTCTGGTCAATAATATTCAATAAATATAATTGCATGATCATACAAAATTACATCTTCAATAACAATGGCCTTTATAAGTAGGGACAGGGACTGTAGTGGCCTGCACCAATTTCTCGTTCTTATTGCATTTTTGTTCAGTTAGTCTGTTTTCAATCTGTTTTTTGTGAGTAACATTACCTTTTCTAAGAACATATGACTTTTATTAATAAAATCAAAACCATTCATTAATGGCCACACAATAAGTTGGTGGAATTAGCTTCCGGTATAGCAGGAAATTCTCTCATCTTCCATATCTGTTACAGACAAAAAACTGCCAATGCCAAATGCCAACAGATAAGAAAAAAACAGGGGATTGCTTTAGCATCTTTCAATTTAAATTCTACACCCCATTTTACTTGAAGTCTAGATTTTAAGTAATCACAAGTAAATACACACAAGTGGGCAGGGATAGGTGGTAGATGAAAACAAGGAATTTCTTAACCATGGATCAGCTGTAAGACCATTAAAGACATATTTTTCCAACCTTTTTTGACCTTTTTAAATGGAGCTGCAATGCCTGACATCTTTGTTTTCCAGGTGCTTTCTGTTTACGTCGACATGTTTGTTATTCCCCATAAAGCCCCATTTCAAAGCCGCAGTCTCTCGTATTTACAAAGGAGGACAATGACAAACTATTGGCAACTTGTCCATTCTGTAGTGGCTTTGAAGTCTCCTAACGATGCCTCATAGAAATCAGTCCAAATTAACTTGAACTCGGGCTGAATGGACAGATTAGTGCCGAGAGGATGGCACAAAGGGTGTTAAATATGTCAAGCAGCAGCTCCGACCGCAGGCCACATCACCACAGCTGCCAACAATGACCTATTTTTCATTGAAGATCCACGCCCTATTGTGCAAAAATACCATGCACCACTCCAATCTTATGCATGACCTCTCCGTGGCACTGTTTTACGGAGTTCAAATTAAGTGTGGCAGGTGACTATTGATCTTCAAGTCGAGGGACAGATGTTGGAAGTGACAACAGAGTGGAAATAACTCTATAAAGAACTCAAACTGTTATTGTCGTCAGGTCATGAGCGGCAAACGGCCTTTAAAAGAAGTGAGTTCTGATTCGATTATCTTCTTTGTAAGAGGAAATGGTGAGCAGATGGCAGCAGCCGTCACAAGTCCAGACATGATCTGCACGGACGCTTTCTCGGTGGGACAACTTTAGTGTGACTGGAGGTAAGGACGCTCGCCAACAGGTTAATGGGTTTTGTTGTAAAAAGCAATAATTGTGGGTTGTTTAGTTTTGAGGTGCAATCACTGTAATTCAAACTGATTTTTGTTCTGATTTCATATAGTTTTTGGTCTAAAGAATATAAAATATACCATTATAGACCATCTCTGTTGGTTACATCTTCAGGAAATTGCGAATTTCGTTTGGATATTTGCAAACAACCTTTCTTAGATATATTCAAAACCCATTAAGGAAAAAGGTCCGTTCTGTAGAAACAGAACATCTGACACTTGGGAGTGCTGATGGGCAGGGTCCTGGTAAGTGGATGTGGGCTGTGTTGGTGTTTCTAGACAGGTACTTTTTTCCTTTACCCAATCACTGCACCTGAACATATCATTGCAGTCCAAGAAATAGAGCATATTCAACCCAATCTCACAAGAAAGCCTATATATACCATGACATAACAGGACATGTCAAAGCGTATGAGCACAATTTCATGCCTTTTTTGGTTGGTGGTTGTAGATGTGTTGTTATTTATGTATATTTGACAAAATCCTTATCATCAACCTACCCCAAGCCCCAGTCCTGAACATATCCATTTTAGTAGCTTGAGTAAACTTACCCATTAAACCTAAAGAAAATGTCCCTACATGGCTTCAACCCAAACTAGTGTTTATTTTACGCTTTGAAATGTCATGTTTATTTTACGCTTTTTCATATCGTCTTGCGGAGCGATACCAAGTCACTGGTTCCTCCCTCGTACTGGTTGCCCCCATGTAACGACCATGCACAAGACCACGCCACCAGGTCCACAGCTGAGACCATTGGGACACAACACAGGCCAGTGTCGGCCAGAACCAACCACAATGGCCTCCGCGCTGACGGTATTCCACCATATCGGTCATATGTTGAATCAGTGCTTACCCCTCAACATCGCTGAGCTCGGGTCGAATGGTGCACTGCAAAACTCCGAAAACTGAGTGTTTCTATTTTCCTTGAATGTATATACAAATATTAAGTTAATGTTAGACATTATGTCAAAATACAGTGAAAAAAACAGAGAAAAACTCAAGCTTTAGTACCAGACGTCTGTCATACGGTTCATACCTGATCCAAACAGCTAGCTCTTGTCCTCTTTTGTTTTTTTATCAAAGAAGTTTCCACAGCAACTGTACGGACAGCGTATCTTTCTGCAGGCGACATGCAGAATAGAGCGGAAAGTGACATTTACTGAATTGGTCTCAATTGGTCCTGGTGTTGGCCAAATGTACTTCCTGGTTTTGGGGAACCATCTGCTGTTCTGCGATACCTGACCTAGTATATGAAGTGAAATGATGGCACTACATTCCCTCAGACCACATTTTTTAGAAACTGTCTCCAAACTCGTATTGTAATTATAGCTTTTGTGCTTAAATCTCAGTTCTGGTTTTGCTGATCTTAGCGCGGCATTCGATACGATGACCACAGTATTCTACTGCAAAGACTAAACTTGACGTAGCGTCAGAGGAACCGCCTCAGCTGTTTAAATCCTATTTATGTGATAGTACCAGTTTGTTAATGTTAACCAAAGCTCCTCACGGTGCTCTAGAGTGCCTATGGTGTGCCACAGGGCTCTGTATCGGCCAATCCTTTTATTATTTATATGCTGCCATTAGGTAATATCATCAAAAGACATCGCATTGACTTCCATTGTTATGCAGATGATACTCAACTGTACCTGTCAATGAAACCAATCAGACTGATCAAATAGAAAGATTTAGTGCCTGTGTGAGGGACATAAAAACCTGGATGAGCCACAACTACCTACTACTCAACCCTGAGAAAACAGAAGTTATTCTAATAGGTTCAAAACATCAGCGAGACTACTTGGCTGAGCAGACAATCACCCTGGACAATGTCAGTGTAGTCTCTAGCTCGACTGTTAGAAACTTAGGATTTTATTTGACCAAGAGCTCTCATTCAAAGCTCATATAAGCCAAGCATGTAAAACAGCATATTTTCACTTGCGAAAAATAGCTAAAATTAGAAAGATACTGCCTAAGGTGATGCTGAAAACTAATCCATGCTTTTGTCACGTCGAGATTGGACTACTGCAACTCTCTGCTTGCAGCTTGTCCAAAAAGCTCAATAAGAAGCCTTCAGCTGGTTCAAAACGCAGCTGCAAGAGTTCTAACTAGTACAAAAAGGCGAGAGCACATCACCCAGTGCTACAGGATCTTCACTGGCTTCCTGTTGATTTCAGAGTCAAATTTAAAATTTGCTTTAACCTATAAAGCCCTAAATGGCATGGCCCTTCCTATCTCAGGGAATTATTAGTTCCCTATCACCCTGGCCGTCCACTTCGCTCACAGGATGCTGGGCTTTTGGTGGTGCCCAGAGTTTTTAAAAGTATTGGTGGCAGAGCATTTGCATATCAAGCTCCCCTGCTGTGGAATCAGCTTCCTGCTCATGTTAAAGAGGCTGACACAGTCTCTTCATTTAAGATTAGGCTCAAGACACTGTTTTTTGTAGCTGCCTATGGGTAGGCCACTATTGTTTTAATCAGTATTAATTTATTTATTTATTACTATTTTTAGCTAATTGTGAAGTGGGTGGGAAGTTTGACATTTTAATTATTTTAACTATTGTTATATTTGTATTTGTATTTAATTGGTTTTAATTCAAAACTGCTATTGATTTTAAATATTGTTGTTTTATATTTATTGTGAAGTCCACTGGGATGGCTGTTGTTGTGATTCTGGGCTATATAAGAATAAATTGAATTGAATTGAATTGAAAATCTTTAATGTGCAATCAGAAGAAACCAATACCGTTTGTTTTCCTAACCCTAACCTAGTCCAAACCCTTTTAGAAACTTTACAAATGCTGCAGTCAGACTTACTTTCATTCACAATTGCTGTGTGAACGCAAGAAACGCGACTCTCGCAGAAATACACAAAACCATGCACAGACCCTTCAGTCGGTGGACAAACGCTTCAACGCAAAAGTAAACTCACCATGAAAAGAAAACAAATAAGGCCAGTTTATTTAGATTTTGGGGATAGCATTTGGCTTAACTGCCTGGTATTAAAGTATTGGGAGTAATATAAATAAAGATTGAGCCGGGATTGTGGCTGTTTTTGCTCGAGATAAATAATAGTTTTATAAATCGGCAGTGTACACAATTCATGGGAGACATTTAAGAATACAAAGAGATAGGGCAAGTCTGGGTTTGCCTGTTGGCTGCCACTATGGGAACAGAGCAGGCCTCATTTTTGAATGAAGCCCAAGCTTTTTAACCATAAAAATTACCTCCATTTAAGGCGAAATAAAACAGATTTCGAGAGCGCTGTATAACCTTTTTAGACTAAGAAGCAGGGGCTAAAATGTCTCGTTCACTTGTGACCAAATGTGTTTATACTTCTGAAATAGGCATGGATAAAACAATTGAGCTGAAAAAATATATCCGTAAAAGAGGATTTAGACAAAACAAGTCAGTGAAAGAGCTTAAGGAGACATTGAGGGCTTTATTAGGCGAGTGTTTAGCCTACAGTAACAGTAGAGCAGTCATTACCAGTGGTCCAGAACCTTTAGTAAACTGTGGCTGAGGCTAACCACAGCCTCTATAGTCCACTGACAGTCCTTTCACTAATAAGAATTTAGGCTCATTCATGCTTAACACAGGGGTGACCATGGTTTTGGTTGGTCACGAAAATGTCAAACTACTGCTTTATCTGTTTAAATGTGTGCCAAAAATACAATTCATGGAGTCATAGCAGAAGAAAACAAACAAAAAAGGAAAAGAGTGACATGACTGAATGATTACAAATTCAATAGAAAAAAAGTGCACAATTTAATGTACAGTTTGTATTGGACCAAATCATAATGTTCACAATATATTGTCATTTTGCTTTTGAGGCAACAATAGAATGGAATGGACCAAAAAATATATTTGAGAGTCCATCTTCAGGTTTTTCTCTTTTTTATGTTAACTCTTCACCAAAGGAGATTTGCATCCTACAGCGCCCAACCTTGACAGGGACAGAAATTTCGGTCTTAATGATTTAATTATATGATACAATAAAGACGTTTTGACTCATGTGCCGACAAGGTTTACAGCCAGATGAGACAAAACCACAGATGCAGCGATAGATGGAGGAACTTTGGGTGTTGTAAAAGTATGCTTAGTGATACAAAACATAGACCACATGCTTTTTTTTTCATGTAGTATTGGTAAAAAAAAACAGAGAAAGTGGGCGCTTCAGGTGGGTCCCAAAGAAGTGATAACATGCCAGGTGCTCTACAAGGATAGATACAATGAATGAAAATGCAGCAAACTTGTACAAAATGGCAACAAATCTGAGGCACACTGACCAAATTAAAAGTCCCTCTACAATAAAGGACTTTTAATATGGTCAGTGTGCCTTGATTTTTTTGCCATTTTGTGACATTTTTACAGGCAAGCTTCCTGCAGTTTTCTTCGTTGTACTAATAATATTGTTGAGTATGTTTAGAGCAGATATTTTATAATTTAAGCAAGGAAAAAAAAGATGCTTGGAGATGATTGTTGAAAATGAAATTTATTGTCCCGTGATTCACAAGTATCAAGTAAGTACTACTTTAGTTCTTTACGTTTGGAGCTCTGGATACAATCTACACATCATAGAATGCTAAATATTTGCACAATAAGGGAGAATCTTTTGCTAGTTTTGAAGTTTGGTTTGAAGGAAAAAAACAAGTTGGTGAACTTTTTTTATTATAATCATATAGACACCATTTCACTGCAGTTGCACAATTTTTTAATCAAAATAGGCAATAGGAAAAAAGGCTTGTGTAAAAAAGTGCACTTTTCTATTTTTTGTCTCAAATGCTAGATTCTGATGAAATCAACAATCTTCAAATGTCTGTTAAAAAGCACAGCTCAATCTGAAATAATTCTTTTGAAGTGAAAGTAAACTGTGGGTCTCTTTTGATTTATACATTTAATTCCTGTTGCACAAAGTTTTCTGTGGGTACAAGGTGATAACAATTCTGGCAAGGAAAAAGTAAATGGGGTGAATTTGTGATAATGAAATCTAAAACAGACCACAAACCCATCAATCATCTTGTGACGATGTATGGAACATTTGAACAACAGTTACCATGCAAACAGTCAACAATCGTTTTAAACTTGAACAAACTGAAACCAAACTCCCTGCACAGCTGACCAGGACAAAAGAATCACTCACACTTATGTCTCCTCAACACAATGTCCGCTCACGTCTAATCTTCAGGTCATAGTGTCAGTTACGAAGAAGCACTAATCTTCTATACCGTTAATCTTGTGGATATGTACACAAACAATGACTTAATCCTGTGAAATGATCCTCGGTGAAATGCTGACTGAATGTGAGTCTTGTGACAGGTGCAGGTGAGGAAAGGTGATATTCACAAATGTAGCGATGCGTTTGAATCCGGAAAACAGTATTGAATAATTAATTTACAATCATATTTAAAATAAAATATCACAAAGAGTCACAGCAAGGCTATTCAATTATATTTACCAGTGGGCTAATTTTTTCAGAGGGCTACGGTTTGAGGGCCAGATGTCAAAACGTATCTACGGATGTGTTTTATATCGTTTGTCCACAAATTATTACTATTGCTATTTCCTAGAAATCTACGTTTTTGGTCATAAACTTACAAAAAAATTAGACTAAACCAGGTCAACATTTAGATTACATCACATCTTAAACAGAAGAAGACCACAAAATCTGAACCCAGACTAAACCAGGAGTATAATGTTTCAGCTGTTTAAACGACGTAACGAATCTGGATCCAATAAACAAACTAGTGCATTTAAAACAACAAACTCAGCCTATCAAGCAATATGATCCAGTTCATGGGTTGTGTCTATTTTATCATGCAAAACATACAGCATAATGGGCCACATTTGAATAGCCGTGGTCTATGGGTATGCCAGGTTTCTACCTTTGTATAAAAAGGTGGGCCAGTCAAAATGTTTTTAAGCCTCTTTTTTTTTTTTTTTTCTGTTGAATATTTAGTATTTAGTTCCAAACCTTTTTTGTCCTAAAACTGTCTTACATCCCGAGGACCCCCAAACTTGGAAATTAGGAAAATAAATGAGTTTACTGAAGCATTATGATCAATTATCTTACTCTATTTATTTCATGTGATCCAAACCTGCAAATGTATCATTTACAAAAAACACATGCTTGATTCCAATGTTATCCACCAATGCTACCTTGTTTTTTAATCTGAAATACCTTCTGTATGTACTGATGTACCCAAAGGGGTCCCCGCACCCTAGTGGGGAACCACTAGACCAGGGCTATTCAACTATTTTTCCTGAGGACCACATTTTAGTTCACCAGAACGTGATGTATATACGTTTTCTTCGAAGACTGGGCTGACAAAATATCCATGTTTCAATAATGTTAGTCACTACTGCTATAGCCTCTGTTTGATTTGAATTGCTTTACAAAATGTCCAAACCTGCACAAAACCAAAATTAATCCCAGGACTAGACCCAGGTCTGGTCTAAAGCAGAATCACAAACCAAAAAGGAACCACTTCAGGTCTTAGATACACCCAGAATTACCTGTGCAAAGAAGAAATATGTCTATTTGAAATATTTGAAACAAAGGTTGAGGGCCGGATCAGATCTTTAGAGGCCTGCACTGGACCATGCCCTTTGTCACAATCGTAGATAAAGGAGTCAATTGTCATCCCAGGGACACAATAACATTATTAAGGAATTCAAAAATTTGCCTATGCAGGGAATAAGCGCCACTGATGCCAACACAAATGTTATTTTGAAGCTATCACACCTGGCTTCGACTTTGCATTCTTTTCCTCTGGAGGTGACTATTGCGTAGAAACTATTCTGTTACTATAGCGAGTAAACTGTTAGCAGAGTGTGTGCTGTTTTAGTGCTCAGGCTGAAGGCTGCGTGCTCTCTCACCTTGACCCCACTGAAACGAGATAGCATGGACACTGTCTGCTATCTGCTCCCCCAGGGCCTCAAATAGCAACATCAGACTCTTTTTACCGACAGAAAGGTGTACAGACTGTTACCTTAATACTTTTATTTCTTCATTACTACGTCAAACCTCCGACAAATATACCTTCAACCATTTGTACCTGATAATACACATACAATGTCTCCAGCCTTCACTAAATAATGTTATTGTGAGTGCTCCAACACAAACTTCAGTAAGCCGTTCCTCAAATCTGTCTGTGAACATTTGTATTAATTCAGACAAGCACTTGGTGGCTTATTTCCAAATGTTCTTTGGCAGCTATTGAGTCAACTTAATTAGAAAGAATTTAAAGATATTTTTGCAAAGTCACAGTGTTTTCCTTACATGCTGGATCCAAATAGCTGTAGACAATTATCGCAAGTGCGTGATAAGATCAGAAAACATATCTGATGCACTGAGTCATAGACTAACTGCAGATTAATTGCATAGTTTGCTTTTAAATCTAACTGAACTGAAATATATGCATAGAACATTATATTTTGCTGAAGAATTATACTATTATTGTCTTTGTGTACCTCCATAAGGATTCTGCTCATTTTTAAGCTCTAAATCAATATTTCAAATTCAAACATGCATTTATCAAGTACATGTGTCATCTTGTGCACAATTATTTTTTGTAACTGCCTTTGATTAATGGCAATCTAACTTCTCATTGCTGCTGAATATTTGTTTTGCCACTCAAATGGAACTTTTTAAGCAGAATGCAGAAACAGGTTTGTATAAAATATTAGCAAGAATCCGTCACATTTATCAGTTTTAATTGAACTCTTTTGAATTTTTTATTTTTCTGGGTATTTGTGTGCAAGTTTAGACTTTTTTTTTAGAAGTTGTCAAAAATCCAAATTTCAAAGTGAATTTTGGCAGATCAAGTCACTCTTCTTCGATTATTTACATCAGTATTGATGCTGTTAGTAACTGGTTCCAAATACAGTAAAGTTGCTGTTAATTACATATATCAGTTTAGTTAAGGTGTGGTACCTGACTGAACCACGCTTAAGCAAACAGCAAAGAGTGGGTCTGGTACCACACCCACTGCGTTTCAGATCAATCTACATCGTACCAGGCAATCAGGTTAGTTTATTTGCATGATGTATGTCATTCAGACCAAAATCTAACTTCACTCACCTCTCATTAAAATAGTTTTTTGCTTCTCTTATTGATTCTGCAGAAATCCGCGATGTTTTTCAGTTCCACTTGATATTTTTTGTCGGGAGCAGCCATGTTGGTTTTCAAACGGCAAAAGATGCGGTCTCTGATTAGTTACTGTAATTAATCTGTCAATCACGACTACAGAAATTCGAAAGAGGGACACATGGCCAGACGATATATTTTATATATATTGTCTGGATTTTCCAGGCAACCTGATCACTCTAAGGCAAAACCAGACTATTTAATTGTGTCTAGCAACTTTCTAATTGTCACAAATTCTTCAGCGCATGGTAAATATCTGTTTGTCAAATATCAGTTTGGCTGCAATTGTACAGACAATAAAGTAAAAATGGAGTGGGCCACTCAGGCACAGCCAATCACAGTGCTGCTTTTAAGTGTTGAAGAGAACTCAAATATTTTATTTTTCAGTTCAGACAATGAACAACAATCTTACTTTTTCACAAAATACTGTAGTGCATTTTTAAGAAACTTTTTAGTGCAAAAATTAAATTTTAGTGATTTACAACAACAAAAACAGGCCTGCCGAGCTTAAATGATTAACTTTAAGTAATCGTATATCCGATCTATACATAGCCTTATCTGGTTTATAATGGTGCAGTAACAAAGCCAAGTGCTCCTGTATAAATGCAGTGTTGACAGCAAGGCAAAGCTTTCCCCTGCGGACATATCTGTTTAATCACAACAGCGCACTAACCTTGATACAGGCTCAGATCACACTGTGTTCAGTACAGGCTGCTCCAGCATGTGGGAGTGTCTGAGGTTAAGGCAGTGGGAACGGTTCACTTGAAAATCAACGTTAAATAATGTGCTATAAAAAGAACATCTCCTTTAGTGTTTTTAGTGATTCAAATTATAATCTGAATACAAAATGTGCTATGATGGTTTTAAGCAGTTTCAGCAGTGTCATGCAAATGCTAAAGGAAAGTGAAAATCTTTAGTTACATAAAAAGTGTATAACAATACATCCATCAAGACTCATCAATATTTATATTTTCACATTACATTTTAACTCTCTATTATCTTATTCATTGATTTTTTTGGTGTCAGACAGGAGTATAAATATCAAAACCAATGGCATCCACAACACAACAAAAACAACTTCTCCAAAGAAAGAAAGGAAAAAAAAAACTATATACAACAGAAGAACATCGCAGGTTTTTACGCAACCAATGGGTAAAGAAGGAAACACTGTGAAATGTAAGAAATTTGATTTTATTCTAATTGAAGGATGATCAAGAAGCTTATTTGTGTCAAAAAAAAAAAAAAATCTGATTGTTCGGTATGTTGTGGATTTGACTTACCAGTTTTAGCAATTAATCGAAAAACGAGAGAACAAGATTGAATCGAATTGTCAATTATTAATTTGTCTGTGGTGTGTTTTGTGGTTTGGAGCAAAAGTCAAACGTTGAGGGAGAAAATTGATATAGAATCTAATAAAAGGGACACATTAAAGCGTTTGTTTTTGCTTATGTTCATAAAAGCCATTATATGTTTGTTTTTGAAAAGATTAATCAACATTGAATTGAATATCAAGATTGATCATTATGAGGGAAAAAATTGTGAACTTTTTTTTTTCCCAGATCGACCAACTCTAATATAAAGCCAGACCCACTCCGAGTAAAGCACTGAAAAAGGGTCTAAATTCTTCAGTGATGTATGGAGTGCCTTGAAGAAAATGCTCAATATCTGTTAAAAGATTCACACATTTGTCATAAAATAATTAATCTTTTTGAAGAGGCCTATGCCAACATTTAGAATGTGATGATTTCATAAGGCCCCATGGTTCAAGAGGCCAGTTTTTCCTATTAATAAAATTTTGCTATGGTTTCAATCTTGACTAGACCCATTCATTTTTTACTTACAACAAAATGGATTTAAACAGTATTAATTTTAGCTGCTCTTACCTTATATTAAATATCTTTCACCAATACAATCTTCTGTCAAGTGATCAGACTTTTCTCACCTATATAATCCAATGCTTGGTTGTGTTTACTGTGAATGAAAATGGTTCCATAATAACTCATTGACCTTCGATGGAGCGATGGCAACAATGTCCAGTTATATCGAGCTCTAGTCACACATAGACATTCACAGACACTCTCATCCATTCACCGGGGGCACTTTAAGGTCACCGACCCATCTAATACAAGCACGTCTTTAGCTGATGGGAGGAAGCCAAGTCCCCAAAAAACACATGTCCGTGTTATTTTTGCCTGTAAACCACCCCTCGCCCAATCTCGTCCTGTCCTGTCCCGAGCTGGAATGTACGTGGGGGGCGAGGGACGGGGCAGAGCAGGGACAGGGTGATGTGATGGCAGACAGGAAGTCCGTATTGTACTGGGTTAGCGACGGGGCCAGACAGCGTACGCCGACGATGTCATCCCTGGCTCGGCTCACGCATATCTTTGTGCTTGCTCACAGCGACACAAAGACGTAAATAAACACTGTTACCCCCAACTGTCATTCCAATTAGGCAGAGCCGCGATCGAAAGCACCCGGACCGCGTTTCCCAGCCATGCCTTTACCTCTGACCCCCCGGCGGCTCGTGCCTCGGGGTGGGTATTTAGCTAGCCCCTCGTATAGCCGTCGGTAGCAGGGTTAAATCTGCAGAGTCAACACTTCCTAGTTGTTAGCGGCATTAGCACATTAGCTCCCTGCAGCTCTCACACTCCCCAAACATCCTCTGGGTAAGGTCTGATAACATCTCTGTCATTCGTGCACTGTAGGCTCATTCTCACATCAGGATGAGAAAAGGGGCTTTCTGGAAAGTCCTTTCAGTTTTAATGTCGTCCTGGACAATAGATTCGCTCACTATTAAAGATAAGGAAGGCCTTCAAACTAACCGCTAATGAGCTACTTGTGTTTGATAGTTGTGGGAAAAGGGGAATAGACAATGTCAAGAGGAAATGGTGGAATAAAAGGTGAAATGTTAAATTTTGTAACCATAGAAAGAAATGTTAAATGAGAATGCTCACTTTAAACCAGGGATGTTCCAACTATGGCTCAAGGGCCAAATGCAACCCTCAGACCAAGTTATGCATTAAATGGGACCTATTATGTAAAATCTACTTTTGTTACAACAGTGTTCTCTCTTCATTGGCTTATCCAAAGTTGTATTTGGATTGCTTCATGCATGTTTGAGTAATCTTGTATTGTCCTGCAGCGGATGTTCCAGTGCTCAGAAAATCCCTGTCTTCACCTACCACCTATCCTCCCCACCTACCTGTCTGTCTTTACTTGTGATTACTCAAAAATTTGGGTGGCAGGTAAAACATTTTTACGTAGACACTTTCCAACAAAAAACGTATCTGTGCCTTATTAAAGTTAAAAAAAATTTACAACCAAGAACTTTCCAGTTCTGCAGTTTTGAACAGGAAGTTTCTATTTCTAAGCCATTTTAACACATTTTTGTGTTTTGCAATGAACAAAATGTGACTATATTATTTATTTATTTGCCAACATGTCTTACTAAATATAGGGCATCACAATAGGTCTCCTTTAAGCTTTCTATCTGTTTGGAAATTGGCAATTTTATCAAACCTTCAAAGACCATTTTTTGTTTTAATGTACTTTGTATGATGAATTTGAAAATGGTTTGTCTGATAAACGGTTTGGAAAAGATCTTGGTATATAGATGGTTATTTTAACTTAAGTTTTACAAAATTATTACAAAATGTTTACAAAATGTTTCACTTATGGACAAATGAGGGATAACACCAACTTGTTTACAAAATGGCTTTACTACATTTGTGAGTTTATTTGTTTTTTTATGTCTGGATACTAGAAATGACAAGTGAGTTGCATATCTATCCTACTTTCATGCTTTAATATTATTCAAATATTTATTTTATATAGTTCATCCATTTTGATCTTTCAGAAGGTTGTCTTTCAACTAACATCAAATATTTAGTGAAGAAGAGAGTAGATAGCATACTACCGTAATTATATGTTGATATTTGTAACTGTTTTTTTTTTTTTTAAGTAAGTATGATTATTGTGTACCTTCTTACAAGTGTGTGAGCTGCTCATTAGTTAACTCTCTCATTTGTCTCCGGCTCTGTTTAAATAAATATTAGCAGGTCCTCTGACACCATAACGCAGAGGTCCTGACTTTAGGCCAGAACTCCACAGCCACAACCCAACTGAACGCTCTCCACAGCTGGGACATTTTTCCAGGAGGCAAAATTAAACAGTAAATGTGTTGCTGCAGACCATAAATCATGCAACACTTTACCAATTACATTTTGAACAGCTTTGACGTATTTTCCAATGCAGTGTTCCCCTGCTATTAATCTCAGTGCAGCAGCAATATAGAGACAAGTGGTAATTAAAACAGCACAAATCTGTGAAGAGTAAAATGGGCCACTGTGATAATCCTCAAATCCCTGTAAGATGACGGCCGTTTGCTAATCTGCATTACTGTTGCACTTCTGAATTCATATAGTTATGCACTAATAGTGTACTTGTGTCTGTGGAAATTTATTTGTGATGAAATTAAATGTAAAGATGCAAATTGTGCAAGAGTTATTTTTCTACTGAGGGTCCACTCACTATCTCCATGAAAGTTACTGCTTTGGTAAGATTGATCAACAAAACAACAATAATCTTTCTTCACAGAGAAACAGCAGGTTATTCCAGCAGAAAAAGTCAGATTTGTGGAAAGGTGACTGAGTGAGTCAAATCTATGCTTTTAAGCAAAAAAATAGATGTACTTTTTCAATATTGCTCCTTAGGACCTCATATGCACCAGAACCAATAGACCCTTTTCATGCCACATCACTGTGACGTCACAGCTCTAGCTGGAGGCAAAATGAGACCCCATATAGCTGACGCATTATATGGTTAAATGTCGTTTCTTGATTAACTGTGACTAGGACCTTTGTGGCTAATGTTAGTCTGACCTTACCCAGCCATGCAAGTGCAGTTCGATGTTAAAATTGTTTCTGTCTTTTTGGGTTTTTTTTAGAAATCTAGCTAATACTGTTGTCAAGCCTTTGACGAGAGCTTTCAGATTTTCAGAGCTACAAACAACCAATTTTGTTTGACAAAGTTAAACATTAAATAAATGTTGTGCCGTCTCTGAAGCACTAATGGGAGGTGCACACATCAGCATATTTAACATTAGCTTCAAGATATGAATGAACTGTTAAAAGACAGCATTTTAGCCACTACTGGGTCTACCGAAGTCAAACGAACCTAAAATAAATGTAAAAAATCCTGATCCTGTGACAAATTTAACAAGCTCAGAGAAAATGCTTCCATCTGTCAGAAGAAGTCTGTGTCAGGTCCCACAGAGGAAGCAACAATACATCCTGACAATTTCGATCAGAATCTGACATTTTTGTGTTTAAAAATCCCTCCAAAAATTAGCTAGTTCACACTGGTTTAAATGGACGCAATGTCGTCATCTTCTGCCTGCGGCTAAGCTCCGCCCACCAGAATACGACACAATGTTTACTAACTCCAAGGGGTCTATAAAATGGTGTAAAAAAAAAAAAAAAGCACATATGACAGTCATGTATATACCACATCAGAAATTGATGAGTGATGAAAAATACAATCAAGATGATCTTCCTAGTATGCTATTGCTGCAGAAATGCTCCAAATGAGTCTGGATTATGAATAGACTTAAAAACAGTTCAGATAATCTTAGAGAGCTATCTATGACATCAAAGATCTGGGACATTCAGCATAGAGTTTTCTGAGGCTCAGAGGGAAATGAAAAATATCCCCAGACAAATGTTAGTTGTGTTTTGGGGGATACAGATGTATAAGTTTATATTTTAAGTATTTTGAAGCACTTTTTCCAACACAGCAAAACTTACCACTCAAAGAACTCTAAATACAGACTTTTACTTGCTGGACTCGTTTATCATCACTTCACTTTCTGTTTAATCTGATAAGGTTTAGCCAAACTAAATGTCCTTTGATACGTCTGACAGAATGCCTGACCCGATTGTCTTTCCGATCATCCGTCTCACATGCTACGTCTGCCGTGCACAAGCCTTTGGACCAGTGTAAGGTGATGCCTCATTTGCAGTGGGCTCCAAAGGCCGGACAGGACAATGGATCAAATGCAACCCCAAAATGCTTTGAACTATTGTCATTCGCTTGTACCCTTCAATCGCTTCTGGCTGTTTAGACCGCTCTGCTCCTCCTCCACTGTCCCATAAAAAACTGTATCCGAGGAAATGTGTGATTTGCCTATGTAATCTACCTGTGACCTACATAATGCTCTTCTGCCCAGTGCGTACATGTCGATTTAGCAGGCTTCACGCTGGTCTAACTGCTGCTGTTTTAATCTATAAGACTGGTGGAATTCCCCTCCATTTGACTGCAGGGCCGTAAAACTAACGCTGCTGCTGTGGAGGTAGATCACATTCACCTCGGAGAAAATTATCAAATTAAAAGGTGATGTGATCCAGGATTAACAAGAATTCAAAATCTATAACCTCGGGAAAAGTCTTCATCAGAATAATGCACGCTTTTTGTCTGCCAAGTACCATTAAATTTATGAATACAGGTCAATACAAGGTTTACAAGAGGTACAGTAAGCACTAAACTAAATGCACAAGCAAGCAGAAGATATTTCAAGAGCTAGGGTTTGGTTAATTTGATTAACGCAATCAAGCTAAAAGTCGTTTAGCTATAAGTTAAAACAGGTCTATAGGCCATACCAGATATGAACAAAAGAGGTCCAGATAAAGGTGGACTGTGTAACTTTTCTGGTAGAATATGACTGCGTGATACCATGGCACTATTATTGCTTTGCCTAAAATGTTTCTTTATACAGCGTTATTGCACAAAAATACCTTGAAATACAGTATATGCTTTTTACAATGAGCAGGCGAACCACATTATAGACCTGACTTTTACCTTGACTTGGTAGTGCCACATACTCGTCTCCATGGTGATAGATATCTAAGTTTAAAACCACTGCTGTGTAGCAAACTATTGACAAAGCAGAATCTACATAGAGAAACATTGATCTTGCCATCCAAATGTTACACAGATTACCATTAAGGGACTAAACCAAAATGGACTGGACTAACAAGCTGCAAAAATATACAGTATATATACAGTATGTCTTAAATGGAATCCATGGGTTCAGAACTTCCTTCCTCGAACCTTGGTTGAAGTCACGTGACAACACTTACTTTGGGTTAAACGGGTAAATCTTAATCAACCCCAAGCGCATTTGATAAGTGAGCAAAACAAGCGACCTGCTGAAAAAAATTTAACATCAAAAAGGTACTGCAGTTCTCTTTATTATATCTTTAAGAAGGTAAAACACAGTGCCTTTAACCATTAGTCATCAAAGTTCAAAACGCCCTCCCAACTGCACAGTCATAACCATTTGAATATCCCTTTTCAAGAATAAACCTGGCTTTGACAAGCGGCGAAAGGAAAACCGCTCGAAAAGTGGGGGCTTATTTGTGCCTATATGTTGCCGCCAGCTTTCATGAATAACAATATAGCAGTCCAAGTGCTTGAGGAATGGGACTTCTTTCTTTCAGAAGAATCCTGCAGGAATCCGATCCGGGATATCAATCTCTGTCTGCATGATAAAGGCTGTGATGACAGAAGAGTTGATCACTGCGGAGGGTGGGGTCGCTGCATATTTGTCTGCACTTCTACAGTAAACGTGGCTGCTGTCTCCACCCAAACTCAAACCACTCGAGCTGTCTGTGCACATCATGTCTGACTGCTGTACTCAACATTACAGTTGGAAACAGTACAGAGAATTAGGATTTTGAGTAGTGAAAGTACAGCCTGAGCTGGGTTCAAGGATAAGGTCATCACAATGTTCTATGAAGACTGCACTGCTTGATCGAGATGAGGAGAGATAGAATGTTTTTGTAATTCGGGATGCCTTCTTTCAGGAGTAATGCAAAACAAATTATAATAATAATAATAATCTATTTAAAGGGAATTTGTTGTCTCTAAAATCAATATTGATATCTCCCAAAAAAAACACAGTTTGTTGTTTGAAATGTACATTTCAAACAACAAACTAATTGAAAGGCATTGGGAAAGTTGGTAAAGGGTAAAGGTGGGGCTCAGAGAGGAGAGCAGCAGTGTGATTCGTTTGACTTTCAGTGTCTGCAGGTATTGTTCATTTTTGAGGATAATACACTCTAACATCACATAAAGAACTGAAAATAACCTCTACAGCGAACCAGAGACAGTTTGTGCCCAGAAACTTGCTAATTTGCTTAATTTGCACTAAAAATTCCCCCCCAAAAATACTCATAACAAGCAATGTTCTATGCTTAGGTTAACAACTAAAAAAGTTGTTTTTGGGTTTATCTTCACTTTAAGATCACATGAATGGACAAAGTTACCAACAAGGAAGTCAGAAGATGGACTGCAGCTGTGGAAGATTCCTTCAAGAACATACAGAAAGGAAAACTCTCTGTATATCTGTTATGCTTTTTTGGCTACATTATTCGTGACGATGGCTTACAATGCAAAGAGTTCTTTTAGAAGGAAGGATAGCAAAATGGCTTTCAAAGCACTCAAAGTGCTTTACAATCTAGTATCCTCTCACCCAGTGTAAGCAGACATTAAGGCAATGTGAGTTATTGTCTTGCCCAAGGACACAAAGACATGCCACTCTTGTTGACCTGGCACCTGGCGTTCCAGTGGTCTCCCATCCGAGTACTAACCAAGCCCTAACTTACTTAGTTTCTGAGATCTGACGAGATCAGGCTTTGGCAAGCAGGCATGGTCACATAGAATAGCACCAAAGAGGAGCAGAAGAAGACCATGGGTTAATGTGGACACCATCAGACACTGGACAAGACTGAATTATGGTGCGGCAATCAGGAGAGCTGTGAAGTGAAATGTGGCATCCAACTCTGTACAGAATGAAACGCGTATGAGGGACGTGCATCGTCTGTTCATTATTAAAAAAAAGAGATCGAGAATAAGCTCCTTTATTTCATGTGTACAAATACACTAATCTGATTGCACAGTAAGCTATGGATTTGACTCAAGACGCTGCAGAAGGACTGGTGACCGAACCACAATGTAATGTACAGAAGAAACACAGGTTCTCAATCTCGTGCAATTGTAATTGTACCACTTTGGGTGAACAAACTAATAAAAAAACAAAACACTGTAGAGCTTAAAAATGTTCAGATTCAATAAATTACAAACAAGCATTACATTGCAAAAAACTATCTATTCAGTATATCTAGCCTGTCTTAAAATGACTTTACTGGTTTCAAGGAGTCTCTGACTTGTTCAAAGAGAATTTGGCTTAAATAAAAAATAAATTTGCCAATAAGGTAAGTTCTTGACCCATTGGCAAATATACACTGAAACAAGTAGGAAAAACATCTTCAAACAAGGCCAAAACTAATCTAGGTATATGAATAAATAGATGTCACATTTGTCAAAATTTCTGAAAATAAGGTTAAGTCCTGTAACTTATTATGTCTTAAGTTCTTTTTATTTTACAACAAGGTAGTGTATGGTGCTTGTTCTCTGCCTTTGATTCTACCATGCCACTGGAGCAAGTTGTGCGTGAAAACTTGCATCTAGATCAGTGTTTATCTAACTCAATGTTTGGGTTGTTGTTTATGTAAGTTGGAAAAAAAGAAATAAGAAAAATTGCAAAAAAGAGTAAATAAATTCTCAAAACATCATAGAATATTTTAGCGCATTTCTAGCCAAAACAAACAAACAAAAAAAAGCAATTCAAATGTTCTTTCACATAAACCGCAGCAGCACTTACACACGAACAAACAGGAAGCGGTTTTGGAGGCTCAAACAAAGAGATGATCAATGAAGCGCAGATTCACATTGTCAGAAAACGACTTCAATTACGGAAAAATAAGAGATTACATACACAGATTAGGCGTCTTAAATTGGACTCAAATTACAGCCTTAAAATGTAATCATAACTGACCTTCATCCTATCAGGCATTTCTTACAGACAGAACCACAAGGAGCCAGGGCTAATGAGAAAACAACATGTACGCAATCAAGTCGAAGAAACGGAGGGAAATTCTGCAAACCTCAGGCAGGCTATCGCAGGCTGGGGCAGAGTATGATATGGGATTGGTGTTCGTTGCCAGCTGGCTCCGTGCACCATAGAAACCATGCCTGTTGGATAATGGATCATAAAGGTTTTCTGTGTGAGCTAGACTTGATTTAGGCATGTAACACAAACCCTATTAGCGCGGCGAATTTCTGTGTTTCTATGTAAGAAAGCGCGGCATTCAGACCGGAGCTCCAAGCAGAAATAACTTCTACAGCGCTTGTAAATCATCCACTGTTGGCAACTTGTACAAAAGGCACTTTACGATTCATCAAAAGAAATCGCGCAGCTTATCACGTAATAACTGTAAAATGATGCCATGCCTCGAGCAATTATTCTCAACGGCTTTGTGTGAAAATATTGGAGAATTGTCCAGACCATAGAGTCCACAAAGCAGCCATTAAAACGTAAGTCATTTCAGTGTTTAGCTTGAGAAATGCAGCCGCTTAAAAAGAAAGCCTGACACAGCAGTTTGAGAAGTGATATTTTGGATTGTTTTGTACTTAAGGAGTTTAGCTTTCGTAATTGATCAGGCTTTTAACTCCAGCGAATAGTTTGCAGTTTTATTGGTTTACTTATGAGCACATGAAGAGTTCAATGCAAAAACAAATATCTGCATTTTGGGGGGAAAATTTCATCATCTTGTACTAAGGATGGGACGATTCACATACAATAATTAACGATTTTATTCAGTTTTCGATTTTGCAGCCACAATTTTCGGTTTTAAATAAAATATATTTCAAACAAAGACACTGTTGTTAGTGCACAGAACTGTTTTATGAACATTTGAACAGTAAACAGTAATATTTAGTGTCATTGAAAGGTCCACCATCAGTTGTTAATTAGGAATGGAAAATCAATGAAACATAATTTATTATGGTTCATTTTGTGTCTTAAGGCAGTGCTTCCCAACCAGGGGTACGTGGACCCTTGGGGTAAGCGAGCCTTCACCAGGGGGCACTTGGAATGATTTCAGACTTTAATAGAAGTCTTGAGAAGGATTTGACCTAATTTTAATAAACCACAACACTTAATAAAGCATTTACCATTCATTTAGGTTTCAATAGCATCAACATGTTTTTTTTTATTTCAACTATGATAAAAGATTTGCTCAAATTTGACATTAAAAACTATACTATTTGGAGTTTGGGCGAATCTAGAAGCAAGCCGCATTTGGTCCCCGGGCCACAGTTTAGACATGCCTGACCTAAAAGCATAACTTAGTGGGTACTCGAAGTGCAGGACAAAATTTAGGGGGTACTTGGAACAACCACTGTATTAAGGTAAACAAAAAGTCAACAAAAGTTAAGATAAACAAAATCGAAACAAAATTGAAAATTGTGGCTGCAAAATTGAAAACTGAATCAAATTGTGACTTCAGTGAAACGTCCCATCCCTATTGGTAATGCAACATAATTTCACGCTTTGTTCCTTCAAACATCGGGGCTATTATTGTATTATTATTTAAATTATTCAACTATGGAGTGCATGTGTGTAGGTCAGTAGCTGCACAAAACTGAAAATATATCATTTCAAGTCTTTTGTTTCAATCGCGGCACACTTCAATCGATTACGTTTTTTAACTTTTTTCCATCGCTATTTTGTATTGAAAATTTCAATGAAGATCTTGTTTTAGATTCTATTGAATAGAAATTATATTTTGAATGCAGCAAAAATGTTTGGCTTTGAAATTAATTGACAGCCAATGATGGCCTTTATGAATGACTCCCTTTTTGCACAGTAACTAGAAGGTATTCATTTACATCAAAACAAAACTAGAATTTATAAAAATTTACATGCGATAAAGTTTAGAAAAAGCTTCAAAATCAACCAAACTTTCACCCATTTTACTGCATTATTTTTTTTGCATCTTTGCATCTTTTTTGTCCAAAACACCGAACTGCCACACAGAAGAATACATACATCAACAAAAAACAGAAACCGCCCCTCACCTGAAGTAGGAAGGCCCATCTATCAGCACCGGGACGTCCCAAATCCAGGAAGAGCCCTCTTGAAGCAGCGCCGGACCCTTTGTTTGTGGTGGGACATAAGTGACAGAATGTGGATTGTGCGTTGGCATGAGGACAGGGCTGGTAGGCTGACAGATAGGGATTAAATGGTATTAAGTGTGTCCAGATGCAGAGCCACACACACATATTCACACACACTTTGCATAGTGACACACTGCACTACAATGACTGTTACCATTATCACCGCATCCGTCTGAGGCTAAACACATGCCACCATTTTATCAAAAAGGTATGCGCTTTGGGCTGTCTTCAAAGGCTGCACAGTGTAAATGATTAAACTACTTCGATGTTTGCTACTGTAGCCAGTGTTTGGGTCTGTTTTTACACATGCGCCTCATATCTTCTCTTGTCTCCAGCTTTGTTGTTGAAAGCTGATTAGAGTGGACCAGATGGACCAGCGAGGGAATGGCTGTTGCTCCGCCCCTCCCCCAGCAAACACAGTGGACACATCTGTACGAGAGGACCAAGTGCCGGCAAACTGGGTCAAACTGTGATGTGTGGGAAGATATCTAGAGAAGCAGGTCACTAGTTTCATGTAATGTAACCATACAGATAATTAGACAAACGTTTATTTAATGTGTACGTCAATGTGCACATTAGCTGAGTTTCCATTAGCCCTGGACTCCCAGATTGGTTCACTTTGGAACATCTTGGGATGCTTTTGTTAATGGCATATTTCCATTGCAAAGTTTCTGCTCACGACTCTTTAGCAGCTGAAATCACTCAGACATAACACATGTTCTGCTAATACCAGTAAATAAAGTATAAATTACATCAAAGTTATACTCATTCTGAGCAATTCTCCAAAACGCATGTAATGTTTCCATGTTTGTGGTCCAACAAAGCAAGGGTCAGGTGATTGGTTTATCATTGGCTTAGTATGTATGTTTTCTTTTTTTCACTACTTTGGTCCCCTCAAACAGGAAGACACAGCTCACTTACGGCAGTGGAGGCACTCATGGCCCATCCTGATCCGCCCCAAAAAGACCAACCAAAATGTGCCTATTTGGATTGTTGGATGATCCAAAATGTATTGGGCAAAATCTGCACTGGGGAAAAAAGTGTGACTACAGGACTTCCGGTTGCAAGAAAGTTGTTATTTAATGATCACTGAGGACTGTCTGAAGTGAATAATTAAGATTTTTAGTTCTCATCAGGAGCTGAATGCAGCTCTCTGATTGGCTGAGCTTGAGTGGTCCACTCCAGTTTCACTTTGTTGTTTGGAAAAAGAAGTTTATAAGCCATATTTACACCCAAAATAAATTTTGATAGTAGCCATGTGTCAAAAAATTTAAAAGAGGAAGTTGTCAGATTTTAAACCTAAATTGTGTTTTCAATGTAAAAATCAGCTACCCACCTTTAACCGAATACAGAAGACAAATTCAGAGACTACGTCTTGGCATACATCCATCTTGAGCCATCTACAATCCACAAGCTTGAACTGACTATTACGGTATGTCATTATTCTGTGAGATCAGCCATCTGGTTTAGTGCCTCACCAACATTCAGATGGTTCAAAATAACAGAAAAGAGACAAAGATTTCTTCTGAGATGAAACATTATTGTGTCAAATTTGAATAGATGTTTTACAACTTTGACCAAAAATTGAGCCGTGCCAGTATGCGATTAGCAGCTAGTCATATGCTAAAAATAATAACAGACTTCCTGGGTTACAGGAAACAGAATGATCTACTGCAATCTCATTTTTACGCAAATAGATACTTGGGCAACAGTTTTGTACTGGTGTATGGCTCAATAATGTAATCAAATAACATTTCAAGACATACTTTCTGCATAAGAGTAAATAATGACATGTATTACATTCAAGTTTATAATTTTTACGAAATTAAACCTCTTTATTTATTATTGCTTTGTCACTTGTTATGCATTCCTGTGTGTCCTGATTATTCACTTTGAGGTCATTGTGAGGCAGAGTTTATGAACCTGTAGCGCAGTTACATAGGCCAGACCCTCCCTTGGCTTTGTAATGTAGCTCTGTATCTGCTCACGGGACCCCCTCACCCCCTGTGCCCCTTCCAGACTTCTCCACAAACCTGTTGAGTGATTGCGGTGGTCAATTAACACTTGGAGAATTGCTCCCTGAGGAGAAAACCTTCACATTTGTAACTGTACCTAACCAAAGCCTCGGGTTCAATTGGAGTTCTGCAATAATACCACTTTGGACTCGGTACAGTGAAAAATGGCCCCCAAAACTATAATGGTCGCTATTGTGCTTGGTGGTCACACAGTTACTCAAGTGCAATATCCAGGAAAGCCATTTCATTACATGCAATAGAGCCTCAATCATGTGTAAAATTTGCAGTTTGAATGGGCCGGCCTATCATATCAGTCATCACTGTCCACTGTGGAGCCTAATGGAGGCCCCTTTCTTCCTGCTCACCCGTTCTGTTTATTGTTCCTGTATTTTCACTATCAGGACTCCAGCTTAATTTAGTCATTTTTTAATCAGAACAAGCCTTTGAGTCATTATCGTTGGGCTAAATCAGGGAGTTCACACCGACCTGTTTCCTCGAGATTAGAGCTGCAGGGAAGAAATCATTCATACTGTAGATAGCGTTTGATGTGTTTAAATAAGGCGTTTTCATTCACTCTGCTCTAGCAACAATACAGGAGTCAATTAGTGGTGAAATTATGTGTGAACCCAAAAGAAAAGGTTCTTTCTTTTTCAACTAGGCCTTACTATTGCATGCAGAGTAGAATAAAAGCTAGCAACATATTAATACATCGATAAAGGTATTTCTTCTTCATAAAATTAGGGTGAAATTGAAGCTAAATATAAAGAAACAATACAACAGCAGGACTATTGTCACTGTGTTTCCGTAAGCCCGGATCCTCCACACCGGTTCACTTTGGAGTAGTTTGGGATGCTTATGTTATTGATAGTTTGCGTATATATTTCAAGATCCCTCTTTTCTTAATAAATAAAATCAAAATCGTGATTTGAGAATTGGAATGGAAATGCTGTGATTAGGTATCAACTCTGATGATAATCACATTAAAGTAACACAACTGGACCTTCCCTAAGCTGTTTTAAAATGTTTAAAAGATGATCTAGAGCACTGGCTTTTAACCTGGATTTTATAAAGTCTAAATTGGTCTAAAACCAGGTCTGGAAGAGAACTTGGATAAGGTGGTTCCAAAGAAGGATTAACTCAAACAAAGAACAAGCATGTTATAGGTGTGTCTTTAAAGGAACCATATAAAATCTTCAGACAAGACTTACAATATATGTGTCCACAGGTACAGGTAAGCATGTTTATATGTAATCTTATTTTACTGAAAGTCAGTGTAAATCCGAGTTAATCTTTCTTTAAAAAGACAGGGTGGCCATTTGTTGATGTTTCCATTTAGTGTTTTGGTTCTCAAGAGAATTATTCAATCAGAAAGCAGAATGGACCTCACATGACTGTCATTTGGGTTGCCAGTTTGGTTTCTTAGAGCCTGAAGCAGATTTTGAACTATATGAGTCAAGAACATTTAACTGATGTCGCACCATTACACAGACACAACTGGTCATGCACTTGTTTCCACACAGTTCTCATTAGGCTCCACCCACAACCTGCAAACATATCAGTCTTGAGAATAGACAAGAGACAGGTGTCTGAGAGAAATAATTAACCATGATTCATAGCAAACCTTGTTCCTGATTGGTCAGCAACTTCAAATTTCTAAATATATATAATTTCACACTCTGACAAGTTTATGTGTCATTGCAATGTCATTTTAAAAACACTAGTTGTGCATCTTAGGTATGATAAAGAAAAAAAAAAAATCTCCAAATTTTTGGATTGTGACTAACTCTTTCCGTATTAAATCGTTTCTCTAATCTTAGGGTTCTCCACAGGGCTGTGCTCTTTCTCCCTTGCTCTTCTACACACCAAAGAAGTATTTTTGTGAGCCTTTCTATTATAAAAGTAGATAATCATAACTCCGAGTTGATACCAACTTAAAATCCATCCATAAATAAACACAGAGCTGTTTAGAGAGAGTAAACACGAGCATAAAGTGTGTAGTGTCAGCGGTCTACTTACAAAAGGTTTGCTAATTAAATGTCCCACAGACAGAATTAATTTGAGCAGCATGATTGCTTTATTTTGCCCTTAACTCAAAGCTTAATTTTGAGGTAACAAAACATTTAACGACAAATAATAAAGAGGCAATTTTTTTACACGGCTCTCTCCTCAGCTCCAAATGTTCATTAAAGCAGATGACATCATGCGGTCGCTCGGCTGGGCGTGTTTTTCTCCTTGCACATATTGACTTTGTTTACAGATGTTGCGACTTGGAAAAATAGGTGGCCAGTCCCCCCCACAAACCTCTTAATTTGCACTTTGTCAGTCTTCCTTTTTATAATGCTGTGAACTATTATGTATACAAGCAATGGGCAATAAAACGTCCGAATATAAACATTTTATGACCATATGTATTTTTTCCTCTACAAAAGCTAAAGGAAGTGACCTCACTGACCCTTCAACATTATATCAGCACATTTGCAAGGTGCTTGGCAAGAAATCAATAGGCACTTGCTTCACACACACAAGGCCAACGTGCAACTTTGTCACAGCACCATCTGCATCTGTGGCTTTGCCTAGTAAAATGATTTAAGTCTAGACGGCAAACCAAAATAGAAGTGAGTTTGTGAGTAAGTTAGTGCAGTCTTTCTCACAGTATCAAAATACAATAAGAGCTCTTGATTTGGATGAGATGGCATGCAAATACAAAACAAGACAGGACAGGGTGAAAATAGAGCAGCTAATGACAGCAACTTGGAGAGGGTAATGGGAATTGAAAATGTGTGCCCTCGAACTGTAAATGTGAGATTCTTTGAAACATGCCCTAGCCTCAAGACTTGTTTTTGACATCATCCTGAGGAGCAGCGTGCATGAACACAAAGAAACAATCTTATCTCGGGATATGACAGAGCTATGGTATTCTGATGTTATACTGACATGTAACAGACACCATATTCTTTAAAATGTGGGGTCATAATCACAATATTTGAGAATTGTTTTATTTTTATGTATGGTCACAAAGAAGTTGGTAGTTCTCAGTTATTTAGCATTCTTTTGAATTAATTCCTGTTGTGTAATATTTCTTCGTCTTCTTTTTGGTGTTTCTGGTTCAAGCATTTCTGCCTTTGTGCTTAATGTAATTGTACATTGTCCTTAATAAACATTACCTTACCAACAGTTTACTTTGTTACTACTTACTCATTCCATAAATGACAATGTGTTGAGAATATGAAATGATTTCAATTTACTGATAAAGTCAAACAAACTGCATAGCTAAAATAAATAATACAATTAGATTGCAGTGTCCCAACCATGTCTAAAAATAAAACTATGTCCAGTAAAATCCAGGAAGAGTTTCTGCATGCTTACATGACACTGGCTTGTCTTGGAAGTGAATGCTTCAAAACATATTTTAGTGAATCAGAATCTATTGTGTAAGTAAGCAAAGTGTAAAAAAAAAAAAACTATAAGTACTTCTGCTTGTTTACATTTTAAGATACGACGTATTTAAAAAAAAATGTTGTTGTAAAGCAAAAGTCAAACATTATTCATTTTCCCATTGATATACTAAAGCAAAGTAGCAAAAAGTGTTTTTACTCACATATCCTTTCATTGCTCAATATATTTTTTATTGCTCATCCAGAACACCTGCAGCTTTTCCCTCCAACACCAAGAGACAAGTCAGACTGTTTAAATAAAAAAGAAATGTACCTTTCCAGTGAACTGTTTCTTGCAAACCTGCAAAGAGAGAAAGTGAGTCAGGCCTCTGGAATCTGCTCATTCACTGTTAATGTATCAATGACAAACAGCGAGGATCTCCAGTACACGGCAGAGAGCAACAGTTTATCATTGGCCTGAAGGAACTCTATAGTTTGTGTTATTACTGTCAGCTCAGTATATCTTGAATACATGATAAATGCATTTATAACAAGCAAGCTGAAATCTCCATGAATGTGTTAGGGTTTTTGTTTTTATAATAAGTGTCAAACTAACCTGGCATGGAAATTTACAGTGAAACTAGACAAAGGTATGTAAATATATTTGTCCAAACTCCATTCAAAGCTCATTCAAATGTGTACTCCAGAAACCTTTTGCACAGTGTGAACTTTTGGTTACAGATGTGAGTTCTTCTAAACTATTTCGACAGTTCACATTCATGAGACTGTGTGAGCATTTTATCTTCTTTTTTTTTTTATTTATTTCAATTTGTTCATTCACCACTGCTATGCCTTAAACCTGCTGCTGCTTGTCTGTTTGTCTCTTTCTACCAAACTCAAACAGAGACAAATCCTCACAGCCGGATGTTTTGAGGAGCCTACACTTGATCTAATCTCAGTTGTGTTGTGGTGCTGCCAAATTCTCTCAAATGCCCGAAAGACGGCTTGTGGCAGTGAAATGAACATTCAATGCACAGTCAACTGCTCTGGAAGACATTTCTGCAGTCACAAGACAATTGCACGCATTGTGTAAAAACAGACTGTCCTTTTATTGTAGCCAATGTTTGTGCTGTCTAATCAGCATATTGAAATGCCATACCTGAGAAGTGGAAGAGTCTGGAGTGCTCAGTAACAGATTTCAGCAGATTTGTGAGCAATATTTGAGATAAATTAGTTTTGTGTGTACAGAAAATACTTCAAAATTGGCAAAATATGTGTTAACTTAGTGTCTTATGAATCAGTTTGAGAACATTAATGTCTAAAATACAAAATGATCAACTTGTTCATTATTGTTTATCCAAAAGCAGGTGTCTCCTGTACATTATTATTTTTCAGTTCAGATAAACTATATTATGCATTTGTCACACTGATCCTTTAAATGTGCACTGCACAATTTTTGCCCCCAAAAAACTGAATAAATGCATGTTTTTTGTCATTTAGATGCCTTTGTTACTCAAAATAATTATTAAAAATCTGTGTTTTTACTTTGAGCGGGCTTGCATAGGCACAAAATGGTCTATTATTTGGCTTAGAGGAGGCCTGAACATGTCTGTTCTGCAGAAAAACTGTTCCTTTAGCTGATTTATTTTCTTTTATGGAATAAAATGATTTATCTTCATCAGAAAGTCCCAAAGTATTGCTTTAACTTTCTATTTCTACTGAATTGTGCAGATGACACCGGTGCTTCCTTAACAACAATTACCACTCGGGGTTTTAATTCCTCACTTCAGTAAAACGTGCCTGCCCCGTCATACCTCTGCCCAGCTCATATCAGCGTTAACTGTACTTGTATTGTGAGTAATGTCTGTCTCCTTCATGGGGCGGAGAGTGAGAAGTTTCAGACGCGTGGATTGTGCCAGCGCTGACATCAGACTCATGTCCAGGATGTAAAGGAGGGACACATGACAAAAGTAAATGTAAAAACACCCTTTTAATGCGTGTGGTGAGAAGCAGATTGTTCGGCCCACGCCTCTCCTGCCAGCTCCGATGTGTTTATTACAGCGAGCGTTCAGGTCTGTAAAGTCATTTTCCTCCAACGTTAAGCAGGTCTGGACTGAATTGCTTGAATCAAACTGAAATTTTATTGGACACTGAGACTCCATTCAGTTTCTTAACAGACATAAAATAACTCTGAGATCTACATCCACTGTGAAATGTTGATGGCTTAGGTAATGCTTGAAGCGTGCGCACAAATTGCTCACATACATCGCAGGATAAAATTTCCAGCTTTTGCAGCTCGGGCTTAAAATAACTTGCCAACTTTGGAGACTTCACACAACGAAATGCACGCTACATTTCTCCATTCTTGTCTTTTGATTGCTTGTTTAATCCTATTTGAAATGAGTAATGCC
Organism: Mugilogobius chulae; assembly: GCA_038363315.1. NCBI lineage: Eukaryota > Metazoa > Chordata > Actinopteri > Gobiiformes > Gobiidae > Mugilogobius > Mugilogobius chulae. The sequence goes on along the minus strand of CM076407.1, from coordinate 31,685,483 downwards.
CTCATCCTGGCCGTTTAAGAACATTTTGATATCTTTATAGTCTTCACAAACCACACGCTTTCTTCTCCTAAATCACCATTGGCTTGAGATTGGCCTGTACACTTTTATGTTCCATCCACTGTAAGCTCACTTTTGCCCCAACCGTTCCACAATGCAATTTATATGTCAGCGCTGACTTCAGATAAAATACAAAAGCCGTTGTGTTGGAGACTGGAGGAATGTGAGCATCGACCAGGCTTCAAATGGGCTAATACGGCTAAATAATTACACACAATCACTGCAGTTTGTTTTAGCCCCATACAGGGAAAACATGAAGGGTGTCAAGTTACAAAACATGACTGTAGATCACATATTTTTGTAAGCTGCAGTAAGGGACAAGTAAAAATAAGAACTTTTAGCATTATTGTCTGAACAGAGTAGAAGCAGATAGCTTTTATGTCAAACCATTAAAAAAAACAGTGCCCAATCACATTTCTGATGTGACATCATGTTGGACTGCCCTTATTATAGCATCTGATTACAAAATAATTTCTGCAGATATCTTTTCTGACCAATCACACTAGTCCAGTGCTTTACGTGAGCGAAAATAAGTGCAGGTGTGGTGTTGAGATAGTTCCCGCATCGAGACGTGTCCCCTCCATAGTGACTTTTGTGACGAGCAAACTTACTTGCGGGAAATAGTTAATCATTAATTTGGCAAGGCTTAGGTAGAATTTGACTGTGAGGTTTAGGATTGGGGCTTGTGTTAATGCTAGAAAAAAAAATATGACTGATTTTCTTGCAACTAACTTTAAACAAGGGCAGACCAATCTCAAAGGGGAATCCAGCTCCACAGAACACCGACACTGCATGTGCAAAATAAAGTTCAGGTTCCAATTAGAGTCTAGGTCCTGTTAAAGTTAATGGGAGAACGTGCTGAACGCTCAGAGAAATGGTGATATTCAAATGGGGCACTTTTAGAAGTGGTGGAACTGAGTACTTTCGCATTTCAGGCCACGCTGGTCCTTATACTTTCAGACAACCTCTTTAGCCTTCATAAAATTAAATAATTTATACTGAGAGTTGCACTGGATTTTGCACTGGACAGATCAAGTGGAAACAAAGAAATACAGTTATCTTATAAGCTGTTAAAAGATGAATGCAGATGTGCTGCCTTTAAACACAGTTTGGCGCTTTGATGCATAGACAGATGCAGCGGCAGTATTGATCATGCGTATTTTCCTTAAAACGGCACGCGCATTGATATGTTATCTATATCGCTGTATAAGCTCAACGCATGCATCAGTGCATCAGTGTTGTTGGACCCATTACTACTTTTAAGGCTTTGCTCTCATTTTTATGTAGATGCAAGTAAAGGAAGTTTGTGAGCACTTTTTGCTAGGTTATTATTTTTTGTTTTACCTTTCATGGTTTGTATTTTGTCTTTCATGTCTAGGGAAAACAGATGGGAATTGGCATCTTATCTGGCATATTTAAATTGTGATTACCTGAGTTAAAAAAGCACTGTTCCTATCAAATAATTAAATAAATATTGCATCAACGCTTAGTTGAAGGTGGGGTAGCTGATACACTGCAAACACAATGTAGGTTTTAAATTTCCTCTCATAAAACCTTTGACACATGGTTAATATTGACATACATTAATTTTGGTTGCAATTATGCTTAATAAACCTCTTTTTACAAAGACTGTGTAATCCCTCATTCATCCAGGAGTGATCCATAGTAGAAGTTTTCAAAGTTGTGAGAACTGTAATTATTGTCCATATTCAGATATACTAATTCATATTATAATATGGGCTATTTCATTAAGTTTGCTTTTTATGTGTAAGCCTAAGTGTATTCTTTTGTATTCTTTTTGAATTGTTGTTTATGTTCAATTAATCAAGTATTTTTATCAGTTTAATTTGTCTTAAAAACCAACTCTCCTCTACACTTTTACAATACAGGCCTGGAATTCATCATGTCTAAACAACTAAACTCTCCTGTGTTTTTGTTATCATGTGAGTCCCTACTTTGACTTAGATCCTGAGTTGTTCTCCTGTCATGTTTGTCCGTCAGATGCTCCCCTCAGATCTGTTCCTGTGGTGGGACTTGGTTGTGGGCTGATATGTGGAAAGTTTAAACAAGCGTCGCACCTTCCACTTCCCCAGTGCAATCAGGCTGGTCTCTGCGGTCGTCATGGCGGTTGACTTTCACGTTCATTGGTTTGAACTCCCCTCTTCGGTGCACATCATCTACTTATTAGACTAAGTGGGCGAAACAGTGTGGGGTGGAAAGAGAAGGAGATTTTCCTTAAGCATTAACCTGTCACATTTATAGACAAAATTTATGATACAACATTCACGATGCTACATTTAAATGAAAATTGGCTTGCAATAAAAGTAGATAAACAAAGATTTTAAACAAATCGTTTTGGTAAGTAAAGATGGAGAGGTGGACTGTCACTCTCCACTAAATACAAAAACTTAGAACTTGAAAAACCAAGAGGTAAGATTGAGGGGAGAGTTTTGGGTGTGGACCTCAGTCAGGCTTTGAAAATCAGTAGGATGTATCTTCCCCGACTTTATCCTTATCGTCATCTTTGTTTGTTTTTTCCGAGCCATTTTGAAAACACAAAGCTTGCAAGCTGCACAGCCAATGGGAGCAGTCTTTGTAATCCTCTGTGGAGGATCATGTATTTGTCCAAAGCTTGTAGTGACTCAGCAGACCGTAGAAGAGTCATAATGTCTATCATTGTAAATCTTAGACATGTCTCGCCGTCCACTGACTTAACTTTATCACGGCACTTGTTATTAAAAGATTTGACTATTTTTCTTTTGACAAAAATGGACATTTGCAAGATACTTTACATGTTAGTATTTTATGTTTACAAAATCATGGGGAAAGTAAACTCAGCTTTTTAAACATTATGACTGACATCCTGATATATCCATGCAGCTGCTAGGAACAAAACTGACAGCAGACAGAACGAGTCTTGTGATAAAACATATATGAACATAAAATAAAATAAAATTTGACATTCATTATTTAACCGTATTAAGAACATTAAAACTAAGAGATCTCTGAGGCTAAGAGTGGCCTTGCAACTGGGAATAATAACACATGCGTGATGAATGAACTTTTTAACAGTTAAAAAGTTCAACAAAGTTTCTGGGTATTTATTTATTTAATAAACATTGATCAGTGCTAGAAGAGCTCAGAGCGAATGAGATGGAAGTGAAGGTAAAACTGTTCTCAACACGCTGCTAAAGACTGACAATTCAATTTTGAATGAACATGATAAACCCCATGATGTTATCAATGACGTGAAGACTAGAGTAGGGGTTATAATAGAGTTTTTAGGGTAATAAGAAACTTCAAGTTCTAGTTCTGATCCAGCTGCTATCCTCCTCTAATGTTCAAACTGTGGACAGCTAGGACCAAGCGCATGGACCCTCCTCATCTCACACACATCTTTCTCCACTGAACTTCTACTACACGTTTTCATTACATTAGGCGTCTTCCCTCATTTGCACTTGCATAGATACCTTTTCCTTCCCTTGAAAGTCTTTCTGAACTCATACTTGTCTCTTCCACTGTCTCATCTTACCTCCTTCCACACATTATTGAGGTTCCTCTCTTCACAACCCTAGGGAATCCATGTAATCCACAGCAAACTCACTGTGAGGAGAGCAAAAGCAAGTCACATTTGGTTGATGGTGATTTCCATGCAGAAACTACTTGCGCAAGCACTGATGTCTATTCCCCAAACGCCTCACACAGACAAAATAACTCAACAGCGTGTTATTGTCCTCTGATGTGCAGCTCAGTTGCTTCTCTGCTTCTGATGTACTTGTTAAAATGAGCCTTCAGTATTGCTAACAACAGCACAATTGATGATGAACTATTAATTGCAATGCATATGTAAGTAAGCAAAGTTGTTTTTTTTGCATTGCATTGCACCTTACACAGTCAAAGGTCACAAAGTGCTTCACAGATTAAACTACAACATATTATGTCAGACCCACAAAACTGGCCTTAATTTTTTTTTTTTTTGCAGAGAACAGAGGGAGAGCAGAAGATCATTCCAGAGCCAGGGAGCAACAACCTGGAACGATTGGTCTCCTCTGGTCTGAAAACATGTACAACAAATTCTAATCTATAGGCCACAGACCTCGAGAGGATCTGTGGGGCTGAATCTGAATACTGATATAAGAAAGACCTTGGTCATAGAACTCTAAAAGTGAGCACCAAAATTTGAAATTGTATTCGGTAGGAAACCGAAAGCCAATGATGTACTTTAAGAACGGGTGTAATGTGAGCTCTTCTGTTTGTGTGGGTCAAGATCCTCACTGCAGAGTTTTGGGTCAAAAATCATTTAGAGATTTAGAGTTTAGAGATATTCCTCAACAGAATGAAACTATTTTTGTCAACAGATTAAAGGTTGTATGGAGGATTTTTCAAATCCAACAACTGTTTGCTGTTTTTCAAACGATGCACATGTGTTTCTCCTCCAGGGCCACACCCTTCACTGCTAATTGGGCCAATGAGTTACTTAGGAACACTGAGGGTTTGCTTGACCGGTTCAACGTCAACGTTTTACTGGCCTCATCAGGTCCACAGTTTATATATTTTTATAATTCTTTTTTTGTTTATGTTACTACTCTGGCTCAGGAGCAGCAACGAAGAGAGGTTGACCACACAAAAGTAAAAGTTTAAGGAGATTTATTAACAAAAAGAACGTGATTGTGTAAGTCAGTGGTGTGTGCAGTGTTGTAGTGCGTGTGGTGAGTGGATGTGTAGATTAATCAAACTAAAAACTAGACGGAGACAGCCGATGGCCAAGGTCCTCAGGAGCAGGCAGGTGAAGGCAGAGAGAGCCTTATATGCCCAGGTGATTCTGTGAGACTGATTAGGGCGACGCCCCACAGGACCTGGACAGAAACAGATATCAGAGAGGCCTCCCCTGGGCCGTCACACTCCCCCCAGAAGAACAGGGTTCTACCCTGAGGTAAAAATGTACAGTACAGCCATACTCAACTTATGTCTGGCCCAAGATGTTCCAAGTCACCATTGTCTGGCTCCCCATCCCCAGCCTCAGCAACCTTGGCGCCTAGGAGCAAATTAAGAGGAGAGGAGGAGAGACCTAGACAGATGGGACAAAGTCAAAGTTAAATGGTTAAACAGGGGCACGAGACAGAGCGTCGGCCAGCACATTATTTTTGCCCTTAATATGCTGGATATTTAAGTGATACGGCTGCAACAACAAAGCCCAACGCATGAGTCGTTGGTTCGGATTTTTGAGAGAGTTTAGAAATGTCAAAGGGTTATGATCTGAATAAACAGTCAATGGAGTTCCAGAATCAAGATAAACTTGAAAATGCTGTAATGCCAAAATGAGAGCTAGCGCTTCTTTCTCAATTACAGAATAGTTCAATTGGAATGAGTTGAACTTTTTTGAGAAAAAGCTGACAGGATGGTCAACCCCATTACCACCAGTCTGCAACAAAACGGCCCCAGCCCCTACATGGCTAGCGTCGACATGAAGTTTGAACGGTTGGTCAAACTGTGGAGCAAGCAGAACAGGCGCTGAACAAAGCAATGATTTAACTTCGACAAAAGCTTGTTGACATGAAACATCCCAAATAAACTTTACTTTAGCTCTCAACAAGTTGGTCAAAGGAGCAACAACTGTGGAGAAATTACGGCAGAAAGACCTGTAATAACCCACAAGTCCCAAGAACCTCATGAGTTCTTTTTTAGTTGTAGGAACAGGAAACTGAGACACTGCTGTAACTTTAGCCATAACAGGACGAACTTGGCCTTGTCCAACAACTTTGCCCAAATAGGTTACAGTAGCTTTTGCAAAGTCGCATTTGGCTAAGTTTAAAGTCAAGTTACCCTGTGCCAAACGGTCAAACAATGCTCTAATTTGGATCAAATGGTCAGTCCAGGTGTCACTATAGACAACTACATCGTCTAAGTACACAGCACAACCTTCCAAACCATTTACAAGCTGATTCATTAATCGTTGGAAAGTTGCTGGGGCATTTCTTAATCCAAAACCCATAACTGTATATGAAAACAAGCCAGATGGAGTGATAAACGCTGAGATTTCCTGAGCTCTTGGGGTTAAAGGCACTTGCCAATACCCTTTGAGAAGATCAAGCTTGCTCACAAACCTTGCGCTTCCCACCTGATCGACACAGTCTTCAACACGAGGCAACGGGTAAGAGTCTGGTTTTGTTACCGCATTCACTCTGCGAAAGTCCGTGCACATTCGTGGAGACTTGTCAGACTTCTGGACAATCAGGCACGGAGACGCCCAACTAGAACAAGAGGGAACAGCAAGTTTGTTATCCAGCATATACTTGACTTCTTTATCAATAACTGACTGTTTTTCTCTAGAGACACGGAAAAATCTCTGACGAATTGGCTTAGAATCACCCACGTCTATGTCATGTTGTATTAGATGGGTCTGAGTAGGTGTATCTCCAAACAATGAAGGATAGTCTCCAATTAATGAAACCAATTGCTCAGCTTTTTCACTTGGCAAATGAGAAAGTAATGTATCCAATTTCTGTAAAGTTTCAGAATTTTTCAAACGACCACAAACTACAGCTTCATCCGGCATAGCCACTTCCTCCCCCCCATGAAGAGTTGACTGCTGAACTTCACAAGCAGTCAAAACAGTACCGCTTGCAGGAGTCTTAGCCATGCACTGCAAAGACTCACGAAAAAAATAGGGTTTTAAGAGGTTAATGTGACAAAGTTGCCGCCGTTTTCTTCTGTCAGGAGTTGCAATCAAATAGTTAAGTTCAGAAAGCTGTTTTACTACAGTGTAAGGACCATGAAACTTAGCTTGAAATGGTGAACCAACAATCGGTAGTAATGCCAAAACTTGATCCCCTTCACTGAATTGTCGTTTTTCAGAATGTTTATCATAAATGGCTTTCATCTTGTTCTGAGCTTTAGCCAAATTTTGTTTCGCCAATTGTCCCGCTTTGTAAAGACGATGTCGAAAACCATTGACATAATCCAATAGATTATCAGGAGGTTGTTCTTTTGCCAAACTATCATGAAGTACAGCTAAAGGACCTCGAACTTTATGACCAAAAACTAGATCGTTTGGACTAAAACCAGTACTTTCTTGACAAACTTCTCTAGCTGCAAGAAGTAACCATGGTAAACCCTCCTCCCAGTCTTTATTCAACTCTGCACAATATGAACGCAACAATGACTTCAGAGTTTGATGGAATCTCTCTAGAGCTCCTTGGCTCTGTGCATGATAAGCTGAAGCCTGATTGTGTTTAATGTTAAGTTGTTCTAAGACTTGGGCAAAGAGGTGAGATGAAAAATTTGAGCCTTGATCACTTTGAATGATCTTTGGAATTCCAAATATAGCTATGAACTGAGTTAGAGCTTTTACAATTGACTTTGCAGTAATATTGCGAAGTGCATATGCAGCTGGATAACGAGTAACCAAACACATGACTGTTAGCAAGTACTGAGAGCCCGACTTTGATTTCGGCAAAGGCCCCACACAATCAATTATCAAATGTTCAAAAGGATTTTGAATAGCAGGTATTGGACGAAGAGGTGCAGGTTTAATTGACTGGTTTGGTTTGCCTGTAACTTGACATGTATGACAGGTCTTAATGTGAGCTGCAACATCACGTTTAAGACGTGGCCAAAAGAAATAGCGTAGAATATGATTATAGGTCTTTTTAACTCCTAAATGTCCAGTTTGGTCGTGAGAACAAGATAACACGTTTTTTCTAAATCTGGTTGGCACAACAATTTGAAAAACTGGATTACCCAAGAGGTCAGGACCTTGGGGAACCCACTTTCTAACCAGTACCTCATCCTGTAGGAAATACCCGGATGCTGAGCAATGAATCTCTGAAGAAGGTTGTACTTGGCCAAAGAGTTCACTCAAGGACGAATCTGCTTTTTGTTCACTGATCAACTCCTGCTGAGAAATAGAAAAAGACTTGGGTAAATCAATTTGAACTTTGAAACCACCATTTTCTGTGGAATTGTCAGACTTAGCCTTTGCAGCGGCCCTGGTGACAACACAAGCTGTGAACACATCTGGAAAGTTCCGCTCACAGTCATCTGGTTCTTTTGCTTGAGCTGAAACTTTAACAGGACACCCAGTAGCCCAAACAAGATTCCCAGCTAAGTCATTACCCAAGATTACATCAATGCCCTCTATTGGTAGAGCTGGCCTAACTGCAATGTGAACATCTCCTTCTACAAGACCACAAGAAAGAAAAACTTTATGCACCGAAGCACTCAGAGGAACTAAGCTCACACCTTTAACTATAATACAGTCACCTGTATGCGTTTTCTCTGAAAATGGCAAAACTGAGGCTTGAATAAATGAGTCTGTAGCTCCTGTATCTCTCAGAATTTTCACTGGCACTTTTTCACCATCAGCACTAAGTGACACAAAACCATCTGAAACAAAAGCTTCAAAACCAGAAAAAATTTTAGTCTTAGAGTCTAGAACCAAGGACTGCTTCTTGTTAGCTAGTGCTGTAAAAGCTGCTGGTTTAACATTTTTAGAACTGAAATGACCACTTTTGTTTCTCAATAAAGGACATTCTGACTTCCAATGACCTCTCACATGACAATAGTTACACCTTTGATCAGAACCTGAAGACTTAGAAAAATTAGTAGGTCTAGAAGAGTCAAATTTGTTGAATTTACTGTAACTTACAGGCTTAGAAGAAACAAAATCAGAGGAAAAACTTCTCCTATCCTTCCCCTTATGTGCCAAAACATACTCATCTGCAATGATTGCTGCCTCTGAAACAGTGTTTACCCCTCGCTCGACTATGTGAGTAGCAACTTCTGGTGGAACACAATCGACAAACTGTTCAAGAACCACTAGATCACAAAGCTTCTCATAAGTCGAAACATCCAAGGCAGAACACCACTTCTGGAAATGTCTACAAAGATCGCTGGCAAACTCAACATGTGACTGTCTTTCAGCCTTCCTCCAAGACCTGAATCGCTGTCTGTAGGCTTCTGGAACTAACTCATAAGCTTTTAACACAGCCTCTTTGACAGTTTTGTAAACTCTACTCTCACGTTCACTTAGGGCAGAATATGCTGCTTGAGCCTTCCCTGTAAAGACTGACTGCAACATTACCACTCTTTCTTCCTCCGGCCAACCTCTAGAATTAGCTACCCGCTCAAAAAGTGAAAAAAATGTATCTAGATCAGACTCTTCAAACTTAGGAACAAGACGCAAATTGGAAACTAAATCAAACTCCTTGTGAGTAAAACCAAAAGACGACGACCTTAATCTTTCTTTTTCCAACTGAAATCTTTCCTTTTCAAGTGCAATTCTCATCTGCTCCATGGCCATTTTTTCTTTCTCCATTTCCAACATAAGCAACTCCTTTTTTTGTTCAAATGTTAAAGTATCAGAATTTGTTTCATTTAAATCAGTAACTAAATTACTTTTCCCTGGCAAAACCCCACTATGTACCAAGACAGACCTCAAACACAACTTAATTTCATCTTTCAACTTTCGATCTCCTATATCAACTCTATAATGTTCAACTAACTGTAACAATTGATCCTTAGTACAAACATTTAAGAGCTCTTCTGATGGAGACTGAATAAAACTTTCTGCTGAAGCCATTGCAAAAATTGGAAAAACAAAAAAATAGCACAGAATTGAGGCTCCCCTGCTAACTACCTAACCAAAAAAACTTGCTAATCTCAACCCTAGTCTTCTGGAAGCGTAGCGGTGGGTTTTTGTGCGCTGGAGGTAGCTTATCTACCTCATATATACCGCTGGCACAGTAAGATACTGTAGCCACGGCGCGCTCCCGAGCCGACGTAGGGAGAGGGTAAGGGGAAGCTGCAACCCGCTATTGCTTCCAACTAATTGCCTAAAGCAAAACAAAAAAAATGAATGAATCCCATATGGGAAAACACTCCTTAGGCCTACCAGAGAAACCCCAATCCTAGCAAGTGCTCAAAAACAAAAATTTACAGGCTTCAAAAAAGTAAATCAAAACTGAGGTTTGCCACAAAGTCTGCCACAAAACCTGCTCCAACCATGGCACACCGAACTGTCTCCAAACTAAATTTTACCCACTACAAAACTACAAAAAATGATTAACCTAATCTAATCCAACAACTTAACTAAAAATGTGTGATCTCCCTCAGACTGACAAAATTTAGCTTTTGGTAATCTGAATTGAAATGTTTTCCAAATTTGAACAATTTAAATTTAGACAAAAGACTGCAAAAAGAATGATTAACTTACCCCAAACCAGATTTTTGCCTTGGGACGAGCCCCCACTTGTTACTACTCTGGCTCAGGAGCAGCAACGAAGAGAGGTTGACCACACAAAAGTAAAAGTTTAAGGAGATTTATTAACAAAAAGAACGTGATTGTGTAAGTCAGTGGTGTGTGCAGTGTTGTAGTGCGTGTGGTGAGTGGATGTGTAGATTAATCAAACTAAAAACTAGACGGAGACAGCCGATGGCCAAGGTCCTCAGGAGCAGGCAGGTGAAGGCAGAGAGAGACAGCAGTTCAACAAAGAGAGCCTTATATGCCCAGGTGATTCTGTGAGACTGATTAGGGCGACGCCCCACAGGACCTGGACAGAAACAGATATCAGAGAGGCCTCCCCTGGGCCGTCACATTTAGCATAAGTACAAGGCTGTTACAAATCTATGCAACTGTTTTTGACCAAGACTGACAACAAACAATTTTTGAAAATCCTCCATACAACCTTTAATGTGATATTGTACTCTAATACAAAAGAAGTAACTTAACAAGCCAATCCAGCACTGGCCATCTTGGGGCATATGTACCATAAAAACAGATGAGATAGTTCACAGGTGTCAAACTCAAATGGTGGTAGGGCCAAATTGATCAGAGTCAGAGTTGGTCGAGGGCCGCATTTTAAAATATAGGTCCCTCTGTGTTAAATTCAAATATGGCAACAGGGCTGTAGAAAGCAAATATAACACATTTACTGTATATCCAGAATCATATTGTGTCACATTACATTATATTGCACATCATTTTATTGCAAGAAAACTTTGGACAGATTGTATGCTTTTTGTACATACATATTACATTTAATAGTCACATATCAGCAATATAAGGGGCCACTATCAATAATAATCTGAAATCATGCTCAGGGGCCACATGATATCAGCTTGAGGGCCGAATTTGGCCCCCGGGCCTGAGTTTGACACCCCTGAGATAGTTGCTAAAAGAAAAGGTTGGATTTATATGTAGATGATGAAGAAATGCCACCCAAGAAATGTATTTGAACTCTGCTTTAATGACTTTTACAAACAAAATGGCACCTAACATGAAAAATAACCCGCCACGATAAAAGCTGTCTTCTGTGTTTCCACTGGTCTCATCTCCCATCCATCATCCCAACACTCCAAGTGCAAAATTGCATTAAGCGATGCATTACATCCCACCAATTTTCCATTCTTTAATTTTTCACCACAAATCCCGACAATGTTTTCGGAGGTGCAACTAAACATTGCTTGAACTCTGGGACCCACCGCTAAGATTTGGAGTAAAAAATAAAAAGTGAAAATGGGAGGGAAGGAAGTCCACAGACAGGAGGACGGGCGTGGATGGAAAGTGCGCAGTGACTTGGCAGCGGAAAGCCTTTAAGTAACAACACATGGCAGCGCAGGAGGAGCTGGTGGACACTCGACATGGACCTCCAGAAGGGGAGCGCGGAGAGCAGGGGAAGCTGATAAGACCCTGCCGTACCTAATTCGTTTCCATGTTGTCATCCTGGTATAGGCATCACAATGGGCATGATTCATGGGGGTAATTCCGCCTGCTACTGACTTGGCTCCTGCGTGTATTTGGGAAGAATGTGACCTCACAATACAACTCTTTCAGGACCGTACCATGTCAGACTGCAAGCGGTCTCTCTCCTTGAAGCTCTGTTCGTAAATAATGCAAACGTAAGATTTAGTTTAAATGGACATACACTATTCACAAGTGCACTTTAGAGTCTATACATGTACTGATTTGCCAACAACCCTAATCAACTAAAAGTGTGCCAGATAAGTGTGTGAAACATTACAGGCACGGATAGGATTTCAACCTAATTTCAAGCATTTTGACAAATTTAAAATTTATTGTAGCGACAGTATATTTTCCATGTTTAAAAGTACTGATTTCAAGACATTGCTTCTTATTTCAAGCCAAAATATTTGCCAATGGGTTAAGAAAACTGTTCTTACACCATTGGGATTTTTTTAAGCAAAATTCTCTTTTAACCAGCTAAAAATGTCTTGCAACCAGTGAATTAGTCGACATAAGCAAAAAAAAACGTATCCAGCTAACAGACGCGTCGTGACCCTCCGTTTGTTTTCATCTGGCCCTCGGAAGGTTTATATAATAGCTTTTTATATTTGTTTTTGATTAACTTGGCTATTTGTATTTGTGGTCTTTCTAAAGATCACTATAAATTACCAAAATATTACATGAAATAGCCCATTAAAAAAAGGCTAAAAATGAATTTTAAGACCAGTAAAAAATGCTCATTTCTAAAATGTCAGCCTTATCTAACAAATGTTGACATTTTGACTTGTTTAAAGACAATACTTTTGGCATTGGCAATGTATTTAGCCTATTGTTTTCAGTTTTATGACAAATTCTTTCAGTCATAATACATTGAAATTTAAAAAAAAAAGTGAAATATTGGACAGTATGTAAGTGGTTAAATCGACCGGAAAGACCACCTGAGATTGAGCCCATTTTCTTAGTCTCTTTCATTTTTATTTGTTTATTACATTTTTAAGAAAAATCTTGGTTACTTTCTTTTGGGGTGGTGTGGTATTTTGTGATGAAATGTCTACCGTTTGAGCAGTAGGCTGTTAAACTCTCTGTAGGCTTGGCGATACGAGGTAGATTTTACATTTTTATCAGTAATGTACTACGTACCACTGTGGATGACTTTTCTGTTATTGATTTTAGTTTTATTGTTAGCTGCTGCTCAAATGAATTGGCCCTTGAGGAATAAATACACACTGAATCTGAATGTTTGTTGTTTGTTTTTGTTTTTTGAGGTTTCAGAAAAGCTATTAGTCTTGGTCCTATAGAAAATTGACTTTCAAAGTTGCAACTTATCAAGTCATATCCATAGATACATTGTGGCAGAATTACAGTTGTTGTAAATCGTATACATTCAACAACAGAATAGGTGTAAATATAAACATTGACATATATAACATTAGATCGACAGATTCCATTCAGTTATTTGTGAAGCCACCCAGACCACCTTGGTTTACATGCCTTGATGCAGTAATCCTTGGTTAAGAAATGTAGTGAATTCTGAGGCCAAAGACTGAATGTTTTCTGGCATTTTTACGCAGAAATTTCCAGAGTGAAGGTATGTATTCAAAAATAGCTCGCTGTCTGGTGTCTCCAGTGAAAGTCAGGAGAGGATTAATGAGTCAGAGGAATGGTAAACGGTGGGCCATCAGTGTAAGCTCACACATTTCACCCCATTGGACCTTGTGATTGATGGTAAACAATTCCTTTGGCTTGTATGAATAAGATAATTGCTTTGAAACATGAGCTGAACCAGTTTCATGTCAGCGTTTTTCATCTGTCAGAAAAATCATTTTCAAGGGTGAATCCTGAAGTGTTTTCCATCTTCGTGTGTGGAACAAGACAGGGCAGGGTGGAGCAGAAGTCCTCCACACCGCTTGTGCAAACCGGCTGGGAGAAACTGGGATAGGTTGGCACAGGGCGGGCGTGGCTACCAGTGCACCGAGGGCCCTCATACACCTCATAAGGGCATGACAGGCTCCGACTGCACACATCCGGGGAGTGAAGATTCTGTCATAACACTCTTCTGAGTAAAATACAATAAACATATGCTCAGGCAGAGAAAGAAGATAAGGATAAAGGGAGGGCACTGGCATTCTGGGGACATAAAAATAATATTTAAATCATAGTCACAGCTGTCTAGTACAGTGGTTCCCAAACTTTTCAGACCAGGACCCACAAAATATTGATTTAACCAACTCGCGACCCTCACAGCAGAAAAAAATTGATTTCTTTAAAAATTTCAAGTTGGACAACCATTCAAATTGGGCTAAAATTCATAATTCATAAGTCATAATTGTAAAATGACATCTTGAAATAATCTCGTAACCCCCGGATTTTGCTTCGCGACCCCCACATTGGGAACCACTGGTCTAGTAGACTAATTTTATTGGACCTTGAATATCTTCATTTATAACATTATAAAACAATATTTAGCTGCCCTAGTACCACCAGAATAAACTAATTGTGTGCATTTCTTGCAAACATTAAGCAAACGATCAAAAAATGGGCATGAAGTAGTAGTATTTTAATTTTCTGATTCGTTTTGATTGCCAGTTTATTATGAATATCATCACTCTTCTTTTTTCAGTTGTTTTTGTGTGATTGCATAAGTTTTGACCCTGCTAATAATGATTGTTATTTTTATAGGTTGATAATAATGTGAAAAAAATTGTGTATTACAACTCCACTTTATAAATGGTCTGTGGTAAATGGTCTATTCATATAGCGTTTTTCTACTCCAGGCACTCAAAGCGCTTTATAATCTAGTATCCACTCACCCAGTGTACGCAGACACTGAGGCCATGTGGTTTAAGTGTCTTGCCCAAGAACACAACGTCTCCCACAGCAGTCTCCCATCCTAGTACTGACCAGGCCCTAACTTGCTTAGCTTCTGAGATCCGTACGGATGAGGCTTTGACAAGCAGGTGGGGCCACTTTGTAACTTTTTGGTGGCGGATCCATCACCTGTTTGCCTTTGCAGAGAACGGATTTGTGTTACGTTGATTTCTCTAGATAGAAAAAAGCAGAGAACAACATAAAGTTGTGCTAAAGCTACAATCTAACCCCCTCACATTCAGAATGCATGTGATAAATGATTTATTATTGACTGCATGCAAACAAAGATCAATGTATTTTTAAGGGGAACATTCCAGATTAAACAATGGCATCTCCATGGAGACATCCCACCCACCTTGTGCCAATATAAAACATCTAGATAGTTTACCTTATTGGCTAAAATGATACAGGCCTACTACAGTATGTATGACGTTGCTGTTGTCGTTAAGTTGACACCCACCCAAAAGCGAGAAAGTATTTGGACTAACGAATACGAGCACAGTATGCCATTTTACAGAACCCACTAATTCAACACATAAGACCCCGGGTGCTGAAAGAAAAGGGTGTATATCTGAAACAAAGCGACAAGCCCCCCCAGGTTGATTACTATTGAGTCAACCCCAAAAGTCCATTAGCCTAAATAACATCCAGGTGCTGCTGGGCCTATGGTGGCTTTTTTCACTGGGGTGTAAACGACCTGCTCCTTTTCATGCGCCAACACGGGAGGCCGGGAAACAAGCCAGACAAGCGCCTTAGCTCCCTGGGCTATTCCTCTCTCTCTGCTCCATCACCTGCACCCCCTTCAGAGTCCTCCCCACCCACCACCAAAACTTCTACTGCTGTCCCGTGACATCCTGCGTGCATCAGCAACAAGACTGTCCCAATCTGATCAGAAGGTATTGTTATGTTTTGTCTCCTGGATGTTTTTTTGGGTGAATGCGGGTGGGACCTCCCTCTATTTAAGTGCAACAGTTTGCTTCCCACAACTGAGTCACCGGAGGCCCCCCAAGCTCACACCAAAACACGTCTTTCTTCTCGGGGAAGTTAATGAGGAGTAGGAGAAAGAAAGGGAGAAAGTGGGAGAAGAATGCTTGGCAAAGAAATTATGTTTTTTTAGATTTATGAGCCATGTGACAGCAGCAAAAAAGGAGGGAGAAGGCTGGTGTAGAGACAAGTATTTAGGAATGTAGTTGTTGTCATTTTTATGTATTACTTTTAAAGATATTGAGAGAAGAGTGAGGAAAGGAGAGAAAAAGAGATAGAGAGGAGAGAAAGCAAGAGAGACGAGAAAAGATAGAGAGATAGTGTTGGAGATATGGGCCAGAGAAAAAGAGAGAGTAGCTGACAACTCACATACATGAGTTTAATTGACATAAAACTTCAAGGCAGAAATTAGACTTTTAAGTTAAATCGCTATTATAATTTTTACAGTGTAGCTTCAACAATGTTGGAAAGCCGCCTGCAGAATTTCAAAAAATATAGAGACAAGAGTCTGGCTAAATTTTATGGCTATATAAGAGTAAGTCTGTTATGTATTTAGTGCAACAAAAGCATCTAGATTGCAAAACATGCTTTAATTTAAAGAACATATACAATACAAAGCAAAGTTTACTTTTTTTTTTACATTTTAAATCCTATTGTAACATTGTTTTATCAAAAACACAGCTGGAGTTTTGTCTGTGAGATACATTTCTCTCCTCTCTGAGCCTCAGAAAACACTATCTTGATTTGTGTAATGTCATAGGTAGATCTCTGACTTAGCATTATCTGGTGGGATAGGTTTGATTATTTCATTTATATAATTTTCTTTGCTGATGGAGCTCTGACTCTGCCATTTGCACTTTTTTTATATTATGAGAACATGTAGGTTCTCAACATTTAACGGCAAGGATCCTGTAAATATTGCATCAGAATTGTCATTTAAATTTTTTTGGCTAAAGGTAACACAGGAAGGGCTTAAACATGGGAGCAAAAGTGACCAACATGCTCCCCTTTTTGATTTGGACATCAACAAGACTGGACAATTCAATAAGCAACCATCAAGCAGGATCCACTAATAATCTTTTGTTTTCTTGGGAGACAAAATTATATAGTTCATAGATGCAAATATAAAGCTTTAGCTTCTGAGAACTGTCTTTGTCTCTGTCTTTTTTGTTTCAGACTGTGCCTCCTCACTTCAGCATCTTGTCCCACATCATATCAACACATCAGGTCACCCCTGGGATGAGTGGATTTTCTGCTTGGTTTGTCCCCAATGCAACCTTTCATAACTGCCTGTTTGAGTGACTGTTTCAAAGACATCACTATAGGGAGCTCATATAGAGTATGTTTACAGTAAGAGAAGGAGCCATAGAGCAGAGGATGGTTTGGCTAATTTGACAAAACGTAATATTTC
Source organism: Mugilogobius chulae (assembly GCA_038363315.1). Taxonomy (NCBI): domain Eukaryota; kingdom Metazoa; phylum Chordata; class Actinopteri; order Gobiiformes; family Gobiidae; genus Mugilogobius; species Mugilogobius chulae. The sequence continues at coordinate 31,668,420 of CM076407.1, read as the reverse complement.
AGGTTATTTTCAGTCAATCCAATAGAAATGTGTTCAGATGCAACTTTAAACTTGTCAATCATCACACAAATGTGAAATGTCTGTAAAAATAATCACACAAGCGCAGAGATATTGCCTTATGAGCATATGTTTAAAAACTTAATTCATTCTTTCCATTTACATTTTAGCAAGCTCTTTTTGTGAACCTAATATTCATTTTGAAATGTAAATAAATAGTTTTTATGATGGTTGAGGCATTTGTTTCCCCTGTCAATCCATGACTTAACCAATCAAACTGTATTTTGGACACAAGGGACTCCATATAGAACAATCAAAACCATAGTGTTGTTCATCTTAAGTATATGTATTGACGCTGCTCTGCTTTAATGAAATGTTGACAACTGGTCATTGCACAACATAAGCATTTTACAATATGGGAACAGTATAAACTGCACATTTGTCATATGATTTGTAAAAGTAATAAAAAATGTTTATTCTTGTGGTAGTTTCTTTATGGTTATTGCTCATACTAAAATTACAATTTGCACCTTTCTTGATTAAAATTATACCTTGAGCAAATAATCATATTTAAATTGTGGAGGTAAAGGTCAGTGAATGGCATTACTTATGTGTCCTTTTTCTCTCTGTTAATCCAGCACTCAACCTTTTTGCATGTGAATCAGCAAAGTGGACCGATAATATTAGAGGCTGTTGACGTGATTATTTTATTGTTGTTGTTTTTTTTCTTCAGTGCAAAAAGAGACAGCAAAGGAACAATGGGTACAAACAATCATTTCTATTTATCTGATGGAGAAAATAACACACAGACTGACTACACAAGACATAACAGATCAAAAAGTGGGAAAAAAATGTTTCAACAAAAGCAGTTGATGCAAATGTAACTGGTTTTGTTTTTCTGATATGCTTGCATTTATAATGTCAAAATTTTATAACAAATTTAGACATTTCAGAGTGATTCTTGCCCACTATCTGGCAACCACAACTCATGTTTCCAGCCCAGGCATCTTAGTGATTCCAGTTCTTTCGATTTATTGCTGCCACCCATTGGCGTCTTCTGTCTTCATCATAGGGTATACGACAAAAAGCTACTTTAAGCTTACAAGCTCCTTAATGCAGCCAGCCACAAAAGATACAACAATTTTAGAATTGAAATCGATAAAAGTACTGTAACTTAAAAACAAGCAGACTTTCAGCAAAGTTTCTTTAGTTGCAACGCACACAGACAACCCTCCATCATGGCGACATAGGCGTTCCCTCGAAAAGCATGACGACACGTGGGTTTTGTAGAACTTAAAATGTTCTTAAAAACAAAAGCTTAAATAAACTAGTGCATTTCTGTACAGCTCTCTGGAGGAAAAGGTTGGAGACTCTTGTAAATCACGTTTAAAAAGATGTACGACATTTCCCTCTGGGGCCCTGCTCTGTGGTTGTGAACCCCAGTGCTACTCCAAATGCCAGTTATAAGTGGAGATGAGTGCAGCCTTGTCTCTGTGGGGTTAAATAGGACAGAAAAAGCAGCAGAATGTAAATACTCCATTGAGAACCACAAGAGGCTCACTGGATCATTACCTGCATGGGCCAGACTTCTTGTTTTGACACGCACAATGCATACCCAGGACCGGAGTGCATGAGGGCGTCAGTGATTTAAGACCTCAAAACTACAGTCACCTGAACATACAAGTAGAAGTGATCTATTTCAACTCCATTATCTGCCAACTCAAGCTGTGTACTTTTGTTTTGTGACATCCGTGAAAGGTACGCTTCCTAATTTATGCATCGCCTTGTTGTCTTTGCACGGGGGAAGATAGCGATGATGATGTATTAGTGAAGAGTCTAAAGCCGTGTGTTTGTGTGTGTCTTAACCCAGGAGCTTGACCCAATGTCTAAACCTTGTCAAATAAGGCTAGAGTTACATGCTGGTTTAAGGCTGGAGAAACAACAATGATGAGCTTTGTCAAGGCAAAACACACAGAAAATCAGCTATCATCATTCCCATAAAAAAACATCACATTGCTTCGAAATCTGTACTTGGCAAATAAATGTTTGTAAACTGATTAGAGTAATCTGGTTATATTAGCTTCACATTTGAGTGGATTGGACAAGGAGCTGCACAGTCTGAATGTCTGGTTGCATCACACTGTGAAATACTAATGCACAGGGCAGAGGCCACAGAATCTGGGCTTGGCTCTGGACACGGCTGAAGACAGGCCAATCTTCTGTGTTCTGGACTCAAGAGTTATTTATTGTTGGACTTTGGAGAAATAAAACTTGTTAGATAAACAAGGATGACATGAAATGAAGAAATTGTTGAAATATGATTATTTATGATGACAAAGTAAATTGAGATGGTACTCTAGATTAATTAAGGCTGATGCATAAACAAAAACACATTCTCCTGTTATTTCGCTTGACAAAACTGGCTTCTGGAAAGACATACTAGCAACTATGAGTAAAGAATTGAGCAGTGCTGTTCAATAGTTTTACTCAATCTAAAGATGGAGTATTTGCTCATAATAATATCAAACAAAATATTTTACAGACAAAATGTTAGAACAGGATTGAAAACTCAAAAAAGTCCATTTTGTCAAGTCAAGTAACCATTTGCACTTAGATTCAGTTTCTCTAGTTGTAGAACCAGCCTGCTTGTTGAAATTAGCACAACTGCTGTAACTTGGTAAAAAAAACTGCTAGGGAGCCACATAAAGACGGTTGCTATAGGGACAGATACGACCAATAAATAGTCATTGGACAATTAATGCTTTGTGAATCGTGACTGGAGCTGAGTTTAAGCCTCAATGAGTAGACCTGAGTCAGTGTTTTGGGAGCTTAAAGTGTGTTTCATCTCAGACTGTGAACTGTGAATGTGAACTAAACTTGAACCTTTTAAGTCAGGACTTCAAAAATGGAAGCACAATTTGACAAAATGGACCCAAAAACTGCTTGTCTCCGTGGATATGGTATTGTTTGTCCTAATATAGCATTACACTTATTATTTTGTGTTTAGTTGTACCAGATTTTTTTTTTTTTGACTGAGAGTTTATACGTTTTTAATTCCAAACTCTGAAACATTCTAGGTAGGGTGACCAGATGTCCCTATTCACCTGGACTGTCCCTATTTTGAGTTTTGCGTCCCATGTCCCAGCAAATATCCAATTCCTCTTTTTGGCCCAGTTTTACACAAGACAGTCCTAGTTGTCCTGAATTTTGACCGCTCTGACACTTTCTAACAGTGAAGAAACAAATATATTGGTATTTCTTTTGTCAAAAATGGGGAAAACCATGTATGAAAATTACACAAACACGAGAAAAAAAATGCACCAATTTTCACTGACATCAGTTTTAGAGAATATGTAAGAGTGTATGAGCCATGACTTGACAAAGTCACTGCAAAAAAGGAAAATCTAACTAAGATAAAATTACTTGAATTAAACATATTAAGCTTAAAAGACAAATTTTAGGATTTTTTTTTTCACTTAATAAGACCCAGTCTTACTAAGATTATTCGACTTGTTTTAAGATATTCTATCCTGATTTACCCTATCTAGTTATAAAACTTATTTTAAGCAAATTTGTATCTGTTTTAAGCCATAATTGCTTTAATCAAGAAAAGATTTGCTTAAAAATCTTGTCAAGAGTACTTGAAACTAGCATTTCTGCTCAAAACAACTGGGTTAGTCAAATGTTCTTCTTGCACTGGCAGATTATTTCACTTGAAATATGAAATTTTTATCATATTTCACTTGAATATGACATTTTTACCTCATTTTTTTTTTTCTTTAAAGGCCTTTTTTGCAATCTGTGTAAGAATATACTTATTTACTCATTATTTTCACCGTATGTTCATGCGCAAAAACAGGAGTGTGTTCCAGTTTTTAATTTTGAAAATATGGTCATCCTAATTCTAGGCCATTCAAAGCCATAAACATGGAGACAGACCTGTGACTCAGATTCTATGAGTAAGGTCACACAGTGCAAATAAATCTGTTTATTTTCTATATTAAAAAAACCATGATAGTGCTATATGAATAGTGTTACATAAACACATAAGTAATACTGAAGCAAAACAAATCACAATTTCTGAAAAAAACTTTACTCAACATAACATTTTAGTGCAAATTCTACTTTGTACAAGGCTGCTCTCACTGCAATTCAAAATATGGATATGCAAGTTTCTTTTCCTTGAAGCGCTGTGCAGGGAGTGTCTGGCCAGTCTCCAGCTCCATATCAGTTTGATAGTGACATAAGAAGTCAGGAGGAGCATGATTTGTGAGCACAGTGTGTGAAATGCCTTGACTCAGGCCTGGTGGACGGGGCAGGTGAGTGAAGCTGCATATCTTGTATTGTACGTGTCAGTGTTTTAGCATGCCCCTGCATAAGGCTTGTGTATTTAGTGAGGCATTTATCTTGGACTGTAGTGCTTAAAGTAGAAAGGCAGTTGGAGAGCTGAATCAATGTTATTTATGAGCAGCCTGACAGATGTTCATAGAGGAACGATTCACACAGAAGTAGCGATGAGTGCTCGGAGTAAACAAACCAACCAAGATAAATCCCAGCTCAGAACACAGAATATACTCAGGAAAAAGCTTTGACTGATAACAACAAGACGGATTTGGAACTTTTTGAGGAATTCTCAGCGTAACCACAGAATAAGCTCTACTGATAGATATAAAAGAGTACTTACTCAGATATAAAACATACATATTTACTTTGTTTTAAAGCTACTAATACCATAATTATCACTGTTTATACAGTTGAGTTAATGTCCCATGATGTTTGAATGAGAAATTATCGGTTTGTCCACAAAGAGAAGCTCTCTGCATTTTAACTCATTCTTTTACATAGCCTAAAGTCACTTTTAAGACCTTCACTAAGTTGCGTATCTAACTAAGTGAAACAGATAGAAAATCAGATAAAGCAATATGCATTCATCTGTTAAAAGATAAAAACAGAATATCCTTCTGTATAAAACTGCCCCAGGACATCACCAGTTTTGAATCTAGCAACAGAAGTCAAAGTCAGCCTCTGGAACCAGTGGCTGAGTAAAATTGGTAGCAGAGTGGTTAGAGCTCTGGCTTCCCAATAAGGATATCATCGGTTTGACTCCCGGGTCAGACCATATGAACATCTCATGATCTCTCTGCAGTTTGCATGTTCTCTTCGTGTCACTGTGGGTTTTCTCCGGGTACTCCGGTTTCCTCCCACCTCCAAAAACATGCATGTTTAGGTTAATAAGGCGTCACTGTAAGTTTCCCCTGTGAGTGAATGAGAGAGTGAATGGTTGTCTGTCTAACTCTGCAACGAGTTGGCCACTGTCCAGGGTGTTCCCCCACCTAAGGCCCAAACTCAGGGATAGGAGTTCAAGAGCTTTTGCAGGCCACATACATAAGGACATTTATTTGTCTCACAGTCGCATCATGATGAAGGAAGAACAGAGACGACACAAACTTGAGGATCACGTGATCGAGCGCAGAGTGTTTTCTTTCATGTGCACGTTTATTTAAATGAAACAACAACAACGATGAAACATCAGTGAATAAAATCAGGTTTATAAAGGTCACAGGAGAGAGGAGGGTCATTAGTGGTAAAGATCTATTACACTGATGCATTGTGGGCATCAAATGAAAAAGTTTCTAAAGGTGCTTCACACTTTGAAGCAGATGCGTTGAAAAAAGACGTCCGTAATGCTTGTAAAAAGAATTCAGCATTTCAACTACGTGCACATTTATTTACAGATGATGAGGCAAAGTTTTTTCTTTATTTTTATTTTAAGAGGTGCTGTCACAAGGCAGATGCAGATGCTGTCTGTTGTAAAGGTTCTCGCTCTCATGCAGCATGTGAACCTCACGATGATGCAGCCCTGACAAATGGTCATAGCCGTCACAGTGACACAGACGTAAGCAGAGAAACCACAAAAAATCTCTCACGAAAATTCTTCTGTGCTGATTTTGTCCCTTCAGTTGTCAAGATAAGCATACAAAGTCCTTAACATGTGATGTCATCTTCAGTCCCTTTTAATATACATGCAATATAGCAATACAGTCAGATTGTCACCATGCCACCGTCACTTTTCATCTCCACAGGCCATATTGGATCAGAAGTGGAGAGAATCCAATTCCCAAACATGTGAGTCCAGCCCAAGTAAGTGAACCTCAGAGGGTGTTGCCAGCTATAGCAAATAAGGCTTGTCGTGTAAAGCCCGGGCATTAGTATGGAAATTGTGCCTCAACGCACAAATCAACCTTAATGTGAAATAAAAAAAGCATTAATAAGCCCACAAAATGCATTCAACCAGAAAAAAATAGAGCATAAAATATAACCAAATAACCAAATTGTCATGCTTTTATGTTAGTCATGTCATTTATTCTGTTTCTGCCAATATGCCAGCATACAATATAATATAAATGACACCTCAAAGTGACACAATACCAATAAATGTAAGAATGAATCAAGCTATCAAAGAGTATTTACGGTTGTTGTCGTGGGTCGGTCCCTGGGGTGAAGTTGGCATGACTCAAAAACATGACGTGCCTTCATTTTAGTGATCTGTCAATACTTGCTTGGTTTTCCATTCCATCATTGGTCTTATATTGTCGGGAAATAAGAGGTGAGGCAGGCCAGACTGGGCATGGGCAAGAATGCACTGATGACCAATGCAGTGAAAATGTCTGCAATATACAGGCTTAATCTGAGCTTTACTTGTGCACAGTGGCACTTCTGTTTGTCAGTAAGGAGGCTGTCATCTTTTTTATGGTCTTATAGTGTTTGTATTTGGTCAAATTATTATTATTATTTTTAGAAGCTTTTGTGTGTGTATATATAAGGAATTGCACTGATTGACTTTGCCCTCTGAAAAAGCATTACTAATAATGTAACTCAGAGTATGAAAAATATATGAAAATGAATCATGTAGAATTTGTGGAAGCTCAGAACTCATTTACTATTTTTGTGTTTGTATCTAATTTTTAAATTGTGTAACCATTTATTTTTCAATGACAAAGTGTATGTTACGTAAATGTATGGCTAGTGTAAAAAAACAGGCCACAAAATCATTGCCATAGAGTAAAATTACTTTTTATGAAGGAGTTTAGCAGTGAAAACAGCTAATTGGCTCATGTGTAAACGTTTTACAATAGATCTATTCTTAGCAAATTTTCTGTGAATGCGCTATTAGGGATAGTGGTTAAAGGGAATTATGGTATGGTAAACAGTTTACATGATTAGAAGCATATGTGCCACTTCTTACAAAAAATACTTTAATATGACTTTAATCTGAAAGATAAAAATCTAAAAAATATTGCTCATGATTACATGAGTCATTCCTATTAGTTGAGGTACATAAAACATCATTAGAGGTGCGTTCCCGGAGATACTGCGGGGCATTTACAGTGGGAGAAGCTGAATAAATCAGCTCGCTGCAGTTCTTAAACTAAGCAGGTCTTACTTTGGACGCTTTGATCTCAGTCAGCACCTGCATCCGATGTCTCAAGGAAAATCCTTTAAAAGTCAGGCCCCTGTTTATGTGGCTGCTGCAGAGACCTGCTTTCTCATCACTTTATTATCAACTCTTTTAACTCCACGGAGCCAGGCTGGATCATCTCAGACGGACCAAAGCACAAGCATGAGGAAATACCATGAGACATAACAGTCATTAAATGATTAAACCAGGAAGGGGCACTGACTCATCTCATGTGCGTTCATTGGAAGTGTGCAAGTTCCTTCGACACCTGTGATCCATCAGGATGCTGTTATGGGGTAAAAAATAGCCAGGATCCTGCTGTAACATCCTGTTGCGCCTCATTGTGTCTGTGCGGTGTAGTGGGGGTCACAGTCCATGTACTGGAGGAGGAGAAGTGAGCGAGAAGTTGTTTTGTTTTAATCAGCTCCGCCTGTAATCACACTGCGGCGGGTTGGCAGGCGAGGAGACTGGAGATGGGCCCAAAGAGGGTAAAATGACTTCCTCTCTCGCTCATGAGATCATGGAGGGTCTACAGAGCAATCAAAGCCAACGCTCTCAAATGGGCCAAGCAAAGGCATCAGCATCAGGTATTATTATTATGTTATTATTACAGAATATTATTGCTTTGCCTTGAGCGCTGAAAGCTTTCTAAGATCACATGTCTATCAAAGTATTTGGAGCATTAAAAAACACATGTAATTATATAACAACTGTAATTGAATAAATGCAAGTATTATCGTACGGTGGAACATTCCAGGCAACACAATAACAACTCCATGGAGACAAACAGAAAAAAATATTCCTGGTCTTTTAATCAATGAAGGAACAAAGTATTATTATTCAATCATTCACCCCACACACAGTAATGGTAGCTACTATAGTACTGACCACCAACAACCGTTCATGCACACTAGATCTATAGGCAACGTTGATGAAGTGTATAGCATAACAGGTTAATGTATAAGTCCAAGTGTGACGATAGTGGTTAGTACGTCCTGAGCGGGAGTCGAACCAGGTTCTTTCGTTCCGCAGCACCGACAACACATTGAGCTAAAGGGAACGCTCCGTTAGCCCAATTGCCGGTCCTGCTTTATACCTGAGGGGGTGAGTTTATCCCATACACCACACACTTCACCGACCTGGTCCTCGTGTGGGTCTACACCGGTTACACAAGATATTAAAAAAGGAGTTATTATAATACTTTAATCACAATATTCAAACTATTTTTGTTTAACTATTGTTTTTTGATCTTGTAAGAACAAACCAATAGGTTTAAAGCCATTATGACAGAATTTGATGCGTCTTGGGATAAAGAGTATCATAGTTTTATAATAGTTGAAAAATATGAAAAAAAAAAGACAAATAAAAGTTGAAAATTACAGGAAGTAATTGAGTTCTAAACAAGAAGTTTAAACAATCATTTGAAAGAATTTAAAGCCCATATGATAGCACTTTTTTTTTTTACTTAGTTTAGTGTGATAGCCCTTGTGGTAAATACTGTATTTATCATGGTTTTACAGTGTCATGTTGCAATTTATAAAGAAATTGACAAAAGTTCTAAAACAGAATCTCTCCATATGCATCCCAGTCCCGTAAATATACAACGAAATGTCGAAAACATATGATGAGCGCATCTGTTTTTTATGTAAATACGAAATTTGGTTGAACTCTTGTGGCGATATTTTCTTTGGGTTTCACAAGTAAATCCTAACCTACCCAAGCTTCAGTCCTAAACTTAACAATTTGAGTAACTTGAAGCCTAAACTTACTCATTAAATCCAAAGAAAATGTCGCCAAGTGGCTTCAACCAAAATATGTCTCTATTTTACGTTTTGGCTTTTTGTAACCTATTTACATAAAAAAGGCGGGAAACATCTACAAAGCTACGTTTTCTTCAGAGATTGTGTTGCATATCATTAGAAAGTGCAAAATGGAGCTTAAGCAATTATTTAACATGTTTAAAGTGTTACAAGATATTTTCATGTTTATTATGTGGTTGCTAAGTAACAGTTGTGGAATTACCCCCACATATGTTGTTAAAAGCGTACGATAAGCATGATTTCAACATGCTACGAAAACGAAACGTAAAATAACCATGAAGTTTGGTTGAAGCCATATGTTGACATTTTCTTTGTATTTAACTGGTAAATCTCAGCAACCAGAATTTATGGTTATTTTACGCTTTGTCTTTTTGTAACCTTCTGACATAAAAAGAGATGAATTGTACCTTTCTGACATTTCGTTGTATATCTCCATTTTCTTCGGAGATTGTGTTGAATCTTAAATATTATCATGTTCACTATGGTTTACTGAAACATTAGTCTAGTGAACCTGCTGTGTTTAGACCGTCACAGAGACAACAGTTGCTTCCACTTCTACATCACGCCTCTGACCCAGTCCTGGCCCACTTTACTTTACCATGACGACCCTCTACCTTGTGTTGGGTAATGCCTACCAGATGGATAGGTAAAGCCAAACATACAGCATTACATCAACATCTGGTAGAATCATCTCCAACCACCTTCAAAATGCTTTCCTTGGATCAAGAGAGGAAGTGATGATCGCAATTTACAACAATTTGCTTTCATTTGTGGAAATAGGGACCACCACCTTCTGCACTGGTGAGAAGTGAGTCTGCGGCTTAGGGCGAACACGCTGACAAATATCCAAGCCCACCCACACCTAAAAACATATCACAATGGAGTACACGACACAGACAGCATATTGTTGAAGGGATTTTCTAAGGCTTAACTCTAACTCGAAGAGGAAATAAGATGTTGCTTTGGCAAAATATAAACACAAATCAAACAGGCTGTAGAGCTCCTGCAGCCATGTCACTAAACAAGAGCAGGGAAGAAACAGTGAGCTAATGCCAGCTTGATCCTTGAAAAAGTAAAAAAAAGTTTAGACTGCATTAATTGTGGCTGAAATCTGCTGTTTCTTTACCTCTCTTTCAATTTCTTACTACTCTTTCCTTCTCTCTCTCTCTCTCGTTTGCTGCTTATTTATTAGTAGATTATTTATTATTAGACATTGTCAAGCTTCACTCACTTTTTGTCGATTTTGCTGCAGAAATTCAAGTTTTGTCCACCCGGCAAAATACAGTATCTTGAGAATTTGTAAATACCAGTGTGTAAAAATCTTAATTTACTACAGTGTCAAAGTGACCTTGGATAACCTCAAACAAAAATACAAGCTGTATCTATATTATATCAAACAGAATTAATTACAAGAAATGCGCAATTCAAAAAATCCATGTAAGTAAGAATCCCTTTTACAGTTTTCTTTACTGGATGGAACAAAACACGCTTATTTTCTGTTACAAGCAAGATACAATTACAAGGAAAGTTGGTCAAATAATCTTGTGACTAATTTATTGCCAATTATGGGTGTGCTAAGGAGAAAGTAACAGGTGAATCACATGCAGGGAAAATAATAATTCCATAAAAGGCACAGAAATGATAACTAATTTCACTTGGAAGGATTTATTTGGCAATCCCTCTCAGCGCTCATGTATTGTGCAAGGCTGTCTTACGCCAGAGCTTGTGAAGACATAAGTTACAGTGAGGGCCGTGTGACAGTCGCTGATGGGAAGCGTACTGAAGAGCGGCATCATGGGATGTGTCATCGCTTGAGCTGTTGGCATGGCACCATGTTGATGTAATATGGCAGTCATTATCTTCCATCGTCGCTGCCAAAGGAGGAATACCCTCTCGAATGTCAAGACGGATCAGCGCTGCAGAGAACCACACCATGGCAACGCAGTCAAATTGTCACATTCACTCCACATGGCACTGCACCGGAGAGTTTAGCTCTTATTACAGCTCTGATTTACACTAAAACTTTGACCACTCATTTTAAAGCTGTTTTACTTCATCTATTCTTTACCTATCAAGATTTACAAGAAGTTACCTTACAAATATGAGCCTGTGTAGATTTTTTTGGTACTCTAGTTTCACAATTAACCTAAAAGATGCATTAAATTAGCCATTTTAGAAAGTTATTGATGACTCTCAGTTTAGTCTTTGAACAGCAGTGTTTACAAAAGCCATGTCAGAACTGCAATGGATATATATTATTTCAACCCCCTTTAATAAAATCCACTCACCATTTTTGTCATTGATAAAAATTGGGGGAGAAGATTACTACTTTAGTGTCAATCCAATTTTTAAGAAAGTTCAAGCTCTGATCAAGTGCAGATACTGAGGTCAATGTGGAATATTTTAAAACAGAAGAGTTTCAGTGCATTTTCAACAATTTATTAGTAAGATATAAGACAGATATTAAAATGTTTCTCCTTATTGTCTGCAGACTCACATCTCCCCAAACGGATTTGACAGCTATTATCATTGAGAGCATGGAGAACAAGTGATAACTCTCGACAGCCAGGTTTCCATTAGAACGGATCTCTCAGAGCGGTTCACTTTGGAGCGCTTTGGGACGCTTTTGTTAAAGATGGTGAGAGTTTCTACTGCTTCTTTCTGCTGCCGAGGGTCTGCTACATTAAAGTTTTCATTTATCATTAGGGCTTTTCAATTAGGGCTGTACTCGATGTATCCGTATCGTGACAAACTCGTATTGATACAGGGAGGCGTTTCGGGATATGTATCGAGATACTTAAACTCTGACAAAATGCTTATTAAGAGCAATGTAAAAGTACAATTCTTCTGCATTTTGTTATTCTGATTAATCAAAGTTACATTCTTAACATTGGTCTTAAGGAGGGTTGTACTCAAAAACATTATTTTCACAGGTAAGATATTTTATATATTTTGTTTTTTCCTACATTTTCTCATGTTGGTCAGTAAGTTGAATTACAAAGCTAATATTTTTTCATAACTCAGTTGTGCTTTGATAAAGACATTGTAGATTAAAAAAATATATATCAATATACAGTATTTTATTCAGCAAGATAAAAAAACACATTGGAAGATTTTTGCAATATTTATCTTGATGCATATCGTATTGAGAAAAATATATCAGGATACGTATAACGGGATACGTATTGTTTGTGACCCCTGTATCAGGATACATATTGTATCGGAAGACTCTTACTCGGCAATACCCAGCCCTACTGGAAATACGGTGTTTGTCACAGGATGAAGTCAGCGTTTGGTAAGGAACATTATTTCATGTTTCTATCAGCTCTTTTCTGCCTGGTTTTCAGCTGAGCCTGTGTTTCTCTTGTTAAAGGGGAACCAAAGTGAGCCGTGAGAGGGCCTACTGGAGGGTCCATGTGAAAGCACAGCTCACTTTAGACCTAGCAAGCAGGTCAAAACGGGCCGCTTTTTGCAGTAGAAACAGCACAAGATTGTAATGTACTACCCTAAGTTGAGCCTATATGAACAGGGTTAAATGTCCATGTTGTTTTGCAGGTGACTCAAGAAAGTTACATGGTCACTTTAAAATCCTACCTTCATGAATACGCACATTGCTGTCAAAAGTGTCGCTCATTTAGGACCGGTGATGAGAGTGTTATAGCTGAATACGCTATGCATAGTTTTAATAGTTTCTCCAGCTCAACGTTTGAACCCACAACCTCTGTTCTGAAAGCGCTAACCACGCTGCACTGCAGACCCAAGCCTTTTCTACATTGCCAAATCGCATTATTGGCATTGCATTTTCTGTATTTCCCCTTTTGGATTTCAACCAGCTCCCACATTCTGAATAAAATCTTTTAATTGCCAATCATAACAAATGCAGAAGAATTTCTCCTGGCGATAATGAACCAGAGGGAAATGGACAATAAGCAGCCATTAACGCCACATTCACTGAATAAACGAGCTGCAGGACCTCACGCTAAGACCAGCGAAGTGAAAAACATCTTGGCCTGGAATATACCTAACCGTGCTGCAGTTTGTACGTGATAAACGCTTGTGGCATGTTTTGAATTCTTCTGTTTGGCTCAGCACAGCAATGGTTTTCCTGCACATAAAGAAAGTCCAAGATTGCCAACTATTATGCTATTATTTCTAGATTTTGTGTACATTGGCAATCCCAGGACAAAGTTTTGCTTTATTATCCTCCGAGACATTGTTTAAACCATAGATTAAAATGTGACTTGTATTGAGAAAGGCATGCAACATTATAGCTTATTGTACAGAACATCGGTGGGATCAACTTAGGACGTACCTTTCTGTTAAAGTGAGATTAACCTTCTGACAATTCAAAAACTTGGCCCACATATGAATCAACGCAAACTACAACCATATGAAAAAGTGGGCAAAGGAACGAAAGCAGGAGAAAATAGACAATGACTGTGAGGCCTATTGTAATTGGGAGCAGGGGACGGGCTGGAAATACCCCTCTGAACTGAAGCGATTGATTTAGTCTGTCTGAGCACGTTCATTTACTCGCTGGAGGATTTACTTTTCCTGGCATAATACTATCATAATTCTTTTAAACATTCAGATGAAAAAAGAGAATTGTATAGACCGACTCTGCCAAAAAGCTGTTGCAATGTTTCTCCCAGTTTTATCAAGTACAGCTCTGCTAAGTCACCTCTGTGTTTTTGTTGATGGACTCAAATACATAAATCTAAATATGACAGGATGTAATAATGTAGTGTTTCCCAATCAGGGGGATAGGAACTCCTGGGGTAAATACGCATGTTCGAAAACATGAGTGTGTCAGAGCAAGCCAATCATGAGCCAGGTACACGAGCCAGGTACCGCCCCTTTGCTCTGCCACAATGTGGCACCTTATTGGTCATTTGTCTTCATATCTTAATAGAGTAAACAGTCCACAGCAGCAAACAGCATGAAACTGTCCAGTTATTCTACAGTCTATTATTCTGAGCATCAAAATTCTTCACCACAATGAGTTTATATGTGCTTTATTTTTTCAGAACTTTCAGAAGCCAGTGGGAGTTGAGCCATGTCAGCATGTTAAAGTGAGGCTAAACACGCGGTCAGAGACTAATTCCGCCCACAACTGAACCTCAAACAGGCTACCAAAGTGGAGATGCCCGTAGGCCTTTTAGGAAATGCCCAGTGGGTGTGAAAGACAATGATGACAACACCAAATATGAACAGCAAGTTTGTGAATGATGTGACTTTTACGTGGTAGCGATCCTGACATGCGGAGAAGTTCACAGCTCTGAGGCTGTCCATTGAGCTGTGCACAGATCTTGTAGTCTACATAAGTACATGAGCTTATGATGTGAACATGTGAGTAAAAATGAAACACCAAACACAAGGATCGAACCAGCGCACCTTTGAACATCGCACCACACGCTGATCTAGCTGAGCCAAATGATGATGATAATTTGCAGTGGGCGACAGCTTTCCATCTACCCATAATAGATCCATGAGCTTGCTAAGCAGCTGTCAGAGGGAGGAGTTTATATACCCATCTAGGTGACTTGATTGACGTGGGCGTGAACTGAAAATGCACTGACAGTGTTTGACCATCGTGGTAGCACAGTCTGGTTTTTGCACACACCTGCAAAATGAGCGAGTTTGCACAAAAATGTTCAAGAAAGGCTCGAAGCAGCAGATATTTAAATTTATACCCCATAAAACACATTTTGACAGTAAAAAAAGTTGATTCTAAGTTTAGTTTCTCTTTAACCACAGCTTTGCATTGCTAAAACACTATCAAGCACACTCCCTGCATTTTATGGAACAAAGTGCTCTACTATAAGATGTAGTAGGGCGTTAAATTTATTTAGGACAAGAAATATAAAAGTAATACTGCTGTCAATATTGCTTCAGTAAAATTTTCTTACGAGTATCTGAGTAATGGGTAATTTGAGCTAAAAAAAACTAATTAGGGTACTTGAGACAAAAAAAAAAAAAAGGACTCTACTTCCAGAGGAGAAAATCAAAACAGATATTCCTTTGCCAAGACGCCAAGATCTGATGCATGACAAGACAACTTAAATCCCTCATTTGTAATTTTACAAGTTTTACAAGCAGTACACCTATAGTGATTTAAAATTGGCACAGATTTTGTTAAATACTGCTGCATTGAAAATAAATAAATATTATTGATAAGCTTTTACCAAACATTATAGTTAGAGTGTATAAGTTGCACTCATAAATCACACTTTTTGTTCTGAATATCTAAACTTAAATCTTGATTGCGGCAAAATCCCCCTTTCAGAGATAAGAAAAGTTGTGCATGGGGAATTAGTTTGGATTGCAAGTGTTTTTGACCAATAAATCTTGCTTTGCTTTCAGGAAATTATAAACCGATCCTTTCATAACGGACATGTTCTCCTTGTTGAAGTCTTTAATCCTTGAGTCTGTTTTCTGTAGCAGCTGGCAGGCTCTGATGCACACCTGGATAAACAACTGTGCAGCTCGCTCCCGTTGCCTGTCTGTCCGTGCAAGATTGGTGGCTCTTATGAGGAAATGCATTTGTCTTTGTTACTCTTTTTAGTCAGTATCGGGCTCGTCTCCAACCGCATATCAGCTGAACTCTGCCAGCTCGGTCCCATAGAGGAGATTTCGGAGGGACGCCACAACCAGCAGTGCTCTATCCAAAATCCCCCTAAATCCTCCTCATGCAGCGCAAGCAGGACGCACTGTGCACATTACCTCAGGACCACTGACAGTCCCTCTGCTCTCAATGTGACTGCCAACTTCTAAATCCAGTTGTTTTAATAAGAAAGTCCAACTCTATATGTGGTCCGGATGACATGCTTTGCTTCACTGTCATATTGTGAATTGTGCATTGGCTTGTCATTGGATATCTCAGTAAAACGGAGGGTAACAGAGGTGTTCAGAGAATAATCTTGCATTTTAGCTTTTCATTAGTTTAAACACATGCTGTTCTCTGTTTTTGAATGTGGGTTTTGAAGTTTTTGTTTTTTTTCTCAATACAACATGGTAAATGGACAAGTTAAGTCTATCAACTGGAATTAAGTCAAATATTTGTTTTACTTCCCTTTCTAAATTCTTTACTTCTCTCAGTTTTGTTAATTTTCAGCCACCATACATGTTTTCATACAGACACTTGGTTGTCTTCATAATGCATTTAACTCATTTGTCAATGCACATCTTAAGTCCACGGAAGGGTTTCCAATTCCATGGCATCAGTGAGGGAAATTTCTTCCTACACCCTGGCTGTCAATAGGGATGGGCAATCTATCACTATTGGTATCAGTGAATTTTATATAATTTTGTCAAGTCCCAATTTGACCTCAAAGATCAAATGTGCCATTTAAGCAACAGTCTCTAAACAAAACACAGATTTACAACTTTTTTTTATGCGTTTTCACACAGGTTTTATGTCAATGTGTTTCAAAAAGCCAAAACATTAAATTAACCATGAATTTTGGTTGAAGCTACGTGGCGATATTTCCTTGAGTTTAATGGGTCAGTTGAGGCTTCACGTTACTAATATTAGGTTTAGAACTGGGGCTTGAATTGATTAAGATTTACCAGTTAAACCCAAAAGAAAAAGTCGTCACGTGGTTATTTTGTGTTTTGGCTTTGGTAACATATTAGCATAAAAAACGACGTGAAAACGTGCTTATCGTGCATTTTTGACATTTCGTTGTATATCTATGTTTATATCTATGTTTCTCTGGAGACTAAGAGTGAATGGAAACAAACAATTACCCTAAAAAAATGTCTCCATATTTACAGAATAACACAATAGAACATTTTACATCCGACAGCTGTCTGACAGTGGCCAATAAAAACAAGCTGAACAGAATAGTCAAGAATGCTGATAAAATAATCAGCAGAGACCAGGAAATGATGAGCTTCTTTACCAATCAGGTGTGCTCAGGATGGCCATGTCAATCACACTGAGCATCCTATATGTGAAAGTTTAAGCTGATGCTGTCAGGCGCATATATATAATGCCTAAAGCAACAAAAAAGGTGTACAAAGTTCATTTGTGCCAAATGCTGTCAGTTTGTAAACAGGCACTGATGGAAATGGTGTATGTACAGCACACTTCTTTTAAGATGCATTCATACTATTTATTGACAGAAGTCTGTTGAACTTTCGATTTTGTGTATGTGATGTGTGTGAAGACAAATTTCCACTATGGTACACTTGGACAATAAAGTTAAAGTGATAAATATATTTTATTTTATTATTTTTACTGAAGTGAAAAATATATTTGTGATCTTGTAAACCTTGCTGTGTATTTTAGGAA
This sequence comes from Mugilogobius chulae, assembly GCA_038363315.1. Classification (NCBI taxonomy): domain Eukaryota; kingdom Metazoa; phylum Chordata; class Actinopteri; order Gobiiformes; family Gobiidae; genus Mugilogobius; species Mugilogobius chulae. The sequence goes on along the minus strand of CM076407.1, from coordinate 31,650,848 downwards.
TATCAGTTATGGGCTACAGCAAAAGCCAGTAAAATCCAAATATTAGATTTTGGTAAAATTCTATATTGGCCCATCCCTAATTGACATTCCATATGTTAATACATTTTTTTTAATTAATAATCCAGAATGCCCAGAATACGTGTTGTCATTTCCAATTAACCATAAATCATGTTTGCTTAAGTGGTGAACAAGGCAAAAGTTGCTCCACTAAAATACATAAAGTAGAGTGTGTAGCTAGGCTAGTGTTTATGTAAAAGGTTTAATCAACAATGATTCTCTGGTAGACTCGAAAGCGGAGTTGTCAAGTGCACAAAACCTTTTTACTGTTGACACGAGCAGCTGTATGCTAAATGATACACACCCCAAGAAAGAATTGCGCAAGATGGCGGAGCCTGAGAAAACTTCTGTAATAGTCAAATAAAGTAGTAAAATGTCAAGTTAAGTTAGTTATTAAGTTATTAAATGAGGTAAGAATTATAAAGTAAGAATGAGTCAGTTAATAAAACTATGGGAAACCAGTAAAAAAAACTACACATTTCTTCAACGCTAACATTACTTTGATAACATATATACTTGTTTTATACAAATTTATAAAGTGTACTTTGCTGCTTGAGCACATCATTATTAATCCACTCGCTCCTCTTAGCACTTTGTTTGCCAAAACTCTACCAGCCGTTAATACCCCTGCAGTGCACACAATCGTTTTCTGGCACAACTGGCAAAGAAACCGTGCCAGGAGTTGGATATTACCTCTTGATGTCACACCTGAGTGAAATTTACAGTTTGCACGCTGCCCTCTAACCACCACTCCCTTTATTACCATTCACTACAGAGCAGTTCCTATTTGAAAAGACTTGCTCCTTCAGTGACCTCCCTGTTCTGCGGTGTGGGCCTCTCGTTGCTGGTGACTTAACCCCTTTGCCTGTAAAACAAGAGTAAGAAAAACACCCTTCTTAAGATGGCTATATTGGTGGCCTGGTTGTCCCGAAGAGCAAAGACTTGGCTGAGATTTCTTACAACCTTATAGGGCCAGCGTGTATTAGTGGTTACCGTAAAGGTTTTTTTCAGCTCTACGTCTCGTCGGACCCTCCTCCCTTTGTCATACCCCTTGTCGTCCCACTGTGAAGCAAGGGGGAACTCCATGTAAAGCACAGATTATTTATTTATGAGGGTTTGAATGCCACAGCGCCCTGGCATGGACTTTAATGGAGGTGAGACACTCCCTTGTCGCTCCATACCCCCTCAGTAAAGTTTTATGACGTCCCACCGCACTTTGGAGAGGCCAGGGAAAGTGACGCCATGGCCTAGGAAAATGCTCTGCGCTCATGCCAGGATTAACGCGGGTGTGCATGGGGCAATGGGCTGTGGGTATGTCCTTAATGCACTGGTTTAGCAAAAAGTGCTATATTGTAAGGCTAATGTCACACTTGGGACTGTAAACAGATGTGGGCAAAATTGGAATAGCTTGGCACTGGCAATGTAATTTTGGGACAAGCTTTTCTGGCAATAACTCTTTAATTTATTGTCTAATCTGATATAAACTGCTGTACATGGATTCTCTCTGACACTATGATAAAGCACTGAAATCTAGTTATTATATTTTATGGCTAATGGTATCCTTTATTGTGATAAAGATAAACATGGCTGGCAGCTCAATGTGTATATGTACATGATGCAACAATGATGGATTGTCAGTGTCGAGTGGATTACATCAAAATGGTAACTTACTGTGTAATATTCACGCTTCACTGCCAATAAAATGTCAGTGAAAATTTTTTTTTTTTTTTTTTTTTTTTTTTTTTTTTTTTTTTTTTTTTTTTTTTTTTTTTTTTTTTTTTTTTTTTTTTTTTTTTTTTTTTTTTTTTTTTTTTTTTTTTTTTTTTTTTTTTTTTTTTTTTTTTTTTTTAAATGTCAGTGAAAAACATTTCTATTCTATCCATGTCAATCAATCATTCTGTGATTGCATTGTACTTAAGGTTTATATGAGATGTGCTTTCCATTGCAATCACTCATAAGTGTATTATTCTAAGTCAGAGACAAAAAAGTAAAAGTGGCCTTATGAAGCCATGCCGCTCTGTTGACAATGGCAATCTTAAGCCACACTAGAGAAGTTTAATATTCTATTCTTCTGCAATTATTAGACATGCCCAGTCAAGTGCAAGCCACCAATTATTTGACCAACAGTCGCATGAAGGACAGAGACACACGTGAAGGGCATTAATGATTCTACAAGCAGAAGACAGTGCAAGTGTTGAGTGATCGAGAGGAGTGTCAGAATGAAAACATAACAGAGGCAAGCAGCGTGAGTTGTTTTCTCTTGTGCTGTAACCTAAAAGTGCAACACGTGAAAGACTACACCTGTGCAAAAGCGGGCTAGGGAGTAGTAAGTGGCAAATTATGATTAGTATTTCAATAATATTCATGAATAATAACACTTTAAAAAAGTCATAGAACAGAGAAAATAGAAAATATGTTAACATGAAACACACATTGTGTGGTATAGACATGTATTTTCGTGAGACCAGGCTGAAACATGAACAAACAACAATGATGAAATAAATGTGGATTAAACCAGGTAGTAAAGGCCATAGGATAGGGGCTTATGACACTGACTCATTGTAAATGAGATGAAATGAAACATTTGCACTTGGGCTGGGCAATAATGTGATAAAAATCAAATTCTGTGACTTTTTTTTATGAAATCGTCATATCGTGATGCATCTGTCTGTTCAAATATAGACATTTTTTCCAACCATATTACTCTTAGTCTCAGAGTTGCCAAATCCAAGACTTTGGGCTTCTTTATTTGAAGTTACTTTTAGACTGCGCTTTTAAGTCATAAAAGGAATGAAGCTTAGCAATTTTTCAGATTTGATCTATGAAAATATATCAATTTATTAGATATAAACATGGAGTTTTAGCATGTTTTCATTTCTAAAAGTCGTTAATAATGTAAGGAAAAACACATGCACTTGTTTTGCAGCAACACGCAAGGTTATAATTAATCAATTCTTTTATTAACTTTTTTCTGAAGGGCTGAGTTTGCTTGTTTCTTTCTGAAAATCTGGCAACACTGGTCGGATTTTGACAGCTGGATTTAGCTACTGATAGTGTATTGTAATTACCTCAAAGACAGTATAAACGGTCTACAAGAATCGTGATAAAATCGAAATCGTGATGTTATTTTTGCCATATCGTCCAGCTGTAGTTTGCACGCCATATTGGTTATTTTTAACATTTTAAGAGTCCTCATTAGACAGTGGACCCTGGCACTGCTCGACTGCTCAAATTGACTGCTATAAAGGCGACCTCACGCAAAACGTTGGAACATTATAATGATGTAATCTGACAACTAGTTGTAATAAGTTACATTGAATCCACTTTGAAATATAGCAATATCTTATGAGAAGGTTAAATCATGTCAAAGCTCTCCGTCTTCTTCTTTCAGAGATGAAAAGCAACTATGAATGACATTTCTTTATTTATGACAATAGTCTATCACATCAGAACCTGCCCACATGCCGCACTTTGAATTTTCCTCCTATAAAGCATGCCATTACAAGCACATTTGAGTCCTTACTATAACACAGTGCCACTCATGTTGTCTGTCACCCTTTGTCTGAGGATCCTATCATCCGGCAGCCACTTGTATCTGTCAGGCCTCAGCACCACTGCAGCTAATGCACAAGGTTTTATCTCGCACAAAATAGACCAAGCCAGTGTCCAAAAACCCACCCACCTCTACCTCCACCCCTCCTCTGCTCTCGTATGGCCTTGATGAGAACCAGACCTGGTGTAGGAGCATATTAAAGTGGCCCAACAGTGTCAGCGGGAGAGCTAAATGCAAGGTAGTGAAATCTTTTGAACCTCTGTTACATTATAACAGTTTTAAACACATACAGCTGGGTCCAAAGTTCAGGGAAGACATAAAAGCACTGTTGCATGTTACCTTTGGTGGATGATAATAGCCGCGTGCCACTAAAACTACTAAGACAGTCCACAATCAAAGGAGCCCAAAGGAAAGGACTCCCCACACTTCTTATGCCTGCTAATGGGCTCTGAGTGTGTGTGTCAGAGGAGGCACATCTTGTTAGAGTGCCTACAACAAACATGATTGTAAAGACAGGGGACTCGCCAGTGTTGTGTGATTAAGCTTCATCAACTACGGGTTAATGAAACTACAAAAGACTCAGAAGAGCAGTAATTACAAGTGCAGCAGTCTGGCCGTATGTGTGGCTTTTACTTCACGTGCCAGAAGACTTCATCTCTAAAATATGCTATTCTTTTGACATCAAGTATTTTATAAATCAGTGTTAAACTTTGTCAAGTTTATTCTAGGACTTAGCCAGCTAAAATATTCCCCATAATTGTCAACAACCTCATTTGCTAATTGAATCAACATTGCTTTAAAGCAATTCAATATGATTTCATTCAAATAATTTGTAATAATGAATGTTTTCTTTAGACTTATTTTTGGTTATCTCCATTATCATATCATAACATACATAGCATAAACATAACATAATATAATATAGTTACAATAAATAATACATTGTAAATCTGTTAAATCTGTTATCTGAATAAATCTGTAATTCAAAACCCCTGGCAATCAGACTTGTGACTCCTGGACATAAGGGTTGTATATTGTCAAGAACCTCAAAATACAATGTCTAAGTACTGTATATGATACAGACATTTTCTACTCATCTCTCTACTACTCAAGAGTTGTTTTCTACTCAACACTATTTTTATGAACAGGTTGCAGTTTGTCCAATTTATACTGGTTTCACTATTGAACTGAGAGTACCATGGTTACTCATGCACATTGCCTAGAGAGGACCATCACAGAGAATTGTCTCAATATAATAGGAGCCTAGAAGTACCATCTGCAATATTACCTTGAAAACAATGGTTGACTAAAGGTTAGTGCCAGCAGTGGGCAATTATTTTTCTCCAAACTTGCATACATTTTGGAGGGCTGGAAGAAATTTTTTTGTAAAACAGCTTTTTTAAATTACTATTTTGACCAGTGTTTTTATCGAGCAAAGGTAAAAAAAAAAAGGTCTATTTATAGAGCGCTTTTCTACTTTTCCAGGCACTCAAAGCGCTTTACAATTTAGTGTCCACTTGCCCAGTGACGCAGACACTGAGGCAATGTGGTTAAGTGTCTTGCCCAAGGACAAACGATAATCCTCTCCTTTCGTCCCACGTGGCCCCTGGTGTTCCAGCAGTCTCCCATCCAAGTTCTAACCAGGCCCATATTTGCTTAGCTTCTGAGATCTGACGGAATCAGGCTTTAACAAGCAGGCATGGCCACGATACATGCTCCATAGATAAATCAATCTAATAAAAGAAATATCAAGAGTAGTAATTATTCTCAAAATTGATCAAAGATTAAAATAGTCTGAGGGACGCATCTGGCCTATGGGCCATAGTTTTCCCAGGTCAGGGTTAGTCAGTGCTTGGTTGGTAACCTGGTATTGCGTTTGTGTTCCCAGATCCATCTGACCTTCCAGCAGCCCGATGGTTTGGAGTCTGACACAGCGGTGACCAGCTCAATCACATTGCTGCAGTGGGGGTTGAGGGGGGTGGTTGGACGGTTGCTTGATTCAAACAAAACAAAGATGCTGTGGATATTTGTGTTTCTGCTGCGTTTGATTGTTTTAGCAGATATACGGATATTTTCTTTTGAAAAGAGTAGAGAAGTGTGTGTGACACTTGTTCTATCCTACGTGAAAGTTCCAGATGGATACTGTGAAAGAACTCCAAATCAGAGTTCAACTCAGATCCATCTGGCGTGAGCCAGGTTAGTGCCTGGGTGTATAAGCAAATAGCATCAGTTTTAGTTATTTTTTCCAACCTGCATTACTAGCAGTGTGTTTTAAGAGTGAATGAATGAATGAAGCCAGTAGAGCCATATCAAATTATTTTCAGTCTAACATTAGTCATAAACTGTGCCAATCATTGACTTCATTTTACAGGCTTTGGATGGTGACATTGACAATATTTCTGATGGTGTCTGGATGCTGGGCTTGTTACAGTAAGAGTGTGTGTGTTCCCTGAGCTATGTGGATTTCTCCGTGGCGTTCTTACCACACTCGATAAATATGAGTTTGTGGCCGGGCCGTGCTGCCTCAGGAATGCTCACATGTGGTGGAGCAGCTCTCACCACCATTGACTTACATGGCTTTTGGACATTGAGGTTTCTATGGGGAGAGCTACAATGGGAGGCCGTTTGACTTTACCTCTGAAAACCAAGCTTGCCAATGCCAGTTTCCTGTACGGATCAAGTCAGCTAAACCGTGTTATTTGTTTATTTCCTGGTCTGACCCCAGCAACCATTGCACTGTTGTTTACTGACAAAAAATGTACTAAATCATGGGTTTCCAGCATCGGAAACAAACAAGAAATGACAAAAACATTTCCCAGATGAAGTTGCTATGCTATGATGTTCTTTTTGTATTTATTTATCCAGGGCTTAAAGGCTCTCACGGCCTTCACGACGACAAAGTTATGGATAGACATAACTACTTAACTTCAAGTGTTGATGTTGGGCATAAAATGAACCAGTTCAGGAATCTGCGCTTGAATCCAAACCAAATATGAAGCATGATAAGAGAGATCTTAAGTATAGACATTAATCAATGAAATGTCTAGAACAGAATTGGCAGTGGTAAGTATCCCAGTGGAACCGTAATGCCCAGCAGATATCAGCAGACACTTCTCAGACATCATTTCACTTTATATAACTGCTGTAAATATGATCTCCTCACCCTGACCATAATAGGATACATCATTTACTACTGAAGCACTAAAACAGCAATGGAATTAACAAGCTCCAAATACATAAAAATGATTTGAAACCAGCGGCATATTGGCAATAATTTTTGCAACGTTTTGGACAAACTCAAAATGAGGTTTGCTCCTTAAATAACTTTTTAAAGCCTGCTCATTAAGCACAAGCAGGCGAAACACAGCAGCTGAAAGTGGCAAATTGTTCCCCAAACAGCAGCGAATAACAATTACCCAGAGTCAGTTCTGCTGTGGTCAAGCCATTAAACGTTGTTTCTCCAAAACATCAAGAGTTTGAGGAAAGAAGTCATTATAAATCATGGAACTATGAAACGCCTTCGACATCCGTCATCAGAGACCAATCTGTTGTCTCCCATAACTGGCTGGACAAGGGTCATTGGCCTGAGGCGCTGAAGAGATTCTATCCCTCGACGGGACAGATGCAGTGGCATAAGAGGGGCCCGGATGCCCCCCTCTCTCACTGCTGACCCCCTTCTCTCCTGCAGACTCTGAGAAAGGGTCCTGAGGTTGAGAAGGTCCTGGGGACTGGACACATTGCAGCATTAATTACACACTGAGTTACCATTGAGCCTAATGTCTGGCCTCCCCCATCGGGTTAACTCCTTCCTGACAGCAGAGAAAGTAATGGGGCCTCAGTGGCTCGTTACTCTCAGACAGGTCCCGGTGCTGTGCTGACTGACAGCCGCTAAACGCTTCAGGCCCTCCGATCTGCAGATAATGGAGGTGTGAGGCGCTGTGCGGGGTACACTTCATCCCTTCAAAGGCCTTCGCTGACTCTGCCTTGTGCAAACAAAGAGCTTTTTTAGGAGCGTTATCTATCAGAGGCCAGCCTCATGACATCCTCACTGCACCTCCACTGGCACTTCACACAGAAGACGAAGGAGAGAGACAGGATATCCCCTGGTTAGTACTAAAGTAAACAGAGAGGGAGGAGGAAGTCTAGCAATGGGACTACAATCATATAGTCTTAGAGCACTTCAGAGACCTTCCTTGACCACTACACATACAGTAATAATGAGGGACCTTTCCATATATGTAGCATAAGTGTAGCTGCATACCAAATCCCTGGAGCCAGAGCTTTGTGTATAAAAAGCATTTTAAATACTTTAATCAATATAATCTCATCTAGGAACGACCGTGATATGAATAAACTAAGCAATCGCTGGGCTGCATCCGAATCAGAGAAAGAGATCATGAGAAGATTGGGAATAAAGTCTACAAGATATTAGACAGCCTTCATTTTTCTGTATATTTCAGTTTTCAGACTGCAGTTAAAATGCAGGAAATTACACAATACTGTACATATATATTTTTTAAAAAAATTGACTTTAATTATAAATGAAGAATGAGAATCTAATTTGCAGAAATATTTGCAGAGCAGTAATGTCAGTGTTTGTTGTTAGGACCTGAATGACAATACTCTGCGTTTTGAAAAGTCCTATTCGAAAAAGGTAATTTAACAAAAAAAAAATGTTTGAGAGAAGGTAAAAAGTTTAACAAGGTCCATATACTATATTTTTTCAGGCAACTTTTTTAAGTGCAAGTTTGTAAGTATGATTAATCTCAAAATGTTTTTATTTGGATGTAAATAAAAGGGTTCCAAATGTGTTTAAATGTTTAACATTTCCAGGAGCTTGTTTGTTTTTATCTGAGGACGAACAGAAAAGAATGAATCAAGAAAAAATAGAAGGGCCCTTTGGAAGTCCCTTGGAATGTAGATGAACAAATAAACAGATTCACTTAATATCCGAGTCAGTTTTTCTTCCCTATGACAAAACAAGTTTGTCAGAATGTGAGCCACAAGTCAAATTGTTTAGGGTCATAAATGCAAAGAACCAGCCCTGTTAGCATCTCCTATTCTGCAGCCATGACAGCTGGTTTATGCATTGTAATAAAGTACACTTGTACAGCTTGTTTTATTGCACCAACTGTTCTGGTTGTCTTACACTGCATCTCTCTGCACACATGTGTACTTTGCATATTATAGAGGAGGTATTGCATGTCATGTGCACTCCTCGGTGGGCTTCTTCAAGCGTGTGGTAATGTGTACAAAATGACTTCCCCTGGCCCTCCTCTTGAAGACAGCGCCGGCTGCATGTTTAATCACAGAGTCGCGGCCTCTCGCCTCGGCGGTGTTGACGGGGCAGTGCTGTGTAATCGGATAGGAGCGTCCGTACAGTATTGCCGCTCGTGTTTCGTTTGATTAATTCGTAGCCTACAGGATCAGAGAGATAGAAAAGTTGCGCGGCGTGAGATCATGACCCTGGAATTCCAAACAATAACCATCTGGGGCCAAGAAGCTCTCACTTTTTGGCTTGGTACTTCCTCTCTGCTCTGTTTCCTGGGGCTGTTCTCCCAGATAGATAACGCCTTCAAACACACAACATCACACACCTGCAACGGCCGCTTTGCGTGTAGAACCAACCAGCCATGTACTAAAAATATGTCATGACATGATGGAAATAGCTAACTTTTTAGGCCTACGGCACATAGTATCACTCTGCTGGAGATTTAGCAGATTCACCTGGGAAAGTTTACAAAATTTTAAATGTATTTGAATATATTATATATAAATACCATTTTGAACAAGTTTTAGAAGCAAGCTTTAGTTTCATATATTTATTTTTTGTACATTTTGTATCTTAATACTTTTTATAGATAATATAGTGTTTCATCTCTCTTTTTTTTTTTTGTTGTTTTTTTGTTCATGTGAAGTCTTTGGGGAGCTTGTGTTGTTGTAATTGTGCTATACAAATCAACAAAGATAATACCAGTTGATCATTATTATATTAATAATCAGTTAGTGTGGTTTATTGTAACTTTGATCACGTGTATGTTTTTTTCACTTTGGGTTCAAATTGTCAAGTTCATCAATCTCAGAAATCAACACATTGCAATTCTTTGAAATTATGTTCAGCGTGTACTAGTAACACTTTCTTTGTTCATGTTTAATAAGCTAATTATTAAAGGTATTAAATAAATCTTCAACTTTACAAAATGGAATTAACTCGTATACAATGAAGTTCAAGTACTAAAATCTTTGTGTCTGTCAGAGAATCTCATATTCTCGCACTTACTTAAATATTCCCATTTTGGCTGCGGTGGTTTACCCGACAAGCCCTCAGTGTTGGAGCAAAGAAAATAATCCATGCAAGGATTTAATGAATTGCAATGCGATGTGCTGGAACATGTTTCTCTGTATTACAAGCTGAAATGTGACATTTTGCAAAAAGAAAGATGGTCTGAATTAACTGTTTTTCTCTTAAGTCTCCAACTGTCAGATCTTATCCTGCGTCTCCCTGGATTGTGAGATGAAGTGACGTGGTTTGCTCTCTTTCAGCTGGTTGCCACAGGGCCGGGGGATGATAGATGAAGTGTTACTTTGTGGTCTATTTTTAACTTTTCCAAAGCAATGTTTCAGTCAGACACCGCATCTGGAACAGGCTTAAGGGCTGAAGCAGTTCTAGACTTTGCCATTCGAGACTGCATGAGCTAGCAGAAAACAAATGTTATAGTTGTTTATGTGCCGTGACACAACCAAAAAAGCCTTGTTAATGCTTTCCAAGGATGATGTGTGACTGCCTAATAAACCCGGAGAAACCTAAATGAAATGACTTTGTTTAAGATGTTGCCGGACGAGACTATCAGTCTTGTGTTATTATTGTCCCACACGTTGAGTTTATTTCCAGGAAACCGCTACAAAATGTGCGTCAGGTATGGTTCACATTTGCAGCTTTGAAACGGAAAGCATCTGGTTGTCGTGAATGATCCCTGTTTGTTGACTATAGCCTTGGACCTTCGTGGGTAAACCCCTTTCTTTCCCCAAATGTTGGCTAAATAATTCCCTTCCCGCAAGAAGACTGGAGAATAAAAACAGCACGCAACAACTGAGACAACTTTACACTCTCACTGTCACTTAGCGAGAGGCTCTCTGGGGAACACGGGTCATGTAAAAGTGGTTAGAAATGCAACAGGTAAATCATGCTATGTTTCTATATTTAATGAAATTGAAGTTGTGGAAGGCTTCTTTGCAAATGACTTTACCTTGTCTAATCTACACTTGACAGGAGAAGATACTTCTTTCAAAGTTTAGAATGTTCACTGTGTGTTACTGTGTAGGTGCTCAGTTTATTTTGTTGTGGTCCCTTCTTAAAAGGTTTTAGGCTTAAGTCATGGAAAAATCAATTTACCAACTTCTAAATAAAACTTTTAAACTTTAACGTGCTACGGCTTTGCTAGTCATCAAAGTTTGTGCAGTGAGCAGTCAATTGGAAAAATCTTGAAAATCTTGAGTTCACATTTAAATAATTGTCACTAGACAACACCCCCCAGGTAAAGTTAAAGTAGTACTCACCTACTTCAAGATGCGTTCTCAGGTGTTGCACTGCAGCTGCCTACTGCACTCCAGCAGCATTTAAAGATCACAGAGGATGGACTCTATGAGAATATTAAGTTATATGTTACCATCAAAATAATTGCAAAGTGTCAATAATTGCTAACTTATGCAGTAAAAGCGCGTTTTGAATGTACAGTATGGAGAGCAATGCTAACATAGAAACTCCATCCACAAACACATTTCAAAGGCAGCTAGTAGACTCCAGCCAGGCTAGTGGCACCTAGTACCTCTACTTAATTTCATCCCAGCTACTAGGTCAGGTATCACAGAACTGCAGACAGTTCCCAAAAACAGGAAATACAATAGGCCAATCGGCAAACAGTGGTGTGTTGGCCAGAACCAAGCAGAGTTGGGACAGCAAACTGTATGCTTTCTTTCTCTGACCTTGTGTCAAAAACTTTTTGATATGTTTTTGCCATTAAATGTAATTTATATCACACAGAAACAGCAGTTATTGCTGACATTCTACCTGGACTACACTGATGCATTACATACGTCATGACCGAAAGTTTGAGCTTAGCTTCACTTTAAGTCAAAAGGATCCCGCACACTGTCAACCATGCAAAGGTATTTATTTATAAAACTTTTCAACTGTGAGGTCTTCTTCAGACAAGGATATGCATAGGCAGCTATTACCTATGCGTGCTTAGAATGAAGCTCCCACTATATCCTACGCACCCCATCACATTGATGTTTGAAGTCTCCTGTTCTTTTTCTAGCTTCACTTTAAATTTGTTTTACATTTTAGGTGCATCCGTGTGGGTTACATTTTATTTTTTCAATCTGCCCTAAATGCATCTAATTACATCACATTTTACTCTCCAGAAAGTTGGACATGGCTTCTTATCATTAATGTCACAAAAAAACTTTCTAACTCCCTCTGAAAATAGTCCTTGTGATGTATAAGGCTCAGAATGCATTAGGTAAGACATGTGGAACAGTGTTTTGAAGTTTTATGAGACAAAAAAATCTACAAAAGTATTAAACATTTTTCTGTCCTCTACCACTTTACATCCTCGTCTCATTCACATCTTTGTGGTTTTTTGACTGAATGGGATAGCATGACTGATGGCCTGTCCACCTCACGGCCCCACACCCCCTGAACTGTACATGCTCATTTAGGTGTGTCCGGATGACTGTGCAGAGACCACACCCTGCCCACAGACCAAACACCCTCGAGTCAAGTGCCGATATGCCCAGAACAATGCAAAGAGCAGTGGTGAAAAATGCCCTCCTGTCTGCAGCTGTGGCCCTGTGCAGCTGCCTAATATTCTATTGTGTTACCAGGCTGACCGCGGAGTTCACTAACAACTGTATATATAGCACATAATGACTTTTCATTAGCTACACTCTCACTTTATGCACCTATTTTAGATTTATACAAGAAAAGGGTGTTACTGTACTTTAGTTATTGCCAGAACCTTATCTGGCATTTTCAAATGTTATTTTTTTTTTTCTTAAAGGAGATGTTTAGTAAAAAAAAAAAAATAATTTTAATTGTATTTTTTTAAAACTTAAAGGAGAAAAAACAAAAAAAGATAATCTTGTTTAAGTGCAAATTGATCCATTGACTTCCTGTTCAAAACTGCAGAATGGATATTTCCGTCTTTGCTTTTTATTATATATGGCAACTGATGCATGTGTTGACTTTGTCTACAGTCAAATATGTGATGCAGTTCCACAGATACAGTGGCAGATGGCAGAATTGGGTGAACACTAGGACCCAGAGGAGATCACATGAACAGGAAATGCATGGTTGTTGTTTTCTTTACGCTGCAAGGTGGCTCTGTTTTGTGTGACCAGCTGCTTCTGAAGGCCAGTTTTCTTTTCAAACAGATTGCAGGCAAAATATATTTGCAAAAAACAGTTGAATAAGTTCAAAGCAGAATTCTATCTTTACAATGAAAAAAACAATGCTGGAGATCGACTGCAGATAGCCAGAGCAAAGAAAGACTGAAAACTAAACTTGTATTCCCATGAGTGAACCAGAGTGGTCATAGTAAGCAAAACTACTGTATTTCTTCATGTTTAAATATTATTTAGGCACAATGGAAAAGCTGAATATATGCAATCTGCATCAAAAGTACAAAAGTGCTGTGCTGCCTTCTCATCTGCAAATCGATTTTCTTGGTTTAAAAATGAAAAAGACACTCATCCTCATTGTTTTAATCATGTAAGCTACATTTTTATCCAAAAGACATTATTTCATTATAGTGGCTCATATTCGTTCACCAAAAAGTAGAACAGACAAAAGCAACACTGACATGAAGTGCCTATAAAAAGGGAACAGATAAACATACAAAGTTTTTTGTGGAGCTATGAATATTCTTAAAATGAGCAAAAGGCCTGGCAGCGAAGGAGAGTCAAAGTAAGAATAGGGATGATGCCCTGAAAAAGTTAACTGTAAAATTTAAGTGTAGGCTAAATTATTTTTGAAAAATAACATGATATTTTTAGAGCCAATAGGGGGGAATTTTCTGACCACTCTAGCATCAGCTGCAGGACAGTGCAAGATTATTCAAACATGCATGAATAAAATACAACTTAGAGTAAAGAAATTATGATGAGCATAATTCAAAACTCAAAAAGGAGATTTTACATTGTCTTGTTTTGCTCCTGTTGAGTTTTTTTTACTTTATTTATTTAAAAATGTAATTCTCGTTTGAATGTTTTACAGTGTAATCGTTCATGTCCTCCAAAAATCAATGTGAAGGCAATGTGGTGTGATAACTAGTTCTGAGTTTTCTTCTGAGAGAGTGGGAGCAAGTTTTGGTTTTCAGTTATCCTCAAAGACTTCTCCCCTGACAGAGCTGTGGGATGTAGAACAGCTAAGCCTGCTGTAGTATTTGGAAAAAACACTATATAAGGAAAATTTGCACTCCAAGCGTATTTGTTTTGGGATGTTTTATAGTCACAGATGTGGGTCCTGCTGCGCCAGGTCACTCCAGACTAACAGTGTCTCTGTGCTGTTAAACCACTAATTACAGCCTCGTCAGAAGTGAGACTAATTAGCACATAGCATAACAAGAGAATAGAGCGGAGCAGCACTGCAATTTATAGGAGCTTAAGCAATTAGTAGTTCACTTTAGAATCGCTGCATTCCTCAGAAGGTACACTATTTTGTTTTTGCTGGTCTATTCTAACTTGTAATTTAACAGATTGTCCACTAATTATCTTTACTTTGTTGAAAATGTGCTGTACATCGTATATTTATAACAATCACAGTAAAAACCATTTAACTGAGGGAATTAGGAAAGCAGCTTGTAATATTGTGATGCTGTCTGATAAACATGCTATACAAATAATACATAGAAGCAACAAAATCAGCTGATTAGAGGCAGGGAATTAAAATGCACTGATATAATACATTTATTTATTTATTTGCAATACAAATAGTGAGTGGATCTAGTCGCTACTAGAAAACACCAGGTTGAAAATGTGTGAAATTAACTTTTGTAATTTTATGGCAAAGCACAATAATTGGAAAAACTGGTTCTTGCCCACCATTTGGTCTTTTTTAATGTGATAATATTTTGAATTAATTAATGCAATGTAAGTTTACTACTTGTATAGCATAATTCATATGCATTACCAAAAAACCCAAAGTGCTTTACATAACATTGAAAAAAAGCACTAAAATTGGAATATTCTAAAAGTTGAAGAGCGCAGATAAAATCTAATTAGCATACACTACGAGATCAAACTAATATATTTTTTTAAAGTTTAAAGTTCAATCATGCCCTTCCTTGGGTGGCCCTGTTTTAAATTGGGGGGTCTCGGGTAAATAATATTATGGTCCCGCCTCGTTTTTATTGACTGTATTCTCATCTGTATTACATGTGTTATTCAGGAAGGAGCGAAGCCACCAAAGTCGAACATTAACCACTTTTTTTTTTAGGATTTTTTCAGTCCAAACGAGTGAAAGCATTGTGTCTGGAGCCGGTACTAAAGCCTTTAAAGGGGGAAGCCCACACAGCAGGAACTATAGTGCAGCAAGGGATCATGGGAAAACATCCACATATCCATTTACATCAGTCATAACTCCAAAACCAACACTGTCATGAATATCAGGCTTGAATCTGGACCACTTCCTCTGTGACAGGAGAGGATCTACACTGCAAAAAAACAACACAAATATACACCAAATGAGTATGACTACATATTTTTTGATTAAAAAAAAAAAAAAAAAGTGATCACGTTAGCCAATTCAATTGAATAAAAAGTGCTGTTCATTGAACTTTAACAAGCAGTTTAATGTTTTTGTCTAATGTGTGTAGCTTATTGAATTAGGTTTTACAGTGTAGACTGAGGTTTGCTGTCTTATTGCAGACTGAAGTTTCAGAGAGAAAAGAGGACTGGGTTTCTTTAATATTTCATCTTCATTTAACACAGGAGCAAGGAATTTACAATGTGCCATAAATAACAAATTCATTAAAATTATTATAGCTCCTGTTGTTAAAATTATTTTGTAAGGTAGCTTTGTTCTGATAATTTGATGTCATGGAAATTCAGATAAGCATTAAAAATCTACATGCCGCTTGGTGGATGGTACTTGCCTAGGGAAATCCAGATGAGATATTTCTAAACTTAAATTTTTAAATGATGAAGAATAATTAGTCAACCATTGCCTATCGAAATTTGAAAGCTAATGATGAAACATTGGGACTGAAAAACATTGTGGATTTCTTCAAAAACCATGAGCAAAGCAGAAAACTTGAAGTGAAATTAAATTTTGTTGTTAAAGCAACACAATCTGGAAATGTAGATATACAATGAAATGTCAAAAAACGTACAATAAAGGATAAGTTTAGGCTTCAAGTTATTAAAATGGGTAAGTTTAGGACTGGAGTTTGGGGTAGGTTAAAATTTACCTGTTAAATAAAAAAAAATGTTCATGGTTATTTTACAATTGGGCTTTTCGTAACATAAAAACATACTTCTCGTACGTTTTTGACATTTCGTTGTATATTTACGTTTTTTCCGGCGACTAGGTTGTCTTAATGACTAGCGATCATTGAGCTCCTTTGATTCATGTGTGTCACGCAAATAAAGACGTTTGATTACACAGTTGCAGTTGTGGAGATGAGCTGCATGAGACAGAAAAGGAGAGCGGTGACCAGACCCAACCTTTGAAAAGAATTGGCAAAACACAAGGTCACAGTCAGAACAGCAAGGCAATGTGTGGATATGCCAGACTCAACGTGCAGCTGACCACACTGTTAAATTAGATTCTGGCTCATTTGATTGCCGAATATCCTTCCCACTCTCATCCCTTTGTTACATAGCTTGAATTTATGCATTGATTTTTTGGTTGGCTTTACAGAATGCAACACAAAATAGGTTAGACCTCACAACACACTCAAGAGCCACAGGTCTAAGATAAAGAAACAGTTCTGTCTGATTTGGTCACACACACATCTACTTTTACAAACTTTAGCGAATACAAACAGCTTTAACATCTACCAAGTACGAGTGAATTGCTGAATAAGCACAAAGCTCTTTTCTTATGTTTTGCTCTCCATTAGTGAAAGCAAACAGACCGGAGCAGCCTCAGAGAGCGACCTCTTAAATGGCAGCAGTGACCCTTGACCTCTGCGTCCTGAGCGAGGAACACTAGACCTTCACAAACGCGCACCGCTCACTCTCGTCCACAATTAGGCTGCATTAGAAATTGGAAATGGAATTAGCGGTTAGCGTTGTGTCATCGGTTAGCATTTCCTCACATGCCGTGTAGTGTTTAATGCCTGTTAGCGGCCCGCAGTTTCAAATGGAAAAGCTGCTGTGGCCATTCTCCTCCACACCCTCATGTCATTTGTCTTTAGCTAACCCACCCAGAAATAAATTGACTTTTGTGCATGGGGATTTCACTATATTTTTTTCCCCCTGAATTCTCTCTTTCAACATTGCAGCGCTGGAAAAGAGGCACTCTTGGTGGAATCCGGTCGCCCACGCTCGCTGTCAGGACACTTGATTCTAATTAGATATTTTCTTTGCTTTCTTGTTCTGGCCTGTCTGCTGGGTTGGTCTGTGCCTCCCCCCTCCTCCCTAAGTCTCCTCTCTGTTGTTCCCTCACTTGTGTCCTCATTCTCTCAATTTCTATTGCCATATGTCAGAGGTGGGCAATGCAGACAAATGTGAGTGTCGAGTTGCTTAAAAAAGAATGCATAGCTTGTGGAAAAAGTAGGCTACTAACTTATACTGTACTCAATTAATATGTTTGGTAAATTCATCTGTCTACTTTATTACTAAGCTTATGATTTTTTCACAGTTGTAATGAAGGTTTTGGCAGCAGGACTTCCGCCTTCATCAGAGGTTTGAGCTAATAGCTTATTACAACTGTCTTATCAGAGAAAAAAAAATCTTAAGCCTATACTCAATAAATGATAACAAAAGTTCTCTAATGTAATCTTGCATTCAACCTACTCTTGATTATCAAGTTATGTCTGGGCAAACTTATTTTAACCAAGATCTTTTCTCTTAGTGACACAACAAATATTATTTTTCTACAATACTGATTGTAACCAAATAAACTAAATACATGGACAATTATTGTGTTAAATTATGGAAATGCATTCAGTTTGTCACTGGAGAGATATGCCATTATGCAGTGAATGGCAAAAATATACACTGAGGAACAACATTTTTCTAAAGTGGAAGCACAAAATATGAGAAAAAAATTGAAAAAGTTGTGACAAACAAGAAATTTACAACTCAGCTGGATAATTTAGATTATTTTTGACATATTAAAAGAAAAAATAATGATCACATACCACCCAGAGTTGAGCGCATTGTCTTTCTGTAAAAAAAAAAAAAAAAAAGAAAGAAAATACATCTTCCATGCACTGAGGAAATTTTTTGTGAGGCAGGTAACTGAAGCTTCTGTACCTAAGGAATTTAGCCTATTCAAACCTTTCCAACTCATCTCTTGCTCTCTCAAACCCTTGGCACATCAGCTTTAAACAGCTTTTTCAAACTGTAGCCTAAAAGGAAAAGTGAAGCAGGCTTAACCTCTGCACAGCCAATCAGCTCTAAAACCAAAAAAGTAAATTAGGAACTCACAGGGCCGTCTTACAAAAATATAAAATGTTACAATACTAATAGTGCATAGAAATTTGCTTTTATACAAAGTTATGCTTATAAAAAAATGAGGGTGTCAGTGCATTGCTGTTTTTTATAATGATAAGAAATTAGGTCTGGTGTTACCATAACAATAATCAAGCAATACATATATTTATTATTTTTTTTTTTTTATATTTATTTTTATTACTTTTGAAGAAGAAAAAGTCCTAAAAAAACATGAAAAAAAAGTCTGAAAAAATGACTCAGAGCGCATGAAGAAAATGCACAACCCTCTTCTCTTTGAGTTGTCTCTGGTTGCTAAGCAGGCTTTACTCTTCCCTCTTTGTTGCAGCTCAGTACAGTACACATGATTTAGGACTGCCTCTTGGACCGGGACGTTCCTCTGCGCAGGGGGTTCCTCTGCTCTTTGAGGGACTACTCCGATTTCGCCTTGTGTTCAGAGAAGTCTCCAGAAGTTATTGAGTGTGACAGCCCCATTTATCAAACAGCTGTACAGAGCAGAACAAAGGAAATATCTCTGCCTCTAAATAAAATAAGTTGTATATTCAATATTTTCATTACAATGTTTAGTTTTCAGTCAGATTTGTCATTGGGGAAGATCTTATTTAATTTCTTAATGGTTAAGTAAATTGATTTATATTGGTGCGGTTGGGCCTCTTGTCTCTCTTGGTCACACACCATCAATTTGTCAAGAGTCTGAATGAGATTAGGCTGAGGATGGACCAGCTGAGGTTCAGAGACGAGCCACACTATAGTTTTTTTGTGGGTTAACAGAAACTATTTGAAACGTTGCACAGTCTTTAGTTTCAGTTTGAGATAACAGCCTTTACTGGTAGTTATCGTTGAAGTTGTAGTAATTGACTCTATTTCAGGCATCGCCAAAGATTGTGGTAGACCTTTAATTCTAGACGCAGTTCTCTTATCTGTCGCCTCACGCTTACCATCTTTACCACTATAATAACTGATACTAAGATAAGCTTTAGCACAAGTTAGTTGGTAATTCTGTCAAAGTAGCTTAAGTAAGATTATTGCAATGGTCAAAAATCTGCTTTTGAATTGAGTTTTCCAGACACAGTTGCATTTGTCTTTGTGTTCTTAGACAAAACTCTTCAACTTTCTGCCCTACCAGTTCTAGATCAAAGTCAAATGTTAGAACAATACAAGATATACCCGTTACACCTCATTTAGTCGACAACAATGTCCAGATGACTGTCAAAGCAGCTCCAAGTTTGGGCAAATGTAAGACATTATGAAGATGGTTAAAGGGACCTCATGCATTTTTCTAAGTATTTAGGAATAATCAGAATTTATATGTGGGAAACACTTTATTATAACTACATCTTGATTAGCCTAAAAAATCCTTTATAAGATTGAATAATTTGTGAATGCATCATAAACAAATGAGAAATTAATGGATGAACAGTCTTCTTTACCACAAGTCCAACCCTTCAACCCTAAATTCTAATTTAGCTTCTAAATTATTATATATATTTCAATAATGTTTTCACCCATTAAGTGATGATTTTTCATGAATTGTTAGCTCTTTATTCATGCTCAGTTAAGGCTTTACTAGGGCTAACGAAAGTGTAGTTGTTATAAAATGCTTTACTATGAATCTGAATTGTTTAAGTAATTACAACTAAATACAGACAAGTAGGCGGGGATAGGTGGTAGGTGAGGACAGGGTTTTTCTGGGAACTTAATACAAAACATTACATGCAGGAGTCTTAATAAAACTTTGAGTAAACTAATGATGAGAGAAGGCAGGTATGACAAAAAAACAAAACAAAATTAGATCTCCTTTAAGTTGTTTTTTAAGTGATGCCCAAGTCAATTTATGTAAAGAAAAATAGCAACAGGCTCAAAATGTTTAAGTTAAGAAAAAATAACCTTTAGCATTATATTAATAAATTAAGCTATGACATGCTGATGTGAGGTAGTAAACTTTATATTTGTGGCTTAAAGGGAAATTCCTCCAGTTTGTTTCCATGGATATGTTGTACCTTTAGTAAAAAGATTCCACAGTCTGCCATAAAATTGAGTTATGTTTATGAAGAATGTTTTGTTGTAGCTTTCTATTTCAATATGAAGATGATTATTAAGTTAAGGTATATGACTATGTGGTTTGTTGAGACATTCTTTGTAAGAAACAAAAATGAACAAACCATGTATGACATTGTTATTACACACAGAAAAAATGCCGTAAATTAGACATGCTGGCCTTGGTTTGAACTCTCAGGTGTGATGAACATAACTTTACCTTTAACAGCAAGGTGCAAGCTACAGGCAAGTGCACCTTTTGCTATGAGAGCAATTATGAGTCACTCGAGGCCAACCCATTCATCACAGAGACGGGAAGACACAAGCGGACCCCCTGGTCAAGGAAAGAACCATTCAGTAATTCAAAAATCATCGGACACAAAACAAGAAGAGCAGATCCGGATGATAATATCTAATGTCGTGCCGGGTTAAAGATGGAGATAGCAGACGGATGTGAATTGTTATGTTGTTTCCAGATGCTTTGCCCACACACTGTCTGTAACGAGACATGCAAAAGGACAGGCTATAATCTAAAACAAATCCAGTTAACCAAAGGGAATAAGAAAATAGACCTGAAACCAAATCGCCAATGTGTTCAGGGGGAGCAGATGCTAATCAATGCAAGATTTAGAGCTGCTTTTTAACCAAGAACAGCATGAGATAGTAAAATCACTATTTATACTGTAAAACTGTTTAGGCAAAAAGGAAATAAACATGTTGCCAAGCCTGACTGAGGAAGTCCTGGTAGGTGGGCTTTGACTAAGGCAGAATATTATCTGATTTGGACCGAAAACAGCTTCAATCAAAAGCGCTCTATAATCTTAGATTTCAGTTTTCCTCAAACACCACAACAGCCTTTTGCTTTGTCTTTGTTCAGAGCAGCTCAGACAAAGTGACAGCAGATCCTCCAGCTCAGCCAATAAACACAAAGGAGAAGTGATTTTGTTGTGTCTATTCTTGTTCAACATGAAAACAAAACTGTCGTTGGCATTTCAACATTGCCTCTAGAAATGGGTGATACTGCAAATATTCAATTTCATTCAGACCTAAGGCAGTTATAGCACTATCTTAGACCAATGATTCTCAACATTTCTGTTGTAAAATGTATTAACATAAAAAAGTCTTCCTTCTTTTACTACATGAGACCATTTCAAGTATAGCCTGAAGAATCAGCCAGTTTCATTTCACTTCATAGAAGTAAGTGTTCATACTTCACACTGATTGGTCAAATGTCCAGTGACACGTGGCAGAGCAGATACCGCTCTGGGCTCACAGCAAGAAGGTCGCGAGTCCAATTCCTGAACGGCCCGGGGCCTTTCCATGTGGAGTTTGCATGTTCCTAGTCGTGTCTGGGTGTTTTCCTCCGAGCACTCCGGTTTCCCCACCAACCAATAACATGCAGGTTAGGGAACATTTGGTGGTAGTCGAGTTGAGGCCAGGTTTAGGCAATCGCCTCAGCTGAGCTGGCCAAAATGGATATCAGGTCGATCAGATTGTATTATTTTGATTTTACATATAGTTCTTTTTTTTTAATTTTTTATTGCTATGGATGGTGATCTTAATTAGTTTTCAGGTTTACACTGAGCCAGGAAACCAGATAACAATCTAGTCTGATTTAAACCAGTTTCAAAGTGCATTTAAACCCGACAGACCTATTGAGGAGATGTAAACCGTTTTTGGAAAACCAGTTGGTGCACGTGGTCCCGACCAATTATAGTCGATTTCAGACTGAGGTAAACAGACAATCGACCTGCAGCTGGATAAAGGTAACTGAGCATGCGCACAAGCACAAAGTGGCAAATGCAGCCACGTGGGAATGTTTAAAACAGTCCCACGTGTCCCAGAGAGATCAATGTGTAATTTTACAGACATTACAAACACTTAAACAATGTTTAGGTAAATCAACCTGCAGCCTGACTCGTGGAGTAGTGAATATGATACAGCAGGACATGTCTCTCCAGGTTAATTGGTTTAACAGGAGCAAAACTGGTCCGACCAGTTTGAGGGGAAAACCAAATCTGATTAGTCTGATTTCCCTGATCATGTAAGTGCACTGATTGACTCTTTCTTGTCAAACTGCCTAGTGTTGTATGTTACAGTATGTTTGATCTTTAGTACCAGGGCTTCTGAATGATCAAACCTCCAACTATTTTACCACAAAGTGATGATATTGAATGTACTGTAAAATCTTGAGTGAATGTGATTGTGTATGGTATTTTGCAAGGATTACTGAGAAATGTCCTTTTTGTTGACCTTTGCATTTTTGTCATATTTAACTGTGTGACCACTGAGATAAGGTATACATACTTTCTCTCATAGATGGCAGAAATGTCCTTGTGTAAAGAAAAAGTCTACAATAAATTCCTCTCAACTATCTAGCTCATTCCCTTCACTCTTCTCATTCCCAACTTAACACTCAGAGAATGTGCTGAATAAAACAATGATAACGACAAAAACAATTCTGGGTAGCTATTGTGGAAAGGTTGCACTAGCTGTCAGTTTGGCAGACCACACAGGCCAATCCTTCAGCGCCCTTCAAGGATGCTCTGTCGTGAATGATGTACAGCTGGGAGAGGAGTCCAGCCTTGCCCTAGACTTTTAAAACGCTCTCTCTCTCCTTGAGTGTCTCCTGAGTGGGACAGATGCAACAAGGCAGGACGACCTCCGCCAAGGGTCAAGGCAGAGCTCAGGGACACTATGGGGGAGGGAGAGAGAGAGAGAAAGGGCAGAGAGAGTGGAGAAGGAGAACCAAACTAGTCGAGGCTCACCTTTACTAACTAATGAATAAATAATACACATTTTTAAAAAAATATTATATGCTCTTTACAAAGTTTGCTCTCCAATCTTTTTTTTGTAAACAAGTATACACAAACGAGATTCAATAATTCATTGTCAGTGTTGTAGTAACAATGAAATTACATTGGAGCATTAATTCCTGGTGTGACTGGATTTTGTTAATTGTAAAACATATAGTTTATACTATTTCACTTTTTTATGTGACTACATAGCCATTTGCAATCTCTGTTTTAACAAGACTTTTTAAAAACAAGATTTTTGTGAATCTTGAGCATCTGTTGCAGGACATTACAAGAATGAATCAACCTATATACAATTTGCAGTAAACCAATGATGAGAAGACACTGTGTCAAAATGTATCAAAAAAAGGATCCTCAAAACACAGAAGACAGGTAATAACTAAAACTACTGCCCTGTTGTGAACAGATTTTATAGTAAAATGAGACAAAAAGACAGATCACAGACATACAGAACAGTGGCTGAAATATAAGCTCACAATTCATTTCTGATGCTTTAAGAAGAAAATTTTATATTCACAAGAAAATGCAAACAAGTGTGTAGAGAAAGGTGGTAGGTGAAAACCCAAATTTTCTGTGCACCACTTGAGCATCAGGTGCAGAACAATAAAAGAATATTAAACTGTGAACAAACAAAGTCATAATAACATGTTTAATATTTAGAAATGTTCTCTACAAAAACATTTGTCTTTCAAGTCATACGCTGGCAAAACCAACATAAGCTCCTTCAAACAAGAGATCAAACACCTCTACCATGAATGCCACTAATGCAATAGGAACTCCATCTACTTCAGCACATAAAACACTGGTACTCACACAGCACTTGAGAGAAAGGAGTCTCTTTTTACCACGGTCCACATTTCCCAGATAACCAGACTTCTGCAGACAAGTGCGCTCTGTCACATGTAGAAGAGGTTTATGTCATGTCTGAGGCTCCATCTGAAGGACCAGGCTTGTTCACAACTCTTACAGTGTGGAGTACAGTCAAGGGCCCTCGGCTCACAATGCCCACATTATCTGACCCAGCCACTGATCTGAACCCGCTACACTGTGTCCATCCTCTACATGCACTGCCAACATGCGATAGACCCACTCAGCTTGGTATACATTTAGGGATGGGTAATATTGTGAGAAAAATCAAATCGTGAGTTCATCCCTTTGACAATCTGCTTTTTTGATGAAATCGTCATATTGTGATTTTCCATTTCTTTATTTAATCTGTTCAAATACAGACTTTTTTTTTCAAGCTGCTTTTCTCAGCCTCAAAGTTGCCAACATTTCTTCTTTATAGCAATATTGGGCTGTTTTTTTTTTTTGTAGTCTCTTATGAAATTTGAAGGTTGGATTTTAGGTGGCTATTTTGTATCAGGTTTGATTTAAAAAATATAATGGATTTTTAGAGCATTTTCATGTTTAAAAGTCGTGTGGAGACGATGTACTAATGAAATGATTATGTTTAACAGTTTTTAATGAAGGGTTAAGGTCACTTGTTTTGGGATTGGTCGCTTGTTTTTCTCTGAAAATCTGGCAACACTGATCAGCCTATGATGACTGGATCTAGACACTGACCGTGAAGAAATAACTCTGTAAAAAAAAAAGCAGACGATTGTATTTACCTCAAAGCAATTTGAAAATAGACAGTTTGCAAGAATCTTGATAAAATTTAAATTGTGATCTGTCTCCAAGAAGATTGTGATATAAGTTTTTTGCCATATCGCCCCAGCCCTAGTATACATTCATTTTTTTCTACCCCTTGTTCCCATTAAAGGACTGGGGTCTATCCCAGTGATGCCCATTTAACCTACATGTAGATTTTTGACTGAGTGAGTGGACAGAGATCATTCCAGAAAAGCCACATCTCTGTAAAAAAAAGGTAGCAGACCCTCACCAGAAAAGTAACCAGCCTTGATGTTGTTGATCTGATCAAAAGTTTTAATGCCCTCACTTTGCGGTGATATGTTTTTGTCAGAAGTGAATTATCTCCTTGACTCACACATTAAACATGAATAAAGACATCAAGGCTGTCTCAGTGTGTGGTTGCATGTGTAAATGTAAAAAAGATGAGTTTTTGTCTCACTCATCTGAGGCCTGTCGGACCAAAAAGGGGTGACTAAATCTAATAGTTATTTAATACTGGCTGTGGCTTTTTCTGTCGAAGATAAAAGTTAGGTTCTCAGTCATGTCGCCTTTCTGCCGCACGCTGTCTGGATTCAGAGACTTGAATGGAGTCACTAATGAAACACAGTGAGAAAGAAGTCGTTTAAAGTGACATTTTCACAAAGAAAACTGGCACAGTCTAACTCCCTGTCACATAAAGAAAGCAGGTCATACAAGTGATTTCTGATTCATGAAAGCAATGACATCTTTTCTGACTTTGTTTGAGATTCATTCATACAAAAAGGTTAGTTGGGAATTAAGAACAAAATAGAATAACAACATCTAAATGGATCTCTGAATCGTGTGTACTTAAGGGAGTGGCTGATGTTTGACACCACTGCATTCAATAAGCACCACTTAACACATTGGTCCATTAAATTATATCTGATATAAGGTGAGACAATGTTTTTTTAGGTACACAATCTAACCCCTTCCAATCATCAGGGGGATGTTATTATTTTGCATGAAGAGTTCTAATGAAATTGAATAAAAGAGCTGCAGTGATGTTTGTGCCACATTTTAGAACATTTGGTATGATGATGAATTCTCTTCCTGAAAACTTACATGAGGCTGGGACTAATCAGAACATACCAGTACCAGGACTAGAATAGAACAAAATCAAACCAAGGCTCACTGTAGGGCAGGGCTATTCAACTATATTTCTGAGGGTCCGTTTTTCCGGAGAACCATGGCATAACATGATAAATTTTGCCCAGCTTTAGGTTTGTACAAAATAACCATTGTACAAAATCGGTACTGTTAATAACTACTGTTACAGCCTCTGTTATATTTGTATTGCTCTACAAAGTTTTCAGCACTGAGTTGGTATGCAACAAGGACTAGACCAGGACTAGCCAAGTCTGAACAAAAGTCTAACCAGCATTAGGCCAGAACCAAGTCATATCCAAAGCAGAGTTACATACACCAAAACAAAAATAGAACCAAATCAGGTCTAAGGTGCACCCAGAATAAATCCTGCAAACAAGAACAATATGTCTATTCGCAATATTTGGAAGATGGGTTGAGGGCCAGATCAGATCTCTGGAGGGCCCATTTTGCACCCGGGCCTTAAGTTGAATAGACGTGCTGTAGGGTGTAATGAATATTATGTGCACTAAAGAGCATGTATAATATGACATCATATAAAGTGAACAGGCATCCAACTTTAGCTGGTCTCAGCCAAGGTACATTTGCAGTTATTTCCAGGTTTTCCAGCATGACCAAATTATTTCATTAAAAAAGAGGGCATAAGTTTTGTCTTTGTGGCAACAGTTGATAGAACCTGTTCTGAACTGACTGGTCAGTGCACATGCTTTAACTTGTTAAGTGTGATGTATTGAATGGATGCATCATGAACTTTCAGATTAAGTATACAAAAATAGCATTGTCAAAGATCATATTTATTACCACATCTAAAAGAGGTCAGGGTTGGAGTTGAAAAAAACTGATTAAAAAAAAATGAAACAGCATATAGATCACATATGAGTAAAAACATTGGAACTGACTTGACGTATAAACAAGTTTACATTTGGATTCAAGCTGGGAAAAAACAAGAACCCCAAAAAACGACAACTGTAAACGCATCCGAAAGCTGCTAACCAAAATCTTCCCCACAGACGGCACCCTGCCTCGCCACAGCCTGGACAAGAGCCAGCGCCGAGGCTCAACATGTGGAGTCTGGCTTTACCTCATCCCAAACTCCTCCACCACTTTAAACACATTCTTATAGCTTTTTAACACAACAGCTGAGGTCTCTAAAATCTCCTGGACCAGTGGTAGGACCACAGCAACAGGGGTCTGAAGATTGGGCCCATTACCTTAACCACAAAAAGACATAAAATCTATCTAATAATATGACTTAACTCAACAATGTCTCAATAGCCCTCACATTGTTTTGAAAGCCTTATCTGTTGTTTTAAAACCTCCTCCACTCAAATGTGTGTAGATAATAAATTACAAGTATGTTTGGCCTTCAGACGAGAAGTGTAAAGGACACATTTTTGCTAGATGTAGAATAAAGATGTAGAATAAAGTTGCATATTCAGCCATTGCCAAACACTTTAGATTTAGAATGCTTAAAAATGCATGTAGGGAAAACTACAGTAAACTGCAACTCCTATACAACTAAAAAAAATGAAATTTCTCCACTTTTAGTAGACGGCAAAGCTATTTGTGCTCTTTCAACAATTTCAAACTAATTTACAGCTCTCTGCTATAAAGGGCTTCTCTCTCGGTAAATAGCTTTTAAGTTTGTCGTTTGAAAAAGTCATTACCATTGGCATATTTGTGAACTATTTTTGAACCGAAGCAATTAGTTCGGTTTATTAGCATTCTGCACAGCAAACATTAGCACTGATGCTAAATACCACAGGAGGGAGTCTGCTTTGGAGATTTAATATGAGCTTTTCACAAATGATGTTGTTTTATCAGTACAGTGAGCATTGACGAGTTTGCAGCTCAGTGACTGTCCACATAGGATGATACATACTAGATCACAAGATGAACCTTTGATAGTTAAAATTAATAGTACTTTTAACACTATGTACCTTTTCTGATGGGAGATTAGCATCTGCTTGACTTTATGGAAGTGTGTGTGCAATCTCATCGCCCAAGTGGGTTTTAGAAGAAAAAAAAAACAGTCTTGGCAAAATCTGTTAACTGGACCATTTTTTTTTTTTTTTTTTGTCACACCTGCATCAGTCTTGCATTTTCTTTTATATATTGAAAATACTGTAATGCATGCATTCTATGTGACCTGTTGGCTTGCTGGCAACATTATTCTATGCAATTACATCACCATGGAGACAAGCGTGTGCCAAACATGTTTCAGAATGTACTGTACCTTTGAAGGACTATTATTATGCACAATATACTTTTTGAGTTGTCAACCTGTTCTAACATTGTTTTCACATGAAAAATACAGCTAGAGTTTAGAGATTCAGTAAGATACTATTACTAAAACTTTGTTTTCTGATGGGTAAATCTAACCTAGCCAAAGCCAGAGTCCTAAACTTACCCATTTTTGTAACTTGAAGTCCAAGCTTACCCATTAAACCCAAAGAAAATGTGGCCTCAACCAAACTTTGTTGTTATTAATATGTTTTGGCTTTTCATAACATATTGACGTAAAAAAAAAAGGCGTGAAAACGTGCTTATCGTATGTTTTTGCTATTTTGTTGGAAATACGTTTTCTTTGGAGACTGTGTTGAAAAAACATGTGCCGAAGACAAAAACAAAGCAATAATATATTTATTACTTACCCTTTAACAAGCATGTCCTTCTGTAACAAAACCTGTTCATGTTCACTATTTCTAACATATAATCCTATCATAAAAAGACAGGAAATGAGAAGAAACTTCCCCAAGCATACTGTTGTCTGTGTAAAAGCACACGTGTCAGCAGTTTACGGTGTATTGCATTATAAACTTTTATGTCATGTGGTAAACGTACTTTTTCACTTCAAGTCTGACAGGTCGAATCTTGCCTTGTTCAGATCCCAGCGCTCGCCTCGCAGCAAAAGCCAAGTCTTATTCTCATGTACAACATGTTCAACTGCGGAGATCAAAACAGGTTGCGAACAATAACACAATGAACTTAAAGGACTCCAACTCAAATTGTGTTTTTATTTATCTTTACCATGACAAAGCTGGTGGACGTCACCTAAATTACAGCACAAAACCGCTGACAATGACCAGAGCGTAAGGCTTTTTTTGAACTGTTATATGCTAAATGTGCACCATGCCGCTGCTGCTGCTTTCTGGGGCACATTGAAATAAATACCTAATCATTTATGGTTTAAGTTTGGATGACATGTTTTATTGCACTGAGCAAGTGGTGAAAGGTACAAAAATACTGTGGTCTGACTTCAGGTTAAATACATGTCAGTTTTTGTAAGTCACATGGGGACACTGTCTATAAAAAAGGAGAAGTACCAAAACTGTAAATAAAAAGTACAATAGTAGCTCTGAATTTGATAGACAAAAGCAAGCAAGCACAATTAAAAGAAGTTGGTCGGGTTCCGGTCACAACCTATGTTCAAATGTCGTACGCTTTGACTTCAAGTGACGTGTTTGTCAGTCCAATAAGCCTCATGTCAAGCACGTTCTGTTTTGATTAAACTCCGACACAATGCGTTCTGAGCATCGTTCATTTAGGCTACACCTGGCTATAAAACAGGAAGAAAAAGGCGATCGGACAAGTAGATAAAAACGTGGCATGCAGATGGGGCAGCCACGTAATCGATTAAACACATTTTACCACACAAACGATGCTCCAGCCTGAACAACTTCATCATCGGAAACTACGAATGGAAAGAGTCAAATCCTCACCTGGAGAAACGTCCAAACTCCAGGACATGTTGACGCTGCGTCAAGTGATCCAAAGTTTTCTAAAAGAGCTTCTGTGCCTGACATTGCCTTTGAATGCTGTGATTTGACATGATCCCCAAACAGTGTGTTTGATTTTTTTATAGATCCATTGTTTGAGAGCAAAGCATGCCGTATTAGTACATCGTAGACCAGGGGTGTCGAACTCATTTGAACAAAGGGACACATTGGCATCGGGATTGTCGTCGGAGGGCCGGTTGTAACTGAAATTAACCTTACTAATCTTTGACATTCTACAAAGAAAAGTTGCATTTAGTCATCGTATATTTATTGAAGTGACAAATTCTTAATATATATCTGCATTTGTCTAAAAGTTACTTAGTCTTTAAGTTTCAAACAAATGATTTCATTAGGTTAAAACATCCAGATTACTTGTAGAACTACTAATATAAAATTAAAGTAAACCTTATAAGACCTTGAGGGTCACATGAAATGAGGAGGAGGGCCGCATCTAGCCCCCGGGCCTTGAGTTTGACACATGTGTCGTAGACTATAGTCTATAGGACTGCGCTTTCAAATAAAATGTAACAATCTGAGTCACTCTGAATAAAAGTCCTTTATTTCAATCAACTCTGACCTAAAGCAAACTTCTTGTAAGGAACTTTCAATCCATTTTCCAGTTAGTCGAGGCTGTCTTATATAACACTTTCTACCTCCTCAAGTCAGTGCCATGGTAAGCTACAGGAGTATTTACAGTAGAGCTGTTAAAAAGAAATGATCCATCTAATTCTCAGCTAATGCCCAACATGCAGCACCTATCCTGCTGCAGATACACAAGAGTAAAGCAGGTCTCTATCTGATGGGAAAGAAGAAACTGTAAGTCCTTGGGGTTAATGTGAAGGCGGTGGTGGTTATTTTGAGGACAGATAACTCGATGCAGCATGTGGAAAGAATCACACTCACACACATGCAAGTCCAGACACACAAACCTCCCCTGACACAAACATGCAACCTGAAACATAAGCCATTCAAACTAGTTATTTTCTATACGCCGGCTGTTTTAACCTCTACAACAATTCATTATGCTATTTGCAAAAACAGTCGCAAATATAGATTATCATAGCATTGCGTTGGCTTGTAATTATTCCAGACGATCAAATCTAAACACAACATGGCTAACCCTGACATTAACCACAATGTCCCCAGAGATGATTCACTGGAGGACATTTTGTACCAATATAAGACATCTCGTCATCATTAACTCATAATACCACACACAGACAGTACAAATATATTTAGACCAGTTTCTCAAAAGGGAAGTCTGCTGTAACTATTTAGAGTTATTTTATCTGACAACTAGGTCATTTTCTTGAAATTTGACCTAATGTATAAAGTATTTGTCAAATCAAGAGTGTAGCATGCATTTCACTTTTCCGCTGGGAATACCAGACTCTATAGGCTGTGGCTCTGTAGTGCAAACTGTTGTTGTGTCCTCAGGCAAGACACCACCCACCTTGTCTAATATGTATGTGTGTGTGTGAGTGTTTTGTGTGGAGGATTTTTGCCTCTCTCACTCTGTCTAATCCAGGGCAGTTGTGACCAATGAACACTAACACTTATGAACATGGATGTATAAAATGAACTAGATAAGACCCTTCCTTTGTCCAAGTGCAAGTTTTAGTGAAATCAAAACTTTAACAAAAGTTGGATTTTGAAAAGATTCTTCTTGTTAAAGTATCCAAAACAACTCTAGCTGCCGTTGTGCTGATTGATCATAAATGTCCAAATGGGCCCAAGCTAACCAATATGATGCCATCTCACAATTCAGGTCTTATTACACTTCCAAAAAACGTAATCAATCATGAACATAGCACTAGGAAAAGCACTTGTTTTCATTGCTACCTTTTTCAGGAACTACAAACAAGAGGTCTTTTTGAATTTAAATCTCAATTATTATACTGTACCTGAAAATAAAGTCAAGAAATAAAATGTCAAAAGTATCTAGATCAAATTTTAGATTATACAGAACTTATTTTAGATATGCCATACAAAATGTTGGCTGGCATAATTCAGATTTCTCTGTCTACCTGTAAACTTTCCCCAAACTCCTTTGACCCTTTCAGCCCAGTGGTCATTGTGTTTCTGTTTGGCTGCAGTGGTGCATGGCCAGACCCAAGCTCACTTTTCAAGAGGAGATGCTTTGAGTTCCAGAGAG
Organism: Mugilogobius chulae; assembly: GCA_038363315.1. Taxonomy (NCBI): domain Eukaryota; kingdom Metazoa; phylum Chordata; class Actinopteri; order Gobiiformes; family Gobiidae; genus Mugilogobius; species Mugilogobius chulae. The sequence goes on along the minus strand of CM076407.1, from coordinate 31,619,009 downwards.
CTGCACATGAAAGAGCAGCAGAATATAAAGGAGTGCCCAAGGTTACACTGCCGCGCTGAATCTGAGCACAATTTAGGCCTGATGGAGTCCTGGATCAAAGGGCTGGCCTCAGTAATTGCACATTCCCCAACAAACAGAGTGCCAGACCCCCGGACTCCGCTGTCCGACCTGTCCCACCTACACACAGCGCCTTCACCTCGCTATGCTCTCTATCTCAATGTCCTGCTAAAAGATTAGAGAAATGCTTTCATTCCAAAAGTGCTCACGATTTCTCTTTGGATGTCAAGATGCAGACCAAAACATGCCGCACAAATTCTTTTGCTTTTTGGAGAAGGTCACTACATTGAATAACTGTGAATCAGACAAGGACAGCCTCAGATCAGCACTTCAAAACACAGATGCACTGAGTCACTTTATGTTGAGCATTATTTGCTCTTTTGGTTTTAATGTCGCTAATAAAAGGGATGCTTAAGGTCTGTGATTACACAGTGACTAACTCCATTCACCTGCTGCTGTGGTCAGGACAAAGTTTAACAACGTTAGACAAAGCTCTTTAGTTCAAGGACTACCATAAAAATATAGAGATAGTGTAGCATGCAAACCCCAAATTCAATTTACACCCACGTCAAATCATAAGAGACCAGCTAAAATGAACACTGAAGCAGTTTTTGTTTTAAAACAAAAGGTTTATATGCTTGGTCATCTGCAGAAATACTCACATTTTAAATATTAGCAAATGTATTTTTAGATTTTTCATAGTTATGTGTCATTAGGACCTCTATCTGGCCTTAATAGGTAAACAAATTCTAAACTTTGAACTGAACCTATTAAAACTCTTAACATGTACGAAATCATTAGAATAAAGAAACTGACATTTCAAAACAGAATGTTACAGATTTTCTTGAGTATTAGACTTGTTTTATATGATAATAAGTTGAGATGTATAAGCCTCAGCACCACTGAGTATCATCTTTTGCATGTGCGTTGATAACAATGGGCAAATGCCTTTTCTATGAATATTTATGTTGTCAGTGGTCAAAAGTCAGTCAGAATTTCACCCAGTAGAAGGTTTGTCACTTAGTATTGGGCAGAGCAGAACCTTCCTCAGTCTCACTGTGTGACTGGACAGGAAGTATAGGATCTGAAGTGGTCTCTGAAGTGGTCACTGTGCCAAGACCTTAATCACAGTAAAAAAAAATTGAAAAAACAACACCGGAGCTCAGACCCCAACCTTCTGCCTTACATGTTTCTATATTGCAACCGTTTTATGATCTGGCTGCTGTTTCAGAGCTTGTAAAGCAGCCATATCTCCTCTGAGCTACAGGTGGGAGTCCTCTAGATATTCAGGAATTTCTTGGCTCTCACAAAGGAAACTGTCTGTAAAATGTATTTATTTGAGTTGTAAAATATGACAAGTCAGCTTGAGTAATCCTTTTGCTCCCTTTTCTTTTTTTACATCACTGAAAACCAGAATTGTGGCTTGAAACTGTTTTGCTGTGTGGCCTTTACAACTTGTGCAATGAGTTGGTTAGTCCTGGGTTTTGTTAGTCTTTTTTCTCCAACTCCAAAACAACAGAGAAGCCATGTTTGGGAGGCTTGTCACCAGCTGTTGGCATGAACGCATCAACCGCTTCTAAGTTTTAACACTGAACAGAGATCTTGAGAAACCAGCGTGACGGAGAAGACAGCATAGGCTTGTATACTGGAGACTGCTGAGTGCTTACTCCAAGACTTCTGACGGTTTTATGTTGCGTCTAGACTTTAATAAGTGGTTATGTTTTTCTGAATCTCATCTCCCAAACTCTACGACACAACTAAAGGGTAATAAAATACAGTATGGATGTGTTGTGGAGCAAATGAACATGTCGGTAATCGACGTAAATGCGGTCAAACTGTCATCGGAAACATCAGCAAAAAAATCAGACGGAGTATGTGTGTGGCACTTTGTATAAAACAGGGTTCCCCAACTACCCAGCCGTGGGCCATTGGAGGAAATAAATATTTTTTATAACTTATTCTATTTCTTTTTATAGTCTATCCCTCTGGGCCTGTGATTACTGCAGAAATATAGACTCAAATCACCAGCTAAACAATAAACGAAAGAAATAAGACTTCAAATTAGATGCTGTATGCTATTATTAGTCCACTTCCTAACATCGGTCTTGGAAAAAGCTTGAAATTGACATTTGAGATCACTAAAAAACGTAGATAATATAGGCTTTGGCAGGAAAAATATTAATGCACTGGATTGATACAGCGCTTTTCATGGCACTCAAAGACACTTCCCTTTTATGCATTATTCATTTACTTCACACAGTAGCCACAGCTGCCCTGAGGCAGACTCACAAAAGCAAAGCAAGGCTGCAATTGTACTTTTGGTCCTCCCAATCACCAACAACCATTGCCCAAGGACACAAAAAGTTTTAACTCTAGTTGTCCCCTGTGCCACCTGACAAACAAACTAACTTTAAGGATTGCTTTTTGGATGCCTTTCTCTATTGCAAACAAGAGAAAACCTGCAGACTTTAAAGTAAGTATGCAGGCCTTGTGCCCTTTTCTGTGTCCATGGAAGCAGTTTAAATTTAATGACTTTCATAAAACTTCACAATTCATGACTTTCTCTACCATATATTGTCAGAAAACCAAGATTGATTGACATTTTTAAAATGATTTAGATATGTAGAGAGACATTCATTTAGCATCAATAGATCTTTTTGAAAAAAATAAATAAATAATGTGTGTTTTTATTATGTTACTGCAGCCCGTCTACTGGCAGTGAACATTGGTAGTTAATAGTCCAAAGCATGTTTCATAGTATTTCAAAACATAGATTTCAGTTACTGTCAGTTTTACCATTTGACAACAGTCTATGTGTATTTTATACTACAGATTATCACAAGTGTAACCCAAGGCATAATGATGTACTTAACATTATGGGTTACACGTTCAAAACAGCAGCCTCTATTTTGTATATAGAGCCTGAGACGGTTTTATGCCGGCAGTGCATGTGCATATTGTCACCTGCTACAGTTGTCAGTCAGGTGATGAGCATGTATAATTCATAAGAAATTTGAACAGGCAGTCAAGGAACCTGTTCTAAGTTGTTTTAAGTCAAAATTGAGCTAAGCAATGAACAAAATGCAATGTAAAGTTCTAGACATGCTTGAGTTTATTACTAAATGCGCAAAAAAAGCACTTTAAGTCTCATTTAAGCATAAAATATCCAAGACACACAACTTGACTGCCCCATATCTGCCATCTGGTTCACCTGCGAGTAGTAACCAGATGCCCTGCCAGATAGACCCTCCCACGAGACCAGTCCTTCTGACCTATCGTTAACCTGACAGCCTTCTCTTTGCATGTCTCTGAAAACCATTTACGCCAACCCAGATTAAATTTCCTCTTCTCTTTCAAATCTGCACGCATAAGGAAGTCCAAGAATATGACCGCTTTCAAATGACTGGGTTGAATAAGCACCGCAAAGAGGTTATGATGAGGTATAACGACCATTTCCTCGCCACCTCTTGAGAGTAAAAACACACTTGGATGACGGACTTGCTCCAAATCCAAATTGTACTGCGTTCTGGCATTGGCATAAACCTGTTGAGGTGCTAATAACGCAAGGCAGACTGGCTGTAGACTGGGTTTTGACAGGTCCAGGGCTCAGTTTCACTCAGAAGGCAGTGGACCGGAGAGATGAAAGTGTTCGGGGGAAGAGGGAAGGACTTTGGTGTTAATCAGGTGTTGATTGGCAACATGGGAGCCTTTAAAAAACTAAAGGAGACAAATCCAGAGAGGGTTCATTATGTCTGAAAAGGACTGCATTTCCTGTCTATTGTTGTCAAGATGGAAGCACAGATTTGGTTTCATCTTGTTTTTTGTAGCTTGAGGACAACTCATTTGTAAAACATGGTTGAACGCTTAAGCTTTGGAGTAATGGTCTTTAGTAAGTTAAATCAAAAAGCTCATATTGTAGCTAACAAACAACTATAAAATATTGTTTGATATTCTCTTCTTCGTGCATCCCGTCATCCATTTCATTCTGCTTTACCTCGTGTCTAACAGAAAACCCAAAACGGGATATATCACTCTCTCATTTACAACTGAAATGAATTATGGTTCCATTTCAAGTCTGGTTACATTATGAGATAAGACAAATCCTTTGACAACTTATGTTAGCATACCGACAAGGCTCAACTTGTTTTGGCTTTTGAAAGTTGTAAAAAGTGCTTCAAAACACAGGCTAAGAATGCATACGTTAAGCAAAATATGTGACGAGAATGTATAGAGTTTGAAATAAATACAGCTTTATTTGTTTGTGTTTTAAGCTGGCAAAAAAACAAACAAAAAAAAACGTGTCTTTAACCACAACTGATTTAGTAGAATGACTAGCAGGTTGAAGCCTATGGACGTGCACTTTATGGATGTTCTGTTGTGAGTAAAAGCATTCAGCCTCTTACCTTCTGCATCTGTAGGTAAAACACAGACACAGGAAGAACATTCACAACAGCTCAGCAAGAAAAAAAAAAATAAACTAAAATATTTTGAGGAATGCTAATCACCAGTGTCTATCGTTTGTTAGTTTCATTCATTCCTGACTAGAGTGTCTCATGACTAATTGTGGGGCTAGTAGCAGTTAAATTTGTTTCTCAACAGGACACTCGCTGCAGTGTGAGACCAGACCAGGAGAGGATAGTGGGATAACAGCTGTAAATGTACAAGGACACCTCACACAGTTCACCAGCGACAGACAGATGATCCAGCTGTGGACTATTCCAAACACAACAATACAGACAACTCAGAAGTGCTGGAGTAACAGCAGTTATATGAACCTTATTGTCCAAATTGTAGGTAGACTGTTCTGAAATTTGTTTTGTGTGGTTTTCATCTACCTTTTGTTGGTACATTGGAACATTTCATTATTGCCTATTGTGAAGTATGTTTGAAACTAAATTTAACAAAAGTGCATTGCCGTTTTAAAATATGTTTGTATTTGCATGCATATTATAGACTCTGTGTATATTATGACTGCTTCTGTAGCCTTTAGGGAAAAAAGTTCTAGTGTGGTTTCAACAGGAATACCAGCAGAAATTATCATATTTCAACTCTTTCTGCACTTTACTGATAATGTCTTTTGTGAAGTGATTGATAGCTCACAGCCCAAAATCTCATTTTAACACCTTTTTACTGAATGTCAAAGCTAATGTGGATCATGCCTACAGTGAATTTTTCTTTTCTGTTTAAGGCCCCTGAGTGTATAAATCCTCGTTCTATAGTTGGTGCCTGTTTGACCTGGGGCTGTGAGGATGTGGTGAGCACATGAATGTGCCAAACTGCTTACAGATATGATCTTGTGATAATATACAGCAGTACTTGAGCATTAAGATGATGGGCGCAGAGTGAGCGCAGCACGCCTTACTGGAGAGAAAGTACCCAGTAGAAAGTAAAGCACTCAACATAAATGTAAAAACACAAAGCTAAACTTTTAATTTACTAGTTCTGAGGAGTACCGCTACTAGTGCTATACTACTTGTTTTGCATTCATAAAGACAACTTGAAAAAAAATAAAAATAAAAAAAAAATACCTAGTAGATCAGGAAAAATAATTCAACATGATTCTGACATTTTAATCACTGATAAATGACTTTCTTTACATTAATCTCAGAATAAACACAACATCATCTGCTTCTCTTGTCCAATCAGAAAGCAAAATTAAATGACACGTATATGGATTTTTGTGCATATTGAAATAAAAAAAACACAGCTGGAGTTCTGTCTGTGATATTCTATTCTTTCCCCTTTGAGCCTCAGAAAACGCTTCTCCAAACGTCCCTCATCTGTGATGTTGTGGATAGACCTCTGAGAACTTCAGCAAGATTATTAGGTCCATAAATCATCGAGCCTTTTGAACATTGTGCAGCATTAGCAGTTTGATTATTTTCACATATTTTAACAGCTAGCAAACAGAGCTCTAACTCAGTTCCTACCGCATGCTTTTTGGTAATTTTTGAGTTCTAATACATAAAATGCATAAGTAAGCATGCTTAAGAAAAAGAAAAAACAAAAAAACGCAAGATTACTAATATTTGCTCTTTAAAAACTCATTCAAATTGCCAAACTAAAGAAAATAAGTTGTTTTCTTTTTTCATTTTAGAATTTTCTTTAAACTACATCTGTTTTCCAATAACTGAACTTTCATGGTTATCTCTTAAAGATAGAGGCTTGGGTTGCATATTTTCCCTTCTTAATTTATTATTACTAGAATTTAAATTAGTCTAAAGCAACATCTGCTTACACAAGTCCCCAGCCTAATTTACACTGATTGCTTTTCCGTTGGGATGTTGCAAGTGAAGATGGTTTACAGAGGAAGGGAGCTGCTGCTGATCGAAGGGTGTTCCTGATTTTGGCACTTTGTCCTAACCACTTATATGATCGGATCGAGCCACTAATCCCAACCATGTCATCTCCTGCTACCGTCCAATAACTTCACTTGTTTTATTGTTTTTGAGCGTGATCTCTTCAGTCACTTTGATACTGTTGATGTTATGATTCATGTTTATGCTTGTTTGGTGTCACATTAGATTTGAGGGTGGGTTTGGTTGCGAATTGGATTTGTTAGAATAATGTTTTGCGCAGTCACACCTCAGTGGATTATGTCATGGTCATGTGGCTATGGTGCATTAGTGATTTACTATCTGTTAAAATCACAAAGTAAAGAAAAAGTAAAGAATTTTCACGCTTAATATAGAGTTTCTGTCATGAGTCAGCAAGATTTGTATCAATAATTAAATACTGTCAAAGCTTATCTTGACATCTGCCAACTTAAAGCAACAATTAATGGGACTGTGGCGTTTTAGGACAGTTAATCAGATATGGAGTTGATGTGCTAAATGGTTCCTAAAGTTGCATGGAGAATTTTCATGGTTTTGACATTTAAGTTGTCGAACTTTACAGACATGTAGGACTTGCATAGACAAGAATGACTTTCACAGACAGAAAATAAGGCTGCCTCATTAGCTATGGAACTGTTACCTTGTTAATTATTCACACTATGGCTTAATGTAGCTGACTAGACTACAAGCTTTGAGTACATCTTTATGTGACAAGGAAGTGACACACTCAGCATACACTCGGGATTGTTTGCAGTTTCATGGAACTGTCTCCATTAGCAATATGTTTGTTTCAATGGAAAACAAGAATCCACAACCAGAAAGTTGTGAAAATAGTTTGCATGGAAGTAGCTGAAAAGAGGAGACAATGTGTAAATTAGTCAAATCAGACAGTGATTTTTGTGATGCTCTGACGCTCTCGAAGGGTCTAAATGGGTCTTTAAAGGGTCTTTAATGGTCACTAAGTCTCATCTGTACAGGCAGCTTTTATAAAGGCTTGAGAACGTTTTTTTGAGAGTCACTTTGGGTTGTAAACATGCATAAGGGGGTGGGGCTAATTCACAAGGAGAAGTGGAGGAGACGCAGCGTGAAGCATCCACACTTTTGAAAACAATTAAATTTCCCTTTACATTAACAATCCTCTGTGCAGCTTTTAAAGACAAATGGCTTTGCAAGAACATGCTCACTGATCAATTTATTTTATTAAATGGAGCACAATAATACAAATAATACAAAGTAATTAAATGTAGGATTTCTCAACTTCTTTTTACCATCCGTCACAAGTCTACACATTGCAATGGTAGTAGTAATGACATGAATGAGTCATTTTGAACAGCAGAAAGCTACGACACACACACACAATAACTACAAATGTTCCATCCTATTGTTTTAATCCACAGAACCATTACAGCCATGTCAATCATGCCCTGTTATTTACCTCATACCACTTTCTCTTCTCATAATTGTGCTTCGATTTCCCAACGCTATAGCTGCTAACCTCAATAGCCACAACCCATCTGTCTACTGGCCACCACACCTAAGAGACACACACCCACAGGACATGGTTTCTACCTCAAAATATTGGAAACATCAGCTTTCTGCTCCGTGCTTTGCGTAAACAAATAGCTGAATGGCCAAAAGCATCCATGGATATACTCTTAAATAATGAGCTGGGGTTGCAGCATAGTTGCAAAAGAGGCCACCAGACCATGTGGTATGTTGTATGACGTTCAACATCACATCTGTTTATGGACAAGAAATGATTTGTGGCACGCCAGAATCACAGTTTACAATGCTAATGTGGGTTTTGCAACTGTTTTGCTTTCTAATATGTATTTTTCGCTTAAGATCATGCAACAAGATTTTTGGTAGCTGGTAGTGTTATTTTCTTATGTGACAAATCATGCATGCTTTGGAGTTGCTGGCTTGTTTATTCAAGTTTGTTAAAGCACAATGGATGCATCGAAGGTTGTAATCGATCAAAGAAATTTGACAGAAAAAAATAAATCACTTAATCAGTCAGCAGGGTCAAGCAACTTAAGGTGCAGATGCATCTAGGCACAGTTAGCCTATGTAATGTCCTTTTATTCAGGAATGGCCCATGGTACAAAAAGATACACTATTTTTTTTAATTTGAGACATTTTGACAGTACATCTAAAAGTTGGAACGTCTATTTCAGAGCTTTGAAAATGGTGTTACCTCGAAATCAGTGGTTTGAACCCAGACACCCTCTGAGAAGTTTTGGCAGGGAGGCATTTCCACTTTTAGGTCTATTTTGTGCATAGAAATATAGTTGAATTACAAAAGAATCATGAATTCTCTATAGCTAATGTATGACAACACCATCAGATTGACAAATGTATAGGTATTATTTGTTTATCAACATGAAGCAAACCTGAGCGCTGCATGCTACAGATTAAGGTAGTAAAGCTAGTCCACAATGGTGTCTGTGTATTACAACAGTTTATCACATTACAATAAAACAAGTTCCATTGCTAAATTAGCATGAGTGAATGAGATTCATCTTAAAGACCCATGTTACATGCAGATGAGCGAGGAACAAGACAAGAAGGCCCAATCTTCAGTGGAACTTAAACTAAACTCCAAGCCTTTATTTCTGTTTTATTGCTTTTCACAAAGCAGTTTGTGCAATCAACAACAAAACAAGACAAGGAAGAAACATGCTCAGTAGAGTGGGAAAAGAGTGACCAACAAGCCTCCTGAAGAAAACATGTTTGATGGTAAAATAAATCAGTTTTGACATGTTGACAAGAAAGATCAGTCCAAAGTAACAATGTGATTATCAAATCCAGTCAGAAAACAATGATTGGAACTGGGACAATATCCAACTACCTTTCTGTTAAGTCTGACGTGTTTTCTCAGAGATAAAATAACATAATGTGTATTTTGACAGAGTGCATTATAAAAGCGGCTTTGACAGTGAGTTGGTGTTTTATTGAGGTCATAACGGAGTGATTGCAGCTTTATTGTCATGTCAAAATGGTATGTTGTGCAAAACAAAGGCTGCCGACATAAATCACAAACAAATATGCTTCCAGTAATGCTCAACATTTTATTCATCCACAAGAATGATGAGCTCTTGCAGACGTGGTATGATATTTTTACTGATTACAAAAGGTGGCTGTAAAAAAAAAGCTGTTTAGCTGTAGAGTGCAGGGCTCGCGGTATGCATGCATGTACTGTATACGTCCTGACAGTGTACCGGGATGTGGAGCAGCTGTATCCCGGTCTGGGACAGAGGGGTGCGAGGGAGGGAGCTGCTCCACCTAGTCCCAGGACACATTACTCACCCAGCCCCGTCCGAGCGCTCAGACGGTGGGACTTCCCCTTCTCTCCACACACAGCGGATTGCCTCATGCAGCACTGAGGTAATACATGACTTCAACCGAGCGCTGCTAAGACCGACTTCGATATTGTCTTAGAGTGTCCAAACCGCATGATGGGATTGCATTTGTAAAAAGCAATTTGTCACAGGAATTGTAAAACAGCACAACTATGGTATTTCAGAGAACATTAATGAAGGAAGCAGCTGCTCTTGTGCAAGCACAGTAGGGTTAGGGTCACTACACTAGTTTGATGAGATTTTAACAAAGTGCAATAATTACGTTTTCTTAAAACAATCAATTAACCCTATAATTGCAAGTACTTAGTAACGCTAAAGTAGGTGCCCAGTTTGTTTCTGCATAGTTAGTCAATTCTGTTTGTGAAACAAATCAACTCCCAACCACAAGTACTGGTAAATGTAATATTGTCTGAATACAAAAAATGAATTTGGGTTTTTTGAATAACAATGTAAAGTTATGAGTATGCATTTCATTAAAACAAGAAAATGCAACAATAATAATTGACAAATAATTCAGAGAAAACATAAAACCCAAGTTAGGGGTAATGTAAGACAAAGCCTATAGTACTTGAACTTGTACGACTCTTCGGTAGATGTGAATGGCGGAGCAGGGGATGGTAGGCCTGCTTCACATTTGTGCCTGATATACATGTTTTAAATCTGTGCTTGCAGCCAAAAAATCCATGTAGGCAAAAACTTGTGAGAGAAAGGATGTAATGCACAAACTTTAACAAGACATTTTTGGTTCAAAAGAAACTTTTGGTCAATTTAGACAAGCCCTACTGATGATTAGTTAACAAAAATGACGTGACAATGTATGGATCACAAGAAAATTAGCAACTCTATTTTTTTCCTGAGGTTCACCTGCTTTGAAAATATAGGTTGCCAATGTCAAATATTTTCATCTGATTACATTTCTGCAATACTGAACCTAAAATTAAAACATAAATACAAGAAAAGTATGGCACTAGCAAACAGAGTAAAGAAGAAATAAAGTTCAGTTCAAAGCAAATTATCTGCTTATAATTCTGCTCGATATAAAGCTGGACAAGGTTTACAGCGCTAAGATGGCAAAACGTGTTCTTAAGTAGAAAATATACTGGTCTGCTTGAGGCAGTCCTGCAATTAGGTTTTGCATTTAAGCTTCTTTCAAGTCAGAAATGTACAAACTTGTTTAATCGATAGTGATAAATTCACACACACACAAAAAAAGACATAAAGTCTTGATCTTATTATTATTATTTTCTTCTTCTGGAGGCTGTATTTGTCCCCAGGTTCTAGTTTGAAAAGGTCTGTTTTAAGTACCACATTAGTGCTAAATACAGTTTTTTAGTGTTTGACACTGATTCAGAGCTTGTGCAGGGAAAACCCTTCACTAAGGTGTGCAGAGGCTCTATGTTTTGCACGCAACTAAAATTATGCACTTTCTGGCATGCATTCAACCGCTTCAGGGAGCATTTCTGACAGACACAGAAAAGCATAGGTAAAGTTTCCACCATAAAGTCTGACAAATTTTACCACAGCGACCATAATTATGTTCAAGTCATGTTATTCTTCCTAATTTGCATGTACAGAGATTGAAAATTAGGTTAATTTGCTGACACACAAATGAAAATCTGAGTCAACTTTAAGCAGTACTGCAACTTGGAGAAAAGCGTTTGGTCTATCTCCAAAAACAAACAGGACCATATATTTCAGTTGGAATAACAGAGATCAGCTGTATCAACAAAGGTCCTCCTACTGCAGCCACTCTGAGAACTGTCCTCTCTGACACAAAGGAAGAGAAACATATAATATCAAACACATTGCAATAAACTGGTGCTTATTGTGTTGAGTCTGTAAACTTAAAATGTGGCTCCTGGAAACACACAAACTACCACATGACTACAATCTAATTATGCATCTATTTACTTACTCCAGGTAAGTGCTTTGCATCACTTTTTATACCTTCTCCACATTAGTGCCATTCTGATACTTACACAATGTCATCAACGCATTGCTAAACACTGCAGTGATCATCAAACTAGCAGCCTTCAAACAGACATGAATGAACTGAAAGACAATTGACAAATGGCATTCGAAGATACTCAAAACGAAGATTAGTTTAAGTATTGTGATTGCAATACATTTTCTATTTGTGTTTTAAAGAAGCATATGTCTTTATTTTGTTATTTTAAGATTCTTTGTAATGAACAATTAACGCAATATTATTGTAAAAAGTTTAGTAATAAAAACAGGTTAATTGACTTGATTTTATTGAAATAGTGACATTTCACTGTGGCAAGCAGCAGATTGTCATTTATATGATATTATTATAAAAGTGCTCCATGAAATGTTTGAATTCTACATGTGTAACTGATAGAAACAGGACTTTTCAAAGCACTTGAGCCTTGGTTGCTGGACAGTACATGATCTCTCAAACATGCAACACTCAATCAAATTAAAACTTTGACCGGACCAATAGAGACATTAGACAGTTGAAACAAAGTTTTATAAAATCATTAAAGTTGATTTTGCATGGCATGTCCCCTTTATTATTATGGTTTGATCCAAAGTTCACATGTTAACTGTCTCCAGAAGCCTTAGCTGCCAGTCTGGTACGTTTTGTCAACACAGCAAAGAGTTTTATTGACGTAACATAATTCACCAATCCGTTCTCTAATTTGATGCCAGCGGGTTTTGGCCCGACACTTCCATTGGTTGGGTGGTCTACACACCTTGTCAACACCGAGTTAAAGGTGTTGGAAAGACACTTCACGGCTTACTCTTTTATACTGTTGCACATATATTTATAAGGTTTCATATTTGAGCAAAAGCAAAGCAAACTTGTAAGTAAAACAGAAAAATCACTTTTATTACCCATGTTAATCCAATACAAGTGAACTGTCAGATCTTGGAGACTGCTCCGGCTAAACAGCATGTGCCAACCTTCAAACAGACCCATGTGCGGCGCGCTTCACGGCTGTCATATTTGATGGTGGTATTATGTTAGTGAGGCCTGCCTAACTTTTGAACACAAATAATCTTAAAAGACTCCTTGTTTGCACTGGCACAGCTGCTCGCGTTGCCTTTGTTCAGCTGTCTGTGTGATCCCTCCTTCTCCACAGTTTGATAACATAATACCTTGAGCATGTTCCTAAAGGGTAATAAAACTATGTACTACGAGCCGCTATCTGCCTTTTGGATTGTGCAATTCTTCCACTCAACCTGCAACAACTTTACCACGCCGCCATTCTCTCTCCTATGTCCCGGAGACATGGAGCGTGAAGTTGAAAGGAGTCTTGCTTAAAGTTATTTTCCTTTCCAAACCTAAAAGACATTCAGATTTCTAAGCCTTTGAAGTGCAAAAGTTGACATTTTATAGCTCAATGCAATATGCCGCAAAACACACATTTGTCTTGAAATCATTATTCCCAAACATGTCTTTATCTGAGACTCTTTACACTAACAATGGGCTCTTGTACTCCTATATCATTTACTAGGTTGGGAAAAGAACTATGTCATCTAAAAACATCATTTAAGTGGCTGTACATGACAGTTACTCTAGGTAAATTTGATGAAGTATTAAGATAAGATAGCCTTTATTTGTTCTGTAGCGGGGAAATTCCAGTGTTGTCATGCATGGTTCAAAAACACCAGGAGAAACATGCAGCAGTAAATAGGGTAATAACTTTCAAACTAGATCGAAGTTGTTTAAGTGAAGCAAAAACATAAGCTTACAAAAACTAATATGTAATATAAGTTGATATTAAGACTAAGACTAATCAACAGGTTAAGTGAAACTATGATAGCAGTGTTTCTAAAACTCTTTGACCAATTATGGTAAAGAACCAGCATTTGTTTTTAGAAAGTTTAATCTCATTTTATGACATGCTTGGCTGAAATTTAGATCTGATAAAGTGCAGCAAATAATGATATCTTGCATAATTGATAAGTTGCTAACATCACTTGAGAGTGTCCTAGAGGTGTAGATTTACAGGCAAATTAGTGTTTACACCAAAAACACTAAAACGACATAATTTACAATTAAACATTCATGTCATTGTTATTAAGTCTGAGACTTTTCTCAGCATAAGTTTAGAAGCCTATATATATAAAAATTAACAATTACTCGGTTCCTAATTTACCATAGTTGTCAACCATTTCAATAATCAATTATTTGCAGTGAATTAACTTGTGCTATTCTATCTTACAGGTGACGTGTGGTGAAAATACTAAAGACACTGTAGAAGACAACAGGCTTTGCATTTAACATAATCTCTGTAACAGTATTTTCAGAAAGTAGTTTCAGGCAGACTTTTCAATAGAATAGTTCATAAATTTGAATCTGGACGTGTTTATCAAAAGCGAAGGAACACCAAGTTCTGGTCCAGTCAAAATACGACAAGTAGTTTGATTTGTGGGTTTATGTGAGACGCTAGTTATTTTCTGCAGTTCACTAAGTACTTGTTTGCAGAGCCTCAATTTGCAGAAGCAGATAGGAGCAAAGGACCAGACTGTGGATAATGTAAGGGTGCTAATGGGTTTGGAGAAAAGTCATTTTTACTAAACAAGGTTTCTAAAAGTCACAACTATGTGTCTGTGTGGCATCACCTACATTTATGCAATTAACCTTTAAGGTAAATTTGGTCAATTATCAAGCTATTCTTTTCTATTTGAAATACAGACAAACAAGATCCACAAAAAGAAGTAAAATTATATGTTGAGGTGCATTTGGTGAATTATTATGATGCTATTTTATTCAAAGTTTAAAAAACTTATAAAATCAAGAGAAGGAACATATTTAACGTCTATTTCCACACTTTCTACTTTTATAGTCAATTGTAGGACATATTATTCAGTTGTAATTTATAAGATAATTATTATTTTGCATGTTTTCTATCAATTATTATTATTATTATTATTTTTTTTTTTTTTTATTTCATTTAATAGCTAAAAACATTAAAACATGTGTCTTCCGGTGCAAGACTAGCTTAACAATGGTGCACCACACTTGGATATTTATAAAATATGTGCCTTGGCTCTGACTTTTTTGTGGAAGAATGTCCAAGGTTGCTTTAACGGAATTATGCAGGTGATTTTCCATCTCCAGAAAGCTACACAGTGTTACTTTATATTGAAAGATTGGGAAGGTTCTTAAAAAGAATATTTGTTTTAAAGTGAATTGAATTTGTTACTGCCTTGCCACTGCCAGTCTACAGCTTAACATAAACTGATGATAACCACATATTTAGCAAATGTCAGAAAGTGAATATTTGCAGTGCAATTTGTGTATTGACAGATTTGGCATTTATTTCATATGGGGTCACCAGATTGTGGCCCCCGGAGCGTCACCTTTGACCCCTCCAAAAATCACTGTCATTGTCAAGTCTGTCTAGTCGTCTGCCGCGGTGTCACTGATGCTCTGAACAAAGCGTTGAGTGACAGGAGTGAACCCGATACATGAGGCGCTCTGCTCTCTGCGGAGGAACTAGGATTAGAGCAGGATGTTCAGGAAGACGGCAGGGAACAATGCTGCTGATACTTAGAATAATAATGTAACAATCTTCTGTACTAGACATTTGGCTTTACATTTTTTTATTCAACTCTTGTCACTGCTACCTCACTATATGGTTTGCTTTATTTACATAATGTAGTATTCACATTATTTTGTCATTGTAGGGTTAGTTGCTCAGCAGAATGCCATGACACTGCAGTGATTATCATTTTTGACATACTGGAATGCATTCAATCAACTAAGTCCAATTACCAACTAATTACCCAGCTAAGAAAAAAAAGTTTATAAGAAAATGTATTTAAAAGCCACAGTATAACTTTTAAATGAACAATAAACTTGGCAAACGAATGTTCTGAAATATGTTTTCAACTTCTCCTCTGCATTGCATACAGACACAATTTAAATATTTACTTTTTATATTATATTCAGATTTTAATAGTCTTAAAAACCTAAATACAGCTATTTGACTTAAAACTTGTCATTTAAAAGTGATCTATTGCATTTTTTCATGTATTTAGGAATAAACTACAGTATAATATATACAGATCAGTAATTACATTTTGTTTTTGTAAAACACAAAATTGATGTAAAACAGCTTAGAAAAGAAAGAAGTCCATTTACTTCCTGTTGAGCCCTGTCTCTTCACTGTAAGATTTTAATGTAACAAACAGCAGATTTTAGATGTGAAATTTTTTGAAATTTTTTTAATCATACATGCTTCACTATGAATCCGATTATTTTGAATCATCACAATTAAATACAGACAAGTGGGTGGGGATAGGTGGCAGGTGAGGACAGGGCTTTTCTAAGCAGTTACGATATTGTTAGGACATGTTAATTACATAAACAAAGATACTTCCTGGAATTTAGACAACAGAGCTGTATCTTATGCAAACTAAACAATGAACAAATGTTGACATGTATCTCAATATGCTGAGGCAAAACTGATAAAGCTGAAAAACATCTCACCCAGTGCTACACTTTGAACATGTCTGGCAGACTAAACACTAAATACTGTAGGAGCACAGGAAGCTCACATACATGCATTACGCGCTGCTTAGTCACAACGCTGCGAGCTGTAGTCCGGACCGACTCCGTGTTTTCTTTCATTCATCAAAGCTATTGGGTTCTCCTCTCCTCTCTCTCTCCTCTCTGCACTCATCACTCAGCGACACTCACGGCCACTTGGGTCTGAAACTTTAGCCCGAGACTGTTGAGAGGAGCGGGTCTGGCCCTGGTCTGCTCCTTCCCTCTCGGCCGGGGGTCACTTCTCCCCATTCTTCTGCTTCACAAAAGCCCTTCTTCAAGTGCCTGTGTGACAATGGTCTTTAGATCGCTGGGGCGTAATGATTGCTGGTTAACGTGAATGCACTCCATATTAATTGAGCCAGAATTAATATGGGAAGTTTCTTTCAGATGTTGGTGAGGAGACTTGTTAGCGGCGTGGCTAAATGTTTTGATCATTAATTTATTTGTGCATAGCTGACATTATTGTAGAAGAGGAATGCTGAGGGTTGGTTAATGAGCCTGGTTGAAAGATCATGAAAAACGAAACATGAAAAGAATAGTATTTTTTTAAATAGTCAAAGCGATTTGTGAAATATGTCTTTAATCAGAGAAAGTTTAACTGTCCTAACAACTGTCCAAAAGTTGAAATATTAAAAGAACAGAACATTTGTTTGTGAGGTAAGTAAAGCAATCTTTGCAAATTATTAGTTTTAGCTTGCTTTTTCTACAAGTTAAAGTAGTAGACAACAATACTGAATAATGAGGGAATATGGAAACAAGCACATGCAACTATAAACAAAGACATATCTGTGAGACTGTCCTGAATTCAGTCAGACTTGTCCTGTTATAAAGTAGGCTTTGCTAAAACTTGAATAAAAATGAAGCACAGAACGCAGACTGTAGAGGACTGCAAGCAGACTGCAGATTAGAGTAATATACAAAGATGCATGATGGCAAAAGTGCTAACGGTAGCTGCGAGCTAAATGCTGGTCTTTTAGCATCTTTTTAAACTTTCTGTTTACTTTTCTGACATAACGCCATCAGTAACCTCCATTTAAATGTGGTTGTGACTTGACTTGAAATAATTGCGCTAAAAATGCACTTAATTCGTCCGAAATTGTCTTAAAGAAGTAAAAAATTTAGCTTCCCATACTTTATTATGGTGAGCCATGAGACACTTTCCCCCTCGGCAGGCCACGCCCCAATTATGACGCGTTGCCAACTGTATCTATACTAGAATTTTTCAAAACCCCCATGGAGATAACAATGTAGGTCTCTACTTCCAAAACCAACGTGATCTCCCACTCTGGATCTTGAGGTCCATTAGCAGGTTATCTCTGCACACAAAGGATTTGAAGTATATAATATCTTCCAAGGACATCAAATTACAAATATAAAACCAACTTATGTGATTTACGATCCTTTTAATAGCAATTAATCTTACAGCCTTAAATTAATCTTTTACAATCAAGCTTTTAATTACTTCAACATGCCCACATTTCACAAGACAAGCCCCGAACGTAGCCCATAAGAATGTGAGAGTGCACAGATGCATGGGGAAGGCAGGGTTTGTCTTGTTCACCACATTAAAATGCACTCAGGAATTCAGCATTAGATTCACAATGACAAACATTATCAAATAAAAATAATTAAAGCAAGCTTGGGATTCTTTGTTTATGATGGCAGCTAAACAAAAACAATCTGCTCACCAAAGTGAATGGAGTCAGAGCTCTATGGAAACTGTAGGCCTCTTTTTGGGTTCTGAGCCCCTCTGAGAGCTGCCAGAGGGCTGATCTCTTTCAGCACGAGCGAACCAGGCCAGTGACAGACAGACAGCATCGTGTCAAAACAGTCTACTGCCGACACACTGCAAAACACAATCATCTACAATACTAAAAATGGTGGCTAAAGCTTGAACGACACAGACAGTATTTTTTAGTTTGAAATAGGAATAATGATTTTTTTTAACAGATCTTTGCAAGACTACAATGCGTGGCAGCCAGGCAACAATTATAACAATTTGCGGCATTATGATAAAGGCCCAGTGAGTAAAGTTGTTTTTTTTTTTTCACAAAAGCAGACTTGAATGAAATAACGTTCTTCTGCTTTTGATGGACTAAAAACATTATTGGAATGTGCTTACTCTGTGCAAGCTCAGCAAACAAACAGATTTCAATTCAATTATGAACATTATTCTGTTGTGTTTTATATTAAGGGGACATGAATTCATTGATTATCTTCATGAATTCATGATATGGTCATGAGGTATTATTGCATAAAGCTATGGTTAATTTGTTATTCATGCATCAGTTCACCATGAGTTATTGTGAATTCCAGTGGTTTCGTGAATAACTTAATTCATGAAATTCATTAATTCATTAAATGAACAAACATAAAAATCATGTTAGTTAACCATGACTTTAAAACCTACTAAGAATAAAATAAATTCACATGTTCTAAAGAATTTGAACTCCTTTATAAATGTTTCCAGAGACAGAACAAAGTAACTCAACAGTGGCACAATTATTGACTCATCCTGTGTTTCATTTTAGTGCAAATGTCACAGAATTGCTGTACCTACTTATTTGGGTTATAAATGTACTGTTTAATGCTAACCAATGAGGCTATTAAGGAAACCTTGAATTTATATTTAAAAACCAAAAACTGTTCATTATAAGTTCTTCAAAACTAACTTTTACTAAAAGGTTGGCTTATGTTTTACTTGAGTTTTGGTGAATGAAATTCATGATTACTCATGATGTTCACACCTAACTTTTAAAAGTCATGATGAGTTACTAAATGTTTTTAGAATATGTGAAGTTCTTGTATTCATAGTAGGTTTAAAAGTCGTGGTTAACTTTTTCATGCTAGATCATTGGAACGACTTAAAGTCACACTGTGGAATTATTCAGAAATAATATATTTTTAGGGACGAACGAATAAATTAGATGGTGCACCTTTGCCTTTGCTTTTTACAGTGCAGTTATACAAAACTCTCACAGTGCACTCAGCATCACTTACATATGCAAACACAAGCACCTGCAGTTCATTAAAAACACATTAATTCTGTTGTAGAGCCACAGAACAGCTCTGCCTGGTCCTCAGTCAAACATTCACAGCAAAGCCTCCAGCTCCGCTCTCCCACCAAACCCTGTTCACTCCATCTCCTTTCATTTAGTTTGAGAAAGTTACCAACAGCGCTACATACCGCCGTCATGTTTTATCTCAATTTATCGGACGTGCGTGTGATTCCTGGCCATTTTCTTGTCTTGTTTGCGTTTAATGGGAACAGTTTGCTTTGGTGTTGTGGACCGTTTAGCATGAAGCAACCAAACAGGACAGAACTGGGCACAGATGCCAATTTGGTGCAACCTGACACTTCTTCAAAGGCTTGTATCTGCGCCAACCGACCAGCCATCCAGTGCTATCGTCCCCCTGACCTGAACTCACTGTCAGAGAGAGAGAATAAGGGAAGAAGAAAGAGAGAGAAAGAGGGAGAGGAAAGTTGTTGGAGGAAGAGAAGGAGGGAGAGACATAGACAGACAGAAAGAACAAGTGGGGGAGGGGAAGGGAAGGGTGAGAGACAAAAAAAGAGGACTGGGGGAAAGAACGGAAAGACAGAGAGGGAGAAAGAGAAGGAGATAAAGGGAAATGAGAGAGAGAGGGAGAGAAGGATAGACAGTGAGAAAGGAAGACAGACAGACTGAGAGAGAGAGGAAGCTAAGAAAGAAATAGAAATAGATTGTGGGAGAGCGTGGAAAGAAGTAGACAGTGAGAGGGGCAGGGGGAAAAGAGTGAGGGAAGTAGGAGAGACTGACAGAGAGAGGGAGAGGAGGAGACTGGACCAGATACAAGAGAGAGGGAAGGATAGGGAGATGAGAGAGAGAGAGAGAGTGAGAGACAGAATGAAAGAGGGGTGAGAGAGTTTGTTTTAGCGTGACTGCTGGAGTCAGTTACAGAAATGCAGTCACACCTTTATCATTTGGTGTATGAAACCTGCAGTGAGCGCAGCTAAAAATACTCCTTCACAGCTCTGCTCTGTAAGTCGCTTCACATGACACGCTGAGAGGGGAATGTTAGCTTCATTTGTTGACCTTAAATGACAAATATGATGTATTTTTTGTGTCCCAGGTACCAGAACCAATATAAAAATGTAACAAAGCATAAATGACACAAGACAAACAATCAAACCGATCTTGTCTGATATGCTAAAGCTGCAGAAATGCTCAAAATGAGGCTGGATAGTTTATGGAATTAAACCTGTCCCAATGATCTCAAAGCTACCTATGACATCATAGATCAGGGACATTGAACAGTGTTTTTGGAGAAATGATTTCTCACAGACACAACTTCAACTCTGTTTTTGGAAAAAAAAATGCATTAAAAAGTCCAAATAAATGCTAAATATGGCCCTATAAATAGCTATGATGAGCTATACAACATTTAATTTCTTTATGTATTTGTTTCTTGCCATTAGTTTATAAAACATAAAAAAAACCTTGACATTTTAGCTTTATGAATACAAACTGATATCTCTGGTTATTTCTGGTTACAACTTCAACATAGATGAGTCTAGAATTGTCCAAGCTTCTAAAAGTTATCAGGACCCGAAGTCTGGAAACTGGAAGTCTAGAATGATTAAAGAAAAATTAACAATACAATTAACAAAATATGTTATGATTAAAATGATCTTCAGTTCTCAAAAAGGCTGAAGTTTTCAAAAACAAAAACTCAAGAAAAGCATGGTTGAACATAAAGACTTTTAAACTGCAAAGTGTGTATATTAAACAAACAAACAAACAAACAAACAAACAAACAAACAAACAAACAAAAAAACTATAATATTGAAATCCCTTGCTATTTTGGGGACTGACCTTTCAGTGCACTTAATGACACAATTGTATCATATGACAAAGGGAACAGTTAGGAGGCGTATATATATCAACAAGTAGTCACGTTATCAGGAAGGACAACTATTACAACACTCAATGAATGACATTGCTTAGAATCCCACAGCTCAATCCCAAGTATTTGCAGATGTACGTACAAAAAGTCACCACAAAAGACAAATTATTTTAGTCCACGCCAAGAAAACAACTAACATTCTCACAGTAACAGAAATGATGTTATGTATGATACCAACACATGCGCTGTGTACATGCTATTTCTCATCAAGCCTGGTGGAAAAAAATGGCTCCTTTGACAGCTTTATGACGACTTCACACAGCATTTTAAGAGTCACGGCCAACAAGAAAAATACATGGCCATAAAACACTCCTGTTGCAAATTAAGCCGCAATGAAATGTTACATACTGAGGTTTACCATTGATCCAGTAACACTGCAGCTAATGACAGAAGCCTGACATGGTTTAGCTTCTTATTCTTCTAAAATATGTAACAAAATCAGTCATCCATGCATACATGGATTTCAAAAGCACAATTGTGTTTGTCTGGTAGTATTCACTTTCAGTTAGATGATGATGAAGATCACAATCACAGTTTTTGGTACCACTTTATAATAACTACACGTTCAATAGTCTTAGTAAAACCTTGATAAACCATGTGTCCTAATGACTTTATAGTATCTGCACGAAAATGTATTATCATAAAAAAGTAACAGATCAAATTGTGGTATGGAAGCTCCTATTTATCATGTAAGCAACAACCGAACAACTCTTTTTAAATAAAATGTCAAACACTAGCCAGCAAATAACCTTGTTGCATCCAAATAAAGGCTCATTCAGCAGAACTGATATGGGACTGATACTGGACACACAGTTTCATGGAAAACTGCTCTTGTTTGAAAGAGGTTGTTTCTTATCTTTTTCTCAAATTAACAAGATAATCAAGAGAATTGATAAATTCAATACCATCCAGTGGTACACACTTTTCCCATGAAAAGATGATTAGTTTGGTTTTATCAACCAAATATTAGGAGAACGAGATTGATAGATGGATTAGTCAATCAGAAAAGGAAAGTTTTTTTTACTTTTTTTGTATCAAAACAAACAAATTAAATTAAGAGTTGTTCATCTGAGTTGAACTATGGTACTACGTGACTGATGACTAAGGACCCATTTCATTAAACCAACTTCTGACTGAGTTTGGTCTAAACCACATGGGAGTGATCAGAAACCAGACTGTAAGACCTTCTGCTATTCTTCTACTGAGAGAAACAGGCTTAATCTTGATCTTACTGATTAACCATATACTGTATATCATTCCAGAGTATCAGATCCTAAATCCAATGTAGTCCAATGAAGCAATTTTTGACAGCATCATGTGTGATTCTTGCCAGTGCAAAGCAATACATTTAATTTTATAAAACATATTTTAACCCCTTCTTTTGCAGTTATTTTCTCCCAATGATAAAAACAAATCTGCTGATCTCACATAAAAATGCATTTCTTTTGTTAAGTCAGCTCAAATTAAAGAAACTATGTGTAAGCAGGCAGCCAATCAGTGTTTTGCCACTTTGTTTTTGGAGCATATTTTTGTTAAGTAAACACAAGAAAATCTCTCAATGCCCCAGTGCATTAATTACTGAAGCCAAAACACACTATAGTCATGTAAGCCTGAGTCACAGCTTTAAGCAGCACAATTTGGACTGAAAATAGTCTCATTAGTTTAACATTAACAGGTAGTTGACATGGTTCGTTAAGGAAGTCTTGGGACACTGAGTTGTGTTCAGATTCAAGAGAAAATTTCTGTAGTCCTAAAACTCATTTTTATGGTTTCTTGTTTCCTGTTAACTTTGTGCCCATAATCAACACAATTCCACATGTCAATGCTGGTTTTTACATATGTTTTCTTCCAATCTTTTCAGGTAGGATTATCATATTGGTGAGTTCACAAGTTTTTGAGGATCTATCAGGGCCTCTCATTGCTGTGTTTAAAATGGACACTTTGCGGCAGACCAATCACAGCACATGATTTGGGTAGAAGTAAAGTAGAAGTAAAGGTGATGCATTGAAACTGACAAATACTAATACAGTTTGTGGCTTCTAATGTTTTATTAAAGCAGAAATACAGACTTTTTTGACTTTTTATTGGGCTTTGTGCATTCGAGAAGGGAAAGATGGATTTAACACTGGATTTAACAAAAAAGAGCAGCCAGTCAGCTCTAATCCTTATGTATTCATTGATTTATTGTGCTGTTATTTTAATCACTAAGTTTTGCAATCACAATGAACTTTAAGACAAAAATAAAATTGAAAATCAGAAAGCGGAAAAAATATAAATTTTAAATGTTCTGTTCTGAATGAAAAGGTGCTGTACAAAACCGTAGCAATGGCTTTATGGTAATGAATGTCAAAACATTATGTGGACTTGATAAGTGACTCTATTTCTCCTTAAGTGTTGATGTTACATAAATAATCATTTCAAACAACCATAATTCAATGAAATAGGTACCTGTTAAGAAACTCCACTTACAACTATAAACCACTTTTTAATCGCTCCTTTGCTAGTTGACACAGCGTAATCTCATTGACTAACTAAATATCCGAAGAAATCGGTATATTATTGTAAATTCTTAACCAAAACAGCTTTGATCCAGCGCTTTGGAAGAAAAGTGAGCAAAAACATGCATAAGTACTGCTACGTTTTGTTTAATTTTACACTTCCTAACACCACTTATTCATCTCTACTGTCATATCTAAAACTTACATATGGTTTCCTGAAATAACATTATGGCTGTCTGTCTGCAAACTTGCAAAAACAACATCAATTTCAAACTGCCTTGTTCTGGAGTGAGAAGGATTGACCATGAAAACATACATCAGCTCGCAAATGCCTGTTTTATCTCAAATGCTTCATTCCTGGAGCATGATCACACATATTTAAACTTATATAGACTGTAAGTGTGTGTGGGACCGGGAGAGACGGCCCAATTTTGTTTAGTTTAGAGGAAAGTGAAATGCTTGGGTTGTCCTTATTAAAACTGACAGGTCCATTTGGAAGCAATCATCAAATGTGTCATGGAAAAAGCGCTACGTCATGGTGCGAGGGACGTCAGGACTGTGCCAGTGTCAATATTTTCCTTCAAGGCTGGCAGCGGCTGTCACAGGGCAGCTCAGACTTCACGTTTCCCTGGGCATTTGGACATAAAAGGAACAATTTAACTGTTTTTGTGGACACGTTTCAGCTCATGTAGAACCAAATCACTATTTCAGATGTTACCAGGTGGATTTGATTGCTTATATTGATTAGTGCCCAAGATTTTAATTAGCATTGTGGTTCTGATCCTGGGGGTCTGGAGCCACATAGACGTCACAGAATGATTTCTGGGGATTTCCAAACAGCATGGAGAAAAAAAAAAACTAAACCATGCAAACCAGGTATGACACACTTTAAATGCTCCTATACATCATATTGTGAGGAGCCTATTTTGAGTGAAGAGCAATGAAGGCCCATGGTCACTTAAGTTATCACAACTGAAAAAGATTGTACCATAGTGTACCATATTCATACTTCAATCAGATATGTATAGATGCAGATGCAGCTAAATAAAAGTATTCCTTCAATTTACAAACTAAGCAAAGGCCTGCATCAACAATGTTCAAATATTGGATGTGCTATTTTGCAGAATGGTCTTGGAAATACCAATGACTATAATGATTATTAAATTTGCGCTTTTCCAGATTATCCAAGTCACATTTGTATGCACTGTTCATTAATTTTACAAAGTCAGGCCCTGACTAACGGAAGGCAAGGCAGAAAAAAACGCATCACTAGCCTCTCCAACCAACAATAATCACTGCTCCAAATCAAATGGCATTACTGTGATAAACTTTAGACTGCCAATCTTTACTTTTGCCTTTTGACAAACTATGCTGTTTGCAGAGGTCTGAACTTATTTATTATAGATTTTTTAAAAGAAAATGTTGTTACTGAAATAAGTATAGTGTTATGAGATATTCAAAATTACGATTGTGACCACTGAAATTGCAATTCCAAACTGTTATGATTATTAACTGTCTGCTTTTTATTTCTGTACCACTGGACACCAACTAAGAAAAGTGAATATAGTCCTAGTTTACAGCTACCTCATGGATGCATTAAAGAAGATAAATCAATTTAAAGCATGGATGTTGAACCAAAGAATGTCAACAGCACATTAAATACTTTACACGTGGTTGTTACACAGTCTGTCAGTCTTATCTGAAACATCTTCCTCGTAATAAGAATCAACAGTGACTCTACTGACACATTGGTATTAATAATAAACAAACACAATGTAATTAACACTGGTACGACGGCATGCTGCCTCCACAAATGAGACTTAAACACACAACGTTCAAAGTAAGAGGTCTTTTCCATTTCCATTCACACCCCACCTAGACACAAATACAACAAAGTACATTTAAATGGCACAGCTAAATAGAATAGAATAGAAAAAGCCTTTCATAATATAAGCGACCGATTTAAAGATGACCTCATGCACTGTCCACACAATGGCATTTATCTACAATTGTGGCTATTTGAACATGCAAATAGTGCTTTATGTTATGGAAATTGCAACCTTTAAAATCCATGTGTTCAGAAATTTATTTTGATGCATTCACATTTATAATGAATTGGACCAAGATTTAGAAGGGTCATCTTGGGTACTCTAATAAATTATACATGTGCAAATTGTTTTATAGCCCTTAGATTCTATATTGTATTGTTGTGTTTGTTTGTTTTTCATTTTTGATACTTCAAACCAGAGGTACGCAATTTCTTAAAGCAATTAATGATGACAATTTTATGGGTGTAGTGTCAAAGATCTGCAAAATCAAGGAGTCTGCAAATAAAGCTGATAAAAAGGCAAAAAAATAATGTCACATTTCAGATAATTGTATAAAAAGTTATGTTGCAATATTGGCGGTTAAAAGTGATGACATAGCCCATAACTATTTAATTTTAAGACAACATTTAATGCCAAATATCTTCTGATTACCGCTATTGTCAAAAATAAATGAGATTTTGGCTTTGCCTCCTCTAAAATATATATTAACATTTACTTTTGCTTGATTACATAATTTACAAATCCAAACACATAAGCAAACGCTGACTAACAGATGTAACACCATGGCCGCTGTAGATCTGATAACATAGCCAGCCTATCAAAGGTGATAATGGCTGCTACTGTTTTACATAAAGCTCAACATTAGCTGAAAGAGACACATCCCTGTTTTCCTTTATCTAATCCACATGTGTCTGTGACTGAGGGACAAAAGAGAGGAAGAGTTTTATCTGTGTCACCTCCTTCAGATAGGAAGTCCAGGTAATTAAGCACTCTCACCTCCAGCAAGCTCCAATATCCTGCTCCTCTGCCCTGTTCTGACTCACCGCTCCTGGGGTCAAACCTCTGAGGCAGCACAGACAGACATTGGTCCCCTGGAAACATGGATAAGTTAGTTAATGATTAAAGATAGGGAATGCATAAAGATGTATTAGCATTTTGATACCACACTCAAAATTATCCTGAAGTACACTGAACGAAAATGTAAACCCATCAGTTGCGAAAACACCTTTAGATATGGTTTATGCTTGAGAAATGAGCATTCCGTGCACAGTCAACATCTGTGTCATTGATAAAACTGAACATTTTTCATTTCATGTCCTTTCATTGTGGCCAGCGTAAGGGTCACCTGTGCAATATTTATGCACTTGGTGGAATGGACAAGCTCCACTAAGATAAAGTGCTGACTAACACAGAATCAGGCACATTTGTGAATATTGTTATTTGACTTCTACTCATGAAAAATGAAAGTATACTGTATGTATTTTGCTTAGAGACTTTTGTGTTAGTGTATAAAAATACAAGAAGGGAGCTGAAATGAGCATTCTGTACGCAACTTATCTTATGTGACAGTCTGTTGCACTAGTCTGACTGCATTACTCCTGTCAAATTAATCAAATGAAAATATCTAACAGTGGACAGGGGAGCAATGATATGTATTATTTTATTATTTAATCTAGATCCACAAATGCAGGCATTGTAACTTTGAGTGTTATTGCTCTGCCTTGTGTGTTCCTGTTCATTTATTTAAGTTTTTTTTATTATTATTAAATACATAAAATAAATAAAAGAGGCGAGAAATATAAAATCCAGCTCATGGCTCCTGTTAATGCCTAAAATTAAATGTAGTGACACAAAATCTTGTGATATATTTTGATTGGTGAAAAGTACTACAAACAGGCCTTTAACAGGACTATGAAACCCATGATAACAAAGATATGATAGGATTAAATTCCAACATCCAAGGACTAAACCAGCACAACCCCGGGGCTAAGCCAGAACTAAACCAGGTTTGAGTCATGTGATTTTCAGATCAGTCCTGGAATTGTGTTATCCAGGTGGAGCTGCTGTGCTGCTGAGGCCCGGGCGGTGGCTATAATCAGGGATAATCTCATTTGTTTCAGTGACTGCAGTCCTCTGTGGCCTCTCTCCTGCAGAGGATCAAACACCTCCCCAGACCCAGGACACACACAGGCTGATGCTCCCTTCACCTGACCCAGCGCTGATCCACTCAACTCCCATGAACACGATGTTTGGAACCAGAGTAGACAGAAATAGTGCCCGGACAAGCCTTGGTTTGTATAGATATTATGTTTTTAAATCCAAACACATGGACATTTGTGAACCAACTGACCCAAGTGAGTGGTATTGGTGAACCCTGCTGACACACTGCAGTGTTATTGAGGACCCCACCTCTCCACATTTCTTAAAGTGGCACAAAATGAATTACATTAGGGCATGCAGTGATGTCTAACCTGATTATGTGTATAACAGATTCCTGCCTGAGTTCGAGTCAGGTAATTCTCTTTTATAATGGCTGTGAGGCTGTTAGGTCAATAGCACTTCATTTGGGGCACCTTGGTGGATAATACATGTGGGACACAAACAAAGATCAGATTACATGCAGCAGTTTTTTACGTGCTAAATTATTTTTTATACTCAAAGCTCAAATGGATGAAGAGTTATTTCAGACAGTGTCCCTGGTGCAATGTCTAAGTCTCTCAATCACACGTGTCTCTTTCATTGTAATCTCAATCTCACCATTTTGGCTTGTTTGTATTAAAATGCCTTTTATGAATAAGGTATTTCGCTATTAACTTTGTAAATCAATAAATAAACACCAATAACTGACCAATTAGGTGCCAAAACCTTGTCACAGCTAGCATGGCTCGTAGCTAAGCACCTGCCTTAGGAAATCAGTTCCCCCTGGCACAAGGAAGCCTGGCTCCTCATTGGCTTTGAGGTAACCTTGACACACACACTGAATTCCAAATATGGAAATGTGCTTCCGTTTAATCACAAAAGACCTAATTAGCTGGAGCTAAACAGTACTTTGTTCACAGGTCAAGTTTTTCTACTGTCCTTGGTTTATACTGTGCATCAGTGTGGATCCGATGCTGAATGTGAAAAAAACTTCTTGTAGGAGTAGAATCCATGTAGATGTGCTGTTGCAGTAAGTAGCTGGTGAACTTGGTGATAGGCAGTTTACAAGAAACCTTATCAATGTTTTTGCCAAACTCAACTTTTATTTAGAGCAAACAAGACATAAATCACTGCATCACAGTGACAATTCTGGTTCAGCTTCCCAAACTCTAGTTTGCTTTTTTCCAAATATGGCATTACAATCCTGGACAAATTTTAATCAGTGACATCACATTCTTGAGGTCCCTTATTTAACCTATCTAGAACAAATATAATTTTATGCCCCACAAACCCCAAGGAGGTCGAAACAGTTAGAGACAAGCTTAAACAAACTTGACATAAATGAGTTACCCAAAACATCACCGCAGCAATTAGGCCCACTTTGAACCGACGAAAATGAAAACCTCTGCCTCTAACCTTCCCCCTTATAATCCACTTTATACTTAACCTCACATAGCTGGACTCCTTATGCACAGACCACACATCCAAATATCATCACCTCACAGGACGGCCTTTGGGATAAATGTTGAAACTAAGAAACTGGGTTACTTTAGCAGAGGGAAATAATATTTACCCCATCCCATTTACTGATACCATCTGTAACACGTTTCTAAAAGCAGCTCCCATAAACACAGTGATATATCCAAACAGTCCAAACTTTAAACTACAAAGACATGTTCCTCTCTGCGGCAAATCTACTCAGATGTGCCTTCTCAGCTGACACCTTCTTCACTTTCATCGGGAATGGAGGAAATCTGTAAATTCACTTGTAAGCACAGGATTGTCCGCTGACCAAGTTTGGGCTTTGTGAAGTTACATTTGATCATTAAGTGACTGTATTCTATTAAATGCTTAGATCACTATTGTCCAAATCCTTTTAAAATGGTCCAGTGTTTAACAATACGAAGATGTCGGTTCTCCCTATTGTCTATAGTTTGGAAAGCCAACTAGGTTCAGACCAAAAAAGATTACTTTGCATTAAACATACACATTTCAGAAGGTTACGCAAAAAGAGCAGAATTTTTTTTAGCTGGCCTGACATTACGAATATGTGTCATTTTGATAACATCACGTCCCATGTCCAGTCACCCTTCTCGCATTGCAACTCATGATGAGTTTTTATAATGTTGACTGTCCACAAGGAAGCTCTTATTGAAGCAACAGTGACGTCATATTGAGACATTGAAGAATGCAAGGGGAAATTACTTAACACTCTGACTTGACATGGTTTGACAGTGTTTTTTTTTTAATTGATATAGGTGAAGGCTGGTTCAAAACTTTTTTCAAGAAGAGCTCACCACATACTTTAGTCAAGGTAGGCGGGACGAGAGCACTCGCTGAGCACCTAATCCACTCTTGTTAGGGGTCCTGGCTGAATTCATGAGAGCTACAATGCAATGCAGCGCTGATAGGAGGGCTGGCGGTGGGCTGAGGTAATTGGATTGGAATACGCCATTGAGTGTCAGACAACAAAAGATACCCACCTCTCTCATGGCTCTTTTGTTGCTGCTGTGGAATTCATTTGGTCATTCACCCCATCCTCAGCCGGGACACTGGGATCCTATAGAGCAAGGTAGTTCTCATACCGTGGGGAGGGTCACATGGTGGTACTTCTTCTTATAGGGTCTTCAGTAGTCTTTTGTATATCTGAAAGAATTATTTAATAAAATTCTTATTTCTGCCTGCCATATAAATCAAAAGTTAAAATGCAATGTTATTTTGCCCAAGTTGGCCCTGACATTTGCTGTATTTTGTTGTCAGAGATGAAATGTAACAAAGTGCAAATGTAAAAGTACATACGGTATATTTTCTAGATAGTATTAGTAAATCTTAAGGTGAACAGAAAAAGGTAATCATTTCGTTATAACTGGAAAGTACTTTGCTATGGTTTTACTTTTAGTTCATTTCAGAGAAAATGCAATACTGATTTTCTAAGGCTTTTAGAAACTGTAATAGACTTGTGTATCTATAGATGAGGTAGATGAGAAGTAGTAATGCAAAAAAAAAAAAAAAAACAAGCAAAAAAACAACAACAAAAAAGTTCCTATTACATAAAATACATACATTCTTAAAGATTTAAAATATATATTGTTCTTTTTTTTTTTTTTACACAAATCAACAAATTTGGGTTTTTTGGCACATTTATTGTGACATCCTGCAGGTTTAGCTTTCAAGATTTGACTTGAAATAACCAATATTATATAAATAAAAATTACGACTGATGACAAAGGCACAAGTCTTTATCAAATTCAATACTTTGATAGACTCCAATTATATATATAGTTCTAGTTCTTTAATCGCTTTTTACTCTGACTGAAAGTATATCAAACATTTAGATTCTTTTACTTAAAGGGCAAGAAGAGCGTTTCTGCAGCATTAGCATATCAGGCAAGATTGATTTGATTGTTCTCCTGTGTACTTTCTATTTCAGCCATTTGTGCATAATTGAACTTTTTTTTGGTTCTTTTGTATGGGATTCCAAAATGGGGGGACTCTGGGGCATGTTTGAAGGATGAGAACTATCATCTTTTGTTTCTGCTTCTGTGCGGTTCAAATTTGAGTACTTCTTCCCTCATTTTCCCCATTGTTTGAGGATCTGTTTTAGACTTTTGTTTAGCATCTGCTCATCGGTAGTTTAACCTAGGAAGAGTCTGGTTTAATGACTGCTTTTGTCTCTATTCAGACTATATAGAGTTAATTACGCCGGCGCTTCCAAAGATTCAAACACTCCCTCCACCAGTTCAGGACTATCCCAATCATGAGGTCTAATACTGATCCAATGGTTTGTCCTGTGCAGCCCCTTATGTGCTGCTCTATGTGAGAACCGTGGATCCCCCCAAAGCCCAGGGGTCATTTGTGTGATCATTACCATAATCACATTAAGTCTGCAGGAGATTAGCACCGCGGCCTCAGAGGAGAAATCCTGTCTGTGCTCCATGACGACTGCACACCACGCCGCGCTGTAGACACCTATTAGTCACATGACAGCAGCGGCACAGGAAGTGGCTTGACCAGTGGGTGTTTGGCGTCACCTAAAAAAAAAAAATGTCATACAGGTAATACAGATTAAAAAAAAAAAAGAGCAAACCAGAGATGCATTGTAACTTATTCAAGTGAGGATGCAAAAAAAAAAAAAAAAAAAATACAGTTAAGATTATTATTATTCAGGTCACTACAGCTTAGTTTCATCACAACTTTCTTTTGGCCAATATAACTAAATCCCTGTATTGATAATTTCAAAACTAGGCATGTAAATGCAACAAAAGTCCTATGTTAGCTTCATATCCAGTACTACTACTATGTGTAAGCAAATACAAGCTTGGAAAGCTATAGACTATCTATAGAGTTATACAATCTACAATTCAAGATTTCATTCCTGCTTGGTCATAATGTCAAATTGTGATTAGTTCAGTTTCCTTGTATACAAGTTGAATCTTAAATCCTCAGCCAAGAATAAGTATATAGTGGCTAACTTGAAATGCATTCCATATGCCATCTACTTTCTAAAGATTTACAAACATTTTATTGTTTATTACCAAATGAAATGCATTACGTTTGTGAAGGATGTTTGTTTTCAAGATTAGTCTAACATTCCTGTACATAACCAAAAGTAGAAGAGTTTCAATGTAGACAATGTGTTTTATATTTTGACCATACTTGAAGCAAGCCAAAACATGACATTTTCAAACTATAGCTTGGGGCTGCCCTATTGCTGCTGGCGTTTTTACATATTTTCCTCAAACTTTAAGCACCTTGCATGAGGGTTAAGAAAGACAGAAAAAACTACCTCCTCAGGAAGAATTTGCAGTTTTTGCCAAATCCATGTTTGTATCTTAAACTATCCTACCACATAAATTTCCACTCCTCAGAATCGTTATATCCAAACACTGCTGATTATGTCAAGAGCTGTAAAGTACAGACAGAATCCAATCTTGTCTGCCTCATTATCCAAACCTTACGATTGCTGGACCCAAATTTAGTACCTAAGGGAGAGAGAAAATGTTCCCTGGGGTTAAAAACTTCTGCAATTAACCCTAATTACTCAGACAGAGGATTTGAATGAGGCCTGTAACCTGAGATGTCTATCAGTCTGTGGCAGCTCTGGGCAGAGACGGCTGCAGCTTTCATCTTGAAGTTCAACCACAGGAAAGTACCATCTGAGTCCTGACAGTGATTGAAGATAGACAAACAAGATTGTGATCGCACCCTGAGTAAAACCTATATTATGCAAAATACTACTTAAAGATGTGTGGGTCAAGTTTTGTCCTGGATTTGTCTGTTTTTTAAGCTTGGTAGAGGGTCTAGTCATCACTTTGTATGCAGGAAGACAATACCTAACCTGTGTAACTTGTCTCCATGGAAACAAGTGACACTACCAGGGCAAAAATGAAACTCAGAAGGTGCCTGTTACTGTAGTAAAATGTTTTTAAGATATGTTTGAACATTAAATACTGCTTGATATACATTCAAGATATACTGTATGTTTAATGCTCTACTGGGGAACATGCTAGGCAAAGCAAAAACATCACTGTGGATTCAAGCAGGCGTTCAACTTGTGATGTGTTCTCAATCATTATTTTCCTTAATTTGAATTAGAATACTGCATTACAATCACTAAATTTATCTGTTGTCTTACAAGTTGCATAGTATCAAATAAACAGGTTTTTTTTTGCATATAATCAACAACAAATAATTTCTCACATGCATTATCACTGTGAGTGGGATGAACCTTAACCTTAACAGGCCCTGATGGTGTCCCCTGCTTGTTTCCATGTAGACTAATAAACTGTAAGTAATACCATACCATGGAACATTTCATCTAAATCATTATATCTTCCTGAAGGAAAAAGGTGGCAGACCCTCATCCAAAAAAGTCACATAGTGTACCTGGATGCCAGATAAAACCAATAAACCAATAAGAAAACACCATATATCATATAACTTAACATTGTATGATTAGATGTGGTGATGTTGATACATTAAAAAAACAGACACTGCACAAAGCAAAAACACACACTGCCAGAAACAAGTGTGCTTGGTGAATTGGATTATTTAACTTAGCATTGGTAATACCGAAAAGCACTACTTCACAAAAACTAGACCACCTCTTTTGTTTACAGCCAATAACGGTGCTCTTTGTAACTTTTATAGTATATAGTATTTTATAGCTGCTTGCCTGACTGTAAGGTAATGTTACTGGATTTCTAAAATTTCACATACATCAAGAATGTATTTCACAATGGGTATTGTTCTTGCTCAAAAATGTATTACTGTGAGCAGGTAAGCTTATACATTTAAGACAGACATGCTTGTTTCCAGGGAGATAAGTTTAAAGTCATACTATGTAATATTCTATAGGTAAAACTATATTATATCTATGTAAACACAAAAAATATTACACAGAGTACTTTTAAATGTCCCCATATGCCAATTGTGAATTAAAAAGAAGAATTTTCTTTGCAAAACAGTGTTTTTATTATCACCATGGCTGCATGCGGGGCAGTCACGTGACGCGGCAGTAAACCGCCATAAAGTGAGAAGGTGAAACATTACATAGTTACTCATTGATGTGGGCTGCTCTGGTCGTGCTGGTGCTCCCAACTGTGTTCCCTTGATTGACCCATTGAGTGACCTGTGTAATTGGTGCACACAAATCACTAACCACAGGGCCTGGGTTCCCGTCCTGCATCTGATGGATGTCCACGGGCCGCCGCTGATCTCAAAACAGATTACCTTCCTCCACTGTTACACCTGGACACAATTTGGCCTTTGACACCGGAATCGACCAAAGACGATACTGGGGCAAAAACACAATTTAGCAATTTGTCAGCGATTACTAAATACATAGCATGAAATATTTAAACAGCAATTAGGGAGGTAAATTTTGTGTGTACCTTTGTGTATTTAAAGAGAGGTGTTATTAGAGATGGATGCAACCTTATTTTAGCTTTAACAATATAACTTATGAGAAAGCAAAAAAAACCCAAAAACTTAAATGTTAAAATTTTACGCACAGAGCTAATGGAAAACAAATCCTCACAACTTTAGAGAAAGTGATGTGCAAGTATGAAAACTTATGTAGAGGTTTGACAAAAAATCTTGTTTTAGTTAAAAAAAGATACCAGAAAAAAATATATAAAAGCAAACAAATACAGTATTGCCAGCTTTTTTTTTTTTTTTTTTTTTTGCTCTCTTAAACCATGTCTTTGACCTTCTGCTCAGAACTGGAGTTCATAAATTCCTAAATGGTCAGGATAATGTATAGCAAAATAAGTGTATAATGATTTAGTGAGGAAATACAACAAATCATAATTTGTGGTTTTCAGCTGTAAAGTTTATAGAGGATTTAGCTTCTGTGCAAAACAAGAAACACAGTGCATGTCGGATCCTGCGGTGGGCTACTCCAGTGACACTTTTATTGGTGAATGCGTGGACTTCACATTATGGCAAAAACATGCAGATACTTGGTGGAATCCCAATGCTTTTTCCAAGGCTCACATTTCAAGATGTCTCTCATTGCAAGCATTATTTTTTATCCAAATGCCCTTGAGTCTACACTGGCCTTGTTAAATTAGGCCCAGTTTACAGTTCAAATGATTTATAGCACCTGTGCGAATTTAGAGGACAGTAAAAGTAGCTATTAGCATTTTTGTAACATGACATAAATCTTAACCTGGGACAAAGAAATGTGTGGTCAATCATAGAGCAAAACACAAGTGTGTGCAAATTGATACTTGTCACTCAATCATCTATTCATGGTGAAATTGTGGGTTGTAAAGAATTATGATTATCAGTATTATGCAGTCAGGTCACGGTGTATGCCCAGTTGTGTTTTCCACCACAAAGAAGTCCAAGAAGCTGTAGTAGTTAGTATATCATTACCTTGAGTTGTTTGGGGCGGTCTGGCCTCGCCTTCTCATGAATATGGAGCTGGCAGACAGCATGGACACTCCCTCCTTGTTCAACTTGTGCAGTGAG
The DNA here is from genome assembly GCA_038363315.1 of Mugilogobius chulae. Classification (NCBI taxonomy): domain Eukaryota; kingdom Metazoa; phylum Chordata; class Actinopteri; order Gobiiformes; family Gobiidae; genus Mugilogobius; species Mugilogobius chulae. Next base: position 31,583,342 of record CM076407.1, on the reverse strand, counting down.
CGCCTCTTCGGACCAGCAGTCAGTCAGTCAGTCAGCAAGCAAGCAAGCAGAGGACTCGGCTGGCGCATGGCTACTCAATAAACTTTCCCTCCTTCAACAAGTGGAATACGAGAGGACGAAGAGTTCGCAGTGCTCGTGTGCGTAAAGGAGAGTTTGGGATTTAAAGTGGAAGAAGAGGTGGCTGCTGCTGCTGTCTTATGACCCGGGAACGTGTGCTCTGCTTGTGCTCTTCCCCAGTCGTGCATGTTTAAATCAGAGGAGCGCAGTGGAGCCGTGTGTCGGCCAGAAAACTAATAACCAACAACCGTGAGGCGACAGCAGACTGGAGCAGGCATGGTTTGGAGACGAGGCTCGGTTGTGGCCGCTTTTTTACTCTGCGTTTTAATCAAGGTACCTAATTACACTTACTAAAACAGTGGACAATTGTTAATATTTTGTTTTATAGCAAATGTCAACTAATAAAACGCGAGCATGCTAGCAGTACGTGTTCATACCTCGTGTATAACTTCTGCGTAAGCTGGCGTAAAGTAATTTTTCAAAGAAGCAATGTTGACGAACATGTTTTAGCAATAACATTAGCGTAAACGTGCTTTGAATGCATAAGCGTGACAAACTTTGCAAGTTTAACTCACTCTTGTGTCCTCAACAGGTGTCAATGGGGTCTGGACAATTCGAGCTGCAAATCTTATCGATGCACAACGCGAACGGAGAGTTGCACAGCGGCCAGTGTTGTGATGGCTCGCGGAGCGCGGCGGATCGAAAGTGCGCCAGGAGCGAGTGCGATACGTTTTTTAAAGTTTGCCTGAAGGAATACCAATCTCGGGTCTCGGCTGCGGGCCCCTGCAGCTTCGGAATGGGATCTACGCCTGTCCTGGGAGGGAATACGTTTTCTTTCAAGAGCACTAACAGGAATGACAAATCCAGGATAGTTTTGCCCTTCAGTTTTGCCTGGCCGGTGAGTCTTTTTTTTTTTTTTTTTTTTTTTTTTTGGAAGACTACCTCATTTTGTACGTCTCGGCGGGCATCTTCAAACAAAAATCTCTGTTTGCAGTTCAGTGCAGAGCAATTACCATGTGTCAGTCATCTACCTCGACCTCAAACCCACCTCGACAGAAATCACAACAAACTAGAAGAGTGCACTTATCTTGTGGTAGTTAGGCTCTTTGTGAATTATCCTTTTGAACAAGGATCTCTGGTTTTTCACTATGTCTGTGCATTGCTGCTGGTATTTCTGTAATTCAGGCCTAGACCTGTCTTTTTCTTACAGCTTTTTAAACTACTTTGCATATTGGACATTGCACAACTGAGCAATTTGGATGAAAGCTGCGTGAAATTGATGACAGCCTTTGAACACACAATTTCTCTACATAGTTCAGCTATAAGTGCTCAATAACACTGTCAAAACTGTGACCTCCTTCTTTAGGCCAGCTCTTGTTGGAGAGTTGAGTGAGAAGATCTCTCCACTCTTTGGTCTTAGATCTGTTTAGTGTAAAAAGAACTTTTAAACTCCAAATGTCTCCTTTCCTTCATGTCAGCTCTTCTTGGTGTGAGAGTAAATAAATGGCCCTGACGTGCTTGTGGGAGCGTGGTTGTAGGTCTGTGAGAGAAGATTTGCCATGGAGCACCTTTCGATATAATGAAAAGTGCGCTCACTCCACATAGACTCGCTAACCCCACACTTGGCCCAATGCCCCCACCACCACTGTCTGATACTGTAGTTCTGAGGCACAGTGCTCTGCTATGGCTGTCACATTTAAGATTTACTTTTATTACTTTTAGATGAAGTTCTTGTGTAGTTTTAGTCTAAAAAGCAGTAGGGTAAAGGTCATTGCAGTGTTTAAGCTCTTGTACAGAGCAGTTCCCTCAGTTGTTCCCATGCAGCAGAAGCAGAGGGTCAGAGAAGACCATTCAGTCTGGTTTTCCCCCATGATCCGATCAGGCTGTAGAACAATGTTCACGGCAGGGAAGCATGCAATCTGATAGGGGCTGTATTTTTTTATTTGCCCTCGACTTAGACACTGGCGCCTAACACCTTTTTAAAAGACAAAAGTTTCTGTTTATGTCCGCTCTATGGTAACCTTGAGTTGGCATAAATGCTTAGTGCCAGATTAGTTTCATGTTATGTGGTGAAAATCGTTTCTAGTGGAAAACACTTGTTGACATTGAAATATGACACTATGGAAGTACTTCAGCCTTCAGGACTATTGTAGCTGCACTTACACCATTGTAATGACGCCTCCATTGCACATACAAACTCAGCCATGTCGTACCAGACTGTCAAACATATGTCCCTGGGCTAAATATGGACTGTTAATAACTCAGGCTTCAGCATACTTTTGACTTGTAGGAGCTCATTATTTAAGAAAAAAAAAAAGACAGGTTGGACCTTAGAAAAATGACACCACTGAGAAAACTTGCTCCAAAAGCAACCACATGTGTAACAGAAGCAGGCTAGAAAAGTGAAATGACCTCAGGGAATACAGATACCATAAAGATAGAGATCTTAAATAACGACTTCTAAGATCTATGATGAAACACACAATTACAACTTTTATTGTAGTTTATTGCCATTACGGCTTGGCTGTAAGTAATCTGATATTTATTTTATTGTCACAGCTGGGGTGCAGTTCATGACTACATCCCCGTTGGATCAAGCCATTACCTGGTGACATGGGCCTCAGAATAGCCTTTTACACAGTGACAGTTGTGTTTTTTCTATTGAAAGTGGTCAGAAAGGAGGCAGTCATTGCATTCCCTTCAAGTCCCTTTTATCCAAGAGCTCTACTTGAGTGCACATTTACAATCGTCAGGTTAGGTATGATATCACTCTTTGTCCTTTTCATCACTTGATTGGCTGTTGCGGACAGATGGTGGTGTGGTGCATTTGGGTTGTTGGGTTGTCGGAGTTCATGAGGCTGCTGATGTCCCCCTCCTCTCCTCTTTTTGGTCTCTGCATAAAGTTGGCCTCTTGTCCCGGCCAAGGGCTTTGTTTAAGTCACGCTTGGTTGGACCCTAGGCATTTCATCGCTTTAACCTTGCCACCCACAGTAACCGCTGCACTTAATGAGGCTACACACATGTCCCTCCTCAGGTACAAGGGGTGACAGTCAGACCTCCAGATGAACACTGTCGCTGCTGACGTCTGTAAACTGTTAGCCTTTCTCATACAACTTTGTAACTTTGTCTATAATACAGTGTTTTATATTACATAGAAGTGTGGGTCTAGCTGCTTCACAAAAGTGTATCAAAGCAGGACAATAGGCGCCCTCGGTGACTACAGTGAGGATTACCACACATAATGGAGCCAGTGCAGCTGTATTTCCAGCGCAGGGCAAGCAACAGGAAGTAGACTCAGCATTGATAAAGCCATCTCTCTGATTGAAAACAATTCTCTTATGAAGACTTTGCATTTTGTCTATTGAAGAATTCCTTTTTTTTTTTTCAAAATATACGTACCTAACTTGCATTTTTATGTTTAATTAGTGGTTTGTTTATAGTAAGACACGAATTGGGAGAAAGGGACCCCCATTTTTAGAGATAATTTGTTGTATGTGAAGGATTTTATAGTATTTGAAAAAACACTGCAGCTTTTTTGACTATTTTAACTTTGATTTGATTGCTTTTAATCTTGCATCCTCAGTTAAAATGTGACATGGCTCCATCAAGAAAGTTAAACTGAGTGCACCTTTCATATGTACATACTTCTCTAAAGTCAAAGCTGTGCTAAACACTGCATTATTCATTCACTCCACACTCTCATTGTCAAAGTTGCCCTAGAGGAGGTGGACCAGATTTTTCAGACTTTAAGCCTCACTTAGCCCAAAGTTGAGCTCATGTTTGTCCATTAAGTTACTTTAGTACTTTAGTTATGTTGCGTGACGACAACAACCATTGTTTTTTCATTAAGCAATCTTTTACATTATAGTTGGCGCCTTAGTTCTGCCAACTTTGCATCTAGTCGTAGTAATTTTACAATGCTGGCGTCTACTTTTGTGGAACAGCCCTGACATGACGATGATAGACCTTTTGACAAGTCATAGCCGTTTGAGTTGAACAATCAGGTGACTTCTGCCATAATCATTGGCTTAACCTTGAGCTAAGCATTGCTGGCAGCTGTGAAAGTAATAACACCTTTTCTTTTATATTATGTGCTGTGATGTGGCAGTTAGGTGCAAATTACTCAACAGAAAGAAGGAGAAAAGTATTTGACATTTTTTTCCTTCTTCTCATATCGCCAGCAGCATCTTGCAGCGAACATGTTGTTACATAATGAGTTTTGTCACCGCCTCTGAGCCCTCTGGAACTGTGACATGCATCAAATCGCCTATAATTGGGATAATCGTATGTGTGTTTTTGTTTTGCTTTATGCTTAGTGACCCTTAGAAACTGATGGCAACAAAATGGTTTTCTTTAATTTTACCTTGCCTTAATTTTGTTTGACTTGTGACAGATCCAAAATCAGTTCATGCTATGTTTTTGTTTTCATTGGCAAAAGTCAAAATTCCTCTATTGGGAAGGTGTCTATGAGGTTATCCCAGTTAATGCACCTATACATAACTGAAAAAAATGGCTCATTGTTTATTTAAGTTGTTCTTGTTTGGACAAAAAAATCCTTCAACAAACAATGCATTCCTTCCCTGCAGTTTGTCTCTAGCTCTTGCTAGCTTTAGGTGTGATGGGTGTGTTACAGCTCTATTAATCACTATGTTGATTTCAAGTTGATAGCGTTGAATTGATTTACTCAGGAAAGGTGATAGTCAGAGTAAGAGTCAATATTGTTGCGTTTACATTTCATCTGTACCTGGGCTAGTCTAATCTGATTTGCATTAGCTTTTATTGAGGAAGTTCATTGGTCAGCAGTGAAATGCTGACTGGCTCAAAACTAAGACAACAAGAAAACTGAATACTGAGTGGTTCAAAAATGGTGGAGCGAGGCTTACCGTACTTGTATTTTGCAAATTTCTACCTAAAGGTGCACTGTGCATAGATATTATTTATTTACTGGTATGGTGCCACAGTTTGGCATCTATATTTCCATGGAGACCACTAGGAGAAGTCTCCAAACCGAGTTACAGCTCTCAGATGTTTGGAGATAGTGGAGATGTAGAGATACTACCTGTTTTGCATGACATTGTAGCGATACAGTAAAATCCCTGTTTTAGAATAAACAGCATATAACTGTTTATGGCTTTACTATGGAACATTTCAGGCAGTGTAAAATAAATAACTGTACTTTATTGAGTAATTCAGTCCACTAGAAAAGTTGCACTGTACACCTTTAACTGTAAACATCTCGTTTTAGTTCTTAATTTTGAACATGGTCTGTTATTTCCTATTTTCTTCATTAAACCATGATTGTTATCACAAAATATCTTAGTTAATCTTAACTCTTCCCCATTTATTTGCTTACAGAAGTCTTGCCAGGTCAAATTGTCCCTAAATGTTTGAGAACCACTGTATTAGACCTTTGCCTTCCAGTTATTGAAACATCTTTTATTATGGAATCCCGTTCCAGGGCAGGGTTGGACCACTCACTCCTGGCTCTGTGTGCGTATTGGGAAAATTCCCCTCGTAAGAGGATTCAGTAGTGTTCTTTGGCAGGGCGAAGAGCTTCAAAATGGACTGATCCTTATCACTGATGTTACATGTCTGTTGTTGGACACTGTTTGGTCAGCCGAGATAAGAAGAAGACATATGACCACACACTTATTGCACTTGGACTTGTGTGTTTATGTGTGTGTGTTGTGTGTCAGTAGGAGTGTGTGTGCGTGTGCGGGTCCTCTCTAAGTTCAAAGAGAGCTTGTGAGTCAGCTGGAGCCTGGGAAAAGTGAACCTGGCACTGGCAGACTGATAACACTGAGAAGTTATGGAGTGTGAGTGAATGGGGAGGCATGCTCGCTCTCTCTCTCTCTGTCTCTCTCTCTCTCTGTCTCTCTCTCTCTCTCTTTCTCTCTCTCTCTCTCTCTCTCTTTCTGATATCTCTCTTTCTCTGATATCTCTATCTATCTCCCTCTGTTTCTGGAAGCACTTATTTTGGCCAAAATATACTAATAACAGATGCATCTTGTTTGATAGAGACAACCTACAGCCCATTGAGAGTCATTTGATAGCTTAATCTTAAATATAAATTCTTGTTTGAACATTATTACCAATATATTCTAATAATCCAAAGGTATTACTCAAAATAAAATCCTCTATGGCCCATACACAAAATGTTTCAAAGCCCACGTCTAAAAAGCATTTTGTCGAAATAGGAATTAACTATAAGAAAAAAAACAACTTTTCTGGCAACTAACACTTTAACCAACACTTTACTGGCAACTTTACATGGAGCAGGTATGGAAAAATCATGGCAAGTAAACAAGTAGATGAGCAAGTAAAAACAATTACTGGTTGACATAGGACTCTAGTTGATAAAAGAAATTATAGGTCGACCGAAAACATGTTCTTCTGGTCGACTGAAAAGACTACAAATGCACTGGATTGAATACAAAAACCAGCCATCTGTACAAAAAGGTGTAAATATAAATTGTAATTGTTTGCAAAAAGGTAGATAAGTCTTTGTATCTTGCATTTACTCATAAATCTCTAATTATTATTAGTTGACACAAATTTTGGTTGGCTACCAATGACTCAAAAAAGGGAGTATGGTGTGACTTTGGCGAAAGTATTGGGAAGAACTCTTCCTTGTGAAATCGTCATAATGTGATTCACTCTTTCTCTATTTTAAGCAGCTGTCTGTTCCTTTACAAACTATTTTTCCCATCCACTCCTCTGAATGACATCTTCATTCAGCCAATCAAGGTGAAATGTGAACCTTCTTTAGATTTTTATAGTTTAAGTAATGTTTTAATTACCCCAATGGCAACAAGAAAATATAAAATGTTCATAAATTGTGATCATATCAAAATTGTGAGCTGGCACCAAGAGCATTGTGATTTTTTTGCCACATTGCCTTGCCCTACTCAAAAGATTAGATTACACTTGGCAAAACAGCTCAAGTGAAAGAACAGATTAAATTGTCCAGTCACTCTAAACTTCAGTAAAACTCTTTCAATGTCCTCCCCTTTAGAAAATAGTTGAGAGCAACGCACTTGACAGTGTACAGCCTTAGTAGACATCCACAATGTACATGCTAAAATAGTTATTGTAATTGCATGAATTCAAAACCACCAAACCATCCATAATTATTGTCTGGATTGAGTCTTCAATGTAAAGCCAAAGTCATGTGTCTTAATTATAATACAGCAGAAATGATAACTTGATTTGTCAGAGGTGGTGATCATCATGACTGTAATCGCTCCCAAGTCGAAACAAGTCTAAATCATGCCAGCAAAGGGTGTGTTAGCTTTTCTTTATTCTAGGAGCCAGTAATCTATTAAACGTTATGTGTTATGACAGCAGTCCATCTAAATTGATCTATGATTATTTTCACTCTCTCCTGGTGAGAAGCAAAGCAGGTGTACGCTCTCTTTGGATGTTTTGGCAAAGGTTGCTCCAGAGTAACCGCCTAAACTTTGACGCAACTAGTTCAGAGAAGATCACCTAAAGAAGACATGTACGAAATAGGGCTGGGTGTTTTTGTGTTTTTTTTTTTTTTTTCTTTTTGTGTGTTGATCAATCTCGATTAAATTTTATTTTGATTTAAAACATTTTTAAGTTAAGCTCTAATACATAACATGCCAAAGTAAAGCTGATCAATAGCATGAATAAAAGACAAGAACAATCCAAATACCAGTTCAAATATAATTTGAACTTTAACGATGATACATTGTTTATCATGAGGCGCGTTGGTTATTTTCTTATTGTAGACAGTACAGGAAAAGAAATATTAAATGATTAATTATGTCAACATTTCAAATACTTTCAAAATTGTGGTTTTACAGTTCTTGTTTTTGAGTCTTTGTCACATATGTGGGATTTATAGGCTGACCCTCCCAAATAATCTTGTATGGACCCAAGAAGGAACAAATGGTGAAATCCCCCAAATTCTCCAGGCCACATGTATTTGTCTTCGCGGCAGAGGCTTTTGCTGGCTAAGCATTAAGCACTAGGGCTGAACTTGATACTGTTAAGCGCTCGGAGGGAAGCGGAGGCCTCGTGTTCGTGGTGTTAATATAGCTGGCTGTCGGTTGTAGTGTTGTGCATTGATGAGGTATCACGTTGCCCCATGACTGTGTTACTCAAGCTCTGCCTTAAGTCATTACAGCCAATTATGAGTCGAAGAACAACTCTATAGTTTGAGAGGGAGGTATTAAATGATTCTGCTTATGTGACTGCAATGGAAAACTGGCAAATGAACATACATTTACTTTCTTATGCAGGTAGAAAGTGAAGCTGCATCACTATCATTGTAGTTCAGTCAAAAATGGCATTCAAATGGTCATGATTAGTGCAACTTAGGCAGCAATTACTTGATTTGATACCACTTTAGAACTACACCTTAGGTAGTCAGTAATAAAGCATGAACAAATGCTTAATTATTTATGAAATGATCAGTTGATGGATGAAAAAGTGTATTCAAGCTTAGTAACTACTCACTTAAAAAGCTATGGTTAGGCTTTTGGATTGCGAGGTAGGGATTAGAGTAAGTAAGTACTTAAAAAATCTTTTCATTTTGAAGGTACTCTACCCAATTTTTGCTCCCTTAAAATAGTAAACAAAATAATTAATTTTAGGCTTCTTACATCAGTTCACATGTTTCACTCAATTACTTAATGCATTCTAAGCCTCCAAATTATTCAGCATGATGTGTTTTAGACTTTTTCACAGCTGTTAGAAGCAAGGCATGCTGGTATGCTAACAGAAGTTAGCCACATTGCTCACAACAACAACAACAACAACAGACTTAGCGGAGTTTGGTGAATAAACATTAATAGATGTAGTTTACACATTGCAGACTCATTTTCACCTGAATAGATACATTAGATATCTGTACAAGAGTGAAAAGATTTTAAGTTATGTTATTGTAAAAAAAAAAAAAAAAAAAAAAAGCTGGAATTGTCCTTTTAAATGTATCATCTATTAAATGTTCATGCTGAATTAAACCACAGAGGGATTATTAATGTGTGGGTATTATAAAGTACTCTCTTTGATTCATGAATCTTAATATAAATAATAATCTAATTGTTTTGGGATGTTATTGAGTATAAAACATACTCACAGGATGTTAGTGATGCTTGTGATTCTTGCATTAGTTGCATATTTGCAGCCACAGCAGATGGCAAAAAAAAAAAATATCTTCCCAACCCTACATAAAATGTGTTAAAACACATGACAATTAAAAATAAACTGTATTGTGGCTCGAGCTTTAAACACATTGATGTTTTTCAAAATTGCTCAGAATTCTATCAGTGTGATTGCATTGGAAACCTGGCGAAGGATAAGACACTTGCTTTATTATAAAGGTGGAAAGTTGAACGCCTGACAAAACAAGGTAAAAGTGTTTTAGAATGCGTCATGCCCTTTCTCTGAGAAGAGTCGTACGGGGGTTTTCCTTGAGCAGGTCTGTTTACAGTGAAGTCATTGCCGGTTGCTATGTCAGATTGCTGTCGTGCCTCTGAGCAGGAATAGGGAGCAGGGATATGAAAGAGCAGTTTTCTGTTGCGAGGGCCTTGTCACCAGTGCATACTTTCTCCCTGACTCCACAGACACATTGTTTGCTTCCCCGTGACTGAGGCGCAGGCCCAAGTGAATGTGTAAGGTGATACTGGTGTGAGCGCTACCGACCCCGAATCAGACAAAGCGTTTTGGGAGTGCTGAAATCAAGACAGGCCCTCCAGAGTGGTGCTCATTCTGCCCCGTCGGCCCTGCCATCTCTCCTTCTTCCCTCTTTCATTCATTTCATATAACCCTGCTTGTTGTAATTTAATTTTTTTTACCTCAAAGCTGGTGTTTGCCTTCCTTTTTAGAGTCCTACAAATAAGCATGAAATTAGAAAACCCATACACATTGTAAAACAACGCTGTCTGAGAAAAATAGCCATATTCCACTGCCTAGTCTCACCACATTTCATAAACATGTGGAAAAACTGTATTTGGGGAAAGTGTTGCCGTGGTAGAGACGAAGACATGGTTTTGGCATTTCAGCATCTTTTTTTTACACTATGTTTTTATTTTGACGGCTCATTACTCTAATGATTGTGTTGAGCTACTTTACTACAGCTTTGGTTTATCTGGCTCGTCCAAACCACTCGTGTGCTCCTGATGTCATGAGGCATTAGTCGCCTCGTCCATTTTGCATTGTTGTAGAACATAGTTAAATGTGACAAGACCTTTGCAGGCATTCATTTGCATGGTTGCTACTAACACAGAAAAGAGGCTTGGACTTGTTTTTTTCTAACTCGTGTTGTCTCTTTTCTTCCAGAGGTCGTACACTTTGATAGTAGAAGCCTTGGACTTCAATAATGAAACCAGTGGTGAGTATTGTCCTCATCTGCCTTCTCCATCTCCTCTGCCTCCGCTCTGTCCTTCCTCTCACTCTCACTGAAGTCTTGGAGGAGTCGTGTGTTGAAGGTCAGAGGAGGAAGTTTATTCTTCCTGCAGACCCAGGTCCCCTCTCTGGGTCCTGTGGGTCTGAGTGCATCCGAGAGGGGAGTGCGTGCTGACAGGTGCCCGAGCAGAAGGGCTCTGAAGTGGGACAAGGCTGCAGACAGGGAGAAGGAAGTCTGGATGTGGGGGGTGGAGGGCGTATCAGGGCTCGCTGTTAACTATGAAAATGTTTTCATTGGGCTGATGACTGATGGCAGGTGCTGCCAGCCAGGGTCAGGGTCATACTGTCTCACTGTCACTGAGGCGTGAAACACTGCACAGCCGGGCGCTGCCACAGGGCTGAGGGCTCCGCATGGGGGGCCACTGTCTTTAGGTTAAAGTTACCTCTCACACAGGTGAACGTCTCTTCTGCGTCACATGACTGCTATACTCTGAGTTTATACGTGAAAGCTGTGGTTGTACCTCTCATGCAAGTGAGAATAGCACTGGAGTCTCAATTTGAATCTAACTTTTATTTTATTTGGTGAGAGAGAGGGGGCATAGAGCAGTGATCCCAGCTCAGCCAGGGCTCTATCCCTGCTTGTTTATGCAGGTCTGTCCGAGGTCATCAAGGTTTCAGTCTTTTCTGCTGTATTTGCCGCTCCCAGGAGAGCTATTAGGGCATTGGTGTGAAAAGCCCCTGAATGTACACTCTCAATGCTGGTTAAGCCTCCATGAGCTACACTGGTGAGATCCCAGTGCTGTTACCATCAGACATTTTTTTTCCTGCTCTGTTATTTAGATAAATATTAAAACATTTTGTATGCTAATTTGACATAACTTGTGTTTCCTCATTACTAATCCTCTGGGAAATGCTTGTAATACCATGTATTTATCTTGTACTAAAGACATAACACTCCTGTGCTTTACCTATTGATAGTTTTACTGCCAAAGTGGGGCCTTAATGACTTTATGAAGCTTGTCTCAGTCAGCGTTTATGTTTATCCTGGGCCAGGCAGCAGGTAGTAAGGATGTGCTACTCCCGACGCCGCGGGCCAGCAGTCGGTAGAGAAATGCCTCACTGCTTAGCTTTGGCCTCCAGATCAATGTGAAATGTGGCCGGGCACTGTGATTTCTGCTCTCCACTCCACTGTGCGCTCCTCAGAACAGTAAATATATGACGATATGTAGCCTCCCTCCCTCACACTTTATCGCTCACTCTCTCTCATCTTCGACCTCTAGGTTTTCTCTCTCTACCTCCATCCATCTCTCTCCTTTTCTCTCTCTTGCTCTTTCTCTGGGGTTGCATCATACTACACCAAGGGGCGATTCACCCAGCGGTCAGCTACCTCTGCTTGGCCGCGCTTGGTAAATAACTGGTGTGACACATTTTTCATTCACTCCCAGGTGGAAGATTTAGAAAGCAAGTAGCAAGTACTAGAGTGCGAGTGAATGAGCTGTGTTACTGCGCTGATGCTTGTATGAGCATGCATAGTTAGTACAGAGACTTACTGAAATTGTCGTTTTGTATTTACGTAGACAGAAACTAAAATATAGTGTAGTTAAAAAACTACAAAAAAAACAATGTCTAGTTTAAGCTTTCATCTTTCCGCATGATTGTGGCTAACTGTATAATTTGTTCATGTTTTGTGCTAAACCTGAGTGCAAAGCATAACATTTTTATGCTTTGCACCCATGATAAAGCAAACAATATTGTCTAAGAAATGCAGGCAAATACAATGTGAGTTAAGCTTTAAATCAACATTTGTTTCACATTATAGTTTAGGGATCCAGGGTGATTAATGATTAATGTGTCTTTTGAATGATCAAAGCTTCTCAAATGTAGTAAACAGGGAGCTAGGTTAGCAGTTTTAATACTTAGAGACTACATCTGAGTCTGAAACAATGAACAATGATCAAAATTTTTATGTAAACTAATATAATTTTCTTTATACATTGTATTTTCTCTTGCCTTATTTTAGATCTTTAGCTTCAGTGTGGCCCTAATGTACAAAAGTTTATGACACTCAAAATACTTAGCAGTGAGTGGGGAAAGTGCATAACAATCAATGGTGAAAAATTGTATTTTTTCCTATAGGAGCTCAAAACACAACACAAATAGGAAAAACTGCTAAAGTTGTATTCAAATGATAGCAAATACATACATTTTTCTGAATATTGAGTTTGTATTTGACATGTAAAAAGAGAAAAGGCGTAAACATAGAAGCTTTTCTCATCTTTCTCACAGACACAAATCATTACCTTTCTCCCCTTTAATAAGATTTATTTTTTTTTCTTTTTCTTTTTGAGTTTGTTTGATAAGAAAATAGTTAGTTGATCTTGTGCAGTAAAAAAAACAGTAAAAAAAAAGAAAAAGTTCTCTTGACAAACAATGAACACATATTATCAGTTCAGTCAATAGTTCAGTCAGATTGTAGAAAGTTTTTTTTTTTTTTTTATTAAATGCCGATCTTCTAAACACTTTCTTCTTGTTATTGCAGTATTCAGTAGTTTGTCTTTCCTGTATTGTGCAGCTGTAGTGAATACAGTGTCTGGGCCCAGTGGCAGCCATGTTTGTTCAGTTTAAGTGTGTTTGCTCTGTTTGTAGAGCTCATTATGGCTCTCTCTCCCGCCTCAGCCTTTGCCCATTCGCCAGAGCCATGACCTCGTCCTTGTTTGCCCAACTAAAGAAACCTTTCCCCAGCCCAATGCGTGCTAAATCATGCATTATGGAGCTGGACTGTCCACGTAAAGTGTAACTGGTGTGAAAAGTCCAAGACCTTTTGACTGGTGTGAGGAGAAGAATGTATGTGAGAAAATTAGGCTGTGGAGTAAAAAAGTGCTGATGGTAGTGTGGCGGACGTCCCAGTGCTGGTGTCCACAGACTGTAATTTATTGCGGCTGTGGTGGTTGTGTCCTCGCCTGTGCAAATGGATGGGGTAGTGTCAATGCAAGAGCTGCAGTATTCCCGAGCTCTAAACCCAAGAATGAGAAAACAGAAAGAGTTGCACATGGAAGGTCTGATTTTTGCATTGCTTTTTGTAGATTATAGGTAATTTTGTTGATAAAGTTGACAATGTTTTAGATTCACTTGATTAAATGAGACAAAGAAGTATGTTAAAATTGGTTTTGTGTTTAATTTTCTTGTGAAGAGATAGAAATGTAATTGCTTAAATTTGTGATGTTGTGATAATATACTAATTTCCCTTTTTTCTTTCCTGCCCACACCACACATTGGTTCACCTCAGTAATGCGCTGAATGAGTGACAGGTAAATTTAACCAGTGCTTAAACAAAGTGCTAACTCTACAGCTTATGAATGTACTTTTACTAGAGGAGAATGGAGCACAAAACACAGAATTTGTAATCATGCAAAATTGAGTATTGCAGCCTGTTTTATTAAGCTTGATTTGGGGCCGGTACAATGTGGTTCTATGCTGTTTCCACTGTGTAAAGCTCGGTTTGATGGGTCCGAGCTGAGCCACGGATGGCCTAGTTTAACAGCAAACCCCAATCAGTAAACTGCATGTTAGAGTATTGTTTGAATACACTTTTTGCTTTTTATTGTATTATTTTAAGATTGGTTGGTAGGGAATTTGTCTGCCTCAATGTTGGGTAGACATGAGCTCACTACTGTCCAAGGTGTACTGCCTAAGGTTGTACAAAAAGACAATGAGCAACTCCTTGAAGGGACATACAACACCATTGTCACTAAAGTTGTTATTGACAACTCAGTCAATTGTTATTTGGCAATATTATTCCAGAGTGTCCTGTGTGCGTAAAACTTTCTCAATAACAACTAGCCTACTTTATCAAACAGAAACATTATCCACAAGCTCTAAACAGGCAAAGTTATTAGGAAGTTTAATAGCATGGTGACTTCGGTGTCACCATCGCAAAGAAGCACAGGGAAGTATCAAAGCAAAAGTAATAACCCCAGGCTAAAAACCTAAGAATCAGAAACGTCAGAGGTTTGAAGAAGTGAGCGTGAGAAAAAAAAAACTGCTAAAGTGCTTATTACAGCCAGCCTCTCTCGTTTTCTCCATTTCCTCCTTGTACGTCTCTTCCAATACACATACTTGCCTTAATTACATATAATCTTGTATCTTGGAGATCTTCTGCAATTTGCTGAGCATATTTTGGTTTCCCTGCTGTAAAATCATTTAAATTCACCAGATAAAATGCAGAGTTCCTATTCTCCTCCCAAACACAGTATAATAACAATACTGATTCTGTGTTTTAGGTGCGGATGGAAGGTTAATAGCAAAGGCATCTCTCTCTGGTATGATCAACCCAAGCCCGCACTGGCAGAAGCTTACGCATCCTGGACCCCCAGCGCAGTTTGAGTACCAGATTCGAGTAGCTGTGACGAACATTATTACGGATTTGGGTGCAACAAGTTTTGTCGTCCGAGGGATGAGTTTTTTGGACATTATACGTGTGACAGCAATGGGAACAAGACGTGTCTGGAGGGCTGGTCCGGACCTGACTGCACCACAGGTAAGCTTGTTTGGCTTATTGGTCAAAGGAGATAGATGTCAAAGTCAAGGCCCATTGTTAGATATAGACATGTAGAAACGAAAATCGGTCTTACCAGTGGTGCTTGGTGGCCCAGTGTATGGCACATATGCTAGACTGTGTGTGCAGCCGATTGCAGCACCATTAGTTCAATTCTGGCTTTGACTACCCAATTTTCACACTGCATTTCATCAAGATAGATTTTGTAATTTATAAATATCAAAGTGTTTATGTGAGTGCCTTGAAAAGTGGAAGAGAGGCTTAGTAGAGACTACCATACTTGTGTGTGTTTTATTTTATTTTTTTCACGTATTTTTGATTATCTTATTCATGAAAGAATATAAAGGACAAAATCGATGATAGCTGATATTTTTGCACTCCAAACAAATATGCCACAACTTTAAACATAATAACAAAGCACATTTTAAAGCATTTTGTTAATCATGTCATCGAACCATCCACAAAAATTACATCACATAGTAAGGAGCAAAGGATTATCAAAGTGTAAATCATGTGCAGTTGTATGTAGAGCTAAGATGAAAAAAAAAGTGCTCTCAAAAGTACCTCAAAAACAACTGCAGTAGCTCTCTTTACTCTCCACCTACTGTTCAGTGTTTTAAAGTCGTTCTTATGAAGAGCCAAAGATTCAGACTGATACACTGTCTGCTGCTTCCTGCCTCTCAATGGCCACTTTGTTCGTAAATTTTCTTTTTTTTCCACGCCACAGGAATTAGACTTTTATTAGACATTGCACTATGAATCATGGCTTTTGGTGAGGCCTTGTTGACAACAGTGTTTATTTCCTTTGGTTGAAATGCAAAAGTTGGGAGTAATTATCATTTACTGCTGTAATTAAAAAGTGCTTAAATCGGGGCAGAGTCCATCTTCACTAAAATAAATTCTTGTTTCGTCTCGTTTGTAGCGATCTGTAGACAAGGCTGCAGCACTGAACATGGGTCGTGTAAAGAACCAGGCGGATGCAAGTAAGTCCCCAAAGTTTCTCTGCTTTATGTTTAGCTGAAACTTATATAGTTGTGGGGAAGTGTATTTGCCCTATTTATAATGATAATCAAGAAGTGTGTGGTGAGAGTCAGCTATACAAAAGTTGTGTTCAAGTTTCTAGTATGATTACCGATACCCCTTAAATTATTAAAATGCTGTCAACTTGACAAAACCTGCCTGGATGACTGAGGGTTTATATACACAGTTGTTTACCATTAAGCCAAAAGGACCATCATAGTAAGTACTAATATAATGGAAAACATTGTACTACCATTGTTAAAGGAAAAGCTTCAAACTAGATTTGGATACCAACAAATTGCTTGAAAGTGCATACTCATTTCAGTATTGCAAAAAATTGTATGTCCTTTATCATAATTCACTGCGAAGATTGACTTGGTCGCTTCATCCTTATGTTGAACACATAAGCTCTAATGAGGCAAATGTTATCAGTTCAATCATGCACAACATTCGGATGAGTCTCCAAGTGTATTGTTTGTGTAGCTAATGGCTTCCTAATGCTGTTTGTGCACATAGCCAGAGGAAAGGCCTGAACAGATGGGGTTCCAGGCTTTTGCATTGTTAGTCCAGTTGTGAGCTTTAAGTTGAAAGTTGAATAATAGTCACGTTCCTAATTGTCTGATCTGGCTGTTAATCAAGCGCAGAGTTGATTGGGTTTGTTCGTTTTGTGCTGTGACTCGTGTTGTTTTTCCCAAGCCTTTGACATCATCAGGTTTCTTGTAAGTGCTTGTGTGGCCACTGGCAGAACACACAGTTTGAATTTCTTTAGTCTGTGCACAGGTGTGGTTACATTTGGAGCTTTTGGTTTTGCTTTGTTTATATGCACCGTGCCAGAAAACTCCTCAAGCAAGCTCTGCTACTGTAGCTGCAGCGAGCAGTTTCCCATGAAAGAGATAACGACTTGTAATGATATTTTTTGGTATTGTTTGACTTCTAAGGTGTCATTGAGGATGAGTGTTTGGATCCACATGTCGCTGTTGTCAGGCAGAATTTCTTTCATACGTATGCTGAAACGTTTGTGTGCCGCAGTACATAATCTAATGTTGTGCTGCTCAGTAATTTGGCTATGTAATGACTGTAAATGATTTAGGATGCTGTCGCTGAAAGATCTGCTTCTCATGACAGGATTAGCGCACTTTTAAGAATAGCTGCTTTAATCACAGACTGAGGTTTACTTAACCACGTGTTTATTTTTACAGTCTGTCCGTTTCTTCAGGCTAATCAGTGCGGCGCTTCCCTGGAGGGACACAGGGTTTCCTGCCCCTGCACTCAGCTCTGCAGTACTGTAGCGTCACTTCACCACCTTTTAACAGCAGACTTATCAGCAGACTGCATTGCTGTTTTAATTATGGAAGCATGGAAGAGAAGGGCAGCACTATCAGTGTAATTATGGCTCTGGACACTTTAGTGCCAGAGAGCTCCCTCCTCGGCCTCCAGGCACAGTCTGACTCCTGACTCATGGGAACCACCATGAGCTGCAGTGACTCCAGCTGAACCACTCTGTGCAGAGATGGTGCGACTGCCAAGCCACAGGCATGCTAACATGCTAATGTTAGCTGTGCTAAAGGTCCCTTTGGAGCAGTAATATTTTGTTTTTAATGCAGTGTTTAAGATGGTAAATATTCTTCTTCACTGTTCCAAACTACTTAAGATTTCTTTGTGGTCGCTTTAGTCTCATTCTGAATACAGCCTGTTGTTTCATCAGCATTGCTCAGTGTTGCATACAGTATGTTCACGTTGGTTCATTAGGGTCAGATTAATGCTGCATTGTTAGAAAGATTTTGGAATCAACAGATTAGAGTGTTTCAGCGGCTGCTGGGATTTTGTGAACTTGCTGTGACAGTTTAATGTTTGCACTCATATTCCCCACAGCAACAGCAGTTATGTCTTTCTGTGTGTGCTCAACACTGCTGCTTGTGCTGCAGGTGTCTGTACGGATGGCAGGGTCAGTACTGTGACAAGTGCATCCCTCACCCTGGCTGTGTCCATGGCACCTGTGTGGAGCCATGGCAGTGCCTATGTGACACCAACTGGGGCGGCCATCTTTGTGATAAAGGTTAATCTTCTCTTATTTCAGTTACACTTTGATAAGAGAGTCTACTGTTGTCTCAAAACAAACTAAACATATGTGAAACCTTCCTAGATCTGAACTACTGTGGCACTCACCAGCCCTGTCTGAACGGTGGGACGTGCATCAACACAGGACCGGACAAGTACCAGTGTACCTGTGCTGAGGGCTACTCCGGAGCCAACTGTGAGAGGGGTAAGTAGCGTGACACCAGATAATATCAGCATCATGTAAATAAAAGCTCTGTTGCTTAACAGACCTGTTGAATGCACTTCACTTGCTTTTGTGTTGGTTAAAGAAACGGTGTAGTTCCCTTGTCACACCCAAGATTTGGTTTGGTTTGTAGAAATGTTAGTTCTGATTGTCAAGACAGACCATTGCTACCCTTATGTAACCAGTTTGGCACAATGCATGGCAGACGTCTTGAGGCAATATTATATAATCCGTTTGTGTCCTGTTGTGAGCGCAGCCTAAAGGTCAGAGGTGAGCCAGTGCGTAATGAGAGGAGGCGATAACTCGTCCATAATCTATTTTCACTGTGGCCTGAGTGCCTCCAAATCAGGTAATCCCTCAGTTTGATCTTGAGGGTCCGGTCATCTGTTCACGTCTTAGGTATTTCACAGACAGATGGGTGCGGTGCTGAGGAGATGATGGACTTTTCCTCATTAAATCTCGGACTGGAGGGGTGCTGACAGCTTAACTGCGGAGATGTCAGGAAACGGTGAACTTAGTAACAGGAGGTCCGAGACGAGGAGTGCGTCAGGCTATTGTGGAGAACGGGGCCCCAGGGTGCAGCTCTGCATCCTCTGCCTCTGTGCAGACCTCTCTAGGAGCTGCATGTGAAATGTATTTTATTAAAGGTTTTACATGTGAAAAATGGTTATTATGGTTATTATAGTATACAGTGTTATAGTTGCTAATTATTACATTTGCAGATGTTGGCAAAAAATTATGGTTGGCTAATTGCTACGTTTAACACCAAGACATTGTTACTTGATTGGTAGTTTATTGCAAATTGGGCTGGTGCTTATTTGTTTGTAGAAAATGCATTATTCTCTGCTTGGTTACTTTTGGATCCATTCTTTGGACCACAGTCATTTAGTTTACACATACTTAACAACCTGTATCTTAGTAACCACCATTTTAGCTGCACATCTCAGACTTGTAGGTATTTCTTCAGTAGATCATTGATTTTTGATTCATTTGGGACCCGCTCATCCTTAACTCCTCCCGCCAAGCTCTCAACTTGAGCTGAAAAACGGCGGCAAGTGAAGAGGGAAGTCACGGTGCGTTGGTCGGTCAACTTAGCATGAAAGATGATTTCCTGGTGGGGTGGTCTGCGAGGGGGTGAGAGATGACCCTTAGGTTGGATTCAGTGACACTGAGCAAGTTGGGAAGGAGGATATGCTTCTAGAGAGCAGAAAAAAGTTTAGTAACACACAAGATGAGTAGGTGCAAAGTAAGTAGAACTGGGTTGCTTAATTTTGAAAATTGTTAATGTTGTTTTCAAGGTAGGCCAATATTTAAAAATGCACTATGTAACTTTTTGGCCAAAAAGAGACTTGAATAGAAGCATGTTTTTTTCATTGAAATTTCTTTGTTGCACAAAAAAAAACTTGTAAAAATCTGTGTCTTTACTTTGAGTGAGCTTGCATAACCACAATGTGAACTGTTAATTGGCCTAGAGGAGGGCCCGCTCAATGTTTTCTTCTGTAGAAAAAAGGTTGCTGTATTTTTTTCACATTATGGCATAAAATGTATTTAGACCAATTTAGAATGTAGTGTTTTAATTTTCTATTTCAAATTATTTGTTTGTTTAAAATCATCTTAAAAATCAAGTATTGTATTTATTTATTTTTTTGTAAAGTGAAAGTGCATATTAAAGAGCATATGATACACACTGGGTAAATTTCCATCTGTTGACCCTGGACAGATTGAGGGTGTCATTAAAAGCTCAGTACTAACAAAATGCATATAATGCGCATATAAGTGTATATGGTGATATTTCTGCAGTTTTAAAATATTTTAAATTATGTATACTATATAATATATAGTAAACATAATATTGTCTAAATATTGTTATGGAAATATGCTAAAAAGATATCAAGGTTTAAATTTTCCCCATTACAACGGTGATACTGTAATTGAAAGCTAATGCAGTATGTGATGTGTTTGTCATGACACAAAATGATTAATGGTTTAAAAGTCACTGTGACAACTGGTTTCACACCACAAACTCATTGCAATTATTTTAAATGACATCATTTTTGTAATTACTTGAAGAAATAATTGTTATCAAAATTAAATGTGAGCCTACAGTGAAGTTAAAACACTAATGTGCAACCTTAACAAATGATACCATCCTAAAGTTGATCTTAAGTTTATTATTTTCCTAGTTGCCATAGCTAGTCATTGTTATCTTGTAGTCATCATTTCTCTAGCTGTAGTCTATTAATCGGCTGATCATGCCTTAGGCTTAGTTGACCATGTTTATATTAGTAAACCAATTATTTTATTAGCTCCATACATAGACCATGTCAGAGGAGAAAGCATGGCATGAATTAGCTTGAGTTGTCCTTTTACTTATGGATATGCAGTTTGATAGTACTTATTACAGTTTAAAGAGCCAGAGCCATGCCACTCTCCCTTTTAGTTTATTAAACAATGCGCAAGGCAAGTCGTTAGCCAACCAAGATCTTGTCTGAGTTGGCCTCATGTATTAATTGAACTATTTTGGGCACAGTTGCACATAGCGCTTAGTCACCACTTGGCCTGTTTCATGTCTCAATATCAAAATCCATGGAGGGTATTAAGTTAATGATTTTACAGCTTTATTTTCAGACAGCGTAGCGCCAACTTCAATCCAACATAATTGAATCTAATTACGTCAAAATCACTCATTAATCATAAATAGACAAAATGGGAGTATTTTTCCCACTGTTGCGTGAGTCAGATGGGTGTGTAATGGACCTGCTGTTTAAACTGTCTTTGTCGTTGCAGCTGAACATGCCTGTCTCTCAAACCCGTGTTCGAATGGAGGGAGTTGCTCCGAAACAAACCAGGGCTACGAGTGCCAATGTGCGCCGGGCTGGAGCGGAGAATCCTGCTCCATCAGTAAGTCTTCAACCATTAACTTCACCTCAACCTCACAAATAATTAGATGCACTTCAGTAATTTTGCAATGTATCATGCATTAGACAGTTTTTGCTCTCTTAGCTTTGACTTAGCGTCTTTTCAGAAAGTTGGCTTTGGTTGGACCAGATTATAGACATTATTTTATATATTTTGTTACTATGATAGCTCCAATACTAGGGATGCACTGATTCAACTTTTATTGTTCTGATATTGATAACAGATATCAATCAATATCTGTGCAAAGACTGAAAATAGCTATATACTGTATTATGAGTAATGGATCAAATTGTGCCATGTAACTGCTGTAATTGTACATAAATGTAACAATTAAACAACTTGTGTAAACAAAACTTAAATAGGTCAACATCTGCCAATAAACTGCATTATTAAATTGAATTAAAGAGTTAACCAGGATATCAGTTGAGCAATATTATGGGCCATTTTTTAGATTTAGATAGGCTTCATGTATTGGTGCAGGTTTTCCATCTTAGTATCAGGAACTTTTCATAGCATCCCTATACAGTGCTAAAAACGAAACCATTTTGCTGTGGCTCCTTAGAGGTTCAAGTGTGTAGTGAAAATTTGATTGTAATTACTTGTTTATACTTACGCATGCTTCACATTACAGGCACTAGACAAAAATAAGACATGTTTCTTTATGTACCTAAGGCTCAGCAAACCAAAAACCAAATTGCTCCTTATTGTGATACTCTACAAGGCTATTTTGGTAACGTTGTCTGCTTGATGAACACCTGACAGTTATTTATTTGTGACTTGCACCTTTCTCCGCCTCTGTTTTATTACTGTCTTAAGCTTAATACTAATTTGTAATCTTGTATAGATGTGGATGAGTGCTCACCTAATCCATGCAACCACGGAGGAACCTGCCAGGATCTAGTGAACGGTTTTAAGTGCCACTGTCCTCCCCAATGGTCAGGGAAGATTGTCTGATTGGTAAGACTATTTTTCCAATTTTCTTTGAATAACTGAACCTGCAAAGTTATTTAAACAATTTTTGTTTTGTTTTTTTGCTGTAGATGCCAACGAATGTGAAAGCAAACCGTGCGTCAATGCCAACTCGTGCCGTAATTTGATTGGAGGATACTTTTGTGACTGTATGCCAGGTTGGACGGGGCAGAACTGTGACACCAGTGAGTATAAAATGTTCTTTTTTCTGTGTAGTTAAACTGCGATTCATGGACTTTCTGTATATTGGCGACCATTTTGAACACTTTTCACAATTTAAAAATGGCGCCAGTTTTCCTTTTCAATCACACTTAAATCAACAGAAGAGTGTAATAGGCAGTACTGTGCAAAACATTAGGGCAGGTGTGGCCGCAGGCAGGATTAAAATACATTCTGGTGTGAATCCAAGTTACTTCTTAGAATTGTATTTCACATATTTGCATTAATTTCTTAGTGCCAGTAAGTATGTGCAATAAAGCAAGTAAGTCTTTTTGTTACATATTTTGTTTTAATAAATTATTTATCATTATGTAGTAGATTTAACTTCTACAATAGAATACAGTATGTTGATTTTATTTTTTTCTAATTTAAAGTCCAAGGCTGCTTGTCCTCACTGAGCTGGTATTGCTTTGCCTGAAATACTCCATGTTATAATAACATTAAACTGCAGTTGTTGTTTTTTTTATTATTATTTTTATTGAAAAGGTTGGTAACATTTTATAGTATGGGAACATGAATTCACTGATTATCATTATGAAGTCATTATATGATCGAGAGAAATTATGCATGAATTAATGATGAATTCATGATGTATTCATGCATTAGTTTACCATGAGACATCAAGTGCTTTCAATAATTAAATAATTAATGAATTTGACCATGAATTCATTCATCCAATGATCTAATGAATTTTTGAGTCAACCCGTGGTCCAGTTTTTATGAATTCACCATGACTTCATGCATTAATTCTTCATTAACATGTCCTGAATTCATGCTGATAATCAGTGAACTCATCTCCCCTTATTATAAAACTACAAAAAGATTAATGTAAATATAAGTGACAGTTTAACAAGAACCAATGACAAGTTTCTAAACAAAAAACATGTTGAAAATAACAGATGGCATCACACTAGAAAGCATTTTCAAATTTCTTATGGGAAATGATTCTGTGACCCTGCAAACATAAATTTAACAAAATAGGTGTGCTTTGGTCGATTTTATTTGTCCAAAAAAGGAAAAAAAAATCTGTTACTTTATTGACCCTATGTACGAGATGATTGCTAGGTAACTTTCTAGTGTGATGTCATTATTTATGTATTTCCAAGAAACAAAATTTTAATCCCAACCATGGCTAAGCAGGAATGAAATTTGCTAAATCTTTAGCAAAATCTTAACTATAATGAGCTTAACTGAAGTAAAATGAATAGTCTAACTTGTCAGGCACTTTAAAGCAACCAATCCCACTTAAGTCAGATTTATGTAGAGGGGAATCCGCACACAATAAGAGAACGTGTTTCTAAGTCATTTTCATTAATTAAAACATATGTAACATAAGTAAACAAATGCTAGTTAGGTAGATTCCTTGCAAACCCTAAATCAGTAAAGCTACACAATGCAGCTTTAAAGGCATAGTACAAACATTTGAACAAGCCCAACTTACAGTGTAAACGGTGTATGATTATAAACTAGCGCAGGGGCCAAGGCTGCGGAGATTAGAGGTGGTTCAAAACAATCCCACGACTAGTTTCACTTGGCAGCAGACGGGATTGTGCAATAATGTGTTGCACTAATTCTCACCCCATGTTATCCAACTGTTACTTAGAGCACCGTCGCCTCCTCTGTAGCATTAAAAAGCATGGGACACATAAAGGCTTGTTTACTGTATTCAAGCCATTCATTGTTAATCCTCCTTTTTCTGTGTGTTTTTGCAGATATAAATGACTGCAAAGACCAGTGTCAGAATGGGGGAACTTGTAAGGTAGGTTCTTGTCAAAATCTCACATTTTTCATATTCCACTACATGTTTATCAGTCTTCTTGCTTGTCTAAATGTTCTTTGAGCCCATGCATGAGATATTTACAAGAACGTATAAATAGACATTTGTAAATTGTAGTTGTCGAAACTGACAGAGGAATTGTTGTGGAATTCCTCGCTGCAATCAAACCCGGGGGGAGTGGGTTCAGACGGTTTTCGGAGGGAGGGACACAAAAGTTCCTTGACCACACAAGATTGAATTTCCATAAACATTATTGTCTTGAGTTGGTGCCAGGAAAATGTGTTGAAATAATTGTGCAGCTCTGATAATATTGCTCAAAACTAAGCCACTTACAGCATGTATCTCCTTCTTCATGAAATGGTTTTACATGGTTTATCAATTTCAGACAAGTTTTTTATTATTTAGAAACAAATACATCAGCAACAAACAGTGTTTTTTTTTGTTTTTTTGTTTTGGTGAAGTAGTCGAACTATTTATCGCTATCTATCTGTCTATTTGAATCAAAATCATTGTTTTCTGTTTTGGTTACAGGACTTGGTAAATGGCTACCGCTGCGTGTGTCCGTCGGGTTTTGCCGGGGAACACTGTGAGCGGGACGTTGACGAGTGTGCGAGTTCTCCGTGTTTGAACGGTGGACGGTGTCAAGATGAAGTCAATGGATTTCAGTGCCTTTGTTTGGCTGGCTTCTCAGGGAATCTCTGCCAGGTAAATGAGACCGTCACAACACTGAATAAGTGAACAATTATATACGCTCTGTTGTTAATAAATTATTGTCTTGTGTTTACATAATAAGATTGGGCTTTTGTTGAAAATTTCTTCAAAAGTCATTTATTTAACATATCAGAAATTAATTTGAATTAGTAATGTCTGGTATATTAGCCACAACTTTGGTTAGACCATTAAGGTCCTCTGCCTTTTAGTTTCCATGGAGATGTTAGTGTCTTGTCGGCTCATTAAGTTTCACAGTTAAACAGAATCTCCACAGAAAGAAGTGGGTCAAGTAACAGGTCAGCGCTATGTTTCAGTTCTTCATTTTTTGGTGTTTTGACTAATAAAAACATATTTCATTGAATAAATACAGTCAGACAAGATTTACAAAGGAACAGTCCAAGAAAATTTGCATAAAGACAAGAAGGTGGAATGAATTTCTAAGAAATATGTATATTGTAAACTTTATAAATGGAAAGTGATAATAATGGCTGGCCAGTATATTTGGTTGATCGCTACACATGTTAGCGTGATAGCCTTAACTCTCCAGCATAAGGCCATATTATATTTTGACTGACCTTAAGAATGCCCATAAAGCTTTATATTAATGTTTTAGAACAAAGCCAGTACTGTAAAAATGGTCAATGCCCTACATAACAGCAAAAACTATCATTGGCCATCACATAATCTTTATCGGTTGATTTCTGCTTTAAAATCTTGCACAGTCTTGCAGTTCCCTTGGCCTGGATCTCAAAACGTCTATCCGCTGTGGCTTAGTTTTATTGGCTTTTGTCTCATGCCTTTAGAGCAAATGGTAATATGAAATTGAACAATAAATTAGCTTCTTGTATTTTACTGGGACCTGGCTGACTTGAAGCAGACTGTTTTCATCCATCCATTAGACCTCTTTGTCCTGTATCTTTGGATCCCTTGTAAAGTTTTCCTGCCCCACCCTGTAAATGTCTGTTGTTCCCCAGTCCTGGTTTTTAAAAAGGGAGTGCTTTGTTGAATCTGCTCCTGGCTCTACAGCGGGATACATTCTTCGACGCTGAAGCCTCGAGGTTGAAGACGGCTCCTGTGTCTTTGCCTTATTTTTCCTTCTTCCTCTGAGTGTTGTGCGTGTGCTCTTTCCTGGCACGGCCTGCAGGGAGGATGCTGTGGGTTCTGCTCTGTTAAGTGTAGCAGAAACTATGTCAGCTATCAGGTTCACCGCTTTATCTAATAGAAAGATTCCCAGACTTTTCACATAGAAAAATACCAACAAAAGTGGCAAATCTAGATCAGGACTAAAACTGTACAAATCGTGTTATAAAAAAGGGCAAAAGGCAGATTTAAATCACTATGTATGTCTATCTTGTTTGTCTCTAAGCTGTAAAAAGTTAAAACAACTTCAACCTTTGCTTTGATATAACTCGACAATGTAAGTTAAATAAATGCTTCAAAATATCTTACATTTTTAAATCATGGGGCACGAATGATCATAACTTACTCTTGTAAGTTACGCCAGACTGGCAACTCACATATATGAGATTAAATAAGTCTATTTACAACAGTATGTCAACAGTATGATCTATTTCATTTTATGTCCTCAATCTCTGCATTTAAGGGGCACTAATGTTCTGTAAAAACAGGTCTAAATAAACAGCAATCAATAAACCAAAATGAAACTAGGGCATTTTGTAACTAAATTATGTCTAAACAGGGACTTCCCCTAAACTAAAGCGTGACTTTGATTTTTTAAAATTCCTGACATCTGAAGAACAGTCTTTGGCATAGAAAAAGTGTAGTGTAGTAGCACAGTTTTTTGCAAAAATTACTAAAATGTCACTTGATTTCTCTGCTCTTTTAGTTGGATATCGATTACTGCTCACCCAACCCTTGTCAGAATGGGGCTCGCTGCTTCAACCGGGCCACAGATTACTTTGCTCCTGTTCCGAAGACTACGAGGGCAAGAACTGCTCCCATCTCAAGGACCACTGTAGGACCACCACCTGTAAAGGTAAAGTCTGTTTCCTAATGTTACCTCAAGCTGCTTTAGGTTTGCATTGTTATGTCTTAGTTTTATGTGTATCTGATGAGAAGTTTTGATACATATTGTAAGTTTTGTTTAACCAGATGCAAGGAAAGATGTTTGAATAAGAGGTTCATGATATATTGTTGGTTTGTCTACCTCTTCTTATGACCACTGAAGAAGATTTGAATCAGATATTAATCTAGATCGATCGACCAATATGATTTTTTTCATAACCAATGTTGATTGCCATGGAATCTAATAACCACGTGCCAAAAAAGCGCTACAAATATTTTAGTCTGATTTTGATAATTTTCTACATTACATACATTAACAGCCATGTTTTATCACAACTAGTTCAGACATGAGTGTAGACATGTTTTGTCCAGTTCATCTTTGCACATAATTGTAAAAATTGAACATAATGGATCCACTAAAAGGGTTACATTGTCTCCTAAGGCATTTTAAATATTGCTGATAAAAACACATGAACTTCATTCTTTCATAAAATGAATTTCAAACATATAAAATAGTGATGTTTGTTGTTGACAGTCTAAAAAAATACAGTATTATGTGTTGTGGTGTTGAGAATTTGTTGTTGAATCTGTTCCTGTTTTAGTATTGTGACAACGCTACATTGGAAAGGTTTTGAATGTTTGCGAGTTACAATGAGAAAAGGACTACTTCTGTGCAAGCAATCCTTGTGGAGAAATAAACAAGCGTTTGTGTTTAGGGGAGATTGGCAGTCAAAAGATGGAAATTTGGGTTATGTTCCCAAATGGATAATAGTGCTCAAATTATATTAGGTTTGTTTCTAAAGTTTCTTGGCCTAGGTGTGCAGTTTCGTGTATCCCTGGTAGAATTCCTCAGTAAAGCCTTTTGAACGACTCTTTCCTAAAGATCTGGCATAGGTTGATAGCTCTGTGTGTGTTCTGTGTAAGGACTTGGTGGGCTTCTTTTCCCCCTCACTGAACGTGCACACTTAGCCGCGCTGATGTGTGTGTATGTGTAATTGAGTGAGCGGACCAACCACTGAGTCAGATACCAGACGGTGAGATTCGCGCTGCTTTTGGCAAGAATCAAACGATTATAGCGAGGCATCGTTGTACGGCCCTCCTAACCCGATCAGACAGGGGGAAAGGAGGGGATTTGTGCGGAAAATGAAGCAGATCTTTCTGACTCAACTTTGAAAGCATAAAGGCTTATTGCTGTTACAACTATCAATCACTGGCTGTGTTTCCAGCTCATGCCATGTGATACTTGTCAGTGGTTGCAACAAAATTACATAATTTGCTTATACCTCTTGAGCTGAATGTCTGTGATTGCCTTGATAAGTAGAAGAAATGGTTTCCTGCCTTTCTAAAATATAGTTAAGCACAACTTATCTATAATAGTTTATTTACCACAGTGTATTTGACTATTTTGTGTCATTTCAAGCCTAAAGAGCAGGAAAAAAAAATAGGAAAATGTAATTTTACTGTGAAATAGCTGTATTCAGAAAGGATTAGTTTTACCTAAGGATGGTTGTAAGATGGAAATTACTCCACGACGTCTGAGTTTTGTTTGTTGTTTTTAAATAGGTACTTTGTCAGTTATTTCATTGTTTTTAGGACTTTACTCTGGAAATACCGTAAAGAAATATGGTACTATTTTAATTCATTCATGACAGCAACATTTCTTTTATGTTATATTTATTTTAGCGTGCTGTGGCAGCCTGCATTTTCCCACATTGTTGTGATCGGCAATCAGATCCACATGATCATATTCCTTATATCTCTTTTAATAGATTTAAACAGAACCCTTCTAACCTTGCAGCACTTTGTTCAAATTTTACCAAAACACCTTTAACTACTTGCCCACTAACCCTTAGCTTACTGTTTCACTTTTTATTTGTAGAAAAAAGACTGATCAGTGAATTGTCTGAATTGACTGCAAAAATAAATACCATCAGTGTGTTTCAATTAGAGGACTGAGCAAATTACAGTAGGTAAAATTTGGGTGAAACTTGAAGTTTTTACAAACATGGACAATTCGCTCATCAGTAGAAACAAAGACAACATCCATAGCTATTACAAATTAGGTGAAAACCCTAGATAAAACAAAACTATAAATGATTTTGGCTGCATAAACTGTCCTTCTAATTTTTATTCCCTAACCTTTGAACATATAATATATACAAGTATGTAATAGTTAATATATGTAGTCCCCCTGAGACTACAGTGTGCAAACATGACTGAAACACCTTTGAAGTCAGGTGATTGAAGACATTAATGTTTTTCCCACATTTCCTCTGCACATCCGCCCGTGAAATGTGCAAATTGTCATGTGAAATGAAGTGATAAACTCCTTTTATGACTGTGCAAACTCCCCGTAGTCAGTTGTGTAACTCCATTAACTGTCTTTGCAGTGATTGACAGCTGCACCGTTGCCGTGGCATCCAATAGCACTCCTGGAGGCGAGCGCTACATTTCGTCAAACGTTTGTGGACCTCACGGACGCTGCCGGAGCCAAGCGGGAGGACAGTTCAGCTGCGAGTGCCAAGAAGGCTTCAGAGGGACTTATTGTCATGAAAGTACGTCTTTCTACAATACACATAGACTACAGCTATTATTACTACAACTAAAACTAGAGGGAGAATATAGACCTTGGGATGAAATATCAAAAAACTAATGGTCATGGAAATAAAGGGAAATCTACCATGTATGCTTAACTTTTAAAGGGATATATTAGCCAAAACAATGTAAAAATAAATAAATAAATCCTTCTGGTAAATATATCTGACATTCCGTAGTGTCAGAATGAGTTTTAATGAATGCTAACTTCAGTATTATTAACTTGAACTTTGTTCAAGTTGAGAATACTGAAAATGCTTTGATTTTTGATTGATTCATGCATGTTTGAGTAAACAGACACTTTCCAAAAAAGAGTAAATCTGCCACTTGTTAAAGTTAAAACAATGAAGAGGCGGGGCTTATATATTCAGCAGATTTAAACAGTAAGTCAACGGACCTGTTTATATTTGTAACCCATTTTAAATCAACTTCAGGTTTTGCAATGAGAAAATTATAAATTACGGATGTACATACAACATGTTATAATTATGTAAAAGCACAATATATTTTATATATATTTAATAAGAACATTTTAGCCTAAATTAATCAACATTTTGAGACATCCAAGCATAAAATTCTACCCAAAAAGAGCCAGTTCTATAATAATAAATACTCTATGTGAAGAGGTAAACTGCATATTATTTAATTCTTTTGAATTATTTTTATATTGTATGTTGGATGTACTATTAGTCGTGCATGGACACCTGCAAATTGAACCACATCTGCAATTTAGTTAAATGATATATGAACCTGGCTATATATTTTTTTGTATATACTGTAGGTACACATTCTGTACCTATATACACATGAAAATAAAAGAAATGAGTCCATTGTTCCAGAGTAAAACAAAAGGTTACCTACACTATCCTATATTCTGTCGACATTAGTCATTAACCACACAAACAGCCCGATAAAACACAGCTCATGCTTTAATCTTCCTTTACCCAGACATCAACGACTGTGAGAGCAACCCGTGTCACAATGGCGGCACGTGCATAGACAAAGTCAACGTGTACCAGTGCATCTGTGGAGACGGCTGGGAGGGCACCAACTGCGAAATCAGTGAGTACGGCTCGTCATGTTCTCAACTTCAATTTACCGCAACTTTTGACACATTAACGGCAAATCATGTTTCCATATCGGCCGCTCCTTTGATTTTGTTTTTGATGTGGTGAAATCATAAATCATAACGCTTGTTTGACGTCTACTCCGCTAGACATTGATGACTGCAGCACCAGCCCCTGTCATAACGGAGGGACGTGTCGGGACCTGGTGACGGATTTCTTCTGCGAATGTAAAAATGGCTGGAAGGGAAAGACCTGCCACTCCCGTAAGACTTTTTTCTTTTTTTAAATCATCTGTGCTGTCTGCCCGTGCACGCTCTTGGTATGTGCTCAGGGCTGTTTACAATTATTCAGTACGTGTTTATTCCCCGCCTCTTGTTTGCAAAAGTAACCTTGAATTTGCAATGGCATCCCCAGGTGAGAGTCAGTGCGACGAAGCAACATGCAACAATGGAGGCACCTGCCACGACGAGGGCGACACGTTTCAGTGCAAGTGTGCGCCCGGGTGGGAGGGAACCACCTGTAACATCGGTAAGAAGTTTTGAAGTACAAGTTTGACAGCTTGAAATAACATATTGGTAGAAGTCTGCGTAAGCACATTTTGGTTTTGTGCATTTGACATTGTTGGAAAGACAGGCTTCCCAATGCAATTCACAATCAAGTAATCCAGTGTTTCCCAAACAGCGGTACGGGGAACGCTGGGGTGCTTAGAATGAGTTCAGCCTTAAAAAGAAGAATTATTATTATTATATTATTATGTATCATCTGAATTTATCAATGCTATTTGTGGACCATTTTGAATTAGTTTGGAGAATATTATAAATAGTTTTAACTAAAGAAAGAAAATATGATATTAATATTTCAGATTATACCACTAGAAAACTAATTTATTCACTAAAACTGCAAATTTGTGGGTACTTGCAGGATGAGACCAAGCTTAGGGATACATGTGACCAAAAAGTTTGGGAACCACTGAAGTAATCCATACAGATCAGTTTGGGGTATTCAGGAGGTCTTCACACTGATATGTCATTTCGAACTGCCAGTGATATTGTTGGGTGTTTTGAAATGGCATAGATTAAAATTCTTCATAAGGTGTTCCTAAAATCATAATCAATTAAAAGTCAAAGGAATCTATAAAGAACAATTATTTAAACGACTTTGTGTACAGTATATTGTTTCTTTTTTGTCACTATTGGAAACTGACTACCTCTGTACTGCATCCACTTATCCAGAGTTGTGACTCTTTGTGGTTTTGTTGCTTGACAAGTAATCTGCCTTTGTAGAAAAAGGTAAACAGACCACACAGTGTCTGCTATTTTATATCTGTTTTATATTCATTGTAAGTTATTTCAGGTCCACAAATGTTTTTGATCCCTCTGTCAGCGCTCTCTTCCTCCCCATCTCTGATGTGAGCGCTGACAGATATCCGCTTGAAATCCCTGATTGTCCTGACAACACACTTCAAAGTCGAGGCCTGTAGATTCCCTCAGAGAAAACCAAACCTAAACCAGCAGTTTCCTCTGACTGATAAAAGGCTTCTCTTAAAATACATGTAATAAAAAAGGAAGATATTATATTATAATTGATTGGCTGGACAATACTATAAGTAACTAAATAATAATAATACTCACTTTAAAAATAAATAAATAAATAAATCTTCTAATTTCTTTTGATCTTTAAACCTAAGGCACTTTTTTGTCTGGCTGTTTGTCACAGTAACATAGCTTCATAATTTAGAAAGATTGATTTCATAAAGTTGATCACATACTTTAGGAATGTTACCATATTACGAATTGTGAATGTAATTAAAGTAAGGATTTCATTTGCTCTATTGAATATGGTTGGCTTGCATATGGTGTCATAAAATGTGCTGTAGCCGAGGATTAGGATCTTAGACAAACAGAAATAATACTTTTAAACTTTTTCCATATGGTTTCTTGGTTGCACAATGCATTTAAAACCTCCCAATCATTCACCACCATGACTTTAGATGCACATTTAATAACTTAAAAAAAATTGAGCTTGTCTGTGTGTTAATGCAGGCTAGCACGATGCTAAAACATAAACAAGTGCACTTCATGTGCTTTGGGGCAAAATGATCTGTTTTTTGCTGTTTTAAGCTATTTCATAAAAACATTATTAGGAACAGTGCCTTCCACTGTGTATAATCATCCAATCTTTGTTTTTTTCCTCACAATCATTGTAACACTAACCTTTGATATTGTGATGTTATCTCCTCTAAAAAGCAAACATTATTTCTCTCTGTGTTGTAGCCAAGAACTCCAGTTGTCTCCCGAATCCCTGTGAGAACGGAGGCACCTGTGTGGTGACGGGTGACTCCTTTACCTGCGTCTGCAAAGAAGGCTGGGAAGGTCCCACATGCACACAAAGTAAGAGCCGCTTCAGGGGGAAGGATAATGCTGGACAGTTATTACTTGTAAATCATGATAAACCTCTTGCCTGCTACCTCATACCGAGCCCTCTCCTGTGTCTGATTATATCTGACTTTCTCTCATCTTGATCTTAAACATTAAAAATCCTTTGCTTTCCCTCACTGCTGCCGGCTATCAGCAAAAGAGGAGGAGGTAGACACAAAAGGGTTCGGGAAAGTGGAGACAGATGTTGCTCTCCACTCCTCCTCCTCCTAAAAACTTGTCCAACACGAGGCCTCTCTCTCCCCTCTGCAATCTTGTCCAAACACTGACAAGTCGGCTTGTACTACAGCACTCCTTCATTTCCCTGGCTTCACTGGGATCTCTCAACTAACTCTGCACAAATTTTTGTCAAAACAAAAATTCCCTAACTTTTTCCATGTTTAAGAAGTTAGAAAGTAGAAAGATTTGAGTGTTTTTTTTAAATATTCTGGTTGATTTTGTCTTTGTGTTTGATTGAAATTAGTAATGGCAACATTAGCATAAATAAATATATGACCCTTTGCTTTTAATATTAAGACTTAGTTATATAGTTGTTTCTTGTGACTATCCGCTTTTTGTGTGAAACTGTCATATCATGATTCATTCATTTTGTTCAATGGGGATCTATGAAAAAATATTAGAAAATTTACATTTTAAAAAACTAAATTAGTTGTTTGCATGAATCATAATTAGGGCTGAGCAATATGGCAAAACATTTATATAGCAATTTTTGTTTGTTTTATTACAATATTGCCCTGCCCTAATCGTACTATAATCAAATATATGATCTGCCCTCAAGAAAAAAAAATAGTGCTTAAAATGTGTTGGCATATCGCCCATTCCTAGTTATTATCCTGTTAACAATAATCAGATAACCTTTTGTGCCTGTGCCTATGAATGCCTATTTAATGTGAAGGGACAGTTTAATTTGCACAAAGCATTTTAGCTGTGTTTTTTTTTTTTGTTATGGCAGACAACACATTCATTATTTGTACACATCATCAAAACAAGCTGTTTTGAGATGATCTTGTGGACATTATTTTTCCTCTTGATTTTGTGAGGCGTACAGTAGTTATTGTGCAGCCCAGACTTAGTTAGCCAACACGCCTCTGCAGACTCAAGCTCAGACGTGCTCTCTGTTGTCATCTGCATTTAACAACCCTACATAAGACAAGCATTCGAGAAAAAAAAAAAACTAAATTGTATCTCTCTCTTTCTCTCCCTTTCTCTTTCAGATACCAACGACTGCAGTCCCCACCCTTGGTAAGTGGAAGCCAAACATTTCCTGTAGTTTTAGTCAGATGTAAACAGGCTGCTCCTCCTGCACAGTGGAGGCTCACCTGCTGAGCCAGCATACACCCATCCCTGTCATTCCTTAGGTGCAATCAGTCTCTCAGCCTTTTGTTGAGCTGCTGGCATGGCTCGGTTCAGCCACAAACTGTCCAAAATCTTAAGGTTCTTTACTCTAATTGGTTATAGCGATCAGGACATGTCATAAATCAGAAGAAATGTGCTGTGCTGGTTGTCATCAGGCATCCATAGATAATTAAAAAGGAATAGCTGTGGAACAACTCCTGACTGCTGGGCTACTACTTGTAAATCTATTCATTTACTCTGTAATAGTGCCTTTGCAACACAAAATGAAAATGTTAATGTATTCAAATCTCCATTGGTTTAGTATTATGCTTACTAGGAATTTGTTGCAACAACGTTGAGTTCTATTTCCAGATTCTACAACAGCAATGGTGAAGTGTAGGAGCCAGATTTCTTTTGTGGTTATAGTTTATGATATTTGTATAAGAAATGTCCAAAAAGAAAATTGATCTTGTCTTGATCATGTAGGTCTTTAATCATTCTACATTTGTCCAACCACAACAGAAAATATCATTTGATGTTTTTCTTGAATGCCATCTCAACTGTACAAGCCTATCCCAGCAATAAAAAGAAACAAGTTTGATTGCTCTAATAGTCTTGAGAGCTTGTAATTACACTGTATGTTGACTGCTGAGAAAGTCCCAGCATGAAGGCAGATCTGATAAAGCACTTTGAAAAACATGCCTGGGGGTATTGAAGACTAATCTAAATTGTCCCCTTCTCTGCAGCTACAACAGTGGGACCTGTGTGGATGGGGATAACTGGTATCGCTGCGAATGTGCGCCGGGATTTGCTGGTCCAGACTGTCGGATCAGTGAGTATTAACCTTATGTCCTCTCGGTGGTTTGAGATGGTCGTAGTCCCACACCAAATGCAAGGTCTAGTCGGCCAATTATCTGTAGTGGGCTCTTGGCCAGGTTCAACCATTTTGGTGTCACTCCGACGGGCTGTGCTGCTGTCCCGGGGGAAACAAGCTTAGCAGGCCAACAGCTAATCAGCCATGCTCTCTGACACTGATTACACAGATTGTTTTCCCTCTTAAAGGCTTTCAGATGGTCACATTCTTTCCCATTGCAAACCCTTTGTTCTGCTAAGTCCAGCCTTCAGCTCCTGCATACCTGCTAATGATGCTGCCTTTAATAAAGCCGCATGGGGCACAGATATCCAGGCTTGACTTAAAGCGTGTTTGCTTGTTTTTATTAACTAGTGTACTTGTGTATGTACTGTGCAAATGACACATGACCTCTGGAAATTTAGCCGAAGAATTAGATTTGTGTGCTGACTGCTTAACCCAATATTTGTGCTGTCTGGAGCCCATACGGGAGCAGTTTCTAACCCATTACCCTGTTCTCTGTGGCAGATATTAACGAGTGTCAGTCGTCTCCTTGTGCCTTTGGCTCCACCTGTGTCGATGAAATCAATGGATACCGCTGCCTGTGTCCTCCTGACAAGACGGGACCTCACTGTCACGAAGGTATGTACACAATTAGTGTGTCAGTGCCCACGGAAAGCAAGTATAGATTTATATTTACACAGTGTAGTGTACATTTTAAAGCTGGAAAAATCAAGATTGTTTTTTTTTTGCCTCAGAAACAAGAAAACCATGCACCGTTAAT
The DNA here is from genome assembly GCA_038363315.1 of Mugilogobius chulae. NCBI lineage: Eukaryota > Metazoa > Chordata > Actinopteri > Gobiiformes > Gobiidae > Mugilogobius > Mugilogobius chulae. Next base: position 31,547,369 of record CM076407.1, on the reverse strand, counting down.
GGCCACATAACCCCTGATGGAATGAAATGGGATGAAGACTGCAACACTTGCCACTGTTCCAACGGGAAAGTGGTGTGTACAAAGGTATGCCTTTAAACTGCTAACCATTATCTGAGTGTGAAGAATTTATGACGCCTGAGTACAGCTGTGTGTCACATGATGTCATCGTTACTAATGGGAACTGAGCAGGGGATAACAACAGTGCAATAAACCATTGTGGAACACAGATGGGAACATGTAGTTTAGTTTTGGACTTGATTTGTCTCTTAAGCAAATTTGCTCTACCACAGCTAACACACAACCATAGTGGAAAAGCTTGAAGCTACTGGGTTATGTAAAATTAATACTACTACTACTACTAACTACAACAGATCACTATAGGAGCACGCCTAATATAGTCTTAGCCTATTTTTGGAGCAAGACAGAAATACCATTAATGCTACAGTACTACAGTATAGTATGGTTGCATATTGCTGAGGGGTAAAGAGTGAAAATATTGATCATATAAAATACTACTTGTTAACTTGTAATGTTTAAGACACTACTACATGTTTCTATTCTGGACAAAAAGACCAACTGGGATCTAGGTTTCTATTTATGTGGTGATTTTATAGCCCTTATTAAGTAATTGAGTGAAACATTAGTCTTGTTCGGACTCCCTTCATTCATACTTTAATCCTGCTTGATTAAAAACATTTTTTGAGAATTAGTTCTGCTCCAAATCAGTTACTCCTTTAGGTGTGAGAGAATGTCCTGAGTATGTTCCCATGTAAAGCACAGGCAAAGGGTGGAGTTGACTCAAGAGTGTCACATTCAATATAGAGATGATGCATTTTGTTTTGAAAAGAAACACAATGGCACAGTTGAAATTAGCTGCCAAATGCCATTTACCAGAAGTCACTGTGGGTAAGACGAGGATCTACAGAGAAAGCTTTTTCATTTTTCAAGAAAACTTCACGTCTAAACAAACAATAGTGCCTCACTGATACTACTTGCCTCAGGAGAAGTAAATCATAGGATTGACCTTATGCGGTTTCACAGCTTCCATGAGCGTCTGCGGCAGAAACACTGAAACAGGCTTTCTTTGCAAAGAAATGAATCATTATTTAGACTTTTTGCACTTGAGATTTCTCACGTTATTATCTATGGTAATCAGATACACCTAATGTATGACTTATTACAAAACTTGTTACTGTTTTTCCAGATGTGGTGCGGTCCCAAGTCATGTAAGCTGGGTGCAAAGGGTCGCGGAGGTTGTCCTTCGGGGCAAAGCTGTATGCCAGTGCGGGACAGCCATTGTTTTGTGAAGCCGTGTCTGGAGGAGGGCGAGTGCTGGTGCAGTAATCCAGCCACCTCGCCTCACAAATGCCACCTGAGCTCCGGTTTCCACGACGACAGCTGCGCCAACATCACCTTCACGTTCAACAAGGAGAACATGCCTCAAGTGAGTAGCCCCTTTCACCGTGGAGAGACGCTAAATCAAGAGGTTTTTGGGGTCATTTTCATGCTTCCTACTCAACACAAGTCAAATAGATCAGGTTTACCCAAGTGTTTTTTGGCCCGCCTCAGACCATGGCTTTTATTGTGCATTTAAATGTACTCCAGGAAACAAAATCATTATATTTCCAGTTTCTTGACTCAAAATGTCACGTCTAGTCCAAGTTTTCATGTTCCCAATCTTACAAAACTTAACCTCAATGAAAGATTAACTTCAGGATCATATGGATTTCAGCTAAATGGGTTCACTGGCGACTCTGTCACCACATTGAACCATCACTCGCCAGCTGTCTAACAAGCGTGACAGCCGATAGCGACAGGCATATGAGTCTGTGGTCTCTAATCTAAATGAGGTGGATCCCAACCAGATAGTACACTGAAATGACTGCCAACATCTAGACCAAAGATTGTTTTCTTTTGTTATTATTTGCCATGTATTTTCCACTAACCATTTTCTTTCCCTCTTTCTGCAGGGCTTAACAGTTGAGGGTGTCTGTAAACAGCTAAGAAGGCTGTATGTGGTGAAAAACTTCTCTTTGGAGCATTCTGTCTATATAACTTGTGACCCATCGTTCTCAGCCAGCAACGAAATCACGTCTGCATAGTAAGTGACTTTTCTCAAACAAACTGCTATCTGGGTTATCATTACAATTACTATCATCAACATGCTTTCTTCACTCCAACATCTAATTTGTGGTCAATTAGCATTAGCCGCAATGATTCACAATGTAAACACAATCAGTAGGAGACCAGATAAAACATGAGTAAACTTGCTTTTAACCTTATTTTTTTGTTTCATTTTTGTAGTCAACTGATGATCATCGTTTGGACCGTAGCCCAAGCAAAGAGATCATAGAAAGGATACTGGACTTGGTTAGCAAACGCAACGGGAACAACACCATCATAGGCGCCATCACAGAAGTACTTGTGCCAATCCAGGGCAAAACTGGTATGTACCACTTTGAGCTCTTTTGTTTACTTGCACACACCTGAATTATGTGGGATGATTCAGTATTGCTTTTTGCATATTTTAAGGTTACGAGATTGTGGCAAGCATTCGAAAAAAAAAAAATTATAATCGGTACCATAAGGAAAACATGTGCTTGAAAACAAATTCCCATTCCACCCACACAGGCCCCGAGCTGGAGACCTGGGTGGTGCAATCTACAGTAAATAGTGCCGCTCAGATCTGGGTCTCATGGCAGTTGTAATTTAAAAGAATGCAGGCAGGGTTTCAATGGAAAGACTAGAGGTGCCTGCTACAAGGCCTCAGACTGGCTCACACTGAGACTGGCTGGACCTAGTAGTAGTTAGACTCCTGCATGTGTCCACCATTCATCAACACAGTGACAGCAGACTGCCGCCACAGCCAAATAAAAGCCGCCTCCTCCTGTTAGGGCTCAGAGGTCAGGTTGCATTGGAAAAGCATGCTAATGATTTAGCAAGCCTGACGCAGCTATATAATAAAAGCTTTTGTGTATTGTTTAAATGGGGTGAATTCTTTATGTGCGTGTCATCTCTCTGACCTTTCTGCTTGTTTTGTCTCGACAGACTACCTAGTGCCCCTCCTAAGCTCCGTCTTCATAGTAATCTGGGTCCTGGTCTTGGTCTCCATATTCCTCTGGTGCATGCGTCATCGACGGAAACAAAGCAACCACAATGGGACGTCCACTACAGGCTCAGAGGACAACACAACCAACAATGTACGGGAGCAACTGAACCAAATCAAAAACCCTATAGAAAAGCATGTTGGCCTAACAGTGGCCATCAAAGACTATGAAAACAAGAACTCACTCATAGCTAAAATAAGGACAAATCATCCCGAGGGGGATGAGGATGACAAGGAGAGGCACCTACAGAAGGGCCGCTTTGCCAAACAGCCAGCATACACACTAGTGGAGCGGGACGAAAAGACGCCCATCTCCAACCCCAACTCCACATCCAAACATCCAAACTGGACTAATAAACAAGACAACAGAGACTTGGAGACAGCAAACAGCATTAACAGGATGGACTACATTGTATAGCAGACAGCTGTGTTGCTGTGCAACCAAGCCTAATGCATTCACACCCCGGTGGTGGGTGAGCGGGGAGCTTTGGCATGTGTCGTTAGCGGACTGTCTGTCAACGACCCCACAGTATTTTCAGATATTCCCCGTGTTAATTTAAGTTTTGACAAGCTGGCTTACACTGGCAGTGGCAGTTGCTTTGGTTAGCTGGAAATACAAGGCACTGGTATACATTTCAACGTAGAGCTCGTGGCACAAGTGTCCTCTATGCATTTCAGATCCTGTGGTTTTAAGTTGGGATACATGGAGGGGCTCCTGGTGTAATTGTTGTACAATGACTAAACGACCCGACGTGTTCCACGCTAGAGCTAATATTTTAGTATTGTTTGAATTCTTTTAGTTCAGTTTGGAGAAAGTGCCTTTTCAGCTTTAGACTACAGCAACTGTCAAAAAAGATCAACTTTATTATTTATTTTTATTTCTGGGGGTTGGGGGCGGGTTCGATGTCAGCAGTTGCTGCCAATATGAAGAATTTATGTCGATTTAGAAACTTGTAGATATGTACATTTTTTATTAATCATTGTGTATATTTGATTTATTAACTTAATAATCAAGAGCCTTAAGATATCATTCCTTTTATTTATATGTTCTGTGTAGTTCGAAGGTTTTGATAGTGCGGAAGCCAACCATTTCTAATCTTTCCGTTGCATTTGTTAAAAGCCAAATTTCAAAGAATTTCAAAGACAATGGACAGGCACTTTTGGCCTGAAAGAAACTTTTATTTCCTTGTTTGACATTTCATAATTTGTTGCCAGGACCTTGATAGAAGGCAAGTGAGGTTAGGACAACAAGCGACTACAGCTGCTCCGAGGATGGACATGGTGGCAGACATATTGCTGCCTCTAATGAAAAAATACTTAAGGGAACAAAAGCCCTCAGCAGCTCCATTTAGCCTCCAATATTTTCAAAAGGTTGTCAATTTCACCAACTTGCGCAGCAGGTCATACAAAGACACGCCAGATTTCCCATCTGCTTAAGTCAGCGTAATATTACAAGCTAGACCACGAGTACTTGAACGGTAGGGGGCAATGGGAACACTGTAGAACCACCGGATAAACACTGCCTTGCTCTGCAAGAGTCTTTTGTTTCTGTGCACATTTGTTTCGTTTTAAAATGAGGCTCTTAAAAACAAAAATGTTTTATCTCATTTGTTAACCCTTTGAGATCATGGCAACATTTTGTCCTACTTTTTGACTTGTGTTATGAACTTGAGAATTATGTGTTGATCTGGCAATATATTTTTGAAAGTCATATTTATTAAATATTTTGTATGAAAAGAGAATTAAAGTTGTCTTTGTTCAGACGGAGAGTGCTGTTTGTGTGTGGTGTTTAGAGCCAAACATGTTGAATTAAAGACGCGGTTTCTCATGAAGCCGTCGTGGGAACCACTGCAAGAGACACATCATAGACTCCAGCAAGGTCTTTGTCCAAATGTGTTTACAGCTAATTACGTTGTAGTGAGCTCTCCCTGTGTTAAGTCAATCCTAAAGACAAAATACTGCTCCCCATGATCCTTAAACAATGTTGTCCTTGTTGAAGTGGTTTGAGTAAGACACTTATCTGCAGCTTGTTCACGCACTGAGCCTGAGAAGTTGCATCCAACACAGAATCAGTTTAAAGGATTAAAGCCAAAGCAAGAGATTATCAACACCCAAGAATGACCTTAAACATATCAAGACTTAACACAATACTGCCTCCGCCTCCGTAAAACACCATGGGGCCTGTATCTGATGTCAAATTACACCCACTCTTGATAGAGATGGGAACAGCACGTCTTTAATTACAAACATCTCCAGTATTGGACAGACTGCCACTGTAAAGCAGCCAACAGAAAGAACTACATGGTATTTTAATCACACTTGCTTCCAGCCTATTTGCATATTCCCACAAAGAGTGCATAACCCAAAGGGAGAATAATTTATTTCTCATTCAAATACAATAAAAATGAATAATGTGTATTGTTTGGGAAAGGCTGTCGTGAACTGATTTGTCCCTTGATTGCCCCTCTGTGTCCAGGGGGAACAAGATTAAGCCCTGGAGGAACTTCAAAAGATACATTAAAATATTGCTAAAGGAAAATATTACAATCTACTAGTTACATTTTAGGTGCCAGGCAACTACAACACGACATATGCATGAGTGATATCTTAACTGTGACAATGCATCTGTAAACAGGGTGATGAAATAAAACTGGAAACGGCAATCAATCAAAGTTGGAGCTTGAGTAGGGGGAACTGGACACTTTACAGACATGCAGGAGCCAGCATTTTGAGCAAAATCCATGACGTACTACGTGGCTCCTGGCTGTCTGAAATCCCCAATCTTTAACACAAAACCAAATCTGAACTCAAATTAAGGTTTTTGACTTTCATTTGCGAGCTTTACTTGACCACCACTGCAGAACTTAAGGGCGGAGGCCGGGTCTGTTTCAAGTATTTGACAAAGCGTAACTGGAGGGCTCATGTATCAATTGTTGTAATGTGTTTGTGTCGGCAGCAGCGAGGAGAATAGACAGAGTAAACTTTGACATGCTGTTTAGTTTTCAAAGACGAGACATCAGTCCAGACAGTGTGAGGTAAATATGTCAGTTTCATCTCTGCCTTGCATATAATGACAAGAAAAAACAAGTAAAAAGAGCAGTAGAAACCCATGTAGCCTATTGGAAGAATAAGAGTATTAGATATGCAGAAAAAGCCAGTAACGATTAAAGTGAATGTCTGTAACTTCAAATGAATTACATTTTTTAAAGAATGACTATTTTAACTGCATAACCTTGTTCTGCAATGCAAAGTTAGAAATCTGTGATAAAAATATATTTCATATAGCCCCTCCTCTTGCTAATACGGCGAGCCATTTACAGAGCACTCGGCGAGCAGTTAAACCAATCAACGTCCTCCTCCAAACATGTACGCGCAGCATGCGGAAGAGAAGGACAAACTCAAAACAGCAGCGCCAGGAGCACACACGAGAAACACACAGCAAAGCAGCCGCAGTGTTGTGAACCAAAGTTACCAATTTCTCGCATGCCTGCTTCTGCTCTGAGGAAATTTGGACACTTTGGATTACCAAGCTTGCAAAAAAACATTTGAGAGGAGTTCCCTGTGTACATTGAGAATCATTTTCACCAATGAAGACAACTTCGTGATCTGAAAGGATTGAAAAGTAATGAAGACATGGCAAAATTCCCTTTGGACAGGTAACACATTATATATGTACTGTGCTTAGTGAGAAATACTGTCAATAATACACGTGAGAGTAAGTGGACCCCAGTAACAGAGCTCCTCCGGTGTTTTCCGTTAGCATTAGCCCCGTTAGCATTAGCCATTAGCTCACAAAAGACGTGAATTGGGAGCAAACAATACGTTTTGGGTTCGTAAAAACACATCGACAACACATGCCACCGTTCAGTTTCACGTAAAGCTACATGCTGCTATTACACGGTACTGTTTTGGTCACATATATAACGTAGTTAGATCATAATACTAGCTCGATTAGCTGCATTCTCGGGGTCGGACTGATGACGTGGTTGCCGACGAAGCGAAAAACATCAACTAGCTGTGCATGGGAATGCTTGCCACGAGCGGAGTTAGAGGCTCAAATACTAAAGTTAGGAAACTGTAAACAACCACGGTGCATTGGTGAGTGAGCTACTTTACGTTGTTGTTTTCCCCTTTGTCCGACCCCGAGAATGCTGCAGTTCGGTGTTGTTTTATATTTATTGTGACTCATGCATTTGAAGTTCATAAAGGTTTGAATCTAAATGTATGTTTATATGTTTTCAGTTATCAGTCTCCATCTGAAACTTCTACCTCTATTTCCTGATGCAATGACTATGCCAGCACTGTCCAGTATTCATGGAGATCTGTCTGAGAGGTAAGAGAATTTATCTGCATTAGATATAGTAATGTGATGTGATGTGTTGACGTAGAACATCTCTGACCTACATTTGCATTGAACTAAAAAAGCTAAACTATCTGCTCTAATGCGAATGCCTTCCAAAGACTGGCAGTATAACTACAAGCACAAAGGGTCACAGAGATGTGTGAACTGTGATATAGAGATCAATCAGGGCATTGATAACAAATTAAATACTGTAAATTACATATTTAAAAAACATGTATATTGAATTGCCCTGAAACTACTAGGCTATATCTGATGACACTTCAGAATTGATCCCACATGGTTACCTATCCAGAAAACACAAGATGTGCTCACTTCAGTTCAGTTCACACAGCTGAAAGTGAGGAAAATATTGACAGTGATGAAGACTACGTCCCTCCATATCACATTAGGTTTAGACATGAACAAAACACATACATATATGTACAGTATATATGAAATAACTGGGGTGTAACTTTTTCAGTCTAATCTGTTCTAACAGAAGGATTCTATAACTCATGTAAGCCAGCAAAAGATTCAGTTATGTTCCACCAGTTTATGAAGCAAGAACGCACCTGCTGCTCTGGACTAAAACCACCATGTACACAGACCAGTAAAAAGGACTGCAGGAGAAAATATTCAGTGAGTGCCATTTCAGTATATATTTTAGTAATTTAACAGATTGTTTTCATAAATGTTTGTTTTTGTCAGTTACAGGAAAGTCTTCAATAAGAAATCACTCCTACATTCCTGACCTCCAGAGCATTTATTGTTGCTGAACATTTCAGCAGAAAAAAGGGCTTCCTCGTGGTGTCGATTCAAGGCTTTCAGATACGAGATGCTTGGTCTACTGGCAGACGTCCCTGCACCATCAGTTCAAGAGTTTCTCCTGCATCAACGCATCAGAGAAGGTATGACAGCATAATCTTGTTCTCTCTGAAAGTAACTCTTCCAGTAGTCATTTTGTCATTACAAGTAAACATTTGGAAACATGTTTTATTTTTATAGGTCGCTGTTTGCCCAAGACTTACACACGTGGGACCTGAATCTAGTTCCTCACTGCTTGTAAATAAAGATTTATTATGAAACATGGTACTGTTGTTTTTTTTATTTGCATGTAATCTTATTTTAGTCATGCATAGTTGTGTTTCTGTACTAAAATAACCAATAACCAAATGTAAACTTTGTTACCACTCTTTATTGCAAACAAATAAGAAAACACAAATTATTGAAATGAAATGTAAACCAAAAATGTTAACATTTTAGCTACTGTGGGTGTGTATAGTCTACTTCAGATGAATCCAGTATATGTTCTAGTTGAGTCTGGAAAAGTGTCTCTATATTCCATACCACACAGCTAAGTATTACCACCTGATGTTTCTTTGCAACATACTGTCCAGTCCAGGTCCAGTTCATCAAAGACTGCTCTGAAGTCATTCCACAGTCGCCTGGTCCAGCGAAGTACTCCTGCATCAATAATGAGACTTCTACGTGTGTTGTGATAGAATAGTTGTTTTCTGATCTCTAATTGCATCACTTTTTTCAGTGTCTGTAGGCATTTCCCTGCAGCAGATACATTTGCATCATTTGGGTTTTCAGCTGGTAATGTCAGTTCTGGTGGGGCAGAGTAGTGTCTGTCTGGCACCTGGGTCAGCATTAGGAGCCTGTCTCAGATCCATTTTCTGTATGTGTTTCTGTAACAGTGGAAAAAAAAACATTACTACAGTTGTACTGTATCATAAAACATTTTTACAAATTCTAGTCTATATATCTATATATATACAGTATGTTTGTTAGATAGAACTCCTCTGACAAGTATCCCAGAAGTCTTTATGATACAATAAGATTAGAAATGTACATTACTGTATACATAAGCACAGTCTCACACAGCAGGCGAGGCTTTTACGGTACAATACATGAAATATAATTCACTAGGCCAACGTAAGTAAGCACCACTACTGATCACAGATAACAGCAGGAGCAAACGAATACTAGCTTACACGTTGTTACTGAAATCAAATGAAATGTGTTTAGAGAGCTCCTATCGGTATAATTTATTATGCTACACGTTTGTCAAAACATGTTTTGTTCGCTAAGGATGCAAAGTCATGATGCTACTTTGCTAAGACTTTAGCCGTAATTTTATTGCTTGCTGGTGTCTTACATTGAATATATGTATCTAATTCACACAATAAGAAGTGCATGTACACGTTACAGTGAATTACCTCTGAAATATCCTCCGAAATATCCATTGTTGTCGTTGATTGTGGATTGTACGCGTCTTCCTCTAGCTTGCTCCGGGGCCTCTGCGCGTGCACAAGTTTCACAGGAGGGAGGGGGGAGAGAGCGGGGCGGGGCCAAGAGCAGAAACTTTCTCTCTCCCTCCCGATGTTCAAAACTTACAGACATTCACTTTAACAATATTATCAAACACTGGAGGAATGTTCTTCATAAGAGTGTAGTGTGTTTGTTTGTTACCAAAGAAAATTATAACGAGAAAAATTATTTGTCTACGTACCAAGCTATTTCAGCTTCAAGATACACTGTCTATTTTTCCTGGCTACATGCAGGTCTCCATGGGAATGTTTTTTGTGTGTGTGTGTGTCTATAATATTCCATTTACATGCCATTAAAGGAACTGTAACAGCGTTTTTATAACTTCAATTTACAGCAAATAATGTATAAGTATCTATTTTGATAAAAATAAGTTTTTAGTGTCCAACCTATATCAATAATAGACCTTCTAAATTCAGGAAGTGGAAAGATTATTGTTTTTAGCATTGTGCTAACTTCTGTTTGTATACATAACATAACAAGACATTCAGAATGCATTAGTTGAGTGATCAAAAGGTGATGACTGGCAGTTTAAAGAATATTATTAGTTATGCTTGTTGATGTTTTTAAGAGAAAATTTGAGTTGCCTGCTGCCATATGTTATAAACGTGATGACTGCAGTTTAAAGGATATTATTAGTTATGCTTGCTTATGTTTTTAAGAGAAAAATTGAGTTGCCTGCTGCCATATGTTATAGTTTATTACTAAAACATGGGAAAAAAAACACTTTATGCTCAACTGAAATTGCTATACTAAAACATTTGGGCCCATCATCTTTCTATTCTCGCATCGTGGATGTTGCCTTTTAATGCTCACTTCTCTTATCACTGTAGCTTCTTCCTCTCTCTCTCTGCTGCTCAGGACCTCTTCATCCTCCGTAATCTTGATGCTCGGGGCACGTTCTGACTCCCCTCCGCGATTCGTTTCTGTGCGGATCTGGAAGCAATAGAGTTGGAGCTGGAGGATGCATGCTTGTCAGATAGGCCCCTCAGACTTGCGGCGGGCCTGTTTTGGTTTGTCTGTGCGTGTTATTGCTGCTTGTGAGGGGCAGCCGCGGGGCTCGTTTCCCTGGAGTAAGCAGCTCTACTTCCACTGCGGTTTCGACGCGCTTCGACACCGGGAAAGCCTTGGATTCTGCCTTGACATTGGGGTCGTGCTTGGACGTTTGAGAGAGTTTTCGAGGCACGCCCTCTTGGCCGGTTGCGGGATAGGGTCTTCCCCTTCGTCCCTTGTGGTCTCCCTAGTTTCTGGAAGGGTTTCTTCTTGGCGGGAGGCAGTCTGTTTGTCAGGGTTTCTATTATTCTCCTCACGACTTGGGCCTGGTTCCAGATTATTCCCAATCTGTACCACTGGGTCAGAGGAGTGGTTTGAATGTGCTTCCTCTAATCCAGTGTTTGCTGTAATGTCTGGGGGTCCTTCTGTGTCTCCTTCTGGACACTGGCCTGTTTGGCTCTGTATAGTAGATAAAGAGCAGATATTTATGAAACAATTTACAAATACTCAAATTACTGTAATATAATAGATTTTATTGCATTCAAGGTTTGCACAATGCAGCCAAATTTTGACAGGATAAAATTAAAAACGTGTAATTTGAATCTCAATGACTACTTATCTAGACTGTATTTATCTGTATTTATCTTTTCTACCTTTTTATTTATTTAGTCAGGAAAGTCCCATTGTGATTTAAATAATAAATAAAAAATTAAGGGAGTTCTGGTCAAGATGCAAGTTTAGCTTGCAGACGTAAAACATTGATAAAACACAGAAGCACATTACTGAAGCAGTCTCCAACGGCTTTAAACTAATTTAAGATAAAAAGTATAGTTGTCACAGAAGTGTTACGATTATTGTAAAAAGAAACCGAGGCGGGATTAAAAAGATGACAGGCCTTCCATCAGAAAAAAATAAAATTATGGGACACCTTTAATATTGCTTGAGATTTCTTTTTTTTGTCCATTAACTGATAATCAACATCCCTATTTTAGAGTGGGAGGGATGACGATTTCTTCCTCTTTGCTTGAGTACTTCTCGCTGTAACTGGGTAAACTGCAGAAAGCAGTTTTACAGTTGAAAAAAAAAAAAACATTCCCCTCTGATAAACAGGATATGAACAGTTCCACAAATGTCCTGTCTGACCGGTGGGCTGGAAACTTCACTGTTATTTGCTCATACTTACATCTTTTGAAGCCCAGTTTTCTTTGTTTTGTGGGGATGTGAGGAGGCTCTTGGTTTCGGCCGCTTTGGAAAAATATTCAGATCGACTTTGTTCACTCAGCTCTTTCTGTGGAAGATGAGAGGACAAACAGGGACAGTCAACTATCGTTTAGCAACATCAGACACGGACAGACACATTATTATAATATGTGGCTGAAACCAGAACAGAACATCAATTCCTTTGAGGATTATCCACCAATATTTGCTAAATATCGGAGCAAACAGGCAAAATTCTTTAGCAAGGCTGGCGCCACCTAGTGCCTCCACTTGGTTTCATTTCACTCCAGCTAGGTATCATAGGACAGCAGACAGTTCCCAAAAAGCAGGAAGTACAATTGTCCAATCAGTGAACAGGAACAGAGTGGCGTGTTGGCCAGAACCAACTGTGTGTTCTCCTTCTTTCACCTTGTGTCAATATTAACTTAGAATATGATACTTTACCTTTTAATTTGTAAGTCTATCAAATAGAAACAACAACAACAATCACTGACGTTTATGTTCTACTACCTGGACAGCAAGTGATGGAAAAGCAGTGATCAGCTAAATCAAAAAAGTCCCAGCCTACTTTGAAGCGAACGAATCCAAATGATGCATTCTCAGACCATTTCCATGAGGTGAAATTAAACCGGCTGATGCATCAGGCTAAAAACTCTCAGCACAGTCATAAAGACAAGGTATGGGCAGTGCCTTGCCCAAGGTCACAACAAAAATCTGTAAAACAATCCACACATCTGTCTTGTAAATAGATTTGCAATGTCTGAATTTAACATGAAAACTTTCTAGCGTTCAAAAAGTTAAAAATGTGATTATTATAAAGCAATGGTGTAGAAAGCAATAACCCATGAAAAAAGATTAAAAAATATATATATGATGAGTTATTTATGCTTAATAACTACTTACTTAATATCCTTACCTTACTTCCTAAACCTAACTGTCTGATTAATTTGTTACTCAGGCTCATGCAGTCTTACTTTGGTTATGTACTATCTACAAACTTACGATTTAGTTTGTACATTATGTCTTATTTATTCTGAATGAAGTTGTTAATCATCCTTTATTAAAACATGTAATAAAAGTGTTGTTATTTTTATACCAAGTTGTTAGCACAAATACTTACGGTGTTACATGCATTTTTTTTTTTAAATCTGCGTCATCATTCTTTTAGGCTGTTTATATCAGATTTCTTTCCTGCTTGTCTACAGTTCACATCTACAAGTGTTGACAAGAAAGTTATGTAAGAAACAAGCTGCTGTAATGCACTGATTAACTGACACACATCACCAGAATATTTGATAATTTGTGTATGTAAGCAAACAGCTAAAAATGTTTTCTGATGATTCTTTCGGTGACTTCCTTTAACCCTGCAAGATAAAAGGTTGTCTAAAACAAATAAAAGCTACTATGTAAATATAAAAAAAATAAAAGCAAAATAAATCATAATGGCAAAAGAATTTTCACCCTAGAAAGGGCTTGACTGAGTTTCACTTCAGATGAAAAATGGCCATTTCTTTGAGGCAGAACAAGGAATGATCCAAATATTGGATCTCACCAACAAATGCCCTCAACAGGCCACTAATGGAGGTTAATTACACATCTCTTTAGTGACTGTGCCAGAGCAGGCTGTGGATTTATGAGTGGACAGGCACTGAGAGAATTCAAGCAGAACCAAAAGCTGGTCAAGTGCCCCAGTTAAACCCACAAACATAGCTTAATGTGAAAAAACAATGTAGTAAGTTTCATTTACAATGGATAGTTTTACAGTACAAAATAAGGTCTTTAAGAACAAATACAACCTAGAAATAATTGATATAAAACTGATTATTGCTTATTCTTACTGATCATTAAAACTGCATTCTAGCTGTCTTAAGACCAGGTGAGATTGACATCATTGCTTATAGAAAAAAATATTGTGTCACATTAGCTTAGTTGTGTCTTGAGTAATTCATGCACATTAAATAATCCTCACTTGTTCAATTTTCTTAAGATGTTTTAGATCAATGTTGTGGGTTAGAGAATAAACATAATAAAACAATAAAGCCCTTTTTGTCTTCTTTAAAGTGCAAAATCTGACATATAAATGTTGTTACAGTAGTGTCTACCCATCTTTATCTTATTCAAATGTGAATTTAATAGATTCCTGCATCTTTTACTATCCGTTAATTGTCCTAGGGATTGAGTGATATTCACTTAAAAAAATGCAAGCTTAATATTGAAAAATGTCACTATCAGTAGCAGTAAATCTAGATGGACTATTACAACATCAAAATGAAAAGAAGTGAGTGGACCAAAATCTATCCAAACAAGATAAAGCACAAAAAACAGCTTGTCCTGGACAACCGTAAATTAACATTTAAGTCAAAATTTAGTGCTAAAGTTCCATAACCACATTGCACTGGTACAGCTCTTGCCCAATGCTTGGCTCAGAAAACTAGTAGTTACAGTGGATTCAGGGAAAGTCCTCAGTGACCCTTTTTAATATTCTGCAATAGTTGTAATAGAAGTTGGCGTTTCCCCACGAACACAGGGAGTGTAATGATCCCAAATAAGAAAGTACTACAAGGGCATTGTGGTTGGTGTTGTGTGTTGACCCTAGCAACTGCTCACTGGTCTATGTTGTAAAAGAGGCCAAAGCGAAGAAAGAAGGGGAGAGAGAGGGGCCGTCCGACAGGGAAGTGGGCGGCAGCTAATGTCAAGGAACAAGGGACAAGATACTGGGACGTGAATAGGAGACAGAAAAAAGCGACAATGTAACAAAGAGCAGTGGACCTCCAGAGGCTCAGAAATGTAACACAAATGTAAGATTCCCACACAGGAAACCAGGGACAGACGCGTCTTTGTCCGTTCTAGTGCGGAGTGGGCAGAGGGTCAGGCGCTTCACAACCGAGTCTGGACCGCAGCTGGTCATCTGGATTCGTGCAGCGCAGAGAAAAATAAATGAATAAACAGAGCAAAGTGGTTGATTTAGATGCGGTTAATTATTTGTAACTGGTCAATTGCATCTCAATCGATCCAAGACTTGGGACCACACACTTGTGACTATGGCTTAACACGTGAATAAAAGTGATACTGTTTAACGCTCACACTGCCAAAGTTGATTCTTAATTTTTGGGAGAGAAGTAGATTGGATTGTAAATAAAATGTGATTCAAACAGTTTTCCTATACGAATGTGTAATAAATGTTTTTTGGGACATGACACAAAGAATACCCTTATTAGTGAATGAGTGTCAAAATGCAATTCCCAAATTTAAAGACGGCATATTGCGTTTTTTAGTGTATTTACAAATGAAATATAACATATGTAGATAAGTGATTTACATTTTGTTTTTTGTAAAACACAAAGTTGATGTAAAACAGCAAAGAAATAGAAATTGACTTTTTGTGCAAAACTGCAGAACTGATAAGCCCTGGCTCTTCAAGATGATTTTAAATTTGTCATTTTATTGTTTTGACTCTTTTAAACCACTATGAATCAGAATTTTTGGAATAATCACAATTAAATACAAACAAGTGGGCGGGGCTAAGTGTAGGTGAGGACAGGGCTTTTCTGAGCACTCATCATCAGCTGCAGGGCAATACAAGATTACTCTAACGTGCATGAATCATTCTTATTAAAACTTTGAATAAACTAATGATGAGAGAAGGCAATTATAACAAGGTAAAAAACTTTGACAGTTGATTGTTTGAATTGACTTCCTGTTCGAAACTGCAGATTTGATAAGCCCGGCTGTTCATTGTTAAATTCAACTGTAACAATCAACAGGTTTTAACAAACTTGGAAAGTGGCTCCCCTACTCAGAATTAGATTTGTTTGAGTAATCACAAGTAAACAGATGTGTGGGCAGAGATAAGTGGTAGATGAAAACAGGAATTTTCTGAGCACTCAAACGACAGCTGAGGGACTGATGCATTTTTCATTACAAATTTAACACTTTAATGCCTTGGTTAAAAATTGGAAAGCAGATTTTTGCTTATGTTTACACTATGCTGCAGATGAAGGCAAGTAAACCTGAATATTGTTTAAATGCAGGTTTTGTTGTAATGCAAAATATTAGAGTGAATACAGTTATTAATAAAATTCACCAGATTGAAAATTTGAGAAATTACCTTTTAGATAATTCATAGCAAAGTACAATGTTATCAATGAGAAAACTTTTTCTTGAGCACCATTTGGCTTTATGACAATGTTATTCTCGAAAGTGGGCACAATGTCAAACAATATTGCAAACCAACAAATCATTTAAAGACAGAAATGTGGTGACTGAAGGTGACAGGGATTATTTACGAAGAATGCATTGATAAAAGTCAGAATTTGTTTATTCTTTTTTGACATTTCAATGTAATAATCCCACTGTCCTTGTTTTAGGTTGCCTTGTTCATTTAAATAGAACCACAATTACATATTTATGGTCAACTAATCACAATTCCATCCCTACTTTAATCAGAATATGGTCACACTTGGGCATAAACTAGGGTCAACCAGATGAATCTCCTTCTATTGTGGTAATAATAAAGACTAACTGCTTATCTACAGTGACGTCGCACAAAACAGTTCTGAGAAATACGTGGGCGCTCATATTTGCATGACCAGGCCTTGATGCGTCAGCTCATCTGCTCGATATGAATAAATGCTGTTTGAAAATCCAAACATGAAAGAAAAGGCAACAAGGGGACGATGGGAAAAGTTTTAGTGGGGAGCAGTTCCTGTCGGCACAACTTCAAACAAGAGGAACTACGATGGAGGCGCGAGGGCCAGACAGACCCTGAAACATGAATAATAATCAGAAGAGTTTGATATGCTGCGTAGGAGACAGAGGCGGGATTAAAAACTCAAATACGAGGGCGTGGACGATTGAATGCACCTTGTAATTATCACAAGCCGAGGAGATAAAGAGCTGAGTATTGTGTGGGAAAGCAGAAACCAGAATCTGGTAAGAATTGACTCCCTAAAAGTCTTGTGAAAAGACAAGGAGTGTTGGTAGTAAAGTGTTCAAGAAAAACTGGATAGATGAAAATAATTGTTGAAAATGTTGTTTTGCATTTAGTTTGTTTCTGTGTTAAAGTGACATTGTGTAACTTTCTAGAATGGATTACCTGCACTATCCCAGTCTTTGGAATATTCTTGTAAACAAAGACAATAAATTGAATTTTAGATAATATCATGAATGTTGTTTTTAAGATATCCAAAAATGTATATAAAATGTATTGTTTATGAAATACTACCAAAAAAAATAAAAATTACACTGTAAACTTTCAGCTAAGTAATATTTAGTGTAAAAACTATGTATTTAAGTTTAGATATTAGCTAAAACGTTAAACAGAGGGCTTCAAAAAGATAAGTAGGTGTTGGGTAAACAAGAACAGCTCATTTCTCTTTGAGATTAGATTACCGCCTTCCTGATCTAAAGCTCAATGACTTCCTAAGAACTGTTGCTCAAAATTCCCTGAAGAAATATGACATAAATTAAAGACTCAAAGATTATAAGCCAGAAGGTATTTGATATTTGGAAGATAGGTTTAATGGGGGGCTAATGTTACAGTCACTATCATTAAAACTTGCTTTAAGAAAATGGAACTGACTCATTCATGTGCAATCTTTCTTCTTATTGCCAACTTGCAGTGGTCCAAAAATGCAGTTAAATGTGAGTAAATGGGTGTGAGAATTTTTCAAATATAGATTTCTGTTATTTCTAGATCTTCCTAAAATGTTTGTACATGTTTAGACAGAGTTAATAAAGTGTTGTCATCATATTTCTTCCGAACATTTATCTCAATAGACTTGCTAAAAACTTTTACAAATCTGGCAGGCTAAACGAGAATGAGATAAGGTTTCATTTGTACATCCTAAAGAGAATTTTTAGTGTAAAACTGTAACTGTTCCTGCCTTGAAAAATCAAATAAACAAACTTTTAATTATAAACTTTTTGCAGCCTTTCACATGTTTTGATCATTTGCAAAACATCTGAGCCTCATCATTCTTCTCACCGCAATGAGTTTATAAGCGTTTTTTTCACGATCAGTGAGAGATTAGCCATCCGGGAAAGGCTAAGCATAACAAACAAGTTAATGGCGCAGTTTCAGGCAACAATACTAGACAAAGATGGGACTCTGCAAACTCACTTTGACTCGAATCGATGTTTTCATGCAAAACAAGAAAATCAGCGGATTTCAAAAGGGACACTTGAAACGGTTTCACTTAATTGTTTGTTAAAAGACGTTTATAATTCATAGCCGCAACAAAAATAATACATGTCGATATTGTGTGTGGAAGTAAGTCGTAAGATTCAAAACCTAAATCATGTTTGCAGTGAGAAAATCATGTAACGCATCTTTAATCACTGAAAACATACTTAAAATACTGCAAAAAAAAGTGCCTCAACCTTTTTTTTTTTGCTACAAGTTTCTGAGCCTCCCGATTTGAGTTTTTATTTCCATCTGATCCAGTGCAGTATCCCAACATTACTGATTATCATGGTATGCTTTGCCCTACAGAAAAAAGTATAATGAGTGTAGGTCTACTGACACATAACCAGTTGTACCCTTGCATATTTGTTTTCGCTGTGTGAAGACATAAAATATAAATATAAATTACACATTTCTACTTTGATAATAGTCAGAAAGCAACTAAAAATGATCAGAAAGGAACCATTCTGAATCTGATACAAATTTTTAGTTGCAAAGACTTACAATAATTGATATTTAGATGTCAGTTAAAGACCCATCATGTAACTTTTCAAAACAAAAAATGTATGCTGCATGAGCTTGCATCTCCACAAGATAAACCTGTTTATGGAATCAGCTTTCTTCTGCTTGTTTCCATTAAAATGTAGTTCCTTTGTCATTTTATTCCACAATATGACACAAATTACACTTATCTCAACAAAGAATGCTCTAAAATATTTGTAAAGCTTTCTATGTCTTTAGAATAATACAGGTAATGTTTATTATTCTAAATCATTTTGCAAAAGAGTCAACTGAAAACCACAAAACTAAATAATACTCTGGCTCTAGTACTTTAAGAACAAAACAAAACCATACACGATGCCGCTATGATGTTGCAGTGTCACTACAGCGCCCTCTGTGTTCATCCAGCATGCCAGCTCTACACGCCACATCTGGACATAAGATTATGATAAGCCTGGCAAAAGGGCAGCGAGAGTAAACCAAATGAATCACAGGGTTTCAGGAAGATACTGGTACTGATTCTCACGTTTGAAAAAGTAGCTGGAAAGGACTTCAAAAAGATAACATGTTACAGGGGCATGAGAGCTTTCCACTCTGCCATCTCTGATAAGGGCAGCAGCACAGATAGTCAGATTACCTGTGTTATCATTGCACGCGGCTACACTTTAAAGTAATGTAGTGATGGAAAAGAGACTTACATCATGTAAATTTGATGAAAAATGTGACAGACTTAAGTGTAAGCTTAAACATGTGATTCTCAGTTGAGTCGAAGATATTTCTTCAAGATAATCTTGAGCAAGAGGTCAGAGGGGTCAGATAGGGTTAGCTCCGCCCACATGACTAGCAAAATAAACTGTTTTCTTCATGCCCTGTGCTCTGACACTAGGGTTACACCAAATAATAAAAATGTAGCCTGAAAACGATTGTCACAAGTGAAAGTGTAGTGGCATAGTCCTTATAACTTCTAGTAAAAGTACAAAATGAAGAAAACTTTTGTATTTTTTTCCCCCAGAAAGATATTTTGAGCGTTTGCTTTAATTTACACCAAAAACATATGCCACTTTTTGAAACTGAACTGTAAAATTACAAGTGTGAAAAGCAAAGCAAGATCTGGTCTATATCTGACAGATTTGTTTGGAGTCCAAAGAGAATGTTGATTCTGGCACTGGCTTATGTGTAATATTAAGTTATTACAATTTAAGACGACGGGGGCCCAGAACCTCTTTTGTTTTCAAGGTGCCTCAAAATCACTAGGTGGGATGTTTTTACAAGCTTTTGTTAGCATTACTTGGAGAATAGGAAGTTGGATCAGACGTGACTCTAAAATTGGATAACTGGAGGAGAAACAAATTATGCTGTGATAATGTTAGGGTAAAGCAGAAACATACAAGGTCTTTGTCAACTGAACATGTGGGCTTAGCTTAGAATAAAATGATGTGTGATGATACATTTGTTTGAATTTGTGTGAAAATGTGACAGGGTTTCAAAAGCAGTTGTTATAATTAAAAAAAAAACTAAGTAGGTAAAATTGATATTTGAAGAGAGGTGAAGGCAGCTCCCTTACTGAAACAAACAGAGGTTAATGTAATTGACCATATGTGCAAAACTGTATCTGTACGATTCTAACAGATACTGTAAACAGAGGCATATCTATTTCAGGTTGTACCTCCTCAATGGGGACAGGAACAGTCTTGCTCAAATAGTCACTTATAACGTATAGAGTTACTGCTATATACAGCAAGCAAGCATGCATTTATCAAAAAATTACATTTATGATTTTCAAAATTCAACTTATTTCTAATATTGTTGTTTTTCTGGCTATAATCCATACAGATTAAAGCTGTCAATCTCAACAATAAATAAGCTCACAGTTTCTACAAAGTTATTTTCAGTCCAAATACTGTATATTATGTACATTTTTGCTGATGCAACCATTTAACACAGATCAACTTTTATTTAATATTTATCTGTGAAATTTTTCTGTTCTTCTTTACTTCAACAAACTGAATATGAGCTAATCTGACATAGATGTATATTCCTTTAAGCAAGCTGCCTTCTGGGTTACTGAAGGTAAACATGACTTGAATTTCCAAAGTTTTCAAAAATAAATTCAAACTAAAACTCAACAGATACTTTCCTTTGAAAAATGTCTTTGCCTGTATAAACACCATGCACTGCCATATTCAAATAGGAGTGCACTGTCTTCCAAAACAAAGCCTTACAGTTGGATGTTCTTGAAGTTTGCCAGTCAACAACTAAAACACTCAATGTTTCTCTTGCTGTAATAGAATTATAAAAATGGAATCATCCTTTCCACAAGGAGGCTTTTGAAGAGTGCACTGAAGCTGCAGCAGAGTCTCCAACTGGCACCAGCAAACAATAACAGAACTATATTTTGGGGACAAAAATTCCAGCATCGAGAAAATGCACGGAAAAATAAAATAAAAGGTCCGTTTAGGCCAAGAACAAATGACTAACTTATAGATCTAAATCCAGAAGATGTAAGGGATATGTTCACAGTTTTGAAATATTTACTAAAAATACAACATGATGAATATTTCTATTCTAGAGTCCTGCACGATGATCAAATAAACTACAATCGTTGTGAAGATGATGAGCGCTAGCATTTTAATCAATGTCTCTCGTGACTCCTAACCCTTATTATATAGAACTAAAATCTAAAGCCCAAGGAATCTTCATGTACTGCTAGACAAATCATTTAAAGAGTGAAAGATTGATATTAGGATATGCCTAATTGGCAGTTATTTTAAAATTTTTAGTCGCTAAAAACGTGTTTAGAGCTGAAGTCAGTTTATTTGTGCTAAACTGCACATTGCACATCTGAGCAATGTATGTTGATGAAATTGTTACTAAAAGTCGTAATAATTTGTTTGTGAAGAGAAGAAATAAATTTTAATCAATGTAAAACTGATTGATTTATTTGAAGAAAAGAATGTAATTTTTTGTTGTTGTTGTTGTTGTATTGTGATGCATGAGATCTACTTAACTTAGATACTTTGTCCAGCCCTAGCACCTACAACTAACTCTTGCTTTTCTGAATATAATACATTTTCCTACAATAGCACAGACTTGTTCTTCTTCTTTTAAACCATTTTGTTTATTTATGTTTCTTTAGCAACATGAACAGATTTCTCTCCACCCACCACTCATGCCCAGTTTGGCATGGCACCACACCGTCCTTGCAACAAAGTCAACAAACATGCATGGGCACATGCTTGTTTAAAATAGAACATTTCTTACAGTAAACTCCATGACAAACGTTTCGGATCCACCCAGGACTCTTCAGCGTTACACCCAACAAAACTGTTTTAAACTAGATAACTGACTGAACAAACGTTCAGTCAGTAAAATGCAAATCGAAATGGTGGTCTAACATCCTCTGCTTCTTATACGCTTGAGAAAAACACTTGAGCCACTTGGTCTGTGTAATTGTAAGCATTCAAAGAGCTACTTTTCCATGACATTCTCAATTAGACCTACATAATTAACCTTGTGTCCACTGCATGATTCTGTCCATTTGCGATGAAAGATTTCTGATTGTAGGGGAACTCCTGAGACATGGAAACTTGTTGTCTGTTCTGCAGTTTTGAACAGGAGGTCTGTGGACTTGTTTATATTTCTAAGCTATTTAAGTGAATATTCATCTCGTAGTTTGTTCCTAAATACAACAAAAAAATCCACAACAAATCTCTTTTAAGTGCATGTGCCAAATTAGACCACAATTTCAGTAAATGAAATTAACATGATTATATTTAGGCATTCACTAAACATTTTGTTTGTTTTCACCCAATTTGATTGTTTTGAGGTTTATAATTGTCTTTTGTCGAGTAAATATGACATATGTACAGGTAATTCCACAACCATATTGAAAGCAAGGGCAAAAATCCACATAAAGGTCACCCATGAAGAAATTCATTGTTTATCATCATAAATTCATGATATGTTCGTGAGAAATTAATGCATGGATTCATGGTGAATTCATGATGTATTCATGCATTAGTGACCATGAATCTTCAAGAAGTACTCATCACATATCATGAATTCATGATGATTTGTGTCCCCTTATACTAAAATCCATGATAATATCTTTTAATATTTCAACTAAGCAAAATGATTGTTTAAACTCCAGGAAATATTGCGTTTGTTGATGACATGTGGAGAAAATGTAATTTGAGCTGATTTTAAACTCAAATTACTGTAATTTTCAACTTTTATTTGTCAATTTCTTCATAATTCGCAACTATACTGCTGTAAAACTATGATAAATATTTACCACAAGAACTATCACACCAGACTAAGTCAAAATTAGAAAAAAAATTGCTAATTTGTCAAATGGGCTTTAAGAGGCACTCATGATCTGCCTTCTGTCTAGGTAAATGATCATGAATAATCGTGATTTCAATTATGAGCTATATTTTCCCTCAAATAATCAAGCATCCCTATATGGACAACCAGTTAAAGCTGTGCAATTATCTCAAAATGGAAGCATTTAAAACAAGAATCGTAGACTCTTACTAATGACTAATAGATCTACGAGAGGCTTCCTTGGGGGCCATTTTAACGATTTGCATGGTATTTTTGAATGAAGTCAATTGAAGTCATTAGCTGACAAAATGAGCTTGGGAAAGTATGGCCGATGGCTGTAGCGAGCTGTGAAGAACCCAGGCGTGCTGAGGTCATGAGTAAACACAGAAAGAGGCTTCGGAGAGAGAGAGGGGGCTGGAAACACATCTGCACTGCCTTTGATCCCAACTTCTGCGGCCCAGCACGAAACTCACCTCAGCTGCCCACACTGCAAAACAATGGCTTACAACGTTAAGGAACTCTGCTTTTTCCCAGGCCACCCTCCCTCCGCACTCGAAGTCAACGCTTGGAGATTCAGATGAGACTCAAGTTCAACAAATTAGCAAAGATAATAAATAGAGGTTTGTTTGTTTCAGTTTTATGCAAAGGAAGCAAGTTTCGATGCACTCTTATTCTGGGTTTCTGGGTCAGGCAGATATGGTCCTCATGTTGGATCAGAGAGGAGCCCGGTGATGTGAGTGAAGCAGATGTGGAGGCAGCTGCAGTTGTATTCAAACCACAAAGAACACTGGGAATATAATAGTAAAAGTAATCCATCTCGCGTACAGTAAATCTCATCTCAAAGGCGTCATACAATTCAGCAATAATTAATAGAATGTCTGGAATATATAAAAAAAATGTGTAAAAACAACATAGAAAAACATAATATTTTGAAAAATATGCATGACACTGGAAGAAATTCTATGTTCCAGTCAATTGTAACAACTTATTTGTAACTCATATAGTTCGCAGTTATCATGTTATGTTGTGTTTTTTGGTATGATTTCAACAACAAAAAACAACAAAGAATTTGATTGATATTGCATATTTTATATTAATTAAGGTGCTTTATATTATTTATATTATTCATTCATTCCTCACCTGGTGTTAACAGCTACTTCTAGAGCTTTGAGATAAACTGACAAAATACATAACCTGAAATATACACATGGCCGCTGCTAGTGTTTTTTAATCTAGAACAGCCAATAGGTGATCTTGAAACATTCACAGCCTTTTCTCACTGCACACCTACAACAGAGCAGGGTGACATTTTGTGTAGGATTATTTTCTTAAGCATACATTTTTCATTCTACAAAAATTATCTACTAATGCCAGAACTTTAAAGGATACATTATTGTTTTGTTTTGCTTTTTTTCAGTTTTTAACAGCTGTTTTTCTAATCACAGCTGGAGCTCTGTCTATGAGATTATTTTGTTCCTCTGAGCCTCAGCCACACACTTCTGAATGTTACAGTTTTGTCAAAGGTGGCTCTGGTTTTTAAAGTCCAAAATTCACCCAAACTAGCTTTTGTGCAGCATTTGCATATAATCCAGAATTTGTTTATAATTTCCCCTGCGTAATTTTCTTGGCAGCCAGTAGACAACTCTAAATTCATACAACACCCAGCACAATGAATGAAACTGGAATAAAATCACTGACCACTGAGTCAGTTGGTGGCCAAATGTTTTAACCGTGACCCAAACAAGTTCCTCAAATCCTTGTCACACCAGTATGGAAGCAACTAGTCTAGTGTCAACCAGTGTTTCAGATTCAACTTTTTTTTCTCCTTTTCACTTTAGAGTGGCACAGTAATAACAGCAAACTTTTAATGTGATGGTCAGTTTTCAAGCTAAATTGTCCTTTATTGTATGTAGATTCTAAACGAGTCAATAAGATGCCAGTAAGCATTTGTGTCCTGCCAGATCCGACAACTTGGATCTTAGTTGTGATTAGCGGTGACCAAAGCCACGCTCCAAACTCCACCACATTACAAATGACACATACAGTACAACCAGTGCATGTGTGGGATGGAGCTTTCTCAAGACAAGGCCAACCATGATGTCACCTCACATCGCTCTCGCAGCATCACCCCCTGACCTTACAAAAAGTGCTAATGTGATAAGTCCATATTTCCACTGCGGTTGAACATTTTTGTCCAAACACTCATACAAATTGAGCTCTAACAACAAAACTGAACCCTCTCACCAAAACATGAAGCAATTTTGGGACTTAACTTTTTAGCTGTCGGGAGTCGCGGTGTAAAAGCCCCTCACTTTGACATTTGAACACTTCTGACATAAAACTATCACATTATACTTTTGAGATGACAGACTCGCGCTAGCTCTGACTCATTGTTTAACCTTTGTTTTTGAGATTTAGAATTTCCCCTGGTAACATTAAATTGCTCCAACTTACTTTTCCGACATTTTAAAGCGCGTTGAGGATGTAAACAAATTATTGTTTTTGTCATGTGAAAACTTCAGCCTCTCTGTCTGGTATCTTTCCTCAACAAAACCACAATCGAGTTTGGGATCGAGAGAGCTGGCCACAAGACTCCCACCCTCCAATTCCCCGTGCTTGTAGCGCAGGAGCCCAGAGAACCACATCCTGGCGCGGGGAATGCGATCGACAGCAATGCCTCCTTCAACTGGAAAATTAGTTACACAATTTGAACTTTTCACTGACGACTATAGCTCCACTAAAAATATTACAATCACCGCTTTCATTGGAAGCCAAGTGTAGAGAGCGCAAACATTCAAAAGTGAAACAATAGCAGTGAGCTTGTAGAAAAACAAAAGGCCACAGATCATGGTAGTGTGGAGAGAGAGATACGCCTTGATGTGAGTGCCAAAATGAGAGGCTGCGCCATGTTTTCCCAGAATGCACTTGGGAGACGGGGATCAAATGGGCAGTGTGTGGACAAAAGGGGACTACTGTGGTGCTCTGTGTGACCTATGAACAGCAGGGCGAGATGATATACAAACATAAAGTGGAAATTATTCTCCGGATATGTCTGAGTCCTATCAATCAAGTCGCATGACATGAAAATGTAGATGATTATGTTAAATTGCCTGTAAACCCAGTCTGTGGTTGAAAAAAAAAGTGCTGTCTAACTCTATAAACTTTTGAACTATGGTTTGGTGAAAATGCAGGAAAACGGCATTAAGCAAAAGAGCAAGCCAAATCCTGCGCAGAGGAAGAGACATGTACAAAAGTTGTGCAAGCAGACATTACTGAGGGTCAAGATAAGGTCCACTGCTCTTGTCTTTTAACATGTATTTAAAATGGCACAAAGGTTTAGCCAAGACCTGTTCAAACCTGAGCTGCATTTGTAAAAGTCACTTTGTGGTCTGTCTAATGTGTTTTCATTGCAGTCGCAGCTTCACTGAAGGTTTTCTCTGAATCTCACAAACGTAATGGTTGATTTGTTTAAGGTGACCAGATATTTGTAAGAAGCACAGGCTATGATGTCACAGTGGTTATGTCATGAAAAGATTGTCCAACATTATGTATATTTTGCATCTTTTATCTATTTTGATGTGTTTCCATGACATCAGAACTTCTAGAGTGTCGATAGTTTAAACTTGAAGTGGGGGTAGGTCAGAATCCTATTTGATGTCCTGATTTATGGATCATATTTTATTTTTATTCAAGGATGTATTTAAATGAAACAAAAACAAAGCTAAAGATCTTATCTGTCACCATGAACATACTTTATAAAGTCCCAAAGCTGGGATAGTTGTCTTAAGTTGACTTAACAAATAATACAAGTCTATGAAGTAAATTTATACAGTATATCTAAAAAATATATGTTTTGGAAGGCTTTTTTTTTCTAAACAGTAAAACTTCTTTAGAGTTGCATAGGTGCTACCCACCATCTGAAATTACGGCTTTATCAAATTCTTAAATGAACACAACCTAATCGATATTAATGCCTAACAGGTTGAGTTCACGTTTTAGAATTTAGTGATGTCATAAGGCCAGATGGTCCATTTCAAAATCCAGTTTTTCCTATTTAACACTGAACTGAAATGATTATTTCCAGTCCAACAAACATTTAACAAACTACATTCAAACAATGCCATCATAGCTGCCTTCTATGTTTATTAAAAATTATTAAGGCCTATGAATCATGGCCTTAATATTTTTTTATATCATAATGATTAAATATTGTGATGTCATGTGAACACAATCTATTCATAAGAAAAAAAAATGGCAAAGGCAGAAAGATGGAAAACGATTCACAACAAACTCTGACTAAATCAAGCTGTGTTTCATTTAAGATCTGTAAAACTAATTGTAAAAACTAAGGATAAAAAAAGAGTTCCAAAACTTTGAAAATTGTTTGAAGTATGCAGCGATTAACTCAAAAGGCCAGTGTCTGTGTTTTCAGCTAAAAAAATGTTATTGTAGATAAACCAGCAAAATAGAACAAAAATAAAAATTAAAAAGTCAAATTGTGACTTAAGGGAATCATCCCATCCCTAGTAAAAACATTTTGGAAAAGTTCATTCTATCTACTTCTTAACTTTAACGTTCTATTATTTTCTTGTAATAAGACAGTTGTAATAATCTAAGTGCTCCTTTACCTGACAGTTTTGGTGGCAGAACTTCTGCCTTCGTCAGAGGTCAGAGTTTCGGGATAATAATTATTGTTACATACAACACTACAAAATTCCTATTTTAAATTGACACTGTGTAACTTTTTGTGGTAAAAACTTAAATGCATAATCTACTAAAATAGAAAGTTAGCTTATTGCTGTAGTTTACGACTATGTTCATTAATATATACATAAGTTTCATGCCTTACTGTAGCCTGAAAGAACAAAATTTCTATTGAAACAAGTAAGAGGAGGCTCTCTCCTGTTAATTTTAGCGAGATGCAAAACCATGCGTTTGTTCAGGTATATTTTTGGCAATTAAGACACACTGTGTACATTTGAATAACAAACCACGTTTCTATACAAGGTGTTTTACTGCTTTACTAGACTCCTCCATGTCCCGTCCCTCCTCCTGCTGCCTGTCAGGTTCAGAGCCCCCTCTACAAACCCATTACAGATAAAGTGAGAGCACTATTTGGCAGCAGGTCCCTGTAATAACACAGACAGACCCGACCCGTGCTGCCGGCCCTTTTGCCAGGCGACGGGGCGAGAGGAAACAGGGGAGTATAAACAGCGCTCACCACGGATGGCTCAGGTTTCCCCGGAGCGCTGAGGCATCCTCCGGACAGCTCACACACACAACAAACCGCTCCGGAAACATGCGCAGATCTGAGGAGCAGACAGAGACAGAGCAGAGCGGGGCTGTTAATAATGCGGCCTCACCTCTAATTACTACATGGAGTCAGGCGCAGGGAAATGTGGTCCAATATTGTGAGGGCATCAACAAACACCACCATTCACTGTCTCTGCAACCAGAAAGTATAATGACAGTTTAGTGGACTTTTATAAGCCCCATAAGCTGTGTGAGATATGAGAGGGTTTGGATATGCAGTGCACTATTGAATCACATGGATACTATTTGATTTACTATAAAAACACAACACACTATGGTTATTTGAGAGATACATCAGAATAAAACCACAATCAAGCAAATGTATAGAGCAGAATTTGGCCACATTTTCACATTTAGAAAATATATTGCTGTGAAATTGATACCAAGCACTTAATGTCCTACCCAAAGACCCAAAAACATATTCTAAGTTTATTTTTTTTGTAACTCAAGTAGGGCTGAGCAATTATTAGAAAAACTGAGAGATCAAAATCGAGTCATGTCAAACTTGCATCCTCTCAATGTGCTATCTCAATGTGCTATCATGGGTTTTCCAGCTTCTCTCTGGCTTCCTATAATCTCCAAAAGGTCCAGTAATTGAATGAACGAGAGTGAAGGATTTTCTGTCTGTGTCTGTTTCTATGTGTTGAACCTGTGATAAGTTGGTCGCTGTCCATGGTGTTCCCTAAAGCCAAAGCCACTAAGTTTGGCCCCGGTCACCCACAACCCCTAACGGAAACAAGCAGTAGAAAAAAAATAATTAAAAAATCAGGTCAAGATTGCATGTTGTTTTATTCTCATAAACCCGTTCTCGTGTCTATTCTTGTATTGTGAAAAACTGCGTTCCACACCCCACCTTTTATATTCCTTTTATATTAAATACTTATATTAATGATTTAGTTGAAAATGAGCCAGAATAGATTACTACCAAATTGTTTTAAGTACACCACAAAACATGTTTTTTTTGGGCTCTTGCATGTGAACACTTTCTGCCTATCAACCATTATCTCAAACAGATGAATCAGTGTTTGTGAAAGGTTTTTACAGCAGTGTTTAGGTGGCGACAGATGATTTACAGCAGCGAAGATGACGCTCATAAAATTCCAGCCTATAATTGTCTTTCATTTGAAATTTGGATTAAAACGTTTTAGCTACTAAGTCTTTAATCAAAAACAAACCTTATAATTGCACTGAGAACCACATTTCGTCACCGTTTCACTTAATGAGATCATAATGACAGTTGGAAAATTTGATAACAATCAAACTTCAATAGCTGGAGCTATTTAGGCATTACATTGGTATTAAACTGGATTTGATTAAAAGCCCAGTCTGTGAACTAGCCTCTGCCTCCAAAACATCTTTCACTAACTCATTGTTTTACATGGATCAAGCCACATTTATACATGTGTTTTGCTACAAACTTCAAATAACAGACTTTCATTTGTCTAATTATTACTATGTTGGGATAGTCTCTGCAATAATTATTCATCCTAATTTTACACAAGTCAAGGAGAGTTTGTGAGATCAAGGTAAGCATTGAGAATACAGGAAGATCATTATTTACCCTACTAGTAATGTCAACATATTTTAACATTTATTACATAAAAATGTATTTAGGAAGTCAGTTTGCAATAAAACTAGTAGAACTAGACAACAGAGAATATGAATAATTCATTGAATCAAACAATAATGAATACTTTAATCAAAATGAAAAGAAAAAACAGAGCAAGGAAATATGTTTAACATATTCCTAAATTTAAACTCAGTCATTTCTACCAAAGACACTTTATTGTATATTTTATTACTATTATTTATTCTGTTCATATATGCTGCAGTTATCTATAATTATAGTTGTATATAATACTATATTAAACTGATGCCACTTTATTCACAATTGATTCTGTCATATACTGCAGCCATAACAACCTATTGTACTAAGAGTTTTCATTTGTTGTAACTTTAATTTTTTTCTTTTTTTACCTTGTTTTATTGCTTGCTTCTAATGCTTACCATTCTTCAACTGTGAATTGCAACACTGGAATTTCACCCATTGTGGGATGAAAAAAGAATCCCTTATATAACTGTCAGTGAAATATGTTTAACCTGTTCACTTCAAGGAAAGCATTATGAGAATTCCTGTATGTATTACACAGCTAAGATGGTGGTTTAAAAACATTACACTACAACAGGTCCCTCCCTACTGTCTCCCCATCCAAAGCCCTGGAGTGCACAGCAGATATTAACTGTACAGACAGGAAGAGAGCCGGGTCGGTCCCATGAAAGGGTCACCGGGGGTCACTGGCTCTAGATGAGGTGTGGAGATAGAACCCTGCTGCCCTCCATAGACACGGCCCAGTCGCTCTCTCACACTCCCAGTAGCCTCTCAGGGGATCCACTTAATAGCAGGCTGGGCTCAAGCAGGTAGGGACAGGACATAAAAACAAGTGAGGGGAAGAAAAGTCAACAGGCCGACCACAGGAGCTGACTGGGATTTTCTGTGGGAAATGTGGCTGGATATGAGCCTCAGAGACGTCCGTTTATGAATCATTAAAAGGAGAATGCAGTCACTGAAATACAGAAATGGCTTTACTGTACTGTACATACCTCCAGAGAGCTGCTTAGCGATGCATCTGAGGTTGCAGTGGCGCTTCAGGAAGTTGGCAGCCAAGTTGAAGCCATCTCCTACGAAAAGGTAAAACAATTAAGCCAATGTTAATATTTCTTCTGCTAAAATGTTATGTCAGATTCATGTTAAGTGACACACTGTTGAGGACTTCTCACAATTTAAGGGATATAGAATAAGTTTTAATTTAATTTAGCATGAGACAGATATTTTATTTTAGTTTTTTGTGTGTGTGCCTTAAAAAACTACTCTTGTCTAGCATCCATTTTCTATTCCTCTTCTCAATACTATGTGGTGAAGCGATAGTCTGTGTTAAAGCCCTAGAACATTCACAATAATTTCCTTGATTACATTTTTGGGTCTATTCTTGCATTTATTGTAAACAATAATAAACTGCCTTTTATTGAGGCTTGTAATTACAGATTGCAGTTGAGTATTACCTCCTCCACTAGTTTGGTTGTGTTCCTTGATAAAACTCATTACATATAATCATCCCACAATCAGGCACAAAATTGCATTAGAAAAGCAAATGTTTTTCTGATGACATTATCCGGCTATGCACAAATAGTTTTGGCTAATGAGAGGTTATTTAAATTCCACACATGGCACTACATTATATTATTAAGGCAGGCTTTGTGAGTCGACTGATGTGGACAGCTGTGATTTATAGCAACTCTACAAATACAGTGCCATGTGGCGAGAAAACTGCATGTTGTCAGCTGATTAATAGCAATGCCTTTATATATATGATGATTTATTTGAGGAAATACAATGTCAGCAATGTCCCAACAATTAACTGTTGATATATTATCTTCCTTCACTAAGTAAACTAATTATAAGTATGCTTGATGTAATGTTTGAATAGAAGTTATGCTCTGGCATCACTTTAAATCCACTTCAATATTCTGACTGAGAGGCAAAATTATGAGAAGAACATCAAATAAATGTACTGGTTAGCCTTTTTTTGTCTGTGTTTATCAGAAAATAATTTAGGCTGCAAAATAGAAATTGAATAAACAATTTAGGACATTTCACCTGCTGCTTTATTGAACAGACTCAAAAACAACCTTTGTAATGTTGGTTCTCCATCAAACACACATCTACACAAAAGCTTCCACTTTGTTCGGGTTTGTGCACTTTCACTTGTGAGATATTAACAGTTATTATATGTCCAGGAAGCTTCAAAAGGTTCCAAAACAGCACAAGCAGGTGTCAATAGTTAATCCTGATTTGAACTGGACCAGTTTTGCTTGTGCCAATGATGTCACCATTCCCTCAAGATGAACAGTGATACAGAAAAACAAGTAAAAAAACTAAAATTATACTTTTTTAAAGCTTTTTTAAGCAAACTATGGTAGCACAGACAAAGTTTTTGCTGCACAAAAAGACATGTCCAATGTGCCTCCCCGCTCCCTTCCCCAGGACTACAGATGTAAATTAGCTGTAAACTACAATCTGGTGCAAGCATGTTCGCCTTTGTGCTAAATGCAAATTGTACGTTGTCCTTAATAAACATAAATCGTAATAAATCGTAACAAAACCAGAAAAATGAAGTACAACAGCTGTATAGATCTCTCTTTATGAAGATTCACAAGCATCTAATTTAAAGGACAAATACAGTATGATGTTTTTTGTGATGTTCATGTCCTTCAAACATGTTTCTGAGAAGTTCGAACCTCAACTTTGAAATCACATGGACAAGAACCAATAAAAAACAATAGTAAACCCCACATGACGTAAGATCTCAGAGATCTATCTGTGACATCATAGATCAGGGACATTCAGACAAAACTTTAGCAGTGTTTTGATGAAGAAGCATTTTAGAACAGGATAAGAAACGCAAATAAGTTGATTTAGCAAGTGCCTTTTACAAACAAAACCGTGTGTGATTCAAAATTCTCTTTTTACAAGTCAGATTCAAACTCTTCAAGCTTTTTAGTTGTGTCTTGAGCTCTACAGGAGAAAATGACATTTCTCACAATTGACTCTCATGCATTCTGCAACTCAATGCAAACTATTATACCGCTGTGATGTCATCTACATACCATCACCTAGACACAGAAAAGACTGGGTCCTGCGAGAGTCGAACCTTCAACCTTCTTGCTGTGAGTTGAGAGTGTTATCCGCTCTGCCACCGTACCGCCAATTATCGGGAATTCGGGAAATACATTTCTCTAGGTTCCCCTTTTTCTTGCTTTATGCAAATTCTCAAAGTCTTAAAAATGTCATTGCATTTTTGTTATTTTGTTTAATAATCTCTTAATTTATTCCAGTTACAAATAAAGGAAATTGTTTCATGTTGTTTAAACTTCAACATGTGGCTCTATGGCTCATTGTAACAACTTTCAAAAGGCCCTGATGCAATGCTTTGAAATTACCATCTGGAGAATGAAAAACACTTGTTGAAAATGATACTACAACCATGATTATAGGAAAGATACATGAATGGAGTTTTTTATGAATGGGAAGTGCAATAAAATGAACAAAAGCATCAGTCAGCAGCCTTTGGTTCACAGAGCTGGGACTTAACTCTATTTCCGAACACTTGCGCTGTCGCCTGTTGCCAAAGCCTAACATGGACGTCTTTTTGCTTCTTGGAAGTGATAATATTTCCACATTATCCATACCCCTGTGTTTTCTCAGTGTGCGGGCCTGGCAAGTACACTCCTATGAGCTCATTTATGGAGTGAGAAAGCATTTATTCCCTTTTAATTGAACTGCCCTCCTGCTCCAGCATCTGTTGAACCAAGCGCTGTCTCTGCTCTATTTGTCATGGAATGTTTGTCATGCTATGTCAGATCCACTGGGCAGAAACGGTGGCCTGTTGCCTAATCGAGCAGGAATTTGTTGACTAAAAGCAAGGCCACGGCTAACACGCCATCCAGTTGTTCTGGGTAAACAAGACAGCGATCCTGGGAAGCGAACAGAGCACGGCTGAGAGATCAATATCAAACTAATGCGGAAATATTCTGCTGTGTGGGTCTTACAGTAACAAGGATGAGCGCAAGTCATGTTGGTGCAGTTACTGATCATTTTACATCATTATTTTACTCCAACTGCTTGATTTTATGTATGCATTTTAATATTTTTGAACCAGTGTTAAACCTTTCTGATACATCTTCCACATCTATTTTAGTCGGCAAAGGAAATACAATACATTTCATCAATAAAGAGAAAACTTGCATTAAAAGTAAAAGTTATACAATTACTGATTGGAAAATAAAAAGAGCAATTAAATCACAACTAACTGTGGAATCTCATTCACTGTCAAACAGTAATCATGGAGAGGTTTGAGGTTTGCATCCAGCTGCTTTAACAGTAGGATCTGGCAACCTCAAGTAAGGAGCACATGCTGCTTTCTGATTGGATAATCTGCCTCAGAAAAAGAAACAATAAAGATAAAAATCAATAACATGTTCATTTAATTTCCGAAAACAAATTCTACTTAAATGACAAACAGTAACCAGACATACATGCTAATAACGAATTAATAACTATTAATAACTTTAGCGCTTAAATCAATTTAAAGCCCATATGACAGATTATAGCATTTTTTTATTATTTTGGCTTAGTCTTTGTGGTAAATATTTATCATGGGTTTACAGCAGTTAAGTTGTAAATTTGGAAGAAATTGACAACTAAAACTACAGGAAGTAAGACAATTTACACACAACTAACACAGTTACCTGGAGTTCAAGCAATCATTTAATAATAAAATTAATAATTTGTCACATTGTCACTGCTGTGTTATTTTTTGTTGATTTTGGCCCGGATTTACAATGTGGTTGCTGCTAGGTAACATTTGGATCCCCTCCACATATATCCTATTTACTGCACAAAAGACAATAATGAATTTCACTAAAATAATCAAATTGGGTAAAAACAAGCGAAATGTTAAGTGTAATCTTAATAATGTTTACTATTTTTAACTAAAAATGTAGCTGAACTTGTCATACGCACTTTAAGAAATTCTCAGTGGACAAAGATGGGTCTTGTACACTGAACAGGAAAAATCTGGCTTTAGATTTTATGCTCCTCACATGTGGAACTATCCTGCCAGTGGGCTTGGGGTAACTAGTCCTGTTCATTTGGGTCAGTATAAACATGGCTTGTCTTTGATCTTTGTGGAGTGTTTCTGTTAACCCAAGGCCAACATTGCAAATAAAAATGTATTCTTAATAGATAAAATAAATATTCGGCAAAACCCAATGAAGCTATTAAGTGTTTTAATGACAAAAATAACTATTAGTACAGTAAGGCAGACCTATAGAAGGATAAGCAAACTTATACTTCTAAATGCATTATCCCAGTAGAATAAATGGCCAACTCCTACCCAACAATAAATAAGCTAAGCGGTTAAATATGCAACACATCTATATACTGTGACATTCAATGACATACAGTATAATAATTTAGCATCACTCCAATGAGAGCAACTCAAACTGTAATGGCTTAAGAAAAATCCTGTTTTCACGGAAAGTGTGTCAGACAGGTCATTTACCTAAAACTAGGCTGCTCCTATCGTAAAAGTGTAACATTAGGGTAACAGTGTTTCTGCCCCAGGCCCAGCATCAGTAGATATGAACTGTCCCCGGCTCATAAAACACCGTCAACAGGTCTGCCTCTGAGGCTTGACTTAACACTACAAATATGCTCATCTGAACGCATTAAGACTAAAGCACAGGGCCACACGGCAATATGAAAGGCCTGTGTGAACACTTCCCCACAGTTTAGCCAATGTCAGCGAGACTCCACTTTTGAAGCATCTAATTATTGTCTTCAAAAAAGAGTCGGCTTGACTTCTTCACATAATGACATGCAATTACAAAGACTGTGTGCTGCAAACTGCCACAGTTTACGGTGAAGTCCAATGGTCACTGAATAATGGCTCCACACTTGGTTTCTACTGCTGCTACTAAACTGACAAGATTTAAATGTGTCAGAGTCTAGGCAAAATTAAGTTTTATTAACTTGGGTGTAGATTGACAGTGAGAAAGTGTTCATTGTAAGTACATTACTCCATTTACTGACTGCAAAGAAAGCTTCACTGGGGAAAGAGTTAAACTGATCTCGCCTGATATGCAAATACTGAAGAAATGCTCAAAATGAATCTGAATGATTTATGGACATAAATCAGAGATCAAATAACCTCAGAGATCTATCTGGCTATGACATCACAAAACAGGACAATTCCGAACTTGAAATAATTGCCATCAAAAAGTAATACAGTGTAAACTCTGCTTCAAACCACAAGCAGGACTGGCTGTAAAACTTGATGAAAAAACACAAGCTTATAATGAAAAAAAAAAAAAAAAAAAAAATCTCAAACGTCATTCAAAACTGATTAATTGCACAGCCACTGTCCAGGTTCTACTAAGTTATAAATATTTGTTGCATGTAGAAATTTACGCGATATATCTGGATGTATCAGCGATGAAAATATAGGCATTTATTTGCAGTCTTGCAGTGAATCAGTCAATTGCCGTGCCATATTTGAGCATGACATCCAGGCTCTGACTGTGGTTTGCTTCGGCTGGAGTTTAGATGAAGTTAAGATTGAAAACATAAAAAGGCCCTTCACACAAAGTACTTTATTAAACCGGGCCAAAGCCTCTGACATCAGCAGACACTTATTAACGGCCGCAATGGTGTTCCTCCAGGTATATAACACAATTATCTGCTGCTTTGGGGTTTTGTTGGTTTAAATGCAATTTTCCACAAGTAAACACATGCACCCTTGGACTGAGGCCACGTAATTGGCACAGCCACTCTAAACATTCCTCTCTTAAGTACTAAAAATTGAATGCTTGTTTGCCTGTGCATTTTAGATCAGCATCCAGCTGCAGCAGGACTAAGTGCAAACAATCTACTAATTAGCCCCAAATTAGATTGACAAACTAGCTTTGCTTGGTTTCAAGTGTACAGTGGATTTAGACAAAAACAAACAAACTAGGGCTCATAAGCTGCAGTGCATTAGCCGGACAGCTCCAAGAGCTTTTCTTGGTGATAAAATAAGTTACTAAAACACTCTTAGTGGGAATTGAATAGCTTTACTACAGTTGATGGAATATTGTCCAAATATGAAGCAGTTTAAACAAATGTATTATGCAAATGATTATAGCAACCTATAGAGGGATTATTTATCTATTTATTATTTGAGATGAAGTGGAATGCAGAAAGACCCGCTGCTGATTGACATAATCTGTGGCAACATCACAAATCACTGCTGTTGTCCCCTTACTACAAGATTTTAGCACTGTGCGAAAAATTATGCTGCTAATTCAACATTTGTGACTGAAAATTGACCCTACAACACTGTACATTCAGGTGAGTGAAAATCATGGCAAGAAAAACACTGTCTCAAACTTCAGAAGCCATACCATCATACCAGTTCATACCTGATCAAAACAGCTAGCTATCTTCTCATTTTGTTGTTTTAATGAAAGACGTTTCCACAGCCAACTAGATGGACAGCGTCTCCTTCTACAGATGACATGAGCAGTAAAGTGAAAAGTGACCGACACCAGTAATCCCTCAAATACTGTAGTTAGTTTACCGAAAAGTAATTAAGTTCAAAAATTAGAATATGCTTCTTCTATTTAGATGTATCTCTATCATTCTGCTTACTTTTAATCTTAAATAAAATAGTGGTAGCAATACAACTAGAAACACAGAAGTACACTGGTAGTAGATACACCAATTTCATTAGTTAATTAAGTGAGTGTTTTTTCAGATTAGTACATTGTGAAGATGCAAGGCAATAAAACTACATTCCTCCTCTGCAAAAATAGTCCTGAAATAGCTTTGTCCATTGGTCATCCCATGCCCATTCCTGATGTCTTTGCACAGAAGAATGTTCATGCGTATCATTGTTTTCTTTGCCTTTTCTGGGCGCAAAACAGACCAGGAAGCAACCATCTTTCATTGCAACATTCATGGCTTTTCTGTGTTTTCCGAAGCTTTGATAGGCTCTTTATCCTCAAGCCTCGCTCGACAACCCTTCTCACTACTCTCTCCCTGGTGGCTTGCAGCTTGCCAATTCCCAGGACAAGTTTGACAGGGGACGTCTGGACTCGGAGTTGGGAACCGGTGTGAACAGCGTGGCCCGAGACATCAGCTGTTGCTCTGACTTTATAACGTCCTGCACAGCGGCGAGTAGCTTTTGGCTTTGTGCCTAGTTTTTCTCGTGCTAAGCTTAAATTCATGTTTCTGTCTCACAAACAGTCCGCTGGTGCCTCCTCTGGGACTCAGCGGCCGCTTTTCTGTGGCAACTACAGACCACAGTGGTGCAATACCCCAGTATAAAGAGTAATATCGAGCAGCGGTTGTCAAACTTTTCACTGCGAGCACTGCTTTGTTCTCAACTCTCTAAAACAGATTTTAATATGGACAAACAGTGTTCTTAAACCAATATTGACATTTGTTTTTCATGCATTTGAATACAATTTTAGCAGAGGGAAAATACTGTAAAGAGATACTTTATAGTTAAAAAAAAAAAGTAAAGTCCAAACAAAAGCTTAACAGATGTGGAGAATAAATCGCACTCACGCAAAAGCGATTAGTTAATATTTGCCCATTTTAGGGCAAATATTAACAACTTGTATTGCGCCTGAGCAGATTACAAGTCAGTTTGAGAACACATACATAGCTTAAATTTTATCTTACACAAAACATGATGACACTCTTGTACAATATATATCGGTAGTTGTGGTAAAACAGGGTGAGTTTGCAATAAACAAGTAATAAATTGAAGTAATTTGAAGAAATGACAAAAATAGCACAATCATAGTGGTACAGCTTATTAGCAAATTAACTTTTCAACAACCAAACAATAGTGGTTACCGCTACACAGAGCTAATAAACCACGTTTTGAGAAACAGTGATAAAGAAGATCAAAGAGATTAGTTGTACTTCCTCCCAGTGAGACTCTTGCTTAAATGTTTTGAAATTGAATGCACAACAATAATATGACAAGCCAGCATAAAACACAAGTGTGACTAAACCGCCAATCAAACCATTGTGAAGTTGCTTATTATATTAATGGTTCAATGGTAGAATCAATGAAAGCAATACATTTTGAAAATCTATATGCTTAGTTTCTACTATTTTCCTATTGTTGCATCTTCAGCATTTTAATGATCTTGTACATTTGGCTGATATGGTACAATTCAAAGTGCTATACAAAGCAGGAAGATACATTAAAGCACAAGCAGGTTACTCTGCTATGTGGTAATTACAAGTATGTCAGTTATTTTTTTTGTTTGTTTGTTTGTTTGTTTGCTTATTCTGGTATTTTGTGTAGCATAAAATTCTGCTTCAAATCGGGTTTTTGTGATAGGTTAGGCGTATAAATGCCCACAATTCTATTCTATTACAACAGTCAGTGGCACTGACAGTTTGAGAAGCGCTGGCATGAAGACTTAAAAGGGACTGCATTGCACAGAGAAGATATTCTTGCTTAATTGTTTTGAAACTCGATGCGAGGCAATATTATGACAAGTCAAATCGTACTGTAAACTAGCCCGCACGCCATGTTTTGAAAAATGTTGCAGATAATATTGTAACTGCTTGAATGGAAGGACTTCTGCCATCTTGTAATCCTCCACAGAACAACTGCACAAAAAAGAAGAGCCTCTTCAGGCTCAATGCCAAGACTATGGCACTGTACGCCCAGATCTAGCAGACACACACACATATCCCTGCAGCTTTCACCACTTCTGGGAAAACAATGAGAGGAAAGAAAAGTCAACAAACTCAAAGGCATCCAGAGCGGCCCGGGACTGTAAAATGGAACAGACAAAAGTGGAGCTGGGGTCAAAGGTAAACCCCGCTGGAGAGGACTTGATTAACTTCAGTCACATCCTGAGAGGACATCATTAAAGAGTCCATAGAAAACATAACACTTTTCTCTATCTGTGGAGGAGTTGTATGAGTCATTCCGGAATCCGCGAGCATTCCGACTCTGAAATTCAGGAATGTTGTGGTGTTGATTGCAGGTTTTTAAACTATGCAATCTTCCCGAGAATATGTCATCACTCTGCTCACGCCCACTTCGCTGCATGGGATGGAATATGGTCAAATCTTGTGTCCTATAGGAAAGTTTTTACAAGTGCAGATGTGCAGGAGTAAAACGGCGAAGCCCCTGGGAATGTTGCACTACTGTAGCTACGCCTTGGAATGGAAAAATGATTAATGAGGTGGTTTAAAAACGGCAGTAAAACTCAAGTCTCGCTGAAATTAAATGTGATAAAAATCAAACATAAACTTTACGTTTTAGAAGCAAAATAAGAAGTGATTTAGTAGTCCCAGGTCAGGTAATTTCATCATTTAAACTACTATCAATATCACAGTGCCCAACAGATTAATCATTTCAGTGGTCAATGCCAATATAGATAAGAACAGGGTTGAAAATGCAGATAACTGGGAAGCATTGCACAATTATCGACAGGTAAATGCATAATTAAAGACACTGCACCTGATTTTTATTGCCTTACAAATGTGAAGTATTTGCAGTAGTCCGAAGGGATTCCCCACTTTCCCAGGTATTTCGAGCCTCCCTGTTATTCTCTCTGATGAGTTTATGAGCGTTTTTCAAGCTTTCAGAAGCCAGAAAGAGCTTTCGAGTTAAGAAAAAGCTAAAAACATCTAGCATGCTAACAGTGCATTTCTTTATTTAAGAATAAATGTTGCAGAGCACTTTTTGCAGTTTTATTTACCTAGACGGTGGCTTTTACAACATATCTATTCTGTAGCAAAACAAAAATGCATGACATATAATTTTGTTTGTTTGTTTGTTTGTTTGTTTTTCTCAAAAGCGATGAGCAGTTTGCTTGAAGGGGTTAACCCTGCGATATGGCAAAAAAATAATATCACGTTATTCTTGGAGCCAGATCACTATTTAGTTTTTATCACAAGTCTTGTAGACTGTATGCTTTTGAGGTAAATACCATTCAGAAAGTTACTTCTTCAATGTGATTGGCTAAATTTAGCTGTCAATCATGTAGAGCAGGACAAAGGCTGCCAGA
This sequence comes from Mugilogobius chulae, assembly GCA_038363315.1. Taxonomy (NCBI): domain Eukaryota; kingdom Metazoa; phylum Chordata; class Actinopteri; order Gobiiformes; family Gobiidae; genus Mugilogobius; species Mugilogobius chulae. The sequence goes on along the minus strand of CM076407.1, from coordinate 31,506,410 downwards.
TTTTCAGAGAGAAACAAGCGACCAAAACAAACAAAAAAACAAAAGTCAATAAAAACAATAATTTTGAATTTTACACATAAAAAAATTAAAAACATATATAAAATAATAATAATAATAATAATAATAATAATAATAATAATAATAATAATAATAATAATAATAATAATAATAATAATAATAATAATAATATAATATTAAATGCCATTTCAACCATAAACGGATATATTTTTGCTAATCAAACATTATATTCACGTCTTTCATTACTTGAAAGTGCAGCCCAAACAAACTCAACCTTCAAAATTCATAGAGTTTCAAAAAAGCAGCCTAAAGTCACAGTAAAGAAGTGGACCAGGCAACTCTGAGGCTAAGAGAAGTAGATTGGAAAAAACAGTCTGTATTTGAACAAACAGATACTACAAATAGATAAATGGGAAATCACAACATGATGATTTAATTTGAAGGTGGGGTAGCTAACTTTTTAGTTGTAAATTAGTAAACTTTGTGCTTTCCACTAAAAAGTATGTAGTAATACAGCACTTTGTGAAAAAATGAACCTCTGAGTGCTGTCTGAACTGAATAATAAAGAATTTTAGTTCTAATCAGGAGCTGAATGCAGCGCTCTGATTGGCTGAGCTTGGGTGGTCCTCTCCAGTTTCACTTTGTTGTTTGTAAAAAAGAAGTTTATAAGCCATAAATGCAACCAAAAAGGAATACATATTGATATTAACCATGTGTCAAAGGGGGGAGGAAATTGTCAGATTCAAAACCTAAATCGTGTTTGTTGTGTAAAAATCAGCTACGCCACCTTTAAAAAGCAGATTGAAACGAGCTAATTATTTTATTTTTATCACAATAATGCCCAGGCCTGGCAACTTTTTTACCTTATAAAATATGCAGAAATTGCTTTAATAGCAAAGACTGATTTAATAGTAGCAGTAGTATATGGCAGCCAAATTAGTTAAAGAAGCAAACCATTGGTTAGGTTTAGCACAGTAAAGTCAGTAATTTAAGATCTAATGTAATAAAGAAATAACAACCAAGAGATTTGTTAGCAAATGAAAGATTGAAAGGCTTAAGAATTATGCCAATGCTGTAATAAACCCATGGCACGATAAATGGGAAAAACTAATTACTGAACTTTTATAGTAACCAGGTTATTGCAGTCTGAAATAACCCAATTTCTGCTTTGAAACGCTTGTAAAAGTAGCGAGTGTGTGTCAGGAGAGCTCCATTCCCAGCAGGGCCTTCACGAACAGGAGTAGAACCAGCAGGACCGACAAGGACCAGCGCTGAAGAATACTGCTCTTTTGACATCCTCTGGCTTTGAAGTGGACCCCCTCCCAATGTACTAAGAGAGAGAGGGTGAGAGAGAAAGGAAGAGAGAGAGAGAGGGGGGTGAGAGAAAGAGAGAGTGAAGACGAGAGAGAAAGTAAGAGAGACAGAGACAGAAAAAGAGAGAAGAAAGACGAGAGGGAGACAAGAAGAGAGAGAGGGGGCAGAGAGAGAGAGAGACAGAAAATAGAGACAGAAAGAGAGAAGAAAGACGAGAGAGAGACAAGAAGAGAGGGGGTAGAGAGGGAAGAAGAGAGAAAGAGGGAGAGAGAGAAGGGGAGGGAGGAACAGAGAGGGAGCCAGACGGGGGGTAAGAGAGAAAGAGAGAGAGGGGGAGAGAGAGTATGAAGAGACAGAGAGAAAAGAGAGAGAGGGGGGGTAGGAAGAGAGAGAGAGAGAGAGGTAGGAAGAGAGAGGGTGAGAGAAAGAGAGAGGTAGGGAGACAGAGAAAGAGACAGAAAAAGAGAGAAAGAAGAGAGAGGAGATGAGAGAGAGGGGGCAGAGAGAGAGAGAAAGAAGGAAGAAGAGAGAGAGGGAGGTAGGAGGAGAGGGGGCAGGAGAGAGAGGGAGAGAATGAGAAAGAGTGAGAGAGAGCGAGAGAGGAAAGAATAGAGATAAAGAGAGGGGGAGGAAACGAGAGAGAGAGAAAGAGGAAATGGGAAAAGGTTGTAACAGGAAGAGAAGGTAAGAGAGGGCACAAAGCAAGAAGGGGAGAGAGCGTGCACAAAAAAGAGAAGGGAAGGTGGAGAGACAGAGAAAGAGAGAAAGGGAGGGTATTAGGGAAAAGGCTGAGACAGGAAGAGAGGATGAGGGAGGGTAAGAGAGGGTAAGAGAGGGCAAGAAGGGGAGAGAGGAAGTGCAAGTAAAGCGAGGGGAGGGTGAGAAGTTAGAGTGGGTAGAGGGAGAGATGGAGAGAGTTTATGAGGGGCAAGGAAATTCAAGAGTAGTGGCAAGAGATTGGGGGGTTGTAGGGAAAAGGAAGCAACACCAAAAAGGGAAGGAAGAGAAAAGACAGGAGATAGAGAGAGATGGACAGAAGGGGTGAGAACAAGTGCAGCGTAGAGAGGAGAGGGAAACAAAAAGAAAGAGAGAAAAAGAATGAGACAGGAGAGAAGAGAATGACAGGAAGAGAGTTAGGAAAAAAAGCAACAGGAAGGGAGAAATAGGGTGAGACGTGAAGGGTAGGAGAGCGAGAAGAAGGAACAGAGGGCGAAGGGTGAGTGAAGAGGAGACATAAAGAAAAGAATGAAAGATGAGAGAGAGAAAGACAGACAGATCGATGATAGAGGAATAGAATGAAGAGATAGGAAAAGGAAAGAGGAAGAACACAAAAATACGAAGTGAAAGACAAGGGAGAGAAAGGAAGAGAGGGTCAGAGTGGGAGATGGTAGGGAGAGGAAAGATAAAGTCAAAAAGGGGAAAAACAAAGAGAAAGAAAAAAAGGCAGGGAAAGAGAGGATAGGGAGGAGGGAGGAAGTTACCCATATGCAAGTGGGGGCTTTCCTGGAAGGACATTGCTCTGTGTGGTGTAACTGTAACTACGGCACTGTGCCTTATCATCCCCGCGCAACGTCCACCTGAAACAATATTTGCACATGAGTGTTCAATTTAACATTTGGGTGACCCCTCCATCGCAGTTACAAAATATGCCGCAGCATGGTAGCGCAGGCCAACCCATAATGCAGCATGTGACTAAGGAGCAGTGGTGGGGAGCTGTTTGGGAGCGCGGGAGAATTACCAAGGGGAAAAACTGTTTCTCAGAGCACAATCAGATGACAAAAGTGCAGTCACAATACGCAATGTCACTTTCAATCATCACTGTAGGCTAATCAGGAGGAAAGACCACACAACGTATAACATAAAAACTGACATGATTTAAATTAAAGGCGGTTCAGACAAACAATGACGCCAACAGCATATTCTGTATAAACCTAAATGAATGTTTTGTGGGATTGGAATGGTGTAGTCATACACTGACTGCATAAGAATTCATTTTATCTGTGAGTTACAACTGTCAAGCATATGGAGAAGATCAGTTAAACTGATGGCAGGAGCAAAAATATTAAAATGAATGAGGTTGTTATATTAAAAAAAAAAAAAAAGATTACATGATGAAACCTAACCATGACTCTAAGATACATGAGTTCAACCCACAGAGGGGAGGGCACCGCCAGGGCACAATGAAACAACTTCACTGGATTTCCTAAAACAAGGCACTCTGGTGAATACTTGCATGAGTTCAAGAGAGAGAGCTGTTTCTGAGCAGCTTGTGGTGAAGTCTAAGAGTCACATGAACAGTCCGTGCTCCGGCTGAGGCTCAAGCCCTAATTATATGGGAAACTGTGGTGTAACAGCTCTAGCCAGGGTTATGGTGGTGTCCTGGTACAGCTGACCCGGTGGAGAAATGACAGAACTTAAAAAGAGTTATGTATGTGTGTAGGGTGACAGAAAATGGATGTTGCATTAGTCGTATCAGAGGCAAAGATATGAGGAGTTAGACTGGAGTCAGACTGTCCTGTGCACTGCTGCAGGCTAAGGCAAAGGCTTACCGACAGGATTTAAAGAGCCACAGCAGCTCTACAGAACAGCAGAAAGGGGCTACCCAGCAGGGGCTGGGGCAGGGAGGAGAGGGTTGCAGCCGCCTCCTGATCGGGATACATTTCCAGACCAGGCCTTGGAATTCCTTTGTTCCTGTCACAGGTCTCCGTTTCCCTCTTGCCTTAATCCCAGCCTGCCTCACGCCCTGTAACACTGAGCAGGTAACTGTGCCACAGGCATGTCTATATCTATTTACAGAGCACCCCTCAAATATCAGACACCTTTATAAATAGCTTTGGTCAGGGAAAAAGGTAAGGCAAAATCTATTGTCCAAAATCGTATTTGGCAAAACAAAAGGTGCTATTTAATAATGAGCACTATTCAGCATTTCAGCTGTTCCATAAGAAGACCAGGGACAGACTGTGACCAGGCAAAATCTGTGACTATCTGCAGTGGGAGATGGTCATTCATAAACACATTTTCTAACAGCAAAGCTATCCAGCAACACTTGTGTTTTCTGCGATGGCCGTGGCCAGGCTGCCTTAAGCCCCTTCATGGAGCTGCCAAGAGGAGTCAGTGGTACACTGTGCAGCACTCGCAAAGCCCTCTCCCACGGCTATTAGTGACCATTCATCTGGGGAGCCTGGGAAAATGCCTCTCCAGCCTGCCGTGGCCATGGGGGAACAGGCTGGCAGGTGCTTGCTCCCTAAGCCCTGGCACCTGGAGGAGAGGAGCTGTGCCCGAGGACCAGCCTCGAGATGCCACACAGTACCAGCACACAGCAGGAGGCTACTACTGCCACAAGCTGCTACTCTTTGTAGAGCACGCTCGAGAGGATTGACTCACCTTCAACAAATCAATCCAGCTGAATCAATATTAACAGAAGAGACATCTGGTAATATACTTTGACAGTTTGAGACGCTATGTTGACCAAATCTGTGTAAACTGGGTTAGCTCGACTTACACTTTACTCATTACACAGTAATACATGCTGTTATAAGTTGCAAAATCAATAATCCTTTGAGAGTAAAACTAGACCAGAGTAAATACAAGATACTTAGATAAGTAAGCAACCATGTAATGCCAAAGGAAAGACCTCTGCTGAGTAGTAGCACCTTCAGGGAGATAAAGATAAAGAACTCTTTCAAAACCACTTGTCCAATCAAATATCAAACATAAATTACAAAAAATGTGTTCTGTAAACACTGGGACCCCATTATCCACTTATTCTCCATCTGTAATTACACAGAGAAATGTGGGTGGGTTGGACATGGTCTACCAGGGAGAATGCAGAAGCCTCTCCCCATAGCACTTCCCTGTGTCCACTCTCCCTGTCCAGAGCCAAGATGTTGGGTGGGAAATGATCCTTCTGTTCATCCCTCGAAAAACATAAATAAATCACATCACTGTGACCTCATGATGAAGTAGCCTCAGTAAAACACATCGAGAGGGAGCCACAATTTGAACATTTGCCTGTCTACAGCTTATATTTGAAAAAAAAAAATAGATTTATGGGTGAGTCATTTGGCAAAACAAACTAAATATTATGGGGGAAAAAAATCATGTAGGTAAATAAAAATTTCCATTACTAATTTTGAAATCAACTTCCTCTGAGAGTTCAAACAGGACATGAATTGAGTTGTGAACTAAAGTTCAGAAACATTTGAGAAAAGCTTGAATTACAAACAAGATACCTAACAAGATCCTTGATAAGTGTTCTTTCTATATTAAAAATATATAGTTCATGATGCCTCAAACCTTTGCTTTTTTTGCCCAATACTCTCTCTGTCTCTCTCCCTCTCTCTCTCCCTGTCTCTCTCCCTCTCTCTCTCTCTCTCCTTCTTTGTAGAGGTCAGTAACAGTTAGTAGCAAGTATCTTCCATAAAAAGACAATTTATTTGATAGCCTGCCTAGAACTTTCTGTTCCCTACATAATTGCAGCTTTTGAGTGTTGATGACTATCCCTGTTCAAATACTGCTTCAACACGTATAATGCATATTGTACAGCCCTACTCCTTACTGATTATCAGCACAAATTTCAGCAGAGAAACACATTTAAACACAATAAGCTACAGAGATAAGTCGGGCCCAAACACTTGCACTGAAAGGCCTTGGAATGTTAAAAGCTGTTGATGGCTCATTTGAAGTGCCAACAGCTGAAGCCGTTCTGCCGCTCTCACTACAGTCTGTTGGCGGAAGCTCTGTGATTTCACACTGGCACCAACTCAATACAGGACCACTCCTGTATATACCATCACACACATCGCTCCACGCTGCATCTGGCTATTCTTGGCTGGACATCAGGGTGACTAAGCTGCCTCACAATGTTTTACTCTAAAAATAGCACCACACACTTTGAAGGAAACTTATTAGACAGGTTTTCGAGTGTTGCTACTTTAGTAATTGACTGATTCTTAAAATTTGAATACCACAATGACAATAAAAATGCTCCTTTTTCTACAATAGACTGCAATACACTGTGATATAGAAAATATTTTGTATTCTGAGTGTACTTTTGTATGTATCTGGGAACAATAAATTGAATGCTACAATATATTGTGAATGTTGTTTGGAAAAATGCAATAAAAAGAGGTTGTTTAAATTGCACATCAGTAAAGTTATACTGTAAACTTTGAAAAAGGCAGTAAGTTCATATTTCTATTGTTTGGGACCATATTTACTTGTCTGAAAACTATATTTCAAATAGTAAGCTTAAAAACATGTTTTAACACATATATCTGAGTGTATCAGTTAATATTGTCTGATATGTAACGACATACTAAAAAAAATTGAATAAAAATTTGTCAACATCATCTAGCCGTATACGTATCTGTATTTAATACTCTTTTACAACCCTACTTTGAAACCACATTTAAGTTGTTTTGTGTTGCTTTAGTAATGATGCTTGCTCAAATGAATATTATCAATATAGCAATATAGCAAAAATTACTAACACGTTTGACCAGACTACCTTATTTTCTTTCAAATAACACAAACGCAGCAGATGCAAAGAAACGGAGGCCAAAACAGCTTTTATTTCCTCATAGGACACACAAAGCGACCTCAGAGGATTAGCAGGTTAGCGTTTGACCTGCTGGCAAAATAGACGACCCCAGCGCTTAATACCCGCCCAGAGGTTTGCCGAGTTTCCCTTCTTAAATCCTGCACACATCCCTCCCTTTTTATGGCTCCTGCCCGCTCACTTCTCACAGCCGCGGTCTCCACTTCCATCACTGTGCTGCCTCCCTCACACGGGACAATGAAAAGACCAAGAATGTCATTACACTTACTTAAGCCCTTTAATAGGACGACAGCACACGAGGTGGGAAGGCCTGCTGAGGCGCTATGGTTTTTCATGTTCGGCAATAAGGGAAAGTTGTCGGTTATGGTATGGAGTCATGTTCCAGTGCTTACGTTCTCTTTGGCAAAGCTGAAAGGAGCTTAACCATTTTAACATTTGAGTGAAATGCAGATAGTATTCACACAGTGGAGTGTGTATGCAGGCGCAGTCTGTGATCTCCATCATTAGACTTGTCTGTCTCTCCTCAGTCTATCGTGGGGAATATGAGTCAGGCTTTTCAGTAACCTTACACTGTGGGCCTGTTCACACCTAGCCCAGGGGGAGGATATATCTCTCCAGCACCGTCGCTGCTTCTAATTCTCACTGTTCGGGTCTATGGAGAAGCACATGCATGTACTGCCAGCTCAACTCTTTAAAGACACAAGACATAGAGCTGGAGAGGCCATAAACAGGCACATTTGTGTGTGAAAACAAAGTCTCACACGTGTGCTTTCATGTGTGCATTCTGGAGCAGGAGGCAGGACAACTATAGACGTAGCTTTAGCGTGAGAGACAGCGTTGCAGCCACAGGAGAAACTTTATGAGGCCAACTGCCCTGTAATCCCACTCTCACAGTCGTCCCAGTCCTGCTGAGTGAGCCCAATTTAACTGCCCTAAACTGCTACCTGCGACAAACCTGTCTGCCTGAGCGCACAGCTGGAGGTGTGGCACGGGCAGAGGAGGGGACATGCCGCCGTTAAGTAAAGAGAGAAAATGTAATGCGCTTATTCACACTGTAGTGATTTATAGATGTTGCTAAATGCTTGTATATACCATATAGAATTCTGAGTCAGCGTTGTTTTTGATGTCCTCCAGTTACCTGCAATTATACGCAAATAAAGGTGTGCCCATCCCACATAAAACAGAGCGCCTCAAACATTTTACAAGACTTACATGTAAAAGTCTGGCCTGGACGTGCCAAGTTAAACAGCACAATACAATATATTATAAAGACTGGTATCAGCTCCTGCTCCACAGGTCACACCCTGGGCGTAGAGCCACCGTGTCCCAACTAGTTCTGTTGTTTTTCCACCCACTCTCCGCTCAAACAGGTAGCCGTTGAACACTTTAAAGTAACGCTTTGCAATTTTATTCTACTGCATGCAAAACTCTAAAATACAATTACTGCACAGTATTCTGCATCTGCCTATGTGACAATAATGGTTTTCTCAGCCAGAGTAAACTATCGAGTTATTTGGAAGTAGCTGACAGACACACCTAGGACAAAGAAAGGGAAGACCTAGATGACTTGATCTTTCAGGAATGTGACGCTAAAATCAAAACACTGTCAAAATAATTCTGACTTAGTGCTAAACAAACAGTGTATTTAATCGCTTTGTTTGAATAAGTTCTAAAACAACTGGTTTAGTGTTTATACCTGTAACATAAAAAGCAGATGCTGGCGTCAGCTCTTTCTTGTGCTTGGGAACTCTTCTGTTGTGGAGAGACTCGGTGTATTGCTTCACTCTCTGGTCCACAGCGTCACGAACTAAAGTTGTAACTTCCTGAAGAAATAGATACACAATTGATATTTACTTGATAAGAATGAGAAATGTTGGTTATTTTGCACAATATAATGCACAGACTACCTATTAGGGATGGCGACGATTATTAAGGAGTTTGAATCTAATTCTGGTGTTAATATTATCATTCTTGTGCTGTTGTCTTTGGAGAAAGTGGAAAATAGCAGACTAACTGCTGCTATGTATTCTAAGTTACTTCTATCTAATCTTCTGGCTTCCAATTTTAATTAAAGCGATTATAATTTGCATGCAATTCCAGTTTCGACTTTGTGACTTTATATATACAGTATATATTTTAGATTACCTTTGATCATACTTCATAGACTACATTAAAGTAGTGATATTGTAAGTAACTGAAAAACTATTTATATATATATATATATATATTTTTTTTTTTTTTTTTGCAAGTTGATATTGTGACCAATGTATCCAGACAAGAATTAAATATTGACAAAATAGAATTGTCCTATCCCTTCCTCCCATGAAACAGAGCATAAACCTCTAAATTCATCTCATCAGCTATAAAGCACTGGGCAACCAAGCCTCCTCTCCCTCACTGACCTCCTCCAACCCCACTGTCCCCCCGCTGCCTCCGGTCTGTCGACTCAAACCTGCTCTCTCTCACAGTTAAATATAACCACTGGACCTTGGGGGACCGAGTCTTCTGTCATCTCTGCTCCCTCTCCTCCACATTAGAAACCCCAACTCTCTAAACAAAAAAAAAAACAGGACTGACTGCTCTACATTTTTATGAATCTCAATGTATTATAATTTGTATTGTTTTTATTGTTTTTATTAATGTTATTATTATTTTTTTTTTTTTTCTAAAACATTAGTAACCTTAGACGTCTTCAGAAATTCGTTAAATGAGTCCAATGAGTGCTCAGTGGTCAAAGTTTTTTTCTCTTACAACAATAAAAGACCAGAGGAAGAAAAGGCAGGAGGCTCAAAGTCATTTTAGATTCCACGCTGCAGCTCTGTATTGAAAAGTCCCCCACAGAAACAGAAGCCATACATTCAGTCACACTTATTCACACCCGGCCTTCCTCTCCATGGTTTTACCTCGACCTGGTCCGTCGTAAACCAGCTGGGGTCCGCCGGCCGGCCGCCTTGGGGCAAAACGTGAAGATCCACCAGCACAGCAAAGTTCCCACACTGTAACACAAAGACACAGGACAGCCGCAGGTTGCTGAGGGGCATTGAGCTCGCAGACAACAAAGGAAATCAGAGCATGGGGTGATTGACAGCGGGACAAACCACAACGACCCCCTGTGTGCTCAAACATCACCCCGGGCAAGCCTCTCACACAGCCACCACTCCCTGGCTCTTTCGGACCTGTTGCATGCAGAGAAGCTGAAAAGATTTTTCAGTGTTCGGCTTATGATATATAATTCAGCTTTTGCTTTCAATAGAAATATTTAAAAAAAATGTTTAATAGGCTTACGAGTTCAGCAAGATTCAGAAAAATCAAAACGTTATCAATTGCAACTAATTAGGAGATAACATGTCTCCTGCAGAGAGCTAATTGGCCTCTCTAATGGGACTTATGAAAGCCTGCTAAATAATAGTAAAAAAATCTGAAAGTCATGGGAGTCTTATATGAGCTTAACAAGTAGTAGGGTACCCAATTTAACTGATGCAAATAAAAAAAAACTAACCTGTGATGAACTCTCACAGTATTTGTGGGTTAATCATCATTCGTGTATTTGGTATGCCATGCTCTATACCTGTTTTCTAAATTGAAAATAAAATGACCCCTGTTTGTTCAAACACCACCTCAGGCTGCTCACACGACTACCTGGCTGCTTGAATTTTCTGTCTCGCCATCTCTGGACCAATCTCTCTCCAAAAATACAGCCTGTTTAACCCCCAGTGTCTCCTCTCTCCTCATAAAAACATATCCTCTTTTTTAAGTCTTGCAATACAACCCCTGCCCCAGGTCACTGCACGGAAAACTTCAAAGATAAACGTTATAAATAAGGATTACAGTGAATGCACTCAAAAAATTTACTCTAATCTACTCTACGTTATCAGGAACACTTCTTGAGCAGCTACATTGTAAAAGAAACACACATTCACTCAAAAATATTAGTGACACTAACATAATCCCACAATAAAGCAGTCACATTTTAACAGGGGCATAAAAGAACTAAATTCCTGTTGTAACCAGCAAGTAAACTTTCAAAGTGGGATGAGCAAAGTGTACTTCCCACACAAAAATGTAACCATTAACCAGGGGGGTGCAAAACTAAGCATTCCATATTATCATAGAATAATGGGTTGAATTTTAGTCAACCAACATTTTAATTTGTCAACCAACTGAATACACAATTGCACTCTCTTTCATGCACACTTTTTCAACTTTTTCTGAAAAGTCCTCTTTATGTGAATGGTTAAATCCACCTGTCACACAGAACATAAAAGTATATCCAATAAAAAGAGTAAAAAGAGCTTGTGTTCGAATAGGACGCAGAAATGTCCTTGACCTAATTCAAATTTTGATTTGATTATAATTCTTGCAGCCCTGCTGAGCATGTTTTTTGTTGACTACAAACCTATGGACGACAGCACATCTCAGGGACTCCCTGGGAAGCTATGGCCCCAACTCAGTCTAAAATAAACTCTATAAATAAGGATTACTGTATTATGCCAGAGCAGTAATAGACTCAAAGAAACCTCCTTAATCCACTCTTACTTTACACAGTGCCTCTGCTCTAAAACTTAAGCACTCTTTACAAACTTGTGCTAAGAGTGAATTCCTTGAGCACTATGTCATCGTGTCAGTGACAATAAGCTACGAGGGACATGAGAAGCTGAAATGCCGCTGCTGGTTAGCTCGCTGTTACATCTTTGCAGCTAGCCTGATTATGGTTTACACATGAGTGCAAAAAGCTGCTCGCTGCACCAAGCAAAATGAATCTCGTGTGAACTCTATTGCTCCCCCCAGCAAGGAAGTTTAGACTGGGACCACCCACAAAATGACAAAGACAAAAAAAAAAGACAATAGCAAATAGAAACATCTTGATGATGTTTAGATAATATTAGGTTAATGCAGCACAAATTGAAAAAGCACAAGATTTACAATTACACTTAAAGAGTTTTGAATTTGACATGTTTACTATGGATTGGGTTAATACAAGTGGGTGGGGATAGGTGGTAGGTGAAAACACAGCCACTAGCTACTAGGACTAGGAGTTACTTAAACAGGAAGGACTCTTTACAAATACTTGAAACTAATCTGATGAGAGAACACTGTTACAACGTGGCTAAATGTCAAAAACTCATAAAATTAAAAGTGGATTTTACAAACAATGTCCCCTTTAATAAGCTCTTTTTGTAGTATGTAGCTTAATTATAAATACCTTATATTGAGCACTGTCCAAACAAAAAACAAAAGTGAACTTGTGGAGAAAAGGCATAGTAGTCAGTATTAAGAAGGCATTCGGTAACAGGAAAAACATTGCACACTAAAGCTTTGTTATGGGCCAAGCTGGTCCCAGGGGCAGAAGCAGCACAGACGAGATGACTAAACTCTTACAACCCAGACATGAGGGATGTTTCTGCAGCTTTTCTCTCAAGATGACGTGCACAAATGAATTAGCAGGGTGTGTAGGGGAAGGCCCAAGCTGCTCCTTGTTCGGAATAAAACTATTCCCAATCGAAAACTCAATAGATTTTCTGTCCGTCATTTCAAATTGAGTTACTGTTTTAGGTTCAGTCAATGTTGGGAATAAAACATTGTGAGACAGATGAGCCAATGTTTTATTATTGGATTTTTGTGCAAGTGAGGAAGACTACAGGGCTTCTTAGATTGTGCCAGCTAGAGGAAATGGCGCCACCACATGACTGTCAGTGGAATTGTTGATTTTTGTATAGGGTAAGCCTCTGCGCATACTTAGCTAACTTTACTAAATATAAATTACTAACAACATGGCAGGGGGACAAAAACATAATAATTAAGCCACAATGTCACATTAACACATATTTTAGACATGGGGTAACAAACTTTTTTTTTAATTGATAAACTTTGGGTTTTTTTTGCACTATATTGTACATGCAGCCCTGTGTGACGAAAGCAGACCGCTGTGTACTGTGTGAATCAAAGAATAAGGAATCTATAACAAGACATTTTTAAGTTCTAATAGCAGCCAAAAATGAATGCTCGTTTGACTGGGCATTATGAAAAATAATAGAATAATTTTTTCCCCCTCAACTTGATTAATCTTAAGTTTCGATTTGATTTTGTGTAACATTTTCAAAAACAAAAGATAAATGGCTTTTATGAACATAAGTAAAATGTTTAATATGACCCATTTAATATATATTTTTAATTATACATCACTATTTTTGCCTCAAATTTTGACTTTGACCAAACCACACATTTTAACTGACAAAGCATCGGTTTCTGATCTTTCGATTCAAAACCCACAATCGAATAATTGATGATTTGATTCGATCTCAATTTCTCATGTATCGAGTAGTTGCTCAGCGCTAATGGCAGTGGATAATAGCCACGAGCTGAAGAATTTGTGAAAGTTACAGGAACTAGTTGACCAATTTAAATTACTACTTGGTAAAAATTACTTGATGAAAACCAGTAAACCAACTTTAAATAATTAGAAAAAAAAAGAACAATTGTGTATTTTAAAGATTTTATATTATCTATTATCTTTAAAGGGGCACTGTGTAAAGTCTTAGTAGGAAACTTTCATTTGCTTTTCTATATGAATGTTTTTGCGTTAGCCTGAAAAATTCAACATTATACTTACACTTAACATTATAGGCCATAATAAACTATCTCTGATCTTGCACAGTAATAATGCAAATTTTCTATTGTGTGTGGATCATTTTTGGCGTAGCTGCTGGTGACTAGCCTGAAGCCGGTTCCATTTCACTTTGTGGAAACCGTCTGATATTGCATGTCCGTTCACACTTTTTTGATTTAACCAGTCACTGCTTATTGGTTATTTTGTAAAAGAAAGAAGACCATAAACTTGTGTTTGTGCAAACTTGCAATTAAAAGGTACAATATCATATTCTAAGACACAAGGTCAAAGGAGGAGAACACATACAGTCTATTATCTCAACTCGGTCGGTCCTGGCCAACACACCTACTTGCTCCTGTTCTCTAGTTGGACGACCGCGCTTCCTGCTTACTGGGAACTGTCTGCAGTTCTGCGATACCTGACCTTCAGTAGTAGCGAGAGTGAAATAAAACTTGAGTGGAGGAACTGTGGCGCCAGCCTGGCTAGCATGTGACAGTACGGCAGCAATGATTAATTGACAAATTGTTGTGACTTGTTGACAATGCACAATATCCTAATCCTCCTTTTTTATATTGAATTGTTTGCATAAACCAAATAGATATACTTGCAAAATAACTGGAAGGTATTTCTCGGGGTAAATATTTATGTGGCTGCACAATTATTCAAAATCTAATCGCAAGTGATATTTTTAAACAACAATTAGCAAAGTGCAATGGCAACTAGGTGTGCAATATATCAAATTTTAGATAATATCGAGATTGTTGTCTTGGAGATATGCAAAAACTAAATATCGAGTATATCGTTTGTAGCAAAAAGCAACAAAAAAGGCTGATAAAAAACAACAAATTAAGAAAATGACTTTCTTCACTGTTGAAATTAAGTAGATGGTGATATTTTAGACAATTAACACATTCGACACATGACTCACTCATTTAACTGTTTTTACTTTTTGTTTGGGTCAAATATTTGGTCAGACATTGAGACACTGAAACCAGTTTTGCTTTTAGTCGACTAATAAATTGGTAGAATTTGTCTTGAGTCGACCAAGAATGTCTTAAGTCAATTTGAGTCAAGCCCAATGTTTCTCATTAAACTTCAACTGAAAGACAAGCTGGAATCTTAGTTTGAAATAATATCGTCTGAATATCGTAATCGTGATATGTCAAAAAATTATCGAGATATCAATTTTTGTCAATATCGCCCAGCTCTAATGGCAACAAATATCGTGTGAGTTTCTGCATAAAACTTGCTAATCTTGATGTTTTTAGAGCTCTTTAAAAGTTTGAACAAATGATTCTTTAGAATCACATCATATTTTTCTCAAATCAGTCTGCTCTATTATAAGATTGATTCACATCAAATGCCTTGAGGTGCTATTTTGTTTTTAATTACATGCACTATTCATAACAGTGACATATTCTATTTTAAACATTAATTACATGCACCACCGATCATTCTGACCCATAACAATATACTGCATAAATTAAGTGACCTGCCCCCGTCATAAGAGCTGTGACCCATAGAGCTAAACCTTTGTGATTAAATATTTGCATGATCTTCTTTCTAGAACAGAAACATGGATCAACACAGTGGTTGGTGAATGTGTTCTAGCCCCGCCCCTCTCATGTGCGCTCCTGTCATGTATGAAATATGTGCATGTAGCCTGTCAGCTCAGTATTCTCTCCATCCTTTGCCTTTGTTTGGCTCCATGGATGACTGGTGGCCTCAGCTGACTGCTTCGACAATTATCAATGCGTGGGAAAACCTAGCAACACAGGCTCTGACCTTGTCTGTCAAAACTACGGCAGCCAAGGACCCACTGCGGTTTCTCCAATGTGAAATGAGTGACACAGATACCTTGCTTATACTTTTAAATTGCTATTCTTCCTCCTGGAAATATGCTGTTCTTCCCACTCTTGGTATTGGAAGTCTGTTGGGGGCAAACAAACACTGACACTGACATGAAAAACAACTTAAGAAAAAGTCAGGAAAGTAGATACAAAAGTTGACAGAAGAAAAGCACAAAATACAAATACATTACATCCTGTGCACTGTTCTCAGGCTAAACTCGCTGGGACAACCAAACCTGGGCATGTTGGCAGATGTTTTGAAAGTGTTCCACTTTAAAAATCTTTTAGAACTTTTTAAAACCCTTGACTAATTGGTGACTTTTTTGAAGACTTCAGACAGCTCTTTTGCCCTTAACATGGTGATCACGTTCACTTCAACAATCAGAAATATACCAAACAAAATGTCTAAGCCCAAGGCTTAAATAGGACAAGTTTCATTGAAAAAAGTAACAATCTACTAAACATAAGCAACACCTGTGATAAGCCTATGTGTGATTTGAGCTATTTTAAGTGAGAATTTATGTTCTTTTTTTGTTTGTTTTGTTTTTTTGTAGAATTACATTCAAGAAAATCTTATCAAGTATTTTCTTCATTTCAATTGCTTAGCTATATTACAGCAATCTCGCAGTAGTAGTAGTAGTAGTAGTGTTTGTAGTAGTAGTAGTTGTAGTAATAGTAGTAAAAATAAGAATAAATATTCATATTAAAAATAATAATAATAATAATAAAATACTGTCTTAATTTTTCCTAAGACTATTTACTATCTGGTGCTAAAGCGTTTGTGATTGCTAATCATTTTTTACATTGGTCTCCGTGATAAAGGTCTTTAAAGGAGACCTATTGTGTTTTTTCCAACTATTTAGTAAGTAACTAGGACATATGTAGATCAGTAATTCACCTTTTGTTTATTGTAAAACACAAAATTGATCTAAAACGACTTAAAAATAAAAATAACTCTATTGACTTCTTGTTCAAAACTGCAGAACTGATAAGCCCCGCCTCATCATTTTAAAATTTAACTGTAAGATGCAACAGATTTTAAATAACTATTTTTCATTGTTGGAAAGTGACTATGGGACAGTTTTGAACCATAGATGCTTCACTTTGAGTATTAATCTTTTGAATTATTACAAGTAAATACAGACAAGTGGGAGGAGATAGGTGGTAGGTGAGAACGAGGATTTCTGAGCACTTGAGCTCCAGCTGAAGAACAATACAAGATTACTCAAACATGCATGAACTTTGAGTAAACTAAAGATGAACGAAGACCATTATAACAACGTCAAAAACTTAGAAAAGTAAATTTGACACAATAGGTCCCCTTTAATGAATGAATATTTTTACATTCAATCAGTATATAATTTTTTTTTTCACCCTCAGGAAATTCAATTGATTTTTGTAGAGTCCACTCTAAGATCACAACACTCGTCGTCTCTGTAAACTTCAAGAGATTGTTGATTTAGCAAACAGCAATGTTGGAAAACCAAACAATGAAACAGTCATTGGTCAGTGTCTTAATCGAACTACAATTGAATGTTGCAACCCTGAAACTAAAAAATGCATACTTCCTTCTTGGTCAAATTGCTAAACTCACAGGACAACCCTTTGAGAACAACACTTGGAAGCATTGATCTTGGCTGTCTCTCTTTATATCCAGCAGAAGAGTAGATCGATGCAGCAGTGTGCACTGTTTAACTTTTATAGGCTGTTCAGAGCTACAGCAAAAAGACAAGAGGTTAATTTGATCATTATCTGAGACTGTCCGGTGTTTAAAGTGCGGTCTTAAAAGACAAGAGAGTAAATCGTTACAGTGGTTTCTCTATTTGGGGCACGAATCCAAAAAAATCCAGTAGCCGCCTAGACCAATCTTGTTTTATCAGATTAAAGCAGGAGACAGGTCCAAATGACAAACTAGTGGACTGTAATGATAAACTGTTCAGCCCCTCACTAAAAACACCATGTGATTCTTGGCAGTTCTGAGAAGAGGGGGAATTTTGCCAGGAATGCCACTAATGCAATCACGCTAACGAGAAAACAATTAATTTGAATGAGCAGAATCTGGGGCTCTGGTGCAGGAGAGGAGTGACACAGAAGTGCTAAGTGTGGCCGTTCCATTTTAAACAGAACTGGCAGCTCTTGAATGATTGAACTAAAGGTGCTGGTTTTGCAAAGAGAGACGCAAAAATGGGAGGAATCTAATTTACACAAAGGCTCTGGCGACAATCGCATCATGTGGTCCAAATTTGTCAACTCACAGCACAAAGAGTGACCAGTGGATCTGTGTGGTGAACTTTGGCACGACCTCTGACCTCCCCCTCCCAAATGAGCTTTCTTTAGCGAGATCTTTGTAAGCGGCTTATACTTTGTGGATTGAATAACACAGAGCACAAGAGCAGTGTCTTCTTCCATTTGAGACCAGTTAAAAATGATAATTGAATATCCGCCTAAGCTTCCACCTTCTGTTGTTCGAGTCCCGTCACGAAAATGTGTAGGTGATCCCTGACATGTGAGAGAAAATGTAATCAACTTTGCAAAGATATATATCTTTACCACCCATTTTTCTTCCATCAACATTATGTTGGATTTAAGGTTTTTTTTTGTTTGTTTGTTTTTTTATAAATTATCTGCTGCTGATTGTGAACTGTGTAAATTCTCCAGTGTAGACAAAAAAGGTTCCCTTACCTTATCAAAATGTTGTGAATAAGGTGCAAAAACCCTACATATGCGACATGGAAGCAAAGCAGTCAGCGCTCTTGTCTCATAGCAAACATTTGACTACATTGTAGCATGTTCTATGTGGAGTTTGCATGCTTTTCAATTGTCTGCAAGTTTCTTCCAGGTGCTCTGGTTTCCTTTACCACTAAAAACATGTACTATAGGTTCCTCTCCTCTTCCCTACCTCAAGACTCCTCTGAAAAAGATATTCCCATTTCAGGATGACTTTCCTGGTTAAAAAAGAGAGCACAGTAAATAATAAATAAAAGTCTTCATTGTTATATAATTACCTAAATCGATGCTTCAATGAATGGTTATATGAATGGTTATGACAAAAAATAAGTTTGGGGCTTTATCTTTACAACAATTGGAAAGTTGTATTTTTTGTTTGTTTGTTTGTTTGTTTGTTTGTTTGTTTGTTTGCTTGCTTGTTTGTTTGTTTGTTTACAGTATATTGCAGTATAGTTCAATATTTCATAAGAAACGAGTGAGAATAGATTTGAAAGTGTATTACTGCATATTTTTAGTTCAAGTATCCTTATATACATTCCCTACATTGAACTTTTTAAACTAGTTTTGATTTATACAACTAACACCTAACTTGTGATTTATCTTATCCAAAAACACGACATGTTTTGTTTACTTCTCTTCACCACTTTAAGGAAATACTTTGCGTAACTGTCACTGCCATTGAAATAAGAGCTTGATAAAGGGCCAAGTTAGAGGAAGTTATTCTTTTCATAAATTCAAAAGTGGGCCAAGACTTCTTTGTTCTCCGCTTTGCACTGCCTTTCTGGGGTTATTATGTGACGAAGCTGAGGGGTGAAAGAGAAGCGGCTACTTCATACCACATCCTTTATTGTTGCCATCTTTTGTGTCGTGTTAAACAGCAGTGAATAGGAGAGCTGCGTCTTCCTGGAGGCTATGCTCATTTCCCTATATCCTAATTCTCCCCACTGCCAATCAGACATCCTGCAGGGCACAAAGAGTCAACAACGACAAAAGACGAGGCATTAAAATATGTGCTGTGGTGAAGATTGTGTGAGAAGAGCCGAGTCATGGCCAAGTCAATACCAGAACTTGATGAATGAGAAGAGATAAGACTGACAGAGCATTAAAGGTTCACACTGTTACAAGCCTGAGGAAAAGTAGAAAAGAAGGGCACAAAGAGGTTAGTAGAATATAACACTTACGTTGGGAAGAACGGGTATGGTAAATACAATAAATATATTCATGTAATTAGTGGTTTGTTTTTCTGTTGCCTTAAAGGTGCACTGTGTAAGTTTCTGGTGGTGAAAATCAACTAGACAATTCAGCACAAATAGAAAGTTAAATCATAGATTAGGACATTCTGAATGTAGATAAATAAGTGTTATGCCACATGTGCAAAATACAGCTAAAAGAACAGCTTTTACAAGGAAACATAAAAGATAAGGCTGGGCGATACATTTAACTGATCTAATCATTCACTTCATCATTTTTACACTTTGTAATTGCTTTAATCAACTTTTTTTAGATCTTTCACCCAGAATTACATTATCTCAATATATGATATGGCCAAATTCATATCTAGCCCGGACAATATCTCACTATATCGATATATGGCTCAGCTCTAATACAAGAGGATGCCCTCCTCTAGGCCTCCTCTTGCAAGCCTCCTCAAAGTAGACACGCAAATTCGGATTGTTTATTTAGTGTAACAAATAAACCTAAATTAAATTAAATTAGTGTTAATTAAATCTATTTTAGGTAAAAAAAGTTACATAGTGCACATCTAAGGTTGTAAATAAAATCATTTACATCACAATACTGTAATAAATCTATTTTTCTCAGACCATGACAAAGACAAACAGGCGGAGTGAGAAAAAAAACACCTCATACTGTTACTCTTACTTTTACCTACAGTACTTCTACTTGAGTATTATTTATAAGTAACTTTAATCCTTCTCGATTGTATATACTCTGCCCACCTCTGGTTATGCATCTGTGCAGTTTATCATCAAACTATGTATTTAAAAAGCAGAGACAACAAAAAACTAACACATCTTTATGACAGTATAAACAATAATTTTAAAAAAAATGAATCAGGTATGGAATGTACATCTAAAGTCTATAGTCCTTTCAGTGGTTTGGGTTTTTTTTGGGTCTAGCAGTGGCAACTATAGATGCATCAAGTAGAAACAACCCACCTTCATACAAACTGAAAACCAGTTACCTGCTTGTCTAAGCAGGTTTTTGGACAGTTAAGGGATGCTTGCTTTATGATGTTTGTAGTACATTTTTTGTCAATTGGACAGATAAGATTTGAGTCCTGTCATTGTGTGCAGCTTAAAACTTTCTGTAGCAGCATTAGAAGCTTACTGTCATGGTTTTTGAATGATAATTACACTTGGGTCAGTTCAAAGTTTGAGTCAAACCAATAACAACAATTATGTTCCTATGCTGACTCCTAGTGGCAGGGGGCAGCATTTTGACCCACTGCTGTAAATCAGATGCTATTTTCAGTATGTCCCCCAAAACTTCCTTTTTTCCAAAAAAATTGATGAAAATACAAATTATCTTTGAAAAATGCAACTAATGAAAACAATGAGTCAATAATAAAAATTACCATGGGGAAAGCACGGCATTGGAAAAATTTTAATTTCTACATAAACAACTTTGTGACTCAGACATTCTGAGACCTAGGCTGCTCTGAGGAGCTCTGGTCTATATCACTTTTAGTTCCCAAAACACTCTTTACCTTCTCTTATCTCTCTCCCAGACCGGCCTCTCCATCCTCCCTGAGCCCTGAGCCTGCACTGGTGCTGCTGTGATTCAGGCATTCGGCCCATAGTCTGCAGAAAGAGTATAAAGCCTCCTCCTCCCCAGCCTCACTGCCCTTTGCCATTGCTATCGCTCTATATAAGAACCAGACCTGCTCGGGCCGGCACTTAGCTCTCACAGGCTAACAATAACCAGCCGCAGATGTTTACATTAGCGGTGCAGGGGCAGCAGATGCGGTCGCACTCAATAAAACTTGCATCTCTTTCCCTTTGTCCAACATTCCCTAGTTCTGTCTACAGTCTGCAGAGAGACCCAGGGGAACTCTTTAGATGTAAGGGTGTGACAACTTCACTCCTATTCCTTCAGCTTGCCTTTTTCCCAGCTCTATTCCACTCCCTTTCACTGTTCTCTCTCTCTTTCTCTCTCCTGAGCCTGCCACAATAAATACTACATCGACTTAAAGTTCAAAGGACGTGAGTGATTGAAAAATGTTTGGGGTTACCATTAAATATCAATTGTGTATGCTTTTCTTAATTTGGTTAGATTTTAGTGTTGGACAGCTAGATAAATCAAATTAAATTTGAATGCTCACAATTAACAAATCACAAAGACTTAAGGTCTGTAATTGTTTAAAGAAAATCTTGGTCAACTAAGGGCACGCCCTTCTATTAGTTGTCTAAAAGTTTGTAAATGTAATGTACTAACAAATCCTTCATATTCTCATGAATTAAAAACTAATGAAAAAGATAATATTGAGAGATTAATTGCCAAATGGCTAAATATCTATAACCCTAAATACTGCAAATATTTACAGTAAGTTCTGTGCAAACAACAAAAAATCTCCTATTGTAAAAGACGTTAAGTCAAATGTTATAATTATGTTCATAATGTGCACTTTGAAGTACACAATGTGTAGAGTAGATATTTTGCCTAAATCATTCAGTTTTACTGCTGAGGGTCAAATATAAAACATTACTTTTTTAGAGATATTACACTAAGTGATATTTTTTCATTATAATATTTGTATTGCAAAAAATGTACATTTATAAAGCACCAGGCTCCCAAACTGTGGAAGAGCCTCTCTCTCCACATTAGTGCTGCACAATCTATTGAACATTTTAAGCTATTACTTAAAACCTTCAGTTGCTTTAACAGTGTATGAGCTGATACCATCTGTCTTATTCAAACTTGAAGGGATGATTTTAGTATTTTTCATTGTCTTTTAGGTACTGTATATCTTTTATTGTTGAGTTTATAAATTAATTGATTGGAGTGGGAGTACACTGGAGTACCCCCCTTGCCAAATATTTAGGCATTCTTTTTGAATCAGGCATTCCACAGCTAATCCTCTGTCAGTAAAACATGTGGTTTGGAGCAAAAGCCAGACTTTGAAAGAAGAAATGTGATTGTTTTTTGTGCTAAATGGCATATTAGATGTTTGTTTAGTTTATGTTCCAGAAATAATTATCAAAAGCCATTTGTATTTGCTTTATATATTTGTTTTAAGCATAAATCAAACAAAAATTGAGATAAGTCAATGTGACAAGAAAAAAGTGTAATTAATTTGTTCGCCAAATCCCCCTAGCTCAAATTATTATAATTATGCTTTGTTATGGTGACAGGTCAACATTTTTTCATTCGCCCTGTATCACTCTCTTTTTCTCCTTCAAACCCTTCATCCTTCAGCTGTGAGTCACCTGAGCTTGATCCGAGATACACTCACAGTTACAAACAAAAGCAAATCTAATTTTTCAGAACTGTCAGGATTTGACAACTGAAGCATGTACAAGTGGAGAGTTCGGAAGTGCTTTATGTGCAAAGCTCCTTCCATTCAGATGAATGTTAGCACACCTGAGTCGTCTTTATTTGATGATCAAAAGAGACACAACCCAGCAGTGGAATTCCAGCGGCATGAACGAACAGGAATATCTCCAGGTAACACGCTGCAAACAAAGAACAGCTGAAACATCCTTGTGAGAAATTAGAAGATGTAGAGAAATTACAGGCTTGGGCCTATTTAGTGTTATTAATTAAAACACGATCTCGATAGGCCAGGGCATATACTGGCTCAAGCTTTGCATTCCTAGAAGCACCACCCTCGTGAAAAATGAGAAGAATATAAGCCTAAATAAATTCAGTTTGAATTCATCTTACACAAAGACCAGAAAGCATACTTAAACAAGTAAAAAAAATAATCAAGTCTTAGGAAAAAAAATTGATCATGCAGGTAATTTCAAGCTATGACAGGTCAAAGAAACATTAGGAAACTTTCCTGGTTGGCGTCTGATTGTTGCGATGGAGATATGACTTTGCTTGGCTCGATTGTTCTACAGTATGGCAGCAACAGATGTTCAGTATCTGTCTTTCAGTAAGAATTCTACAAACAAAACACAAAATTTTACAAATTTAATAATATCCACCTCTCGCAGCACAGATCTCTTTCTGCCTCATCTCTGAAACTTCAGAATCAAAAAGTCTTTGGATTCTCAAAATAAGCAGCTCAGTGGTCAAGAGATATTTTGAATCATGAACCAAGCAACAAGCCATTTCACAGTAAAACAAAATCAAAAAACCAAGATGACACATGCATGCCACCGGTTATTTGTATTACCTGTACCAGAATTTTAGAACCACTAAATATTCATGAACATGGGTAGCAACCATCGCAAACATGTAAACTGCATTAGCCTTGTCAACTTCTCATGTAAGAATCCCCCTTAAGCTGGAAACCGTCAAACAGTTGAGAGTACAGAGGAACTTAATGTGTGGCCCGATATGAGCTCATCCGTAGAGTGACAATAACACTAAGCAGCACATAAACCTCTGACTTTAAAACTGCTCTGCGAGTCTTCATTTCTCTTATTGTTAAACGACTCTGGTGCTTGGGTCGACCTATTACATTGGCAAGTCAGCAACCCTAATAGAAGGCAGACAGCGGTAATGTCCCCGGCAGAAACTAAAGCTCTCAATGGATTGGTGGTTTAGCCAGTGGGTTCTTTTTTGGGAGGTATCTAAACTGGTAGATCGCTGTATAAAAGGCTTATTTAAGAGGAGGCACTGCAAGGTCTTCAGCAGCTACGTTGAGGGTGCTTTGAAAACGGCACAAAATAATTTTTAAACTACATGCATTACTGATCACAACTGCAATTTCCCAGATACAGTAACAAAACATTAAAAAGTAGATATCCCAATGATTTTTTTGGGCATATCTCGATTACGATATTCTGACATATTATGTCAAACTAACGGAAAATGTTCAAACATGTCCAATGTATTTTTTGAAGTGTAATAATCAAACAATCAAGGCTGTAGTCAACTTAAGATGTGCGTTTCAATAACTGGATTAACATCTGACCTAAACCGCACTCACAATACCACAGGCTTTTTATTTTAAATAACTATTTGTAAAAAAAAATGCAGCTAAACAAGAAAGTCATGTATAAAAAGTCAGATTAATACAGTATAATTTTTGGTCAGTGAAGGTGAAGAAGATGAGTGAATAATTGACTTGAAGATATCACATTTCTACTGTTATTTGAAAGTTCGCAAACAACTTTCTTCATTTGCATTGTTAAATAGCTTATTATAAAGCTTTTTTTTTTTTTCTTTTTGCAAATAATGATATGCTTGCTATTCAATTATTGGATATCTTAAAAACAGCGATATTATAGGGCTGGGCGATATATCGATACATCGTATATCAAGATAAGTACTTGACAAGACATGAGTTTGGTCATATCGTACATATCAAGATCAATTCAATTTTAATTTGTTGTAATAGTCAAATTATAAACTTGTGCTATGCATAGAATTTAGTTTTACTCAGCAAAAGGCACAAATAAAATGAATTTATTTAATGAAAATTTACATTTCTACTTCTAATTAGCAGACTAAAGGCTTAGAAAAAATATATAAAAACAGTCATTTCAAAGATATTGTGATATATATTGTATTTCGAGATATGAACAAAAATACAAAATATATCAAGATATACATTTTTGTCCATATTGTCCAGCCCTACGATATTATCCAAAATTTGATATATTGCACACACCTCTACTCACAAAATACCTGTTGCAACAAAAATCGCGGCTGTCTGGTAGTGAACTGAGATTAATGAAACACAAATATTCTCAACATTACCATGCCACTTGAACTTAAAAGATGATATCGAAGAAATAAAACATATGGATGCAAAAAACTGATGGATATTTTTCAAACATACTTTTGGCAGTAGGAATAAGGCCTATTACACATTTAGATAAGGACTGGGCAAGAACTGGGCTTATATACCAATGAACATTAAAATATGGAAAGATTTACTTTTGCAGTTAATTTAAAGATTAGCATATTACCTAACAGTGGTGCATATGTTTGTTTTTTTTTCACTCTGGAGAAAACATATGTAAAAGTAATATTTATCTGTACTGATCTAACATTATACAAAACTTTTAGTCAAGTGAAAAACAGTTATTAATTTATAAAAATTAAAATCTAATACTTTAATAGTAACTAACAGAAGAGTATTGATGATAGTAGGGCTCCATTTCTTTGTTCTTAGTGCCCGACAAACACTGTAACATTCTTGCACTGTACTGTTGTTGATTTATACATTAAAAATTATGGTTGTGGTGATGTTGGTTTTGCAAAAGAGCAGTCTTGAATGCCATTGTTCGGGCTCAGTGCTCCTAACATATTTGTTTGTGGTTAGTTGGTTAAGCATGGTAGAAGCTCTTCGCATTTTCTCAGGCAGGGTAACACAACAGTATCATTATGTGCCCAGTGGGAAGGAACCTTTATTCTCCCACAGCCTGACTGAAGGGGGTGGTGTGCAGACCGTACACAGGCATGCATATGAAACAAATAAAGGGAATGAATGCAATATCTGGTCAACAAAGCGCACATGGCATTACGGAGGATGTGAGCGATCCCTAACAAATGTCTACTACCCGGCTGCAAAACTCTCAATAAATGAAACATCAACAAAGGTGGAGGCCAGAAGCTTAGCTCGCACTTAACAAAAACATCTGATGTGCATTATTTCTGACAACGCACCAGACAGAGGATGAACAATCGCATTTTAATAGAATGAATTTCCTTTGCTTTGTACACTTTCCCCATTGACAAAAGTCTTTTAGGGAGGAAAATCTAAAGCAGTAGTTTCAAACCTTATCCCGTAAGTTTGTTTCACCTCCAGTACACTCAAATACTGACATTAGACCAAAAAAATCAGTTTACTACAGTAATAGTGTCAATTATGGACACAAAAAAGGACATATTTTTGGTCAAATGATACTGATACCTAAAATCCTCACAACATACTATGCACTGTTAAATACAATGAACACTAAAATTGTACTAACTACTAAAATCTAAAAACATTTAAATTGCTATCGAAACTCTGAGTTAAAAAGAACAGAGTGACTAGAAAAGATTAAAAAAAAAACATTTTGAGAACAGGGAGTGAAAAATGAGCAGATGTTTCTGGACTGACCTCTAGTGGACAGTCTAATAATTTGAAACACACATTGCACTTTACATGGAGTTAGCTGTTAGTTAAGTCTTACCTTAATGACATATTTGTGAGGAGCCATTGTGATGTAACCTCTCCTAGAAATTTTCCCTGAGGAAATACACAGGCATGAAATAATATCAAGAATCATTAAACATAAAGATAACGCACGAAAAAGTGTTTGTGGCGTTAACCTAGTCGTTTTTTTTCTTCCGTACTATAAGCAAGGTGGCCCACCCACCACCCTAGTACTAGTTTCATGCTGTCAATGTCCTAAAATATCCTTGGTTCTTTCATAATCATAGCAGTGTAACTGCAGCTTTAAATGGCATAACCCATTATTTACACTGAACACGACTATCATTAGTTAATTACACTGAATTCGACCTAAAAACAACTGATAATTCTAGTATTTGTTCAAAGTAGCTCACTAAATTAACGTTAGCGATACAGAAGTTCATAACAGAAGCTAGAATTATCTGCAAAATGCTATATTTAATTAATTCAGATTATTTTGCAATAGCAGCAGCGATTAAATTGAAAACTTGCAGATATGAGTTACATTATCAAATACATCACATACCAGTGCTGACAGTGTGCTGCTTGTAAAAAAAAAATTACAAATGTTGTTTATTTTGCAAAACTCGTGGCCCGCCAACTGTTTGAAACTACTCGGGCTATAGAAAATGACGTCATTATTTTTATCTAATGTATAAAAGTGTATGATTAAAAAATATAATTGGAAATGTGTTACGACCAAACTTATGGACGATAAATGTGATTACTTGTTAAGTTATTTGTTTTCTTTTATGCAGAAGTTACAAGAAAAAAACATATTTTGCGTATGACGCAGCCATGCGACGAGATTGATAAAGGACCCCAAGCTACATGCGCTACCATGGCAACCCCTGGCGTTTTGTAGAAAGCCTATTTGTAAAACAGGTTAGTAATTCGTAGCTGCCTTTACTACGTTATTACAGACAAAAAAAACATGTAATCGTTCACATTTGATAAAACGTTTTTCTTTACGTACCATAGTTAAGACCTTTGCGTGGTTATTATTAAAAATTACATTCAGGCCGTATCTAAAACACCTACATTTTGCATGGTGGTAAGACAGCTCGCTTTGGAAAAAGGGAATCGGTTAAGTTTTCTGGTTAAATCTTTTGATTCTCGTGTGTTGAACAATAGTACAATACTTTTATAACCAACATGGATTTTCAGTGGAACGAATGTGTTCAGGGTTGACGTTTTATCCGTTTGTTATGACATTTTGTGCTATGGCTCGGCTTGAAAAGAAGAAACCTGCTCGCTGTACGGATTTGCCACTAAGCAATGCAGACATTTGCTCCAAACTTGACATTTTAAACCAACTTCTGAAATCGTGCTATGGACCAACAGGTAGACTAAAACAAATCCATAACAACATCGGTGGACAGGTTGTCACTACCTCCACATCATCTGTGATTTTACCTGCTTTGTCATCCTCTGAGCCCTTTATAAATGTAATAAGGACTTCTATTATCAACCACACATCTCGCTTTAGGGACTGTGGTCTGTTTGCAGGTGTTTTATGCTTGTCACTAATAAAGCAGGCGCAACTTTCCTGTCTTAGAAAAGACATTTCTCAAAAAGTGAACAAATATTTGCTTGATCTGTGCACAAGTTACCTCAAACAAGAAGACTGTGCCTGTAAAGTCAAAGTAGACTTCAGCAGCAGCCAGTCACTCATCAGATTAGCTCACAGTGTCATCTCCAGTAAACCAGGATGCATATTAAGAGAAGAAGAAATCTTCCATATCAGCAGATTAATTGTACAAGGATTTTTACTCACTGTACCCTGTGATAACCCAGGTGATGTCAAACTTGGACGAATAATTACAATCCCAGTTGAGGGCTTACCTGTGATGAACTCAGCTATATTTTCTGGGTTATTGCTAGAATCGTTTGACTTATCACTTCAGCCAGCTAGGCCCTTTCATTCTGGACCACTACGTACTCTTATATTTAGTGCATCTTTGGCTGGAGACCTCGCTGAATTGTTGAAGGGAACATTGAGATTCACAAAGGAGCAGACATAGAAGCACAGATCCTGGACCAATTGCTGAAGATTGGAGAGCAAGTTGTAACAGATGAAGTGAACGTGTTTATGTGTCAGAAAGTTATCCATCCAGTCCTACAGCAATATCTAAGAGACCATGGCATAACAGTAATAGAGAGACTTGGAATGAATTCACTGGAACCAGTTGTTCAGCTCACAGGTAGTTATTTTTATTCATTTTTTTTTACCTTATCCATTAGGTCGGTGACGGAGCTATCCAGTAATTTGGCTAGGCGGGGAACTGGACGTGGAACTTGTCGAGAGTAGAAGACAATATACTTCATCATACTAAGATTAGTATAATTACTAAACATGATTGAGTAGGAAAAAAAAAAAAAAAAAAAAAAAAAAAAAAAAAAAAAAAAAAAAAAAAAAAAAAAAAAAAACTGGTTGAGATAGGGAAATAAACTTATTACAATTATTTTATTGTTTTGTTTAAGGAAACTGAGTTGTACTTCTATGTTTTACTAATAGTAGTCAGACAATATTTTACCAGTGTGTTCAGGAATGATCTTAGTGCACTGTTGAATGTCCAATATCATAAAGATTCGGTAGATTAAGTATCACACAAAAACACAGATTTATCATAAAATTAACAAAAGGGCGTAAACATAATTTGTTTCAATTTACTTTTTTAATCAGCGCTTCACATCTTCTATAGAGGACATAAAATAACTTAATGGTCAATGTTGTTCTTTCTGTTTAACAGGTGCTCAGCCAGTGGCTACACTTCATACCATCTCACCCAGTGCTTATGGAAAAGTAAAAGAAATTGCTATCAGACAGTTTGGATCCAAGACAATGCTACATTTGCTTCCCCTCGAAGAGGCTGCTATCTGCACTTTGATCCTCTGCCACAGAAATGAGACCATGCTAAATGAGTTAAAGGTTTGTGACATTTTAGCTAAATGAAATAGACATTATAAAGATACAATGCACTTTTGCAGCTGAAAATCGATTAATTTTATTAGCTTTACGAATATCTTAATAATTACATATTTACATATCGTCTATGATTGCAGACAACAGTGCTGAATAATAAAGTAGTTATTATTTTGTCTTCCTTTAGGTAGTATGTGACAAGTCAGAGCATGTGTTAAGGCAGACATTAAGAGATCCATTTGCCCTTTTTGGAGGAGGCTGTTC
Organism: Mugilogobius chulae; assembly: GCA_038363315.1. Classification (NCBI taxonomy): domain Eukaryota; kingdom Metazoa; phylum Chordata; class Actinopteri; order Gobiiformes; family Gobiidae; genus Mugilogobius; species Mugilogobius chulae. Next base: position 31,476,824 of record CM076407.1, on the reverse strand, counting down.
TGAAACACACCTTGCTGCATGTATCAGATACAAGGTAAATTGTAAATTACAACTTTTGAACTGAAAAACTGGTAAAACCATATCCCTCTATAAAATCTGTGAGCTGTCGTCTCTGTCTTTTCTAGAGCCAGGTTATTGACTTAGATGCTGCCTCTACGTTTGGATGTACACAGGCAGAGTACTTGCTTGCCGTAGAGGGGTTTTGCCGCTCTTTGGAGTCTGTAGCAGCTGCGTTGGAGCATGATGGTGGGAGTTCTTTAATTGATCTGACTCATGCTCACCACTGGACACTACCTATTGACCCAACAATAGATGAAATGGACCTAATGTTGGGTCTGTGTAGGTGTGGGGTGGTGCAACATTCTAAAGATCATAAATTGAGCTTTTTAAAGAGTAAATACACAGGCTTCTCTCCTGTAGCAGTGAGAGGGGATGCTATTGTGTTGGATTCATTCACAGCCAAAGTAAATGGGCTGCATGTTGCTATAGAAACTGCCAACCTTGCTCTTGATATACAATACATAATACAAGATACAAACTAGAAAACTACAAATGACTAATCAACACATACACACTTAAAAAGATGGTGTGAAAAAATATCTTAGTACACCTTACAACAACAGGCTGCAGTTACCAATATTACCACAAGGTGGTGCTTACAGACTCATTCAATTGGACGGATTGAAAATATTAGAATTAACAAGATACAGTATTTTCTACCATTAAATTGTTGATCTGTTTTCTGGGTGTTGTAATAAAAAACTAAAATATAAATAACAGAAAATATTATATTTTCTAATAAAGTCTAATTTATTGTGTCTTGAGTTTATGTATATTTTTATTGGCATCAGTCAGTCTGATTGTTTTAACAGATGAATGGAATCAGTGCCTTTCTTAAGACTGGATAGTCATTGAAGTGCTCTTGGTAAAACCTATGAACATAGTTATAATTACAGGGTTGCAAGACATTTGACATCTGACAATAGTTGATATGACTTTAAATAGAAAACAGGGTGTCACCTGTGGTGGTAATAGGCTCTTGGACCAATGAAACACAGGCTAAATAGGGCAAATGACAGTGTTGGCAGGGACCAAGTGGAGAGCGCATATCCAAACCACTCCAAAATCTCCCCTAAGTAGTTGGCACTAGAAACATACTCGAAAAGCCCACCTGCAGAAGTAAAACCATCAACATAAGTCAAATGATGAGTTGAAGAAAATTTAATCCAAGTGTAGTCTTACGTGTTTACCTTTAGGAATTCTGTAAACAACTTCACCTGGTTTCCTCAGGTTACGGAGAATATAGTCGCTGTGTATATTTATAGCCATTCCAGTGTAGAACAGTATTAGTCCTTGGTAAAAGAGGTTGTAGTATCACATATTGTTTTCCAGTGATTGTAGAGGATTCATAAGAATATGTTAGTGTTCAGACCTGTTTTGAAGTGAATATTTGAAGTCCATTCTTCCTCAAACTGTGCACAGTGCAGCAGGTAGTAACCTTGGAGGAACCCATTCAAAGAGCAGAAGAAACCTGCTGCGATCATCACACTCACCGGGAAAGGCCGTCCTCTGGTGAGCAGAGAGTACACAAATGTCCTGCAGTAGAATAAACAGTGCAAAGCAATGTGAAAACTTTCTCTGTTTTTGGTCCGATGACAGTGCCAATTCAAATAAAATAACTGCACAAAGCATTTGTCCAAGACAAATTAGTATTCAAATAATTATCATACCTCAATTAGAGTCACTGTCTGGACATAACATCTAATTTATTGTTTGAAGTTGATGTATTATAAAACAATACAATTAGGTACTCTCAAAATAACAAAAAAAAAACAGCCAAGTAAGAAACACACATTTCTTCAAATCAATTCAAAGAATTTAACATTGCCAACATAAATTTCAGTCAGAGAGAGTAACCATCATTAAAAACCTTATAAATTCTTATTACAAGCAAGTTAGGAGTTATATCACTTGATAGGAGTAAAAAGTGACTATTATTGTATTGAAAGTTAGTTTTTGCATTGCAAAATATAGAAACACCTGAGTTCTTACATCTAAACCTCACTTGTCTGGAGGAGAAGCTCTCACCTGCTTGTTTCCATGGAAATGTTCTTTTTGGATGTAATATTCCACATTGTGGCAAAAAAAACTTACTTTACACAGCTTTGCTTTAGATCAATCCTAATCCTAACACTCTTGATGCATTTTTAATTTGCATCAGACTTTCAAAAAGGTCTTCTTTCTGACCTACTGCTTCCTATTAGTTGTACGGGTCAGTTCCAATTTTTTTTTTATTTTGCATGCTAGGGTCACTAAAACTTTGTTTCTTGTCACAAAGTTAATAAAACATACCTTTGAAAGTAATGCAGACAGAAGGTCCCCATGAGCAGCCTCGGCCCAAGCTGGAGGAGCTGTGAGAGGAGAGGCTGAGGAGCAGAGGAACCAGGAGTGCTGGCATCTCCTGAAAAAACCAAGCCACTTTTGCCGGGACCAGCCAAACAGGACCCTTGAAAATCATGTGTCGGCCGTATGAAGCCTGAGCCTCTTTGTGATGAATGAGATGTCCCAGACCAGCCAGGATCATCCCACAGCTCAGAAAGTTCACCAAATCCTTGGAGCAGTACATCTCAACAGTCTGTACTTCAAGATAACTTAGCACAGGAAATCCGATCTCTCTTTCATAAGGTTAATATAAAGCGTCTGTGTGAAGCTGGATGTAAACAGGGCGATAGACTCCACCCGAAACCCAGCTAGGGGTGTGTCGGAATGCTGTTGCTGCCGAAGAAATGTGAGAGAGCAGCTTCAAAGGCCGGCCTCAAACACGGTGAGATTAGGATAATTAGGTTGATTATTCTTTGTGATTATTCTTGCGAGAGAATAGTGCTCAAATGTACAAATGGGACCCCATGGAGTTCAAGACTACAGCTTCAGGCATGCTTTTCAGACAGGCCATCCCATTCACACTTTGGAACATCTGGGTTGTTATTGTCTGTATTAAACTACTTGCATACCTATAGTCCCTTTTTTGTACATAATAGTTTTCTTAATATTTTAATACATTTTATTATGCTCTAATTTATTATGCTCTTTCTCTAGCATAATAAAATGGAATAAAATATTATTGTTTTTTTTTATATTGTTTTAGTAATACGATTTATTTTTATGCATTATGTTTTTATCCATAATTTTTTATTGTGGTTTGAAAACAAATACTTATTCTCTTATCTAAACATGAAAATGCATAGACAGAATTTTTCCAGACTGAAATAGACTACACTAAGCATATTGCTGAATGAATGTTGCAAGTGTAATTTAATCTAAACAGAAATGCTGATCATGATTGGAATTTATCGTCTTTAGTATGACGTTTTCCTTTCCAAGACGACTAAGTGTCGACTTGAGAAAACTAAATACTCCTGTCATCAAACAACCATAGCAGAGAGCGGATGACAGGAAGCATATTTCTCTTCATAATTTTAGTCTTTTTACCCTACACTTTCTACCCAAATGCATTGTGGGTTGTACATTTATCTAGTATGCATTTAAAGTAGTATTAGAGTTTTTTTTTTCCCTTGCAATTTACAATTACTAGAGTAAAAATGTGTGTTACTCTTACTGCAAGTAAATTTAGAAGTGACAAAATCTTTATGTTGAGACTAATAAATTATTCAAATACCTTTGTTTACTGCACCGGTTCTATGCTTTGTCCTTCCAATTACATTGACTTCACAAAATATGTCAAGTTTTGAGTGCAGAACTTTGTGCTTACTTCATTATGTGTTTTGGCAAATACTTTTCAAACTCTTATCTGAGTATTTTCTTCAAATCTAAATCTTGTTTATACTTTTACTTGATTATTATTTATTGATATACACTGTACCTAGACCAACTTACTACAATAAAAGGAACTTAAGTACGTGAAGTGGAGAATCTTTCTGGTAGGTTTTACTCCAGAAATTGATTTGCTGAGTACTGTAACCATGGCAATTTTGCTGAAACACAATGTTCTTTTTTTTTATATATAAAAAATATATACATTATAATTGAGTTATGAAATGCATGGAATTATTGAATTAGTTTTGGGTTTACAGATCTAGCTTTTCCCCGTTTGGTAATACTCCAGTGAAGTGTTTATAGTTTGCACTGTGATGATCTGAATCTAAATGTGAACAAGACAAAATTCTTGTGAAATAGTTGCAATTAAATTATTTTCAGAGTTCTGCCCCATTTAAAATGTTCTATTTCTGTTTGGAAAACATGTTTGGATAATGACTGTATTTGGAAATAAAGACAGGATTAACATTAACTAATGGAAATGTCTTTAGCACAAGTGCAAAACAGTCAAGATTGAACCCATATGTTACACAGATGGACTTGCATTTTTCCCACGAAAACACGTATAATTAAATGTTTTGTAAAGTTGAAAAAAGACACTTAAAGCAATTTTTTTTTTTCAGTAGATTTTACTTTTTTTTGTAACATGAACGGCCTTTTTAAAAGCCTTTTGGGATGCCTTGTCAGTGGAACCTGAGATAAAAAACTCCATTTAGGGAGCAGTAAGTCTTTTTTTTTCCTTTTTATAATTTTAATGTATATGACGTGTAAGTTCCCATTCTCTAAGCAAAACTGAAAACAACAGAATACAAAAAAAAAAAACAATTAACGTCTAAATAAAAAAAAATATTTGTAAAACAGAAAATGAACAGTATTGAGGTTTCAGCTTTTGCCTCTACAGGAATGAGGTGAGGTGGACAAAACGAACACCACTCCCTGCTGGAGACAGGAGATAACAGTTGGTGCCATTTTAGACCGATGAGGGGAGACAGAGGAGGGGAAAGGAGGGATGGGAGGGGTCACTCAGCCTGGGAGGACTGGGTGAACAAAGCAGGGGGAGAGAAAGAGAGCCACAGATGGGAAGAGAAACCGAGAGCACACACTCCAATATAAGACTTAAACGTGACAATAATATGCTGTATGTTTATGTGCAACAGTGAGAAAAGGCACGATAGCACAGTGTGTCATGCTTAACTAGTTTCCTTTAAATTAGAGGTCAAGCGGGCCCATATTATTGTAGCCTGATGTAAAATGTAACAGCCTTTCCCTTCCACTCAATTTTTTTGCTGCAACAAGCCACTTAAGAGGACTGCAATACACCGAAGAGGAGCATTTAACATTGTGCGCTGTGGTTTCTGCCTACTCTTCAAAACCTGAAAATGCTACTGCAAATTGTTGAGAAATATTGGCAAATTATTATCATCATACTGTTTGGTTTGTTTTCAAATCCTATTACAGGTTTATCAATTTTTTCTTGAAACAAACAAGTTTTGTAAAGTCCATCCAAGCTGTGTCTGGACTCAAATGGAATGGCCTAAAATGTGCGTTTTATTTATTTATCTGTCTAAACTGAAGGTGCCATTTTGGTAAACTTTTCACCTAAAATGCAGTCCAGCAGTGGCAAAAGATCTGTAGACTATACAATATAAATCTAAAATGTATAAGATGCTACAAATAGGTAACTATTGTACATGAGAAATAATACACTGTATGATACCACTGCCTTGTTCAAATCCATAAAGTGTTTGCTTAAATACTACTACTACACGTCATAAAATATTTTAAAACAAAAGCTAAACTTATTAAACTGGGGATACGTATAATGTTTTTGGTTTTACATAGCAAGGGGTTAGTAAGTTCTGTTGGTTGCAGCCCTTTGTTAGCAACTAATATGTAAAGAGCTAGAGTGATAGTTACCTATGACAAACAGCAAAAGCCTTCACGTCCTCAATCACTGTTATCTGGTCTTTTTTTTTTGTTTATTTATTTACTTTTTTATCTTAAATTACAGAAGGTCTACTTGCTTTGAGTAAAAGTAAAAGTTAGATTTTCAATTTACTTTCTTTCTTGTAATATTTTTTATGTAAACAAAAAGGACTAAAACAACATATGTTCCTTCCTTGCTAGAATCAGAGGTTTTCCAAAATCCCAAGTTAAACCTTTTCTTCACATCTCCTCTTAACATTGCCTACATAATCTCAAAACTGCACTTCAAGATAAAAATTTCAATCCAGAGCTTCAAGTTGAGAGGAGAGTGTAGAAAGGTGGGCTGGACACAGGGGCAGAGGTGGGATTGTATTGGCTTTGAGTGTCTAGGTCCTTTCTGCAGTAATAGGTGCAGCTGGGGGCGGGGCAGGTATTTGTAGGGGATATGGCGATAGATCGTAAGGGTCGTGTGGAGACGCTGCTGAGGCCCCTACGACCTTTGACCTCAATGGACGACGAGCGCACCGGCGGCGTAACTCACAGAGCTATCATCCATGGTCCGACACTCGCTCGACTGTGCGTAGTTCAAGAAAGTGAAGCTCATGTCTATTTCATTCTTCCTCAGCTCAGCCACAGCCTAAATGAATAACAATTAGAGCACAATTTTACACCAAGAAGTTGTTCACATGTTCTTTTTGGATACACACATTTAGTAGCACTCCAATTGGATGTCGTCCACAGATAGTGTTGCGATACTTTTTCAAGTAGTTGGTAAAAAGGATCGGATCCAACGACTCTATAATGCGCATGCCCTAATACAACAGTAAGAAAAGGATACAGTCAAATGGATTCAGGATTATTACAAAAGTGTTAAAGCTTCTTACCATTTTATCAAGATGCTCGATAGATCTATAGATTTCTCCTTGTGCATCATCATAGTATGTGTAATTGAAGCGTTGACCTTGAAAGAAAAAAAAAAAAAAAACATCACAGAGTTTTGATTTTGATTTGGCAAAACAAATAAAAGATTTAGTTATTTTTGTTTTCTCCTACCCCAATGGCAAAAGTCAGATGAGATGACAAAAAGATTGGTGGGATCAGCCAGGTATTTGCTGAACAAGCGTCCATACTCCTGTTCTTTAGATTCACTCAGCGCACCCACGAGCACAGGAACAATGGTAAAATCATCTCTGCGACTAAAATGACAACAATTCCATTATATTTAGTTTGTTTTTTATAAAACATATTTACAACCAAATGGACCTACTGTTCCACATGTACACAACTGAATATTCAGCAACCAGCCTCTTAATAAACATGCATTGTCTAATCGCTACCATGTTACTTGTGTCTAGAAAGAAAAGCAAATGGCAGGATGGCTTTTATAGTTATCGGAAACATTTTCCTTGATTAATTTATGGTCCACGATGAGTGAAATAATAAGTTGGCCACAAGCAAGCAATTGGGAAAGGGATCAGAGAGATTGGAGTCTTTGAATACAATAACACCGTCCACAAAACACCCAACAAAAAACTTTGGAAAACATTCTATTGATGCAGCAGACCTAGCTTGTGGTCCGTTTTGCTTGCATTTCCTGCTTTCTCCCAAGAAATGACTTAACTCTTGCCAACCAAACAGAAGGCTTCCATCAATTATGCACACTGACACTTCTCATGTGCCACAGTATTAATGTGGGACTGTGGCTCAGAGTGTGTGCATAATGACAATTGACACAACACCCAGAGGACTTGTCACACTAAAAGCTTTTAAGTGACAGACTGCTCGCTTTGGCTGCATTTTGTTTGTGTAATTAATGCAAGTATTGTACCTCTCCATGGCTTTAGCAGTGTAAGGCAAGTGCATTTCAATACTGTGCTCCTCCAGATCGGTCTTCTGAGCCATCCGGTCAAACATACCAGTTTTCCCAAGCTCGGCGTACACTGAAAAACGTGTAATTGTTATATTAATCCATTTATTTAAAATTAAATGCTAAAAAAATAGAGCTTCAGTTATTTATGAGCATTTCTGCAAATTCAGTGATGCATTCTTTTACTAATTTTGTTCTTAAATAACACATGACCGTCAAAGACGTGACAGTGACATGTGACAGCAACATAACATTACACAGCAAAGACAGCCAGAGCCAGGTCAGCAGAAATCTAAGCTTACATACCCTTCTGGTCAATCCGTAGATCATAAAGAGGAGTTTTGTAGACTTCTGCAGGAGACAGTGCACATCGAGAGAGAGCCACGTGATGAGAGGGACCCAGGATGAACACCCTACGACTGTAAAACCACATATTTAATTATTGATTTATGATTTCTAAATAATGACGTATAAATTAAACTTACGTTATAGTAGGGTCGACCTGCTTGTAGGCATGTGCTGCACATGCACCGCAGTAGGTGTACCCAGCATGCCTGTAAGAAATGTGATATAATGAGACACAGTCACACTTTTTTAAATATAATTCAGATATAATTCAGCTGTGCTTACGGTGCAATGATTGCTCGAGCAGGTCTGAACGAGGAGTTAGCATGGGACAGCCAACCTTCCAACTGTGCATTAAGCTGAGCACCTGGAAAGAACAGAAGATGCATTTAGTCAGAACCACATCTATTGTGGCTTTGGTAAATGGTTGATCACAATAATACCTATAAATATATAATTTAAACACAATTTTCTAACTCAGTATAGCCTTACAATAAAACTAATGTTTATCATCTTGTGCCAAGAGTTTACAATGGAATGTAGTAGCTAAATATTTCAATCCGCCAATCAGAGAAGAGTGGGAGAGAGCAGCAAAAAACAAAATAGTACTTCTCTCTCTTTTTTTTATAATATACCAAACCATAAACAGATGCAAGTTTTTTTCATTATTATATAGAGGAGTCAATAAGTACATGCATGTTGTTAACAGCTAAAACCAGGCATTAATTTGAAAAAAGATGTTAAACAAAATCCATTAGGAGTTCAATGCAGCAGCTTGCTCAATGTTTGACAATAACAATTAAGCGCCTTTGCTTCTGCTTGGTGCATTATTTTTCAAAGCTGGTAAATCCAAGCAAATTTGTCAAAAAGATTAATTGTCCTTTTAGTTTAATGGGATCCTTATGCTGTCAACAGAAAGAACAAGGAGTTCATTTGCATAAAAAAACAACCAAGGACGTCCAGGTCTATGCGTCTATAAGACAGAGGGACGTCTCTTTGTTCAAATACAAAACCACATAGAATAGTTTTAGATGCGTTGCGAGGTACATTTGTAAACTAATGGGTTAGGTGGTAGTTTTTCCCTGCGTGAAAATAAAAAGAGTACCGAGTGAAATGGGGGAAGGGGTGCAATGTGAACCTTCAGCGTTTTGTGCCCTGCCCAGTCTTTTGTTTCACAGCAGACAGCAGAAAACTTGACCAAAGCGAGGAAATGGGTCTGTAGTAGTTTTAACAATCATGACATTATGTAATATAATAATAATACACAAGTCTTACAGTTATCCACTTGCTTAAAATGCCATTTGATCTGAAAAAAGTAAAATTTTGCAACTTTGAGCCTGTCATGACTGGTCAAAATCTATAGCTATGCAGGTACCTGTGTTTTAATCAGTGTTATCGACCAACCACAAAGGAAACTGCTGAACAAGCTCAAAACCATGCACCAAGCTGGATCATAGATGAGTTGGTCAATAGCAGTTAGCTCTAAATGTTAGCTTTATGTTAATATATAAAAACTCTACAACTGACAAAGCATTTCAACATGCATCTTCAACGTGTTGTTGTAATAAAATAGAATATTAGTTTCAATCAACAGTAAGGATCTTCAAAGGGAGAAAAAACAAGCTTAAGCTAACCAGGCAAGCTAACTGTGCTAACATTAGGCCAGTGCTCTGTTGACAATTACCCGAAGCAGAGTACCAGGCCCCGGCGTGTTTGGCGTCTCTGCAGGTCCCTCGGTTCGACATCTTGGTTCCCCAGCCGCCTATCTTGCTTCACTTCTCTTTTATCGGGAGAAATAAAATAAATGTAATGACACGGGTTGTCAAAGGCGAGAGGAAGAGCCAGGACTTGTTTGTAGTCTACAGACAAAGGCTTGTAGCTGCACAGCCTCGGCTTATAACAACCTCCCGTCAGCTGTGTGGGATGTCACCGGGTTAGCATGTAGTTAGCCAGAGAAACCAACAAAACGCCAGCGATTGGACAGTTTCTTTATATGGTAATCGCAAAACTTTAAAAGGCACAAAAATACAAACTTGTTTCAAGTGCCAAAACACTAGTTACGAATGCCTTTTCTGTATTATCTGTCAGAAAAAAGCCCGATGAGCAAGGCTTTAACTGAGAGGAGCAGGTAGTGGGCGTGGCTTAAACCTTTCCATGAGCTACCAAGAAGCTCTTATTGGCTGGTTGAATAACCTCAATAATCTGATTTGTGGATTCTGAATATGGGCGTGGCTGTTGAGAAGCTGATGGTTTCCAAAAGATATGTGTATGTATGTATTTATTGTATGACATAATGCCCCTTCAACTTTTGAAAAAATTTATTCTGTTAGTCAAATCTCATATATTTAACTTTTCTCTAAATTACTGTAATATGTTTTTGTTTTTTTTTGTTAAGAAAGAGTATGTTCTAAGTTTTTACTTCCACATTTTAGTTTTTTTGTTTTTTTGTTATGGATGTGAAGTACAGGAGTACTCAGAATCTCTGTGGAAGCTCTAAAATTTGCCATGTATTTGAATAATTTTGTACCCACTCAACTTTTTTTTTATCTTCTGTATGAAACTTTGTTTCAAATAAACTTGGAGGGAAGACATACATGTACAATATTAAAAATGTTAAATTTTAAACAGTGGGATAGCATGAATCTTAAGATAACTTTACATTTTATTCTTGAAGTCTGGCATCTTCCAACAGTATAAAATGTATTATACAATAAATGTAGTATTACAAACATATTACGATACATAGGATTTTATTTTTTTTTTATTTTTATTTATTTATTTATTTATTTTTCATTTATTTGAACGTTATTTCATTTCATTTCAATGTTGCATTTGTACCAGTAGATGGTGACACTCACGTGTACATCTGAGCTGAAGAAGTAAAAGGGCGGGCTCTTGAGCTGTCATTCACACACAAGCGGAAGCAGGGAGAAATGTTTTATAGCGAAGAGATGACCATTTGTGTAGATATGTAACCTATTTATAGATTGTTTATTCCATTGACCTAGTTATCTATGTACATTAAGCTTGCTTTATAGTTGAGATTGTAAATTTTTCATAGGTTTCGGTGAAACGAAGTGACAGGAGTAATGTCGGCAAAAATTAACCCAAGTAAAAGCAAAGATACCGCAGAAGTGATCAAAAACTACCACAAGCAAGCGTTTGAGTACATTTCCCGGGCCTTAAGAATCGATGAGGAGGACACAGGTTTGTATTTTGGACAAATATTTTGGCTGGGCGTTGTTGTATTGTGTTAAATGACATTACCCCCTGTGTTATAACAGGAGAGAAAGAAGAGGCAGTCCAGTGGTACAAAAGAGGGATTTCTGAGCTTGAACAAGGCATTGCAGTGGACATAAATGCACAAGGTAAGGATAAAGTGCAATCAAAAGCACAAACTGTATTGAAGTTTGTTGACAGTTTGTATATATATATATATATTTTTTTTTTACAGGAGATCAGTATGAAAGATCCAAAAGACTACAGGATAAAATGGTCAACAATCTTACTATGGCTAAAGACAGATTGGCCCTTTTAGGTATGTGAAATTTATTTCTAGTTATCGCACGAGTTATGACTAAAGAGTTCCATCCTTTACTGCCAACAAGGCTCAGAAAACAAGCCACAACAAAGGCTTGAAATCTGAAAGAGAAAGTAATTTGATATGAAGATAGCATATCCAAACAGAATAATTTATATCAGGCTATCGTTTGTTTGTTTTTTTCGTTTGGCTCAGTGTTCCCCAACCATCAGTCAGTACAAGAAAATAAATAATCAAACAATAAAACTAAAACTCAATTTTATTTAGTAGAGTTTTAGGTTGTATGCATTCTGCACTGTTTTATTTTATTTTTTTACAACCATTCTCTCTAAAAAAGTAACTATTATATATGTCAAGTTTAGTTAATAATGATTTCAAGATAGCCATGATTTTATTATTATTATTATTTATTTAAAGGACAATGCGCAGTTGCACTAAAAGATGGCTCCACCAGATTTAGTATCATCCCAATTTAAATCTGTAGTATTCTTTTTGTGATAAATTTTTTATTGTTAATTTTTCCCATTATCAGGGTCATAGGGGAATATAGGAACTGTTAGTCCATATCATTGGGTACAAGTAACAGATAAATAAAAAGTATACAAATAATAATAACAATAATAGAAAAGAAGAAAAAGGGAAAAAATAATTATTATTATAAAATAAATAATTATAAAAAAGGAAAAGTAATAATAATTAGTAATAATAATCATAATAATGATGATGATGATGATGATGATGATGATGATAATAATAATAACAAAAGTATTAGATCAACAAAATAATCTCAAATCATACATATACATCTATACATACATACATACATACATATTTACAGTATACAGTATACATACATGTGTTTTCTTTGCACCCAATGGTTACTTCTTTAGCTTATTACATCCATCCCACCCTATCCCGCCCACCCCAACCACTAGGACCTCCTTTTTAATTTTGGATTCTGTTTCTTCCCATATAGCAATGTTTTCTCTTTTGGCTTGATGAATTTTGGAGACCCAGCATTCCATATCAACAATATCTAGAAAATCAAGAAGCCATTTTTGCTTTGTCAAAAAATGTGGATTTTTCTATCTTTTTTTTTTTTTTATTTAACCTTTATTTAACCAGGAAAGTCCCATTGAGATTCGAAGATCTCTTTTGCAAGGGAGTCCTGGCCAAGAGGCTTCCACAACACAACACTACATAGACTAAAACAAACAAAAGACATAATTAAAAACAGTTAAAAACAGTTACAGGTTAATGACTGCATCTGCACGCAATGAGGCGTTTAGCTGCAGTGAGGCCAGGCAGCCAAATACGTTTCTGTCTAATTGTCAATAGCAAATAATCTGTAGTATTCTGTGTACCTTTTGTAAATTTTATTGTTTATTTTTTTATTTTTTGTTTTTCGTAATTACCACTTTCAAATGTTAGATTATTAGCACTTAATATTGTATATTGTAGGGACTGGTGGAAGAGTGCTGGGCTGGTAACAATTAGGCTAATGATTCAAAATGTGTACAACTCCTAACTTTAGTATTAAAAAATTGTTGGCTTGTTGGCCTGTGTTCTGACTTTGATCCCTGGTGCGATCAGCAAACTCTGGATTAGGCAAGGCATTAAAGTACAATAGTGATCAAGATTATGGCAACTTCAGCCTTGTTGGAATTTAAGGGGTGCGTTTTTATTTACCGGTACTTCATTATTTATGACAAGGTTTGTTCAGGACATGAGATGAGATTAATTTCTAATTTTAGATACAAACTAAGTAGGTTAAAATAAAGTAAAGCACACTTGATTGATGCTTATCTTGACCCGTTATTTATTTAATTCACTGTCGTTTGTATTTTTTATTTTGTTTATTAATTTGTTTTGTTAAATTACAGATTGCTTTTGATTAAACTACTTAAACTTTTATTCCCTCTCTTTCACAGAGACAACATTGGCTTCCAAACAGAAGAGTGATTCTCACAGGACTTCAGCTTCTTTCTTTTCAACTCAACCAAGACCTGTTCCCAAGAGTCAGCCCGCTCCCCGCTCAGCGCTGTGTAACATCAGACCCTCTACTGTGAGGCCCACATCCAGAACCAATGATTTCAAGGTGAATTTAGTTATGTCTATAAATCAGTTTTTGCTTTTTACCTTATCACCATCAAATATTAGATGTTTGTTGTTTGATTTCTAAAGGTAACCCCCACCACTGCAAAATCTAATGGGAGACCAGCAGCAGTGAAGCAACCTTTAAAAAGGGATATGAAAAACTTCAAGAATGTCGACAGCAAACTGGCAAATGTGATTCTCAATGAAATCGTCGACAGGTACAATTCACTACCCATGAGCGCCAAGTCTAATAAACTGTAATTATGCAATAATTGATTTTCTATTATTATCTCTTCAGTGGAACTACTGTATCATTTCAAGACATCGCAGGGCAGGAGCTCGCAAAACAAGCACTTCAAGAGATTGTTATTCTTCCTGCTTTAAGACCAGAGGTTAAACTCTTTACATTTCCGATTATTACCATCATTATTATTAAATAATATTAACAATCATTTGGTTTTTTTAGCTCTTCACTGGGCTGAGAGCTCCAGCACGAGGTTTGCTTTTATTTGGACCACCCGGCAATGGCAAAACTATGTTGGTAAGTAAATAGTTTGATTTTTTTTAACTTTAATTTTTTTGTTTTCATCTATGATAAGTGTTTTTTTCTTTCAGGCAAAAGCTGTCGCTGCAGAGTCAAACGCAACTTTCTTCAACATTAGTGCTGCTAGTTTAACCTCTAAATATGTAAGGACAAACTTACCTTTAACCTATTTCGCTTACTATCATTATTACATGAACCAGTTTGCTAATGGCCTTTTTTTATATTGAAGGTTGGTGAAGGAGAAAAGTTAGTCAGAGCTTTGTTTGCTGTTGCCAGGGAGTTACAACCCTCAGTCATCTTTATAGGTCTGTTTGTCTTAGCTTTTTGACACAAGTAATATACACAGTACTTTTAATCTAATGACAAATCTTCTCCCCTCAGATGAAGTTGACAGTTTGCTGTGTGAGAGGAGAGAGGGGGAGCACGATGCCATGCGCAGATTGAAAACTGAGTTTCTAGTGGAGTTTGATGGAGTAAGAGACGTTTGAAAAGTGCTGAAGCTTGACTGCTGTGCTCATTTAATGAGACATTTTTCAACTGTGGTTCTTCAGGTGCAGTCAGGAGGAGACGACAGGGTGCTTGTGATGGGAGCGACAAACAGGCCCCAGGAGCTCGATGAAGCTGTTCTGAGGTAAAAAAATAAATAAATAAAAACACAAACCTTTCAACACATTTTCTTATTGCTTAGTTTCACATACAGTACAGCACTTGTAGACCAATACTTTGTAAAGATGAACTGTTCAGTTTTGCACTATTTATTAACCAACATAAATAAATGCAATATGGTGAGATAAGTGTAATGCCATACAGTTAGAGTAGAACTTCCCAGGCAAAAGAATATAATCTTTACAAGATCAGCAGGTGACAAATCATCCAACAGAAAAAAAAATACACTTTGCACCTTTATTACATGTAGAAGACATTGAGAATTAATCATTTTAAAAAGTTTTGTTGATTGACTTTTTGTGACAAAGCTATGTATTTAGAGGCAATTAATATTTACTTTACGTAACATTCATTTTGCAGCCAGCTTTTCTTCCTACTTGAGTAATATTCTCATTAAAGTAACAGTACTGTGAATAAACCTGTACATATGAGAAAAGCTTTATGTTCACAATAAGTAATAATTTGCATAATTTTGTTTATTGCACCAGTCACCAGATATTATATATATTTTTTCTAATTTGGTGGTACTTGTTTGAAAATACACGTTTTGTGCATGTTTATGTTTTGTCCTTTCAGTTACAATCACCTGAAATTATGAATGAAATGTAAATTTTCTTGAGGCCTTGTTTCCCTTTTACTCTTGTTTTGAACTAAAGGTTCTCTTACTTTTTTGGTTGATACACGCTAAAATGTCTTTTGTTTTTCATCTGGGAATATGACATTCTCACACTCTAGAATCTGAAAAACACCAATTGTGCTCACACTTTTTCACACTTTGCAGGCGCTTTGCAAAAAGGGTTTATGTGACTTTGCCAGACGAACAGGTAAGTTACTTATGATTCACAATTATTTTTACCCATGTAAGTTTCACATTTATGTGTATTTGTTTCACAGACGAGGGCACTTCTGCTTCAAAACCTCTTGTCTAAGCATGGAAATCCTCTCACCAAAAGTGAACTGTCCAGTTTAGCAAAGTAGGTTTTTCACTTCATTAATTTACTTTAATTTATATTTTACTTGTGTTTATTTGTTTCTACATCAGTCACTACTAATTGGATTTTTGACATTTGCAGGAAGACTCAAGGATATTCAGGGAGTGATCTGACATCATTGGCCAAAGATGCTGCACTTGGACCAATAAGGGGTATAAATTATAGTTATTTCTTACTCTGTATGAGTTACTTTTCCCACTTACTGATACATATTCATATTTGTAGAGTTGGGACCACAGCAGGTCAGAAATATGGCAGCCAGCGAGGTAGGATTTCAAATACCAAAAATACCACTGCTAATTTTATGCTAGCTAGTCTATTGTCTTGTCCCTGTCCTTTTTTTTTCTGAGCTATCTTTGTGTGTGCTCACAGATGCGTAACATTAAGATGAAAGACTTTGAAGATTCGCTGAAGCGCATCAAACCCAGTGTT
The DNA here is from genome assembly GCA_038363315.1 of Mugilogobius chulae. Lineage (NCBI taxonomy): Eukaryota > Metazoa > Chordata > Actinopteri > Gobiiformes > Gobiidae > Mugilogobius > Mugilogobius chulae. The sequence continues at coordinate 31,460,580 of CM076407.1, read as the reverse complement.
AGCTCCACGACCCTCTCTATGTACTCCAAGTGGAACCAGGATTATGGTGACACAACAGCCTTTTAATCTAAAAATATATTTACCTTCAAAAGAGAGGCTAGGCTTTCTGCTTCCTCCACACAAACTGTAATAATGTACATAATATAAAGGAGGATGAGACCTCTTTTGCACTTCAAAATAGATTGATTCCTTGCAATTACTTCCAGTTTTATGGGAAGGCTTTACTTATGGCGTTTTATGAGTTTGTTCACTGGATTGAAACTAGCTCAGTATTTATTGTTTTCAAGGATGTCTGACAAAACATGTATGTCTTTAAACTGCCTCAAGAGGGCAGTGCGTCTCTGTGAATAATGGCTTGGTCATTGTTTAAACTTACATTACACATACACTGTACATTGATTGCTTGCCTGTTGTATTAAAAATGATGGTACAAACCGTTAAGTGCTCAAAAAAGAAGATAAGAATTTGAGTGTATTTGCATTTTGCAAATAATGAGTTTTGACGAGAACGTTTTACATTTGCACTTAGTTTGTAGACATACAGTACTTGAAAGTAGCTGATTGTGTTGCTTGACTATTTTTCCAACATAGATATACTATGCAGGACATATACAGAACAGTTATGCTAAGAAAACAAGTTATTCACACTTAAATGTAAATGTCTTATCAACATAAAATCACTATTTACAACAATGTAAAGGTGCACTGTGTAACTTTCTGGAGGTGAAAAGTCATCCACACAATTCTGTAGAAATAAAAAGTTAAAACCATACTGTGAGTCATTCTAAACACAGATATTTACTTTTTATGCCATAATGTGAAAAAACATACAGCTAAAGAACATGAAGAGAAAGAAAGATTTTGTGGCCATGCAAGTCCTTTCAAAGTCAAGACACATGTTTATTCTTTGTTTACTGCAACAAAAAGATCTAAAACAAGTATACTTTTGGTCAAAAGTTACACAGCGCACCTTTAAACTGTTTTTGTACAATTAACATTTATAAAGACCATTTCTTCATTGGTTTATTTATCACAATTACTAATAGTGTATTTCATTGTTTACAGGCCTTCTTATAATCTTAATAATTCCAAATTCCTGCATACTATGTCTTAAAATTACCTTAGATCTCTTTGATTCATGTGTATTGCTTTTTTCATGTGCAACAATAAACAAAACAAACGTATTGTGTTTTCTAATTTTACAAACATCTATCTTGCAAAGGCATTCAAGCTCATTTCAGTCTGAGATCTATAGCCTCTAACCACAGATGTGAAGAATGCAGAAAATTACTATTAATGAAAATCAAGACTGTCAGGTAAATGACACATTGAATTAACTCTGCTCTTCAGCTCTTGTCAGAATGGTTGTATAAGCTTTTGGTTTGTTCATGCATGTACATTCAAGGCTGTAGGGAGAAAGATGAAGCAGCAATTCATAACTTTTCAATGGTCAAGAATTCCACTGATGAGGATGGAGGTCTAAAGTGCACTAGGGTCACCAGCTGCAGGGTAAGCCAAGCACTCACTCAAATGTACTGAATACTTGTGGTCACTTGTAGCGTTATCTTCAATGTGCACTTAACACCTCTGACCTAAAACTTCTGAGCTGTTTCCTCTGGTCAGCCACAGTCGACCGTGGTTTGAGTGGTCATCACACAGCAGCTCACAACTTTTTATGGAGTTTAACACTTTATAAAGACGCACCACCTTCTGTTATTGCTTTGCCTAGAATGTCCCACTGTATGGCATTAAACGTCTATCGAACATCTATCTCCTTGACACCACAGGGTCAAAAGTTGCAGAGCAGAAATGTGGAAAATATTTCAAATGTTTTCTTTGACAATTTAACTCCAGTAAGCAATGAAGCCCTAATAGATCGGTAATACACCACAACATTTTATAAAACAACAGAGTGAGCTAAAATTAATAGCTCTTATTAATAACTCTCATTTTTAATCACCAGATTAAAAATGAGAGTACAAGGAAGGGGTCAATCTTTGTGAAGCGCTTTGTGACTCTGTGAAAAGCACTATATAAATAAAGATGACTTACTTACTTACTGATGCAACCTGTTGCCAGCTGTGCAACTATTACTGTAATGTGGAACATTTAAGCTGAAGCTAAGCATCTTCATGGGGACAACAATGTGGCAAACTCTTCCAACAGAAAAGTTACACAGAGTGCATTTAAATTGATGATAAAGATAAAGATTATAGGATTGACCTGCAAAGCATCTGTTAGTTTTGATCAAATATAATTCATTCCTTACGAAAATATGAAAAATTAAATTTCACTAAATGTAAAAAATATATAAATATCAATTTACCTTTAGAATTTGCACTGAAAACAAAACAAAAAACAACAAAAAAATGCTTACTTTTGTAATAAGATTAGCAACATTCTATCCAGAATTTTGCATAAACTATCAGATGACAATTCCAAAATCAAAAAGTTTTTGACATTTTTCTTCAAGTTCTCAATATTCTTACCCTTTATATTTCACCTAATAGTTCATTCGCCTTCATTCAATTCATAGAAAGTTTCATGGTTGTCCTAACAATCTTATATCCGAGCCACACCCAGCACTGCGCTCTCCTTCAGGGCAGACATGTTGAGTTGGAGTGTGTGCTTTTTAACTCGTAGTGACTGAAGAGGCTCTTTCATGACACCAACTGGAGCGCAGAGGACTCGAGTTACCGTTTAGTCATCACCTTTTTATGTTTTCACTTCACTAAATAAGCAAACGACCCACTATGACAGAATGCACTCCCATAACTGCTGGTAGTTCATATTTCTTATCTCTGTCAACGTTATTACAACCAATTACAAGTTAAGTAGGTTGTAATTGCAAGTGTAGACAATGTGGTTTGGATTTTCAGACTTGTTATTGATGTGTTGCTTTAAAATGAAAAAGTTTCACAAAAGTTTCTTTTTGTGTTGTGTGTCTGTGTGCTTCTTGCTCCACAGTAGCTTATTGATGCAGTGTGAAGTTCAGGGAGAGCAGATTTTGGTGACCATTTGATACCAGCCCACACCTATAGAGAGCAAGATAATAGTCAACATGAGGGCCTCTTGTGGCTGAGCAAACAGCGTGGAGTCTTCCTTTAAGTGGCTCTTTATTAAAACAGATCTGGATGGGTGGGTTTTGTTCTGCTTTGCACGAGTCTGCTCTTATCCAAGAGGGAAGACTACCAATGTTCTTTGTTTCTTGAAGACTTTTCGCCTTCAATCAAGTACTTTATTGTCCCGTTAGGGAAATTTTTCTTGGACTGAGCGGTGCCTTATGTGACATGATCATGCAAAGTTTGTTGATAGAAGTTGTTTCTAATTGTTGGGAAAGAACATTGTGACAGAGGAGATAGGCTATTACTGTTTGTCAGTGTTTTGGTTTTATTTTAGTGAACAAATACACTCGTATTCTGAGAGAAAAGAAGCAAATACGGAATATCTTTTTGGTATGAGTGAGAGTAGATTTTAAAATGTGTCCTTAGTGGCACAGTGGCAAAGTGGCTGTCACTTTCGCATTCTCTGGTTTGTCATCACCAATCAAAATATGCACATTAGGTAACCTTCTCCAAACTTGACCAAGCCGAGGAAGAAGAACTTCCCCTGAGAAGAGGCTTCAGAGGCGTCGAAGGATCAGTCAAATGCAAAGAACAAATTTCCTTATGAAAAGATAAAACCTGGAGATGTGACATGTTATTTGGACCTGCCTCCGCAAAGTCACAGAGAGGCAAATCAGGCTAAAAATCTTTGCCTATTCTCTGGTGTGCAGAAATTTTTTATTTCAGTAGAAATCAGCAGGTCTACAATGCCTTTTTACGTTATCAGACAAGTGCGGAGGGCGATGCAATAGTGGTTACAAGTTCATTACTGCAAGCCCATTTCTTAAAAAAATATATAACATACAACATTTAAATAGAAAATTGACTAATGTATTATAGTGTGTATTAATTGTGAATTTACCAAGAACAACGCTAAATAATTAAGAAAATGCAATATAAGATTTCAAAAATGTTTGAGGGCTGATTAAACTGTCGGGCCGCATCTGGCCCGGCTTAGTTTGCCCATGTCTGATATTAGTATAGTATAGTCTTTTACTGCCATAAACTCAAGTGCTGCTAAACTGACAACAAACATGGTAACCACAGATGCTTCCCGAGCCTAATATAACTGAAAAATTGGAGTAATTAGATTTTTTTTTTCCAACTACATATATTTCAGTCCCAACACATTTTTGTAGCCTTCCTCAACTAAAGAATAAAATGACACCTATTTTAGAGTAAAAAAGTAAAAAAAAAAAAGTGTGTTGCTGTGTCTGGCACTAGAGATTTTGTAATAGTTGTCATTTGTGTGTCTTTTCTCTTGTACTAATATTTACCCGTATGAATTAATAACCACATTTTTTTTTTCAAGTTGCTATACTTTCAAGCCACATAATGTTCCTCAGTACAGACTGTGATTAAAGGAATTAAAGGTCTAAAGTTTATAATCACTACTGTTGTGTCCTTGGGCAAGACTCTTCGCATAGTTTACTTCTGTGATTCAGTTAGTTCAAACGCTAACTCCATTTGTTTTTTAAAGCACTTCTGTTACCACTGTAGGCACCAAAATACATTTGCTTCTTAAAGAAATGGTCCAAGTTTAACTTACACAGGGCTAAATTCATTTTCTTTATGCACTGTAAAAAGTCTCCCATAGCATTTCATTAAAAAAAATGAGGTAACAAGTGACATTCATAATAATTGAGTAGATTTTACAATCTCAATTTTGAGTAAAACACAAAGAATAAATCAGTGAAGTACAAACAAAATATTAGTGCTGAATCTACAGCAATCAGAGACAAAAATAATTTAATTTTATTAGATATTTGAGTAAAATTGATTAACTTTACTAAATAAATTGATCCACCTTCATTAAAAAAAATTGTAAAAATGATTTACATTTACTAAATATATTTGTCTATTTTTATTAAATATTTGCGTAAAAATGATTTACCTTTACTAAATATATGTGACAACTTTTATAAGATATTTCAGTGAGTCTGGTTAGAATTTACTAAATAGTTAAGTAAAATTGATTTACTATGACCAATTTGCAGCTTTGTATTACACATCTGTCTGCAAAAAAGTTGTTAAACAACAATGAAATGTGCATGAAGGTTTATCATATCTATTCAATCAAATCAGATGTCACTTTGTTACCTCAATTTCTTTAAGACTAATTTAAAGTAAAATTTATGTTAGATTTGCACCAACAGAAAAGTAATAAAACCAAATATTATTCAACATGAATATTTATTGTTTGCGAACATCTTAACATTTTGCTGTACTAGTAATAGTAACAACAACGAAAACATTTAACAAGCAGAAAGACATCCCTAAAATTACAATTCTAGGTATATTTAAAACCTTTTTGTATACAAAGCATTCACACTAAGGAGATTGCTTAAATTGTGCATATAAAAATCACATTAAGATCCACTGACTGATAATCTAGCAAAAACATGCTTTTAGGATTAGGACTGATGGCATACGTGAGGCCGATAAGCAAGTTGCAAGCCTTTGTAAGGTTTTCCACATTGGTGATCACAGGCACACCTTCTATGAAGCCAAGTTCCTCTGGAGCTGATGTGTTGGGCTTGAGATGATAAATGTTCAACTTGTGCTGGGTAAGGTCCACAGACACCCCATCACCCTGAAATGAACATATCATATTAGAGAAAGGTTTAAAAGAAAAAACAACAACAACAACAAAAAGAGGGACTACTTTTACAGAGATTAGTACCATCTACACCACCTGCTGTCGGAGATATGTGCACAACATTCTGAGGAACCAGCACCACCCTGTACATCACCTGTTCTACCTGCTGCTCTAAACCTTTGATGTCTAACATATGCACATCACTAATACAAAACATGGGTCCATAAAGGGACTGTACCTGATTTTTGCATTCTAAAAATGTAAACAAACAGAAATAATTAATTTTAACCTTTTTCCTTCAGGCTACATGATTTCCTCACGTAGCTAATGCATTCTGAGCTTCAGAATTGTTCATCATGATGAGTTTGAATGTTTTTTCACAGCTTTTAACAGCGAGGTGAGTCACTATGCTAACAACAGTTAGCCACAATGCTAAAAACAAAAACAGAAAAAGCTGCACACAAACGGGATTTTATTAGACATAGACAGGACTTTGGGGACTAATTTCCACCTGAATAGATACATTAACAAGGCATCAGTGCTAGAGGGAAATTGCTTTTAAGTTATCTTGTTGCAAAAAAATCGAGTACAGTCCCTATAAGGACCTGCATTCAATGTGATTGTTATGAGTGTTTAATTTTCTGTATTTTTTAATTTATTTTAAATCAATTTGATTTATGATTAAAATTCTATGTATTCTTTTAATATTTTTTTTACTAGTACAGGTTCATATTTTCATTATAAATTACTTTTTTTGTACAAATATAATAATAACTTCTATTATTACACCACGTGCAGAATTATTAGGCAAGTTGCACTTTTGAGGATTAGTTTTATTTTTTAACAACAGCAGTGCTCTTGGTCAATCCAAAATGTTATTAAACCTCATACCTGAATATTTCATGAAGTAAAAGTGAGGTTTTAGCTTTTGTATGAGAATATTTGTACATTAGGCAATTATTACTGTGCACAATTATTTGGCAACTTGAAGAAAAACTAAAATATTCCCAATTTGTTTTTATTTTGATCTTTTAAAATACATACATACAACACATTATCAGAGACCTTAAATTACCAGTGGCAAAAGTTTTACACGTTTTACACAGCATACTTTACAATATCGGTGAAACAAGCAGCATTTCATCACAAAGTCAACACTAAACACAAGCAATATAATGTGTTTTGGAATTAATTCATTATTTAAATAAACTAAAATAATAAGCAACACAGCTCTTACCTTCACAACAGTATTCTGTGCAGCATGCACCTCCGTCTCGGCAGAAAAATGTGGGCGGAAGTCATCATTAATTAAGTTAAGCCTCCTCAGTGGTTAGGCTTTATCAATTTTTTTATGCTGAAATCAATGCAAAAATAAAAAGACAAAATTAGCTTATTTTTTTTAGGCAGATTTTATTCTAACACTTTTTGATTGAATGCAGACGCCTCAGTGGTTAAAGTTTATCAATTTTTCCATGCTGAAAACATTACCAAAAAAAATAAATATAAAATTTGGCAACTTTTCTAAGCAGATTTTATTCTAACAAATTGTGATTGAATGCAAGTAAAAATCGTTAGAAAATTGATATGTACAAATGAAAATGCATGGTAAAATTATGTTGTTGATTGTTTTATGCAGGTGTAATTAATATTTATGTATCATTTTTAATTGAGTCAAATCCCACTATTTACAGTGTGTGCCCCAAGCCAAGCCTGACCCGCCATAATCACAGTCTTCTAACACATATCATATCACATGTGTACATATCCACAGACCAACAGTCATTTTTCACTTACACATAGCGGCAGATACTCGCACACCATAAATAAACAGGGAGCAGGGAAAATAAATTGACTCATAAAAGACAGATGTTGCTATTGGAAACCAGATAAGTCTTGGCCTGGAGGATCCCGAGAGAGAGAACCAAAACACTCTCATCGTAAATGAAGTTATATATCGCTGCTGCTGGACCTCTGGAACAGTAGCAGTCAGTGCCCAAAGTGGACTCAAGTCTGGCCTGAAGGTGTCTACTGTGCAAGCACTCAAAACCATTTGTCAACTTAAGTCATACAACATACCTCGTCTGAGGAAATCCTTCTCAATCACTCACTTCACCATTCACAAACATTTTTTCAAAGATGGAGCTGCCATCTACACTGCAAAAACACATATCTTATTCTAGTTAGTTTATCGATTTTTATCGTTTTTAGTATTTTAGCAATTTAGCGAATGTAAATTCAATAAGATGAAAAAGGCTTGTTTTAAGAGAAAACATCTTGAAAATCAATGAGCCAAAATGGGAATTTTTCTTTATTTTTAACATACATCAATATTTTATATAATGAACACCAAACTATTTGCTTTTATCATTAGAATTTTAATGCAGTATTAGACCAGGACTTGACCAGGAATAGACCAGGACTTGACCAGGAATAGACCAGGACTTGACCAGGACTAAAAGTGGACCAAATGAAAATACTAGATTTGAGATTATACATACATGCACTTTTAAGTTTTAAGTTTTACAAACCAGTAGATAATCCAGAAAAATAGGCTTTTTAAGCTTATTTCAAGCTCTGTAGAACTAAGTAAAAAAGTCCTGTTTTAAAAAACTTAAAAAAAAAAAAAAAGCGTTCTCATTGGCAGATTTTTAATTTATTTCAAGTCGAACTTGACCTGTTTCAAGTATTTTTTTTTTATTTTGTTTCGAGAAGGTTATTTTTTCTTGTGTACTGTAGCCACTGTGATTCTTTTAAGGAATTTGACACAATTTAGACACTAATAAACTAGTAACAACAGAATTGCATCTGTTGTACTAACTTATGTGTGAAGTTTTGCAGTTTCATGTTAAAACATATGGAGACCAGTTTTATGTGTGTTCTTGTGTAATATTTTGAATCGTGGCCAAAGAAAAACCTAAATTCATCGAACTAGATTACCCTTTAAGCGCTGAAACTTTTTCTGGAAAGTACATGTTCTAAGTATGTGGTATGTGGAATCTGATAAGAATTTAGGTTGTGTAGACCTTGAGGGATTTGGACTGAAATGAAAACATATTTTTATTCACTTCACTGAGGTCTGGAGCCACAGCACAGTAAAAAGTGGAGTGGACATCCTTGTCATGCTCACACAGGACCAGGGCCATTAATCTGAGCCTAACCTCTGTCAAGACAACCAGGGGCCAAACCTCGAAAGGCAGTGAAAGACAAGATGCATTTGGTGTTTTTGAAGGTTTACTTTTGCTTCAAAGGAACTAACACTGCAAAAACGAGTTAAACTGATGATAGACCAGCCTAGTTGAATAGGGTCAGACTTAAGGCCACTCACAATAAGAATGAACACCTGTAATTTGATAAATACTAGTTTAAAGCAGAACTAAGAAGCAATATGACCTTGTTAAATGTCCTTGTAAATCTCTGTGACATTTACATAAAGCCAGTATTTTTGTCTTTATCTTTGGCAGTTTACAAAGTATTTTTGCTGCATTATAGCAATAAAGGCAAATAATATACAAATACTGAAGCTCAATTTGATAAGTGTAACTAAACAAGAGAGCTGCAGGTGAACACTATACGGCTAGTTCCTCAGTTCTGCTTTAATGTTAACGTCTCCATGGATACAAACAGTGGATGAAGTTTTGCAGTGCAATTTTAAAGACTAATCATTATTAACTGGGCTGGATTATGTTTAAGGATGTCATTCTATAGGCACCATTACATGCATTTTCTTTTAATATTTAAATCAAATTGTTCTCAAAAAAAAAAAATCGACTGATATGAGTTTTTTTTGGCCGATACCGATTTTAAACCATTCTGCCAGCCAATGCCGATATCAATGGCCGATTTTCAAGGCTGATTTCTGAAGCCGATTTTCTTATTTTTGTTTTAGCTGGGATGAAAGTGTATAGCAAAAACAAACAAAAAGTTAAATCTAAACTATTATTTTGTGTTGTAGTTTAATGAAAAAAAAATGTCTTTTTGCACATTGCACATCACATAACATTTTTAAAGCACAATTCAAGTGCTCCTTTTCAACACACAGTGACAAAATGTTTTTATCATCACACTATAGTGCAGGGGTTTCCAAACTTTTCATACTGGGACCCCCAAAATAACCACGTAATGAACTCGCAACCCCCACAGCAAAAAAAAAAATAGCTGTCTGTAATCTATTTAAGCTGGAAAACGATTAAATTGTGTTGAACTTAATTTATATTAGTAGTTCATTGCTTTACATGACCAAACTTCAGTCAAACATGATGCTTCCAGTAAAAAAAAAAACGGATCAAGTACCAAGCCATAATTGTTTAATTTCACATTAAAATCTTCTCGCAACCACTACTACTGTGAGTGTGTCAGTAGAAGGCTGCTGCAGCTAACGACGCCCAAACAAGTGCCTGATCAAATAGCAAATATCAGCCAAGAATAAGGGCGATAGCAGTTATGCAAAAAATCCAAATACCAGCCCTAAAATATCGTCCGGTAAATATATCGGTCTATCTCTACTCCTAAAGCCTAAACAATTGCAGTGGCCAGTATCTACAAAGAATATTGTTAGAAATGGTTCTCAAGAACAAAAATCCTTAGTATGATTTTACTTTTTACTACCTTACTACCCTCTGACTTCAGACAAACTGTGCAGATGGATTGGCCCTGACATCAGGCAGAGCAGGTTGTCATCGCCACAAGAGGTTATTTCCAGTCTCACATCTGGAGGTTCTGCAGAAAAAAACATCAATGCAGAAATGGGACACTTTAAAATGTCCCAGATAAAAGCACTCATATACATAACCTTATATTTAGCAACCAACTATAATGGTCAAAGTTTTTCCTACATAAGAAAAAGCATCCATATTCATATTAATGTTTTTTGTGCACATTTGAATGAGTCTGTCGGCAACCTCAATAGTTCAAAGAAAAGGATCGTTTTGATTTTTTTTTTTTTCCTGGAGTGAGTAAAGTTATCCATTACCTCATGTCTAAATTACGTATAGACTTATTCTTCCTCAGCATGTCTCATTTATAAAACTTGCATATATAACTTATGTGACTTTAGGAGCTTTGAGAGACAAAACAAAAGGTGATTTGAGCTCAGATAGAAGTGACTCTTACAAATAACATGTAGAGTGATAGCAATGCTGCATCCCAAATGTATTCTTATCTAGGCTACGTATTCTTATCTTATCTGATATTAGATTTGGACTGTGGTGGACTTGTCAGGGCCTGGATGAAACAGAGGAGGGGTGAGGTGCGATGCTGTGTTTGGGAGCTAGCTGCTCATTGCCCCGCGGTGCATTCCTTCGGCTCATGTGCAGCCAAAACACTTGATGAAAAGTGAAAGTGCAGCAGGACTGAGTATTTTCTACTGTCTGTCAGAATAAGCCAGTCCGGTCGCCCTGTCACTCAATACGAGGTCCAAATATTTACATTTTAGGCTTCATTTAATGTAGAATATTATTTATTTACCAATATCTGTTTCATTTGTGTATTGGAATTTGTCTTGGTCACATAATATATTTAATGACCAGATAGTAGTGATAGAAAGTACAAAAAAACTGCATAAAGTTTGTATCTGTTTGTGTCTGTACTTTAATCAAGTCATTTTTACAGTGAATACTTTTTACTTCACTTCATTTCATTTCAGAGCTGGTTTCTGTATTTTGTATTCTGCCTGTAGTTGTTATGATTTAAAGATTTTGACCATAGAAAATGACTTTACTCACTAAGCAGTTCTCAAAATCTGTGAATTACTTTTACTTTTTACTGTAAAAGTAAAGTTTTCAACTGTTGGAACTAGTGAATAGTCAACTACGTGAATGTACAGAAAAAGAAAGCTGAGGAAGCAATATTAGAACAGTAATAAAAACTCAAATAAGTAATATTTGCACAATATGTGTCCTTTACTACATATGAATTCCAAAGTAAATAAGCTAATTGTTCAAAAATCCAGGCTTCAAATATTTATTCCCTCTGGAAGTAAGTCTTTGTGTAGAAAGGATAATTATCCTTAAAATGTTATAGGTACATCCCAAAGTACTCACAGCTGCTCCTGTCCAAACAAGCTTTTATTGATGCTATAATGACTAAAGATTTAAAACCTGATTTTAAAAACAGAGGTGTGTCTATTCAAGATCATTTACTTTGGCAAGCACATTATACAAACACTGAAACATAGGATTAGAAAGAAAAATGTTCAAGCACCACAAAGATTATCCCAAAAAAATCTATTTAGCTATTTGCGCAGATCGCCACGTGTCGAATCAAGGCCTAAAATCTGGCTAGCTTATGAAACAAGAGCTTTTGTGAATCCCAGTGCATCTGTGCATGATTGAAGCACATTTTATTGCAGCTGTAGATTCCAGCCTAACATGACATGACTTAAATTACATGTTATTATATTGTTTTATCTTCGCCGGACATCAACCTCTATCTGGGACGTCCCGCCAGGAGAGGGTGAGGGTTCAAAGAGGATTGTCCTGGCCACCCGCCCGAATCAACCGTGAGGTCTTTCATCTCACTGTCTCCTGCAGGGAACCACAATCTCATCACAAGATACAACAACATGTGTCTGATGGTTTGTGAAGAAGTTATGTTCTAGCATTAAAGGTTCTATTGGTCTGTATTGTAACAGGTGCGCTGCTGTCTTATGAGGTTTTTGTCTAATGTTAGCTTGAAGTGAAAATCTTTGGCTTTGGGGTAATAATTGGAATTTATATCTAAAAAAAACAGGGTCTTTGAAAAAAAAAAACTTCATAAAGGTCAGGTTATTATATTATATTATATTATATTATATTATATTATATTATATTATATTATATTATATTATATTATATTATATTATATTATATTATAAAAATATATCAACCAAACAGAATTTTTTTAAAACATGTTTATATTGAATATGTCAATAAAATGTTAAATAAAAAGCAAGAAATATAAGCTCTTATTTAAAAGTTTACAATCTAACTTTTATTTTAACTTTTATTTTCAATCAACTCCTTCTGTACATTTATAAATTATGTGCTAAATACAACTTTTTTTTGCAAATCTAAAAAGATAATGACGCAGCCATTTTTTCTGATGGACTAAAAGATTGTACATAAGAAGTTCATAAAACACCCAGGATTTAAAACTGAAAGATTGTATAATTCATCAGAAATGTATTGCTCAGAATCTTGGTTAGTTGTAAATAAATTGCTATGTTAAATTTGGGTTTAGATAATATATATCTTGATATAATATATCAAGACTTTTTCAGTTTTTTTTCTGGTGTTTAATTGCATTGTCTTCTTTTTTGTTTTGTTTTTTCAGTTGCAAATTATCCATTTTTAAATCAGAATAGTCAGAATAGACTGTGTGCTGCTCACTATGGAGCATTATGGCAGACCAAGACAATATGCCAGACCACCTTTTGCTGCAGATATCTTTCCAGTCATATTGCTCCTTAAACCTTCAGACCCCCTCTCACTCACTGGTAGTTCTCCAGCACTACCTAGTTTGCCAGCTCTGTTTGAAATGTGGTTGGGGGCAGATTTTAGGGGTTTGCATAAATTGAATTCCCATTATGTCTTGTGGCTTTTTTACTTGACACAAACGGTTCGGAGATCTGCGTTAATAGAGGACTGTTATTGCAAGTTGTAATATTAAAAAAATGAAACAAAAACTTTCGGCACTAGTCCTCCTGCAGTATCTTTGCTGCCCACCAGGTCGTCCCACACCACACTTTGGAAGTCCCTTGTTTACCAGTAGTAAAAAAATCCCATAATGACTGTCTTAAAGGTAATGTCAGTGATGGCACATGTCAGCTCAGTTCTGGTTCTAGCCCTGTAAACAGTGGCCCCCGGCTCTGTGTCCTGCTGTGGGACGGGGCTGGGGCTGAAACGAGACCTCGTGTTTAGGTGCGCTCGGTCATGGGGGCAGACCTTGACCTCTGTCACATGACCTGTCAAACAGAGCCCCCATTATTCGCTGCATTAGACTTAAAGGTGAGACTGGCAGGTTCAGGATAGGACTGTGTTTTTGATCTATGTTTTTACACAGGGGTTTTGAACTTGAGGTTTGAAGGAAATAACAGATTTTAGCCTAAAGAAATGCAGGCAGTTACAGGAGATGTAATGATGTTTTATTTAATGTCTAAATGAAACATAATGAGATGCCAAGGCATTTCCTAAGTGCAGTGATTACAACCTCAATGCACAGTGTAATTAGCCTGCTCAGCCTTGAGGGTTGTAACTTAATTGACACTGTAAGAGCATCCTGTAGTTACTCTACAACTGTAATAATGTGTGAAGTCAAGCATTAGATTGGCACAATGCACTGTATTCCTAAGACCAACAATTTCACTGGGGTGCTCATATGTATAGCCATCAAACCAATATTTGTTTTGCTTTGATTTAATGAGTATCCAGACACCCTATTTTCACTATGGTAAAATAAAACTAGGCTGGTGTCACCTAGTGGCTCCACACAATTTCATTTCAGGTCAGGCATCAGAGCATTGCAGACAGTTCCCAAACAACAGGAAGTACAATTGGGCAATCAGCAAGCTTAGATAAAGCATTGTGTTGACTAGAGCCAAAATAAGTTTAGATGTCTTATCTTGTGTAAAATATCAACTTAGTTTATGATTTTGAACATTGTAATATTGCACAGTCAGTGTTTGAGTAGACCAAAAAGCAGCAATAGGTAGAGGAAAAAAATAAATAAATAAAATTCCGCCTACTGTGGACGAGCAAAATGCATCAGCCTAGACAGTAGTTCAAGTTTTGGGGCATACATGATTGACTGGACTCTTTGTGAAGCTGAGGTTTTGTAGTTTTGTCCTCTGATGACCATTTTAGGTGCAAGTCACAACAAACTCTCCACAGAGGAAAATCAGAATTAGCTACTTACCTGAATTTTCTGTGAAGCGGTAAAGTTGATGTTTGCATTAAGGACCTGGATAACACTAGTTTTTGGCAGTGTGTATGAGCATCCTTTCAGAAGATGAGTGTACTTTCACAAGATGAGTGGATTTTCACTTTTTAGAGACTTGTAATAAATTAGAAGAGCTTAGAGTTTAGAAGTAGTTCATCGAAAAGTTGTTGTGGTTTTTTTTGTTTTGTTTTTTTGGTAGGTATTTAGTTTATTTGTGGAAAAGTACAAACTGCCTGGTTCATTCAATGGTTTGTTTGACTGGAAGTAACAACATTACAACTTCTACCTCCTCTACTATGCTTCTGACAAAATGGGCCTCTTTCCATGTCTTCTGTGTTTTCTGTAGACAGTAATGAGAAGAACAGTGATGGACCTTTGTGCACTTCCACCTTTTGTCCACTGTGAAGGTGTAAGTTGAGGTATTTTAAGTGGAAGAGCAGATCGGGCCAGGTGTTACTGCTGTGTCTAAGCTCCATAGCATAGTGAGTGTCGGGCATGTTGTCCAGGTGTCAGTCCACAGCTTCCTTTTAACTGCGACTGACTGAAGAGGTTAAGCCTTTACATATGTGCCTCAGAAAGTAGCTAAAAGACCTTCTCCTGATTTGGCTTGGGGTCACTGCATCTATCATTCAACTCAGTCGTGTTTATTGGCTTCCTCCGCGCACACAACCTGTTCCTATCCTAGAATGGCCTTATAAAACATGATAGATTGGTGGAAAAAATGCGGGTATCTGCTGTGAGTGTACTACTTTTTCTGTACATTATGTATTTAGTGTGTGTTTTTATTTTCTTTTTTTTTTTTCAAGTTTGTCTAATCATACCATGTCAATATGTAATTATCATATTGAAGGCACACTGTGTAATTTACCATCATATGGATGACTCTTATCTTTTTATCTTGCATTTATTTAGTTTCGAGTGTTTTTCCTAGAAATATATTGATATTGTGATGTACCATTAATAAGCTATTTCACACCCATCAAGGTTTTGGAAGCATGGTTTGTTCTTAGCAACTGATATATTTTGTATGTTCAGCCAATTTGTGCTTCTGTTTCATATGTTGGCGATGAGCTGTACACTACACTAGCTTCAGTTTTTAAGTTTCATTTTCTTCCGACATATTGGTGACCCCATAACTGAACACCTGTACCAACTTAGGAGTGTGTTTCTCTTGGCTTTGTCATGGCTTTCTGTCTCGTTGTCTCATCTGCTCTTGGGAATCTTTCTGAGCTATGGTGCAGCTACCGACCGCAGTTTCAGCACATCGAGTGTTTTTTTTATCAATGCAGTTTTGCGCATGGAAGACTCCAGGTGCTGCTGAAGGACAGTTCACAGTACGACATTACTTCTCTAATTCAATTACAACTGCTTATGCTCAGTCTTTTAGTACGGTTCTAGGTTCTAGGCCCCACTGCATTCACTGCCTTTTGCTGTACACTCTATAAAAGATTGTAAATGGATTTATTATGTCATGTATCATTGTTCAACCTGACAGATATCCAGAGAATTTTGGCATCTTGATTGAAGCCTCTTTAGCCTCAGAAAAACACGTTTCCTAAAATTAGATGAAATACAATATACCACTGTATATATGAACTCATTTCCACCACTCTCAGTGTTTAGACCAGTCTGCACTTAGTTCATTAGGCTCAAACAAGCCTGTGTCATGGGTCAGAGGGTTAACCAGCACTGTCTCCTTTGTGAATTTAGTTGAAAAAGAGATAATTGTAAAGCTCTGGAGCCTCCTGTCACTTTTGGGTCACCTCCTTTAACCCATAACCCAGGCAGGCGTCGGGACAGCTGGCAACATGTCCACTGTTATGGGGGTCACGCTTTTTAAGGAGATTTGAAATGCTTGTTTGATGGTACTTTGATCCTGGCTGACGGTTTTAAGCTTGTGTTTTTGGGTTGTTTCTCTTGTCTCATGTGTCATGGCGGATCACAGTGAGAAGACAAGTGGAGCTTCCTCTACAAGACTAAGGATATCAGTTTAGTGTAGATCTGTCAGGCTGTCTTACTGCTGTGGTAGAAGAGTAAGCCGCAGGACCTTCTCATAACATGAAGAAATCACATGACTGTTTTAGACCTTGTTAAATGTTTAGGCTGTTTGTCCAAAATTACCAAGCAACATACTAAAACACAATTCAGAAAGATATTATACCAAATGTTAATGTGTTGCTGCTTAATGTGGCAATCGTTCAAAATAAATAGAAACCTAAGGCTGTGTCACTTTTTTCACTTGCCACACCAGCACATTTGTAATGATCTCTCTTATCTCAATGTTTGCAGAGACAATCTTATTCTGACTGAAAAAAGTTTTCAGTAACAGTTGAAAGCAAATTTGATGCAAATAAAGTTACGTTAGGATTGGTTCCATGCAGTAACCTTAAAAGTTGAAATATAAATGTGTCGAGAGAAACTGTTTTATGAGTCGGACAATGCAATAATTAGGCCTACTTCAAAAAGATGCCTTTATGTAATTTTGTCTGTATTCTCCCTCAGGACATTTGGCCATACCTGCTTGTCAAGTCTGATCTCTCAGATCTCAAAAGCGAAGCAAGACAGAGCCTTTGGTCAGTACTTGGATGGAAGACCTTTGGAACGCCAGGTGCCACAGTGGGACAGCTAGAGTGAGTTGCCATCATTGTGTCCTTGGGCAAGACATTTAACCTGCCTCACCCCAGTGTTTGCGTGCACAGGAGTGAATGGGTGAGTGAGTGTTTTTTGGAATGATTTGATTTAACCTGAAAAGAAAGAAAAGCATTTCATCAATACTACACAGACACTTTTTTGGCTTTGTTTGGTTTCAATTTTGTTAAAAATACTGACAAACTTTAGTCTGGAGAGACCAAACTCATATCTTTTATTGGTTTTATACAACTGCTGTTGCAGTGTTGAGTTTGACATTTTCTAAGATATTAAACTGGAGTCTGGAGAATTGGCACTTAAAGAGGTAAATGACTAGTAATTATTATTAGTAGCCCTTTTTCATATTCTATGATTGTTATTTTGCGTCTGATCATAAAACCTGCACACTATGGCCATTTGAAAAAAATATTGACAAACTGGCACTTGCCTTTGAGTTGGCTACAGGGACACAGTTTTGTCCAGTGACCTGACAAAATACCTCTTGGTGTCAGAAATGATGCAGATTGTTGGGGATAGACCCATACTGAGAGCTGCTTACATAAGTGCCCTGCTTAAACAAATACAGTTCAGAGTAGAAATGCAAACTGGACTCTCTGCCCAGATAAATGTTAGTCTGTGGTTCAGGGCTCATGGTCTGGAGCCACAAAACCCAAGCCACATCACCTCTTGGGCCCAACTAAGTACCCAACATAGACTTAAAGATGGAGTCCACTCAGCTATTCTTCACATACATTTGTTAAGGCAAATTATGGTTGAAAAGTGCTGCCATTGAACTTTTTTTTTTTTTTCTGAATAGACACTTTTGTCTTTCTCCAACCATTTCCTGTATTGTGGCTTAATGAAGCTTAACATAACTGAATGCATGTGTTTTAGCTGTTGTTTATAGTCACACCTTGTGCTGGAGTCTTGGCAAACCAGAGTTATGCAGGTTAAAACACCTACTGCAATTTGTACTAAATTGTCCAGATGTTTACTTAACCTTGTTTCAAATAGTCAAAAAGTTATTTAAAGACTTCTGCTCATTCTCTTTTGTTATAGTACTTTGCATTTCTTGGCCTATTTGATCCTGTCTTGGTTTAGATCTGGGTTTCACTCTAACTTTTTGTGTGTGCTTTGTTTAGTGTTGTTTTTGTTCTACTTTAGTCCATTCAGGCTGCTGAACAGTAAATTCACTTGGCAACAGTGCTTCGGCATCTTTCTTCTGTCAACCTGTGTTGCTAATATTTATGCCATTAGGTCAATAAACGCAGTGATTTACCGTAGTACCAGTGCCGTAATGGCCCATAAAACACTTTAAATTGACAATGAGGTCTGCGTCACTCGGGCCTGAGGCTGTGGAGTCTGCAGAGGGAGGTGTGAACATGCAGTGGGCCGGCAGGAGAGTTTAAAGGGATTTATTACTGGGCCTAAGCCATCTTCACCTGTGAGCCAGCTGGAGACGGTCCACATGTGTCATTTTGGTAACACGGGCGAACAGAAAGTCAACCAGTCAAACTCTTCCAAAATGGGATTAACATCTTTGTTTCCGAAATTGTTCTGGTACAAAACAGACATTTTTGCTCTTTGCACATTAACCAATTCTAATAGTTTTGAATGCAGAATTTTCATAGAGTTGTATGGTGTACTACAAATAGATTTGCGTTTGTATTTTTGGTAGCTAGTACAACCTTTTGATATGACACAGTGTTGAGTCTGTAATTTCCAAACTACTGAAACTTACCAGAAACAGATGCAAACTTGGTGGAAAATTGCTACTTTGATACAGAAAAAGGTTAAAACTAACAATATTTGAAGTCTACCCACCATAGCTCTGATTATGAAGAACATAAATTTCCATATTTAAACTAGCGAGTGACACATTTCCTCTAAACTATTCTGCGGTTTGACCCCGAAAGTGACAGAGACTCATTTAGTGGCCCTGCCCTGGCCCTCACACAGCCGTCAGTGTGGCTGCAGTGACACAGGGCTGAGGGGATCTTGTATGGGCCAATGCGCTGCTCTGTGTCTGTGTGAAGAGAGCCTTTGTTGCCTCAGACAGCTTCAAACTCGAACACACACCTCCATAATAGCATCTGTGTCTGGGACTTTCCATTTGGAAAATTGTGAGCATTTAACCTCGTAGGCTCTCCTCGACAGAGAGTGTGCAAGTGTAATCATCGTAAGCCTAATGATACAGTGGCCTAGTGTGGCCCGAGCCGTGTGCCAAGCTTTACAAACACGTGCCAAAGCAAACCGGAGCTAAGCTAATCTTAATGTGCCTCTGACATGCTAACACCTGAGAGGAGTGCCCGGGCCACTTCACACCACTGCCCCAAACCCAACATCCTAATGTGTTTTTACTGTAAATCACAGTAAATCACACTGTAAACATTCCCCCATATGATTTAGTTTTACCCAAATGATTGAGATACAAACGATATACAATGAGCTTATTGTCTTGTATGAATAGTGTGCTAACTGAAATCGTCTTGGCCAGGGGACTCATCTCATCTGCACAGAGACAGAAAACCTGCATTGCTTTTTGATTGCAGTAGAACAATGCATCGCAGTCAGTGGCAAAACCAGAAAATCACTTATTTGTCTGTGTGCTGAGAAAGTTAAAGTAAACAAATTTAGAATTGTTGTCTGCACGGCTTTGAAATCTATTGTTCTTGTTTACAGTTAGAAGCTAAAATTGCATCAGAATTGCCTATGATTCTATTGTGCATTGTCTCATACAGTATTCAGTCTGAGCCAGGTGCATTCAGAAAGTCTTCAACTCTGAATTGTTTGACCTTTCACCTTTGAGCTCATCTAAGCTGTTAGGCAGCTGTCCTTGACTCGGCAGCACGGAGATACTAGACTTATCCTGCGCTTCACTTTCACTGTAAGAGGATGACCGTGTTAACAAGACAAAGAGGCAAATCATTTATGCAGTTAGTTCATTTTAATAATGTTATAGCAGTCTCGACCTTTCACCCTTTTTCATGATGTGTTTTGACCTACAATTGGCCAAAAAAAAAAAAAAAAAAAACCTGCTGTATTGGCCAATCCAGACTACATTTATTTATTTGGCTGTGATAATTTCCGGTTTTCTGATGCTCTGTGAAAAACTGGTTAAAACATTGAGCCTCAACAGGAGATCGTTGTGGTTGCCTACACTTCTCTTGGTTTTCTGACCACCAAAGTTTCCTTCCTCTGACCAAATGTAGGTGGAGATGAATCTCTGTAATGTAAATAGTAGCTTACCTAAGTTTAATCTGATACATGTGTTAACTAGTCATGGTCAACCTACATACAGTTACAGTAAATGCCTTCACTGGAATAAACTAAAACACAATCATTTATACAATGTTTTGGCATAGATGACCACTCGCCCCCACAGTTTCCTTTCAGTGACCAAATATGCATGTAGGTGGATTGGTCACTGTTGTGGAGGTGAACATGTGGGAGAAATTGGTTTCCTTCATTGTAGTTTGTTAGTGAATGTCCACACCTCATCTCAGTGTGATTCAGCACAGGAGCAAATACAGCACAGACACAGAAAAGCAGAAGGTTCTGAAAACTTTATGAAATGACTTTGACTTTTAGCTTGCGAAAAGGGATAGAAAAAATGTCATCGCAGGCTAAATTAATAGAAATGAGAGATGACAACCCATTGCCCTTGTGCCCAGATACATCATAAGCACATACAGAAAGGGCTTTTCTAGGACTTTCAAATTGTATAGGAAAAAGACAAATGTCAAATCTGACATTAGTTGATTTGAAATAGTCCAGCATGAATGTTAAAGTTTTTTTTTCTTGGTACTTAGTCTTGAACTATAATAACTATAAAAAGGACTATAAAAAGATCATAATTTTACATTTTGTTTCTTATAAAGGGCAACACTGATGTGAAACTGCTTGGTAAGAAACATGTTCATAGATTATTTTGTTCCAACTTGCAACATTTATTACCTCTATCTCTTCATAGTGACATATTGTAAGGACAAAATATGATAAAAGATAATAGGATCATGACATCACACACACAAGAATATAGACTTTCAGTTGGCCTAAATCAATAGAGATTTTTATATGCCTAATAGTGAAGGCTTCTTTGTTTACTTTTTGACATTGTTTTGGTTTATGTATTCCTATGGATGTTTAGCAAACCTGCTCCAAACATGGCAGACTTCCTTTTGTCGCCGTTGTTTCTTTGACGTTCCATCCCGAGATCTACTTTGAAACATCAATGAGCCATTCAAAACATTACTTGGAGGAAGCTATTAATGAGTCAGGAGGTTTATTAAAGTGGATTTTGCACAATGTGTTCCCTTTAAAAGCTGAGCTAATCTTTCTGCTGTAGGACAGTGACTGTGGGCGTCACCTCATCTCCATGCGAGGCTTACAGAGGTGGTTTGCTGGTTTGGAGGGGAGCGTTTTGGCAGCAGCCCGTCCTCCACATCCTGAGGCTCTGAGCTGCTCTGTGGTGAGTGAACAAGGTCCTGTCTGTGACATAAACTCAAACTGGAGCCGGGGGAGTTCAGGTTACTGCTGCTGTAAGTGTGCAGCCACAGAAACTCACTGTAGAAACCCAGAGACAGGAACCAGGGCAATATGTCAAAAAGGAAGATAGAAATATGCCAACAAGCAGCTGTTTTTCCACATGTGCATGGCCAGACAACTTTCTCTGGGGTTAGCTTAGCTTGTGTTTTGTGACATTTGCACCTTTTTGTTTGAATGCTGCAAGATATTTTCATTTGGGTTTCTCTTTTAATTAATCTAGTCTACCGTGTCAAACTGGAGATGATTTCATGTGGCTCCCAGAATGATTTTGGAATATTGTTGATTGTGCCCCCTCATAAAAGCAAACAATATTTTGAACTACATGTTCCACAATACACTGCAGCCTAGCACTCACTAGAGGAGCCACATAGGCAAGAATGTAAAATAACCTTTGGAAATAGAAATACTATAATATGTAGACCGTACTAAGATTTGAAAAAGCACAGGAAGTGCATATTGTATTGCATAATGTAATGCAATACAATATACTCTATCACTTTACAGACAGATATAAAGCTTTTATAAATATATAAATATAAAGCTTGTTTGAGTAATCTTGTATTGTCCTGCTATACTTGAGTGCTCAGAAAAGCCCTGGGCTTATCAGTTCTGCAGTTTTGAACAGTTAAATTGACCTGTTTCTCTTTCAAAAGCATATATTTTGTGTATTAGAAAAAGAAATGACTGATCTACCTATCTTATTGTTTAGTCTAAGTAGATAAAAAGTATTTAATGAATTTGCAGCATTATAGTGGGATCCATAATGAATGTGTTTATCTAGAAGAGAAAATACTTGTAGTTCTGCAAACATCAGAACAACACATGTGTGGAGTCTACTGTACTGTAATCATTTGCTTTCCTGGCTTTTTTTCCCTTCCACTTGCCAAAACATGTTTTACCCTGGAACTAATCAATGCACAGTGCTCCAGTCAACAACATGTGAATGAAAATATCTGCAACCTCCTGACTCACTGTTTCGGAGTTTCCTGTTTGCAGCCTGATTATAAACAGTGTATCATTTGAGAAGCTCAAACAGCACTGGAAACACCAAATCAGCTTATGTTACCTTATTTGAATTTACATTATTTTTCACCGTAAAATCCGGTTTAGATTTGGTACTTTTTTGACCATATTTGAACTCTAAGTGAGACTTTATTACTGTCATTCGCACTGTGACCCTTTTGTGGAAGTGATTAGGAAAAAGTGGAACATGTCCCGAGAGGAGAGGCGCCCTCACAGACCCTGCTTCATACTCAGTGGTGCAAGACTTATGGGACAAGTACAAAGGCATATTTGAATGGCTACAGTGACGTAAATTATTACAGACCGTGTACTGTACTGTGCACTGTTTACAAGTTTCAAAACTGTCTCCAGTCAATATTATAGAATAGGTCAAAGTTTACAAAAAGGCGGAACCAATTTTCACTCGCAATTATTTTGTCAAGTTTAATGATTGTGTGCAGATTTGCTACAAATCATGGTCCAGTTATCATGCACATTTTGCATATTCGAGAGCATCAAATATTTAATGCAGAAACATGTGGACAAGATCACAAGACATTTACAAATTTGACCTACTGGATAAGAGCTTTTAACATTACCACCAGTTTTTCCTCATTAGCTTATCAACACTGTATTGTGATTGGTTTGTACACGCTCGAGTACCGATATTCCTGTGTTTATTGCAACTGAGGCTTAAACAGTAAGAAATATCCTGTTTCCACCTATCACTTATCCCCTCCCACTTCCGTGTATTAAATTTAGACTCCAAGTCAAACATACAACGTTTAGGGATGTTTTTCAGTTATAAAACCAAGTAGATTAAAGTCAACACCTTGCTTTGGTAAATTGCAGCTGTGAATAAGTCACACTATACTATCAGTCATATATTATTTAGTAGGTGGTTTATAGATGAAATATAGGTTAAAATTATTTTATCTGAACCTAGACATTGTTTAGGTGTTTTTTTAATTGATTGTAAATGATGATCAAACTGAAAAAATACCTTGCAACCACGTTTTACACTGGTTCTTACACTAAATTTAAAGGGGACCTATTGCATCTTTTCTCTGTATTTAGGAATAAAATATAACATGTGTAAAAAATGATGTAAAATGACCTAGAAATTGCTGTGCAAAACTGCAAAACTGTTAATCCCCGTCTCTTCATTGTAAGATTATTGTAACAAGCAGCAGGTTTTAAATTTGCGGGGATAGGTGATAGGTGAGGACAGGGCTTTTCTGAGCACTCATTCATCTGCTGCAGGACAAGGAAAGATTACTCAAATATGCAAGAATCCATTTTCATAAAAGTTTAAGCAAACTAATAATGAGGGAAGGCAGTTATAACAAGGTTGAAAACTTTAAAAAATTAGGTTACACAATAGGTCTCTTTTAATAAAATAAATGTGAATACCTATTATTAAAATTAATGTTTACAATGTGTTTGTTTAATGTAAATTCCCAAATTCCAACTTGACTTATGCAAAACTGTTATATAACACAATAAATAAATTAAAATAGATTAAATCTGCTGAATCTGCTGAACTAATATAATTATTATTATATTTAGCTGGACTTTAATGGGCAAGATATTTAGATGTTTTTGTTTTGCAGAGAAAATTACATACATTTACATATTTTGTTTGTTTGCATGAATTGACACGCTTCTAGCAATAGTGGCCAGTGATCAATAGAGATTCACTGAAATATGTTTGGTCATACTATTGCCTTTAAACAGTAATGTGAGATGTTTCGCCCAAGGTGTCGCTCCTATTGACTTCTATTCACACTAAAACCACACCAAAAACACAACAAAGAAAGCAGATGTAGGTTACAGGATTTTACCAAGGTTTCCTATTTCTTTTCCCAAACTCTTTTTCATCTAGTTTACTTGTTTCTGTCAAAAGGAGCTACAACAGATGGGCCTGGACAACCCCACAGGCATCTCCATTGTCTCTCTTCTGCTGTTTTCTATCATCCAAAACACAACTACTAAAAGTACAATTAGAGCTTAGTGATATGGAGAATGTCACAGGCCTGATTTCTGGATTTCTTGTGACAATCTCCTATTATCGTAAAATCATTTGATTTCTGGTTATTGTAGCTTTATGTGCACAAACTGACACTTTTCCCCACCAGTTTGTCAGTCCTGCTACTGCTCTCGAGTTTGTGGAGATTTAACCATTTAGATGCCAGGGTTGTTCATTTAAAATATAATCTAGTAAATTTAGAGACTGTAAACTTTAGCCTGGATAGTCCAAACTGATGAGTTTGGAATTTTCCAAGCTATAAGATTATAAAAAAAACACAGAATTTGGAATTTAGAGAGAGAAAGCATGAAATTACTTATATGCTTTATTTAATAACAAATAAAAATGTCACAAGCTATTTTTCAGGTTTGTTTTGTTACTTAACACACCACAAGCGTAGTCTTATGAGTGCCTTTCTGTACATGACAATAAGTGACAGTGATTGATCGAAAGAAAAAATACTTGCCTACTCCCAATTTCCACAAAATGAAATGAAATCTTAATAAACTCCTCACATTTTAAGGGAGTAGTCTACATATTCACACTTTGTCATCAGTTTGCCCAGACCTTGAACCCTGTTATGTCTGGATTATCTTCTTGTGCACACAAATAGTCTCATTTAATTTAAAACTTAGAATAATTTAATTGAAGTACAGTACAATCCCTTTGCTGTTAACTAGCAGCTCCCTTCAAAAACTTTAACTTCTTATCAGTTAAGCTACAGATTGGATTAACAAAGCAATCAATTGACAGTAAGTGGAAGGGCATTAGTGTTAAGAAGGATTTGCTATGAACTGGCTCGTCGTCCTCACTAGTTTGGCATTGGAGTGTCTGTTGAAAGCAAGAGGAGAGCGGGACAGGGAGTTGAAAGGAGGATTCATGCCTTGGATTCAAAAACGATGGAAATAACGCTAAAAGGATTCCCCATAAAGGTGGCCAGTATCCCATGGAGAAACAACAACCTGAGCTCGCTGCACTCTGATCCTCCTTTGTCAGAGCAAGGAGAGACCATCATCGGAGTTTACCTGCTTATACTGGGTACGTTTAGCACATGTAGCGCTTCACGATAGACATATTTGTCAATTTATAAAAACATGAAAATGCTACAATTTTAACACAACATACATTTTATTATATGATTTTAGGCTAAAGAGTGTTTCAAAACTTTTTTTGTTTCGGGTACCACCTAAGCTTTGTTTGCAATCTGAGTACCCACTCTATTTAACTCTTTTTATTTACCTTATCTACTTAAGGCAAATAAATAAGTTTTCTTGAAATCTATTGTCAATTTTCCCTTTTGCATTATTCCATTGTTTTGTTATAAAGAATGCTATGCTCCCAAAACTTCCCAAATCCTCTAAAATAATTCAAAATTGACCACAAATAACTTTTTTTTTTCTATTTTCAGTTCATTTTGATTTTCTCTATCTTTTAAAGTTTGAAGAAACACTGGGTTAAAGAAATGTACTGGTACACATGCCTTTTTTTCTCACTTTTAAAATGCCAATGAATATGAGGAGAAAACATCTATATTTGACTACAGCAACAACACAAGAAAGAAAAAGTTCATACAGTGCAATATTGTGAAATATATTATATCACAATATTTAAATTTATCTTTTGACTTTTTTTCACAAAAAGCATGTAAATATGTTACATGAATAAATTGGAAACAAAGTTGATACATTATATGAGGCATTTATTCCAGTGTTTTGTCTTTGGGTTTTCGCCAGACAGAACTGATTAAGCTTTGGCCAACCTGCTTTTAAAGAACACACACGCGGTATATTACTTTGAACATTTTATTGCAACAAAAAGCTGCATAAAACATGACTGCACTCGTGTTGATAAAACAATGATACACATATTAGTGTAAAAAATATTGACAGAGGTGAACAGCCGTGGGCATGAAAAACCCATATCGGTTGATCTCCAGTAAATTTTCAGCGAATTACAGTATGTGCCTTTCTTATTTGAAATCTTCCTTAGATGCAGACAAAGCACTGTTACGTAATGTTGGATGCCCAGCGCTGACCCCCGCTGGGACAGACGTTGGTTGTTGGCATGTTGTCTATGAGTCTGATCTGATGCTCTCCAGGGGTTTTCGTGCGAGTAAGGCTGAGTTATAAAAGGACCAGGGATTTTCGAGGCTTTTCTGTGCCACGGTTATCTCACAGACTTTATTGTAGTCTGTCTCGGCTTCTGTATATTAGACTTCACTTACATCTAAGCAAAGGTTGGACTATGTGGGGCAGTAAAAAGGGTGCTATGAGTTTAGGCAGTTTTATGAGATCAGAGGTCAGTGCTTTGTACCACATTTATACAAAGACAAGGTGGGTGAAGAGTCTTGCCTACACTGCTGCACCGCTGTGATCCTATTCTAAGTGGTTTTTCATCACATTACTCAACCCTGCTTAGCCTCTACCATTGAACATTGTCAAGGTGGTACAGCTGTGTATGACTCCTACATTTTAAATGCAGGATCAAGATCATGTCAGCACTGAATACTTGCAGCCTCAGCGCCTTTCATTATGAGATGAACTTTGAAAATATGCTGGAAATGTACTTTGCAACTGAATTTTGATGGTAAATGTAACTAGTACTTTCTGGAAGCAACTTTTTTATCCAAGGTAATTCATGGAAAGGAATTTAAAGTTAATAATATAAACACAATAACTAAATATTTTTTTAACTGATTTGCCAATAATCATAACTGAATTCAAATTTGATTAATTGCACAACCTACAGTATTCTACCCCAAAATAATAACTACTGTATTTTGGATTTTCTATTTTTCTTCCTTCAACAACAAAGTACTGGTCAACTGCAAGAGCTTAGAGAGAGGCAGCAATGTGTTAAAAACAATCATAAGCTCATTGCTTAGTTGAAGGAAACAAAATGCTCAAAATAAGACGCCCTAACAGACAATATATCTGTACTGGCACCAAACTGATTTTAAGTTAGCTGTTATTGCTATTATTAAGTTTTTTAAAGCTTTTTTTTTTTTATGGCGCTTTTCACAGACATAGTCACAAATTGCTTCACAGTGAGACCTCCTCCCCACTCCGTGATAGCAAGCAGCCCTGGAGCAGCTCAGCAGATACGATTGCCTAAACACCTGGCGCTCAACCTCTGACTACCACCAAGCATTCCCTAACCTGCATTCTATCGATATAACAAAATAACAAAAAAATAAAAACCAAAAAAATAAAAACAATTTCTGGAGATAGTTGTCTTTCTGATTTCCTTTCCTACTTTCCATTGCAATCTTAACTTAGCCCTAAACATGGACCTCAAATACCTTCATTTAATGCGTCAGTACATTAACTTACTAGAGTAACTTTGGTATGAATAACATCTTTTGTGTATTTTAAGTCTATAACTTTAGTTTTTGGTGAACTTGGACTGATTCCTTTTAGTCCCAGCACTATTACAAGCTGCGCATTGAATTACTATAATCTTGTTTTTGTGCTCAGGATGGCTGTCATGGTTCGGGAACAGTCTGGTCATCTTCGTCCTGTACAGACAGAGAGCCACGCTGCAGCCCACAGACATCCTCACCCTGAACCTGGCTATCTCTGACGCCAGCGTGTCCGTGTTTGGATACTCCAGAGGCATCTTCGAAATATTTAACGTTTTTAAAGACAACAAATACCTCATCACGTGGATATGGACATGCCAGGTAAGGATTGTTTACATGGCAATTAGAGAAATGTAAAGCCATACTGTGGAACAACTCTGGCAAACAGAGCTGCAACCAAGTCATTGTTTTGCAAGTCTCAAGTCTTTGGCCTGAAGGCTGAGTCAAGAATCAAGTCAAAGGTAGACAAGTCCAAATCAAGTCCTAAGTCAGCACCCCACAAGTCAAGTCCTCTGATTTTAGTTTTAAGCCTTTATATCAGATTTACTGCACTATGTATTTCTACAATTTCATAGATTTCTATAAAATATACCATGCAAATACATTTCTGGTCACAAATAAGAAGTGAGGAGGCCTGTGTTCCAGTTTCTTAAGATAAAATTCCACTATTTATTTTTTCAGGAAGTCACAAAGCTCCAAGTCCAAGTGAGTCCAAGTCATTGACCTTCAAGTCCAAGTCAAGTCGTTAGTCTTGTCTATTTTATCAAGTTCTAAGTCATCTAAATAGTGACTCAAGTTTAACTCATATCGAAGTCATGACACGCAAATCCAACCTACAAAGCAAAGCAAAACATGAAGATAATTAAGCACCATATCTTTGAAATTTAATTAAATTTATTATTTGATGCAAAATGTCAGCTAAAAATGTAATTGTGTTCAGATGTTTTAGTTTCTTGTGAATGTGTGATACCTTTGAAATATACATAAGCAAAAAGTCAATACATGTACAGAACCTCTCCTGAACCAAAATATTTGTCAGCCAAAACCTTTATTATAACTATAGATCATTGGTTTCATTTTGAAATGTTTTATGTTAAAATATTATTATGTCTAGGTATTTCCCTGTTGTATTAGAGCACAAAAGCTTTCAATGAAGTGAGCCAAAGTACAGGGACATGAATGTGACAGATTATATTGTGGTCATGTGGGCTTCAGGATCAACTTAATCAGATTACCTCAGGGGGGAAACACTTTCAGGAAGAAATTGACAGGAAGTGACAGGTAAAGTTCAGATTATACTGTATACTTTGAAAACAGTGAAATAACTTTGTATGATGATTAGTGTTTACTTAATTAAAAAAATCATTATATTACTATAGTTTATTACATTATTATAAGAATTTTTAATATTTTTTGTCTTTCAAGTCTGTTTGCATTACTAATGTCAAAAATAAGGCCAAATACTATAGACCAAACAGTATTTTTTTTCATCCCATCTTAATTTCATTCACTCACAATTTTCACTATAAATATTTTGACACTTGGAGTTGGACCTCTTCCTGGATATTTTTCTTGCTTCTTGCCAAATAACTGTGGAAACTCCTATATCCCCAAAGCACCCTCCCCATTGAGTTATAACCAAACACTTTATTAGTCTCTGGAGTAAAATACTGCAAAAATGAGTGAGATTTACTGTAAATGAACTTCTGTTTTAGCTTGGATCCTAGTCTGACGTGAGGCCTTCAGGTGCAGGGGAAATATTAGGACAGCGGTACGCCCTGCTCCTCTGGGACAGTGGGCTGTGGCTGGAGGGCCGTAGGTAAACACAGGCAGAGCTAAAAGTGACAGAAATCTACAGTAGAGAAAGAAGGGGTGAGGAGCAGGTTATTACGAGGCACTAGCTGAGGCAGGAATCTTTGTGTTTTGAATTTTAAATGATAATATTTTGTGTGTTACTGGAGAAGGCAAAATGACATGATAAAATCTAATCTCAGTGTTTGTTTTGTCCTTATCTCGCAATGGCAAAGGTGGAGTGTGAAGAGAATGAGACTCAGAAGGTTCTGGTTATGAAGGATTAATGCCTTATTTTTGTATCAACACACAATCCCCATTTTTAAATGCACTATATGTTCTTCTGCCATAGTAAGATCTTACAGAAGGCAATACATTTGATCAAAATGTTTGGCTTTTGCTTAGTTTGCTTGCTTAGTAGTGGAAATGTGTATATTAAGTCACCTTTTCCCTGTTATTTTATGTTGAATTATTCACCAAGAATGCACTTTCAATTGATATAAAACACAGATTACTGTATACAATATTTATAACATTTATGCACTTTGAATAACAGTGCATGATAGAGGGCTTGCTACCTGCTTGTCTCCATAGTGTGTGGAAATGAAGAAGATACATTTGTGTAATTAAAGGTGTTTTTATTCACTTTTAATTTGGCCTGTAACTTTGTTTATTTTATGTAACATTTAATGCAAAATATTTTGGAACACTAGAGGCAAAGCAGTGATGTCTCTTGATGCAGAACCTACTCTGAAAATGTGCACAGTACTATATAAGTATTATCAGTATTATATGTTAGTTTCACACTTTTTCTCTCTGTAGTCTTTTTTGTTTGCCATAGAGTTGTTGAAAAGCATCAAAAACATAAGACATAAAGCTAGAATTTGCAAAATATTGAGGTGTCAAAATTCAGCATCAAGAATCATGTATTAAGGCATGAGCAAACTTAATTTAAAATAATTACTGTCTTCAAAACAGAACACATAAACAAGTATTATTACTAAATACATCCTGAAACTAGTGCAATACAAAACACAGCTTGAGTAAGAAAATGCAGTAGTGAAGTATCCAGCCAGACAGATACACTGAGGCATAGTAATCTGGAGGAGGAAGTGTGCTTGTAAAAAAACGTGATGAGTGACAGTAATAGGATTAGCGGTTAGCAGGCTCAGGACTGTAAGCAGTGATGGACTCGAAGTGATCCCTGAGTCACCTGGAAGCACCACAGCGGGGGGTCGCCCAGTAGGAGAGCCCGTGAGCCCATTGACAAGAACAGAGGTTTAAAGATAATGACCTGTCTGTTCCAAATAAAGGACTTTGTGTACAGTATCTCAGCGTAAAGTTTAACCGAGGTAAAAGTGAGGATTACACGGATGAGATGTGACTTGTACTATGGAAATATCAGGCAAGGTTAAGTTTCCATCTCTGAGTTTGTCTATTGTTTTTGCTGGCAGCTGAGATTAATGCCATATCAGCATATCACGTTATTACATGTCTAAAGATTCATAATATTCAGCAAATACTATCAGTGTGCCATCTCTATTCAGCAAGCCCTGCAATGAAGACAAGACTCTTGTATGAAATATGCAAATAAAAAGACATTGTTGTAATGTGAATTATATGAGCTGCTTCTAGTATTAATTAAATATAACTTGTAATCTTAGGAAATTCTCTAGTTGTTGATATAATCTGAAAAAAGGATTGTAAAATACACAGTAAGAGACTATATAATTTGTATAAACTGTGAAAGCTTTAACCTCACAGTAGAGCTGGGTGATGCTAAAAATTTTAAATGTATTTTTATCATATCATAATTCAGGTTCACTTGGGCAACCAATCATATTGCATAACAATGTAAAGAAAACTAAGTAAATAAGTAAGTAATCAGATAAAATCATAAAGTGGTTTACACAGTGAGTAGGTCCAATTACAACAAGTGAATTTGAATCTTCAGGTCAGAAGCATCATAAAGCGCCGCCACGTATTCTTTGGGCAATTAATACAGTTTTGCAAAGTATAGATACATTACACAAAGCACAACAGCATATCAAAACACAGTTCGTGGTCTGGAAACAGGAGAAGATCCAAAGCAAATAAATCAACTTTCAAATAGCTAACTTCTTTTAAGATTATTTCCACTTAATGCAGATAAATGAACTAGGTCATGGTGAGTTTATCTTAGTTTCTCTGGTTTGAAAATTGCAGAATCACTCTATTCAGAAAGAGCTCTGCTGACCATAGAAAAACCCACATTAGTCTACTGTAGAGTTTCTTTAATCAAGCTTACATGGCAACATCCCAGACTTTAATCAAATGAATAGTATTTAGAGTGTATGTGGTTAAATGTTCTCATAAATAACACCAACTAAATAGTGACAACGCTTCACACTGATGGAGTTCCAGTGCGTATTTTGGCTTGAGATACTCCTTCCTCCGAGCCTACAGTAGAATGTAAGAAGATCTGCACAATCACTGCATCTAAGGGTCACACAGCCTTGAGCTAAAGGAAACATTTACTGTCTGCTTCTCGTCTGCCACTCACTGACAGGAAAAGCTGCTCTCTGGTCCCACTTTGATCTAATGACACCAAAACCAAAAACAAATCCAAATGTCTCGAAGCTGTTAGCCACTGTGGATCTGTCCCTGAGGCTCTTGAAAACAGCTCACTTTTCTCTGTGGCTTCTTCCAGGTCGATGGTTTCTTTACGCTGCTGTTTGGCCTCGCTAGCATCAACACTCTGACGGTCATTAGCATCACCAGATATATTAAAGGATGCCATGCAAACAAAGGTAAGAAAGGTTAAGTATTTATTCATGACAGACACATGACCCATACCCACTGGCAGCCATATTGTTCACTATTGTAAACAAATGTAAACTGCTCAAATATCAGAAGAGCCATAATCTTTACTGTTGTTGTGGTGCGAACACATGACACACAAAAATGTCATTGTTCAAATACACAGCGGAAATTTATACTGCAGGTTTAGCTTTGCTAAAAAAGTTTTGCACAATATTAGTCAATTATCATCCTCAAATAGAATGGACTCATAATTAGAGTGGTCAGGCATTCCTACCTGGGACAGTCCCTGTTTTAAGTCCTGTGTCGTCTCATGTCCCAGTAAAAATATATTGATTCGTCCCAATTTTACATACATGTCCTAGTTGTAGATCATTTTGATACCCAGCATTAGTAAATATCAAAATATGTGGTTATTTCTTTAGTAAAAATTGAGAAAAAACAATGTCAGAATTCTCTCAGATTTTATGCTGGACTCACAAACTAGCAGTGACAGACATGGGTGAGCCATGAACTGACCAACTGCATACTAATGCCTTTTGACTATTTTATTATTATTACACAATTTTTCATTTTGAAAATTTGGTCACCCTATTTAAGAAATCATCTTAGCAACTGCAACATAACTTGGAAGTGTCTAGTGCTGCATTAAAATATTAAAATATTATAAACATTTCATTGAGCAGAATGATATGTGTCAAATTTGGGAAAACATTAAAATTACAAAACCTTTCTCAGCTATAATCTTATTTGTTCAACTGTAATCTGATTTGTTCTTTTTATGAAAATGTATTAATTGTTCAGTAGGTACTTGCAGGTTCAACAACTGTTGGATCAATATGTAAAAAAAAAAAAAATCAAAATATTTAATATTGTTTTTATTTTATATATATATTATATATATATATATATATATATATATATATTTTTTTTTTTTTTAACATCAGTCCACATGTTTTGCTCCCTTATTTAATCCAATGCATTTTGAGCAACAGAAATTTCTGCCACAATACGTTGAAGCTTTCATCTTTCAATTGTTATACAAAAACATAGATCTTCCATGAGTAAAATATTACTTTCCACTCAAACAAAAAGTCCTTGTTGGCAATCAGTGCTTTTCGCTTCAGTGGTCATAATGGTGCCTGATTTGTTTATCTTGTTTTTAATGCTAATGAAGCCCTATTACTGCCCCAGCTGTCAAAATAACTACTTTTTGTTAGTAGCATTTTTTTTTTTGCATTCACACAAAGCTGAGGTGACATTGTATATTTTGGGTTGTAATTAAAGGTAAATTTTGAGGTAAAACAAAAACCTGTATAAACCATTTTAATCTGTCTTTACATCAGTGGGACATGGCGCTCTGTGTCTGTGTAGAGCCTGTCATTAACTGTAATCCAAATACAGGAGAAATTGTCTTTTTGGTAATAAATTCTAGCTGAAGAAAACTTTCATGGTATCCTCTGACATTTATGACTTTATTACGTCTGAAGTCCAAACTAACTGCACAAACTTCCTCAAAAGGAAAGATGCAGAAGGTACGAGTAAACACCGCAATGACCTGTTTAGAAAAAATCGATTTGATAAATAACTTAAAAGACCAAATGAACCTTTCTGAATTCACTGCATTCTGGATTGACTCAAACAGTTTGTGAGAATGGTTAAAAGTGAGACCCAGTTTTAGTATAAAATCATGTCCTTTTATCAACAATAGTTTCTTCAGTCTGAGATGTTTGCTTTCATTGTTCACACTCTGACATTCATTTCTGCGCAGGAATTTGATTTTCCTCTCACTTTTCCTTCCCTGTTTGCCAAAACCATCACATTGTTGACCTTTCCACAAACAGATACAATCAGACAACTGTTCCATAATAAATATTGTAATTCCTCTCTCTTTCTCTGTCTCTCTGTCTTCCAGCTCAGTGCATCAGTATGAGCACCATCGCTGTGTCTCTTGTCTGTATTTGGACCGGAGCAGCGTTTTGGTCAGCCGCTCCTCTGATGGGATGGGGCAGCTACAAAGGTCTGTGGGATATTTAAAAGAATTGATGTTTAAGTGAAGATAGGCAATACAGTATGTTAAAAAATACAACATGAAACAAAAACTGGTACAATTTTTATTTCTTTCAAAATCCCAAGTGAGTTTTGCTGTCTGTTAACAACCACATCAGGATGCTAACAACAGACTTCCGAATCGCAGGGAATAAATAATTAGCTTAACAAATAAAGCATTCTGATTTTCTTCTGAACGATGCATTTACAATATATAGCTGTACAAAATGAAACAATTTCGACATTTCAACAGAATGCCAGAGGGCCAATAAAAGTTAGTTCTGATTGATATGAACGCCAGGAAATAGATTGAAAATGCTTGTCATACAGAATCTTGCCTTCTTGCCCTATTTAAATTTGAATTTTTGTAATATGACAACATTTACAGGGACTTGTTTTTCAACACAAAAGCTTTATTTTGTTTTTTGTTTGTCTGCTCCTTCAGACCGAGGATATGGCACATGTGAGGTGGACTGGTCCAAAGCGAACTACTCCACAATCCACAAGTCCTACATCATCTCCATCCTCATCTTCTGCTTCTTCATCCCGGTGGTCATCATGCTCACCTCCTACATCTCCATCATCAACACCGTCAAAAGCACCAACGCCATGTCTGCAGACGGCCTCCTCTCCACCCGCCAGAGGAAAATGGAGAGAGATGTCACCAGGGTAAGAGCAGAGAGAGAGAAAGAAAATATGCAAACAGAACTGTAGAGTTGGTTGACTTTTCGAGTAATTTGTACTTCAAATATGCCAAAGAGTAATAACTGACAACTCTAAAAGTGCTATACCTGATTTCTGTCATCTTAAAAATGTAAACAACTTATTTAATTTAAAACTTTTTCAGTAGTTCCCATGTCACTCACCAAATGCAGTGTGTTTTGAAGCATTTTCCCCAACTTTTTCAAGTTAACACAAGTCCAGCCGTGTTGGTATGATAATACCAGTTAACAAAACACACTTGCTAGATTATGGTGGACAAACAAGCAACAAGAAAAAGCAGGGAATTAAGTGAAATTATACAATTTCATATTAAACAAACATACAATTTTCAAAGTAAGTACTTATTATGTCTTTTGTTGAATGATGTGTTTGTATTACCAGTTGTTTCAAATTATTAAAACAGAGTAAAGCTTATCAGATTAGGCATTAGAACATACATCTTATTTGTTCATACATTTTATTTGGTTGCCCTCTTTAACCAATATGTGCAAAACCATAATTTAATAAAATTTTAATCAAATAAAGTGATGTGTGTTAAAGCTTGAGCACCTAACGTTCATTTTGCAAAAGAATATTTTGCAAAAACAGTCAATGTGACAAAATGATTCTGTTGATGAGCTGTTTGAGTCTAAGTACATTTGATTTCTCTTCAACCTGAAGAATCTTAAGGAGCTCTCTGATTGGTTGACTTGGGTCTACCTAACACTTTTCTATCTGAAATATGCTGTTTTAAAGTTATACATGCAAATATTAACAATATAAGAACTAAAGGTGAACATTTAAATAATATCTCCGCTTTTGAAGTGTGAATATGATGAAAATTACGCAGCTTGAGTGCTGTTTCATCAAATAGTTTTTTCTTCTACAGTACTCCAGCTATTACATTTTCATGTCCCAAAACACTTACTTAACCTCCTCCGCTCTCTGATTGCACATGTAAGCTGAAACTTAGTTTACAACTTGACTTTAAAAGTGGCCTCACAGCTGTAAATTTCCACTCATGACAATTGCTCCCTCATGCTCTCTACTTTCACAGATTTCCATTGTAATCTGCACTGCTTTCATCATGGCCTGGTCTCCATATGCAGTGGTGTCTATGTGGTCCGCCTGGGGTTTCCAAGTACCCAACACCACCAGCATCATCACCCGAATGTTCGCCAAGTCCGCCAGTTTCTACAACCCGCTCATCTACTTCGGCATGAGCTCCAAATTTCGCAAAGATGTCTCTGTCCTCATTCCATGCTCCAGAGAACGCAAAGATGTGGTGCGCCTGAAGAGGTTTAAGAAAGCCGCGACTCCACCCGCCGCCCAGCCCACGTCACTTCCTGTTGGGTCCAAAAAGCAGGAGGTGAGGTTTATGACGGAGGAGAAGGTGAGGTGTAAAAATGACAGTGATTCAGGAGTGAACAGCCCCCCCGAGACGCCCCCCTCTGACCCTCAGGACATCTTCTACGTCAATGTCCCGTCCCATATTGAAACATCAGAGTACATATGTGATCGACTCTGAGTCCTCTCTCCCCCTCTCCTGAAATAATACTTGAATTTAAAAATAATATTAACAGTATTTTTGTATATTTTTGTCTTTCCTGTGTTGATGAATTGTCTAAAAATGTTAAGGTATTGAATAAATTGTGTGTGTGTTGAATATTTTACCTTATTTTCTTATTTTTAGCTTTAAATGATTATCAGTTGTAAAGGGTATTTGGATCTTGCAGAAAATAACATTAAAACCACACATACAATGTTATATATTACTTTATCAATGACCTTACCAATTTCTGGATCATGAGATGGGCTTTGTGCAAAAGGCAAGTGGCAAAACCTCCATCAAAAAAGTTACATAGGGCTCACGTCTTGATCAAAGAAATACCTGGAGTTCATTAACACAAATTAAAAAAAAAAGTGCTGTGACACTTTGTGATGTCATCAAGTATAATTACACATATATAATAACTGAACAAAAGATAAAACAAAAATTACTGTTTAGTGTTGCGGGTAAGTGCAATTAAAGGCAAGCAGTTAACTTTGAAACTTTTACTTGGTGACATCATAGGGTGTAACAAAGCATTTAGAGTTATTCAATCTCACTTGAGTCAGTTGACCTAGTATTAAACCAATAGAGATAAAAAATACTAGATAGGAACCAAAGCAACAAATTGAATATTGTGATAGATGTGTTTATCATCTTGTTCCACAGTTGTTGGTTTACTTTTTTTTTCCAATATAGTAATTTTGCAAACCCACATTTCTATGGTAATGTTTTTATTTTTGTTTTTTTGAGTGCAATTTAAAGCTCTATTGTAGACAGTGTTAGTTAAAAAGTACATTTTTATGAACCCGTGTTGGGTATTTTTCTTTTCATGTATCTCTTCATATAATCAAGTCATATAGTGGGCATTTAGGCAGTTTATGAAGCTGTAAGTGAAAGTGGGAGGATTACTCACAGTTAACATGTGATAAGGGAGCAGCAACTCAGGTCACTGACAAGTAATGAGACAGTTCAGGTCACTTAAAGAGCTCCATCAGGACTGCAAAGACAGCTCACAGAGACAAATGCGGCTGTGTCAATCATACAGAGCAGATTGAAAAAGTAGAAGAAGATGAATCAAGTTTGAGTGTTCCTTGACAGTCAAAGCGGTGTTTGTGGATGCCTGGTAATCTGATGCATCTGGAAGCACTGAAGTGTTCTGAGCTCATCCAAAGGTTGTGTGAGCAGTCTCTTCTTTTTTCATGCTCAGGCCTCTTCATACCAGCACCTCTGCTGTTGCTACACTCCACATGTGATACCAGAGTCTGTCTCCAGCCCAAGTTACAGAGCTGTGAAGGAAACGGTAAAGAAAATTACTCAAAGTGGCAAAAACACTTTTTATATTGAACTGAAACTTCATGGGAAAAGTACAACTATTTAAAGGAGAGCTTAAATTGCATGGCCTAATACAAATAAATAAACATAGTTACAAACCCAGTGTGTTTAAAGATGCAAATGAAGTGCAACAGTCAAACAACTAACACTCATTTGGTCAGCAGATCTAAGGCGGAGAACATTCTAAAACTTTAATTTTATCATTTTACGTGTGGAGACCCAAATTATGAAATGGGCTTAAAGGACTGAGGGCTTAAAAGGGGAGTAGGTCACTTTTCTGGTGGAGGGTCTTACAATAATCTTCCATGAAAACAAGCACAACACATACGTAGTCTAACACAACACCAGGCTTATTTACTGGTTTGATCTACAGAATGGAGAATCCAGCTCATTGTCAAAATGTATTCATTTAGTTATTCATTTTCTGCTTGTTCCTGTCAGGGGTTGCAGGCTGCAGGAGCCTATATACCCTGTTAACTTTGGGCCTTAGTCAGGACAGCCTGGACAGTGGTCAACCTGTCGCACTAGCACAGCACGATCAACACAATCATTCACTCTCTTTATTTTTTCTTTAAAGGTTGTATGGAGGATTTTCAAATCCAACAACTGTTTGCTGTTTTTCAAACGATGCACATGTGTTTCTCCTCCCAGGGCCACGCCCTTCACTGTAACTGGCCAATGAGTTACTTAGGAACACTGGGGTATGCTTGACAGGTTAACAGGCCAATAGATAACGAGGTACCTCGCTATCTATTGGTCAACGTTTTACTGGCCTCATCATGTCCACAGTTTATATATTTATATAATTCTTTTTTTGTTTAGCATAAGTACAAGGCTGTTACAAATCTATGCAACTGTTTATGATCAAGACTGACAACAAACATTTTTTTGAAAATCCTCCATACAACCTTTAAGAGAAATTTACAGATATGCCAATTGACCTACACTTGCATGTTTTTGGAGGATACCCAGGACACAGGGAGAACATGCAAACTGCACCCAGCGAGAACATGAGATGTTGATTTGACTCAACAGTTGACCAAAAGAGAGTCTGTTTTAACAATCTGCCACATTTTTCCATTATATATTTTTAGCAGTTTATCTCAGATAGTCAAAATACATTTCAAAGTAGCATATTCTTCCCAACACTGAAGATTAATGTCATATGAAATTTTACAAATCAATGCTCTCCATCGAGACAGTAAAATAGTTGAGCATAAGAAAAATGCCATAGTAAACCTTACACAACTGAACCAAAGTATTTTCATTTTCAATTCAGTTTAAACCAGTGTGAATTCCTAAAACAGTCACGTGAACAATAGGATGCTTAGATGTGACATTATAGGATGTGTCTGCTGCATCCACTCCGCACCGGCCCGAGATACTGCTGCTGCGCGTCTCCTCTCGCTCCCAAAAAACCTCAAGTGGGACGGACGAAAGACGCACAGTGGGAGGAGGAGGAGGGGGGTCTCGCGCTCCTTCACTTTAATGAGAGCTGCGGCCGAGGCAAGTCCATGTGGAGCAGCGCGCGCACAGACCAAAAACCAGAAGCGCTGCACTCGTGTCATCCGCGGACCTAAATGCGCTGGATTTTACTTTGAACAACTGAAGGAATACATTGTGTTGAGGTGAGTAACCGGTGGTTTGATTTATGCATATTTAAACGTCAAAATGTGGTGTTATATTATTGATATATTTTCCAACTTATTACATACTATTGCTCTTCGTGTTTCAACTCTTTTGGATGACTTGATATAATTCATTACATTTTAATCAGTGTCTTAATTGCTCATCTATCTATAGTGATTTTTTTTTTTTTTGCGCAGTCTGAGAGGAGACACTGTGCCAAAGTGCTGCCAATTCGTGTTTTGGTTTTGCTCCGTTTATTTTCCTCCTATAATACTGAAAAGCTCTTTATTCTCTAAGGTTCTCTCTCTTGTCCATGCATGTAGCTACGTTGCCAGTTTTATGATTAGGATTTCTGTGAATGTCTTCTTTTCCCAATTACGCACGATCTGCCTCGCTGAAAGCCTCACATTTTTTAACCAGTAGATAATTGTTTCTACTTTAAACGTGACCTTCCCCTGTAGAGGCCAGCCTTTCTTGCGTGATTATGTTTTGAACCTTTATTAAGCGCAGGTGGTCTCTTCATACACAAAATGTCCAGCAGCGGCAGAGCTATAGCCTACTATACGTGCTCTGGCTTGCTGCGTAAAGTGTGCCAAGAATTAAAGTAACTCAGTCTGCGTTCAAAAAAACAAAAATTGGCCTAGAAGCACCCAAAAGGCTACAGAGATGACCTTGTACAGACATGTTAGTTTTCCTGTGCGTCTGATCTCCTCTGGTTGCTCGCTGGCTTGTTGCTACAGCACTTGGCACATAACCGAGCTTACAGTGAGTTTCTGACACTTGTGAAGGCTGTAGTTTAACACGTCTTGGCACCGGGTGTGTGTGCGTAATGCCATTCACGCAGCAGCAACACTGTAAAACAAACTGTGCGCACTGTTGTTGAACTTCATGAAGAGCTGCTCAGAGCACCACATTTCACTTAGAGATACTCAAAGAAATAAAAGTTGTTGCATAAAGGATGTAGGCTTGATGAGTGGTGGATGGATGAAGTAAGCCTACCCAGTTTTGTTTCTAAAGTAGACATGGTTTGCAAATTTGACTTTTTGAGTTTTTAATTATGTTCTAACAGTATTCCTCTCCAAAAATGCCTCATCTGTTTGTGATACTGGCTACTAGTCTTTCCCCTCTGAGCTTTAGAAAACACTATTCTAAACTTCCCGGATGTGATGTCATAGGTAGATTTCTTAAACCTTATGCATTATTTTCAAGTCCAGACTTGTTTGGCACTTTTTTGCAGCTTTAGCATATCAGGCAAAATCGATTTGATTATTTCCCCTGTGTAATTTCCATTGGAGTCAGTAGATGGAGCTCAAACTTAGAGGTGCAGTGTGTAACTTTTGTAATTGAAAATTAATCTACTATCCATAGTTTTCCATCTCACTACACAGTTAAGTAAAAATAGAAAGTTAAAATCATATTTTAAAACATTTTTAGTTATAATTGTGTGTTGTGCCATAATAGAAAATATAAATCACTAAATGATCATCTTTTCCTTGGAAATGAGAGGAGGTCCGTCTCTAGGGCAACTAATAGTCTATTTTGTGACCATGTTAGCCTGCTTAAAGTTATCTTATTAATTTATTTGGTTCACCAAAACATCTAAATGACAAAACCTTTTATTCAAGTATATTTTTGGTCAAAAAGTTACACATTGCACCTTTAATTTTTGACATGAACACAAGATGTCATGCTCTTTATGTTCTAATACAAAAGATGCCAGTATAAAGGTAATCAAGAACATCTAAATAATACATACTATTTGGTGGACTGTTTAACTCACCTCTTTGGTGACGTTTTACTTTTCAATGTCTAAAGCTATGACTTTAAACATAATTATATTGCAATAGTCAATTACATGTGTTTTAGCTTAAAACATGCATTTTTAGTGTGAGTAAAGATGACTTTCTACAGATCTGATCTGTTTCTTTGCCTCCTTTACCACCACCTTGTCTCTAGAGAGTTGCATGTAAATAATAAGTTTAATGCCATGACACATAAGCAAAGCTGGCATATGAACAGGTGCCTCCCCACTCCACTTTATTATATTGTATTTTTTTGCTTAGTGTACCTTCAAATGGAATACAATTGAGAAAATTCCTCCACATGAAGATTTAAACCATTACCGCGTTGCACATATTGTGGAGAAGTATAAGTTATGAGTCTGTAAACTGCAGCTCTATTAAACTGCCGATACTTAAAAACTTCTGTAAATGTAGTCATTGACCTTTACTTAATATGAGTATTTGTTTAATAGGCTACTCTGGACCAATATTTAAGACATAAAGTTTTATAAGCATTTTAACATTTTATAGCTTCTGAAGATTTCCTTTCACCTTGCGCCAAATGATGATGGATCCAAGACTTACAAGTTTATTCTCAAGTGTTGAGGAAAAAAGAGAATTTGGCAGTTGCAGTGCACTATGAAATGTAATGGCAATTCAAATCAAACTAAAATCTGCTAATGCGTAAACCAGCTTTAAATGTATGTTTCATAATATGTTTTAGGTTCATAAGGTTGTTGTGGGTTATAGGTTTATCCGACTTGAACCAAAGAATAAACCCCTCTGTGCCAAGCAGTGAGGCAGGTGTGTGTGGTCTGCAGAACATTGTGATTCATCCTTTGAAATGCCACTGAGCATCCTGTTTGCATTACAGTCACCGTGGAGAGCCAGGTGTGATGTTGTTACCTGTGTTATCAGATCTCTGCTGATTATGCATTCAAAACCACAGTGAGAAAGTAGAGATGAAGTTCTGTGTCATTATACTTTATAGAATAGAAAATGTGTCCTCTTGGGTGGCCTTTGGCACCCCATTGTGACATGTGATGTTGGTTCATACAGTGTCAGTGGTGCTTTGAAATGTATTATTTCTTGTCTTTCCATTGGTTTGTTCATTACAAATTCATCAGATACTTGCACTGAAATGATCCCTCCCTATAGAACGATAATTATATTAAAGATATGAAGTTTTGTAAGTGTGACCATCATTTGCTTTGCTGTCTTCCTGTTGTTTGCTTGTTTACACAGCAAATTGTTTAGATAGATGGTCAAACAAGTACAACTGAAATAAAACACAACATCAGGGACAGTATGTTTTTGTCAAAGTTAAATGAAAAAAAAAATCCATTATATAGACCTTTGAAGAGACAAGTAGTCCAATTTCACATTTTAATAAGCTTTAGATTTGTACATGTATTTTTGTGGCATTCCTTGACATTTTGCAACCCTAACTGTCAAAGATTGAGTCTCTTTTTTCATGACAAAAATGAATATAATTAGGAATGTTAGTGAGAGAGGAGATGTATTGTTAGAGAAAGAAAGTTGCGTATATTAAGGATTGTAAAGGATCCCAGTGTTGGATTTGTCAGACAGAAAGGAGTTTTATAGATGTAGTAAAAGAGAAGGTGACGTAAGTTGGTTTGGGAGACGAAGAAGCAGCAGCAAACAGAGGTTAAGGTTAGGTACTTTATTGCTTCTGTGCATTTGACCCACCCTTGGGTTAGGGTTAGTGGGTTAAGCATCTTAACCCTAATGCAATGCTCCCACTGACAACCTGTCAGGATCAGAGGGCAAGAGTCTCCAGAAGTCAAACCCTGAAGCTTCTTGCTGTGTTGGTCTAGCCAAAGTCAGAAAGTCAGCCACCAAAGTGTTATGGATGTTAAGATTTTTCACAATGACATCCTTGAGGTCAAAAAAGAGGTGGGTGGGAGTGAAGGAGTGAAGAGTGGGGTTTTGTCTTTAGTTTGTCATCATTTGGGTCATGCAGTCTCTTAGATTCATATAGTGACCTGCATGTAGTGTGCATAGTTTAGTATGTGTTAATCCACATTGTGGAGTTGAATGTGATCCTGTTCTGAGCTTCTGTTTAATTCCTACAACTATGTGACCCGTCTGAGAGGCCGAGGTTTGCACAAAGTGGCCATTTCACCCTTTTGCACAAAACTGTAAGTCTCAAACTTTTCACTCAAACTTTACTGAACTTGAAGAGACAATAGAGATTAATTTTAGATCATACTATGGTTTATAATAGAGTACATTTTGGAAAGATTAAAGGTATATGCAGTAATGCACATATATGTATTTTTACT
Source organism: Mugilogobius chulae (assembly GCA_038363315.1). Taxonomy (NCBI): domain Eukaryota; kingdom Metazoa; phylum Chordata; class Actinopteri; order Gobiiformes; family Gobiidae; genus Mugilogobius; species Mugilogobius chulae. The sequence continues at coordinate 31,416,456 of CM076407.1, read as the reverse complement.
GCATTCATGGCTGTTTTTGGCTAAAATGTTACAAAGACACTGAACAAAATACACATACACATAAAGATACAGAGAGAAATATGCAAAAAACAAACAAAAACATCAATACACACTTAAGCCATAATAGGGTTAGGCTGATTTTGAAAATTTTCTCCAAATTACATCAGTTAAATTGATTACAAACTCACTCACAGCCATTTTACCACTATCATGTCAGACAGCTGCAGAATTTTGCAGTTTCCTCCACACACTTAAACTCTTTGTATGTTTTTTTTTACATCATGAAGTAAGTCTTAAGTTGTTGCTGTTGTATGAATTGGTACAAAAACAGACCACTAACTTTCCATCATGCCGTAGTTGGCTTTTATCTCTGTAGCAGCTGTGGTCAAATTAACTTCTTGTTTGTTTTTCATGGCCAATTGTACGCATTTGCCAGTGTATTGACTGTATGGGCCCCTCACAGTACAGAGCTATTGAAGCCTTGACTTTTGCTAATAGGGAGCAGCACACATACACACACTGCCTTTTGCCTTGTGATTTATGACAGCTAACTGGACACTGTGTGAATAGCTTGGCGTGTCATTACATTCTTCAAAGCTATCAGAGCATAAGATAAGCCGGGCCACATTTTGCCCCATTTGTTTGCGCAGCATTCACTATAGTTGAATGTGTGGACGAGGTCTCCAAGGATCTATTATGCACCGTACAGGAAACTCCCAGACGTGTTTGTCCAAGGATATCATTTGCTTTTCATTGCGCGAGAAGGGGGCACTTAGAGGCTTGCAGCGAGAATAGAAATTAAGATGTCTCAGATTATTGGCATTTTTGTCTGTGCGGTTCTGTCGGTCCCGAAAGTTTGTCATGTGAAAAAAGAAAGTTATTATGTTGGTTAAGTGAGAGCTAAGAAGAAAGGGTCATATTGAATGATGTGTGAAGAAACAGAACTTGAGGTCCTCATTAGGCAAAAGTGTCCAATATTTATTTATGATTACTTCCAGCAGCCGCATATCGAAATAAAGACAAAGTGGAGCGTCCTTCGAAGACCATGAACAGCATACCTCCACATTATGTTTCACATGAAAATTATGACCAATAGGCTGTATTATAGATCCTGTACCTTTTTTATTGCATTTGTCTCCACAGACAGCCTATTTACTTTGGTGAAGTCTAATAGTGTCTAATCTATGTCTTATTATAATAAAGCATTTTGTACCCCAAGACCCAGGAAGTGGCATGTTAGTGTTTTCAGCATATGGCTAGTTGCTGTAGCATACCAACATGGGTAACAGAGTTGTGTGAAGCATATCATGGTGAAGAACTATGTTGCGTTCCAGTTATCCTCGAAAGCTGGAATTCCGTCCTTGGAGAAACATTTTTTCCTGTGTCAAGTCGGAAAATGTAAGTGCAACATATGACGGTCTTAGTAACTACTGCAACAACTTAAATCAGCACACATACTATTAATATTTTATATCAAACTTTCACCAAGCGCAGGGCAAAGCCATGTTCAATTTGTCTTAGTTGGCTGAACTCAGCATTTTGCAATGTTACCCAGCTTTCTGTCAGGCCCGGCCCTAGAGCTTTTGGCACCCTAGGCAAGATTTCATTTGGAGTTTTTGTGAACAGAAATACTAAAGCCAACATTTTTTTGTCAGGATAAATAACCTCATGTTTTATGAGGCTTCTATAGCCGTAGTTAATTGCGTTAATAAATCAGCCGTAGTATGTTCATCCGATTTGTAGTCGTAACTCAATGAATATGTGTCTTATTGACATGAAATATGAATTGACAAATAGCTTAGAAAAGTAAAACTTTATTTTCATTTTAGGGCTGCAATTTGGCACCCTCACAACCAGATAACGCCCTAGGAAGCCGCCAAGTTTGCTATGGCCAGGGCTCTGCTTTCTGTGTTGGAATTCCTAGCAGTGCGGGTGTTCCAGGTTTATTTTGCTAGATGAAACTTGGAAAATGTGACCTCTGAGGACAACTGGAGGGCAGCATTACGAGGATCAGAATGCATTAGGTAAGCAAAACGTGACTACTGTAAATAGGTTACATTGTTTAAAAGTACATGATTTTATTGCAAAAACTTAAATTTTGTTTTTCTATTTTGATTTAAAAATAAAAGGTTTGTAGTGTCCTATCTACTTCCAATTATATAATAAGCCTAGATCTTTAGAACCTACCTCATTAAAAGTGGAGGGTGCGCAATGCTGCCATTCACTGTTCCCATAACTAGTAAGTATTACTAAAGTGACTAAACAAAGACTTCTAATGAGCTCTGACCTCTCCTAATGTGTTCTTTAGGTTTGCATGAGTTGACAGTCTTTATAACTTGTGATTTCTGAGGGCCATTAGCTAGCGCTACAGTTACAGGAACATTAAAAGGTCGCTAATGCTAACAATTACCAAAACAAAAACATGGATTACCCCAGACTCATGGAAGTATGCCTGGAGTCCTTCATGCAATAACCTAGAAATCAGCCCAAAATATTGCAACACATGTGCGATTTGTTGACAATTAATCAACACAAATTACACAAAATCGTGTAATCTGTCATTGTAACTCACCTCCTGAATTTTTCTGCAAATTACTTTGTCATATCATCAAGGGATTTGTGGCTCGCTTTTCTCTTGTGCACACTAGGTTTTTTCCCCACCAAATACACCAAATACCAGGCCACTGAATATCGGGACGCTTACGAGTACTAATGTCATGCTCCGATTCTACATGGATCTGGGAGTCACTTTTTGTTAAAATTAACCTTTTAAAGATAGTTTTGCAATTTTAACTGACAATGACCTGCATACTGAAAAGCACAGCCCGTCGCACTGGAGCAGTGCTGTTAGCTGCTAGTTGCTGTTAGCTTTATTGTGACAGCAAAGGTCACGTTGGCTTTTTGTGGTAAAATGTTTTGAAGCTCAGAATGCATTGGGTAAGTGAACAAAACATGTGGACTGCCGTAATAAGCTTAAAATTAAATAGGGCTGCTTTCATTTTGGCCAAAGTATGTCAAATGGACACCCAAGAAAATGAGCAAACAACAAATGTAGCTGAAAGATAGATTGTGTTCAGCAAGCTTCTCTGCTCTGTGCCTCTTTGACCTTTCTTGACTGTGCGCTCATCATTTCTGCCGTAACTTGCCCACAGCCTGCCATTTTTCTTCTTCCAAATGACAAATTGTAGGTGTGATCATGTGATGTTTCTGTCAGGTTCAATGGAAAATTCATGTCAGTGATTATTACAAGTCCTTACATCAGGGAAAGTCCTCAAAGCTGTCTGCCAAAAGTCGTCAAATAAAGCAGGATTTTATGATCTATTGTGTGTGGCATTTAGCCTATCAAACTGTAACAACACGCTCCACAAATGCAAAACAGTGAGCTTCTCCTGAGCATTTAAATATAGCCTATCGATTGTTACACTCTGTAGAGCTGACAATCTCATTCATGAATTTTAGATTTGGTTTCATCTGCACCAGTTTGAGAAATGTTAAAATGTGCACTTTTTCATCACTCATGGATAGTGAGCTTCAGTGACAGATTGATTTACCCTCGCTGTGTGAAGGAAAGATTCTGCAGGTCCTTCTTTCCTGCCGCTGTCAGACTGTACAATGAAACCTGTTAACTATATACATCATCACATGTATGCAATACTGTGTTACCATGGAAATCTCTGGTACAAACCACTGATGTCACTTTGTCTGATAGTATTTATCTACCTCTATTAATTCCTTCTCAAATGCTGCTCTAAACACAAACGTTTTACCTCATCGTTATTCACTGGTTCTTTATTCTGTCCATATGTGCAGTTGTTCATAGTCTAGTCACATATTATACATAATACAGTAATACTGTAACTGATGCCACTTTATCTTTTTATCCTCATATTCCACACTGAATACTGAAAATCAGGTACATGGCTCTTATGTGAGTAATGGTGGTTCATTGGTGATCAGTTCTCTGACCACCGTGAGTAATTATTGTTTACTCAAAGCTCCTTTGAGGAAAACTTGTTGGTTACATGTTTGATTTTGTTGGAATTAGTCATGCACAGTAGTAATGACAGTATCTAAATATTGACTCTTTAATTTTTCGCTATTGATACTGATATTATGTAAATGTTGATACTAATATGCAAACATAGACATTATTTAAGAATTATTAGGTCAGTTTTTTCATTGTTTTGTGTCAAACTCAGCTGTTTCTGCTTATTTGTTTTATTTTTATTTTTTCCTTTTAAATGCTCTCATCTGTAAGGTTGTACTGGTATCGAGTATCACTATAAAAAATTGTGGTACTGACCCATCAATATAGCAGATAACTTTAAAAACTCTCTGCATCTGATTTTTGTCTAGTTTCTCCAGAGAACCTTATCGTGTTGGCATGCTAACAGGAGCTAATTTAGACTCAAAGCATAAACAAGGGCAATCGATACTTTGTCAATATGCAAAGTACTGCAAACACTATTATTACCCACACTTTGACACTGCTGTTTGTTTTGGACATATCACATTCCACTCATTCATTGTAGCGTTCAATCACATTTTATTTTCATGTGCATCATTAAAGGTCATGTCAATGCAGGTATTTTATTTGCTTACTGATGTATTTGTACTTGTCACTATTTTCCAAAGCTATCCTTCAGTTGTGGGCGTGTTGTAATGACAGACAAGACTCGGGCCATGTGGGAGGTAGATTTCTGTTCTGTTCCCTGTTGCACTGAAGGTTTCCAAAACACACAGAAAACGTAACATTGCATGTGCCATTTATCATTAGGCAGGTGGAGACGGCACTCTGACCCACTTCTGCTGGTTTTATCGCTGTGATTTATGCTTTCACATCAATGGATAGTGATGGAAAGGCAAAGGTACTCAGCAACGTCGACTGTAAACATGTCAAGCCCAAATGTGGGTTCCGGAGTTAAACAAAAACCTTTAACAAAGTACAGTCTTGTTTAAGTCACTTATGGTACATGTGTTGTGTTGTGTAAGTTTGTGTTATCAATGGGAAAATATATGAAGTTTAAGCTTCTTGCTAAAGCTGAATGAACACATAAATAAAAGATGGCTTATGGTAAAGAAGTGAATATACATAGCAGTCAGTATGACAATTATACACTCCTCAGCAACACACTTTTTTTTTACATTTTATGTTTATTTTTACCAGCCTGATGCACACCTGTACAATATTTATTCTGCCTAGAAGTGTAAAAAAAATCTAGGTATGTAAGTAGTGATATGCCAGAGGCTTTTTGTAAAATTAAAAAAATAAGCCAGCTTTATGAAATAATAAGTAGGTTATTTGGGACATTTTATGACTTCTGAGGCATACTGATTTTTTTGTGTTAAAACTTTACTCTTTGTGTAATGGAGAAGATTGTCTTTTCCAGCTATAAGACAATACTACATGGTATATATAGAAAATACACTTTCATAATTATCGACAAATATTTGACATATTCAAACTTTCGAAACAATTAAAAATATATAGATTTACTTTACTTGGTGTGCCTTTGTGTTTTGAAGAGATCTATTATACATCTAGCTTTTTATAATTACAGAAACATTGTTTATTTTTACTAAATGTGTGACCTTTATAATCACAATAATCATTTAATCTTGACAAAACTAATCCTATTTCTGCAGGGTTTAATCTGGGTTTGTCCCAAATTTGTCATTTCCTATGAAGACATTTACATGAGGTGAACAGAAGTGTTATGTTGATCTAGAGTAAAAATGTTGCACATACAGAACCGTCACATGTGTCCAAAAACAGACGTCATTTGTACTCATGTTGAACCCTGTTGTGGCGTACATACAACATGCCTTTAGCTACTGTCAGAGTTCACCTGAGACCTGAGAGTTTCCTTCAGCTCTGGGAAGTGTACATGGGTAGTTTAGTTGGCCTTGTCGAGAATATTTATCAAACAGTCACTCAAACAGAGTTCAAGGTAATATTTCAAAAGCCCAGGAGAAAGTTAATGTGGTGCAGAGATAACTGTGTTTATGTGCTGCTTCTTTTAGGACATCGTCACTGCAGCAACATGAGGTCTTCACTGTCTGCCATCTGTTTAGGTGAGTCTCACATGTTCTGCCAAATGAGCACTTCTAACCTTTTCTCTTTTAAATCTGGACTTTGTTTTTGGAACATTTTTTCCAGAAACATAAGAATGCTTATACTTTAGCTTTGATTTCAAGATAGATACAATGTCCAAGTCATGACAACGGAAGAGTTTATATTTAGACTACATGAGTCTTCATCTGGACAGTGTGGTAGGGTTTGAGCTTTGCTTCAATAGGTGACTGATCCTAATCCTCTATTCACACTTCTCAATACCATGAGGAAATTCAAATTGAGGAAAAAGCAGAAAACTAGAAGTAGTCAGCAATCAGATGTGCATCAAACATGGTCCGATTGTATCAAAGCAAACAAAAATAACACAGAAACCTGAAAGAAATACTAGGCTATTTCAGAATCCATGAGCATGTAAAGGCACACTATGTAATTCTTTATGTAACTACATCTTCCTGACTCCATGGTGATGATATTGTTTTGACTAGAGTGCTGTCTAGCACAAGATAAAACAAGTTGATAATTTATTTGCACTATGAATAATCTTAATGCTCTAAAATAGCTTAATAAAATGGTATTTTGTAGTGAGCAGGCATGCCTCTCCACAGATCTGACGCTTTGGACTTTCAGTGTCACATGTTATGGAGATATCTAAGTTTAAAGCCATACTGTGTAACACAAGCTATATCATCTCCATGAAGAAAGGGTGGTTGCAGACCCTCTACAAAATTTTTTCTAAAGAAGGATAGAGGTATAGATGTTCACTGAAATAAACAAGCAAGCACAAAACTGAGGACAAAACTGTGAAAGTGACTAAACTAAATTTTAATGAAAATCAATCTTTATTTCTCAGACAGTACAATATCGAAATTGGTAGATTTTATTCATGTGAGTATACCACTGTATCAAAAGTCTTTCTGAGCTTGCGCTGGATCATATGGTTCTATTCTTTTCTATGGTTCCACTAAATTGGTTCTTGTTGTAGCCTCTCCCATTGTGTGGCATAAACAGTGTTGTGATTACATGGCTTTCCCTTTCCTCTGTCCCGGTCCACAGCCCTGCTCCTGTCCTGCGCCTGCCGAGCCAAACCGAACGGATCAAAGAGCAAGAAGCCAAAGCAAGGTACCATCATCACCACCACATCCCTCTAATCTCTCATCTATGTTTGGGACTCCACCTCTGTCCATTCTAGCCTTTCTGACCTCTGATGTGTCCATGTAAATAAATATAAATAAAATGCAGTCTGTGATTTGGTGTTTTATAGTGGTGCCAGCGATCGAGTGTGACGTCAGAGCAGGGAAAATCAACCTCCAGGAGTTCATAGTGAAGTGTCCAGCTCACTGCAAAGAAACTAAGCAGCAGGTCTATGGCACTGGAGTGTTCGCCTCCATCTCCAGTATCTGCAATGCTGCAATTCACAGGTAAGACTGTAATCAGTTAGAATATGCATAAAATAATGAAAACAAATAGCCTGGTCTTATGAATTCTCAAGATATTTGTGAGTTCAAACTCCTGAGAATTTACTGGGCTGATTCCTGCATAAGGGTTTAAGCCAGCCGCTGTGTGGCAGACCAGTCTGAGAGCAGCTTTGTGGTTTGTGCAGAAGCAAACAATGCAGTGCCCAAAAGAATAGAAACATGGCAGAGCCAACTGATGCATTTCAGCCTATTTTGGAAGAACTATGTTGACTTTTGATAGACTTGCACACAGGAACAATTTGTGGGCAGGAAAAAAGACTTGACATAACAAGGATAGTTGAAAAACGATCTGCATAAACATGGAGCTGTCTTAGATTTGTGAGTGGCCACACAAATCTGTAAACCAGCCTGAAGCCGGTGTAATGTCTGTAACTGACAAGTGTGGCGCTGTGACACTGACACAGAAAGTCACAAAAGAGAGAAAGAATTACACTAACTCTATGTTTCACTGTAAACAGAAACTTAGAGAATTCTTTTCAACTTAGCAAACATTCTGAATGAACAATGTGGATCTAAAACCTACAGAAGAAACACAGAAGTGGATTTATGCTTCGGATTTAAGTTTCAAGCTTCAAAATGGATTTTATGGAAATTTTAGTGGATTTATTTCCTTTTAAGCTTGTTTTCTGTGGTTTATGGAGCAATGAGACAGCAGATTTTGGCAGCGAACATCATAGAAAGGTCAGTATATTCTGCTCTCTGGGGCAGTGATGTCATCATGAAAAAAACACATGGGGACATGGTTTAGAGTGTTTCGTTTTAGTGTCCTGAAACTCCTGCTTCGTGTGACGATGTGTAGTATAGATCAAATATTTGTTCTGAGTTTGGCTTCATGTGGACAAGACATCAGATTAATTGAATAAATATTTGATTTTTCTACTTCAACTGTCGTGATGCTTTGACCAATCAGCTTTAATTACGTTTGCCTTTTCAGTGACAGTGTATCCAGATTGATAATGTGGAGAAAAAAGCAATTCAGTGCGATACCCATGTTAATCACGCTAATAAAACAAACATTGAGGCCTTGCTAACATAAAAGCTATGATCATATTTAATTTAATTACTGATGAGTTCTTTGTATTTGTTGCCAGTGGGGTCATCACGAACACCGGGGGAAGGTGATAGTGAAGAAAATGGCAGGACAAAGCATTTACAAAGGCTCCAACTCAAACGGAGTGAGGTCCCTGTCTCTGCCCAAATGGAGAGAGTCTTTTGCAGTTTATGGTAATATGCAACTTTAAACTCAACAAGCATTTCTGATTTTTCCTCTGAGAACATGTTTGTTTAATTTTCAGTTGGAAAACCTAAGAAAGGAGTGATGTATCCATCTACACTGGACTATGTGCCTTCAAGACCAACTTACGTGAAAACAAGTAAGACCTCTAAACTTTTTCTGAAATGACTTAGGACAGCTGTTTGGTCCATAGCTCTGATGAGAGGCTGTGAGAGCTGATGGTAGAAGTTTGTACCCACAAGCAGGCAGCTCGTTGATAGATCCATGCCCTGGTTGTGTCCTTGGGCAACACACATACAGTCTGTACCTAATGTGTTAGTTTTGTTTATTTTTTGTGTAGGGGATGGTATATTTTTCCAGCATATGTGTTAACATGCAGCTATTATGGTCAAACTCAAATAAATACACACACTTTTTTTTTTCTCAAGAACCAGGAAATGTGCTGTTGGCTTGTTAGCTGCTGTTTCTGTTGCCATTCTTGAAAGTTCTGAAAAGGGGTTACAACCTTTTCAATTATGAGAGAACCCTAAAGCTGTTTTATGACATGTTTTGTGTAAAAGACAATTTTCATCTCCAATATAAAAAGATGCTATATAAATGTACCATCATTATTTTAGCATTTGTGAACCTAAGGCAGGGATCTACAACCTTTAACAGCAAAAGAGCCACATTTCCCAATTCAAACCAAATCAAAGTCAGAAAGAGCCGCAACTGTATTTAGTCTAAAAAAAATGCTTAGTGAATTTATTCAATGTTTTACAAAATTCAACACTGAAAACATTGTGTAATTTCCACAAATATGTTTTTGATAGCGAGACAAAACAGTTTGTTACACTAGCCCTTGTTTTTGTTCGTTTTGTTTGAGTTGAACTCCAGTTACAGCCATCAATACATTTTGAAATGATGAAACAACCAGTATGCATACACTAAAGCAGTGTGCCGGGAATACTATTGTTTCTTGAGATACTACCAGATGAACCAGTTTTAAATATGTTACTTTACAAAATCAGATTCAGCAAATAATTTGCCATTTTGTTGTGTCCAGAGAACCCTTTTGACTAAAAATTAAAAACAAAGAATCACAATTTCCAAATTTTAGGCATTAATAACATTAAATAATTTAGTCTTCTGTGTGCTATAAAAAAATCTTAGGAAAAAAAGTGTGCCGTGACTGAAAAAAGGTTAGGAAACACTCCACTAAACAACTATTATAGTCTGTTTCCTCATTCAAAATCAAATCACAAATGTTTGCCTATGTGAAGGATGACTCTCAATATGAGCAGTATGATTGGTCACAACAGATATCTGCTGCAGGTATTCAGACACTCAATCAGTCCAGCATGATGTTTAAATGGCTATTACGATATTTTGTAGTTTGCAGATATCTTTTGTTACATTAGTGACTAAAACAAAATGGCTGCTGTGTTGTATGGGTCACAAGTCTGTCACAAACCAAAAAATACAGCAAGCATTATTCACTTTAACAGGGGCATTGACAAATTCTATACATTTTGACTTCCTCCTCGTTTTAAAGTAGCTCTTATGGACACCCACTGTCTCGCATACCTGCAGCAGATGAACGTTTTTGAAGTCGGATATTGGTCTGAGCATGTTGAAGTTCATAGAGGTTAAATGAGGAGTCAGCAGCGCCGCAACGTTTACTAGAGAATGACAGGAATGCATTACACCACACACGCTTTATAAGTCTGTCCCAAAATTTATTTTTCAGGTCAAAAAGAGGCCAAGTCCCTGGTAGTTTCGACCCCTCCTCCTCCCACCACCCCCGAGCCCACCACGACAACCACACAGGAGCCCACCACCACACAAACCACCACCACCGAGGCCCCAACAACCACCTCTGCTCCACCCACAACGACCACAACCAAGGCCCGGGCTGCGGTGCATAAAGTCAGAGATGCAGGTAGGATTAATATTTATTTTGTCATCTAAGTATTTAGGCAAATACATATTCTAAGAAAATAATTAAAAAAAATATGTTCATTATCAACAACATATAACCCAAAATATGACATAAAGCAAATTCATGGAACTAAATAACCTTTTTCTATTTATTTTTTCTGTCTGCGATTTCAATCAATGAAATTATGTATCACTCTATTAAAAGAAATTTTGCAAGTGTCTTGCAAACCTGTAAAAGTCTAATGACAGAGGATTGCTACAAAGTATTGTTAATACCAATACCAATGAAGTTATTAAAGTATTAATACTCAATGAAATGCAAAAAACATACACCTCAAATAAAAAAAAAACTGCTGTGTTTATTTTGAATAAACTGCAGACACCATTTTTAGGGTTAGTGTGCGTCTATTTACTTTTTTTTTTTTCAATAATGGAGAAAAAAATATGATGAATAATGATGATGAAGTAACATTTTAGAGCAAAACTCATTCATACTGGATCAGTAATATTAGTAAAAATCATTAGTATTGTCCATCAAAATACTAGACATTGACCAAAATGGTTTTTTCTTTGGCCAATGCCGATACTGAATTTTCAAAATTGCTGATATCAATAGCCGATTTTCTAGGTCGATTTCGGAGCCGATTTTCTTATTTTAGTTTTAAAAGATAGCTGGGGTGAGATAGTAAAACCAAAAAACCTTCTACCTAAACTATTATTCACTACGATACATGTGCATCTCTTTTACACAATGTGATGACAATGTTTTTTGGTCCAAGAAACAATCATTTCATAGCATCATGAAAGACATTCATATTGTTCATATTGACAAACAGACTTATTAAAGTTTGTGCTGCAGCCAAAGTCATAGAACAAGAATAAAAAGAAAGAAAATCCAACTGCAGACTTAGGAATGGAGAGGGATAAAAGAAGTCTTATTTTTTCTCTCCAAATCAAGAGCTCAGCTGATCACTGTGAGAGCAGCTTTCTCACAGAGGAAAAGCCAAAACAACTGCTTCATCAGATATTGGCCAACATTTTGGGCGATAGACGATATACAAGAAAATCTAAATATTGGACACACAATATCGACTGATATATTGGTCTATCTTTACAAACTACATCATTAGATACATTTATCTTAATACCTTTCCCTTTGCTTTGCCTTACCTTATCTTACATTCTACCTGTCAGGATCTAGACATGCATACTCAAGTGTAGCTCTGCAGTTTTTCAAAAGACATGAAAGGGTGGGTCAAATGCAACAAATGTCTCTATGTAGCAAGATAGTCTCTCAAACACAAAGAACACACACATTAAACATTCTAAACTTTAGCTATTTTAAGGATTTTACTGTTCATAAGTCAATATTTTCTAGCTTGCCATATGGATGTGTTTCAGTGGTAAGTTTATTTATCTGACATAGGAATGCATAATCTGTGGAAAGACTGTACAGATGTATTTAATTACTGATATCTGCCATACTTTGCAGAAGAACACTGTTTTGCAAATCTGTTCTGGATGATAAAACATGTGGAGAATATTTTCTGCACATGCTTTCTGTTTTATGTTTGAGAAATGTCTCGAATTCAGTCTCTAAATGATGACAGATGAACCTCCATGAGAAAACTCCATCATTTTTTGCCTGAATAATTCCCATTTAGAGGCATTACCAAAAATGCCTTTAGCCTGGTGGCCCTTTTCACATCATCAAACCCACTGTATGTGAAAAACTTTGGCTACAGCGCTCTAGCAGCTCTGCTTCTGAACAAAGATTTTCATTTTGCTAAAAGTGAGCGATGAAAACCACTGATCGTTGTTGGTAATTGCTTGGTCACAATTAGGACAAATTACAACTAGTTTAGATGAAGCTGGTGCCTGCGTGTGCATGTGATCAGCGGACCTTTCATCGCTGTAATTAAAATGAAAATATTATCAGATCTAAACCATCTTCTCCATTTGGATAAAAGAGGGCCCCAGTGTGTAGACAATGGTGCAGTATCTAAAGGTATGTGTGTAAATGAGATGGGACCAAGGCCAGACGGTGCCTTTCATTTTGTGTAACTTTATCTTTCGGCGTCTACCTCTTGCCGTGTCTCCCCATCCAGGCAGCAGTCACCCGTACCTAGCCTCCGTGGCAGCAGCGAGCACCAGTAAGTAGGGTCAAGCATGGTTTACATTTGGCCTGATGAGGGCATGAGATGTGTGAAAATGGTGGTGGTGGGTCTGCATGGCTGGGCTGAATCTTCAAGCTTTCATGACCAATGAGCAATGTTTTTATCTTTTGTCATTTAGGAGGCACATGTTTGATGGTAATTAGTGTTTAAGTGGACAAAAAGTGACAATGCTCTAATTTTCCAATGTCAGCTGTGATTAAATTATCATTTAAATGTATGCAAATTAGAACTAAAATAGTCAAGTTTTGCTTTGAGATTTTCCACTTTTTGGGAGTCAGATCTCAGAAGTGTATATTTTTGTTGTGTCATTGTGCAACCTAAAAAGCTCATCTCATCCTCAGTCTGCATACATGAGCTTTGAGGACCCCAAAGGTTCAAAAACAAAATGTGATCTTAAATGCACATAGTACATTTGTCTTTATCAGGAATGTATCAAACAACTGGGGCTGATTTTTCTCCATACCTGTGGTCACTATGACTATTGATTGGCACCACAATAAAAACTAGTTCAATATCTACAGTAAGCCCTAGCTTTGTTCTCCACAAGTTCTGACTGAGGTTTGATCTCAGCCCATATAGATTGTTTATCTGTGTAGACATAGCTCAAAGCTAGTTGTCAGCTTTTTATAAGTAAATTTCATGTTTTGCCCAAAAGATCTTGAAAAAGCAGATGTCTTGGCCAAATGAGATGTCCACAACTAATACCAAAGTATTTAGCTTTTTGTCACAGAGTAAGTAAAACCAGCTCTGATTACTTAAGTAGTTGACACCTGTTTCCCTTCACCATCTATTTTATTATATACATTTTATATTAGTCTAATATTTGATAGGGCAAGCGAATTTAAACGACTAATGTACTCCATCATTGTGCAGTGTGAAAACTGCAGCCAGCTTGTACAAGTGATTGATGGTGGTCAGAATGATGGTGTTGTACTGTACATTGTCACGTTTGTCAGGACAGACAGACAGCTGTGTGTTCAAAAGAACTGGACAGCTGCAGTTTTATCTGAAAGTGATTGAATGGTCCCATTTGGTTTCTGCGTTTGAGGTAACAGCTTGTCACAATGTTTTACTTGATCTGTGAATATTCATCCAAGGCTTAGCTGGGTTGCATGATGCTGCATGGTGATTTATCACAAGTCTGCATGTTGTTGTGTTTCTGTGGATCCTCTGTGACACATTTGGGTGACTGAGTGTATGTTTCAGCTTTGCAACTGCACTGAAACATTACTCATAACTGAATTGACAGATTTTTTTTTGCTATTTGAAAGTTCTGCCCTACAAAGATCATAAAATCTCCAAATACATCAGTCAGTTAAGTACTAAGTTCTCCTTCAAGTCAAGTCCAAGTGTGCTGTCATGTTATAGTGACCAGATGTTATAGAGGGCTCTGGATCATTAAAATTACGAGCTCTCCAATTTTCTTTAACACAGTGTAATTACAGCTGACCTTTCTCATAAAGACCTGACAGTAAATGGTATGATTTTTACTCACATAACATTTCTGAAGCTCTAACCTCATTCACATCTGCAAGAAAACTGATTTTGTAAGCATCATTATACAGTATGATACCATGAAAGTACTTTGTCTTAATTATCCTACTGTGACAAAAATATTATTACTTCTAGTAGTCATTTCGCTGTCATTATCCCATTTGGAAAGCAGTCCTGTTTGGCACGAGTTTTCAAACTGCACATTCCCAAAAACTTTGGTGCAAGCGCTGATGTTGCTATAGAAACAGTACTTCAAATCTCTCCTGAGATTTCAGAATAAATACTTGCTCAAAGCAAGGTAGAATTACAGGTTTAAGCAGTTAATAAACATTTCAAACAAAGCGGAGCTAAGTCAGACTTTAGATGTAAAACTGCTAACTTTGCTGATTATTTTTCTGTAGAATTAAGCTAATGCAATTGAAGGATGTGCCAAATTAACCCGAGTTCCAAATAAGTTACTTATTTCGTGAATATCCTTCCATGACCTTATACATCTCATTGGAGATATATAAGAAGACAGGCAGAAGAAGAGAATATTTAAAAATGCGGAAATAACATTTGATAGTAACATAAGCACAATATTGTTTACTTCATCATAGCTTTGTGGGGCAGAAAAGCATGGCTTAAAGGCACTATACATGTTTTAATTTAAAATATTTTTGCCAGTATGATAACAAGTGATAAACAATATCACGTTTTAGGGAACAAAATGGTCTTCAAATAAAATATAGATGAGACACTACAAACTAATTTTCATCCAATAAATACAGTTTGTAGTGCTACAAACCGATTTTAAGTCATTTATATGTATATTTAAAATTGAGTTTAGTGCCTTTAAAGTTCTTTTATGCTTCAAGTTCATTATTGTACATTTTGTTGTGATCAATCACTGGAACAGGACAGTCCCAGAGCGGAGTAGGGAAAAGTCCTGTTCAAGGTAGGTCACTTCAGTCTGTGTAAGTACTTCCTTTACAGCTACATAACAACTAAATAACAAACATTTTCCTAAAGTCTTCCGAGGAGGAGCCTATCCCGGCCGCTTCCCACAAAGAATCAGTGCAGGTAAAACTAACTCAATGAAGGCTTCTAAATGCATCATGGAAATCTGCTTTGCTGCTTCAAACTAGTGTAATGTTACGACTTTTGCTAAATGTGAATCCATTTTTGTGTTTCTGGTCTCTTCTGGCAAGACGATGATTATTTCTTGCTTTTTTGTCATATTAAATCATATTCTCCAATTCATAACAATGTCATAATCTGTTGCTTGCATGTGTATTTTAATAACATTTAATAAGCTGTGGTTTAAGCTGTCATTTTTATATTAAGAAATTTGAGAAAAATCATTGAGACTTATTATATCAAAATAAAGACACAAACCTCTAAAGACACCACTGAAGTTTGTCAATCTAAACTACCATTATTAGGTTTATCACTTAATTTTAGTGCTTAACTTTCATCTAATCTAATCTTATTTTGCATGTTTGTTTATACTGCATTTTCTTCTTGTTATACGTTCAAACCAAATTAGCAAAAGAGAGTGAATTCACATTTGCAAACAATGGCAAGCTTCTGATGCAGTGATTTACATCCACGGACTGAGAGACGATGGTTTGATTACACGTTGAAACTCTACAGACGTGGAAACATTTTGTCCATTTCCTCTTTACATTTGCTGCGCAGATGTGATCCCTGTCACCGCACCTCCTCTGGGACGGGGTGAAGTAACATGTCACTCATTTTGACTCTCACAGGCCTCCGTAGACAAGAGACCGCAGCGACCATCAGGAGACAGCCGTCCTCTCCAGTGGGACCAGGTCAGAATCAGCAGTCACTCCACATACACGCATCTTAGTTTTGTGGGAAGATTGTACTGACTTAAAACATTTTTTCCAAGTGAATGATATTAACCTTAAAGGACAATTTTGATGCAGCATTTTTTGTGTTGTTTCTCTCCTCCACTTTGAAATCCCATGCACTAGACCCATTAAAAAAGTGTAGTAAAGAACACATGACGAACATATGTTTTGTACATCAAAAATCTACTGACTACAAAGAAAATTGCACAGGGTAAACAATCAAACTGATCTTGTCGTATATGGTAATGCCGCAAAAATGCTCAAAATGAGTGTGGATGACTTTTGGACTTAAAACAGGACAGAGGATTTCAGAGCTCTACTTCAGATACATTCAGAACAGTGTTTTGGGGGAACAAAAAGTTATCTCGCAGACAAAACATCAGCTGTGTATTTGATGAGGAAGTAATTTTAGAATAGAATTAAAAAACTATAAAAGTACATTTTGCATAATGTTCCCTTTAAAGTGATGATACATAATCATACATAAACTAAATTATTGATAGTGACCAACCAATTAAATATTGTTGAGATGTGTCTATAAAGCTTCTAAAATGTACTGTAATACAGCAAACTACATGCAGTTTACCCACTTGTATCAACTTTTAATCACTTTTGTGTTTATGACTTAAATTGTAAAATAATGAATGTGGACATATCATAATCTGTTTTACATTTAAGCCTATAAGTCTTATTTATGTAGAATATAACATAATCACACCTATGTTTTAAAATGCGTCTCTTGACCAACTCTGACTTTGATCATTTTGACTAAAGCTACAATTAAGTTTAAGACCCTGAACTAAACAAATTTGCAACTTTGAAATGTTCTAGTTTATATGTGACATCATGAAGGACTGCCCTCGTTATAGACAAGTGTGTCTGATTACAAACACCCAGATGCTGTAGATATTTGTTCTGACCAATCACACTGCTAAAAAATATGTATTCTGATGCCAGCCTTTCTCTCACTTTTAGTTCTACGGCACTGCCCAGTTTGACAGCTTTTTATGAAACATGGTTGTGGGTAGATTTTAGGGGTTTAGTGTCACAATTCCTTATTACTACTCCTAATCTCAAACGTCCAATATATTTAAATAAGACTCAGATAAATGCTGCACAAAACCAAAAACACTTGATGTGTTGTAACTTAGAAATAAACTGTCCAAAACAGAACCAAACTTAAAGCATACTGTACAATCGCTCATTGATCGTTATAATCTAAAACAAGGATTTCTCAGCTTAAGTATTTAGTTTGCTTCACTTATTCATTCAGAAGAGCACCTGTGATATACTATACTTTTTTTGTTTGTCTTTTTGTATGTAACTTATTTATACAAACAGACCTCCCTATCTTTGGTTAGCTAATTAATTTGTCAGTTAAACCAGTCTGAACTCCAGCTTTCTCTTTGCAAACACTATGGTATTTTATAGATTCACTAATGTACAGTATAATATAATTACAGATATAATTGTGAATTGTATTTTCCCTAAAATGCAATTTCATTTAAATCATGTTGTTTGATCTCCACAAAGCTGAAGTGGCCCGCTCCCCAAACACAGAGGTTAAAAGCAGGCCAAGGGCAGTCTTATGTAGAGCCTGAATGTAGTTGACACTGTAAGTTCGACCATGGAGTTCGTCCCCTTTAAGCCCGTTAAAAGGTTTCACCCTGGGTCGCAGCTAATCCAGTCCCATCGAGTTTCTCTGCAGACACTTCACTTTAGATAACTACTGTCAAACTTGTCTTTTTCTATGTCCGTTCTCATCAAAGAAAAAATGACGTAGTAGGCTAGTAAAAGTTATTTATTTCAATTGGAGCTGTGACTTTGCCTCCTGCAGAACAGATGGGAGACGTTTGCACAAAGCATGACATCACAGCTACAGCTTCTGCTTTACACTGCAAACAGACTGAAGTGAAATATAATGCTCAAATCAGAATATTTGTTTATGTTTCAGATATGTTGAGTACATTTAATTAGATTACATCATTAGTCAGATAAAGACAAGACTTTGTTCATTCTTTTTAAAGATGCACTGTGTAATTTTATGGAGGTGAAAAGTTAGCTTAATTGAAAACAGAAAGTTAAAACCATGCTTTGTAACATCATTTATAGTGATAATTGTGTACTATTCCATCATATTAAAAAGAAGGAAACATAAGAGAATGCCCTCCTGTAGACCAAATAATAATAAATTTTGTTTCCCCAAAAGCTCACTAAAAAGTTTAATCTCTCAAGTGCATCAAAAACGTCTGAATCACAAAAACTTGATTTTTTTCCAAGCCTTTTTTGGTCAAAAGTTACAGAGTGCAGAGTTTAAAATGTGTCTAAATCTCGTCTTGTTTGTTGTTTTCATGCATTTTGTTTTGAATATGTATGATCAATTATGTTTTTATTTAATATGAGACAAATGTAGTGGATTTATTATTGTACTTTGACATGTTTCACCGATTATTTCCACCTTGTTGGAGCAGAACTGTCAGATCAACAGGACTGCCCTTAAAGGCAACTACAGTATGTCTGAAATATATAGAAATTACAAAATGAAGCACGTCACACAAAAGTGTACCAGAGTTCATGTTTCTAGGTCTCGGGTCTCTGATTGAAACAAAGTACTCTTGCAGCCTCTTCTTTCATCTCTTGAGCAACTTTGATTTATTCCACCACCACCACATTAGGCCCTTTATTGTGTGATGCTTCTGATGAAAGTGGAACATGTAAAGACAATAAATTATTTCTACTCCGTATTTGTCTGACATAAAAGAAAACCTAACATAGTTCTTTATATTCATGTGCATTGGTACGATCAAAACTGATAAGTGTACAGTGATAGGTTTTAGCTTCACCTCCTCCTTCACCTCTTTTCTGTTTCTTTTTGCCTTGAACAGGTTTTAACAGAGTCCAGCCCTCAGCACCAGAACGGAGCCAGGTGGGCCAGTCCATGAACTCCAACCCCAGTGAGTACCTCCAACCTACCTAATACACACACAAACACAGAGCTAACAGTCTGGTGAGATGCACAATGGTCAGTGGCACTAACTCCATCTAAATGCTCTGGAAAGCTTTGGAAAAAAAAACTCTTTTGTGGTTGAAAGATGGATTTCATTGGGATTGTGAACAAGTCTCATAATTGTATTAATGATGACCAGATATAGTCAGTTATTCTAAAATCTATCTATCTAAAATATATTTTTTTTGTGTCAAGTGTAACGCCATATTGTCCTTCAAGACTGTTACACACTGGAAGCAGGTATTTGGCTTAACCAGTCTAACTAATATCTAAGATCTGATTTCAACTTGAAAAAAGATGTATTGCTATTTACAATTACAAGAGTAAAAGAATACAAAGACATTTTTCAACAAAAAGTCAGTGGCAATAGGTTTAATTCAATCTATAAAAAGAGGAGTGAATCAAAGTTCTTCAAACACAAAACGTTGCGTCATTGCACTTCACCAAAAGTAGCTTTTATCTTGGTCTGGAGATCAAACCACTTCTGTCATTTAACATCCTCTGTCGGCCCACATCTGGTCCAGCCTCGGCCCTCCTCGTAAACATTTGGAGGGTTGGAAGTTAAACCAAGTGACCCAAAAAGGCGAGATCCGCCCTAGAATATCTCCGGCTGTTTAAACCCCAGTTTAGGTTTGGCTCATGGTGAAACCGTGGTGCGATTCAGCCTCTGGTATGCTCACCAGTAGATCCCTAGAATTAAACACAACTGCAACTGTTGCAGATGTTGCTGCTGACTAAACATTACATTGCTGAGAAGTGAAAATACCTTTCAAGGAGATTTTATGCTTACAGCAAAATGCAGTAATACTGACAAATAGCTTATGTTGAAAGTATAGGGGCCAGATTTATCAAGCATTTGCTCATGTGCAAAAAAAAGTTAGGGGAGCAAAAACTTGACATCATTCTCTCACACAGGCATTAAAGGTGCAAAGTTTGACATGGTATTGATCTGTTTTATACAATATATTATATCTGTATTTTTCTATATTAAATTGTGCGCAAAACAAAACACTGCTTTTTTTTTTAGTTTTCATCTGCAATTTAGCCCCTAGCTGGATAAATCAGACCCTGAAAGTACCTGTGCATGCTCTAAAGTTGCTATAGTAACTGTCCTGGAGATTCCTTTGGTCAAATATAAGCCTGGAAAATAAACTTCTAATAATTGTTTTTTCAATGTCAGTAAAGATTATATATTTAAGAAGTTGCTGAACTTTAGTAAACAGCTTAATGTAAACATCAAACAAGAAACAAGTCCGTCCAAAATCTTTTTTTTTTTTTTCAATTCGGAGTTGTGTTTCTGATTCACAAATCTTAGTTTGTATGAAAAATATGTGTAACTTCTGGTTTGTGACGTGTTACTTTATTGAGGCCCTCAGAGAAATTCCTGCTGCGTGAGCCAGGTGAGAAGTTCAAGTCACAATCATTAACATAAAGACTTCAGGATTAGACAGATAACTTTGTCTTTAGAGATTTTAGAAAAAGTTGGTCTGTTTTGTTATGTGAAATGTTAGATTTACAACTTTCCATTTGCAGTGACTGTGCCACCTCACCGCACAGATGTTTGAAGTTACAGCAAAGTGTTTGGGTCTTTACAACGAGGCGTAGATCTTACTAATGAGACTATTAGACAAGTGTTACCCTTTGAGCTTGAGCTAAATAAGTTGGTATCTATTTCTGAAAGCTAATCAGTGGTCACACGTAGAAAAATGAGCAGGCATTTTTTTTAAACAAATTGTTAAATGTAGGTGTAGTATTTTATTGAAAATAAAATCTGTTCTGACAAGTCAGGGCTGTATAATAGCATCAAATTACCCAGTAATGACTTAGCCCAGGGGTCTGCAACCTGTGGCTCTAGGGCCACATGAGGCTCTTTAAAGACTCCAATGTGGCTCTTTGGGCTCTGATTGAGAAGTAGGAATTACACTGTAAAACGTTAAGAGAAAAAAGCATTCTATAATGTAGTTTTAATGTGTGAATGTGATAATTGTCTGCTTACTGAGGTCTTACAAGGTCTTACAAGCCTGCTCTTCTATTGTTATTAGCACTCACCAGGCTCATCGAAAACATACAAATATACATCTTGTGTGAAGGTACATACAGTATGAGCACTGAAGCAGGGACCTCTAACTACCATGCAACGCTTGAAGAATTTTTTTGAAAGTTGTTGACTTTTTTCCCATCAGCATGACATCTAAAATGCAGCAGATCCCACAAAATGACAGATTATTTGGTCAAGCACGATGAGCTTACTATACTGTATATTTTTTATTTAGCGACTTTTTTGCTGTTAAAGGTTGCGGACCCTTGACTCAGCCCATTGAAAAAATTATTTAAAGACCAGTTTAACAATTAAAAGTGCCACTCACAAGCCAAGAAATTATTACATGTAAAACTAGAAATGTTCTGTAAATTGGGTAATGCTGATTGATATAAGGTCAAGCAGTACAAATCAATAAAAAAAATCTACAGTAAATTTCTTTGTAAAGATTTACTTTGTAACTTTTCTGGTGTGAGATTCACACCTGCTTGTCTCCATAGTGATTCCATTGTATTGGAAAGACCCACTTATTGTCCTATGCTTAGCTATCAAGTGGTATTATTAAAAAAAGAGAACAAAATAAACACATGTATAACTGAGTGTTTCCATGGAGATATTTAATTTCACAGTGGAGCATTAAAAACAAGCAACAGAAAAAAAGCTTTAAATATAGAGAAGATCTAGTGGAATATGTATAATATGTTTTTAGCCTGAATCCAGTGAACCGCACAGTAAATGTCATGAACTGTCCGTGACCTCGTGACCGCTGTGATCATTGAAGTGTTGGTGAATGACAGAGTTAAAGTGGATCACATGAAAGCACCTGTTTCTATAGTAAAAACAACAGCACCGTACCGCGCGGAGCAGAGCACATTTCACCAGCCAATCTGAGCACTGTCCATTCACACTGTCCCTGGTTTGACTCTGTCTCTGTCCAAACACATCCCTGCTCCACTGAACCTCAGCGCGGACAGATAACTGCTCAGGACGAGTGGGAATGACAGGCTTTTCAATGCTGGCAATGCGGCGTAAATTCCAAAATATGATGAACTAGTCCATGCTGAATCAGATGGCAAATAGGTTTTGGAAAGAGGCAACCTATCAGAGAAGTAAAAGGGCACTGCCTAACAGGGTCTGCAATCACCTGATCTGCATGGACATGGTTTAGTTTTGTCTAATAAATGTTACACAGTGTCACCAATAAAAACACTCACATTGAAATAATAGATATATGTTTACTAGAGAACATTTTAGACATGGAGTCAAACAGAAGACTCTACCAGAAAAGTTACATAGTGCATCTTTAGTCTGCTTCTGCTTCAGTTGTTGGACTATCTTTCCATTGTTCTATTGCACAAAACTTAATCAATCTGCTACAAATATTGAAAAATGTCTGCTAGAAATGTTACTTTACTATATAAACATAAAGGCACCTAACACAATAAACAGCAAATTTAGGCAATAACTGAGCTAAAAATATGCACAATAATCAGTTGTCTGCGTCTTACATTGTTGTTATTGTGACTGCACCGGCAGAAGGTTTGTGGCTTTGTGGGCTACATTATACATTTTTCTTCTTCAGAAATGTATAGAATGTTAAACTACTTTCTATGGATGTAACTTGCACTATTTGGGAAGTTTACATCCATATAAATGATCTCTTTTAACACATAGAGTTGGTTTCTGTACAAAATGTAGTTCTAAAAACAAAAAGCTCTCAGAGGAAAAAGCACCATGCCTTCAGCCCTGTTTGAGTTTTTAAGTGTAAGTTGGGACATTGTGCGTCTCTGTCTGTCCCGACGTGGCAGCAGAGGAGGTCTTCATCAGTCCTGCTCTGTCCTCTGTCCTGAAGGCAGCTTTTTAATCTCCCTCTGCACAGCTTTTCCCAGAAGGGATTGGGCGCCCCCCTCCTACCCTCGGCCCGATTGGTTTCCTGGAGCCAGGCGTCCCGCAGGTAACAAGGCAAACAACTTACCTCTGAATGGACGCACTAACACCACTGCTTCATTCATGCACTCAGAGACTATACAGGGGCTTAAGTGACAGAAATATCAGTGTAGCACCCACAATATTACATATAGTTATTAAAAAAGCGCAAATAATGCATATAATATATAATTAATCCAGTTTAGCATAGTGGAAAATCAGGTGTAAAGTTCACATTGATTGGTCTTCTACACCAGTAGTTCCAAACTTTTCTTTGTACATAGTACGTAATATATCTAGGTCATATTGTCCTATATTATTGGTGTAAGATTTTCTTTTAATTATTCCAGTGTTTAACTCAGAAAAGGCAGATATAAGATAGAACGCAGAAAACTGGAAAGATCCTAAATTTAAAGCAATTCAAATTTTACATCATCAAGTCAAGTTTTCATGTTGAAATTGTTTGTTAAATTATGTGTTAAAATGGTCTAAATTGCTTATATCTAGGGCAGCCCATGTGGAAAAGCGGATGAAGCCAGCTCTAAATAAACTTGAGCTAACAGAAACTTAGCAGCAAATTTCTAATTTAGACGTTTTTTTCTTTTTCAGTACAAAGTTGCAAATTTGGTTCGTGTAGGCGCTACATGTTCTGCATTTTGAGAAAACTACTGTTACTTTTTTGTTGCTTTTGTTGCTTTCATATGAAAGTCTAAATATTGTCTAAAATCTGTTATTAGCTTTAAGCAGTAAGTAAGAAACTGATACCAAATAAAAAGTAATATTTATACTACATTGCAGACTTATATAAAAGAATTGTCTCAGTTTCACACTTATCAATACAATTTTAATCAAACACAATCATTTGAATACATTCATGACTTTATGATGTGAGCTTCTACGAATCATTCAACGTTTGATTTTAATGAGGAAAACAAAGACATATTTTATAGAATATCCTTTCCAGTATCCATGGCGCTTTTAAGAATACACAAATATTTTGGTTGATAAAATAGTTTAGATCTCATAAACAATCATATCTTTAATGCCCATAACAAGATTTTATAGATACCAAATATTTTCAAACACATAGCACTAAACACTCATTATAATTCATTTTAATTCAGAAATTAGAAAAGGTCAAATTCCACACATTTTAAAAGCCATTATTCCTTCACCTCTTTGTGCATTCAGATGTAAGTTATTCCGTCCCAGACTCAGGATACTCTTGGACTGAGACCTCTGACACTGCAGACGTCCCAGGTAAGTCCAGCCTCTGTCTCGAGACGTGTTACCATAGCAACATGTACAATTACACTGCATGGACAGGTGGGTAGAGAGGAGAACTGATTCAAACTAAAGTATTTTTATAACTTTTTGTTAATGATGGTAATTTTGTTCCTTCTGTACACATGCAACAGCAGTTATAATACAATTGTTTCAATCTTTTTTTATTTAGCATACACTTGAAGACTCTACCCACCTCTGTATGATGCATGTATGTTTCGTTGCATGTAATGGTTCCATAAGAATGTGTTGAAAAATGTAGTTTATCTTGGATGTTGTTTTACATGCCAACAGCCTGCAATATGCAAAAATTCTGTGACTTTCAAACTTTTCACTGCAAGTACTAGTACAACCAGTAAGATGTAGGACTAAAGCCCAGTAACAGGATTTATAGACTATAACTTCTGATTAAACATTACTCAAACAAGTATCTTTTTCCTGTTCAAGGAACAAAATGCTTTATTATTAAAATAAGATGATACACTGCCAACTGTTAACTGATTTTTATTCTAATAGATGCTTTGCCCATATAATGAGGCAAAATGTTTCTTTTATCCAAGTTTAGTTCAGAGTTTAGTCTCAGTTTAGTCCAAATCTCTTCATAAAACCATAAACCGAGATTAGTCTATTTCTGGAAGTGATGAATAATAGTGCTTAAACCACAGTTTGAGAATCACTGCTGTCACACACTTAACATAATGTTGCAGGCCTAGTGTTGGTGCATGTGAACAAGATTGTAGCTGCTGGTTTCCACTGGTTTGTGATTGGTTGAAGACTGGGTCAAACCAATCCAAACCATGGAAATGTTTTGGCGGCCATGTTGATAGTGGGTGACTAACAGCTTTTAAAACGTCCTCCTCTAGCTCGGGATCAAAGGCCTGATTTCTCTGACTTTGAGCGCTGGTATTATAACTTTGGACCGTACCGTAAGTGTCTTTTCTTCTTAGTCATTGGGGAGTTACTGTGCAAAAGTTTTCAGATGGGGACGTTCAGAGAGACAACCTTTTAATAAAGTGAAAGTAGCACAGTTTTGGCTATTGAATCTTTATAGATGTTTGACAGGTAACAATTATTTTTGGACTTCTCATCCTCGTTAATGAATTCCATATTGACAGCAGCTTCACGTGCAATACATCTATAAATGAAAAAGCCATATAAAAAGTTTATAAGCTGTAAAAGAACCTTATAAAACTGCTGATATCACACAATAAAGTATCATTGTTTTTTTTGCATTTGCATCTTGAAATCTACATTATAGTTTAAAGCTGATGTACCCAATTTCCAAACAATGAATACAGGCTTTTAAACTTTTCAAACTCATCCCGCATATCAAAGAGTCATGTAGTATGACTCACAATATGAACAAGACGTTAAGATACAGTTTTATATCCCTTTGGGGAAGTTTGTCCTTTGACCCATCATTTATCCTTTTGACCAATCCTTCAATGTCAGTGCGCACAAATGCAGCGGACCGGAGACTCACTCCAAACATAATCTCTGACAATAATACTGATCTGAATCTGATTCTGGAGCTGTGAGCACCACAGGGCAGTACTGGGGGACACATCTCCTGGACTTGCTTGGTCTTGCTTGGTCAGGACCACAGTAGCTGAAGGATTTTGCCTGTTGTGCATGTCCTGCTGGGTGGCCCTGCCACACACAAAATGCCCAGGATGCCTAAAAGTTGAACCCATGACCTTCTTTGTGTGAAAGTGCTAACTACTCTGACTCCAAGCCAACTCATACCTCTTTCCTGCAAAATGTTTAATAATTAGATGATGATAGTTTGAAGAAGTATATTAAATAAAAGGTTGAGTACCTCAGATTTGACATAATCACAAGGTCTTCTTATCAATACCTGTCAAATTTCAGAAACTAACTTGGAGCCGGTCAGTACTTGGATGGGAGACCACTGGAACACCAGATTCCACAGTGGGACAGCAGGTGCCTCAGTGTCTGTGTGCACTCACCCAAACACAGATTGTAAAGCACTTTGACTGCCTGAAAGATGGAAAAGCACTATACAAATATCGACCATATCAGCATAAGGTTGTCCCAAGCTATACGTTGGTTAAATCTATTGTAATTACCATTTTTTGCAAATAGAAAAAGCATTTTGATTGTTGTAATGCTGGCAGTTTTGGAATAGATCCATTGATCTGTTTTAATATTGTTATCATTCAGTTTTAAACCTTGGATAAACTAAATTACCTACATTGGTTGAGGCATGTCTTGAAACCCTGTCTGATGCTTTTGCACAATACTCTATAGTTTTTTGTGTATTTCAAACAGAGAGTGACACATGTTTTGTCGATGCCACACACATTGTCTTTGCTTGTATTTAATTTTAGCAGCACTTTGAAGTCCTTATCTTTCATTCATGGGTGTGCCTGCCCTGTGGTCTGAACTGGGCTGTGGGGTCGCCTTTTTACTTTTTATCAAATTTATATCCATCTGCAAATGAAAGGATGCACATGTTTATTATTTCGGTCAGATCTAACTTGTAATACAGCTACTTTACCAAAAACACAAAAGCCTACCCAAGTAACCCTCAGTGTGACAGATTACAGAGTGGATTTTTGCATGTGTTTGGTGAGGCAGCTCGGCACAAGGACAGCCCTGGTTTGGAAAAATAGGTGGCCAAAACCCTCTGAACCACATAAACGTCTTGTTCAATCAAATATAGAAAGTTTGAGTTTTTACATTTGTGAAACATCTGCAGTCTGTGGCATCCATGCTGAGTTTTGAGTCTATTTTTGCAGTGTCGAGATCATTTGATGCAGATGGAAATCGCAAAGTGCCACTGGACTCAACCCACACCAGAGGTAAAATTAACAATTACATCTGACAGAAGGGTATGATGAAAAAGCAGCTACATTTGTGTGTCTATTGAAAGTTTTTCTCAGCAAATCTAATCAATTTTGAATGAGCATGTTAAGGCAAATTTATTACACAATTATTCACAAAGCAATTCAAAGTGCTTTACAAGGCAGGAAAAGATCAAAATCACAATACAAAACAAACATAATTAAAAAATATAAATAATCAGCAGAAAATTTACTTTTAAAGAATAAAGAGTGCAGACAAAGTTTTTTCTGTCACATGCACAGATAAAAATGTTTTGAGCCTAGATTTAAACATTGTCACAGTGGAGGCCTGTCTTACATCTTCTGAAGACTGTTCCAGATCTTAGCTGCATAAAATGAAACGCTGATTCCCATGTTTAGTCCTGACTCTGGCACCAGCAGGAGGCGGTCCTGAGGTCCTCAGAGTGCGAGATGGTTCATAACGCACTAACATGTCAGAGATGTACTTTGGCGCTAGTCCATGGAGAGACTTAAACACAAGCAGAGCTGTTTTAAAATTTATTCTCTGAGCCACTGGAAGCCAGTGAAAGACCTAAGCTCAGGACTAATGTGATTGTACTTCCTGGTCAGGACACGAGCAGCGTTCTGGATGTTACATAAAGATTAATTTGAAACTAAATATTTTAAACTGAACAAAATATGCACAACACTGGTATTTGTTCGCTCACTCAAAGATAGAAAAACACAAAAACCCATTTTTATTTAAAAATGTGTTCTGTCTTAATCTGACCACTTCTACCTTAGGCTGGTCACAATAAAAGGAATAAAAGTCATTATGATAAATATATTTATCTGGCTGGGGGCACAGTTGCAGAGTAAAATCTCTGCCCAAAGGAGATAGTGGGTTCGAATCCAAGGTAGGACCAAATTAAGAACAAATGATAACTGATAGGCGCTTGTCTGAATTATGTTACTGTACTCTGGACTTTGTCTCACATCCAAAAACATGGATATATAGGTCAGTTGTCATCATATGCATTTTCCTAGTGAATAAATGAGAAAGTAAATGATTGTCTGTCTGTGTCTGTGTTAACCCTACGATCAGTTGACCAGAGTGTCTCCCGCCTAAGGCACAAAGTCACTGGGATAGCCTCCAGTCACCAGCAACTCCAAATGAGAACAAGCATTAGAAAATGAATGAAGAATGGTTATCTGGAATACAAAGTAATTTGATTCTGTAATAATGCAGCCATAAACTCATTTGCCTTCAAAATATCGACAAAAATTTGTATCCCCCCATATCGCATAATGCTAAAATGCCAACATCAAACAATAACAATACTGATACCAACATTGTCCATCCCTGATTGAAGGGGATTATACATACTGTATCATTTGGTCACTTTGACAGTCACAAAAAGCTGCTTTGCCGTCATCAAATCCAGTAAATCTTTACATGTAAATGTTTTACCCCTGGACTTTGTGTGAAAAAAATCCTAAATTGCTTCCGATTTTGGTCTCACTGGACCTCAATATGGTCACGGTGAGACCAGACTCAAACCGAAATCACCTTAAACAACATACAGTATATCATTATGTGCTGAAATGTCCTTTTATCTTTTGTTTTAGTGGAACCGGTGGATGCTTGGAAGCCGGACATGAACCTTTACGACCCAGGTAAACCTCTTCCTCACAATGTTTATCATCTTTAAAGTGCTAAATCCCTTTGGGACATCTCACTTTTGGTTGCAGAAGACTAGCGTTTGGTATTTTAGTTCTCAACCTGTAATTGGAAGAATCGGGAGTCCAAGTTAAATGCTAAGATTACGTGTGTCCCATTTAGTCAAATTGTACTAAAACCAATGCAAATTTTGGGATTTCGGGAAAGTGGATGACGAAAGCAGCACCAAAGGCCTTTAATGTGTAGCATGTCTGTACAATTTTAAACCAGAGATCAAGCTAACCCAGAACATCTTCATTTAATTCAGTAGGAAGCACGTAGTAGAGCCTCTGCTATTTGATGTAATTGTGTTTTTATACTGGCAATTTACTTTTTTTTTAGGTTTTAATTTGAGAGAGCCAGAGTCTGTTCCCAGAATTCCCGAACCAGTGTCACAAGGAGATCCAAGTGAGTTCACAGAGTTTATTTGGCTCGTTTTATAACCTTTATTGTCACGTGTTTTTTCTAATTATGACTTGGTGTGTTGTGATACTCCACGTAGCAAATATTTATTATAGATAGTTATTGTCAGTTAAGTTACATATTGTGAAGAAAAATTTACAAAAAGTTGAATACAGTTTAATAAAGTCTGATAGAGAATTATTAATTTGGCAAAATAAAAGAGTTTTTCGCCCTTGTGGTTGCTAGGTAACAGTTGTGGAATTACCTTTTTGCCATATTTGTTGGTGGGCCAGAAAGTCATCAGTACTGTTGCTAAGGAGAAACTTGTTGACATTTACTACACATATTTTATTGCTCTTGTCAAGTTGGGGAAATGAAACTAAACAAATTAAATAATCGACTAGTTAAATAAAATTAAGTTGACAATGTTTGACTGAAAAGTGTAGTCCCGAAAATAGTTGATCATTTGTGTCTTTTTGCAGATTGTAAGGTGGACCTGGCCTTCCTGATGGACGGCAGCTGGAGCATCGGGAAGCGCAGGTTCAAGATCCAAAAGGATTTCTTGGCTGAAGTGGCTCAGACCATAAATGTGGGTGTGGTCGGACCCATGATGGGCATCATTCAGTACGGGTAAGATCTGAGAATCCACTGTTCAAATATGCCTTTGGGCAAGACACTTTTGGCAGCAAGAAAATAGTATCTACATCTCAGTTTTCAGATTAAGCTTATACTTTATGGTGGAGTGCTGAATATTTGTTATCAAGTAAAGTACAGTTATATGGCTTCTTCAGTCATTTTAATCTGCTACTACTAAAGAAAAAGGTGTGTGCTGCCACTAGAGCTGGGCGATACTGACAAAAATGTATATCTTGATTATTTTCTGGTATATCTATGGCGTAGGTTTCGACCTTCATAAATAGAGATAAATAGAACAAGTAAATGTAGTTTTTGTTTCAAGAATTAAATCTTTTTTTTTTCTTTTAATATTTCATGTGTATTTTCCTTATATGATGTAAAATTAGATATTTTATGCTTGTTTCATTAGCAGTTTTCAAGCCAAACAAAATATTCATACTCAATATTTTTTCCAGGTACATCTTCTCTTGTTTTGTCTTTAAAATGCAAATTTTTGTTCCTGTTAAAATATCAAATAATTACAAAAGTGCAGGAATCTCCCATTATACTCTAACTTTTTGTTAGGGAAGAACTTCCATTTAATTTTTATTGTAAAGTAGCTTTGTTGGGGCATGTTATCTCAGCATGATACACATAATGTTCAATTTTTGCATATATTAAAAACATCATTCATGATTAGATCTAAAATTCAATATATTGCATACCTTCAGCTGCCACCTACCCGGTGTAGATGATCAATATGATGGCTTATAAATTCTAGTAATGTAACACGCAAGCTAAGGCTTGGATTTTTTTACACAGTTTAGCTTAAATTAGACCAGTATTACCAACATCTTAATTATGAATTAAGTTGTTTTAAACCCACAATTCTGGCCAATCAGCTTTAGTAAAATCTACTCAAAAAAGTACAATTACCCAAATTTTTTGTTTCTTTCCACCCCTTTGTTTTGTTGTTTTGACTATAAAGTGAGAGAAAAGATGTGCTGATATAACCAGACCTGTATGTGGGCTACTATGCTTGTCTCATTCTCGTAGATTCAATCCTGATCTCATTTTTGTTAAAAATGTGTCTTATTCATTCCTTAGTTCATAAATAGAGGCTAAAATGTGAGTTTCCTTCTTTCAGAGACGACCCAGTGACAGAAATCAGCCTGAAGTCTTACTCCAGCTCCAGAGACGTGAAGTCGGCCGTGGATAAAATCGTCCAAAAGGGAGGCCAGTCTAATGTGGGTGAGTCTGCCCTTCTACAGCCCCAATAAACTCCACAATAAACTCCACAATAAACCCCACAAACGTCGGTGTGAAAGCGAAACACTACCACTTATCACAGTCTTTACAATGCTGGCACATTTTCACATGCAAAGTGACGATTAAATCTAAATTTGCTCGGAGATACAGTTGGCTAAATTACAGCTCTGCCTGGTAAAGTTGTTTTTCTTGAATGGTTTTTGACCGCGATGCGGTGCCTTTTGCCATCCTCAGGGGGTCGCATTCTGTTTATCCTCCCTCCTGCCTGTGTCCGGTGCCACAGGCGTCTTTATGACTTGCTAAAATTTCCTTCTGTGAATCAAATAGTGTCTTGTGCGCTCTGTAATCAGCGCATTGCGAGTGGTCATGGAGCGTGGCCCATACAGTGCCACTGGAGACCACAGGACAGGACAAATGATAGGATGCCACGTACTCTGCTGCGTTTTACACTCAGAGAAATGCACTTTATATTGTTATATGTGTATGTTTACGGCTCACTGTGGGTTTGTTTTCGCACAAGACTCGTCATGTTGTCCAAGTTTCACAGCAGAAAGTAAAATAAGCAGAATATAACAGAGGACAATGGGTTTAAAATCTTTAGAGAGTTTTAAAACTTCAATTTTCTGAGTGTTGGTGATGTGGTAGAATTATATATTTTTGGGCATTGCATGTAGAAGAATGGTGGCATAGTGGTTAGCGATTCAGACAATAAGATAGTACAAAGTTCTTCCTTTGTCTTTGTAAGTTGTTCTTGTGCCCCAATTTTATTTTCTACTAAAGCTCACTTCAGGGGTAAGAACTGCTCTGAAAAAGGAACCTCAGAGGCCTCGGGTTAATTTCCATCTGCAGACCCTTGCAGGTTGATGTTGAAAGAATAAAACACAGACTATTTACAGCTGGATAAAAACAAACAAGCAAGACAGTGTTAATGAAACATTGGACAAAAAGTTACAGAGAAACACACAGGTGTATAAGAAAAACAGTTCACCTGTATTCCACATACCCAGCAGTGCTAGCTCCACTTGCCCATAACCTTAAGTCACACACAGCTAATTCATATTGTACAGATCCCCATTGCACTAAGTTACATTGCACAAATGCCTATTGCACAAATTCCAATTGCACAAATGCCCAATGCACAATTCTTGCTGAAATGTTCACAAATTTGTCTCATATCTCTGCGACTGAGCTCTTCTTTGCCAAGATAATTCAGGTGTGACTGGTTTTACTCCACAGGTGTGTCTGAACTGACCACAATAAAAGGACACTCTGAAATGTTCTGTTTATCACAGCACTATGACAGATGTTTGATAGAGGGAGTGTTACCAGATCTGTTACCAATGCACT
This sequence comes from Mugilogobius chulae, assembly GCA_038363315.1. Lineage (NCBI taxonomy): Eukaryota > Metazoa > Chordata > Actinopteri > Gobiiformes > Gobiidae > Mugilogobius > Mugilogobius chulae. Next base: position 31,383,809 of record CM076407.1, on the reverse strand, counting down.
GAACATGCATTTGCGCAAGTAGACACCTTCAAAGGTGCTTAATATTTTTATATTTGAGCAATTGGGTCTAAAAAAACTAAACTAAACTAAAATCAATCAGAATCAGAACATCATCAGTGCTAAATAATACCAACATTTTGAAACCACAGATTGTCAGAGTATCTTTTTGGGTTTAATTATAGTTGGTATGCGGATGCCACATTGCAAAACGCTCATCTTATTCTAGTTAATTTATATAATTTCCATCTTAAAATGTCGAGTTAGACTTATTGAAGACCAAAATCTAAGGTAAATTCAATAGACAAGACATCTTAAAAATCTTGGAAATAAAATTATGTTTTCTTAGCCTTTATCGTGGACATAATAGATTTTCAACACTTGACCTGGACAAAAACAAAAGCTGGGATGAACTTGTTTTAAGATTTGCATTTTTTCAATGCACTCAGAGATCCACTGACCCACAGGTTGGTAGTGCAATTTCAGCTCCCACAGGGTAATTTACTGCTGTTTTAGACTGTCCATGTGGTGAGTAAATGAAAGAGTGCATGGTTCATAGATGCAAACATGGATGTAAAGCGCTGTGAACTCAAAAGCTGAAGAGTGTAACATGTGACCATTTATTTATCATTTAACTATGACTGGTATTCTGCACACTTAAACCATCTTTATCCTGACTTCATCCAACATAAACCAGCCTGTTATTTGTGGTACAAGGATTCTAACTCTGTGTTTTGCTGCCCTCTGCTGTCTGAACAGGGAAAGCCCTCTCCTACATCAATAAGCTGTACTTCAGTGACGCCAACGGGAACAGAGGAGGTGCTCCTAACGTGGCCGTGGTCCTGGTGGACGGATGGCCCACGGATAAGGTGGAGGAGGCATCCAGACTCGCACGAGAATCAGGCATCAACATCTTCTTTGTGACTATCGAGGGCCCGGACGAGAACGAGAAGCACAACCTGGTGGAGGCCAACTTTGTGGACAAGGTCAGAGACTGAATGTAGAAAACTCAAAAGTATTCATTAAGGAGAGACACTACAGGTGGATAGGGAAGCATCTTAAATGTGCCTTTCTATGTGGAGTTTGCATGTTCTTCCTGTGTCTTTCTAGATTTCATCATTAAACATTGAACAAGGCTCCACTTTTTCTCCCAACAGGAAATTAAGTTTCTGTCTAGCAAGACTTACCTTGTAAAGTAAAAGTCAAAACTGCACATATTGTGTTGAGCAAATCTGCAAAATAATAGAGTCAAGTTTAAAATATTGTTAATTTTGTTAGATGTAATAAAAGAGATAAGAATCTCGATTTTAATTATTTGAATTTCTGTATAAATTACAGTCCTGAAAAATAAAAGTTTAACTTATTTTTTATACATAAAACTTAGAAATGAGTTAGAATAAACCTTAATAAATCCTTCTATAATTTAGAGCTTTGTTTTGTCAAATCAATTAATTTTTGTATAGTCCAAAATCACAACAGTCGTCTATGAGGACTTCTCGAGATTGTTAATTCAGCAAACACCATGGTAGAAAAAAGCATTCATTCAAAGAAAACATTCAGTGAAACAATAAATATTCAGAAACAGCGATTGTCAAGCATGTCAAAGCAGATTATGAGTAATCAAGCAAATGAATAATTGTCCAGGAAAAAAAAAACAAAAGGGGAAAACGAGAAACCTTGAGGAGAACCACAGTTAGATCCACTCCCTTGGACGGACAGATTATAGATGTAACTAAACTATTGCTTATCTAATTGCAGACATAGACTATAAGTCTGTAGTGCCAGAGTCCATTAGCAAAGGGAAATGACTCGTCTAGCAGGACCAGGACAGGCTAATCCTTGAGAAGGAGGTGGTGCAGGTGAGGTGAGGGAGGAGTCAGGCAACAGTTGTCCTTGTCACTAGAACAGCAGTATCTGAAACAGTTACACTCCCTAAGAGTGGAGTGGGACAGGGACAACAGTGAAGAACAGGCTACAAATAAACTATTAGTCAATATTCTTTACAGGGAAAGCATGAGAAGTGAGAGATAGTGCTCAAATACTAGATTTTGATTATTTCATTATCTGCGGAATAAAACAGCATGATTGTTGTGAGTGCTGTTAAACTACTTTTATGTCCTGTACATTTAAAAAATGAATACAAAGTAATGTGTGTTTCTATGTTATGTCATTACTGAATGTCTTTGTGCTCTGTTCCAGGCCGGTGTGTCGCACCAATGGCTTCTTCTCTTTGCCGGTCTCCAGCTGGTTTGGTCTGAGGAAAGCAGTGCAGCCTTTGGTAAAGAGAATCTGTGACACGGATCGTCTCGTCTGCAGTAAAACCTGTCTCAACGCCAACGACATCGCCTTTGTGATCGACGGCTCCAGCAGCGTCGGGACAGGAAACTTCCGCACGGTTCTACAGTTTGTGGCCAACGTGACACGAGAGTTTGAAATCTCAGACACAGACACACGAGTGGGAGCAGTGCAGTACACGTATGAGCAGAGACTGGAGTTTGCTTTTGGACAGTACAACAACAAGGCCGAGCTGTTGAACGCAATCAAACGGATCAACTATTGGAGCGGCGGAACGAGCACTGGTGCCGCCATCACGTACGCAGCAGAACAGCTCTTCAGCAAATCCAAACCAAACAAACGTAAATCATGATCGTGATCACAGACGGGAGGTCCTACGATGACGTCAGGGCTCCGGCTCTGGCTGTGCACCGCCAAGGTGAGGACCACCAGGGGTAGAAAGTAATGTACAAAAGTAAAGTATGGCACTCATTTTTAGGTATCTTGAAGTGACACTAAACCCTTAAAATCAACCCACAATCATATTTCAAGTGTTTCTGATTACAAACACCTGTTGAAGATATTGATTAGACCAGTGTTCCTCATTCTCCAGACGTTGCCCTTCTCTCTCTCCTCATTTCACCAGCTCTGTTTGAAATGTGGTTGAGGACAGTTTTTGACATTAGAACACCTTAAACTGACTCCTCTGTTCTCATCTTTTTCAGGTGTGATTGCGTACTCCATCGGCATCGCGTGGGCGGCCCAGGATGAGCTGGAGTACATCGCCACAGACCCTGATAAAGAACACTCCTTTTTTGTTGACGAGTTTGACAGTCTGTATAAATATGTGCCCAAAATAATTCAAAACATCTGCCAGGAGTTCAACTCTCAGCCCAGAAACTGAAGAGGGGCGACAGCAGACTGTGTACAGAGACAAAGGGGCGCGTGGGACGCCCCAGACACTGATTGTAAATGGACTCACTTTGACGCCCACGAGGAGGCGCTGGATTGGATGCAGCCAGAGAATAAATAAAGTATCCTCCACACAAAAATAATTACACCAGTTCATAGAAATTGGTCTGGAATCCTTCCTTTGTTGATTTTAGAGCTGTTTCGATCAGAACCAACACTGTAGATAAAACTGTAGAGACTCTCAACAAACCACCCATCAGTAGTTTTTCCTAGAGTCGTTTTGTTGTATTTGCCCATCTTGTTTTGTGTGGGTTCAAAAATGTAACATCAACTTCCTCATTTGGGAATTTTCCACAGTCAGAGTAAGGCTGGACACTGAAATATAAATGGTGACCTTAAACTAAAAACTCATATTTTGCATTATAATTTCAAATGTGCCAAATGCACTTCCTCTAATGCCTCCATTTGAAAGTTTTCTATTCATGTGTAGAGATGTTTGCATTGTGGTCTTCCTGTTGGGAGAGAGATGGTACATACTGAGGGCGTTAAGTTCCTCTGAGACTTTCTTGGTGCTGAATTTATGAAATCGAATGGTTCGTCAAAATATATAAAGATGAACTAATTTTTCCACATGTATTTTGCTTCCAACTCTGCAGCTTTTATTGAAAATATATTTATAATTTCTCAGTTTGTAAATGTACATATTAAAATCTTTTGCTATTTTCAAATATTGATTAATATTTTGTGGTATTTTTAATAAAACTTTGAAAATCTGTCTATTTCCTGAATGTATTTTTGGTGCTTTATGTGGGGTTGGTGCCTTATCAAAAAAGTATATCATCACATGAAGAAAAACACAAATCCTACCCTCATACACATTTCAAACAGAGCTGGCTGCTGGAAAAGCATTAGGAGGTAGTTTAACAGCAGATGTTTGTGATCAGCACACAGTTTTACTGAGTGCAGAGCAACTTGTTTGAGGTCACAAGTATGCAATGACAATGGCCTTTGCAGTGAGACAGTAATTTTGTATATGTTTGGACAGAAACATGCTAATTTGCACTAAAACAGTAGATACTGCTATTTAAACACAATATATACACAGCTTATGGGTTTTAAGTGATCAAATTAGACCGGTTGCACAGATAAAAGATAAATAGTCAACTGGATTTTGTACTAAGTCTATACGTTGTCACATATTTTGCAATTAGATGTCTGATATTTGTGAAGTAAAAAATTTTACTTAAAAGAATTTTATTATTTTTTTATTAAAAAAAAAGAGAAGCCAAAAGGCACCCATTGAGGTACATACTTGACACAAATTCCTGACAAATCCATTTCTAGATATAGACTGTATGCCCTGAAATACTATATATACTATATATTTTAAAAACAGACTGATTAATATTCTGACTGTACAGCAAAATTATAAAAACACATAGCAGATGTGTAAAATTACACTGGTATAGTTTCTATCCAGTTGTTATTCTTAAAAGGCAGGAAATAAATTCTTGAGTAGTTTTTTGTTGTCATGACACAGAAATGATCTAGCTTGTTTGCAGTTGGAGTTGTAGGACAATTTTACTGTCTCATAACAAATACTGTATTTGACTCATCAAACATCAGATTTAAGGAAGGGAAAGTAATGAGTTCAATTGTGTGTACGATTCCAAAAGGATTTTCTCTGTTTACATGTACAAACAAAATCACTATTCAGTAGTTGTTCATGTCTGTTATCAAGCTGAGCTCTTATATATAGAAGCTGCTACATTTAGAGTATTGTGATGTCGTCTACATACATACATTCTCACATGTAATTTTGAACTTGATCACAACATAAAAGTATAAATCAAAAGCTCCAGAAGCACATTTTACAGCAGTTTTATTTGAACATACTTTCATATACAAACCAGTGACTGAGAAAATGGCTCATTGAAGCTGTACACACATGTACATCTCTGATTGGTTGCACCTCCTCACTCACTGTACAGTTAGCTGGACCGCTCTTCCCTCAGCGATGGTGGAGTTTGAAGTCTTTACAAATAGTCCTACAGTACTAAGTTCCTGCTAAACACCGGACTAGTGTAAATATCTGGACATGAAACATCACACTGAGCATGTCCACACGACTGGGGAAAACTACATAGAGTACAAGCCATTCAATTCAAACAAGAGCAAACTGGCCAAAATCAGTTAGTTATTCCTAAAATGGACATCTAGAACCAAGTTTGAATCGTCATTAAAACCAAAAAGGTTTACTTTGGACACATACGTCTGTAGTTTTACGTCTCAAGTGTACAATTAATCTAACAAACAGGCAATATATATTCCATGGTCTGTATCACTCTATTAGCATTGCCTTGAAATGCACAAATTTGATTCCCCAAACACACTTTGTCCAAAGGAGCACTCAAACTCACGCTGCACAGTTAAGATTTTAAGACTGAATATATATTTTGTTTATTATAAGCATTTGTAATTTTACATCCAATGTTAAAATCAACAACATTGTGACAAACCGCTCCATATCTTCGCCACTTTCTCCCGTTTTCCCAAAGAACAAGCTTGTTAAAATAACTTTTCAGACCTTTTGAAACCAAAGGCACGTTTGTCAAGAAGTGTTTTAAAAAGGAAAATAAAGGCAGGCCAGCAAGCAGAGTCAGTCTGGGAGAGCTCCGAGTGAACCTCATGATTCTCGATCAACTAAAGTTGGAGCCTGGCGTGTGGGCGGGGCCTGAGGGAGGGGCAGAGCTGGAGAACTCCAGTCCAGGTTAAGTCCTGAGCCTCCAGTGGCGGAGGTGAGTCTGCAGGGGGCGCTGTGGCCTACACCCAGGCCTGCCTGGATGGTTGATGGGGGACTGAACAGTTCCTCTCCACAGAAAGCCTGTTTCACTCAGGGACAGAGTCCTTCCCTTCTGCGTCTCTATTGGTCCCTGATCGAAGGAGGCGGAGTCAGAGGTCCGGGCCACAGGGTCATACGAACACTTTGGCCAAAGCGTCTGCACCGGCGCTGGCGATGTAGCATTTAGTCGGATGAAACGCAACATCGTGAATCGACTCCTCGAACTTCTTCCTGTGAGCTGTGAACTCTTGGATACAAGTCTTACTTTCCAGGTTCCACAGACGGATGGAGCAGTCGTGACCTGAACACAAACAAGACAGATGAGGTGAGCATATCCACTGAAAATCTACAAAGAACTTTATGTGATGTGATGTGTGCTGCTGTATCAGAGATCAGCCCCCGAGCCCTGAGGTCAGTGTGATCTCTGACACAGCGTAGATAAAATCAGTCTGAGCCACAGAAAAAGCATCACTTACTTCCCGACATGAGATAAAGTCCGTTTGGATCCACAGCTAAACTGGTGACAGCGTCGAGATGCGCCACCATGGAGTGGACGAGTTTCCCACTGTTGTTGTCGTAGAACTTAATGTGTCGGTCTTCCTGCGCCGTGATGGTGATGGGCAGAGTCGGGTGGCTGAGGACCTTGTTGATGTGAGAGGGTGTTCCTGTAGAAAAATGTAATGATATTTATTTATTTGAGCAAATCTTAAGAGGGACAAAAGAAACTGAAAACTCTGAAAACATGCACTTGTCCCAGGACTAGTGCTTGTTTTGCACTAAACAAAAATGGATGCAAAAAAATTTTCAATGCAGAACAAACTTTTATCAAGAACAACCACAAGAGGTTAGCAAAGAGCTGATGTTTTCACTGACTCAGAGGTAAGAAAGATGAACTGATATCCAGATTCTATGATGTCAAAACTTGTATTTGAAGCAGATAGTTCATCAGAAGTATTGGTGTGAAAAGGCCTTGAGGTTACCTTGCTCTGTGTTTGTCTCCAGACTCAGTACAAGTTGTTGTGTTTCCATGTTGAAGAGGCCGATCTCTCCACTTGTGAAGGATGTGACCAGATGAGCAGGTTCACTACAGACCAGATCCACTGAGGACGGGACTCCCATCTCTGAGAGACAACAAACACATTTATGTTAAGGATTTACATAAAGGTGCAGCTACATAATCAAATATAGAAATAGCATGGCTGCAATTGCAAAATGGAGTAATTTCATGAGACACAAAACTAACAAAATTTGTAACTAATTCAATGCACTATTTGTGTAAAAGCCACAATAGAATGTAAAGGGCAAATATTATGCAAAATCTTTGAGTTCTTAATCAGGTTCTAACATTGCCTCCTCCTCCTCAAAGCACAGCTGGAGATCTGTCTTTGACATACTATATTTTGTAATCTATTTTGTAACCAGTGGATGGCACTCCAATTCAATTCCTGAGGGGGAAACAATGACTTTCCTACATCAGGAATAGTGTTATTACCCTTTTATTGTTACAATGCCCAAAATACTAACACAAAGATACCAAAGAGCAGATTTATAAGACATCATATTTACCTTTAATGCTTCAGTTGGACAGTAGATACAGTATATACTAAAAATACACATCCTCAGAAGAATCTTGACAGTAGACAGTTACATCGAGATATGTTTAGTTTATAGTGACTTTACTTTTATTCTCGTTGAAGACTGCCAGAGCCGGAGACGTGGTGTTGTTGGCGTCCCACAGTCGCACTGTGCCGTCGGCAGAGCAGGACAGGAGGCGCTGGTGAGCACTGCTGTAAACCAGACCCCAAACTGAGTCTGTGTGTCCCGACAAAGCTCCACGCAGCACTGAGGGGTCTGAGGCAAGAGCAGACACACAACTCAATTACAGTGTCAATATAGATATGGTCTGGTCCTTGTTTAGTCCTAATCTGGGCAAGGTTTTGATTTGGGTTCAGGCTTGGTGATGTCCTAATCTAAAAGTCACTTTGAATTACGGAAGTTAGATTCTACACAATTTAGTTCAGTCTAGGGCTGAAGTTGAAATAAACAACTCTATCAACCAATTAGTCAACAAAATGGGGGGCAAAACATAACTTGTAAACTATTCAATATTTGCATGATTATTAAATGCTAAGCACTTAAAAACTACACAGGAGTTTATATACTGTATAACTACAGTATTGATCTGAGAAAGTAAACTACAAAAATTAAACTAAGCTTCCAAGTCTTTAGTAATTTGACTCTGATCTATGCTTCTGTTCAATAATAATCAAAATAATCTTAATAGATTTGGTCGACAAACACACCATCGACAGATTTAGCCAAAACGTCTTAAGGACTGCAGCCTTGTTCAGTTAATCTTAAAAATATCATATTATTATTTTGAAAAAGCTTTCTAAACAATAACCTAGAGTGACAACATTTGAAGCAGCTTACCGTAGGAGTCGTAGGGGTCGATGTTTGGGTTTGGGGTGTTCCAGCACTGGATGATCCCGTCCAGGCCTCCACTGAAACACTGTTCACCTGTAGAACTCATCACCACACTGAACACAGCGCCCCTACAGAAACACACAGGGATTACACAAGGGCTTAAAATGTAATGTTTGTTTGTACAGTATCTTTGTAAATAAAAAAAATACAAGTTGCTGAATTATTATTATTACAATAGAAGTCATTTTAGGTTCTCTGAGTGCATTTGTATCTTTACCTGTGAGCTCTGAATGTGTAGATTGGCTCCACATCTAAAGACGCACTCCTGTGAATAAGACAATATTTATAAATACATATATTTTGGAATTTTCAGTAATAAGCACACAAGCACACACAATAGAAATCCAGATGGACCTTTCCTGCATAGATAAAGCACTGACAGTAACAGGCAACTTTACTTTTTGGCTGGAGCAGTTTTTTGGAGGTTCCACATCTTGAGTGTGTGGTCCTCGGAGGCAGTGACCAGGACTGGCTCCACAGGGTGAAAAGCCAGAGCCCGAATCCCGTCAAAGTGACTCCTTAAAGTGAACTTAGGGTTCCACGTTTTCCTCATGGCGTCTTTGTTGTTGCCAATCTAAAAAAAACCAAAGAAACAAAACACATGAACGTATTCTGTTAGCATAAGAACGCAAAGATGATGTTACACTGGGGCTTATCAACATTTTCACTTTGCAATAACTGTTTACAATGCTAATACAACCCTTCAAAGAAACAAAATAAAATATATTTAAAAGAGTTTGATCCTAGGCACTTTGAAGATACAGTGATGATTTGATATTGATTTTAAATGACCTTGTACAACCTTTACTTCTCACAGTAAAGCTATTCAAAGTACAAACAGAATACTTCTAGAGACTTCTCTCAGCGTCTGCCTCTGTTGTGTTTATTGTGTGGGTGAGTGTGGCCTTCTTGAGATCGATACATTTCTTTCAACACTGACATTTGCCTAATGGAATTTTGAAAAATCAAACGTGAAAGGTGAAAAACCTAATGTGACAAAATATCAAATATGTTACTTGTGATCCATTTAGAGAATGAGAGGTAAACACAGTGATTTTGAAATTAGGTTGTGACCTGACAACATTTATCCAATTTAAGGCACACGTACAGTATCTGTTAATGTACATTTTTAAAATATTGTTTGTTCTACATAGTAGAACAAGTTCTGGTCTTAAATAAATACAGTAGAAGTAACTTCTTAAATTCTGTAATACAGGGGTGTCAAACAATTTTAAAATTTTCTTTTTGTATTTGTTTGTAGATGTACTGATGTAACAAAAACTGCATAGGTATATAAAACGAATTGTAGTTCTTCACATTTCAGACAAGTTATTGCATTAGGTTAAGACACTAATAAGTACTACAGATATTGTAAGATTAAACTTATAAGATTTTATGGGCCGCATTAAAGGACGTAGTGGGGCCGAATCTGGCCCACACACAGTAACACGTCTTGCCATCATTGAAATGAAATTGCATCATATATAAAAACAATAAAATATGGTCACTTTTTATGACTATGACTATAGTCTCAGTATAAATCCATGGGAAACATTACTGACTGTTACATAATTGGTTGGCTTGTTCAATATTTAAAATACTATATACTGTTAGCCTTAGCATTTAGACATATAAATGTGTCTTTATTAACACACAAGTGTCTATTGGTGAAGTATTCTACCTATTTTAAAAAGTCTTTGATGTGTTTTTTTAGACATCCAGTTCAACTCACTGTTCACTCTCTGATATTCCTTGTATTTATTCATTTTAGGTTGATGTAGTGAAAACCCCAAAGAAGTGTACTGAACAAGAAATGCTACTAAGTTTACCATTTTCAATATAAACAAATCAAATGACATTCTGTATATAAAGCTTATTGGATTTTTAAAGTTCGCTGCAGGAGCATATAAAAAAACATCCCAATAATGTGCTGCTTTATAAATGTCATTCCTCAAAAATATCTGCCAATAATCTCAAACTGTCTGGTTGTGCCTTTGCGTGTGTGCGCTCACGTCGTATGTGAGGCTGTCGGCTTCGTTGGCCACAGTGAGTCCTGCCAGCTCGCCCAGGCCCAGCTCGCTCTCCATGGCCTCATCCGGACCCATGATGAAGGCTTTGCCCGAGGTGGGAGGGAACGTCAGGGCCTCCACTGCACAAGAACACACAGAACAGACTCAGACTACTTCATATAAGCACTTTCATGACACTAAATTACCTATTTTAGATCCAGAGAGTTTTGCCGTTCGTCAGATATGAAAACAAACATCACTCACTAAATTGCTAAAACATGTTTATTATGTTTTTGAATCATAGTTTTACCATTTTGTTCACTGCTACCCGCAATACAATGTGAATATAAAATTACTTTAAACTAGACATACTGTAGATCCACTGACTTCTTGTTCAAATCTGAGAAGCATCATCACTTTATCTCTTGTTTAAGTTTCTATTGTCAGAAAAGTGAATAAAAAAAAAACAGAATATTCTGACAAACCAGCATCAAATGCAGGGTAAACTCAAGCTGAGAAGATACATTTTTTGAGAAGGAAAATAAAATTGTATTAGAAATGTTTGCAATATTTTGACAACATCAGCAAAATTGGCGCCAACATTTTTATAGGAGGTTCTCAAGTCTCTGTGGGAATGTGTCTAAATTTGAACAAACTAAAGACTAAAAATGGAATACATTTTTTAAACCAAACTATGGCTGCATATTTACATCATTTTTCTCCAGAATACTGTTTGTCTCAGGTAAATACATAAAAAAGTCTTTTATTTTCTAAAGTAAGTTTGAGAAAAGTAAGTTTGTGACCTTGTGGGTCGTGCAAAGGCTTTTAATATATGGGTAAATATCAGGTATCGATATTGACTTAAGCAACACATATCAACGCAACACAACAATTTTAATAATGGCAAAAGACACAAATGTACTCATGTTTCTTTTATGTCAAGGTGTCCCTTATAATCCTTGTAGTGGTTAGTAAGAAAAATATAAAAAATAGCTCAAAAACTGATGCTGTAGTCCTTGTAGTAGGGAAATATAAAATGATAAAGGTGTTGTGTCAACTGTATTTTCTCTGACAACTGCTTTTGACTTTTACACATCTTCCATTGAATCTGGAGCACAAGTGTGTCCTCACCTTCGTCCGTCCTGTTTGCTTCGTGTTCGTTGAAGCGGGCCACGTTGGGTCTGGGCTGAGGCGCTGAGGGGGGCTGCAAGTGGGACAAGTCCTCCGCATCTCTTAAATTAGCCAGCATGTCCTGCAGCTTAGACCGGTTTGGCCCTGTGCAACAAGTTAGGACAAAGTCTTAGTCTGGTTTGTCATGCCGCAAACAGTGTATTCAATGTGAGAAACAAACTATGTGAAAATGAGTAACAGAAGCTGAAAAGGAAACGATTAGAGGAAAAAGAGGCAGAAAGTTGAAGAAAACTTGAAATGTAAAGGAGAAAACTGAAATCTTATTACTAAAAAAAGAGGAAATGCTAAACCAAACGGATAATGCTGGAGTTGTAAAGCTGTACTACGTAGGCGTCATGTTCTTGTAAAGTTACATAGTACATCTTTAAACTCTTAGGAGGAATCCTTGAAAAGACAAAGAAATGGCGCATATCAATAAGCTTTAAATCAGTTTAACATAGCAAATTTTATTTCTGTCTCTGCAAAAATACATCGTCTTTTGAAATATTTGAGGTTTTACTGGCTTAATAATATATTAGAATAATACATAACTGAAGCCCGAATAATGGCGGGGAATCTAGGTTACTTATCCAAACAGGAACAAGTTAAAGGTCAGATTTATTGTGATGACCTTAGAAGGAAACGTAAACGCTGTAGATCAAATACAGTAATTAATATATTTTGACTAATTTTAGGTGAGAAAATATGTGAATGTTATTTGAAAGAAATATAAATTGCTTAAATGTAAAAAAAAATCCAATACATTTGTGAAAAATTGTTAACCATCGTAATTGTTGGAATTTTTGTTGCTATTTTTTCATAAGCTTTGAACTACGCTTATACAACAATTGTAGACTTACAAACTTACTGTAAATAAGTGGTCTACATATGTAAATGTCCTTGTTAAATCTAGCTGGTGCAGCTTATATTCAAGTGCGCTCAATAATAGAACATTTATGGTAAGGGCTTAAGCTGTTATTTTTTAATTTCAAAGTGCTAAGAAACCAAAAACAGTATTTTAAAGCATTACCCGATTCACATTTATTGAAACTATAGATTTAAAAACATGGGCCATAGTGAAAACATTGAATATTTCGATATCGTGTCACTACAACTTGGCTCTAACCTTCGAATTAATTACTTGGAGGTTAGCTATAACACAAATGTGAAATATTTGTCAAATGAATGACTAAAGTGCAACAATCTCTACTTATACCATAATTTTCCTGTTTTTAAAAGACTTGATTTACTTGTACAAATTCTGCAAAATATACTCGATATTTTTGCATATCTTTACAACAACATTCACGGTTTTATATTAAATTTTACCTATTGCCATCCTTATATGCCAAAAAATAAATAAATAAATAAAAATAGACATACATTTTTGTCCAGATAGAGCACTGCCAAGTTGATGTTAATCTTTAGAATAATTCTCCTTTTTATATTGGGCTTTAGTGACAGGTGCTTGCAGACCGTAAAAAGAAACCCATTCCTCATGTTCATCTTCTCTCCTCCACACTCCCTCAGATGTGATAAACCAAGTGAGAAAAACTAAAATAGAAACGACTGGAGAGATCTAAGTGTTAAAAACGCCGTCTCAATCAAATGAAAGGGAAGCTGAGATGAGCTCGGCAGCGCCTGATTCGATAAAGCCCCATTTACAGAAAAGACTGCTGTTGTAAATGCACAATCTAATGACTCCAGGAGTGAAGGAGTCTCCGTCTGCAGTGCTCTTTACTGTGAGAGCGGCAATATCCAGACAACTCACTGTTTGTTTTTATCACTTTCAATTAAAATAACAACAAACGCTATTAACTGGAGCACCAAGATGGCCGACACATGATGGCGGGTTTAATGAGGAGATGTGTGCGCTCGGAGAAGATTTAGCCCAGATTGTACACAGATGGAGGAGGCAACGGCGCTAACTTGCACATGAATCTGTGATGGAGACGAGTGTGGACAAGATGAAGTGAATTATAAATTGAGAATGAATAAACGAGGAGGAAAACATGCCACAGTTTGGAAAGGGAAGGCTGGAGAAGACAAAACGGAAAATGGTTTTGACAGGACAGTGCAGAAGACACAGAAGGGCTGAACAATTAGATAATAATAGTCAATTATCTACAATGCAAAAACACAAAATATTCTTGAATGTGGAGAAAGAGCTTTCCCAGTGAATTCCTGCAATATTTGTGATTTTACAAACTCTTGAGAATCCATCTGGCCAGATTCCTGTGATACTGTTTGACCAATCCAATTGCACTGTGGGGTTTGGCAGAACAAACATGGCGGCGCATAAGAATATACTTTGACTATTCTGGCAAAATATTTTAGGACAATTTTGATTGAGAACCGTGCTTTCTTTTGAATTTAGCAAAAAATTTCATGAGCTATACTGTAGTAATAAAAAGTCAATTTACAAATTTTATATATTAATCTAATCTGATTCTGAATAATGATGGAACGATATGAAATTTCCAGCGTATGATAACCATGACAAAAAAATAACATCGATTTGTATTTGTACATGATTGTGACATCCATATTATCAACTCCAACCACAAATGTTAGAAAAAACTTTTTTGTTGGCATTCTACTTTGTATTTACAGCAATTTAGTAAAACTCGAGTCCTAAAGGTTCACCTCAGCAAAATGTTACAGAACATTATCGGAAACCTATGTTCACGGTATTGGTTTTGTGACATTTTAAAACTGTGGTATGACAGTAAACCTTAAATGTCCCATCTCTATTCTGAACAATACTTCTATAAATATCTTGCAGTCTATTGATGATTAAATACTGCAATCATTCTCCGTAAAACTGATTTTTCACACCATGAAAAGCAAAAAGCTTTTTTTTTAAAAACACAAAATATTTGTTTTTTCTACTTGGACAAGTTGAAGTTGTTGACATATCGCTGTCTTGGAAATGACTAACTTCCATGTCATTCAAACCTTTTTCGGTTGAATGCATGTGAAATTCAAATTTTGTCTAAATTGTCAAACTGCATATGACCGAATAAATCAATCAAATCAAATCAAATATTGCTTCCAAAGCCAGATGTTAACGCCCCGGTGAATTTAGTGTCCAACTGTTCAGCCCTGGGACAGAGTAATGCTAAAACACACAGAAAGAATAAGTCTGGGAGAGGAGATGAGGAAACAAAGAGTGAATTCTAGTTTGGACCGAGGCCTCAGAGCTCTACAGAGAGAGGAGCAGGAGGGACTTACGCTTCACCCCCTTTTTGCCCTTGCGCTCCTTTTTGTACTGCTCCTTGAGTTTGGTTATCAGGCCCGGGTCCACGTCCCAGGCCTCTGTGACAGGACCCTGCTCCTCCTTGTCTACAGGGACACAAGGCCAGACCGAGAGCTGGTCACATCCAGTTCATCCCAATCAAGAGCAACCAACTAACAATTAGCCAGACTAATTCAATGCATCAGTGTAAATCTTAGAATTATACTAAGTTTACTAAAGTTTTGGAGGAAATTATAGGAGATGTATTGAAGATAATGAGTCAGTGCCAATCTTCTACTGGGAAGCTTAAATACAAACTAGTGCAGCTCAATTAAATGAAATATTATGGAAAAGTAGCATTCAGTACAGTTTTATAATGAAATTTTATAGACACGGAAATAGAAATAATATAATTAAGGCTATGGTCCGTAAAGACCGACATAATTAAATATTAAAAATGTTATGTTTATCTCAAAATATTTGTATTCATTGATTTATACACATAGTTAAACTTTCTTTACAACTATCAGAACATTTAGATAAAGTGCTAACAAAAAATTACAATAAAACAAAGAAAAATATAATATAACTTAACTTTACCAAAAATATTCTCATTATCTGAACTGCACTGTGTATTTTAGGCACCTTAAAAGTTTGTGGTCAATTTAGCAAAAGCACTGACTCAAGTAAATGATGCTGATTGGAGACAAGAGTGGAACAGACATTGTGGTCACACGTTGCTATGGGAACACAGTGAAGGAACAAACTATGGGTTAAACACAGAAACATCAAACATTATGAAATGTGACCACAGCATGAGATATGAGTGACAAGTACATAGTATTCTATAAAAGCAGAAAATTATACAATTGAAATTTGATTAGAAAATAGAAATGTCTGGCCAGTGGTTCTTAAAAAATGGTGGCTGCTAAAGGGTTTTTTGGCGGTCCTAGTTGTCTTTGGGGGTCTATTCTTGGGGAGGTCTTTAGGTTGAGGTTTAGTTTTTGGGGTCTTGTTCTTTTTTTTATCTAGGTCTAGCGTCGCTTT
Source organism: Mugilogobius chulae (assembly GCA_038363315.1). Taxonomy (NCBI): domain Eukaryota; kingdom Metazoa; phylum Chordata; class Actinopteri; order Gobiiformes; family Gobiidae; genus Mugilogobius; species Mugilogobius chulae. The sequence continues at coordinate 31,367,833 of CM076407.1, read as the reverse complement.
AACACCACTAGACTTTGCTGTTTCTGACAATAATAGACAATTCAATTTAGAAAAAATCCTTCTACAAATGAAAAATAATGGTAGCATTTTATTTATCGGCAAGTTTGTGATCCACTGGTCCAGAACGTCCTCCTCTACGGTCAGCGATTGTCCCATGCTTTTGACAGGACAGAGACTCACCCCAGTCTGTGCCGTCCCCGGGTCTCTGGACTCTGGGGACGTGTCCATTTCGTCAGGACTGGACAGGAAGTCAAAAACTTTTAGGGCTTCTACGGCGTCGGGATCCTCGCTGGTGTCCATACTTGACGGAGTGATCGTCGAGGATGGCTTCTTACGCATTATCTACAAAAAAACCAACACGATCAATTCACAAGGTTTTAGCAAATCAAACCAGTTATATGTTTTATGCAGACATTAAGAAAATAAAAAGCTTAACTAGATGCACAACTTTTCATTTGAATAATTATTAAAACAAGTCAATAAATGTAGTCATCCAACTTAACCAAAACTATATTTTTAATGCAAAAAATATTTCAAATCACTAATGAGCAATAACACATCAAACAATATGCATATTTTTGTGTTGATGTTAAAATACACCAGTCATAGCTTTGAGGTAGCATGTAGCTAAAGTTGGCATCCTTGGATATTATTATTTGGGCTGTTGGACCACTTTAGGTCTTCGCTTTTGCAAAAGTTTAAAAAAGGTCTGTTCTTGTACTTGTTGTAGATGAACTGTGGTAATACAGCAGTTTTTCTAAGTTAAGTTTGTTGTAGCTGTAGGTTCCACAGAGGTAATTTAGCCTTCCATTAGAAGACTCTTTCTCAGCTACGCACTGCCTCAAACAAAATGTAAATTGGCAACATAATAGTCTGAGATACGGCATGTTTTCTCTTACAGTTCTGGACTCCACGGCCGTCCTGTCTTTGCCCTCGCTGTCGTCATCCTCGTCTTCGTCACTGAATTCAGCCGCTGCGTTTTCTATGAAGTTAATGACCTCCTCCACAGCTCTAGTGTCCGACAGCTCACTTTTTCTGTTGAAACATGCAAAAGATGTAAGATTTGAGACTGAAGATAAAACTCAAATGTTCTTTGTATCATAGTGTGATCTGCTATAGTCTTAAAAAATGAGAAAAGCCAACTTGTTTCTATTCATAAAAGTACAATTATGTATTCAAAAAAACTTGTGTTGAGTAGAAATGAGACTAACCCTCTGTTGCCTTTAGCGGGGTCTGTGCCGTTAACCAAAGGCTCAGTGGTTTGGCGCTCTCCCGTTCGACTGCCTCCATCTCCAGCCAAACCCAGCAGCGCCCGCACCCTCTGGGACTTCACATCCAAAATGGTGTCTGTGTAGCCCACCTCCTGCAGGTACCTGGAGCACACACAGACGACAAGTTACAAACACAGTACAGTATGTACAGCAGGCTACTTCTCTAAATATTTAAATTGTTGAGCAGATTAAAATTATAATAACGCTAACAAAACATTTTACAATCCAATTTATCCCATGAACATTATTGTTCTTTAATGTTACATTTTTGTACTGAGTCTGCACAGAACGCCAGTTGGCTTGTTTATTTAAAACAATTTTAACATCTTGCCAGCATGTTCATTCCCAGTTCAGTTTGATTCTACGAGGTTTCACTGCCTCAGTCTAAAATGAAAAATCACTATAAGATCCGGAAATGGACATAGATATTAAATACTTTACAAAACAGGAAAAAAATCAAAAGCCATTCAAGGCTTTGTGTCTGCAGACTCTAGCTTCTCAGTTCTGTAAGTTTTAGTAGCTTGAAAATGTCAGAGTCAACTCTGTGCCTGCGATTGTATAAAATAATACAGACACATCAGTTCTCCAGACTAACGTTCCAATTCAATATATTTGTTGTCTTTCGGAGGGTTACCTGCTGAAGGGTTAACATTATTAATGATAAATCTTCATGCACAATATCTGCATCTATTTTTTGTGCTAAATATTAATAAGTAAAAAAAAATAAATAAAAAATACAAAGACTATAACTATAACTATACCTATAAATAGCAGGATAAGCTTATGAACCATTTTTTGAGAATATACAAGACTTAACTCAAAAACCTGCCTTTGCCTTTTAAACAAAATCACATCCAAGTCAATGAACCACTGAACCAGTAAGTCCTACGTATCATGATCATCAGCTCTGCTCCAGTTCACACCGAAGCAGCTCGAGAAGATTCAGTGACGAGAGAAGCTATTTTAACACACAGCAAAATCTGAGAGTGAACTGGAACAAAACATGGACTACAGAGCGGCATGGTTTGGGAAAAATATCTAATTGTGTTTCTCTGATCAGCTTTTGTGATTAGAATTGTGAATTGAAAAAAACAAAAACGGCGAGACACCTTTGTAAAAGATAACAGTTTTTTCATGCAAAAAAAAATATATATATATAGGTAAATATCACAAGGTGTTTTGCTGTGAAGGAAATAATTGATTGATTTATTTTCTACCGCTCATTCCGGTTTAGGGTCTATCCTAGTGACTTTGGCCTTAGGCGGGGTAACACCCTGAATTCATTGTAGTGTTTACACATAGGGCCTGAGTTATCAAGTCAGGCGCTAAATTGTGGGTGCAAACTGAAAGAAAAAAATAATAATAAATTATTATTTGGGAGCAATTTATGCAAACTTTAATAATGGAAGATGTACATATTGCATCTTCCATTATTAATGATATGCACCACCTCAAACTCTGCGAGAAGAAACATGTCAGCTACGCCAAGTTTTTGCTCCTCTAACATGTTTTGCACATGTGCAAATGCTTGATAAATCTGTCCCTTAGAGACAGAAACAGACAGATGATCATTCACTATGTTTTCGGAGGTGTAAGTCAGATTACCTGAACACAAGTACCTCCAACAAGTAGGAAAACCCTAACTATGGAAAACAAGGAAGGTTGAGGATAAGGAAGTAGACTAATGACCAGGTTTGACTGCAATATACACCAACCACTTCCTCATAATTGAGTTGTTTTAACTTTGATTTGATGACGTTCTCATTTCTTTCTCTTCCATATGAATTATCCCAATGTCAGTGCATTTTAGCTTATTCAAGCTTAAAACTATCCACTAAAAATGCTTGTGCTTTGACATAACATCCAGAAATATCATTTTGAGGGATGAAAAGCCCACATTTACTAAACTGGATCATTATCATGAATCTAAACCTGATCCTACTGTCAGATAGGGCTGCAAAAAGTTTATGTTAATGGCAACTAATCGATTATTCTAATAATCGTTCGCTACCTAATCAAACAAAGAGTTTATGTATCTGTACACAGACTTCAAAGCCTGTCAAGTGCAGAGAAAGAGTTTCAGGAATCAGAAAACTAATTAAATCAGAAAAACAAAAAAATACGCAAGCTAAATCTTTTGAATTACATCATAAAGTCAGACAGTGCCAATGGAACAAGACTATTTTTGTTCTACTGAAAAAAAAATAATAATAATAACTTCAAGGAAAAAAATATATGTCATCTGATTTAAGAGAGATTATCTTGATCCATTGGGAGATTTATTTTAATTGGCAAACAAAATCTGCTCAAACCAAGAGCATATACAGTATACTGACATTAAAATTTTCCTAAACAGCAGTTTTTGTAGTTTTGGTGAACCTCATCATATTTCATATTGGCTGGCCTTTCTGTTATTTGCAGCCCTACTGTCTGACTTAAGCAATGCATGACACTAAAATTAAAACTGACCACAACAAGCAACACCACACACTGATCAATAGGGGGAGCTTTATACCACACTATGTTATGGAAATCTTGCTAACTATAATACAAGAGTACCATGAAAAGCTTATGTGCCGCTAACTTTAAACAATTGTCTTTAGATATCAATGACCACCATGATAAATGTAATTATGAAGTGGTCAAAACATAATGCTTCATATTTGAATACTGACTGTCTGAGGAGTTGTCGTCCTTGTTTCCAGGACAGCTGATTGTTGAGCGATCCAGATGTGTCATTTTCATTGGCCTCATCTGGAACAAAGAGAGTGAAAAGAATTATGACGTTTTACAACAAAACTGTAAAAAAAAAAAAAAAAAGACAGAAGCACGAAAACACAGAAAAACAAATTCCCCGCATTGGATAGTCCCGGCAACGACACAGAGACTGGACAGCATGAGTTAAAATGGATGTGTTTTAATTAGGCCACACTGAACGACAAGTGGCATTAGTTACATGAAAAGAGGTGTGTTGTAGTATGCTGTGTATTAAAGGAGACCTATGTTTCTAGACATACAGTATTTGGCTATAACATTAGTAGATCATTTTGTTACACCTTCATTTTGTTCACTGTAAAAACAAATCTGCCTAGAAATATAAACAGGTCTATTGACCTGCTGTTTAAAAAATTACAATATTTTTATTGTTGACTATTGACAGTTTGGAATCAAACGTTTTTCTCAGAATCACATTTTTTTTTGACTAGCCTAAGCACAAGTAGGGTTGTCAAGATTATTAGGTTAATCGATAATCGTGATTATTCAAGACACAATATAATCGTAAGAACAAAAGAAAAATAAAGAAAAATAATGATGATTCATTCTACAAGCAAACATTTTTTTTTTTGGTTCAAGTTGTAGAAATCAGGAATAGGATTCCATTCTGCCATCGTCCGCTTTTGTAGAAAAAAAAAAAAAAGCAGATATATACATTTGTGATATTTTGAGACTTGTTATGAATTTAAAATTTGAATTATTAGTTTTGCAACAGTGGGAAGTAATATGAATTGGTTATAGCCAAGTATAAAATATCATCAGACCATCTCTAAATGTGGCCATTTTAGACACTAGATTTGGTTTTTAGATTTATTGTTTTACAAGAATAAAACTAAAGCATCCAAAGGTATTTTGTCACAGCAAGTGTTTTCCGTGCACAATATTTGATATCATAAACTGCCTCAAACTTGGGGAAAAGTGACGTGGATGAGAAAAAAGTAAGTTAACAAGATGAGAATGAAAGAAAAAGTTCACTGTTGTTTGAGCGTGACAAGAGTAATCGTGAATATTTGCTAAATCGTGATACTTTGTCGTAACGCTAAAATTTAACAATGTGACATCCCTAATCACAAGTATATACAGACAAGTGGGTGGGGCTAAGTAATAGTTTTTTAACCATCAGGACAATACAAGATGACTCCAACATGCAGGAATCAATCCAAATACAGCTGTGAGCAAACTAACGACGAGAGAAGACTGACCTATAACATAACACAGTAGTTAAAAACAAGAGAAAGAAATATTATTTTTTTAGTCCATGTGATGAATGATCTTGTGATGTAACTTCTGAACATTAGAAACATGTGACCGCTCACTCTGCCACAACTTTGTAAATAATGAATCGGTTTGGGGTTATTTTTAGAGCAGGAGATGTTGGACTGTGGCCATCTACAGCTACAATTAATGCATGAGGCCCGGCTGTCGACACGATTTCAGAGATTTCTGAAGCGTCTGCTCCGTGTCAACTTCAAACTGTCTCATTTTGTCCTCAGTCACTAATCAAAAGTCATACATCTTTATGTGGATATTTTATAGGCTGCAACAATATATAGTTTTAAAGTAAATTGTCTCACATTCTGTTGTATTTATTGTAAAAAGCTAAAGAACATCTGAAAGATTTTTCTTTTAGGCTAACTATAAACACAACGTAGATTCTCTAAAGTACCCAGACAAAATAAATATGTATATGTTAAAATAAAAGTGAAAGAATCAGGTCAACACACAAATATCAAACTGTATCCAAGAGCAGAAATCCCATGATGAGAAAAATGTCAGTAAAAAAAAGCTCTGAAAATGTTTGGTTTGTTGTGTAAGTGGGTCATGCCTAATTCAGGAGGGCAGGTGAGCGTCTGTAACATCCTTTCGTCACTTCTCTTCCCCCAAAAAACCTCCCCCTCTCCCTCTCTCTCTCTCTCTCTCTCTCCCTCACACTTGCAGCGCTGAACAGCTTTATGAATAAACAGAAGCAGAGGAGGAGCAGATGAGATACAAACGTCTGACTGGATGATTGGAGAGCACTTGAACATGAGAGCCCAATTAATCTAGTGTAAAGTAACTGGAAACAGACGCTGGGGTTAAAGGGTCAGAGGAAGGGAGAATTGTAAATTGCAAGATTATTTTATAAACGTTCGGTCGGTAAAATGAAACTAGATATGTGAAAAAAAAAATGCTCTGCTCCACTTTGCCTTCATATTGATCAAGACTGAACATTTCAGTTGCAGCTATTTGAAATTGATTATTTTTGTCAACCTTGTATCGATTTGTAGATTTAAATTAAGATTTATGCAAAATGTAACATTTCCTCAACATTTGTTTATACACAATTGTATCTTGATTTCTGCATGTTTGAATTATCTGGTATTGTTCTGCAACTGAGGTTTAACAGCTCAGAAAAATCCTGTTTTCAATAACCTCATGCCTCCGCATGCATGCTACGATACCTTGGTGTAAGGATAGGACGACATACATTTTTGAGCCGATAAGTTTGCAAAACAGATACTTTTCACTTTCAAAAATATATATATATATTATTATTGATTATTTTTTACTTTTAGTTTATTAAAATACATATATAAAAATGTATGTAAGTAGAGATATGGATTTTTGTTGGGATACCGATGCCGTTACTGAGGACGATTTTCTTATTTTAGTTATTTTTCAAAACGTTTGATTTCTCTCAAATATTGGCCAAAATAAGGCAGATGTAGCCAATATGCAAAAAAAAAAAAAAAAATCTGTCTCAAAATATTGGCTGGCCGATATATCGGTCTAGCTCTACTTTGAAGACTAGAAGAAAAAGGTCACACAAAGGCTAGAGAATCTCCTATAAAAATGTTATATCTATCGGACCAATACAGATACCAATATATCGGCCATCACTACTTAATGTGATTAATAATAAATTAAAGGCGAGTGATACTTTGAATTCTAACAACACTTCACTGTTACAACACTTATTTATAATATAGTGACCTCCAATGAAAACAATACTCATAGGTCTCCTTGTTTTGACTATTTCTAAGATACTTTGTTAAAACTGTGTTAAAAAAATACAACCAAATCAACTATAGTTAAATAAAAGGTCACCTCTTGTGAAAAAAGTGTGTACTGTCTCTTTAAATGTCACCTGTGTGACTGTGTGTACAGTCACACATAAAAAAACAAAGGTTCTTTCAGCGTTGGTGATGAAATCTATCAAGGTAAAAGGACAAGATTGGACCTGACTGCAGCCTTCACAAACTGAGCTGCACTGTCACCCAGGTATGTGAGAGAGAGAGAGAGAGAGAGAGAGAGAGAGGGAGGGGAGGGGGGGAAGGAGAGAGAGAGAGAGAGATAGAGAGGAAGAGAGAGAGAGAGAGAGGAGAAGAGAGAGAGGGGGGAGAGAGAGAGAGAGGGAGAGAGGGAGGAGAGGGAGAGAGACAGTAAAGGAGAGAGAAGGGAGTGGTGAGAAAAAGGAAGAGAGTGAGACAGTGAGAGAAACAAGAAGAAAGATAAAGAGATGGAGAAAAGGGAAAAAACAGAAAGAGTAAATTAAATAGAGTGAGAGAGATGAGAGAAAGAGAGAGAGAGAGAACATGAAAGACAGGAGTGAGAAGATCATAAGATGGGGAGAGAAAGAAGAAAAACAAGTGGAAAGAGAAAAATTTGAGAAAAGGCAGAAAGAACAATGAGAAGGAGATGACAGAGCAAGGAGAGAGAGAGCAAACGAGTGAAAGAAAGAAAAGGAGGAGAAAGGGAGAAGGAAAGAGAGGAAGCAAGAGATCGAGAGATGAAAAGCTAATGAAATAAAGAAAGAAGATAGTGAGGTGAAAGGCTGCTCACTTCCTCTTAAATCTCACCTGAGTCGTAGCTGGGGGGCTTCACCTCGCCCTGGTTCAACTCTGTCCCGTACTTTAGCTTGTGATACTTCGCTCTGTGAGACAAACACACAAAAAAAGACATAAATGTGTGAAAATAAAATAAATGAGCAATTATAAATGAGGGAGCGAGACTGGGAGAGAAAATATGGAGCGTCGTTAAAAAGCCCATTCCAAAAACATTAGGAACAGCATTAGCATTGACAATCGCCAGACATCACTTTACATAAAAATAAAGTTTTCTTGTCTAAAAAGCAAAAAAAAAAAAATGAGTGTGGCCAACAAGAAATGACACAAAGTTCTACAATGTAATGTTTAAAAACAAAACTTCTGTCAAAAGGTCTTGTCTTGTAAAGAAATGTTAAAACAACTCCAACACCAGATGAAATGACTGGTGCCAGGTCTAAACATGGTTAAAAGAAGAAAAAAGGAATGCTTGGCAAAGCTTAGCGTGTGTAAACGGCAAGAAGACTTGTTTGACTTAACAGAGGAGTTTCTAGGAATGCTTTTCCCCTCAATTTACTGGGAACTTTTGACCAAATATATAATTATAATAATAACTAGTATGCATCAACTTAGCTTTTTCAGGTCAAATAGCAACTATCGGGTTTTAAATATCGGCAATAATGTAGAGATGATGACCATTATATTAGTCAATATTGAATACTAACAACGGTATTTGCCGCTATTTGCCATTGATTAAAGTAAAAACTGAAGGAAAAAAAAAAGCAAACATCAGTTATCGGTCACAGTATCAGTCACTTGTTTCTCCGCCAGACAATTTTTACCACTGAGTAAAAAATTGTCTCTTGTGACTCTTATGTATATTCAGCAAGTAATGACTGAGCTGCTTTGTGTGAATAAAATTTCAAACATGGGACAATCAGCTAATTATAAATCCAATTATAGGCCCAATTCGGATATCAGCTGAACAGGTATTGAGATCAGCGGTGATACCAGATCCAAATATCAGTACTGGTAGAAAGGCTTCACAGTTGTCATCTGGACAGAGTTTTCGAAGATCCAGACCTTTCGAGTTTCGACTTTCATCCAAAAGTAGGGCATGGGCAATATTATTTCATATATCGTATATCATATATCGTGATATTCATGTGGAAAAGTTGAATTTTAGAATATCGTGACATGATTGCACTGCATCACAGCTCATTTTCCAACTGAGGCAAACAGAAATTGTGACTAATATCCCAGTGTTGCCAGATTTTCAGAGATTAATATGCGACAAGCCTTCAAAAAAGTCTAACAAACATCTTATTAGACTTTAAGACACATTTTGTGCTTAATATTTTAGTCATATTTTCATGGATTAAAACTTGAAAAACAGCTAAAAATCACAACCCTTGATTGTCAAAAATCGTACGCGACTTTCCAAATAAAGAAGCCCAACATTCCTGTAAAGATGCAGACACAAAAAATAAAAAAAGTAAAACATGGCATTTGAAAGGGGAAATACTCTGAAACACATAATTATGTCAACTATATTGTTAACACAAATGTTCTCTTTCATACTGTGATAAAAATTCAAGCCATATTGCCCTGGCCTGTCTATCCGAAAGTCATTTTCAATCCTTTATTTTTGCTTTTGCTAGGTATATGACTAAACTGGTAAATGATGGAACACTTGAAAACTTTCTTTCATTGCTTGCACACTTTTTAATTTTGTTACACTGAGTACACAAGCAATTCTATGGTTAAACTTCAGTCAAAGCAGCCGACTGTGCATGATAAATAACGTTCTGACACAAGCCTGTGGAGTTAGTTTCCTGCATAACATTTAGTCATCCTCTTGACAACCATTTTACACAGTGAAATAATTATGAATGTGAAGCTAACCCTGGCGCGTTGGTGTTGAAGCAAAGATCACAGCCACAGAAATGTGCACAACAACAGCAATATAAGGACGAAAATGAACAAATGAGCTTTTCACTGACATGTTTTCTTAATATTAGAAGTTCAGTTACAGAGCAACATGGGGCTGTTTTAATAAAGATTAATAATTGCAAGTGTTCATACAGTATTTAACTCTTGTTTTTTTCATTTTACAGACATGTACAGTTTGGAGCCAATCGTGCATCTTCTGTAAGTTTGTGATTGACAGATTGTTTAACCACTGAGATGTACATTGTCTGTTAGTGTCAAAACAAACATGGAAGCTTAAAACAACAGAGGACTGAAAAACAGTAGAGATGGAGCCAAGCCTAAAGTTTTAATCTTAGGTAAAACATTGATTCTGAATGTTATAAAAAATACCCAATAAAAATGCATCAAATAATGTGTATGTGTTTCAAAATTAACTAAAATAAACAAAAGCTATTGCATCATCAACATTTCTAATGCTTAGGCCAGCACAGGATTGAAGTGGCTTAAACCAGAGTTTCCCATCCAAAGGTACAGGGACCTTACTTTAAAATAATTTTCAAACTTTAGATTGTGTAATTAATGCCACTCATAGCAAGCAGTGGAAGCAAGTTGAAAAAGCACCGTTGTCAGCCAACTACAAGAGTTGTCACTGAGTAAAACTCAAGTTGTGCTGCTAAATCAACTTTTGTTTGACCCTACGACCCTTAGAAGGTACATTCAGGTGAGTGAAAAAACGATGGGAAAAACACTGTCTCAAGCTTCAGGAGACAGACATCTGTCAGACAGGTCAGACCTGATTCAAACAGCTAGCCGTCATCCCGTTTTGTTGTTTTATTCCAAGGAATTTCCCCATGTAACCAGAGGGAGAGCGGCTCTTTCTGCATAACACATGCGCAGTAGGACGGAAAGTGACATCAACGAAAATCTCTCTATACTAATAATGTTTATATAGCACAAGAAAACTAAATTATTTACATAAAACTCAACTTTGATTTGGAATCCCTGATTGTCCTAGTTTTTGTTTTGAATTAATAGGTACTTGTGATACATTTGAGACACTACATTGGTCATGTTTTTTACCTGTGCTACTTTTATTGGAAAGAAATGAAAAAGCCCAAAATGTGTTCGACTTCAGTGGCTCCCTCTCAGCTTCCAGTAAAAACTTGTGCGTGTGTTCCAGTTTTCCAGGAGGACACATCTCAATCTAATTCACTGTAAATGATGGCCCCTGAACTGACTTTGAAAATCCCATTTCTCATATTGCCTTCAGATACCCTTTGAGACATGTCCTGTTGCTAGGAAACAGAGAGCATTTCTGGGTTAAGCGTTTTATGCATGAGTTTATTGCAGCAATCTCCGGAGAAATACGGGGTAAATATACACAATGTACAGTGATGACGATCGTACATCTATAAGCGCCACGTCTTTGTACTTGTTTTTTTAACTGTCGGGATGTATTTTTAGACCTGCAGGTTAGTCAGGACACGAACAGTTGCAAAAGTCATACAGTTGGCTAGTAGAGGGAACATAATACGGCAGTGTAGTGTTGTTCTCATTTGGTAGGACTAGTTTTATTGCTTAGAACTAAAGACAACTAACAATAAGATTTAGGTGGGGCGATTATTCTTTTGATTAACAGATTATTTGCTCAAAGCTGGCAACTTTATTACTTTTATGTTTTCCACTAATAAGCATGTGGTAATTGCAGCACTTTGTGAAAAATGACACCACTGAGTACTGTCTGAATTAAATAATAAAGAATTTCAGTTCTTATCAAGAGTTGAATGCTGCGCTCGGATTGGCTGTGCATGGGTGGTCCACTCCAGGTTCTTTTTGTTGTTTGTAAGAAGTGTTTTTTAAGCCATAATTGCAACCAAAAATGAATACGTGTTGATTTGATCATGTATCAAAGGATTTAGGAGGAAGTTGTCTGATTTAAAACTTTAATCATTTTTGCAGTGTAAAAAGCAACTACCCCACCTTTAACTTATACTTTTCACGATCTTTGCTGTTCACTCATAAAACAAGTTTTCACAGCTCATGACAAGTTTTAGAACCTACCTGATAAGTTGACAATTATTTCAATAATTGATTACGGCGGTTACAATTATTCGATTAACTCGTTGCAGCGTTACAAAAGAGTTCCAGACACTTTGCCTAACATTAGCCCGACCTGAGCTACGTTTGCCGTCCTGATAAAGCTAACTACACAACAACAAGCACGCTAACGGGGAACAAAACATCATTAGACGTACAGCAAAGACTGGTTAATATTGTGAAAAAAAAATCTAATTATGTGCTAATTTCTTTGCTTTTTCGTCATACCATCATCTTGCTTCTCTATGTATACAGTATATTTCTTTGCTATTTCACATAGCTCTAATTCTATGAAAATGAGACACTTGAAAAGCTGAACAGATGTTTTCTTACTGTATTTGTATCTAGGCAAGACTGAATGTTTTGTGTGAATTACATTGGATTAGATACTAGCTGAAGCCATGAAAGTAGTACTTGTTGCAATTGCAAGTACAGTGTAATGTCAAGATTTGGAACAACATCTCCTCCTAAAAGTTCCGATGTATAATTTGTATCTATAATTTTTAGAACAAGAAAACTTCTGTACAAATTTGACGCACTGTTCCCATCAATCCCAATATCCGGGCCGAGCTGAGGACGTCGAACTGTCCCTAAAGATCGGAGCGCTGTTGCACTAACTGGCTTGGACACGACTGGAGCGGGATCGTTTCGCTCATTACGCAGACAAGTTCAAATCAGGTCCTCGTCACGCTTTTCAAATTCCCCCACAACATTTAATCATCAGACAGGAGACTTTTCTCATTTAACAGGGATTATATTAGCATTTAGACCAGCTCAAACCTCTTCAGATCAAAGTATTGGTTGGTTGCCGCGGGAAACAGTGCAGCAAAGTTCACGTCCTGCTGGATTTGGACTGTCTGGCAGCGTAGACTTAGAGGCCACACCTAAAGGCTTGACATAACACAGCACAGGAGACTCAACATGTTTTTACAAGAAGTGATGTCATCATAACAACAACAACAGGGCACCACTGAGGTTTACCTGAAGAGCACATAGCACAGTTCCAGTGACAACGCCTGCTATTCACCTCTGTCCTTAACATGCAGCACAGAAAAATACTGGACCTGATTTATAGTGTCAAGCCTTGTTTACACCAGTTTAATTGTATTTGTCTGGCTTAAATTGTCAAAACGTTTCTCACCTCTACACCGAATATTCTAATTATTCACAGTCTGTTAATGGTTTCACAAATGTTTTAGGGGAAGTAAAGCCAACAACCACTAGCATACTAACAGCACATGTATTGTTTATTTTGGAGAATATTATGCCCAATTTGGGAAAAAAAATATTGAATGGGAATTTTCAAAACACAATTGCAATTGCGATTTAATTTGCCATTCTTTTTTAAGATAGGAAAACAGCCTAACTGACAAATTAATAGAATGGATTTTGAAACAGGAGTTCTCAAACGTTTTGAGACCAGATACACCCCCTATCTAATCAGCCAGATGATTTATCTCACAATATTAGTGAATTCACAAACTTGAAATAAACCATCTGGCCTTCCAGCCGCCCGGTTGTTTCGGCCCAGTCACATCACAACAGTGTGATTTTGAGGCCCAATCACATTGTACCAGGGCAGGCTAAAATGGGCTGTTGGTGTAGAATGTAATTCAAGCTAAAGAAAGATGGCGGCTCCTGTGTATGTACGTGTTTCTGCTGCTTTTGACGCTGTTTCAGCAGAAATACGGAGTAATTTCTTTCTAAAAGAAGAGCAGAATGTGTGACACTTGTTCTATCCCACGCTGACATTGGATACACCATTACAATTTGTTGCTGTGATTGGCTAAGCACAAATAAGGTAGGCCTCACACTCAATCAGTAAAAGTAATCAAAATTATTTTTGGTTTTGTTTTGTTGTTCTTGCAGAAGGTAATGACGTGTTGTTGTTGTTTTTTTTACTTCTTGTATTATTGATTGTTTCCAAGCTTTCTACATTCTTATTATTTCCTGTCAAATGCAAATCTAACCTGTTTCAGAAAATCTAAAATCTACTTGTAGGGTGTGCTTACAAAAACATAAATGACTTAAAAATTCAGTTTCCATGTCTCCAAAATGACACCACCTCGTCGTGCCTCTATCCCAGTCACTTTTTGAGCAACAAACTGTCTAAAGGGAAGTGGCAGTAATATAATTCATCCTGTGACTCATGTCGGGCCTGTCCCGCTGCAGTGTCTCGTCCTGTCCAGAGGAACGGTCGTCCTCCTCGCACACAAACATAAAGGTCCTTCTAAAACACATTCTCAGCTCACACACACACACTTAAAACCCGCTCTGGAGGTGGAGGGGCGACCAGGGACCTCAGCCCCACAGCCCATTAGCATCTCTGGACCAGCTGAGACACCCGCTCATGGCACAGCAACAAAGGGACAGATAAAGACACAAGGAGCAGTGACTGGCAGCAGCAATGACTGTAGACAGGAGACAGGACAGTTTTTTATTAAAGGTTCAACAAGTCAAAGTGGTCTCTGAGTCTGTACACTGTCGGTAATGATAAAGTTTGTCACGGAAACCTTTTAAAATGACACAGAAAATAACAGGAACAACTCTAAACTGCAGCAGACCCTTTACCAACGCCTCTAGAGAAAGGACATATCTCACAAAAATAAATATTTATGCAGAACACTTGATTATGTGAACTTGAATTCCAGTCTTTCATTGGAAACGTCATTAACATTGTCCATTTTAGACCAGATGTAGCACTTATTTACATACCTGTAATAGAATGTTAGTCGTGTTTTAGATCTGGTGGTACTTTAAAAAGCCAAATGAGTTCTCAGGTTCTACTTTGTGCGAAAAGATTGAGAACCACTGGACTAGATTTAGACCAGTCCTTATCCTTGTCTTTACTGTGTTGGTGCCACGAGATGAAAGCGCTCAGTGTGCCCACTCCTCAGTCAGCAGAGGTTTAAAGGCTGCAGTTGTTCGCGGTGTCATCAGTCACTTGTGTATCGGTGTGTGTGTATGTGTGTGTGGCTTGAAGGGGGGCTCACCTCTCCTGCTTTAGCGCATACTCCAGCATTTTGATCCTCCGCACCAGGTCCTTCTTTAGATTCTCTTGGCCTTTCCTCTCCCCTTGTAAGAAAGCGATCTGGGCCTGAAACGGACAAGAGAAAATACATCACAAAGTTGTTGTGGTGGTCAGTGGTTCATCATAGTCGAGGATTAGCAAAACAGAGTGATTGTTATAAGCATAAATTCAATATGTTTAATCTGTAATCAGTGCTTTTTGATCGGCGAATCGAAGGCGATTCCTACTCACTTTTCCTGCAGTCCTCAGCAACACAAAAAGCAACACCTTAGAATATAACTAGGTCTGCCAGCTTTGCCTAGAGAATTTCATGGTACGGCTTTAAATGTATCCTTAATCTATCTCCATGGAGACAAGCAGGTGGTGCAGGAGGCAAAGTAACACAAGTCAGTTCTGTGGAATGGTGACGTCACTCTAAAAAAAAAGTATGTTTTTCAAGCTAAGCATAAATAACTCACATAAATATGCTTAATTCCATACTGTTAGACATTGTAGAGAATATAAAACATCACCATGGAGACAAAGGCGTGAGTGGCCCTCCTGAAAGTTGCACAGCGCACCTTTAAAACGTATAAAATACTACAAAAAATATGAATTAATACAATATAGCAGAAAACAAACAGTTGGCTTTGTATAAAAATTATATTCAACAAAAAAGATTAAACAAATACATCAATGAAGACTTGTTTCAAGAGTAAGCAAGCTAGTCCAACTTCTTGTGATACTTTTCTTTCTACTGCCAACACCAATTTTGCTAGAGCTAAAAATACACCTGCTACTACTATTCCTTACACTACTACTGTTAGTTCTCACTATTTCAATTCATTTGCTTTTACTACTTCCTCAACAACAAAAGCCACTAATACTTCCTTTTTGTTGATGGTATAATTTCATGCCTAAGAATAATAAAAGCACTTTCCTTATTTATAAATAGCATTTTATTTAGGAAAAAAAAGAAAACTATCCTGGGACATAAAAGTCTGAAAAACTACTTTTGGAAACACAGAGATGTCAAGTCATGAGCAGAAAGGCCTGATGGGAAAAAGAATCTGTAGCACTCTATTTTAATCTAACCTATTCACTCTCCCACACAGCAGCTATGTGCCCTCCCCCTCCCCACGCGCTTCCTCCTCTCTCTCTCTCTCTCAGCAGCTGTTGACGCACGCAGTCTGACTCAGCACTACGTTACATTACATCGTTGGGCATCACGCACACACAGCCGCTAATACAGGGTTCCTAGGACTATTTAAAGACACGTTCAAGCGCTTCACGGGCCATGTGCAAGCTTTTCCACGACAGAAACATAGAGGTTTAGTCAGTGTCAGGTATAAGCAGAATTTTTTTGAATGTTACTGTGATCAGCTTGGCGTGAGAAAAAGTTGATTGTTTTTAAAATGTTACATGATGGACTCTTTTAGCAAACGTGTTTCTTTTAATAATAGTATGACCGGATAATACAGTCACAAACAAACTTTCAAATGTTCTTTATAGTACAATGGTCAAACAATACTATACAGTGTTATACTATGGACAGATATTTATTTTTAGTTTCAATACGTTTTCAAATAAGGATCTTGTTTTGATGTAGTACTGTAAAGAGTAAAAACAGTAGTAAGATAGTCAAAACTGTACTATCAATATTACGTAATAATCTGCAGTGTGTTCCAGGCTCATCTATTACACAATCAAAGTGTTCTTTTATCTAAAATGTACCAGCCATCTTGGTGTATTGCAGTTTGAATACTTAAAAACTTAACTTCATGTCTTCCTTTGGGCAATCATATCAATCAGTATTTTTTTTCATTATGACTTATTTAGTCTCGCTTTGACAATGTTTGGGATGATATAGTCCTGGTTTAGATCTGGTGCCATTTGTAAAGTCAAATATTGATGTGAAATGTTTGGGAACGATTGGTCTAAAATAATCGCAAAAGTATAATTATACTTCTTTACACAGCTTTTAAAGGTAGGATGTCTGATTTGCTTGGTGCAAAACAAGAAATTCATATGTAAGTCTGTCCAACAAGTTCATAGCTCTCATGAATCCCAGGGTATATGGTTAATATTCACATAATTCAAATCTGGCTGCAATTAAGGCTTAGGAACATCTTTTCAAGACAGCAAAGTGAAACTGAAGTGGACTACCCAAGCACAGCTTTCAACACTTCATGTGAAAGAAAATATTTTGTAACAAGTGCTGCATTTAAACATGTTTTGTAAGACTTTAAGGTGCTGAAGATCCACCTGCTTGTTTGAATAATTGTGTTTTTGATTAAAATATAATTAGTTGTGATTATCATCGTTTCCTATAAACAGCAGCCCTAACTGCAGCACATCTGTAACCATGGTGATGAAAGCGCGTTACGGTGAGTATATTGGTACTTAGCGTGCATATGTAGCTGCTTGTGTTTCCATTGTAAAGTGTTGTAGAGCTAAATCTGTGGATGAGCCCGGAGCTGCAGAGCCTGAGTGTTTACACAAGGGGGATTAACTGAGGCGTCTCCATTATTGCACTGCATCACAGTCACTTAGCCGCTCATGCAGACAAAGACTTCACTCTGAGCTGGAGGGCTACACTGAGAAAAAGTGACATGATGCAGCTTTAGGGAGAGATGATGCGAGGCTGAAGAGAAGAGCTACAATCAGCGCTTTCACTGCTGCAAATATTATAAAAATAGAGATGGGACAATGATGTTGGATTTTCTTGTGTTTACATTGAGAAACCTGGAATTGCCACATACAGTATGTTTAAAAAACTCTTGAGTATAATAAGTATAAATGATTGATTGACTAGTCAAGTATAATATAAACCATGCCTAGTTTTTAATGATTGCAAAAAAAAAAAGTAAAGATAGGAAGGAAGGGAAGACAAGGAAGGAAAGAAATGTGAGGCAAAAAATTCTAAACTAAACATAGATGCAATCTTTTTTGGAAAATCCATAATATATACTGTATATATATTGATACAAAAAAAAAAAAATCACAGTCCCTCTTTTGAATTTCGATGGGTATGATTGACAGAATAAATCAGGGACATGCATAGTCTCCCGTGTCAAAAAAAACTAAATGGATGCTTACAATGAAAGATATCACGCTGAACTCAAAAACATCACAGATTTCTGCAGAAAAAACTATTTTAAAGTTGGGGTAGCCAACTTGTTTTGTTGTAAATAAGTAAACTTTGTGTTTTTCATCAAAGCATACGTATATGATAAAGGCAGCACAAATTTAGCCCACAGAGTATCTCTGAATTGAATAATAAAGAATCTTAGTTAATCAGGAGAAGAATGTAGCGTTCTGATTGGCTGAGCTTGGATGGTCCATTCCAGTTTCACGGATTTTAAGTCAAAATTGCAACCAAAACTTAATACATATTGGTATTACCAATGTGTTGAAGGATTTTTAAGAGAAAGTTGTTTGCATTGTGAAAATCACCTACTCCACTTTAATATGAGACAGATTTAGTTCTAAATGACAGACGACCAATCAGCTCCTATGTTTTGTGTGTGTCATTTAAGTCATTCGGAGAGAAAGGTGACCAGATCTACTGTTTGCAATCTGCTAAGTGTGTGGCTTCTAGATTCCAGGCAATCAATCTCATGCCTTGTCTTGTCAAACAAAAACAAAAAAAACATAAAAACAAATATGTGACATTCCAAGTATAAAATAAGCAAAATTCCAACAAAACTTTTTCTTCAACCCACATCTTTACTCTTCCAACACTGCTCGCTTTCTCAGTTCTGTTTGAAATGTGATATGTGATTTATCTAAGACTTACCAAAACAAACCCTCAATCATGAGTGGAACCCAGCATAAACCTGTGAGTTTTGAGCGAAGCATGAAGGAGCAGAGGCTGGTGCGAGCGTGAGTGGGCCGCTGCAACAATGAGTCACGACCAGCCTCAGTCTGCTCTCTCTCTCTCTGCGGGCGCACAGGGACCAGGGAGAACTCTACTAACCCACACAGGATACTCACAATAGTGCTACAAACCGACAGTGGATTTAGGAGCCATTTATAAATAGAGATACAGACAATGAGATGCGCAATGTGCCAATGGTGGATTTAAGTGCTTCCCTCAGATTTATAGTACGGAAAAAGGTTGCTGAAAATAAGAAGATAAAAAAAGTGATACTGACGCCTTGTGTCTAATACTGTTTTTGTTGGATTTCCATAATCTTGTCTGACTATACCAAAAATACTCCATACAGTATTTGGAAGAAAATACTGTTTCCTATTTCCTATTGAAAACTATAGTAATGGGGGGTCAAATTGGCCTTCCAAAGATCTGATGTGACCCTCGGCTATCATCATAATATTACAAAGACATATTTCCTTGTTTGCATAGTTAATTCTGCTTTGTGCTTTGGGCCTGATTTGGTCCATTTCAGATTTGGACTAATTCTGCTGCAGACCAGACCTGGTATAATGCTAAAGCCAGTTTCACTTGGTTTAACTTGGCTAATATTGGTCTGTCCCTTAGTCCCTGTTTAATTCAGGTTAAGTGCTAGCTTATACTAGAGATGATTGATATGGGTTTTTCTTAGGCCGATACCGATGCCAATTTTTATAAATGTTGTCAGCTGATGCGATATCAATGATGAAAACCGATTTCTGAGGCCGATTTTCTTAATTTAGTTTTTTTTTTAAACATATCTGAGATGAGATAGTCTATCCAAAAAGAAAACTATTATTTTGTCTCATTGTTTAATGAAAACAACATGTTTATGCTCAATACAGAACATTTTAAAGAGCAATTCAAGAAAGTGCTCCTTTTCAAAACACAGTAAAATGGAGTTACAAAGAACAACTGTATAATTTCTCCCCAAAACTGTAATTTGGAGCTCATCTGATCACTGTGAGTCAAGCTCTACTGTGCAGGCGACTGTTCAAACTGCGGCCGGATGAAAGATCAGCCAAAATATGGGTGATAAGCAAAAAATCCAAATATTGGGCCCAAAATATCGGCTGGCCATATATCGGCTATCTCTAGCTAATACTAAAACTATTACAATGCTAATCTGACAGAGGCTGTAGTAGCCTAGTTACTAACTTTATTGAAACAGATTTTCTAAAACAGATATTTTTGCAATTCTAAATTTTGACAAAGATGGTCGTGTTGTAAAAAGTCTGGCCCTCAGGAAAATTAAATTGAATTGCCCTAGTCTAACTTTTGCCCCTATTGTTCAATAACAATCTCTAGCTTTCCTACGCTCGTAGTTGACGTTTTTGTCTTTCAAACTTCGCTTTCTTTATAATTTAAGAAAAGAAAGATAGTGAGAAACACATTTTAGCTGGGTAGACTGGGACAACATAATAAAGTATCTCTGGCAGGTTAGGGTTCTCAGACCAGTCTGAAAGTGTAAGCCCTGTGATTATGGCTCCCAGGCTGTTTCCCAAAAGTAAATGGAACAAGCACCAACCATCTGCTTAGCCAAAATAGAAAAAAAAAAGAGATTATTTTATTTATTCTTGAACAGGACAACATATCCTGAAACCATCACCAGCCAAAACAAAGGATTATGTCCAAAACATTTCTAGTTTTTGCACACTTTAATTACAAATGCACAGATTGTCAAAAATGAAGACAAATGAAACCTTTTAACCTCAAAATGACAACATCAAAAACATCAGATGATCATAATGTTTCAGTCCAAACTAGTCACAGATTTGTTTTGGTGGATTAATATATCACAAGACAAACAAATATAAAAGTTAATACGTGCAACTATTTAACTTGTAATGTGAACAGTACACTGCAGGTAAAATGAAGTAGGCCTACATAGAAAACTGTCATAGAAAATGCATGGATGTAGAGAGAGATGGAAACGTCCTCTAAACAGATTATGCGCACTGGAGTGGCCCTGGTCCAAAAACGAGAGCCGACCACAGCCTCGGGCCAATAGAACGGTTATCACAGTCAATTGGCCTCCTGAAATATCTCATCAGGCTAATGCTACGAGCACCATTTAAGTGCCTTTAGATGTCAAGCAGGACAATGTCAGACACAGCCTTAAATGTCAAACTGGAGCACTATTATCAAACAACTGCGGTGGCGTGATTTGAATTTTAAATCTTCAACTCGCTGAAACAAAAAAATCTGTACATTTCAATGCTAAAATAAATATGGGTGACTAAATGGTGATTTGGAATTCGCATCGGCCAATCAGGGGATGTTTAGAGCATCAGATAAGATGGGAATCAGTAACAAGATCAGGTAATTGCAATGAATAGCTTCCCGAACACAGCTGCTAATGCTAAAGCTAATACAGACTGAAACACACTGTCGAAGCTCTAAAGCAGCTAAAACATTTATGACACAGAGTCTCCAGAGTTGAAACTTTTGGTCAAATTGGCAGCGGAGCAGAGCTGGATGCACTAACTTAAAAAATATGAGAACACAATATCTCAACACAGTGACCACACTAGAAAATGTTGTATTACTTAAATTTATTGGGCATTATTATAATAATTACGCAGCTTTAAAAAGAACTGCGTCATTTTGTATCAGCACAAATACAGTATATTTGTGAGAAAATTACATTTCAGTGTCTACATCTAATATTTTGAGCATTTCCCTAAAACTCCATAAATGCGGTTGTTTATGTTGTTAGCATTTGGCTAGCTATAGTTAGCATACAAACAAGGCTTTACACGCAACAGCTTCTGACAATTATCCTTCTAAACTCTTCATGACAAACAATTAGGAGACCCAGAATGCAATATTTTACACAAGCAAGCAAAATTCAGTTTTTAAGACTTTTAATTCTAGGCAGTGCAGTATTTAGGCTTCTTTTATGTTGGTAATTAAATCCAACTGAGGACAAATTCAGCATTGCATACCCTAAAAAGATACAACATCAGACAAACTTTCTCAATAAAAAAATTTAAAACAAGAAAAACTACTAAATCAGATTGAAACCTGTATCAAATTTGCATCGGGACATGACCAAAATAAAACAAACCTCAATTCAAAAGCTCATATTCTTGTGCTTAAGAAATGTTTCCTACTCCTAAAACAACATTCTTATGGACAAAACATTCACTTGGGGACAAACCGGAGCTGTCAAATACATGAGCTCTTTGGTGAAGGCAGTCTGTGTACTTCCTGCAGAAAAAAAGCCGGATTGTGTAGAAGTGATAAGGCAGTTTGAAAACAATTCCCTAGCTTCATGTTCTGGAAGCACGGCAGATTAAGCTGACACTCTTCTCGCTGTGGATGACACTGTACATCTGGAAGGGGAAATCTCCTCTGCGCGTTAGACACTCAACAGCAGAAAGAAGGGCTGTTCCACAAAAAAAGAGAAAAAAAAAGACACATAATATTTGACAGAATCCATCAAGAACAAAAAAGTGTGATGAATGAGGTATCTAGAGAAGAAGTCACAAAATCATATTCAGTTATTATTATGTATAAGAATGTATCACTGGATGAATGAGAACTAGATTGACAGATCATGACCAAAGTTTTACTGTGCCCCATGTATTCTCATTCTTTGCATTGTCCATAGCCTTCAAACACTTTGGAATCCCATGCACCAAAAAACAATAAAAACATGTAGTAAAGCAAACTTGAAACTAAGTTGTGTGTTTCTGCAAAAGGAAATTACAAAAGAAAAATAATCAAATTGATCAGGTCTAATGCTAATGCACAATAATTGCTTCAAATGAGTCCGGAAAATGCATAGACTTAAAACCAACGCAGAAAATCTACCTAGACATCACAGATCAGGGACGTTCAGAACAGTGCTTTCCCTATATTTTTTCAGAGGGGAACAAAAAATCAGTTGTGTTTTTGATGAAGAAGCAATTTACAACAGGACTAAAAACTTGAGGTTGAAGTTTGAAAGTTGATTTTGCATAAGGTGTGTCTTTTAAATCAGACCTAATGTTACAAATTAGGTATGGAAAATCGATTGAAAACTTCGAAAATGCAGCAATCTAATTGAAAGGCCAGAATCGATCAGTTTTGCTCATATGCAGCCACTGACTTAATCACTCTATGTTGTATAATACAAACAATAATACAAGAATAGTCACGATGTTTGAAGAAACAAAACTTGTGCAAGACCTGACTGAATGTGCTTTATTATGTTGAGTTAACAAGAGATTTGTGGACAGGCCTCTAAATATGAACACTAAATACGACTGGTTTACTAATTGAATGTTGACAAAAACACTTGTTCTAAAGCTCATGTATTATGGTTTATTTTGTGTCTCAAGATAAAAAAAAAAAAAGAGTTAATTTTAAAAAAATCGAAAATCGTGGCTGCGTAAACCAAAAACAATAGAAACGTGACTTAAGTGAATCGTATCATCCGTATTACAAATTCAAACTTGAACTCCGATATTACACAGTCATTGCATACCACATGATTAACGATCTCACATAACCTTGTCTCCGCGAATCCCTCCACCAAACATGAACCTTGGGAGGAATGCAGTGAGTCGGGCCATAAAGACACAGGAAGCGTTTAATTCGGGCGCTGACTGACTGACACAGGCTGCATTATGGAGCCGCGGGATAAGGCCTTCTTAGTCTGAACTGAGAGAGAGAGAGAATAAGGCATCCATCTCAAGCACTTTTCAAAGAGGAAAAGCAGGAGGGACGACAGGCTAATGGCTACTGGGGAAAATAAACACTGGTCACTGGTTTAACAGAAGCAGCAGCTGTGGGGAGTATTACAGGAGCTGGCACTTAGACAAGACGAGACCACTGTAATGACTGTCACATATGCAACACACTCAAGTTCATTATGATGAATAGAGATACATTTTTATTGAGTGTTTTTGTATACTGACTTTTACTTACTTGTTTCAAACCAGCTTAAGAACACCACAACTATTTTTAAATGGATTAGCAATTTACAGTGTTTCGTACTTGTTTTGGAAAAATAAATGGTCAGCATTGTAATCGAAGATGGAAGAGGTCAGCTGAGTTCCCATGAGAAGAGCTCTCTAATGGCTTACTGGACAATTAAAGGCCACAGTCTGTAGAGGTGGTTAAGATTAGTGAGGAGGACAGCTCCTGGGAATGACCCTAAAAGACAAGGGTCAAGTATTTAAACTGCCAATAAAGTCAGTAAATTCACTAAAATACACAGACATTGAATCAACATTTTATTTTGCAAATTACGGTTCAATTTGAGCCGCGACAGCATTAACATTCAGGTATTCTTTTTGCAATGTCAGAGCTGCAACTAACCAATATTTTGCTGATTAGTTGGACTAGTATTCTTTGCTTGAACTTCCAAATGAGAATTTTTAACCTAGAAAAAGCGCAGTAATGTTGGCTGATCAACAACAAATGTTTTGTCAATAAAAACTTGTAGTTTGGTGCAGCAGCTAAACTTTGCGACAGAATATGGAAATATATTTTTTTAGAAAATTCTATAAAAATGACATATCACACATGTTTTTCTTTTTTGTTTATGTCTATAAAAGCCAGGCTAAACTAAATCCAATCAAATAGGAAGAAAAAAAACGTGATTATATTTTTCCCAGATCGCCAGTCTTACCTTAGTTACAGATTACCATTCAATGAGTGACAAAACTTCCTTTTCTCAGGTCATGGCATGTTTTAGAACCTAACGGACGATTATTTCAGTAATTGATTAGTTGTGATAATCAATACCTTGTTGCAGCGCTGAATTAAACTTATGCTGAAAGTCTATTTGCATAATAAAAACACAATGTGTGCCTCAATAAACAAACCTTAGCTTCATACATGTGCAGATGTGGCTGGCCCGTCTCCTCGGTTCTCACAGATCTGAGCTGTCAATCAAAGCAGGCCTGGTCCAGTGCCACTGCCCTCGTCTGTGAAAATGGTTCAGCCTGGAACCACAAACCAGGAGCTCTGAGGGTAAATTACAGGCTAAACTTTCACAAACTAAACCAGCAAAGAGGTTTGTTTTTGGCCAAGACAAAAATGGACTGGACAACAAAAAGGTTTTCCACATTAAAACACTAAATAGTAGTGCAAAGACAAATATTTTGTACAGTGGGTAGCTGCATTGCATCTTGGCCACAATGTTTCTAGTCTAAATCCACATTTGTTCCAAACATGTCTTATTTACAGATGATCATTTCTTGAATTTGGTCGCATTTTAAAGATGACAATTTTTATATGGCATGTGTGGATGTGTGAAACTATCTAAATACAACATTTTAAAATTAGTTTTAAAGTTTTATGG
This sequence comes from Mugilogobius chulae, assembly GCA_038363315.1. NCBI lineage: Eukaryota > Metazoa > Chordata > Actinopteri > Gobiiformes > Gobiidae > Mugilogobius > Mugilogobius chulae. Next base: position 31,342,734 of record CM076407.1, on the reverse strand, counting down.
TTTGTTTTCCCCCAAAATCTAAAATGTAAATGCATAATAATTAAAACACAAAACATTTAAAAAACGTAGGATTTAAATGTGACAATATTAAGTTGTATAATTCCTGACATAGTTTTCCCAGACGTCATCTGCAAAGTCATGAGCCGCACAAAGAGACCATTTAATCCAAACAGTATTAACAGTGCAAAAGTCCGAATGCCTCAGTCGCTGGAGTCAAGTGAAATCCGGTCACGCAAACCCAGAATGAACACACTAAATGTACTCTCTGCTGTGGTCAAGACGAGGAAACTCAGCCGTAATCCCACATTTACAATGCAAACAAGCTTTTCTCAGGGCCCCAGCAGGTTTACAGTCATCAGGACCGTCCCGCAGCACCATGACGCTGTCCTGAACCGGCCAAGTGCATTCCTCACATACCTTTACAACAGCAGCAGCAGAAGAGAGTCAGGGATACACAGCAGCTCAGGGACACACTTTGAGAATAAGGTGAAATAAGTGAGTTTGAAATTATTCTTTATAAATCAATTCTGCACCAAGTCATTCCAGGTTCTTTGTCTCCAGACTCACACCTCTGTGAGTTTCAGTAGCTTGAATTCATGTTTCAACTCTGTCCCAGCGGTTATAACACAGAGAGAAAGCAAGTTTATAGTCTCTAGATTTACTGGACTGGATTTGACTGAATAAAGAGAGATTGCAATGATTAATCAACTACTTGTAATTAGTCAAAAAAAAAAAAAACTGAATTATCTGGACTGCTGACTCCAAAATACATACCAAAGAAAATTTTAATATTTATTTATTTTTGTCAGTGGTATCTTGTATCAGTTTAATAATGTATCGTTTGTTCACTTTCACTAAAATAAAGAAAGTTTGTCTGTTGTTGTTGTTGTTAGCATTGTGGCTAGATGTCGTTAGCAAACTGACGGTGGTTAAAACACATTGTAGTTAACAATTGAAACTCTAAAAATGTGTAGGTTACGAGAGCAAAACTTGGAAACTAATGTAAAATGTTTGCTTACATTTTTAAGAATGCAAAATTGGGTTTTAAATCAAAACTTCAAGAGTAACAAAACAAAATATTTCTATTTTCGACGAGTAATAGTTTATAGATAATATTAACTATCGAAAAGCAAATTTGACCTTTTTGAGTTTGTAACTTTACTACCGTTGTTTCATCAGATTTCTGTCTGTGAGATAATATTTATTCTCCGCTGAGCCTCAGAAAACACTGATATCAATTTCCCAGGTTTGTGATGTCATAGGTAGACCTCTGAGATCTTTTGCACTATTTTAAGTCTATTAACTATCTACACTTGTTTTGAGCATTTCCACAGCATTAGCATATCAGACAAAATTGCCTTGAATATATCTTTGCAGCCATTAGATGGAGCTTGATGTGGGAAGCACACTAACATTGATAAAGCTTCTAAAGAGCATGTTTAAAAAACAAGAACAATGCAAATAATCCATCTTATTTGTCCTCAAGTGAACCAATTTCTTGCTAAAACCGTTAAGTATAAACTTAAGACGATTTTGTTTAGGGTCAGTAAATAAGACAAACAAGTGTTTACTCTCACCAGGTCATTACCACATATTCTTTCTTCACGTTTGTTGGCTGTTTGATGGGAGTATATTCCTGGCCTGTGGATTTGCCAAAGCTGTTGTTTTTGTCACCTCTCTGAAGACTCGAGTGTGAACGTGTATTTACCAGCTTCTCGCCTTTGTACGAGGCTAATTTAACTGTTTGCACATCTGCCTCACAGGAGCATCATCACACACAAAGACTGCCCTGCTGACACCGCCTTGCCGCCAGCTCCTTCCACTCGTCTTGATTCAGATTTGCAGTCTGCGTGTCAGCTGTGTCAGAAAAGCGACGGGGTGAGTTGTAAGACTTTGGGGTTCGTGATTGGAGCCTGTTCCCTGGAATGAAGACTTGGGACACATTGATCTGATGCGGTCGCCACGACACAGAGCAATAGTGAGGAATGATCTACATTTGACCACTTGACTGTAACATTGCTCCGGCTGAAAACAAACGAGAGCGGTGTTTCTTATTAACTTTGCAGAACTGAGGGCCACCTGACTAACGACATACTGACGTGTGTAAACTATGAATAGGATGTGTTTTTAAGTTCTTTATTGTGATGATGCCATAAGGTGACAAGAACTAGCCTTTCTTAATAATAACATTGTACTTTTTGAGCCAATACCAATATTCAATGCTTCAAATATTTTAAAGATAGTTTCACCAGTTTGTAATCCGGTGATTGCGCTCAGCGACTAGACACATTAACATTTGGCAACAAAAATGTGTATTTAAAAAATATTTACTTTAGCATAGAACCTGCCTACACATTATTAAAGGGCAATGCCTTGTTGAAATCGATCAGGCAAAAGTGTTTCTTTATATGAATACTTCACATTCACAGCAAACTACTCCAACACACCAAGAGAAGAAAAAGTAGAGAAATCAAAGTTTTAAAGTCTAGCTGTGACTTTACACAAACCAAAGAGAATCCACCTTGGCTTCCATTTTAGCTTCTGACTAAATTATAACGCTGCCCTTCATTGTCTTGTGATTGGTTTGATCCAAAATGTAACACTAAAAGGTAAAATAAGTTGAAATTTCAAGTGAGCGGAGCTGCTCAAATATAGAGAATCACAGTCGAATTCAGAATTACTACAAAAAATATATATTATAGTGCATCAATTAGAGCAATGGTTCTCAAACTTACACCAAGTACTTATACAATATAATGTTAATCTCTCCAAGTGCCACCAGACCAAAATTATAAATTATAGTTCAAAATAGTTTAAAATTTGACTAAATTAGGTCTAAAACAGTGACAAACTATAGATGATGTGCTTTAAAAGGATGCTTCGTAAAAGAGAGGATCAAAACACAAATAATTATTCAAACAGAAATTCAAATAAAAAAAAAAAAAAAAAAAAAAAAAAAAAAAAAAAAAAAAAAAAAAAAAATATTCAAACTGCCAGACGGTTTCAAATTCCACACTAGGTAGCAACCAGTAACAAGTGGTACAATACACACAAGCTCGAGACAACACTGGAATTACAACATCAAATATAATGAGAAATAAAATTAAAAAAAAAAAAAAAAAAAAAAATGATAATACACAGCCTAAGTGATCTACAATCAATGCCCCCCCCCCCCCCCCCCCCCCCCCCCCCCCCCCCCCCCACAGCATATGACGTAAATACATTTTTTTTTTTTTTTTTTTTTTTTTGATTTTTTTTTTTTTTACACGCCTGTAGTCACAAATTATGCTGTGTGCATATGTTTTTTTTTTTTATGTTCTCTGTTTTGTTTGCTAATGTTATGGCTGTCAAGTCATGAATACACAGGGCCTTTAAAAACATAGAAGACATTGTGTTTAAGCACAAGTTGACAAGGGAGATGCTCTTTGAGAGTTGATATTTGAGAATTGAAAGACTGAAACAAAACAATTATGTTTTTCTGTATTTTTTAACTAATTTGCAGTATCTTGAACAAGGACAAGTATGTTATTCAGATGAGTTAAGATAAAATATAAGCTATGCCAAGCTATAGTCAGCGGATGGAGCTAGCATATCTCAACTTTCCACTATGAAAAGTGTTTAAAACCATTATCATTATTATAGATTATCCAGAAAGAGTACATACGCATACAAAAACCTCATGTTCTTGAACGCTCAGCTGTCTTCTGCAGTGCGGTCCCACTTCTGGTCAAACACAGACAGGTTGGAGGTGTACAGAGAGGCTGGATCACATCAGCTTCATGTTGCTACATCCTTTTGACACAACATGGCCGCACACAGAACCATCAGGGAGGCCTTTTTTCAACATCAGCGTTTTTGTACAAATACGGAGCTCAGTGTCGTGGCAGAGACGAATGATGGATCAATAAAAAGTGTGTAGCTCCGCGGAGAGGCGACGCACTGACTAGACTTAATCGTTTTGAAATCACCTGGGGTCAATTATGTCCAGAGGAGAATGAAAAGCACTGACTTGTCTATGATCTTTGGTAAAACTAAGTCATTAGGAGAACACGCACAGTGGCCAAAAAGGGCTTTGTGACGTGGTCATTTCTTCCTTCTCATATAAACTGATCACTATTCTCGATGACATTATTATATGATAAATTGCGTTAAATACAAACTGGTAGGAAAAAATGTGTTCCTCCAAATCAGAGCTGCTCAAAGTCACATGATTTTATTGACAGAAGGATTGTCAGTCTGTAATCCTGTAAAGTCAATCTCTGCTTAGAACCATATTGCCAACAAAGGTAACTAATGAAGAGTGATTTATGACAAAGTGTGTGTTTTTTAGAAACCTGTATGTATTAGACAGACATTTAGTTGGCAAATGTCACAGAAATAGGATTATATTTAATTTTCAATCCTTTACCAGCCTTACTATGGTGGACACTGGGGCTGGGCGTGTTGGCAAAAAATTATTTATTAGATCGGCAGAAAATGCTTAAAATTCCGTGTCTGAGTTTGAAAACATTTAAAATCTTCTAAAAACTCTTTGTGCCACTATTCAACCTAAACTATTGTTTTGCCCTACAACTTTTATATTAAGAAAAAAACAGTAAAAACCTAAGAAAACAAAATTTAAAATTACTTTTAAAATAAATTTGGTGAACCGTTTTAGAATCAAATAAACAAGAATATTCTTTTAAATTGGAATCGTAATCAAGAATCGGAATCAAATCGAATCCCTGACACTCAAAGATTCACACCCCTAGTAAATACAATCATCTGCTTTTTTTCCTACTTTACTGTGATTGGTTAAATCCAGCTGTCACTCATTCAGAGCAGAGCAAAGACTGACCAGTGTTGCCAGAAAAAACGCATCACCTTTCACCTGGAACTTGAACTTGAAACTGCACCACAAAAGACCTCAACACATGACCTTCAAAAGTTCATAAGATTATTAAAAACAGACACCCAAATTTGTTATAAAGAAACAAACTTGACAACTCTCAGGCTGAGAGAAGTAGGTTGGAAATAATTGTCTGTATTTTAACAAACAGATGCATTAAATAGAGAAATGGAAAATCACGTTTCGACAATTTCACCAAATAAGCATATTGTCACAACAGTGAGCTCACAATTCCATTTCTATCACGATATTGCCCAGCCCTAGGGACACATATTATCTCTTGTATATAAGAAACACTGGCTAACACAGAACCTGATGGGCAAATGGCACAGCTGTACAAAGGACACCTCCAGATCAGTACCGGCTGACATTTTCTCGCTGAAAGCTCTATCAGACTTGTGTCATCAAAGGTTATAAAGACTCCACAACAGAAGCACGGCCCAGCTGCACAATATGTAAGCCACAACACAAACACTCTCAGTCAAAATAATAAATAAACGATGCAAAAAACTACCCCCAAAATCATGCATCCAACCATTTTGAAAAAGCCCTGGTGAGATCTAAGACTTCAATTTGTGAGTCTGATTTGCGGCGCGACATGGTGATGACCTCAGAGCGGGCAGCTGTCCCACACTCCCACACGCGCGGACCCGGCGCCTGCTCACTGTGGATGAATGAAGCGGATTTGGGGGGGATTTAAAAAACCCCTCTGTCGGATGTAGGCTACGTCGCGGAAGGAGCTGGGGCTGGTCCAAGCGGGACAGTGGAGCAGGCTGGAGTTAGTAAACATGGTTCCACCTCCGGGCGCCCGCTGCAGCAAAAATAGAAACCCTTTTAAAGCCACTGTGATCTGCTCAGTGAATATTTGATGCGCGGTAAAATGACTCAGAGCTGGACTTCAGTGTTGTAATAAAGGCATTTTTTATATAGTGGAGCAACATGGGGGAAATATGTATGAAATAATACATGCAGTCATTGTTTTTGGCTGTTCACTTTTTATCCAGGACCACAGAAATAAGCCTATAACGATTAATCAATTAGATAAATGAGTAAATATTATTAAGTACTTCCTCAATGATCAATATCAATGAAATGATCAAATTGCAAAGGCTGCAATTTTCAAAGTACAAAATATTCCACATAAACAACAAAATATGTGACTTTCTGCGTAAAACTGGCAATTATTTTATTAATTTGTTCATTCATTCTCATTTTTAATTTAGTCAATTCTTGAAAACAGAAATAAAAGCTAACAAACTAATTTTAATTGTTGATGATGGCCCTAAAACCATATTGGACTGTTATCTGATTTCTCACCAGAAGTAACACTGACTGGTCTGAAATCAGTGCTGTATTTAACAATTGTTTTGGTAATCAATTATTCTGTCAATTACTTCATCTGATTAATCAGTAAAGTGTTTAAATAGCACAAGGCTTGTGAACCTGCAAATCTGACTAAATTCGAGCAATATGACGCTAAAAGATAATAATTTGTCTAGTGCAAGTTTATATAGGATTAATCATTAGATTGACAGTTTTCAGTTGTTCATTATTGCGCATGTATTTGAGCCAGAGGTCATGACCCAGAGAAAAATCTGTCCCAGCAGATGTTTCCACGCTCATATGGACATCCACAGACATTTATGTGACTGTACCTTTCAAATGGATTGCTTTTTCAAACGTTTGTGTGTTGACTCCTGAGGGCACAAACACTGAGCCAGTTTCCTCTGTGCAGTGTGCGCGGGGCGGGCAAACAGAAATAACTGCAGCCCGGGGGTGGATGTGCGCAGGAATGATGGCGACACCCTTTTCTGCAAGACTCCGACCGCACGGCCGTGTTTGTGAACGGTTCGGTCCTTATGGCTGCGCTGAGTTCAACAATCTGTGCCTTGAGTAAATTCAACTCTGAGTCATTGTAGAGGTTAAACTGATGATGCTGCTCTGGGGTTCATATAGACTTGCACTCTGGGAAAGAGCATAACAACATTATTCTATATGGACTGTTAGACATGATCTGTGTATTTGGGAACGACTCCATCAAGGTTGGACATGCTGACATAAATTATACACACTGAAAAAAAAAAACAATCCAATAAATTCTCCCTCAAACTTTGCTAAAACTGAACATTTCAGAGTGTCCTTTTATTGCTTAGGGCACACCTAAGCAATATTTAAGCGGTCTAAACAGCATTATGATCTGCCACACTTGTGAGGTGGATTATCTCGACAAATGAGAAGTGCTTACTAACAGATTTAGACAGATTTGCGAACAATATTTGAGAGAAATAGATGCTATGTATAGAAATATGTGATCGAAAACAAGTGTGCACTTTTGTGGCATTGGTTATTTCTCATTTTAATAGATTATGATGTCAAAGATTTACTACTTCTACAGCCATTTTACTCATATGCAAGTCCAAAGGGCAATTGGTCAGTTTGGTTCCAGGAAGGCAGCAAGGAAGAACGTATGCAAAATAAGCTGTACTTTCCTGCTCTGGAAACAGTCATCAGTCTTTGTGATAGATATTACAGCGACTGAAGAAATATTCTATGCATCAATGTGTAAAACTAAAAAAGAAGCTCTTGACTGAACAAATAAGTCGACGGCAGAACAATCCCGTCTCGCTTGTGTTCCCAGAAATAAGGAGTCAGTGTTTAGATCTGCGCGTCACCTTTTCTTCTCCTGGTGTCGTGTTCGGGACAGAGCTGCTGCCGCTGCTGCTGCTGACATAAGCCTTCGGCAAGAGGACACCAGTGGAGCAGGGATTTCCCCAGAACCGGAGGCAAAGGGGACAAGAGCAGAGCAGACTACAGACTACACCACACACGCAGAGGCTAACATTGGGCACTGGGTTGTAAAACTGCAGCCTGTCATCAGAATATCCTCCATTCTGTGCTGGACAAACGAGGCAGAGTCTTAAAAACATCTAAACATATCAAAAAGTAGCTTTACAACTTAGAACTTTGTTAATGATAGTTTGGACATATACACAATAAAAACACTTTTATCTTGAAATGACAAGAAAAAAATAAGAGAATCACAGAATCACACCAAAAACAACATAAATTTTAAGAAGCTTTAGGTGGGGCTGGGCAATTAACTGAAAAATTGCAAGATTGAATCGAATCATCAATTATTTGTCTGTAGGTTTTGACTCGAAAGATGGAAAACCAAACCAGCAAAAACATGTGGTTTGGAGCTAAAGTCAAACTCAGAGAATACTGATATATATTAAAAATTATCATAAATGGGACATATTAAAAGTTTGTTTTTGTTCGTGTTCATTAATGCCATTTTTCTTTCTTTCATTCTTTCTTCTTTTTTTTTTTTTTACAGTGGCAAGGCTACAAAAACAGTTAAACAAGACAGAATCAAAAATCTAGATCAATATGAGGAAAAAAATATATAATTTTTTTTTTTCCCCAGATCGCACAGCCTTAGGTGGAACACAACAGTGATCAAAGGAAATGGTCTTAATGAAACATTAAACTATAGATGCTAACTTGCTAGCACTGGACACCTAAAATGCTCCAGAATTGTTGAGTTCCCACAGATTTAGTTCCTTGTTTGTCTCAGTCAGTTTTAATGTGGTGTGTCAAGTTTGAATGCATCCTAAAGCATGGCTGCACCACTAATAGTAAAACAGATCAAATACACCACAATTAGCACCATAGTCATCCATCTAAATCAAATGCAACAAAAAGAAAGAAAAGAGTGATTACCTTTGTCTTTTCCCATTTCAAAAGTCTAAATTAAACTTGATTAGTCTTGGATTAGAGTAAACTTGCAGTCTTGGACTTTAAATAATGAATTATGCCTTGTACATTTTTGTTACATTTTCTGAAACTAACGTGAATAAATGCAAGTATGAAATTTCACAAAATGCAGTATTTCAAGCACCATCATTTCCTCGACAAACTGCTAAATATGTCAAAAGCGAATTTCAAAGTACAAAATACAAACGTGTTTTAAAATACATAGACATTTTTCCTCAAACTGTGCAGTCCTATCAAAAATATGCTAAAACAGCTGTATCACGAACCCTAATAATTCCCAATGTTGCCAAAATACAGTCAAGTGAAAGGTAAACTGTTGCCAGGCGAGCGTAACCGAGCCAATCACGAGGTGCTTTTCTCACAGCTGTCGCTTTACATTATGTGTCTGTTCGTCTTTCAGAGGAGCGGCTGTGAGCGAACGGGCTGGACAGACGGCATTCCTGCAGCTCTGGGTTTGCCCTGAACAGTCACCGCCGCACGGGGAAAGGTGTGGGAATGACGCGCGTTTCTATGGCGATGCACAACTTCCTGATAATGCTCCCGATAAAGATTACAGGAAGGAGTTCAGACAGGTTCAAATGCAAGTTTACCTTACGATCCTTTTTAATGTGCGGGAATATTGCAGTAATTATGGCCGCACACATCCACACCAAAGATACACAACAGTAAAAGGTCAGTAATGAGACGGAGATTTGGAAGCGAGGCCCAACCCTGCTGCGCTAACTGCTCTGGTGTTTCCATGGAGGCAAACAGGTGAAGTTACAGGTCAGATCTGTGGAGTGCAGGGATGGGAATCGATCGGCTTCTTGAAAACTTTTATTTATAGCAATCCAGCAGTCTAAGTAAGCTGTTAAAAAGAACAACAAAAATAATTCTTCTAAAAGTTACTCAAGCTCAAATAAAGTAACACGCAGCCTAAATGTTATTTCACAAATGCACTTAACTCCTCCGATCTTTTCACACAATATGAAATCTCCACTGCACCGACAACTTGTGCTCATCCTTCAAGGTCGGACAAGGAGACAAAATAGTTGACATTCATCTGCGCTGCAAGTTTCACATAGTTGTGGAGCGAGAGAAAGGAAATTGTCAACAAATAACAACAGAAAATCTAACACTTCCAGGCACATATTTTACTACAATTGCAAAAAAGAGTTACCTTAACCACAAAATGATACTTACTTGCTTACGTTTGTGTGTTTTGGAAATTACAAACCGCGTGGCGCCACTTATTAACTAGCCTGGGTGACACAAACAAAAAATTAGATCTGCATCTTTTATGGTCAGACATTGTTGAGACAATCCAACAGTAATGTGCTAAGCAAGTTTTATAGATACACCAATACCACACAGGGGACAGATATCAGTGCTGATTTGTGACATTTTGCTGGTATTGATGCAATTTCAGTTTAGCCAGATCTTTCAATGGTTGTAATATGACATAACACTAACTGACACAGATCTTCTCTTAATGTTTTGGAAATTTAAAATGTTATTTGAGGAGAGAAAAAGACATTAGCTGTTCTTCTTATCAAAAATGTAATTTCAATATCTGGTTGGTGGATCTTTAAATGTATTAGTTGAGATGTCTGTAACATTATCAGCATATTTCTTCTTTCTTAAGTTAAATATTCTAACTTTAATAATTCTGAAGATGTTGGACGCAACTTAAAGTAAAGCGGACCAAACTACTGAACCTGCTCTTGAAATAACGTCAGCGTAACGCACACGACTCAAATTTTGCGCTCGCTGTTTTGCCGCCACAAACGAACCAACCACGAGGTCTTTCAGAGACCTCAGTGCGCCTTCCCACAGACGCTGTTGTTTGCAGATAAGCGCTTTAAGACAGACATCAGACAGGAAGAAGAGAACAGTGCACAGACAGAGCAGCGCAGAGTCAATGAGTCAAGGCTCTACTACAATGGACGCCCGTATTTACAACAGAGAGCTTTCTTCCTCATCACTTTGGTGGATGAGGTCAGTGAGCAGGCTGGAAACAATAGGTTACTAAAGGCACATAGGCTGAGAGAGCAACTAGTGATCACAAGTTTACTTCAAAATTGTGAATGAAAAATAAATGAAAAAATAAACTAGCTAAATAGCCCATAAGATATTTTTGGTATATTTCTGAAACTGTATTTACACATTACTATGTCAACTCAGCTTCAAAAGTAACTGTCAAAAGTATTGCTAGATGTTCATTTGAACTAAAATCAAGACTTAATAAAAAAAAAAAACATAAACAGGACAAAATTTTATATTTTTTTAAAAGCTTTAGAATGAATTTTTTAACTTTATCGAAACTAGTATATACAATATTGATAACAACACTACCTCAGCATATTAGCGTTAAATGTGTATTTAAACCCACAGATTTATCGCACAAATGTGAAAATATTGTTTCACATTTATACCCTTATTTGAACGTATATCTAATTGTATCTTGGCGATTATCTAAAAAATTCTATATAAATCTTTATAAGTACAAGGTCTTGAACATAGATGTCCCAATCACACACAAGTGCCACTAAGTAATTAACTACATACACATTTTTATATCCCAATGATCAAAAGGAAACACATTTTTAGTTCAAGATAATTGTAACATTGGTCAGGAAAAAAATCACAATGTTTTAGCATTGGAGGTGGCTCAGATGAGTATTTAGGTTTGATTGAAGTTTAGTTTTATCAGTACTGAATTTTTAATTCTTCTAACAGCCTAAATACACACTGGAGTACAGGTGAACACTCTATTTTTGCGTCATCCCAATAACAATATTTGCTCATGAATATGCCAAATACTGCCTGTGCACAATGTGGACTTTCAAGCATTGCAAATGAACCATAAATGTGTTGAAAAACACCTTTACCTGAATATTCTAAGCAACCAAGGCATGTCTGTCTCTTACCTGTCTGTTGATTGTTTCATTTTCCAAAACAACAATTCCAAATATTTTCCTACTTTAACTGCACAATAACCTTTGCAACTTTCATAGCTGCTAGGAGACACTTCACTTCACTACACTACAGTACACTGAGGTAATGATTTAATTTTGTAGCACATTAAGTTATCCATTAAACTCGACTTACCAAAAATATATACACAGTTAGACTGACCAGCAGAGAAAGAGGCTTCAAGTGATTTTATGTCTCTTGTCTCTTTGACTTTACGCTTGTCATTGGAAAGCCCTGGATCAGAATCAGGAAAGACAAACCAGCTCAGATGACTTGCTAGTACAAAGCCATAAAGCTCACACTTAAGATGGTGGGCCAATAAAGCCGGTGGTCTGTGTCAAGCAGGTTGACAGTGGCAAACATTTTAGTGAGCTACCAATTGAGGAGTGACATTGCATAAAGCACAAAATCAAAGCACATTAGTTTCGATAATATGCGGTTTACAAGCAGTTTGTACTATTAAAGTTCAAACAATGTACAACTACAGTTTAATTACGTAAAGGCATCTAATTGCTTTACTATTTCCACACAAGTACGAAGCGTTCAGTCAATGCGTCTTCCCATCTTGTCAACAACGCAATGCACTTTACGAGACTACTTTCAATAAACAGACTTAGAACATCACTGGAATCTACAAAGCTACGTGTCCGGGCAAAAACATAGGCTAATGCGCGACTTTCCCCATTTAAAGACGTGGTAATGGAGCAAATTGTCGTCGAGAAGTGGGGTCAAGGGGCGCTGCAGCTGCTTTAGCACAGAAGCTAATGCTAACAAGCTAACACCAGAACAATCAGACAGAGCCGCTCAAACAGACTCTTCACAAAGCCACGCACAAATGTCCCGTTATTTACGCTAAACACAGTCATCCTTGCACATAGCGCTGTGTTTTACCTGTAGTTCGGCTCTCTCCACCTCCCATTGTGCCCTCTCCACTTCGAAGCGGGCCCATTCGTGCTGCAGGAAGTGCAGGATCCCCGGGATACTGTACTGCGCTCGGGCCGCCTCCCCTGCGTCTCCGTCGGGCAGCGGACCTTTCCCCGCGCCGGCCAAAACCGAGTTGTTATTGTTGTTGAAGAACACGACGGGGCCCGCCTGTTCGTCCATGGCCGGGCTTGAGGTGCGCTCTCTCCGTTGTATCGCTGATTTTTAGCGCTATAAACCAAAGGAAGGGCTTGAACCTGGTCGAGGTGCTCCGTCTCTCCGCTCGAGGAATGAACTCACTTCTGACAGCTCGCTGTCAGGGTGACGTCAGCGCGCAGCCACGCCCACAACGTGTGGACAGGGAGCGCTCGATTGATTCGCACTGCTGCTGCTCACACATTTGAAATATTATATCATAACCCTGTAACAGATCTATGTAATTTTTGGGGTGTACCCATCCACGGGTGTACCTACTATCTTTATAGGAACGGCATTGCTTCAACAGCCTGAAATGTTCCAGAATATAAATAAACGTACATAAAAACACACAGCATTGCATACGTTTTTATGCAATAGTTTGTGACATACTAAGTTATGCAATATTATCCAGAGATTGAGGACAAAATCAGAAAAGTTGTTTAATGCATCTTATACTATACCATAACTGTGTACTTAACTTAAATATGCAGAACAAATATTCTATTCTATTCTGCCAATTATAACTAAACATTCTTTATTCTATGCAACATCACAACCTTTTGTCAACAGGTCTGCTCTTTCCATTTTGAAGCAAGGCTCAAGTGCTAAGTTGCTTTTCTTATGTTGTAAATGCAGCGTGTAATGATTGTTATTATTATTATTTTATTACTAAGTATTCTGTGTGTGATTTATATTGGAATTTCTTCAAAACTCACATCTGGCAAAGACACTACGATCGCTGCATTTTTGTTATGTTCAAACCAGTGCACAGTTACATAATTGTTTTGTGTTGATTTTGTTCCCTTTCGAATAAAAACAACTAACACACAAAATCACAAGGTTCAAATAAAATAATTTATTATCTGGGCAGGTCGCTTCACAAGCAGATAAATCAGACACAATTAGGACAATTTATGCCAGAGAAGAAAAAGAAGAACACTGATTCTCATGTGTTTTATCTTTGAAGTTTCAATTCATATAATGAATAAAATTTAAGTTTATATATAATTTAATGGCAACGTCTGCTTAAAATGAGACCCAAAGCTTTGTGAATGCATAAAACGATGTAAACGTGTAATTCTGATATGATCTAAGATGGTATTCACATTTATGTACATGGCCATAACATTTAAACAGAGGACACAAACAAAACAACTAAAGACAAGAAATGCATTTAAATAAAATGAAATAAATCAAACAATGTCCCTTCACATAGATAAGTCTGTATTTGACTGAAATTTACATCCATTAGTTCAGCAGCATGATTAAAGTTTCAAATGCATGTCACCATTTATAAAAACAAAAATACTTAAAAATCAGAAAGATGTAAAATGTGTAACAGTATAAATAAAAACATATTAGTAAATGATGACTATACGACATTCCGTTACAGTAAAATATGTTACGTTCAGCATGTTTTAGTAGTCTTTAGAAGAAGCTAGTTTTGAGTTTGATGGTGGGAGCGGCCTGAACTGTGGGCTGGGCTTGTCTCGCTGCAGCCTTTGCTTTACTACTGGCTTGATTGGCTCGTATGGCAGATTCAAGACGAGTTTTGAGCTCAGGAGCGGCACCAATGACGATCTTGAAGGCAGCCGGGTAAAGGGGTCCAATACGCATCAAGTTCTGAAGCGCAAACTCGTGAAGGCCTTTAGAGACCGGCGATGCAGAGGAGATGGCCTTTTCATCCAAGAGGTAAGAGATGAGAGTAGGAACGAGGAGAGCCAGCAACTGCACCCCTGCAAAAATGTAAAGAATAGTTTGGTTAAAAGGTGGCGTTAAACTTTCACCTTGCAAAACAGAAAGTAGGTATTTAAATATGTTCAACTAGCCGAGCTATTACAAATCTTGGTTAATGTCCAGTGCAATCATTTTTGCAAGCACTTATGGCTTAAGAATATATTTTTACAAAGTGAAACTGAAGTGGACCATCGAAGCACAGCCAATCAGAGCACTTTTGGCAATTTTGAGAAATAAAATATTTCATTATTCGATTCAGACTCCATACAGCAATCAGATTGTATCATAAAGTGCCCATTACTTTATGGTGGCAAAGACAAAGTTTACTAACGAAATGTTAAATATAAAATATGTTGTGGAGAGCAATTCACCTTTAGTAATACATCGGATTCACTGACTACTTTGAAGAAAACACTATATGCAGTTTTTCTTACCACAATCTAATCAAACATATTTTGTCCATGGTAAATCACAATATTAGGCTCGGGAAGGTTCTGTGGTTACCATGGAAATAATGGCAAATCCGCCATGTTTGTTGATAGTTTAGCAAAACTTCCATAGGAATACATTAGACAAAACGATTAAAAAAAGTAAACAAAACAGCCCAATAAACTGCTGGGTCAGTACTGGTAAGTTTATCACTATATAGTGTCAAAATGTGATTTAATAAACGCTATTTTCGGTATTTAGCATTTTAAAATCTCCATTGGCTTAACATTAGACCAACTGAACATTCTACAGCTGTATGATGTCACGATCCCGAGCCTAATGGGCTGTGTGCACGGAATTTCAGTTGGCTTGCGATTGTTCAAAAATGCTAACTTCTGTACATACAACCATTTCCTGTTAGCGTTAGCATTTAGACACAATGATGTCTCTTTTTAAACACAGAAATGTTCTCTGATGAAATATTCCTCTAATATGTAAAGTCTTTAACATGTTTTCTGTAACATTCACCACAACTGTCTTATCTAAAGAGGTATTATTAGTTTTAAACTGATGTAGTGAAAACCTCATTGAAGAGTATTGAATAGGAAGTCGTTGTATGTACAGGATGTAGTATTTTAAACCAAAACAAGACAACTGCACTCAGCCAATTGATTTAAATTAGCTTAATGATATAAATAGGACCATTTAGCCAAAACTGATAAACCTTATTTCTTTGTAGTGTAATTTTCATAAAAAATGTACTATCATACATTTGATAGTAAAAGACATTTTACTATCAGATGTATTATTGAAACTATAAAGCTGTAAAGTAGAAAGAGGGTAGAAACAGGCATTTTCGAAGCATACAAGCCTTGACTGCAAAATCGTGCAGGATTAGTCAAACATGTAAGAGTCAATTTTTTCAACTTTTGAGTAGCCTAAGCTATAGCTCCATTCACACATAGTTCTAAGTAATCTGTTGTGTACAAAATGTCAAAACACTCAGTATTGACCCTCGTTTAACGAATTCTTTTTGCTTCTGCTCTGTTCAAACTCTTAACCTGACATTTGGCTCTGTGTTTTGTCACCATAGCAACGTGCAGAATCATTTAAACTGAACAAAATATTGAACTTGATAGGAAATAATGCTGCGTTCCAGGCAACTGGGAACTGGGACATTTCTCACTTGAAAAATACCAGTTCCCAGTTCAGAGCGTTCCAACGTAATCAACTTGTATGTAAACATTATGGCTAATAATGCTAATCTTTAAGCTAAACAAAAGTAACGGCAAATAACCTGTAATCAATGTTTACATTGTTTTTGCGTCAGTTAAACCCCTCAAATAAATTTATTGTGGTTATTGTTGAGCTCGTATGTGAAGTGGGGCTTCCTCGACCAGGTCCCAGTTCACAAGTGGGTTTAACTAGTTCGAGTGGCGTTCCAGCGCATTTTTACAAGTGGGAAGTGGCACATATACCAGTTCCCAGTTGCCTGGAACGCACCATAAAGCTTGTAGCCAAAGAAACAAGGGGTGATCCTTACAACATTCCCAACATTATTCCTGGAAATTTATGAGCCAAAAAAAAATAATAATAAAAATCCAATATTCAGAGAAATCAATTCTAGCTTTACTCAAAAATGTCTGGTAAGTTTTTTGGTAAGGTTGTATGTGTGAATGTGGAACACTGTTGTAATGTTAAAAAATGTACAAGTTTTAATCAATGCAATCTCTTTGAAAAGATAAAGAGAAGTTAGACAAACATTATTATATAATGCCAGTGGTTATGCGAGAAGGCTGTAGCACACTTCTGATGTTTTCTTCTATTTTAAGAAGAAAACATTCTATTATTGGCATTATAATAGAAGAATGGAGAAGCTGCAAAACCAACAGGGACTTTCGATATAAAACTGTGACTTATTATTTGTACGCATCACTTTTCTACTTGCAGTTTGTGTCGGATCATAGCGAGTTGTTTTGAGAGCTCTTCTAACACCAAACATTGACCCTTTTTGAGTGACTTAATTGCTGGTACTGCACAAGCAAAGATTAGATATATATATTTGACTACTGCACACTTAACAGTGCATCACTTAGTCTTACACATCATGAACTGTTTGTATGCCCTCAAAATGAATGCTTGTATCGCTTGTAGATATAAATGTTTTTTTTTCCCCCAAGGTTAAAAACAGAAATGACTTGAACAGTACTGGTGATATTTGGAAAAGGTGCTAGTATTAATGGAGGATAAAGGGCACATTCATTTCTTTCAGATTAGAGGCTCACTAAGAATAAGGCCAAGAAAGGCTTCATGTCAGACGTTCAATGTCTAAATAATCTTCTTAGACAAGATTACTCATATGCATGTATTTTTAGAGGACAATGTCAAGGATTATCTGCTACAACGCATAATCTCGGCCCAGCCAGCGGTAACAATTAATAGATTACAACAAAGGAAGAAAAGCAGGATGACCTTAAATCATATCAAGAAATCCACATACACCAAGTTTAATAGAGGTTCATCTGTGAGGCATTTTCTAATATGCATAAATTATGTGTCAAATCATTAAGGCGAAAAACTAATTTGTAGTAATAATAAAAGCAAAATTGGGGAGCCCATAAATTATAGAGAAAATAAAGTTTATCTAAAAAAAAAACGTCTCAAAATATTAGTTTTAGTTTAGTTATTCATAACATTATTTCATTATGATTTTGTAATATGAAATCATTACATATTTAAAAACTGAATAACAATTGCACTACAATTGCGTTATTCGCCAAGGAAAAAAGTGAAATTTAAAAATTTTGAACATTTGAACAAAACTTTTGAATTAAAAATTCTGACAGTACTTTTTGCTTTTACATGAATGGTGTTAATAAGAAGTGACTTAAAACATTTTGACCACCTGTATTCTATCAACCTCTGCACACCACTACAGCATACATTAAAGTTAAGTTAACCCCCTAACTACAAACACATTTCAAAACAGAGGTGGCAGCTGAAAAAGCATTGAGAGAAGGTGAGAAGAAGGGCTGAGAGTGGAGAGCAGCAGTGTGATTGGTTTGACAGCAGCTGTTTGTGATCAGCACAGTTTTGTGTGGGCAACTCTATCTGATGTCACATAGAGTCCAGATAGAGTCCACAGAGACACAGCCAGTTTATTAATTTATTTTTTCCCTAAAACTTGCTTTTTTTGCTTACTTTACTCTAAAATTGCCAAAACCACTCAGGCAGGTAAACTTACTGTTTTGTTCCTCTCCCATGCCCACCAGCGTCTCGAGAACCCGGACACCCTCCTGAATGGCTTGGAGCTCCACCTGGGTTTTGGGTCGATTAGTTTCCACCGCCTTCAGCTTTTCCACTAAGATGGGAGCCAGAGCGTGGATGTACGGCGTGGAGAGCGCACGACTGCAGTGCTGAAACACGGACAGGAGCAGCTGATAACACCGCGCCTCCATCTGAAACAAGAGAGGATATTAGGCCTGTAAAAGAAAAAGGAAATTCACGGTGGACTCAAGACATTCCCTGTGCATTGATTTGCCAACGAAAAGGCCATATTAACCCAAAGTGCACTGACAAAATGAATACTAGTAACAAAGAAAAAAGAAAGAACATTATGTAATTTCTTATAATACAGAGCAATTGTTTTTAACAAGTTCACTTTTCAAGTAAAATTACGGTACCAAGATAAGAACTATATTATGATAAATTCTTACCAGCATTCATAATACAAATCATCAGCTAAACTTTGATTTTGTTGCTGTTAATAACTTGTTTCTGTCATTTTTAAAAATAGTCTACTTTTTTGAAAATATTAATAATTTGCTGCCGTCTTTATTAACAAAAGCGAATCTATAAAAACTACCAAGGCCAGGACCTCAATTCACGATAGTAACTTAAGTTTGATTATCTGTCCAGCTCTAAGTGACTCAAAATAATCCTCTTGAACAGTAATTTTATTTTGAATAAATTTGAGAAAAACGTGAAAATTTAAACTTAGTGAGCCAAATGTAAAAAAGAAAAAAAGAAAAGTGAAATGGTGAATGCTTAGAAAGAGTGGGTTATTTTTGTCAATGGCAGCTGCTCACCCAGGGATCCCCAGAGTTGAGGGCATTCCTGTATCGGTCCATGGAGCCCTTCTGCAGGACTGTCACACCCACAAGCTCCCCACCGGCCGAAAGCAAAAACAGAGTGATCGCTGTCAACATGCTGATGTCGTCCATGTCAGGCCGGGAATCATCTAAACAAATACAGACATTTGCATCAGTCCAAAAGGGAAATTTCTTTAGGAAGAAGAGTCTTTTCAGCCATATTGGGTTTCCAGTGATGACAGGACTTGTAATATATCTATTTGAGATAATTTTATAACAACTGCAGCTCAATTCACCGTAGTAGAGCCTTGATAAAGCTTTACAAGAAAATAGAGGTAGGGCTTGGGGTAATAAAGTCATTCATTTGTCATTTGTTTATGGTGAATTAAGTCTTTGACCATGCTTTCTTAAAGTGTTTTCAAACCTTTTCTTTCAGACTTGTCTTTGATTTGTCGATTAATTGTTACCACAGCCTTATTTGGACCCAACAAAAAACAAACTGTGAAAATGGCTGAGCTGCTTGGTTGTGGAAACACCAGATTAGGAAAAAATCCTTAAACTTTGCTGACAATTAGTATAAAAATGCACATAATTATTTAAAAGCTCAGTATTTCGGTTGTGTGTTGTATATAGATATTTGTTTCGCATATACATTATTTTGGACAGTTGCTCTAAAATAACCCAATAAATAGAACTGACTAGTGCTATCTCAAAGTGATCTGTAACTCCTTTTCTAACCTGGTTGTGAGTATTCGATGACAGAGGCCAGGCTGCTCCTCACGAGGGTGGTCCACTGGGTCTTGATGCTCTCCTCGCGGGCCAGTGGAGAGGTGATGATAGTTTTGATGGCCTGCAGCGCCGCAGAGACTGGAGCAGGAACAGAGTTGTCTGCAGTTTTGAGAGCAGTTTCCTTCAGGACTCCAGTGATGAGGAAAAGCACAGTGGGAAGGATGGTCATGCTCCCTGTGCAAGAAGTCAAGGATCATTAGGGATTTAAGTTCACATTACCAAGACATGAACACGAACATGAAAAGTACGGAGCATTTATTGACTTTCTTAAACTGCCTTTTAAGATGACCTCGATGGTGTTCATAAGCAGACCTATAGGATGCTTTCAGTTTGTAGATAATGTCATAAGGTCATGGTGGGCAGAAGCCAGTTTTTCCTATTAACAGCATAGTAGCTGCTGACAATTATTCCATGAAAACAAATGTCATCATAGTGCGGCTTTTGGCTTTCACTCATAAAGATGGAAACTTTCTCTTTATCTTTCTCCCTCGCTCTCTCCTGAGAGTCTGTGAAAGGCTGATGTCTTGTGCAGTTTTACAGCAGAGCTGTTTACAAATTCTTTCGTTAAAGATGAGTTTCAAACTGGTCCTTGCTATGAGAAAAAAAATACAAAAAATGTTTATGTGCCCTATAATGGCGCAATCCAGAAATCTTCAAAGTGATCTTTTTAACACAGACTCAACAAAGGATTGTGCAGCAGTGTTTACTCAGGGGTTGGAGCTCCTTGATAAAAAACGGTTCCAAACTTATACATTTAAAATAATTCAAAACATGCCTCAAAAATGACAGCGTGTAATCAGAACATCACATCTTAAGTTCACCAGAATATTGATAATTGGTTACAACTGAATACAATTTACCAGAGAGAGGATTCTTAGACATAAGAACATGATGCATTTTAAAATGTATTGATACTTCTGTAATAAAGAGCTCATGAGCCTCCATTGTTTTACTTGGCAATTAATAAAGACATTATCATGATAGCTTATGCCGTTGTGCTAAATCTGAAAAATTTAGCCTATTTTTCGGTCTTTTTTCTGTTTTTACTATAAATCACATCCTGTACTCTATCGTTGCACTTATGGTACAAAAGTGTGAGTGGATTTGAAACAAACAATATACTGCATGTGCCTAGATTGAGTGATTGTTTTGTAGTATTTGCTTTGGGTCTCACCGGCTGGAGTGCAGAGGGACGGCAGCTCGGCCAGGATAGACACTGTGTGAGCCACCAGTCGCGCGCTTTCCTCGGAAAGCCTCTGAGGTCTGAGCGCGGCATGGCTTGGAGACTCCTTCACTTTGGTGTTGAGTTGTGGTAAGTGTCGAACCAGAATAAACACCAGAAGCTCCATGCAGGCGAACACCAAGGATTTACCAGGAACCAGCTCCCCAGTGTCTCCTCCCTCTCCCAGGCCAGGCACGGACTCCTTCTCCACCTCCTCATCTTTATCTGGAGGTAAATAAAAAAAAATAGATCAAGCATGATATAAAAAAAGGTTTTCTGGCTGTTTGTAAAAATGCTGTTTAATCTCATGATATTACTTTGTTGTTGGGCATTGTATTCACTTGTGAAGTGGGACCTAATGAACGCGTTTGATCAAAAGGAAATTGCCTTTAGGAATGAATATAATTAGTGTGAGTAATTGGAATTTCAAACAGCTTAGTCAACATAAACACACAATCAAATGTAAGTATGTGATTAGGTAGAAAAAAACATGTTTTCATAAATAACCGGCCAAAATTAAATGCATTTGCAAGTTAAAAGCATTGAAAGCATCAGGCAAGATATGCATTCATGCTTACTTTGCTTTGAACCTACAGACACATGCAATATAAGTAACTAAACCTCATGAAAAACATTGAATTTAAGTAGTTATGAGAAGTGTGTATGTCTGACTTTTGGATGTGCGTTGCCGTAGCAGCTGGTCCTGCGCTGCCCTGATGGTTTCCTGGACGACAGCAGTGACCTGCAGTTGAACCGCCGGAGGGTCTCGGGTCAGTAGCAGTCTGTGCAGCACATTGAGGAGCTCCACTGCCAACAGCTACAGGGCAACACTCAAATTAGTCAAGGCATGGTAAAATTCTGTAACTTATTTCATTTACATAACATAAATGTCTAATTTAAACTGTGTATACCAGTTTTTTATAATTTTGTAATTACCTATTTATTTCAAAAATGGTTTAATATAAATGAATCAAGAACAAGTTTGTGAAAAACGAATGAGATTACGCTAGAGAGATTATAAAGAAGTACAGTAAATAAGTAAACAACACATTTTTATGTGTTGTTTACTTTGTTAAACATACAGTATGTTTAACAAAATACGTGTCTTTTTTTTGGGTAAAAAAATCCAGTATAATTAGACAAGTTTTAAGCCAGTGTAAGACATAACTGATAGAGAACTTCCTAGAATGATAAAAGAAGAAGTAGATTTTGTATCTTTTGCTAAACTTTTATGAAATGCAAAATGTTTAGACAAAATCTTACAGATTACAAGACAAAAACAAGTAGTGCACTACGACCCTTTGTATGAGGATTTGGACTTATTAAAGTAAATGAATACTTGTACAAACAGCTCTAGTCAAACAACAAGGTCACGGCCATCATTACTGTTTATGCATTTTACAATAAATATTTTACAACTGACCTCTGTTTAACTACAAACAAAGAAACTAGACTTCAAAGTCCACTTTTGTGTAATCAATGACTTAAACATATAAGCCGTGTTTAGGAGCTTGAGTTGCAGCTAGTCAGTGTTAGCCTAATCATGATCATATTTTGGAAAACATGTTCTTGTACCTGATCTTCTGCAATGTGCATCTTGGCACATGGTGAATCGAAGAGTGTGCACAAAGCCTGCAGGCAGGACATCACATGTTCTATGGGCTCCTCAGGACGTGGAAAGCAAAGAAACTCAATGCTGACACCTGAGAGAAAAACAAAAGTACTATTAGGGTGTGACCTATCTTTAGTTGTTAAATGTAAAGTAAGGTAAACAAAAACTCTTTACAATGTACATGCTAAACCTATAACTGCAGGCTATGAAACTCCCAAAAGTTAAGATAAGTAAACTCAGATCATTGTTTACCCAGAATAAGATGCATTCGATCTTTGACTGTTTCCTCAAAGGTTTTGGACTGAGTGACTCCTGCAGCCTTGGATGGAGCTGATGGAGAGTCCGACTTGTCTTCTCCTGCTCCAAACCCAGTGCTGTTCAGCCACAGAGCCACAGCATGGAGCACAGGGGCCCAGGAGCTGCGGTAATGAAGACGAGCTGTATCTATGGTCTCTGGAGTGTAAAATGCACCACCTGGAGAAAAAAAAAAGTGACACAGCAAATAATTGGAAATGAATAGTGAATAAAACTAGGCTTATAGCTTATATTTATTAGATCATGCGTAAGTTTCCAAATCCTTATTATTTTTTATCCCAAGACAAAATGTTAATGTTACTTCTTCCTGGCAGATGTCAAGATAAAAAGATTTTATTACCTTTTTTTGTCATATTATGCCTATTCAACTACTTAAAGATGCACTATGAAATATTTGTAGAAGGCTTTGGTTCTGAATGTTACTTTATGTTTAATACTGTAGCAATAAATGTTTTATGCTGCTGGTCACCTGCAGGTTAAACTACAAGTCATATTTGTAGAGAGGGGAAGGAAAAAAAAATTATACATAGACAAAGGACGACCAAGACAAATGTTAAGGAGAGCATCTGTACCAAAATTAAATAACATTTTATTCCCTAAACTCCATAGCATGTGGTATTTAGCTTTCCCGACACAATTCCAGATGCTTTGACTTCTGAAAGTAGCAAAAAGCTCTTCTAAACATAGAATTATAAAGATCAAAGTGAAATAGGTAATTTAGAAATAAAAAAAGACAATTCAGGTAATAAAAAAGATAAGAAATCTCATTTGTTACCTTCCGGAGGCAGCTGGCTGGAGAACTCTGCAGGCAGAGTGAGCAGAGCGTAGTCTCGAAGCATGGCCAGCCACAGACGGCTCAAAGAGGGCAGTTCAGGCTGGACCAAAGTGATGAGACTGTCCGGAGGCAACACATCTGCACTGAGATCCTCCTCATCCTCATCTTCATCTCCACTCTTCACTGGTTTAGCAGGCTTAGACTCTGCCTCCTTCTTGATCTTCATGGCCATCACATAAACCTGTAACAATTCATGTGTTATAATGACGAGAAAATAATTCATGTTTTAACCACAACATGTGATTCACCTTGGTTTAACTACAGATTAAGTTAGTAGGTTAAATATGTATTAAGATTAAATGGAAGGATTTTATTGCTTTGTAAGATCTTAACCAAAACAAACCAATAAACTTGATGTCTTATACAGCTTTCTTTATGATATGCACGTGTATAAAGCTAAATGCATATTTATATTGCCTTTTCTGTCATTACTTTAGCTTTATTTGGAAAACAAATTCACTGTGGAGTTGTTTCAATAATACTGTCTTGTTGGAATATGACTGTGCCAAGAAGAAATCTATTGATGTATTGATGTAACCTGATCATCCAAAACGTTCAGGCAATCAGCTGATCTTATTACTTGGCCACATTAACTTCCTCAACTCAGGAATGACCAACTGCAGCAACCCCAGATCTAATAAATCCAGTTAGCAACTTGGTTAAGCAGCAAGCCTTATTGATATCAAAATATAGTGGATCTTTGTCATACCTCAGCCCAAGCCTTGAGTACAGCCAGTTTCTCCATTGTAGTAGCGCTCTCACTGTACAGTTGACTTGACGAGCCTTTCCCAGTCTGCACCTTGTCCAGAGACGAGACCAGCAGGTTGTGAACTCTGCGCAGGTCATTGAGGTCACTCACCACACCGCTGCCAATCCACGTACTGCAAACCTGAGGCATCAAACAGAAAAGAGATTAAACTGTACTTGTTTATGCATTAGATCAGGGGTCTCCAACCTTTTTCCTCAAAAGAGCTACTTTTTCTAAACAAAACTAGCAGTGAGCGACTATCTTTGGCGAGCTCAAAAGAATAAAGTTAAATGTGGCCGGTTGAAACATTAGCTGGACATCTGAAGGACATTCACGGTACAAAAAGGCATGTGATGAATAAAATTTGAGCAGTCAAAGCATAATATATCAGACTCAAAACTCTTTGGCGATCTACTTGGAAGCTCCTGAGCTACAGGTTAGAGAATAGATTAGATTAGATATCGATTAAAGTTAAATTGAGCTACAGCTTCTGCGATTAGCTTATGACATACTTCAGAACAGAAATAATTAATTTTAAACTTTCTACGTCCGTCCACATGTTTTGATAATTTACCGAATATATTTGAGCCTTTGACTTGTTCATCATGATGTGTTTAAGCTTTTTTGACAGCTGTTAGGAGCGAGACGTGCTGGTGTTATGCAGAAAAATGCCTGCCTGCAAAAAATGCATCCCCTTCTCACGGGAACACATACACTCCTGAAAACTCAAATTTGCAAATATTAAACTTCACCTTTGATGACTTTATAGCCTACATAGTGCAGCTTTTTGTGTTGATATACTTAAATAATTATGGAGAGCTGTTTTTTAGTTTAGTGAAGTTATTTCATTGTATAAATAATAATAATAATATAAAAATAAATAATAATAAATATGACTGGACAAGAATAGTAAAGAAAGAAAGTGAGTTGCAGAATTGTTGCCGAAGCGGTCAAAAAGACATAGGCGTTCTCAGCTGTGAAAAAGATTAAACTAATAGTCTTCTATCTACGTATAGCCCATGTGTTTTAAATTATAACTACAAGCATGTTTTGGTGAGGTAACAATGTTATAACTTGGATAAAAGTTCAATAGGTACATTTTGCATAAACTGTCCATGATTGCTTACAAACTCCAATATGTTGAAGGCTAAGCTAAGTCAGTGTTTTACTTGCAGAAGGTCACATTTGAATAAAAAGACTTGAATTCCCTTAGTGACAGGATTGTGCCAGCTTAAAATATTCTATTAGTCATACAGCTAAAAGACGTGCTTAAAATTCAGCCCTGTCACTTACTCTTCGCATCAATCTCAAGTCAAAAACCAGCACCAGCAGAGCCCGTTCTTAGTAATAATTGATACGTGTCTTAGCATTCCAATCTTGTCTAATAAGGGAAGTATTTCAGATTGAACAATGATAGTGTGACATTGAAGCAGTCTCACCTGACAGGCTTTAGCTGTGATATCAGATGGAGTATCAGGTGAAAACGCTGGTCTGAGAGCAGCGCCAACCTAAAAGCATTCAAATATTCATCTTTATTTTCTTATTCAATTACCACAATGCAGACGTAACAATCACCTTGCACAAATTATAACAACAGGATGCTAAAAACATACAATCGTGCATAATATATTTTAAATTATTTATTTTCTAAAAAATTTCTGCTAATATTCTACTAATAAAAAACTAAACATAAAAGTACGTACTGGAAACAATTAAAAGTAAGCGTAAGATAGAAATGAAAAAATCCTTTTTGGGACAACAATAACTAGTGACAATCAGTGATTACAAATAATAGATTAACTTGTTGCAGCCTCAGATCATATCTATAGATTCAAGTAATGAAAAGTTAATATTGCACTTTTAAGATTTGGCCATTTTCCACACCTGACAAGCTTGTATCTAGTAACTACCTGTTACTGGCTACTGGTATAAATAAACACTGTACATCATGACTCACATTGGCTTGGTATTGTTCGAGGATTACATGTCCGGGAAACTCAGGTTCTGGGACGGAGGCAAACTTCTTAATGATGTCCTCGAGCGCCTGTAGCCCAGCCATCCGCAGCTGGTTACTGTGGTCTGTGGCGGCCATGAACGCCATCCGGATGAGGTCAGACAAATGACGCACCAGTAGATCTCCTGAAGGGAAATAGATTAGCTCAATAACATTATACTCCAGCAGCAGTTTGAACTCTTTGGTAAATCTATTGGTGGTAAACAGACTTTTTTTTTTTTTTAAATCTCTCTCAAAGTCATTTTATGTACTGGATTTAGTTCTGGTATTTTTCAGAAATATATTGTTAGTACATTTTTATTTATAGTTCATGCGTGAAGATTAACCAAAGCTAATTAAAGATTTCTCTGTTAAGATTATTAAATGCCAATAACATGTTCACATAACACAGTTAAGATAATTATATTCAAGATTTTCATAAGATTTAGCTAATTTATCCTAGTTTCTCTATTTTTTGTATAAAAGTTTTACTTCCTGATTATAAATAATGAAATCTCACTAGGAGTTCACATGAGTAAATTTTGCGTAACATGGAGTTTTAAAGACTGAACCTAAAAAGCTGCATATAAGTGACAGTAAAAAGTTTGGATTTGAAAACAAGAATACTGACGGGACAAGAATGTACAATTTTCTCCAGTGGAAATCTACGTGTACTGGAGTGCATCAAAAGAAACAGGATATGGCCTTGAGCATGAGACCTAATTGAGTTTTAGCTGAAGTGCACCTTTCAGGGGATTAGCCGGCGCACACAGCAGGCAGACCAGTCATGCCCTTGCCCTCGCTCCGATTTACGCTCTCATCTTCTCTCTCTCTCCAAGTCCTAAACTTGGCATAGATGCTTCCAGGCCATTGGAAAATAAAAATCTACTGACTTTTGTCTTTGTATTGCTTGAAACATATCTTGTCTCTATGTATCACAAGGCTTCGTCTTGTAAAGTGGACATAATTTACATTCACAGTTGATAAGATTACAGTATAGAGCCTGACTAAATCAATCTTTGGGTCTCCGTTACAACATATTAAATTAAGCAAATGTGTTCTCAATACCAGGTAATTTATTTTACAAATATTATCGTACTGATATTAATAAAATGTATTCATAATGCGCTTTTCAATATACTAAAACATGCATCACACACTTTTTTTTTTGTTTCTACTAAACTGCTTTTATTGTGTTTAAATTGCATTGTCTACTGTTCAAAGTCATTTTTAAAGCTATTTTAGGGAAAAATTTACAAAATTGCAGCTTTTAGGTCAACATAGTCCAAAACTAACTGTGTGCTGACTGCAGTGGCTAAAGGCAGTTCTAGTTTATATGTGGCATGATCCAAGACTGTCCTGATTACAGCCAAAGGTGTCTAGTAACAAACCTACTACTTTAGATCTAGACCAATCACACTGCTTCATATATCTTTAGAATCTAAATTTCAATTATTAGACATTTTGCCAGCTCTGTTTAAAATGGGGTTGTGGGCAGAGTTAAGATCACATTTTCAGCAGCAAATGATATAGTAGTAAATGAATAAAAGTAAAAAAGCAGTTCTAAACATTGCTTTCTTGAGATTTTTCCAAAGGCTTCTGTTCTGCTGACTGACACTGTAGAGTTACTGTACGTGAAACCACAGCAGGGGTAGTAAATGTACCTTTCTTGGCTGCTCGAGCTGCCGCCAGGTCAAAGTGGGCCTTGTCTGCGTTCTCACAGAGCAGAATGATTCGGCACAAACAGTCGGCTGCAAAAACTCGAGTGACCCATCGCGGCGCCACAGACGGTTTGGACTTGTCATCGTCGCCGAGGCCCGTGAACATGGTGTCGTCATCTGTCTCATTGTTCTTCTCTGAGTCCTCCTCGTCCCTCTCCACCTCGAATACTACGGGCCCTCCAACATCTACAAAACATACAATATGATCAACAAAATATTACATGAGTAGTAAATCTATCAGTGTAAAAAACTGTAGTCACTGATGCTGGCGCAAAATCATTCTGGGTTGAATTCACAGACAACAGAACTTTCCAAAATACGTGCTTGTACTAGGGATCAACTAAATGTTGGTGGCAAAATTATAATATTGTGAAGCCTTTTTTTTGATACACCACATTAGCAACATTGAATGGGAAATATACAGTACATGTCAGGACTGAATAAATCTAGTAATTACATGTGATAAATGACAAAAAATAATATATTTTTGAATGAAAGAGAAGTTGTGATGTTTATCATCGGAGACTGTGCTTAGATAAAGTTAGTCAACCTTAATTTAAAATGTATCCCAGTGGAAAGTAAATTCAGTGGCCTTTTAATGCCCTTTAAGGTCCAACAAAATGGCTTTTAATGTATTATTTAAAGGTTCACAAAAACATTGACTAATTAAGAAAAAAAAACTATGTTTATAAAATCATCATACAAACTACAAAAAAGGACACTGTATTAGAGAAAAATACATTTTCTCATTATAATTTTTTTAAGGAAAAAGCATTGCTGTGAACTTGCAATTTTACCTAAATTTTACCTTGTACTTAAGATTTTGAAAACATTGGCACTGATACTGGCATATAATTTAGAAAATGGAAAAATAATAAGATGATGGTAAACAAATAGAACTGTCCAGTAATAACACTATAAATATTTTGTTATAACCCATCCATTTTCTTCTGCTTTATTCGAAGATTGTTATAATTTGTACCTTAAAACTTAAATAATTCTGCCAAATTAAACACATATCTTTAATGTTGTGTCCGCACCTGTAGTTGCTGCTAAAACATCTTTGCAGAGTTTGAGCCAATGGGAGAGTTTTTCAACAGCCAGCGATGAGAGCATGTGTCCCAGAGTGTCGTGAATGTCCGAACACAGCTTTCTGTCCGTTTCTCTGTCCAGCATGCCAACAAAACTCCCTCCAGACCCGTCTCTGTGATGTTCAGATCTATATCAGAGACAAAGCAACATTTTATCAAAACAAACAGACTGAGTAGTTCATAAACTAATGCACAGAAAAGGTAAAAACATGTGTTCCATACATTTACTTGAATTTGAGATGGTTTGTCAGTAACAGTTATTGGTTTTGAAAAATCTTATTCACAGCTTTTTGCAAAACTAGAGATTATTCCTCAAAGTCTCAATAAATGACTCAGTTTTATGATTTTGTGATAAATGCCATAACCAGTATACTGCAGATGATAATCTTCAACAAATCATCACTATATAAAAGAAGCAAATGCATTATAACAGGCTGTTTCACCTATTATTCTGTTTGTGATATTTTGTAAGAGATAAATGCAAACACATGTGGCAAGTAAATCAAATAAAAGAATTATAAAGAGCATCACTTTTTCCCAAAAACATGCCGGGGGTCTAATTAAAACAGGCAATTTGCTAAGGTAGGATTACAGTCAGTATTTCTCGGTTGACCTGGTTGTGGTTGTTAACAAGTACCCATTTTAATCAACAAAACAGTGACTATCTGTCAATTTGTTGGAATAAAAGAGCCTACTTTAATAAATTCAAAAAATTACTTAAAGAAATATGCAAAAAATATATATATACAGTATACTGATTTTTCAGTACACTCCTAAATTAAAATACTGAAAAAAAAATAAATAAATAAATATAAACTGCACATTCACAACAATCAATAAATATTTGAAACATTTTCTTTTTGTAGTGAGAATGCAGAGCAACTACAATCCAGTCATCGTCCATAATTGTCAATAATTTAATCAATAATGTCATGCCCTTCATCAGGGAATGACACCATGCCCTGATGAAGACCGATCAAAACGCAGTGGTGTCCCTCCTTAGATTAAAGGACTTTTATTATGGTCAGTGTGCCTCGGATTTTTTGCCATTTTGCACAGTTTTAACCAGGCAAGTTTCCTGCAGTTTCATTGTTGTATTTATCCGTGTAGAGCACCTGGCGCTTTATTACTCCTCTGGGACCCAGCTGAAGTGCTCATCTTTTCTTTTTCTCTTTACCGTCGATAATTTAGGTGTGCTTTTTGAATCAGGAGCTCCACAGCTAATCCTCTGTCAGTAAACACATGTAGATTGGAGCAGAAGCCAGACTTTGGAGGAAGAAATGTCATTGTTTTCTGTGTTAAATGGCAGGGATTAGAAGTCTGTTTACTTCCAGAAATAATTACCACAAGCCTTTTTTTGTTTTGCTGCTGTAGAATGGAAAATCACGATCAATCAATATGAGAAAAAGTGTGATTGATTGGTTCTCCAAATTGAACAGCCCTAATCACAAAATAGTGATACTTCAGTGCACACCTAAATTAAAAAGCTGAGAAGAAATAGAAATTTATACAATACACATACAATGAACACAGACAATTTTTGAGACACCTGAATTATGCAGGTGCTATTTACTTACTGATGTTTGTCCCATCTCCAGTCTTTTTGGAGAGGCTCATGGCGTATTCACAGACTTCAGCGGCTTCTCTCTGTGCGAGCTGTCGGAGGCAGGCCACAGCGGCTCGGCGAAGGAGCAGGTGAGAGCTGCATAGGTGCACCTAAAAACACAATTAACCAACATGATTTATTACGGTGCATAAAATATTTTTGTTAGTTCATATTGATGAATTAGATTTGAAAGTATCTGAAGTTTATTGCATTAGATTTATAATTATTCCATTATAAACTAGATATTAAAACTGACATCACCTTGCATTATAATTACTAGTTGTGGCAGAAATCCAAGGTTAAACTTCTAATCGTTCAAATGTGTTCTATTTACACTGAAAACAATACATTTTTCTTCCAAATCTGTCTTCTGTTCCAAATCACAAGTTTTTGCTGACAGAGGACACCTAAATAATTGACAATATGACAATCTCTAAATCTTTCGATTAATTGCCCAGCCCTTATTGGAAACAGATTTAAAATAAAATAAATAATACAATACTTTGCTAAAAAAACAACAAATCATAATTTCCTACAATGGTTTTATTTCATTAACAAATAAAAGCTGAAAATGCTCAACACAGCTCGCACACATCAAAGCATCTCTGATGCTTACTATTACTGATTAAATAGACTCTAAAAATTCTGAAACAAATTTGAAATAAACTAAAGACTTTGTGGTGTTTAGTTATCACAGAACTGATTAAGCCTAGCATGCTTTCAAGTCATTTTTCCGGGGTGAAATTCATTTGGGAGGCAAGTGCTGAACTTCGTAGCACTCAAAGAATCAACCCTTAATTTTTCCAAATGTTCTTGCATGTTACATAGACTTACACAGAGACAGGGCACCAGACTGGACAGGTTGACGTGTCGTGGAGCAAACATGTGAAGCTGCTGCAGACAGAGATGGCAGCCGCTTGGACCAGAGAGTCTGAGTGATCCTGCATAATGGCACAACCCACCAGGCACGACGAGCGGATGGTTGAGATAGTAGCACCATTGCCTTAAAAAAACAAGTCAAATATTGTGTTAGTAACTTTGGCCAGCATACTGGAAAATTGACAATTTCTTGTGACATGAATTAGAAATAGGGGAAAAAACACAATATAAGAGTTCAATTACTTAAAAAAAATAACTGCATCAAACTAAAAACTGGTCCTGTTCTTTCCTGGTAAGTTCTGCTTTTTCATTTAGCTTAGTTTTAGGTCAACTGTATGTCTACTGCATCCAAGCATGTTATACTATTATTTACCCTGCAGTTCTGGTCCCACAGTGGTGATGAGGGCTCCCAGGCAGCGTCCCAAACACTGATGCACCTCTGTGTGGGACGGGGGCACAGTCAGCAGCAGCGTGAGCACGAGGGACAGAGTGGGCTCCACGTAGCCTCTGTACATGGGACCACTGGAGTCCACAATGAGGGCCAAAGAGTGCAGTGCCCAAGTCTGAAAAACAAATAATCAAAAACTTAGAGGAATGTATTTTACAATTTGGGTGTTAATTTTTTATTGTTAGATAAATATTTTAACATTTGGATTAAATTGTGAATGTTCTTTTTGAAAATCTGCCAAATCTATTATAGCATATACTGTCTACAACTCAACCTTTTTTGTAGTTAACAATTTGTACTTTATCTTCTTAGCTCATTTATTTTAGTGTGAAATTGCAGTGGCATTTTATCAGGATACAGAAAGATATATTTTGTCAGTATTATTATTTTCTGCATCCAACAAATCTTTCAAACAGGTAAACGTAGCGGCTAAGTGGAAACCACAGCTGCATGTAGGAACCTTCCTCTAAATGATTTTAATCGGAGCATCTAGCTGAAGGATTAGCCTACCTCTGCATGTCTTTTTAAGTTGCATGTTTTTATGTACAGTAAATCTTGACGTACAAAATGCTGGCCGTGCAGTTTAGTTTTTGCTGAACAAAGCAGAACCACTAGAGCAGACTAAATTCACCTCACCTGAACCTCGTGAGAAGAGCCGTCCTGTGCCAGAGCCAGCAGGATGCTGACACTGGTTTTTAAGTGCTGCCCTGAACCAATTCCTCCGACGTATCGATGCAGACATCCCAGAGCCAGCGAATGTCCAGTCCTGGACACAACATCTCGAGCTGATTTGAGCCTAAAACAGGGAAAAACAAAATAAGATAACAGGTGTGACAAATGCTAGGATGCCCAGATAATGTAATGTAATGTAGGGAAATCAGTGTTTTAGATTTACGCAGCTACAATTTTGCATAGCTTCCTAGGATGTGAAGTACCATGTTCAAAAAAAGCTCAGAACAGTTCTGGTTAGTGTTAGCCATTTATATGGCTTTGCCTGCATTTTTTTTTCTTTTAAATTAAATGTATAAAATAATTTAATTGTGCAAAATCAGTACTTTTGCCTTTGAAGTTAATATCTAGTATTATACTACAAAAGACATTTTTAATAGCACGTAAACCTAAAGTTTAAAGATGATTACGGTAATTAGAATAATTTTAGTGCAAACTGAGCAATTTAGCAAGTTTTAGGTCACAACAGTAATGAACAGCAAAGGCCATTTGTCATTTGTTGCATGCATAGTTGTGACATCAGTGTCAATCGCCTAACTGTGTGCTGATCACAAACACCTGCTGTCAAACCAATCACACTGCCCCTCTCTACTCTCAAGTGCTCATTGTTTGAACTGTGTTTGTGGGTGGCATTTAGGGGGCTTGCATCACTTATATATTACAGATCCACAGTACTTACTTGTCAAAACTGGTCTGTGCCATTCTCGCGATGAAGGTTGCCTCTCCGACCACCTGAGCCATCCTGCCCAGGGCCTCCCCAGCCGCACAGCGCAGGATGGGGTTAGGATTGTCCAAAGCGCCCATGACAAGAGCCAGGCTGACTTACGGACCTCCTCTGGGCCCAATGTACTCTTGTTCTCAGCCAAGCCCTTAAATTAGACCAAACAAATAATGCATTAAGCAATAAGTGCCAAGTAAGCAGTAATATTAAGGGTGAGGGGGTAGTTTACGCACCTTAAGAGCACTGAGGACAGCAGTAAAGATGTTAAGTTGAACCGCCTGTTGTCGGACTCCTTTGGCTTGTTTTATGCACTCAGCAAAGTGATCCAGCATTTGAGCCTAAAGCACACAAATTATATATTATTTTCATTCCCAAAAATATGTTAATCTTAATAAGACTTGTAAGTTGCACATATTGGTTGAAAATGCAAACATTTTTATATTTTACATTACCATCTCCAATCAGTCATTGTATTTGCATTAAAAGTGACAAATAATGTCCATGCTACTGTAGGTTTTTTTCCCACTTATGATGCTTTCTTGAAATTCAAATGCAATACGTGTCACAGGAGGACAAGCAGGACACTGTAAGGCAGTGTGTAACAACCAACAATAACATTACTTTACATTACTTTATTTTTACTTTTACAAAGCATCGTACTTACTTCTAAGGAGGTTTATGCCTGATGGGTTGAGTTTTTTACTGGGCATGTTATGCATTGTAATTATGTATCTTTACTCAGACAATTCAGTTACTGATTCAGTCCAATTACAACAATTGGACTGAATCATGCTTGTCTGCTTGAGCTTCCAAGTAAAGCATGAAGGGTTCAGCATTATAATGCTGCCACTTTTCTAACAGAAAATGTAATTTAGACCTGTATATATTTCAAAGGAATTTTAGATCAATATTATTTATTTTTTTTTTTACAATGAATATGGAAATTACTGATTACTAATGACATGAAAAAAACACATTTCTGTTTCATCACCTGTGTTTGAAAGACACATGTGGGAAGACCACACCAAACAGAGCGACTGAAGCATCGATGACAGAGACGCCCAGAGGCAGAGGTCCTGGGATGGCCTCTCCAACTGGGACACGCAAGTAGATGGAGGAAGGGTCGTGCTCCAGAGCTCCACTGCCCGACGCACTGTTGGGCTGCAGCTGGAGATCACACGCATGAGTCACAGTCAATGTAGCAGAAGAATCAAATAAGCCTTGGTCCAAATTACAAATCACAAAAATCTAAACATAAACACTGCATTTAAAGCGGATTGAACAAATGGAGATTTTTATAGATTCAATCTTTAGTAGTATTTCATGTCAATCTATTTACAATTGCATTCTTATGTTAGCAAAATTATATTCAGCCGGGACTGCTTATGCCTGTAAAAAATAATACATTCTTGACTTTATTCTTTCCTGTTACCAAGTGACTGTTTGAAATGTGATTGTGTTAGCACATTTCCAATATATTCACATAATATTTTTTGTCATTAATGACATTCTCCAAAATGTTTTGAAATTTTCATTTTGGTCAATGTCGTCATTCCCATCCTTTACACAAATGTCAACATTACACAGCTATTTTGAATCCCACAACTCCCATATACCCCTGAGGATGTCTGTACCTGATCCTCTATTGACTTGTGATCAGTCTCTTGCAGCCATGAGCCCATGAGCACGCTGTCGTCATAGTGACAGAGAGAGCGCAGCAGAGAGGTGGTGGTGTTGGCCGAATTGTCAGTCAGTGTGAACTCTGCTACCAGCTCCCGAAGCAGAGCGTTAAAGCTGCCTACACACGAGAAAGCAGAACAATGAAATACACCACAGTTGCAGCTTATTTGGCATCCATACTATACAGTATACTTATATAGAGTGGAGCCTATGGTATTGGAATGCTACAATGACAAAGCCGTACAATAATGTCAGTTTTCAAAAGATTTAATAAACTTAATGGGGGTTTGTCATCATGTAGGTATATAATTTCTTCTCTTTCCCACCACTGTGATCTAGCAATATGTTTAAGTTTATTTGGATAGAAGCAAATTTAATCATGTTCCTCTGTAATTGCAAAAAAAAAAAAAAAAAAACTGTCCTCTGTTTGTCTGCAGCTTTGACACAGAGAAAAAAAAATCTGTCAATGAAGATAAGATTCAGGAAGAACTTTGATGTTCAAAAATCACTAAATTGCCAATGCCATTACCTACCTAATAAATGACATCCATAATACATGTTTAGTTTTAAAGTTGTTCTGTAACCCTTTCATTAGATTTTTTTCGTATGTGCTTTAGTTTGTATGCTCAATGTGCACTTTGTTGTCTTTCCACACTGTATCTATTGCTAAATGAAAGCTTCCAACACAATAATATAATGACAATAAAATAATATTACATACAACAAACATACTTACCTTCATATGTTTTAGGGGGAAGCAGAGCCAAGATATCATACAGTCTGAGTCTCACCATCGCTGCACTGGCTTTAAGATGAGCTCCATGAACCTTGATAATTGAAGGGACGCTGATAATGCAAAAAAAATTGTATTTGATTAGGAAAGTAAAAAGACTTAAAGTATTTTAATTTTTTCCACATATCACACTCACTGGGACATCATGGTCATCGCACATTCAATGGGAGTCATTAGTCGGCGAATCACATCCTCTGTCAGCAGCTCAGGGCAGTGAGCCACAAAACTGCGCATTGCTGGAATGAAAACAAAACAAACATTTAGATAATTAACAGAGAAAAGAGGAGGTAGAAGCTTAACTGAATATTATCAACACATCGAGAGAGACAAAATGTGTCATTTGACTACTTTCTAATTTTTGTGCCTTGTCTGCACCTTTGTTTCTCAGTCAGCAGGGTTAGGGTTAGG
This sequence comes from Mugilogobius chulae, assembly GCA_038363315.1. Lineage (NCBI taxonomy): Eukaryota > Metazoa > Chordata > Actinopteri > Gobiiformes > Gobiidae > Mugilogobius > Mugilogobius chulae. Next base: position 31,306,148 of record CM076407.1, on the reverse strand, counting down.
GTTAGGGTTAAGTAAACAGTAGGCTAATTGAAACATTTTTCATTATCTTAACAAACTCTAACCTTAAAGGTGCACTGTGTAACTTTATGACCAAAAAGAAAATCCTGTTTTGTCCTTTAGATTTCTTTGTTGCACTGAATAGATAGTTATTTTGGTTAAAGTTTGTTTCCACACAAAAAATGTGATTTAGCTGCTTTTTCACAGTATGACTTCGACTTCAAACTTATTTATCCCCATTTAGAATGTGCCAAATATGCTTTTGACTTTCAATTTCTACTGAACTGTGTAGCTGACTTTTAATCTCTAGAGAGCTACACTGTGCACCTTTAGAAAATTACAGTATTTTCTTTTTTTTTTTTTTTTGCAAAAAGCTATGTTTTATTCAGCAATTTCACAGAATTGGCTTTTTTTTTTGTTCATGTGAGGCAAAACAAATATGACCTTTATATGACCAACAAAATCGAACCATCCCATCCTTTTTTGTAACACATGATAATGCAAACTTCTTACCACACAGAGCTCCAGCGCGACCCTCTAATGTGACCTGCCAGGTGAAGGAGTCTCCTCGGGCCTTTTCAGCCTCCAGCTCTTTCTGAGAGCGAGGGAACACGTTTCTCCACAAAGCAGCATCTTAGGAAGGTGATAACGCACAAGAGCAGGACCTAAGCACACACAGAGGAGTGGGATTTAAAATCAAATAGTCTTATATCATAAAATATAGGATGGCCAAAATATTTCACATTTTTACTCACCACAAAAAATGTACTTAATCAATATACAGTAATGCCCTAGTAAATTAGAAGGAGCAGCTTTTCTGAATGAAGGAGCTTGTTTTATAAGTCTGCTAATATCACAAATTCAAAATTGTCACTGGATGAGACGCTGTGCCAGTTCTTGCAGCTTGCATTTGACAATACAGCAGCTACAATAGCAACAAGTGGCAATGAGCGGTCCTAAACATTGAGAAAACACATTGCAGTCTCCAAACTTACCGAGGGTCATGAGCGCTCCGAGCAGCAGCCAGCCCGCCTGAGTGCGCTGCAGTGACAGACGGCTGTTCTGAGCAGCGGAGCGCAAGAGATCCTCTGCTATGCTCACCACCAACTGGAAACACAGGTAAGATAATGACATACAGTTAAGGGTTAAGTAATACCAAAGAAAATCCAAGTCAAAATTGTACTTGAATCAGTCCAAAAGTATTTTCTATCTTCTCATTATCATTCATATTTAGCTTCATATGTTAGTTGTTTTTTCTTGTTTCTTTCTATTTTCCCACAATTTCCTTTAATTGGTCTACGTGTGGATTTCTTTCTTATTCTGGTTTTGTGTTTTGGGTTTGAGATGACACTATTTCTTTGTACAGTAGAAGCAGTCATTTGTACAAATATTTTCACTTTAACTTTTTTTTTTGGTATTTTGATTATTTACAACTAGAGACAATGCCAGTGTATATGTTATATTTCTAATAATACAATAGGCTCCTGCAGAAAAGAATCAGCAGAAACTCTTTGAAAAGCTAATGGGATTTTTTTTTACAAGTTTCTCTCCCTGGATTATCATAAATTATTAAAAACATGCTACAAGCTTAATAAACTGATGAATAATTATAAAACAGGGGTTAAAAAACTACAACAAATCAACAAGGAAGAAAAAGGTTTAGGGCATACCAACAAAATCCGAACTTGAATGGTAATATTTTAGGGAGAACACACCTTGCCCTTAGAGTGGGGGATGCCTAGGGGACACTGGTGCACCCCTCCCAGTAGTGCAGCCATGGCAAAGCTGTACCCGCTCACAGCTTCGGGAGAACTCTTCAGGTTGTTGATCCTCTCAGCGCAGCGGTCAAGCAGAGGCGTGAGCTGATAGGGCAGAGCCACAGCCACACAGCGCAGACACCAGGCTGCAGCCAGACGCGCCGCCATGCTGGGGTGAAGCAGCACTGAGGACACGGTCTCCAGCAGACCTGAAGAACATTTGTGGAGTTACTTATTTACTATTTGAATATCATTAAGGCAGAATTGTGATTTTAACATCATTAAATTCAGCTTTTTTTATTACATTACTCTAAAATGTCTATGGCTTTTAGCAAATTTTATATAAACTCATTAACTATTTATGGGTGTTTTAAATTTTCTGTTCACTTTTAAAGTGAAGGCTTCTAGTTACAAATAAAGTGCAATTTTGCTGAAATACGATTTTTTTTTCTCTCTCTTCCACACTTCCCTTCCCATCTTTCATAACATAGAAGTACTGACATTTGTTAGGACTAACTGTCAAAGTACTACTATAGCAATTGGCTGTGTGCAAAGAACTTCAGTTGGCTTGTTTTTTGTTCAAAATAGCTCACTTCTGTCATACAAACATTTCCTGTTCAGTTCATTTCATTGAAGTTTTCACGGCATCAGTTTAAAACAAAAATACTCAGAAGATCAGACAGTGACAGTGAGTTTGTGGTGAATGTTACAGAAAACACATTAAAGACTTCACAAATCAGAAAATAATTCACCAGAGGACACTTGTGTGTTTAAAAAGAGACAAGTTTGTATCTAAATGCTAACGCTAACAGGAAATGCTTGTATGTACAGAAGTTAGCTATTTTGAACAAAAACAAGCAAACTGAAGGTCCGTGCACAGAGCCAATTACATTACATTGCATTTTACAGGGTTCGTTTTCTGTGAGATCAAGGAGATGCTGATTGGGGATGGGCATTCCTATTATATATATTCCTACGGAAACATTTGTGTCTGTCTGTAGTGCTGGGTGAGTCTTTGTTTAATTTAATCAGGGCAGGAGTCTTGCTGGGTCTTTACTGTTAGCTTATTTAGTATGATCCTAAAAATGATTAAAATTGACTTCAAATAACATTTTTAAATTCAAGAAAATATTAAATTAGACGTTCTTTACAGTCTGAAACTGTTCCAAGCGCCCACTGGTAAGTGCTTGCGTACCCTGGTTGGGAAACACTGCTTTAAATCCTCTCTTACCTATAGATGGTTCCTGTATAAGGGGTGAGGCTGTTGCACTTAGACTCTGCACCAGGCTGCCCAGCTCCTTCAGCGCACAAACCATCACATGTTGACTCGCAGAAACATCGGCTGCCCCGGCTTTGTTTTCTCCAGTCAGATCATTCACTACAGCCTCTACAAAACACAAGGACGAAGTCAAAATATGGTTAGTTTTAAATATTTACACCAATATTTGCCAATTTAATGATTCATCTTGAATTTATTATGACAACTACAGCATTAATAGACAAGGAGGCCTAAATATGCTTTTTTTGGCGCTGATATAACTTTTGTTCTATTACAAACATGATCATACAACCATAATTACAAGCCACGTTAGTCTCTTAATGCTGTGAGTTCTCATCTGATTCAAAACATTTAGCTACAAATCCAGAGCTCCAAGAAATATAAAAATTACAAATCACAAGAGTTTTACAATCAGGCCGTCAGACTCATACTTCCAGAGCTCTGAATTAGAGATATTTTAGAAAAAAATAAAGAACACTCAAGAAGTAGATTTTTAACTGTAGCAACCATTATATCAACTCCATTAGTAAATCTGTTTTAAATTAGATTACTTTTCCTTCAAATAAATAAATTGTACAAGTTGTTCATGGTTTCAAAGCAAATCAGAGTAATATTCACCATTTTGTAGGATGTGAGTGATGATAAATATCATGTGACATATGAACTGCTAGTATCTTAAAATGACACATGCATTTTGGACTATTTTTGTGCATAAGTGCATATGACAGGTTAGACTACACTTTTCTGTAAAATGTAGTGAACACAAAAATGTTTAAGCTTTTACTAAATAATATTGCCTGTTTTTTCCAACAGTTTAGCAATTTTGATTACGTTTATAATAGTGGCTTTCTGGTTTATTATAGGGCAGCAAATATCACATAGGTAGAGGTCATTCCAAAAATGTTCTGCAAACAAGAACCAAAATCTACATAAATTATGCAATAATGTAAGAAATCTGTTTTAGAGCTCAGCTCTACTTGGAATTTTCAACTTTTGTCCATTTTTAGACATGTTTGTAACTCTTAAACATCTATTCAATTCATTTCTATCACATTTTCAATAAATCAGTCTAAATTGAATAGATGCTATACTATCAGGCAGTGGACAATGAGGTGTGTTACACAATATAGACTATTTGAAAACATGTTAAAAACTTAAAAAAACAGGAGAATACATTACTAAACGACACTTGGGGGATGAATTTGTTTGCTAATGCTAATGTTGAAGGTTGAAAATGAGGTCCCCAAACTTTTTTTTGAGATATAAATAAATAATCTATGTCTTCTCCAATTAAAAAAAAATTAATCTGTCTTTATGTGACAAAATCACCACTGTGTAATGTCTGAATCGAATAATATTGTATTTGATTTCTCATAGAGAGACGAAAGCAGTGCTGTGATTGGCTGCTTTTGGGTTGTCCTCTCCAGGCTTTTCTGTCTGCAAAATGTAGTTTTAAGTTATGATTACAGTCAAAAATGAATAATTGTGGGTATTAACCCACAATTATTAATTGTGGGTGTTGAAGGATTTGTGAGAGCTAGGAGATAAAATATTTGACAGATACAGAGTGAAATCAGGTATCACAGGCTTAATAATTAAAACATAACATCATATTTAGAAAAACACTGTCATATGCACTTTAAGATGCTTATGCTTGCTCAAATGCCTACTGAGATTTACAAAACCACTGATATGAGGAACAATATTGACAATGGGTGATATTAGTAGTTAAAATAAAAGAGAGCTCGAAGAAAAGTTGTAATCACAAAAAGCACCTTGACACTGCACACTGGAGCAGAAACCCCAAAGCCAGAAGAAGCACACACCATGCAATTTTGAAGAGGCTGATTTTCAAATGTAAATAATGATAATGGATGAATACTTACTCTGTAATGCTCTGAACCGTGATATTTCCCCCCCATCCTCCTTACCCACAGCCCTCATCTGCTTGCTGATGGCTTGGCATATCTCTTTGCCTGCAGCGATTTGGGCTTTTTCCCCGAGCAGGCCGCCCAGAGTGGCTCGCAGCATAAAGGAGACACAGCGACGTGAGTACACAGCCTCTACGTGGGTTTGTGTGGCGCGAGGATGGAGACCAGGTCCAACACATGGGACAGGAATGTGGCAAAGTTTCGCTCCAGCCACTGACCCCCCAGTGTAGTAACAAAGACAACATAGGCCTGTGAAGGAACAGATTACAATCAGATTATTAATTACATTTATCAACATTTTAAAGACTTTTTTAAGATTAATGATTACATTAATATACTGTGATGACTCTTTTGTGGATGTTTTTTTTTTTTTATCCTTCTTAGACAGCTTATAATGAGTCAATTCAACAACTATAATGGGAAGTAGCACCCACATCCAAATCTTACTGAAGTTAGCCTGGTAGTATTAATTGTGGTAAAAAAACGACAAAACTTTACTAAAATGGCTAAAACATCAGATTTTTCTTATAGTTAAATGGCTAAATATGCATGCATTTTCACAACTGTAATAATCTAATTTGGTACTGCAAGTTTTCTGTATTTCACTACAAAGCAAGTGTCATTTTAAGACTATGTGTGACATTAGGACTGATTTGTTCAGTCAAAACTGTGTATTGATTACAAACACCTGCAGTGTCAAACAAATTACACAGTTGGTCTCCACGCTCAGCCCCTTCTTTCACATTTTCCTCATGCTTTTACAGCAGGCAGATTTGTTTAAAATGTTGAAAGTTTAAAAGTTTTGCTTAAAATTAGTTTATGTGGTTAGCTTCAACTTTAAAGTGCCAGTCAAGTCCTAAACTGTATGATCGGCCAGAGACACACATCTGCAGCAGTTGATGGTAGAAGTGAGTCACAAGAGGAACTCAAGATTCATTTTTTTAGTGTTTTGACCAGAGCCCTGTAAATAAATACATATATACAGAAGAACCCTCACCTGTGTGACGCCAACTCGCACTTCCCGGCTGACTGAAGCCCCCTTTAGCATTTCTCCACCACTTTTCAGAAAGCCAGAACCTCCTCGCAAAAACCCAGTAGACATGAGCTCAAGCACTTCATCAAGAGTGGCTCGCTTCACATTTTGACGCATCACTATAACATAAAGACTCAATTAGTACCATTTATATGTGTCATAAGCAATAACGCTTTAACATAGAATCGGGGGGAAAAAAAACATTACCCGCTGCTTGTTTGGGCATCAGAGCCGTGGCCATGACTGTTCCCAGAAGTTTGGCCACGGCAACTCTGACTCCATAGTTGGATCCTTCCAGGGCTTTAAAACACAGTGTGGCCAAGCTCTCCAGCTCTGTGGTCCACATAAACACCGCCTCATTTTGTAGCTCCAACAAGCACTGACGAGACAAAAAACAAGAAATATTTCAATGTATGTCCATTTTATTCAGACAACAAATGAAATGCTAGAGAATTATGTACACATAAAACAATATTTAATACATTAAATACTTTTAAATGTCTTTACTAGTGTTTGTACAACCAATACTAGTTCTTGCTTGTGCCTGAGAGTATTTTGCATTGGAGAATCATTTCCCTTTAAATTATTCTTTCTCGCCGTTTAAATAGTTACAAACCTTTGCCACAGCACAGCGGACAGCCATGGACCTGTCTGTTAGAAGGGAGCGTGCGTTCTTGTAAATGTCTCTGTGACATGAAGCTGCTGCACCACCCAGTCCACTCAAAACCTTCTGCAAACTGAGGAGAATCTCCCCTCTGCCCTGAGACTAGCGTAAAAGAAAGACAGAAAATAACTCAAAATAGTCCAATTATGAGTTACAATTTTAAGACAAACCATACCTCTGCACTCTTTAAAGCCTTTAAAAGATTGTTGATTGTATCGGGAAACGAGCTCCCAAGCATTCGTCCCATTTTTTCATAAAATGCACCAACACATGCTACAGCAGCGCTAGAAAAATGTAATTTACACAAATTACCAAAATATCATGTAACACAAAAAGAATAGATAAAGCAACAAATTCACAATTTACCTAGTTTAAATAACAACACATTTTGTAAATAGAGTAAATAAACAAAAATATATATAAATCTGCTAAATTTGTTAAATCGGTTCAATCAATGTCAGTCAGTCTGACACTGTAATGTGGGTCGTTTACACTTAATCCCCTTTTATACATAAGACCTCATTCTACAGATTAAGAGTCAGCTTAACGACTGATGCTGTAGTTAATGCTTTCACAATATCATCAAATAAACCTAGCTGCTAAAAAGTCAACTACACAAACATAGAAGTGCTCTTACAGTTTTGTTGGCAAATATGCAGGTGTGTCATCCTTGCTTTTGATAATCTCATTGCATTTATCCAGAGTTTGGAAAACCGTGAATGTGTCACCAATGCTGTAAAGAGTAGCCAAGTTTTTGGCCAGCAGTTTTCTAGTTGGAGGACCAGGTGCACTGCTAATAAGCCCAGTGAGCTGCTCCACCAACTTCTTCTGCTTTTCCTTTACATCGACCTAACAAAATAATAAGAAAGAACATATGAATGAATATCAGTAACACTAGCCATGGCATAACTGTTTACAATATCCAAATCTGACCTTATTTGCGGCTACCAGGACTTTATCCAGAAAACGCAGCCACTCGAAAATAAAAACGGGCCGTTTCGCTTCAGTAATTTGGGCCAAAGCTTCTTCGTTCAGCAGCAGACTGTGGGCCAGCTCCATGACGAAGGCCTGAAATCACAGCCTTTTCAGTCAGTAAAAAGAAAGAAGTACATGACACGTTTGACATAAATAGTATGTATTTTAAAGAAACTTGAAACTTTTTGCTTTAACAGTTTAGACCTCTACAAACATGCATGGGATGATTATATTGATATATCAGCATATTTCAGTCTTATGAAAGTTAATACATACATTGCAAAGTAAACAAACTTTAAAATTTTATGTCAACAAAATGTCTAATGCTCACAAATTATTTTGTATTAAAAGTCCAGATAATCATATAAATGTTAAGTTTCCGTTTTATGGGTTACAATTTGTGGCAGTATTTGTAATGTATAGAGACAGATAAAAAAAAAAAAAAAAAAAAAGTTAAAAATTACAATATTATGGGGGTCAACATATGTTATGACCAGTAAAAGCTATAATCAGCAATGGTGTTCTTCGTCATCATCATCATCATCATCATCATCATCATCATCATCATCATCATCATCATCATCAGTGCTGTGAATCCAGACTGTAAAATGTACATGATCGATTGAACAGATAAAAATCACCCGTGATTATTCATATTGGGTAATATACCAATATACTGTTGTTTATCCAGATTTCTCTGATAAATTTGCAACATGTTCCAAATTTCTCCTTTGACTTCTGAGTTTATAAAGTTTCTTTCATTTTTTATAGCTATAGTTATATCAAAATGGTTCACTCTAGCTATTGCTTTATTTACAATTAATTTACGTCGGTCCACGACATACGAAATGCACTGATGAGTCGCCCATTTGCTATTGAAACATGAATACATTTAAGGGGATTACATGGGTTTGTAACAAATATAAAATGACAGTTTAAAGTCGCTTGTTATTCCACTGTTGACACTTGCCTCTCTCTCCTCCTGCGGCTGCTGATGGCGTTAGCGCAGGGCGAGGCTAGTTCCTGTTAAAACCTGCCTAAATTCGCGGTGATAAAAGACTCAAACGCATGTGACGTATTGACCAATCGGTTATGTCAACAATATAGCTTTTAGTTTTATAGCATATTTAGAAAATAGGCGTAGAAATGTAGTGTTTTACCTGCGCTTTGGCGTAAGCAAGGATGAATGACGACGAGCTACATAGGTGTCACCCCAAATGCCACCGTGTAGAAACAAAAGATTAAGACATAAAACCAGAAAAAAAGAAATAGCATAACAAACCTTGAATATCTGAATGGTCTTACATACAGCAATTTTACGTTTAATTTATAAAGTATCTTTGGTAAAAGACTGCACATGTTAGAAACGATTGAAAAAGTAGATTGGTACTGCAACGGAACCTAATCAAAGCAATGTTGTTGCTACCCGGACAAAATATTGGAATACACTCAAACAAATTCAGCACGAAATCAACATTCTGGCATCGACAATCTGATTTACATTTTTTATCTATGATTTAGCATCTGCATGCAAAATGTTGTGACTTTTTCTTGTTGTACATGGGAACGTTAGATATGATCTGACGCTTAAAAATTACTCATCTAAACCATTGCTCAAAGCAAGTACGTAGATTGTACCTACAATCTACTATCTTGCAACTTATTGGTATTTAAGATAAATTTAAGTGGCTTGAATATACTGTATTTCTACATAACGCGTTTTGCTTTGTGTCTTTACAGTCAGGACGTGAAACCTGGCGTCAGCATGGTGAGAAGCGTTAAAGAAGCCATGAAAAAAGAAGCAAAACACAAGGAGTTAAATATAAAAAATCGTCAAAAATCTTTTAAAGAACAAGAGAAAGAAAGTCGTGAAGCGGCTTTACAGAGCAGCATCAGCAATGAAAACAAAGGATTTGCACTGCTGCAGAAAATGGGTTACAAACCTGGTCAAGGACTGGGCAAAGAGGGCAAGTTATTTAAAATGCATTGTTTTAAGCTCTACTTGCGTTGTAACAGTTACATCTTTTCTTTCCGTAGGAGCAGGAAGAGTTGACCCTGTCCCACTAAATATAAAAACTGGTGAGTAATTTATTTACATTCACTTGCATTTTTATTTCTTTAATAAATGTTAACACAGTGCAAACATGAACTTGCATCAGACAACATCTAAAATTTCCACAACACATAGACTATTTTGATTATACTGTGTCTTAAAATCTCTACCTAAAAAAGAAAACAACAGTGAATACAATAATGCTGTGTACGTCTTAACTTTATGTCATTCTATTTATACAGACAGAGGTGGTATTGGGATGGAGGAGCTGAAGAAACGTAAAGCTGAAGAGGAGCTTGAACATTACAGACAGAAAGTGCGAGCAAAACAACAAAATGAGACAAAATCAATGGAAGATTTCAGGTAAAGATAAAAGTTTCTATCTAGTAGTTATATCTGCATCAAAATGAATAAAAATATCAACTGTTCATAGCACCCTCGGTTTTTGTTTTGACCTTTTTTATTTTTTTGTTACCCTTTTCTGAATTGGTGTTCTTCAGTTATGTTTTTCTCCCAGTATCTCAAAACAGGCATATTAGCATTAGTGGAGAAATAAGTCCTCCTCTGACAAGTTGCCTATTTTATTTTTGCTGTTCAGGTCAAGGGTGCGTACAGAAAGAGAAGAGCGTAAGATTGAAGCAGATCTCAGAAGAAGTCAGCGTTCCTGTGAGCAGCTCGACAGTCAAAACGTTGGTATTATTTTGAAAAAGCTTGAATAATAATGGCATACATTTAAATAGTTTTTGATATGCACTATTTTTCCGTTGATTTGTTGCAGGGCATCACGCTCCCAGGGAAGAGTGGTACTGGCCAAAAATTGCCACTGAAGAAGAGGTGGATGAAGAAAATGCACCTGATGAGGAGAATGAGGAAGATGAGGCAATTGAATTAACTGTTAGTATTGTGAATTTTTTGTTAAAACCTTTGTAGTATATTCTAATTTATGTATTAATACACATTGACAAAATTACTAGATTTGTTTCTCTTTCTCTTGCAGTCATTTGATAAACTACACATTTTAACGTCATATTTAAGAGGGAGACACTTTTATTGCCTCTGGTGTGGGACAACCTACAATGGTAAGAATATAAACAGAATGCAATGTAGCTCAGAGTTACTGGTCACTACAGATTTCCAGAAAAACATATATATCAATGTCCTTACTTAAACAATAATAGCAATGGTGAAAGAAGGGGTGCACGATCGCAGAGTGGTTAGAGCTCTGGCTTCCAATAAAGAGAGTGTTAGTTGGACTCCTGGATCAGACCATATCAACATTTCACGATCTCTCTGGGCGGAGTTTGTATGTTCCTTTCGTGTCATTGTAGGTTTTCTCGCCGTACTCTAGTTTCCTCCCACCTCCAAAACCTTGTATGTAGATTAAGTGGACATCACTGTACATTTCTCCTAGTGAATGAGTGGGAGAGTAAAAGGTTGTCTGTCTAACCCTGCGATGAGTTAGCCACTGTTCAGGGTGTTCCTCAGCCTAAGGCTCAAAGTCACTGGGATAGGCTCCAGTCACCCACAACCCCTAAAGGAACAAGCAGTAGACAATTAATGAATGTAAAATAAATACATTTTTAGGCTTTCTGTTGTCTTTTTTAGCTTTGATGCTTTTAATTCAGAATTCTTGATTATTCTAAAATTTGGAAAACTGCAGAATAATACAACTCTTAAGTCATGAAGAAAATGAAAAAGAAATGTACCGGTACTTGTGTTATTTTGTTATTTGTGGTCTCTTTTGATCTGGTTTACTCTCATGTTACTTAATTTCTAATAACTTCTATTTTGCCTTGTTTTCTTTTTGTACAGATGAAGAAGACCTTTGCACAAATTGCCCAGGAGATACTGCAGCAGATCACGAATAAATCTGAAAAATAATTATTACATTTGTAATAATAAGTGTAGGATGTTAATGAGTCTACAAAGTTAATAGGCATTTTACTCAATGTTATTTATTAGAAAGTACATTTTTATGTTTACTATGCCGTATAGTAAACATAAAATACGTATACCATGTTTCAGAAAAATACTAACACCACTGAAGAAACTGTTAGTGTTGTAAAAATAAAGTTGATTTTTTTTTTTTATAAATGTTTTATGGTAAACTGAACTTACATTACATATTACGGTACCATATAATACTGTATGCATTTTGTCATGTCAGCATTGGTTTGTGAAAGGCGATTGGGGCTAAGGAGTTTTCATTTACTACTAAAGTTTACCGGATTCTAACCTTTTTGTATATAAACACCTTTCCTTTCATTATGAACCCTTGGAAAATTGTTGTGTATTGTTTCAAAACACCATTCAATCATGGACAGCTCAAGAGTTCTATTTTTGAACACATTCACATTACATTTACATATTTTTGTGTCCAGTACACAGCACATCCAAAATTTTAAATAGATAAAAAGCCAATATATTATGTTCAGATTTTACAGACAAAATTTTGATAATGTATTAATAAAAAATAATAATGAAGAACAACTCGTATAGCCACGATGACTACATTTCCCACCATGCCTTGCACCTTAGCACGAAGCAACAAATCTAACGTTTATTATTACAAAGAACCATATTTGTGGGATGTTGTGTTATTAATAATTGCATATCATTTTTTATAGAAAAATACATCAAATAATACAAAAATACAAGCTCTAGTATTGAAATGTCCTGCGTGCGTCATGACGTAACGAAACTAAAGTGAAAGTAAAGAGGAAATAGGGAGAGATATCAATGGATGCGTATATTTTAACCTTATTTATTAATTTTTCACAGTGATTTATTTATTTGAATATCAATAAACATTGCTTAATCATGGATACAACAAATTATATTGCAAAATTAAACGAGTTCGCCCAGAAAAATCGCTTGGAGCTAAGGTTTGAAGATGTTGGTTCTGTGGGACCAGATCACATCAAGACGTGAGTTACAAATGTATGAAGTTTAAGTTTATACATGCACGCGCTATTTGTTTCATATAGAGATTACTTTGTTTTTACACAGTTTAGGCAGCACCTGGAACTTTTGCCATGTCATCATTGGATTGTGTAATAAATGTGCTATATGTGCCTAATTAAAGTAAATGGACTTCTTAGTCTAGCTAGCAGTTTAAGAAGTTCATAGCCTGGCAGACCTTTAATCAGATTAGGTAGCAAAAAACTACTCAACATTAAGACTAAAATAAAACAAATAATAATAATAACAGCCTAGTGCTCTAATAAAATATTTAACGTTTAAGAAATAATTTAGGTAAAAAAAAAGTAGGCTATATTAGTAACTTACTTTATTGAATAACATCTAATTTTGTTTGAAGTTAATGTGACTGGAAGGAAAAATTTGTGTCTTTTTCATACAGTAGGCTAATAAAAAAGTGCAAGAGAAACGTTGTCATGTCATATAGTCAACATATATTTCTCACAAAAAGAGAGACCTAAAACTTTTACTCAAGTAGTGACTAAAGGTAAAGGTAAATGTCTATTGCCTGACTCTGCTAACCTTGCGCACACTACATTTAAACCTATCTCAATCCTGGCTGAGTTTAGAACAACATATTTTATTAATGAAACTTTATATGACTATAATGTTCTTTTATTTTGTCTCATGCAGGTTTACTGTAAGAGCAGTGCTGAATGGCAAAGTTTATGCCAATGGTGTGGGGAAGAACAAAAAGAGGCCAGACAGTTTGCTGCTAAAAATGCCCTGGAAGGTGTACTTAATAATGACCCAGAATCTGAATCAGTAAATACTTCTAAATGTGTCTTTTTATAATACAATGTAAATTTTTTTTTGATATATTTACCTTTCTATTTTTAACAGACAGACCCTTCTCTATTCAAAGAGCCTTCTTCACCCACAAACCGGCATCTCCCAGCCAAACTACACCTGTTGGTTAAATGAATATGGGCAGAAAAACAATGTCTTAATCAAAGCTGTAGAGTCAACAAAACTAGAACCAACTAATACGTCTCAGTAAGGCATTACATCATTTTTTCTTTCTTTTGAAAGCTATATTGATTATATTGGTTTTGTAGATGCTGTAGATTTGTAGTGGGAGAGAAGGAGTACCCAACAGCATATGGAACAACTAAGAAAGAGGCTAAAGAAGCGGCGGCCAAGCTTGTTTACCAGGAGATCTGTGGCAGTGAAGCATCCCAGGTATTTTTGATATACATTAAAATTAGCTAACACATATGTTTATAAGATGACTGTTATTTGGTGTTTAAGGGAGTGATCTCAAGCCAGATCTACAAAACAGGGACAACAAAATGCCTCGTCTTTCAGAAGTGATGTGAGTTGTAAATGTATATGTATGTTTGCATGACATTGTATAGTCCAATAATGCATGATTTAGATTAGACATAATTTTTGGCTGTTTTGTTTCTTTAGTAAAGGCACACAGAGGCTGAGCATACTACTGAAGACGAGGGATTTACAGATACTAATTTCATTGGGATTCTCAATCACTACTGCCAGAAGAAAAACCTCTCCCGATTTTGTATTTGAGAAGCGAACGGGGCCACCTCATAATCCTCAGTCAGTCTCACATATGTATTAAAAGGTTGTCATACTTTCTCAAGGATCTAATACTGTGGCTCCATGCTTTTGTAGATTTCTTTTTAAAGTGGTTATTGATAAAAAAGACTATCCTTTGGCTGAAGGAAGAAATGTTAAAGAGGCTAAGCAAAAAGCAGCTCAAATGGCCTGGTCTGCTATGCAGGAGCAATCAGACTGGGACAGTAAGGTACACAGTGCACTACATTAACCTAATTATAACATATACAATATATGTAACTGTCACTATTGGTTGTTTCAGGTGTCTATTCGATCCTCTGAAGACTCACCTGCTCGAGTCCTCACACCTCAAATTTCAAAGTAGGTAAAAAAATGTTCAAACTTTCAAAATCTATGATTGACAATCAATTATTTATTTGTTTTTAGTACTGCTGCTCAAGATGTCAACCCAAATGTCAGAGCAGCCTCGGAGAGGGGCTCAATAGTAGATTCTAATGCAATTAGCCCTCCTCATGATCAGGTAAGTAAGGTTTTATAGAGATTTTATTATGGGTTCATAAAATAACCCTTTACATACAGTTTATGTCTGTCTTTCTGCCCATAGGCAGTAAGTCCTGACGTAAAGCCAAAAATAAAGTGAGTTGTTGTTACAGGTGATAGGTGAATGAAAATTTTCATTAAACATTACTTTTGCCTTTAGGATTGCAGCAAATTTTCCCAACAAGTGGAAAAGTAAAGAGGTACCTCAAGTATAAAATACATATTATTAATGTATTTCATCAATATTGTTTTTTAACTTTTGTTTAAAAGGATATAATGCCAGATTTATCCATCAAGAACAAGGCTGGGTCTGTTGAGAAAACACCACCACAACCAGTTAACTCAAGGTAATTATTAAATTACTTTATTTACATGCAAGTATGTTTTAAATTTGTTTTTGAATAGTTTGACAGATTTTTTTTTTCTCAGATTTTTGTCTGATTATGACTCCATTGATCATCTTGGCAAAGGAGCCTTTGGAAGTGTCTTCAAAGCAAGACAGAAACTACTAGATAAATATTTTGCCATAAAAATTATTCGCTGCAAAGAGTAAGTTTTACCTTGTAATAGAGAAATAAGTATTTTCTCAATGGTAATCCTTTTGTGGGTGTAATGTTTTAGAATATTGATTATTTTTGAACATGGCACAGGAAAGCTCTACGTGAGGTGAAGGCTTTGTCAGACCTAAGTCATGTTAACATTGTCAGATACTACACCTGTTGGATGGAGGACACAGAGTACCATTGGGACTCCTCTACTGATACTTGCAGCTCCTCTCAGTAAGTCTGTGTCTGTGTCTTTCTCATTCATATCTTAAGGCTTTGATTGTATATCCCAATCAGTTATTTACTTCTTTACAAAGTATGGGTTTACACTGTGGCACTAGAGGGCCAAGTTAAAAGTCAGATCTGTGGCAAGGTGTGCCCGTTCACTGTGACAAACACATTTTCTAGCACAAAAAAAAACTTGGGAAAAAAAGTGTGTGCCATACTAGCGAACATTATAGGCAACAATACAATAACCAGAAAAGGACAACGTTTCAACCAAGTCAGTGCACCTTTTAACTGGCCTTATCTGCTTGTCAAAGCCTGATCTGGTCAGATTTCAGACACTAAGTAAGATGGATAGTAGACCGCTAGAACTGTCATGTGCCACTTTGGGACAGCAAGAGCGGATTGTAGCTGTGCGCTTAGGCAAGAGATTTAATTTTCTCAGTGTCCACATACAGTGGGTGAGTGGTTCCTTGATTGTGTAGCACTTTGAGTACCTTCTTAGATGGAAAAGGGCTATATAAATACAAATCATTTACCTAGAAGGCAATTGTACATGAATTATGATGAACTTGCTCCCACGGGCATTGCTTTCTTAAGCATTTTTAAAACAAAACTTCACCAATTTAGTTTATGCCAATAGGAAAGACTTTTGTGCCAGATTATGTTGCATGTGAAAAGGCCTGAAAAATCCTACATTTAGATATTAAGATGACACATCCCCCTGCTCAGTTTTAAAATATAGCAAATTGTGATAGTGATAGTAGAAATAGCCACTGATGTGTCTGTAAAACTATTATTATTTATTTATTATTTTATATGTTTTTTATTTTTTAATTATTATTCATTCAGATCTACCAGTAACTCATCTGAAAAATACCTTTATATTGAGATGGAGTTATGTGACACCAAAACCCTTCTAGTCTGGATTGATGAGAAAAACACTCAGAATGTGAAGAAATCCCGGCGTGACTTTCGGAGACGAGAGGAGAGTCTGAAGATCGCTCAGCAGCTGTTTTCTGGAGTGGAGTACATTCACTCAAAGACACTCATCCACAGAGATCTGAAGGTGAGACTGAGATACATAAATGTTACAGGCAAAGTTTATGATTATATTAAATGTCTGGTATTCACAGGCGAAATAGGAAATAAATTTATTTTACGCATTGCACAGAATGCCTGACAGGCTTCAGGCAAAGTGTGACAGATTACTTTATTGTTGTATACTACTGCTTGGTCCTCATATTGATTCAGGAATAAAAATTATATATTTTAAATTTTACTGCATGGATTATCAACTTTGGAACGTAATGTATATAACAACTATGTGTTTTTGTGACCCTAGTGAAGTAAGCTTTTGTCGATTCCACAAAATCATAATAAGCCATCACTAAAACCAAGTATGAGTAGGACTTAATTAACAGTATCATTTATAAACTATTGTTTTACTTTGAAATATTTCAAATAAGTGCTTGAATATAGTTCAATTTTGCTTCACTCCTGCTTTAGCCTGCTAATATCTTGTTTGGACGAGATGAAAAGGTGAAGATTGGAGATTTTGGCCTGGTCACTGCAGAGAGCAATGACGAGGAGAATGTAATAGAAAGGACAGTTTATAAAGGGACACCGTCGTATATGGCTCCTGAACAAGTAAGTCATAGTCATTTAATGGATGGATATTTGAAACAATTCTTCCAATCATATTCAATTGTTTTGGTGTAATTGACAGAAAAAAAAGAAAACCTATGACAGGAAAGTTGATATTTTTGCTTTGGGACTGATATATTTTGAACTTCTTTGGAACATTGTAACAAGACAAGAGCGACAAGAGGTCAGTGAATAATCCTTTAAATGTACAATATTTATTTTGTTGACACATCTTGTTATGTTACTGTGTAACTGTTGCCTTTCTTACCTTCAGATTTGGGATGAACTCAGAGTCCAAAAACTTCCTGACGGTTTCTCTCGCTATTTTCAGCAAGAGGTAAAAATGTAATTTAAAATAATTTTTGCAAACAAGCTTCTTGACATTACAATAGGAGTGGACATCTGAATGCTGCTGTTCAAACTATAAAAAATATTTTCTTTCTTTAAGGCTTCGTTTTATTTTCCCAAGTTGAAATATCTGAAACCAGTTCGCTATCAGTCAAAGCATGTGGCAAGTTGAGTCTAGACTTTAGAAAAAACCCTAAACTTTTTTTTTTTTTTTTTTTTAGAAATGGTTCTGGAATTGTGTTGTTCATAAAGATTGTGTGGAATTCGAGAAATATTAGCTTAAAATGTGCCTGTTTTCACATCTATACACTTATAATGATGTGCATTTGCTACACCAATAAAATTATTCTTATCGTTTGTTTGCTGATAAGAGTTATCATCATAGCAATAAAACAATTATACTGTAGTCTCTAATGATGACTGTTCTGTTTGTGTCCACTCAGGGTGAAATAATAAAGTCCATGCTGTCGGATCAGCCGCAGGATCGACCTGAAGCCGCTGAAGTGAAGCTTGAGCTGGAGAAATGTGCCCAGTCTCTCACAATGATTAAAGATCTGCGCACCGTTTAACTAATGCAACACATCTCATACATTATGTCCTAAACATCAGTGCCTTTGTGTCTTCAACTGTGCATTTTATCAAGGTTGCTTGAATCGTGCTATAACAATATTAACTGATTTTAAGGGATTATGAACTGGATATGATGTTGTTTATCTGATCTACTAAATGAATAATTGAATAATAATGTACTTAACTACGCACAAAATCTAAAGCAGACCTGGGCAAACTGCGGCCCGGGGCCTACATGCAGCCCTTGAACTGTTTCAATGTGGCCCCTGGCCCATTTTTAAGAATAAGTGTTACTTTTTGTATTTCTTTTATTTGACTGTCTTCGTTATGGAGCATGTGTCTTTGCTTGTTATCAAGAAGTTATTATCAAGGTACCACGCAGTTGTTACCACGATATCACAATAAATTGTCAAAA
This sequence comes from Mugilogobius chulae, assembly GCA_038363315.1. Classification (NCBI taxonomy): domain Eukaryota; kingdom Metazoa; phylum Chordata; class Actinopteri; order Gobiiformes; family Gobiidae; genus Mugilogobius; species Mugilogobius chulae. Next base: position 31,287,651 of record CM076407.1, on the reverse strand, counting down.
TAGTGGATCAAAAAGCCTATGTTTTACAAAATTGCACTAACATTAATGAAAATTTGTTACACCAATGGTCCAGCTCTTCACCGCTTGTCCAGGTTTGAATATGGCCCTCGGGTAAAAATAACACTGCTCTAAAGCCTGTCATGTGATAAGAGAACTCCGCTAAAGCAGTGAGAAAAAAAATAGCTTAAAACAAGAAAACATTTATTTTTTTAAATGTATTTTTAATTTAGTTTTTTGTAAACATAAATAAAATGTGTTTTTTTAGGTTCTCAATGGTCATATTTAGTAAAAATCAGAATGATGTTCTGAATAAAAAAAATTTAATTGAATATCGAAATAATTGTTAGTTGCAGCTCTAGAATCATGAATGTAGCATTGCAATCCATGAGTGTTATCTTTTCATAGTTGTTTAATTTTTGTATATAATTTTACTTCTAGCAAGACTGAAGCATATGTGTACTATTTCTGGATAGTAATAGGCAATTGTAATTGCCGTAAAACTGTTTTAGCCTGCAATTGTATCTAATTTGCAGAAAATTACGGCCAGCAACAACAAATGTACATTAGGCCTATTCTTGAGCTGAACAGGGGAGAAAATGTTCTTGTAGGCTAATTTTACCGTAAGGATATTCTGAAATTTTTTTTTATCAACATCTTTCCTGGATATAGGAATTTGCTTTATTTCTTACTAAACTTCAAGTGTAGAACGGTGTTACAGGTCATGTTAGTTAAAAATGTCAAATTAAAAAGGTTATCCTCGGTGTGGCGCTGCGGATCAAAATGACGCACAAGCTCTCTCTTTTACTTTCAGTTTCATTTTAGTGAAAGTGTAATTGAAACGGAGACGTGAGCAAGGATGACAGCAGTAGCATAACAGTGACAAGTAAAAGAACGTTTTATAGCTTAACGGATCCTAACCTAATCACAGCTGCGAGATGGAAAGTGGAAGTCATTACGTAGTTAAACTCAATGAATACACTCAGAGAATGGGACTGAAACCACCTGTGTACGAGGACCTCGGTTCCAGCGGGCCTGATCATATGAAAATGTAAGTGGAAACTGGAACTGGTGCTTCTCTAGCCTATAACGTGTTATGAAGGACTTTAGACTACACAAGCCAGTCTAGGTGTTACATTTGTTTAGTGCTATGAGTTTAAAGGGTTTGTTTTGACTTTTGTCCTTATGTTATGTAAAAGACCTGTCTTATAAGGCTGGACTAATCATAAAAGAACCTACATAAAGAAGCAAAAAGGCCAATCGTCCAATTTTTCAGTTAAATTGTATTCATGCTATTAAGTTCAATTGCAACTACTACTACTTATAATAATAATCATAATAATAAATAATAATAATAATGAATAAAGTTTTTACAAGTTTGGGTGTAGACATGTAAGGCTACTTAATCCAATAATGTACTTTTTTTGTTTCAACAGATTTACTCAGAGAGTATGTTTAAATGACAGACGTTTTCCTGATGGTGTTGGAAATAGCAAAAAAGTGGCCAAGCAGAATGCTGCTAAACATGCCTATGAAATCTTAATGGGACACCAACAAGACCCTGCTGCTGCTTCCAAAGCGAAGAGGTAAATGTGCAACTATTACTTTTATCCTCTAAGCTAAACTAAAGTGCAAACATCATAGGTGTTGCATTATTTATAAGCTGTAACCCAATATTGGAGAAACTCTTTATTGACAAAACTTTGAATTTGTTTTTCAGATTGCAGACAAAGATGTAAATCATGTAACAGGTGGAACAGATCATGTCAGTGAACTTTGGTAAGCAATGCACGAGTAAACAAATTAAACTATGGAATCATTTTGTTTTTAATTCTGTCTAACATTTTACAGTGAGAAAACAAGTGAACTAGACGTAAGCAAACATGACAAAACAGACTTTGTGTCAATGGTCAACATATACTGTCAGAAAACAAAGCGCCTTAATAATTACATCGAAGTAACTCCAGACGCCCAATCACAAAAGTCGTAAGTCGAGCAGAAAATCCAACAGTATAATTTACATTAACATAAAATACATTTGCACAATCCTCAGGTTTGCTTGTCAACTGAAGATTGACAAACAGCTTTATCCAGTGGGCACGGGAACAAACAAAAAAGAGGCTAAACAAATGGCAGCTCAGCTGGCCTGGTCTGCTCTACAGAAGCAGCCAGACTGGGACAGTAAGGTATGAAAAGAGTCATTTTGTACATTATTATTATTATTAGTTTGATTACTAGGATTTTAGCTGTGACTTATTTTGTAGCACTATCAAATGGCATCTTGTGAAGAAAAGTTGAAAATTGGTTAGGTAGAAACATAGACAGAAATATTAGAGGAAATCTCTCTGGAACATTTTGAATCCAAAGAACAGGCTTTTCTGACAGCTTAAATGCTAACTTTTTGATATAAATATTGAACCTTCAGTGCTTGATTACAGACAGTGAAACTTCTGTTTATGCCACAAATATAATTATATACTTTTCTTACATTTTATAGGGTAAACTAAAAAAGTAAAGCGTAGTAAATGACATAAAGTCATTAAGGTAACTAATCCAACATAAGAACTGTGATATCTTTTGCATGTTTTAGGTGTCCGTTGGATCAGCTGTGTCTCAAGATAATGAATCAGAAACAGCATCAACATCAGCAACAGCATCAGATCTTCTGTAAGGCACAATCTTTTAGAAAAACCTTAAGCAATGTATATTCTGCAGTAATCTGTATTGGTACATTCCTCCAGAGAACCTAGCTTTTCTAACCAACACGCACAGTCCAGCAGTGGAGCTAGCTGGATCCAGTTCAAAGACTCCAAATCTTCTCCTGTTCAAGGCAACTCCAGTTCTCAGGTAGAATTTACTTTTTACATTTAAAATTATTTTTTTGTTCTACTTTCAAATAACTATTCTTATGTAAGGATGCTGCTGAAGAAAAAATCACTGAGAATGGATTGACCGCAAAGACATCAAGGCATGTTTTATTTATTCATTTTTATTATTATTAAACTGGCAAATTTATTCCAGAGTTTATGTAATCTTTGATTTTTATCCTACAGGTTTACATCAGATTTTGATTGTATTACCCTTCTTGGAAAAGGATCCTATGGTCATGTTTACAAAGCAAGATGCAAATTACTGGATCAATATCGTGCAATAAAAGAAATACAGACAAAAGACAAACAGTAAGTGCAGTCAAAATTATGGTTCACCGTCACTGTACAATCTACACTCAGCTTTTTTCCAGGAAATCTCTGCTGGAAGTCAAAGTTCTCTCGGACCTGCTTCATCCCAACATTGTGAGATATTTCACTTGTTGGGATGTTGACACCGGATACACTCGGTAGGTGAATGGCAGTAAAATGTAATACAATGAACAGTTTTATATTTAAATTATTCTACTTTTAATTTACCTGTGCTAGTTTTCTCTTCATTGAAATGGAATTGTGTGACGGAGGCACGCTCAGGCGCTGGATAAAGAAGAAAAACCAAGAACCTGCGGAAAGCTCACGGCAAAAGGAAAGTCTTGAGTTTGCTGAACAGATTTTAAGCGGTGCTGAATATATTCACAGCAAGAAACTTATCCACAGAGACCTGAAGGTAAAATCTTATTGTGTTTTAATTCCCCCGGGCTCAGACTGCACTCGGTCCTGCTCCAGTCCTGTCTTGATGCTGGCCTCTCATGGAGGTCAGTTTACGTTCAGTCCGCCAGGTGCTGCTGCTGTTATCGCTTTTTACCACAACACACGCAACAAAATAAATCTCTCATAGGAATTGATTATTTGTGAAGGAAAGAGGGCTGCAGAGAGACAGTGTTCTGTTAAAGTGATTGCAGTCTGGGCTTGGGATTCCTTTTTATTACTAATTTTAAACTTTTTGATCATAGCCAGAAAACATATTTTTTGGACAAGATAAAAAAGTCAGGATTGGGGATTTTGGTTTGGCTACACAAGACAACGATGAAGGTGAAGTATTGGAAAGGACAGAGGAAAGAGGAACTCTCAGCTACATGGCTCCAGAACAGGTAAGGCAACGGCCCTCTGTCAACAAAATAAATCATATTCTTTAAACCACTTTTTTTTTTTGTCGTTTATCAGTTCGGTGTAAACTATGATCGAAAGTGGACATTTTTGCTATGGGCTTGATCTTTTTCGAGCTCTTTTGGAAAGCATCTACGGCCATGAAGAGGAGTGGTATGTTGTATCTGATTTTCTCATGTATTGCACACTGGCTTACAGTTCATCAAAAATCTGTCACTTATAAGCACAATATATAAGTGTTTATTTCAAGACTTCAATAAATATGACTTTTCTCCTTTGCAGATCTGGAGAGGTGTCAGAAGTCAAAACTGCCAAAAGAGTTTACTGGACTATCCAATACAGGTAGAGTTAATGATAGAGAAACAGGATGTAATGATGCTTAGTCGTCAAAATGTGTCACATTTGTCAACAATGCTTGTATTATTGGGAATATTGTAATTGCTAATGCTATTGCAGATATCGTACCACACAACTATTGGTGTCAAATTGACTTTCATGTTTTATCATTTAAATTCTTTCGATTATCTTTACACATATTTGATTTCAGAGCCACATTATTAAAACCATGTTGAGTCAGAGGCCTGAGGACAGACCTGAAGCCAGTGCTCTCAGCTCTGAGTTAAAGAAGTGGACTCGGACATCGGAGGAAGACATTGACCAAAGAACTATCTGATTATTACTAACAGTAGATTGATCACAAACAATACATTCATAGACCAAGCAAGTTTTTTAACTTTTATTTTATAATTTGAAAAAGTAATGAAATTATGCAGTTAACCACTTTCAAATGTTCGCTCTCATCATTCCTAATTTAGAATGTTTAAATCATGTGCCATGGAAATGATTATGAATTTGCAGAAATAGTTTTGCCTTAAGACCAGAGTATTGTATATTTTAAAATGGTATTAATCTGGTCAGGTAAATTCCTAAAGGACTTTGGAATCATACACTCACAAATTATAATTTAAATTCTGCCATAACATGCCTAATAAATGCAACTTAGATGTCTGTCTTTGCACTGTGCACTAACAATGGTTAATGGTTTAGGCACCTAACACTGTATCAGCTTAATTTCTTACAGTAGCTTAAAGTACTTGCTCAGACCTTTTTTGTTTTGAGCTGTCTGGGAGAAAAAGATTGGAGCCCCCTGTCTTGCGGTGTATTATTGTTATGGTGTTGAGCCTCTTGGATATTGAACTAATTGCTACAAAGAATTTGCACTGCTGCAGAAACTGGGTTACAAACCTGGTCAAAGACTGGGCAAAGACCCAGAAGAAATATTGCTGCTCAAATGTGTCTAGTAAAGCTCAGGAGACAACCCCCCCAGCCTCCCTCAACCCTCCCAGCTGAGGAAGGTTAGGGTGTTGTGGATCTTCTTTGCTTTTATGGCAGGGGGGAGACCTGTTGCTGTGGATCCTCTGCCCACCTTACTCTACCCACTCCACTTTACTTAGGCCATTTTTATTGCTTTTGTATGTTTATTCTATTTTTTCTTCTATGATTGCACTGGTTGTGAACATTACAGTTGCTTTATTGTATTGTACTGTTTTTATTGTTTGCTGCACCCAGCATTAAATGCCCAAGATAAATTTCCCGTCAGTGGGACAATAATATCTTATTTTATCATTTGAGTCTCATTGTAGTTTTAGACTTATTTCTCATGCGTTTCTCCTAAAATTCACAAGGAGCAAAAAGTGAGATAAGAAATTTAGTCCTATGTTGCTCGTTTATGTCTACCAATGAGCTACTTACAAGCACTATATGAGATACAAAGGAGAAATACATTTAATTTAGCAAAATTCTTTATATTTAACATTATATATATTATATAATACTTAAGGCATCTTAAAATTTGAAAAGATATGTAAAAGTAATATCTTGCCCCAATGTGGATCAGCAAAGTCACATTAGTGACATCAATATGGCAACAGCTTCCTCTTCTCTTTCTCAGCAGATTTTCAAGTTGGTAATTAGTCCACATCTTAGGAAAATATCTAGCTTTGATGAATGAGTTTGTAGTTGTAACATTAGAACAATGAAAGATTCTCCTCACACTGTGCAGAGTTATTTTCTACCTGTAACACACAACAGAAAAACACACAGAATTAGTAAAAACACAGCTATATTTTTAGTTACAGTTAGTAAACTGTTTTATATTTATCTTGAAATAATACCCAATAACAGTTTCATTTCTATTATACTTTTACCTCCAGTTCTCCTTCTCGGTGACTGCTGCTGATGGGACGATACATTAAAATGACCTGGAAATGACAGATTAAATTAAAACAATGGTGAAAGGTCACTTGCATAATTCTATAAAAACAGATACATAAACTAGAAATTCTCTTTGGAATTATAAATCTTTTATCAATATAATAATAGCTTACGTTAGTTTGCAGATGAGTTTTTCAAAGTTGTTAAACATTTAGCCACATTTTTGTTTTTTTGATAGAAAACAAGCAAACTATTGACCAACCCCAGCACCAACTCCAATCACACAATCAACCACAGCCAACCATTCTTATAACCACCCCACCAGCAACCTCAACCCACTGCACAACCACCAAACCACCAATTACAGCCACCAACTACAACTACACCAACCACCAATCACATCCAATCACAAGCACCAACCAAACACAACCAACTACCAACCACATCTACAACCAACCACAACCACCGACACAACCAACCACAACCACCAACAATGACCAACCAACCACCAATCACAAGCAACCAAACACAACCAACTACCAACCACAACCAACCACAACTAACCACAACCACCAACTACAACCAACCACAACCAACCACAACCATTCACAACCAACCACAACCACCAACACACCCACTCCCACAATCAACCAACTTCACAACCAACCTAATCAACGACTTTGCAAAAGGTGCCTACACTTTCCTACTGCTCAACAAATATAACATGTCAAGGGCAAAATCTTTTTTTTTTTTTTTACTTAAATACATTTATAAATAAAGTTTATTTGTACTGAGCTCTAAGATAAAATTATCTTTTAAATTGGGTTTTAGGGGAATGGACTTTATATTTGAACCTAAAACAAAATGTAATTAAAAAAAATATTCCAACAGGCCAAATTAGTCTCATGGAGGGCCAAGTTTGGATGGTTTTTAATTCAAATTCCAACTAGAAATTAAGCTTTTTCAGAGATTTTCAACTTTGGTCATCAGGCATTCTATAGAATGCCTAGGCAAATTAGTCAAGAACACATCTATTTTGCCTAAAAACAGGTGTAGCCTGGATTATCAACTTTGCCTGTACATGTCATGCTAACTAGAACCGCGGCCTCTAAACCACAAAGCCCGATGGGTAGTTCGAATGGCATGACGAAGATTCACCACAAGGTCGCTTCTTGGTGTTTACTTTCCAAAGGGGAGGGCAAGACTTTATTATTAGCGATATAAATTAACTGTTGTATCCATTCTTTCCATGGGAGCAGGAAGAGTTGAACCTGTTCCTTTAAATATAAAATCTGGTGACTACCCTACATTGTTTACATCCACATGTGATTTTTTCTAAAATTGCCACAAATTTGAATATGCATCTGAAATTCTCTATTGATTATCAATTAATTTACTTGCATATATTTTCAGTCAGGCTGTTTGTTTTTAAAATATTCAAAATTATCAACTATCGTACCTGACTCACGCCAGATGGATATGTGTTGAACTCTGATTTAAGTTCTTACACAGTTCTTAGAATTCCCAAATATCGCGAGATAAACCATCTTACAACTGTGTAGCAAACTAGCTTGCCGCAAACAAGCCGTTGCAATGACAACAAAGAAATACATTATTTGCCTATAATTTTACCCATGGACATATAGGCCATATGTAATCAAAGGTGATTTTCACACAGCAAACACTTAAGTTTTAAATCTCACTGCATCCTCTCATAAATCCTTCGACACGATTCATATCAACATGCATTGATTTCATTGCATTTGTGGTCAATAAATGTCTGTTTACAAACAACAAAGTGAAACTGGGGAGGACCACCCAACCACAGCCAATCATCGGTTCCTAATTAGAAATAAACTCCTTTATTATTCGGTACAGACAGTACTCAGTGGTCTCATTTTTTTCACAAAGTGCTTCATTTACCATATACTTTTTAGAGGAAAACACAGAGCTTTACAACTAAAAAAGTTAGTTACCCCAACTTTAATTAATTCAACTAATTTAATGTAATGCATTCTTCAAATAAAAGAACGTCCATGATAACCTGCATTAACAACAAAAGTGGGATTGGAATGGAGGAGCTGAAGAAAAAAAAAGCTGAAGAGGAGCTTGAACATTACAGACAGAAAGTGCGAGCAAAACAACAAAATTAGATAAAATCAATGGAAAATTTAAGGTAAAGTTACATAGTGTACCAATTTCACAGCTACTAGACTACTATAGTAGTCTAGTTTTATCTGAAGGCAAAATGAATAAAAATATCCACAGTTCAGAGCACTATCGCCTCACACTGAGAAGGTTTTTGTTTCTAGCCTTCCTTATTTTTCTAACCCTGTTTGTCAAATGCAGAGAACAAATTTGCACATCCTATATTATTTTTGCAAGAGTCAAGAGTGTGTGCAGAAAGTGCATAAGATTGGACAGAAGAGCATAAGATTGGACAGAAGTCAGCATGAAAAAAGGAAGAGTGGTAATGGCCAAAAAATGAGAATGAGAAGGATGAGGCAATTGAATTAACTGTATTATTACTATTACAATGCTGAGAATTTCAATAGAATGTAGTGGAGCTCAAGAGTTATTGGTCACCAATAAGGTTATATCTTATCAATTTCCTTACGTAACAACAACAAAAACAACAACAACAACAACAACTGTAGAACAAAGTCATTTTAGGCTTTGTGCTGGCTTTTTTTTTTTTTTTTTTTTTTTTTTTGCTTTGGTAACTTTGGAATCAACTCTATTATTTTAAAATTTGTAAAGGATAGAAATAGGCTAATTTTATTTTTACTGTTGTAAAAGATCTGCTGCAGTACTGCAGCAGAATAAATAAAGAAAAGTCAGTTACTTTTGTACTTTTGGGAGGAGGTGATTTGAATGTTCACTATAAGACATTTAAATTGACATTTTGCCAATTAATTTAAATGTTATTTATGTAAGGACATTTTAAGATGCCATGTTTTTATTTAAGGATAAGTTGTCTTTTATTATTTATATAAAAATGTAGATCCTGACTTCTAACATAGCTGATTTGATTATCACAGAGAACGTTTTCAAACTTATTCGGTGTAGTGTCGAGATTGGACCCCCTCACCAGCGTTTGTGACTGTGCACGACGTACAGTAAATAGTTTACAATGAATTCGGCTATATTTTGCATAATTCGAAGGCAAAGTTTAGGATTGGGGCTTGGGTGAGGGTTAGCAAAAGTCATTTGAAAATATGACCCCCTTGTTTAAAGGGGTGTCCAATCCCTACTCCATGTGCAAGGAGTGGCGTCCACAACATAATGGGCGGTCACTGTGGAGTAGTATAAACAAGCGACATTTTTTTCATTTCATTCATTATTTACGGATCGAGAGGTCAGATCCAGTGGTCTGAGGTCTTTTTATTTTAATTTATTAAATACTAATAAACAGTGGTTAATCATGGATAGAATAAATTATATTGCAAAAATAAACGAGTTCGCGCAAAAACATCGCCTGGAGCTGAAGTTTGAAGATGTTCGTTCTGTGGGACCAGATCACAACAAGACGTGAGTTACAGATGAATGTTGAAAGTTTTTACATGCACGCGCTATATAGTTTCATTGATCTGTTTTAACACAGTTCAGGCACCGCTTGGAACTTTTGTCATGTCATCACTGGATTGTGTAAGAAATAGCTTATGATAGATTGTCAAGGAAAATAAAGTTAATAGTGCAGTTTAGGAAGTGATAACCTTGCAGACCTTTATTCAGATGTAGGTAAAGTAGCCAAAAATTGTACTCAACAGCTACTTCTAAATATTAATACGAATAATAATAATAGTAATAATAATTTATATATCGTTTTGTAATAAAGTAACTTACCTCAATGAAAGTAACAACTGATTTTGTTATTTTGATTGCAATTACAAAATGCTAAAATGTCCAAAATCGTGTCTTTCACACAGTAGGCTAGGTTCAAGAAGAGAAACAGTGTAATTTCATATAGTCAGCATACATTTGACTGAAGCTTTAACTCAAGTAATCTGCTGGAAAAGTGCCATAAATAGTGCAACTTTACCAAAAAGTCACTCAAGTAAATGTAACTGCTGCCCGTCTCTGCTAACCTTGCACATTTAAACCTCTCTTAATCCTTGTTGACTTTAGAACAGCTTAGTGATATTTTATGAATGCAACTTTTTTTTTTTTTATCACTATAATGTTCTTTTTAATTTTGTCTCATGCAGGTTTACTGTAAGAGCAGTGCTGAATGGCAAAGTTTATGCCAATGGTGTGGGGAAGAACAAAAAAGAGGCCAGACAGTTTGCTGCTAAAAATGCCCTGGACAGTGTATTTCATGATGACCCAGAATCTGAATCAGTAAATACTTCTAAATGTGTCTTTATATAATACAATGTAATATTTTTTTTATATATATATTCAACTTTCTATTTTTAACAGACAGACCCTTCTCTATTCAAAGAGCCTTCTTCACCCGTGCCACAAACCGGCATCTCCCAGCCAAACTACACCTGTTGGTTAAATGAATATGGGCAGAAAAACAATGTCTTAATCAAAGCTGTAGAGTCAACAAACTAGAACCAACTAATACGTCTCAGTAAGGCATTACATATTTTTTTTTTTATCATTTGAAAGCTATATTGATTATATTGGTTTTGTAGATGCTGTAGATTTGTAGTGGGAGAGAAGGAGTACCCAACAGCATATGGAACAACTAAGAAAGAGGCCAAAGAAGCGGCGGCCAAGCTTGTTTACCAGGAGATCTGTGGCAGTGAAGCATCCCAGGTATTTTTGATATATAACATTAAAATTAGCTAACACATATGTTTATAAGATGACTATTATTTGGTGTTTAAGGGAGCTGATCTCAAGCCAGATCTACAAAACAGGGACAACAAAATGCCTCGTCTTTCAGAAGTGATGTGAGTTGTAAATGTATATGTATGTTTGCATGACATTGTGTAGTCCAATAACGCATGATTATATTAGACATGTGTACAATTTTTGGCTGTTTTGTTTCTTTAGTAAAGGCACACAGAGGCTGAGCATCACTACTAAAGAGGAGGGATTTACAGATACTAATTTCGTTGGGATTCTCAATCACTACTGCCAGAAGAAAAACCTCTTCCCTGATTTGTATTTGAGAAGCGAACGGGGCCACCTCATAATCCTCAGTCAGTCTCACATATGTATTTAAAAGGTTGTTATATTTCCCAAGGATCTAATACTGTGGCTCCATGCTTTTGTAGATTTTTTTTCAGAGTGGTTATTGATAAAAAAGACTATCCTTTAGCTGAAGGAAGAAATGTTAAAGAGGCCAAGCAAAAAGCAGCTCAAATGGCCTGGTCTGCTATGCAGGAACAGTCAGACTGGGACAGTAAGGTACACAGTGCACTACATTAACCTAATCATAACATATACAATATGTGTAACTGTCACTATTGTTTCAGGTGTCTATTCGATCCTCTGAAGACTCACCTGCTCGAGTTCTCACACTTCAAATTTCAAAAAAGTTAAAAGAAATGTTCAGAATTATAAAATATAAAATTGACAATCATTTATTTATTTATTTCATTATTTGTTTGTTTATTTTTTAGCATAGCTCCTCAAGATGTCAACCGAAATGGCAGAGCAGCATCGGCAAGGGGCTCATTTGTGGTTTCTAATGCGATTAGCCCTCCTGAAAAGGTAAGTTAGATATATGTTTTCTAATATGGTTAGAAAAATAACCACATTTATGCAAAGTTTGTGTCTGTATTTCTGCTGTAGGCTTTAAGTTCTGATATGAAGCCCAAAATAAAGTAAGTTGTTAGACGTGATTAGTGAATAAAAATAGTCATTAAACAACTTTTTTGTCTTTAGGATTGCAGCAAATTTTTTTTTCAATGTGTGTGAAAGTAAAAAGGTATTTTAACAAGTATTTAATATTTTTGTTATGTATTTCATTAATATAGTTTTCTTCATTTTGTTTAAAAGCATGTAATGTCAGATTTATCCAACAAGAACATTGTTGGGTCTGTTGAGAAAACACCACCACAACCAGTTAACTCAAGGTAATTATTAAAATATATAATTTACATGAGTAAGTTTTGAATGTGTATTTAAATAGTTTATGTTTTCTCAGATTTTTGTCTGATTATGACTCCACTGATCACCTTGGAAAAGGAGCCTTTGGAAGTGTTTTCAAAGCAAGACAAAAATTGCTAGATAAATATTTTGCCATAAAAATAATTCGCTTCAAAACGTAAGTTTTTTTTACAAGTACGCTGTGATTTGAGAAACATTTATTTTCCTAATAGCAAATTCTTTAGTGAGTGTATTGCTATAAATGTTATGTAACATTGCATTATATTAAAATGAACATGGCACAGGAAAGCTCTACGTGAGGTGAAGGCTTTGTCAGACCTAAGTCACGTTAACATTGTCAGATACTACACCTGTTGGATGGAGGACACAAAGTATCAATGGGACTCCTCTACTGGTACTTACAGCTCCTCTCAGTAAGTCTGTGTCTGTATTTCTGGTACAAGAGGTGCTGCTTGTCTTTTTGTGTGGCATCCAGATATTTCAGATCAGGTCATTAAACAAATTGTTTAGTCTTGACTTTGTCAATGTAGTACATAGTCTACTTTATGACTCATAAATGTTGAACTTTATAAGGACTAGAAAATATCAGGATAAGGTCATTTGTTTGGCCCCCGGCCAATCTGGGTCTTCATTGTTTATCTTTGAATTGATTTGTGCATGTTTGAGTAATCTTTTTAATTGCATTTACTCAAAAAAAAAAAAAAGTAAAATTTACGCTTGTTAAAGTTAAATAAAGAGAGCGAGAAAAAAAACAGGATTCTTTGAATCTGTTAATTAGAACTAGTTTGTGTTAAAATGTAAATAACTGGTCTACGTATGTAATGGTTTATCACTGATGAAGTGGAAAAAATATTTGTGTATTTAATTTTTGCTAGCTCTTCTGGTAACCCATCTGAAAAGTACCTTTACATTGAGATGGAATTATGTGACACTGAAACCCTTCGAGTCTGGATTGATGAGAAGAACACTCAAACAAAATCCCGGCGTGACTTTCGGAGACGAGAGGAGAGTCTGAAGCTTGCTCAGCAGCTGGTTTCTGGAGTGGAGTACATTCACTCAAAGACACTCATCCACAGAGACCTGAAGGTGAGACTGAACTATGAACTACCATTGTGTTCTTTGTGTGACCCCAAGTAGCCATAGAGGTTATGTAGATGACATCACAGCATTCTAATTGTCAGCTCTGAGTGGCCAAAATGCATGACATTTTTTTCCTGTAAGAACTCAAAATACACTTAAAACAACAATAAGACGTTACAGTGTAAGAACAAATTCTAGCTTCTCTCACATTAGTCACAGACTTTGGGATCACACACAGTTGAACTTTCTTTTTCTTCTTAAAAACACTGCTGAGTCTGTTGGTGAGAACATTATTTGCAGTGTTGCAGTTAAAATGTCCTAAATCTCCAATATTGTTAGCAAACAAGTTAATGGAGCGCTGCACTGTTGTCATGACAATAGAATGATTACAGGCAGTCTCCATGTTACCACTCAAAGTTATTTGTCTAAAACAAAAACTCCAGGGGCAAAAATTAGGCCGTAAACAGCACAGAAGTTCCTTTTTTTTTCTATTGTTTTGCCTATAATTTTGCCACTCGGGATGTTTGATTAGCATTTTCAAAAGATTGTCTAACCTTTATTGGCTACAAACTTGCCCATACTCCAGTTTTACCACAAACATGTAAGCCAGGAGTCAATTCATGTTTTGTGTAATACTCAAAAGTGTTAAATTTAGCCTTTTTGTGTGTCTTTTAAGCATTTGGTAGACATAAGATCAGCCTTGTCTGGTGACTTAAGGCCATAAGTCAAAAAATAAATTATTTTATTAATATGTGATAAATGTTATAAATGTAGTAGTGATAATAGTAATATAGCATATACCATAAAATGGAACTGCACCAATAAAAAGCTGAAAAAAAATCTTCTAAAATCCATCAAAGTGCAGGAAATTACTCCTGTTTTGAGCAAAAGTTTCTGGGAGCCTATATAAAGTTAGAACTTAAAATTTCTCATCACAAATATTTCCTTCGTACATACCGTAGATCTCATTTCTCTTGGATCTGGGGCTTATCATAGTAAGCTAAACTGTAAATTAATTTCCATTAAGATCAGACCTTAATCTAAAACATAGATGTCACATTATTATTACAATTTAAATGCAACAGAAATTTTGACTCCAAAAAATGTACAGTCAAATCTTTATTTTTTTTTCTTTTGCTTTAACCCCTGACATAGTATAACAGTATACTAGGCAAACCAAAAACCATAATCTGTCGGAATTCTTTTTTTCCACCTACTCTATAAAGCACTTGAATGTTTCCTGTTTTAATATACCTTCACATCCATGAAAATCTTCCTAACTTTTTTTTAAAGTTAAACATTCATAAACACTCAAAAATGCATTCTGTGTTTACTTGTGTTTTCTTTCACTAATATTTAATTTTGGTTGATGTTAAGACATAGGAAAGAGGCAAACACATTTTCACAGTACTGCATATAAATATACCTCAATATACTCCTTTTTAATTTTATACTTAGCTTGAAATAAGTTTTTGTAGACCTGTACAAACCCTATTCAAGCCATCACTGAAATGGAGTAACTAAACATTTACCACAAAGATCTAGGCATTCTAAATGTTTCAAGTAAGCATTTGAATTTCAGTTTTTCTTTACTCCTGCTTTAGCCTGCTAATATATTCTTTGGACGAGATGAAAACGTGAAGATTGGAGACTTTGGCCTGGTCACTGCAGAGAGTAGTGACAAGGAGAATGTAATAGAAAGAACAGTTTACAAAGGGACTCCATCATACATGGCTCCTGAACAAGTTAGTTATCTTCACTAGTTCTATTGTAATCTTTTGTTAAAATCATATCATTTCAATCATCATTTTGTGGTACTTGACAGAAAAAGGGGAAAACCTATGACAGGAAAGTGGATATTTTTGCTCTTGGACTGATATATTTTGAATTGGTTTGGAACATTGGAACGGTACACGAGCGACAAGTGGTTAGTGAATAATCCTTACAATACATGATTAATACTACTTTTGTTGACACACCTTACTGTCTTTTGTAAAACCTTCAGATCTGGGATGAACTCAGAATCCAGAAACTTCCAGAAGGATTCACTCGCTATTTTCAAGAGGAGGTAAACAGTTTTATCATTGCAAACCAGCTTGTTCGTTGAGTGATTTTGCCTGACCAGCCAGTCCCTACATGCTTTGACAGACACTCCACAAACTGTGAAGTTTAACAGAATGTTGGAGGGTCTGGCTGGTCAGGCAATGAATGATTATCAACTCCACAAGTTATTAAATTTAAAGTAAAGCATTCTTTATGTGAAGTGACATTGATTAGAGTTAGAAGCAGTAGGGCCACCACAGACCTGTGTTTTTCAAAGTTCAGGAATATAACAGGACAGGAAAATCACATTTTTGTTTGTTTGTCATATTGAATGATTCCACAATAATGCATATAACTTGCTTGTTGATAAACTTTGATATAGAAGAATGATAGTCTCTAATGATGTTCTGTTTGTGTCCGCTCAGGGTCACATAATAAAGTCCATGTTATCGGATCAGCCACAGGATCGACCTGAAGCCACTGAAGTGAAGCTTGAGCTGGATCAGTGTGCCCACTTACTCACAATGATCAAAGACATGCGCACAGTTTAACTAATGCAAGACATTTCTATTTATGTCAAACTACAATGTTTGTGTGTATGTACAATGTTATGTAACAGAACCTGTTATGAAATGGAAATGATTTTTAGCAGGATCATGATTATTGACGCATTATGCAAATTCAACTCAAACATTAGTAAACTGCAGTAGACTTTCATTTGTCCAGGAGTGATTCTATATATATACTGTATATAGATATATACAGTATATATATATACTGTGTATATATATATATAGAGAGAGAGAGAGAGAGAGAGAAAACTCCTTCTTTAAAGCATTTTTTTACACCAAATAAACGTTTCTACGTTACTACAATGTTTTATTGTTGTTTTGTTTAAATTTCTGTTGTATTTTTTATGATTATTATTATTTTTTTTTTTTTGTGAAAATAAAATATACCTACAAATATACAAATACAAAACACACAAATAAACAACAACAGAAAGTTAAAATGTGTTATTTATTTAAATTAAATTAGTTCACAAAAAAAAAAAAAAAAAGGTAGCGCCAGGGGTCAATTTCCAAAAGGGCTGGGCAATATATCTCTTTTTTTTTTAATTGTTTTAAAATTATATATATATATATATATATATATATATATATATATATATATATATATATATATATATATATATATATATATATATATATATATTAAGTTCACACTGTAAGTTACAGTATCATAAACAAGATTAAGTACACGATATCAATAACCAAGGTGTTTGGCATGACAATTCTACCTACTGTACAAATTAAAAAAGTTTACATATTTTTACAGCTTTTGGATGAGTAGACAGATGAATGGTTTCTTGAAGTTCAGTGAGGAAAATCCTTTAAAAGGGGTTTACGATTAAGAAATGTACTTTTATGTCTATGAAATGTTGTTTAATTAAAAGATTGATCATATATATATAATATTGTTTGCTTTCTGAGTGATGTATTCTGTAGACACCAAACAGCATGTCTTTAAATAAGAAGGTGAAATCTGGCATGAAGTTACATGTGTAGGCAATTTTTCTATGTTGTAATGATAACCATGACGTCAGCTAAACGAAACTTAGACTGAAAGCAAAATCGAAAGTAAAACGATAGAAGGCTCTGGAAGGCTTTAAGCTGTACTTCTAAGGAGTTCGTATCTTGTCATCTTATTTTATGTTTTTGAAAGTGTAATTTGACTATTTTAGTGCTTATATGATATGGATGCAACAAATTATGTTGCAAAAATATATGACATCGCGCAAAGAGGTCGCTTGGAGCTGAAGTTTGAAGATGTTGCTACCGAGGGCCCAGATAACAACAAAAAGTGAGTTTCAGCTCATTTAATTCCAGATCTATGTAGAGGAGTTTCCCAACTTTTCGCCGGGCTGCTTTTGCGAAATAAATCTTACAGTGAGTAACTTTTAGCATTTACATTTTTGTTGTTTTTTAATGGGCAGATCCCTATATAGCCTTTAGCCTATCTATTTAGAAGTGGACACGGCAATATTGGGTAATTATATATTACTAGTTACAGGGAGTAAAATGTAATACACTTGTATTACAAAATTACTGTCTCAAAAGTGTAACTGAGTTACACTCCTGTGAGTTACTTTGAGCTAATCACACATTTGTTTAGACTTTGTACAACACTAAACCGGTTACATTTACACTTGTTTACTGGTTAATTTATGGAAATTGGAAATGTGATGTCACAACACAGTTTCCTCCTGATATTTGATTCATCTTTAAGCAAACAAACAGTATTTTAGTGGTGCTTTGGTTCTGACGTGTCGATTTTAATATAAAAGCAATTAATTTAAATTAAAGTAACTTAAGTTACTCAGATTGTAACTAGTAATATATTATCAACATTTTCATAAGTAATGAGTTACTCTACTTAGTTACTGAAAAGTGAAATATATTACACTAGTTACTTTTGTAGCTACTCCCAACACTGTCTAGATACATTCGTAATTATGGGCATATGAGCGCATTTTGAGTAATAAAGCATACTTTTTATAATCCATATTCTACTGGTAGTAGACTGCAAAGACTGCAAATATAGATGCTAAATCTGTTTAAGTCTACACGGTTTTAGCACTTTAAAATTGTTTTTGTTATGTCATGATTGGATTGTGTAACAAATTATCCAAAATATTTTTTTTGTAATCGTCTACTAACACAGGCAGCAAACTTAGATTGTAGACATGTCAATTTCTCCTAAACTGACAATTCTGTTTAACGTGGTCTTCTTTTGTCCAGATTTTTTATCAGGGTAGTGCTGAATGGCAAAGACTATCCCAGTGGTGAGGGCGGGAACAGGAAAGAGGCTAAACAAATGGCTGCTAAAAATGCCCTGGAAGGTGTATTGACTGACCCAACCCCATTGGTAAATATTTCTAAATGTGTATTTTTTATGATAATGATTTTTTTTAACATGGGTTTGATTCCTCTTTGTCCATAAATGTAGCAAACTTGGACAAGATAGTTTGTGCTCCTTTGTAATGATAGTACTGTCTGGATACCACACCGCCAAAACAAAGTAAATGTTTGCATGGCTAAATACACTAATGCACTAATTTATCGCAATGTTATTAAGACAATTTGCAAAGTTTATGTTATAGTTGGACTTCTAGACTGAAAACAACCGCATTATGGATATGAGTTAACACATAGTTGGCTAGGCTGCGACAATATGCCTTAAACTATTATTATTTAAATGTTTTGGAAATCCCTTTGGGAGTTTATAATGGGGGTTGGTACTTTTGGAACCAGGGTGATCTTTCAGTTCTAAAACAGTGATGGACAGGTTAGCACCGGTAAAGCGTCAGGTAGTAGAGACACATACAGTCAGAGCATTCCTGGACAGGGCCAAGTAAATGGGTGCAGTTGTTTCTCGAAACTTTCTCAGCACTGGCAGTGATTGTTAGAGTCAACTCTCTCATGAGACAGGTCGTTCAAACAGAAGAGTGAAAAAAAAGTTATCAGTGTAAAAAGCAGCTCTTTCATGTTTTGTTCAGGAAAACCAATATAACTTGTTGTATTTTGGCTTTTTTATTGGACATCTTCAGAAAAAAACGGACATACATGCATGCATACTCTTTTCTATATAATTTATAATAGACAGTATATGATGATATGAGTCACAGTCTGGACACTGCTAATATTATACTATTATAATGATTTCACTAGTTTATAGAGATTTGTTGTTTTTCTTTCTTTAACAGACACATGGGGCACGATCCAATGTACCTCCTTCACCAGTGCAACAAACAGGAATCACCCAGCCCAAATACATGAGCTGGTTGAATGAATATGGGCACAAAAATAATGTCTCAATCAAAGCTGTAGAGTCGAGTGAACAAGAAACAACAAATACACTTTTGTAAGACATTACAAAACTAATTTTGAATTTTTGAAACCTAATTTAATGAAGTTGTTGGTTTTGTACAGCTGCTGTAAATTTGAAGTGGGTGAGAAGGAGTTTCCAGCAGCATATGGAAAATCAAAGAAAGAAGCCAAAGAAGAGGCAGCCAAGCTAGTTTACCGTGAGATCTGTGACCCTCAGGTATAAAAGATATTAATGTTACTGAAATATGACAAAGCTTTGCTTTTTAGCTTATCATCATATGCTACCATTTTTGCATGGCTAAATACACTAATGCACTACAATTGCACTAATTTATCGTAATGTTATTAAGACACTTTGCAAAGTTTATGTTATAGTTGGGCTTCTTAGACTGAAAACAACCACATTATTTAGCACATAACTGGCTACCCTTTTGGAAATCCCTCTGGGAGTTTACATGGGGTCTTACTTCTGGAACCAGGGTGATCTTCCACTTTTGAGCAAAGCAGTGATGGACAGATTTTTTTTTTTACACTGATAACACTGGTGAAGCGTCAGGTAGTAGTAGAGTGACACAGTCAGAGCATTCCTGGAACGGGCCACGTGAAAAGGGGTAGTTGTTTCTCCAAACTTCCTCAGCACTGGCAGTGATTGTTAGAGCCAACTCTCTCATGAGACAGGTGGTTCAAACAGAAAAGTGAAAAGCAGCTCTTTATGTTTTGATCAAGAAAACCAACATAACTTTTAGTTGTATATTGACTTTTATTGGACATCTTCAGAAAAAAACTGACATGCATGCATACTCTTTTCTCTATAACATATACAGTGTGCTCTGATGATATGAGTCACAGTCTGTATGCTGCTAATATGTACCATTAAAATGATTTAATTAGTTTTTAGAGATTTGTTGTTTTTCTTTTTTTAACAGACAAATGGGGCACGATCCAATGTACCTCCTTCACCAGTGCAGCAAACAGAAATAACCCAGCCCAAATACATGTGCTGGTTGAATGAATATGGAAACAAAAATAATGTCTCAATCAAAGCTGTAGAGTCGAGTGAACAAGAAACAACAAATACACTTTTGTAAGACGTTACAAAATTAATTTAAAATTTTTGAAAAATAATTTAATGAAATTGTTTCTTTTGTAGCTGCTGCAAATTTGAAGTGGGTGAGAAGAAGTATCCAGCAGCATATGGAAAATCAAAGAAAGAAGCCAAAGAAGAGGCAGCCAAGCTAGTTTACCGTGAGATTTGTGACCCTCAGGTATAAAAGATATTATGTTACTGAAATATGACAAAGCCTTGCTTTTTAGCTTATCATCATATGCTACTATTTTAAGACTACAGGTGCAGATGTGAATCATGCTACAGGTGGAATAGGAGTGTTGGCGAACTGAGGTGAGGAACGCACGAGCCAAATTAATTAAACTATTGTTATGTTAATGGTGTTTTACATTTTTACAGCAAGAAAGCAAGCGAACAAAATGTGAGCAAACTGGACACTAGTTTGACGAAAGATACAGACTATGTGTCAAAGATAAATTTATACTGCCATGAAGAAGGGTGCCACTTTAACTACATTGAAGTGGACCCTGAGGCCGAATCACAACACCGGTAAGTCAGGCACATTCATACAAAGCAAAAACGTAAATGACAATTAATTTACACAATCCCCTTACAGGTTTGCTTGTAGAATAAAAATTGCCAAACAGCTTTATCCAGTGGCACAGGAAGGAACAAAAAAGAGGCTAAACTAATGGCAGCTCAGCTGGCCTGGTCTGCTCTACAGGAGCAGTTGAACTTGGACAGTAAGGTACGATGCAAACGGATACAGTCTACTTTAACTTAAGTGAAGATGACAGGTTTACTGCACTTCTTTTCTACAACGACTGTATTTCATGGACTGGTATTTGTGGTAAACATTCATTACAGTTACATTACATCTACTGTATATCAAATGCCAGTTTGTGAAAGAAGGTTGAACATAAAAACTGAAAAAGACAAGAAATAGCTCTAAATTTATGACGGTTTAGACATACATTTTTGAAAATAAAGATGTACCATATTTGTTTCTTTTTACTTTATGCTAACATGATTACTTGATGCCACTTTATCTATTTATCATTATTCTGCACTGTGCTCAGCCATAACAAGACACTAATCATAAGTTTTTACTATTATAACTTTATATTTTCTGCTAAGTCTATTTTAATTTTTATATCTTCGTTGAATGCACGCTTCTATTTTTCCTGCTGTTCTTGAAATGTGTGTTGCAACACTGGAATTTCCCCTTTGTAGGACAAATAAGTATATCTTATTTTATATTATAAGTTTTTGAAATATTTCTTATCTTTATACCATAGTTGTTGTAGAAACTGAAATTTTTAACGGTATCAACAATTTCTAAAGAAAACTAAGCAAGATATTCACTTAAGTGATTAATATAATTACGGTATATTAAATCCAAGAGGCATGACAGAACTGTATTCTTGTCATTTAGACGTCAGTGGGATCAGCTGTGTCCCAAGATGATGAATCAGAAACAACATCAACATCAGCAACAGCATCAAATCCTCTGTGAGACTGAGTCCGTGAACCTAAGACTTTAAACAATATTTTCTGCAATAATCTCTACAGTTTATTATGTTCCAGGGAGCCTAGGTTTCCTAAAGAAACACACAGTCCAGCAGTGAAAGTATACAGTTCTTAGACTCCAAATCTTCCCCTGTGAAAGCCAGCTCTCAGGTATAATGTACTTTCAAATATGGTGTAACAGCTTTTTCATTCTTGACTTCTTATGTTATCTAGGATATGGACACAGAAAAAATACTGAGAACAATCAGAGTAAAACACATTCAAGGTATGTTATTTTAATTCAGCTGAAAACAACATGTAAATCAGACTAAATTAATTCAGAATAAAAACAAACAATTAATTGCAGCTAATTGTGATCAATTACATTATTTTCCTAATGATGCAGATGCACGAATTGATCAACTGTGACTCATTATTTACTTTATATATTGTATCTTGAATGAGTTAACATATCTCCAATGACAAAGCTTACCTAAGCTCATTATAAGCTTAAGATAAGTATAAAATTGCAATTTATTATATTGCAATAAATTGGTCAAGTTAAACAACCTTATTTTTTCTTTTTGTTCAAGATTAGTAGATGATTAAGTCACAGCAGATAATTCACTGGAGCCCTCAGTTCATTGCATTTGGCCAACTCACAAAATAGTCAGATTTTCCCAGTCCTACATAAAATATGTTTTGATTATTTCATTAGGTTTGTTTCAGAGTATTGTGTGCTTGACGTTCTTGGAAGCGGAGCCTATGGTTATGTCTACAAGCCAAAAACTCCTTGGGTAAAGATTGTGCAGTAAAAGAAATAAAGACTAAAAACAAAGAGTAAGTTTGCGCTGTCAAAATTGTAGACCATATACTTAACAATGAATATAGTAAAAAATAATAATTATAATACTAAATAAATATTTGTTTGTTTTTATTTTATATTTGTCAAGAAAATCTCTGGACGAGGTGAAGGTTCTGTGGGAACTACATCATCTAAACATTGTGAGATTTTACACTTATTGGTTTGAGGACACTGGATACAGATGGTAGGTGCATAAGTTATATGTCATAGGAATGTTAGTGTCTATTTAAATGTTTTTACATTTAATTTTCCCTATTCAGTACAATTCCTAAGCCAAATGTAAAATTCCTCTTCATTGAAATGGAGTTATGTGATGGAGGAACGCTCAGGAGCTGGATACATGAGAAGAACACAAAGCCTGCGGAAAGCTCACGGCACACGGACAGTCTGGACTTTGCGATACAGATTTTAAGTGGTGTTCAATATATTCACCACAAGAAGCTCATCCACAGAGACCTGAAGGTTAGCAAACTTTATTTTTTTATTTTTATTTTTTTCACAATTTTAGATTTTTATTTGTTTTTATGTTTATTTTTGATAAAAGCCTGGAAACATCTTGATTGGACAAGATGGAAAAGCTAAGATTGGAGATTTTGGTTTAGCCACACAAGACAATGAAGAAGGTGAAGTGGTGGAAAGAACTGGGGACAGAGGAACTGAAAGCTACATGGCTCCAGAACAAGTGAGGCAGTGGCTCTGTTTACTGGCTCTAGCTTTATAATAATAATAATAATGATGATGTTGATGATAATCAACAAAATTTATTGTTATTATTATTACTATGATTATGTTTTGATAAAGAAATGTTACATAGGCATTTATGCAGCATTCATTTTGTTACAGTTCGGTGTAAACTATGACCGGAAAGTGGACATCTTTGCTTTGGGCTTAATCTTTTTTGAACTTCTCTGGAGAAAATCTACTGCCCATGAAAAAATGAAGGTATGTTGTTTCTTGTTTGCTTGTACCACGGGTTTCTTGTGAATGTTTTCTGGAGGGTTAGGGGGCCTACGTTTTCAAATTAAAATAAAACATAAGACTAAAGAGTACATTATCTCCTAATGGTTACATTATGGGTTTGGAAGCCTCTGTAGGACAACGTTATTTCAATCAGATAGAAGGCAGCTAAAATTTATATTGTGTAAATGCAATTTATTTTGTGATCCAAAAGTTTAATTGGTCTTGTCACCACAGAAATTACAACTTTTAAAACTTGTGTGATACATATATTTTAAATATTTAGTCCAGTGTTATTAATGGGAAAAACTGCCTCTTGCCCTTAACCTGCCATGAATGCTAGAATGAGAAACCCAGCAATATGACCCAAATTCACTCAAATATTTTGTTCTTAATACTAAATATATACTAGACATTCATCAATAGTGTTACTGAGATTTCGATAATGTCACCAATCTATGAAATGTCCCTGTATTGGGTATCAGTCTCATGATGTTGGTTAGCTGATATCTTTATGGCCTCTAATTAGACCCAACAAGATTTATTTCTAGTTTATGTTGACCCATGTTTGAAACTTCATTCACACACAGTTGTTCAGTCGTTGCTTTCATGATGAGTAATGTAAGCTACTATTGTAGCCACACCTGCCCTGTGGCAGACTATCAGAACCATTTTCTCTTTCGGACCCTTTAACCAACACCAACCATCTTCACACACATCAGATCCATACTAGGCTATGTGGGTGGTATGGCCACTTTACACAGTTTGATCCATTACCCCAGTGGTTCTCATTCTTTTTTAGGTGCGAAACCCGAAACACAAAATGTAGACGACCCACAATGTGATAAAGTAGTCTTTAGTTTATTGTTTGATATTGTTTTGAAGCCATAAGCCTAGATAAATGCATTGATAAATAGAAACCTACATCCATCATACAGTTGAAAAGTGTCTAATCTTCATTAAGATATCAATGCTAAACTTCACACATTACCAGGGGACCCCCAGAAATCATCAACATGTTTTTTTACCTTTACATGTTTAATTACCTACAACATTAACTGTTGTTAATGCTGTAGTAGGCAATGCAATTATTGGCATCAGAAGTGGAAAAGCTGGATCTTTTCAATCCAATAAATATAGGAACATAGGTACATCTTGAAATGATCTCGCGACCCCCAACTTTGGAAACTACCATACAGCTGTATACTAATTTACTTCCAATTATGTTAAAACTAAGGACCATAAATTTTGTATGTTTATTTGATGTCTTCTTCCGTTGCAGATCTGGGAAGATGTCAGAAGTCAAAACTTGCCTAAAGAGTTTACTGGGACTTATCCAATAGAGGTAAATTATTATTAGATATAATCTTTCCACCAATAATGCTTGCTTCCGCTGTACAGTCAATCAACCAATCAATCAACCAATCAATCAATCAATTATATTGTTATTCATCAATGCCAGTGTATTATATTATGACTTCTTGACTACATGATGATATTTTTTTATTGTTGTTGCAACTAAAATCGCCGCAAAAGCTAATCTGTATGACTAAAATACAGATTACTGATGCAACATTTGTTACAACTCCATCTTGTCATGTATATTCATCTACATCCTCATGGTTAACCTATTATGCCTTTTATTTCAGAGTCGCATTATAAAAACAATGCTGAGTGAGAAGCCTGAAGACAGACCTGAAGCCAGCGCTCTAAAATCTGAGTTAGAGAAGTGGACCTCTGAAGAAGACATTCATCAAAAAACTGTCTGATTATATTACAACAGTGGATAGCATTTGAATCATGTAACAAATCAAAGAGAATGTGATCTAATAAGAAACTGGTTATGCCTTTAAATTATGAACAAATTAATCAAATTATGAAATTTACCACTTAAAATCCACTTTTAAACATTTGAAAATCATGTATGAGATGAATAATTATGAATTTGCAGCATTAAAAAAATATAAAGTTAACTTGGTGCATTCTGTATATGGTTAATTTATGTGTTTACTATTGTGGTGTTGAATTTCTTTGGTATCGATCCTAGAGTACAAAGCATGGAATTGTTCTTAATTATGAAATATCAAATAAAACAAGAGTCTCAGATATTATTGTTTATATTAATTTGCTATATGTTTGTTTTAGATTACTGATGACACTTCAGATGAGCTAGAAAAAAAACACCAGTCATAGTTTAGTAAAACATTTGAAAAACGCTTAAACAAATCAAATATTAGCACTAAATAACATTATTAACTAGTTGACTTTTAATTATTTATATGACAAGGAAAACAATAACCTTGCACTGATATATTTTATTGATATAAATGATTCCCTATAATACTATACTCGTATGCACATGCTGTATTCTTCCACAGCCTGAAGAGGGAGCTGTGACTCTGTCTAATGATCGTGTGTCTGAGTCTTTTAGGATGCTTTAGAATGCTACATACAGTATGTAATTTAACAGTCTGCTGTTTTAATTATGTTCCTAGCACATTCATTCTACATGAAACATCTCTATTAACAGAAAAAATTAAGAAAAAGAACGAAAAGTAAACATGCAGCTTACACCATTCAATAACAAAAAAAGTACAAACCACAGAATACGCAGATATAGAAGACATAGTATTTATTCAGCCAAGAAAGTTTGGATTGCACTGCCAACCTGTGGGTCACTGAATATTAGACCTGTAACTAATAATTATTTTTAGTTGACTCAGCAATTTTTGTATTTTATTTTTTTTATTAATTGACTAGTCAAACAATTATTTCTATTGAGATATTTGATATAGCCAACATTTCTGTAAAGGTTGGAACACTGATAAAAAAGATGCATATTTGGAAAATATGTACAAATTATTGTTATTATTATTTTTTTAATAATCGGGCACATCTGTACAACGTATAAAAATGTGGGATTATAACTTTTTTTTTGGATGAGAAAGGCGTCACCATCTTCTTAACAATGATAAAGGAGTTGGCCAGTGTAAATGGTTACTTCTTGTAAAAAGTTTAGAAAATCTTTATCTTGACTATGTTTAGCTAAATGACAAGCCCAACCTGTCAGAGCCACTTTAAAGGAGACTATTATGTAAAATCTACTTTTCTGAGTTTTTAACCACGTTATAGCAGTGTTCTCTCAACATTAGTTTATGTCAAGCTAAATTTGGATTGCTACATGCATGTTTGAATAATCTTGTTTTGTCCTGCAGCTGATGCTCCAGTGCTTAGAAAATCCCTGTCTTCACCACCTATCTCCAACCACTTATCTGTATTTACTTGCAAAAGTAGGATTTCAAGTAAAATATGTATATATGTATATATATATATATATATATCCAGAAAAGTGCAGTCCTAGGAACAGCAAGGATACTGCGCAGAACCCTCAAGCGGATGAGACCACCCGCGTAGGGTGAGAGGGATCATTATATATATATATATATATATATATATATTATATATATATATATATATTATATATATATATATATATATATATATATATATGTAATATGTATGTTCAAAATAGTCATGTAAACACTTTCAAAATGTGTCATTTTTAAATCTGTGACTTATTAAATTTCACTTTAATGAAGAGGCGAGGCTTATCAGCTTGGCAGTCTATTTCTATTTCTGAGTTGTTTCACATAATTTTTGTGTTTTGCATTTAACAAAAGGTGAATTATTGGTCTACTCATGCCATAGTTTCTTTATAAATATAGAGAAAAAATCACAGTAGGTCTCCTTAGGGCAGACCTTTTAATCAGGCCCCAGCATGTTTCATTCATTACGATACGTTATAATCTCAGTAAAACTACTAGAACTCCGAATATTCATCCTAATTTTACAAATTTAGCCAAATTCAAATAAAATTGCTAATATTTGGCAACATTTAACACTTGTTTCAAGACATTTTAGACTGTTTAAGAAATTGAGCTGAATTTGCAAATGTATTTAAACTAGTGAACAATCTTGGTCTATCAATAAAATGTTAAAATATTAAAATTCAGATTCAAACTTTAGCAATCTAGAAGTACATTTTTGCAGGCAATTCTTTAGTTGATAGACTTCATGTGTGTACTTGAGTTTTAATATAAATGATACAATTACAGATAATACCTTATATATTATGAAAAATGTGCTAGGACAATGATCAATTTTATACCAGTACCAATAATTTGGTTTGCCCTTTGCCACTTATCTGGATTTGAATATGGCCCTCGAGGAAAAATAACTGCCCAGCCCTGGTGACCACAGTATCCCGTATCCCATGGGCCAGCAAATGTTTCCAAAACCCATTGATTTGTCCCATTTTTACACAAGACATGTCGCAGTTGTACTAGTTTTAAAACACTTTGATACCCAAATGATAATATATTCTTCATTTATCAAAATTTTTAGCAACACTCTCAGAAAAGTTAATGTGAATGAGCCATGAATTGACAGTTGTTCCAAGTTTTTAATTTTGATCATCTAACTTAAAGTCTACATTATCAGTGGTCATAATGTTTTGCCTGATCAGTCTGAAGGAGTTGTCAACTTTACGAACTTAAACTGACTCACGTTACAAGTGCATAATTTACTCCAAACGATACTGCAGACTCTTCTTTGACAGCGGGCCAACTTTGTGCTGCAGAAAGCCGTTTTTCAGCTTTCTGTCTCCTCTCCTGCCCGGCCCATACTGTGTCTGCTGCTGCTGCTCAAGGTCAAGGGTACATGGCAGACAGAGCTTCTAAATCTTTAATAAGTGTCTGCAAGTCCAAGTGGAGTTCAACAGTCCACCCACCAGTTCCCCAAGAGTGGCTCAAAATTATATTCAAACCAATTCTGCCATGAAAGTAAAACCCTAATGTCAGACACCGTCCCAGAGCTTTCACACTGAGAAAACATATTTTATTCTTAATTATGCACATGTGGGAAATAAAGTTCAGCCACAAAGTAATCCATGATTTACATGTTCCACTTAATCTGGAAATTGCTATTTAGGAAAGGCATCTTCAGACAATAATCAATGGAAAGTCCAGATACAACCTTTGAAGACCTTTTTTTAACCATCTCTCCACTCCTGGACAAATCAGAAAGTTGATGCAACATAGCTCAGAATTGTACCACATTGAAATAAATATTATATTGTAATAATGTTGCAAAACACCTTGGACAATGCATCTTTGAACCAGAGTCTCCATGTCCTTATCAAGCAAAGAAGAAAGTTGGGATTCTGCTGATTGCTTGTTCCATGGTGATGTTATTGCTTTACCTCCAGTGTTCCACATTAGGGCATTAAACCTGTTCATTTTCAAGCAGGTGGCAAACAAGTCAAGTCAGATCTATTCAAAGGCAACCCCATATGCAGTAATTCTTGAAACAATAGCATCATGTGTTGGTTAAATAAGTGCTGTAGACAATTTGTGCGGTCTTAAAAACCTAAAAAGAACTATTAAATGTTAAGCTGTTTACAGCAGTTTGCTTGTTTTAGTCATTCACCTACGTAATACATTCAGAGCTGGCATGTCCAAACTGTGGCCTGGAGGCCAAATGTGGCCCTCAAACCAATTTCTGTTGGCCCTCAAACCTTCTGAACAATTGGCCTACAAAGCAATGAGAAACGCATATTGAAAACATCTCTGTTTTATGAGCCAAAATCAAGCTTTTTACTGAGCACTAATGTGATGCTAGGTCTGAATAATTGGCTCAGTTTAACATCTTCTAAATGTAATCATTTTTTTGGACACCCTTGTTTCAGAGCATCATAGTTATTCTTTATGAGTTTATATAAGCCCTTCTTACCACAAAAAGTGCAACCAACAGTCCTTCTAACAAGAATGAGCACTCATCCTGGGTTTTCATGACTAAAGTACTCAGTTATTAAATGCTGCACATAAATTTCACTATAACAGTTGACAATGCACAAAATGCTGGTACAATTCTGATTTTCCAGTTATTAGCTAAAAGGTTGGTTAAAGATTTTGTTTTTACTTTCTTGGAGCACAAATAGGCCTAGAGCTATAACATTTAAACCTGTTTTCGCTAGTCCATCTGTTTTTCCCACTTGTCTTTCCTGAGCATCATATTGCTTGAACACAACTTTCAGAAGCCAGTGTGAATGGAGCCCTGTTGGTATGCTAACAGATTCTATCTAACAACCTAAACATGGCCACTTCATGCTTTAGAAAATAAAGCAGCAAGACGAACAGAGGAGACACTTTTGGATGTAATCATAATTTATAATTAATTATTACTAATCATTACAAAGTCCAGGTATAATCAATTACATTTTTTAAGTAAATATTTATTTAATTAAATTTTACATAAAAAAGTTAGCTGAATTTAATTACATTGTTTGTTTGCAATATAATATCATAGAAAAATTTAGTAAATTCAACACAATATTTTTTCAGTGTTATTTGTTAAATTAATAGATATGACAGGAAACAGCAGTTTCTCCTTTCATCCCACTATGACACCTGAGGTTCCAGCAGTCTTCCATCCAAATATACTGCCCATACTGCATCAGAGGCTGATTTGGCCACATGATACAGGGTTTTCTTTAATACCAAACTCTTTCAGACAAAGTGTAATTAGACCTACTGATGATTACACAGTCCACCTTTGAGTAAACACCTCTCCTCCCTCTGGCTGGTCTTTTCTCTCCTGACACCTTTCGTCAGGCCCAGCTGCCGCTCCAGTTTCCCGCTCACGAAAGAGACCCGCCAAGTGATGCAACCGTGATGTAAGGCCGCATTTCTCAAGAGCTCACATGGCGAGAGCGAGGCGTCAGGTGCCAAGAATGTGCCATCTTTGTACGCCAAGCTGAGCATAAAAAACTCATCCAGGTGTCACACGGGGTTCTTTGGCAGGTTTTCCCTCTGCAACCACCAACACTAATGCGGCTAGACAGATCCTTTTAGCACGCCCCCATGGATCTGTCAGAAATATACCAGCTATAGGCCGCTCCGTGGAGGCTGGAGTTTGAGTTTCCTCTTTGGATGAGTGACAAGGCACCTGTATGCGGTCTGCTATTAACTACACTTTGTGGTTTGTGCTGCAACAGCCCAGGCTTATTTTTAGAATCTGGTAACTGAATGTCCCAGTAATTATAATGTGCTAGCTATTTTAGGCTACAACTCTGGCTGGAACTAAAGCATTGTTCAAAGTGAGAAGAAAAAATGTAGCAAAGATAATATTTATCTTGCAAAATATATTGTGTATTTATTGTGCTAAAAATGAAGAAAGTTTGCAGATTGAAGCATTGTTTTGTGTCACGGTTTTGACACATAATACAACAAAGATCCATCCTATGATCTGATATTAGGGATGGGATGATAATGAAAATCATATCGAATCGTTCTTAAGTGGTGTTTCAATTCAATTTTGGTTCAATCCTCATGCATCCCTCCATAGCTCTGTGTAATTTCTGTGCGGTTAAGAAAGAGCTGATTCCATTGTCATTTCTTAATCAGAAGAAGTAAACAGCAGCTTTTTTGTCTTTATATACTTAAGGGGAGTTTTGTAATTCTGTACATTTTTGTCTCACAAAAATTGACTCAGAAATGACTGAAATGTGAACTTTGTTGGACATTACTTTTGTTAAACACCTGACAAAATACCTTAAAATTACTTTAAGCAGTAATATTGGTATTTATTGAGCCATGGAATTTAGCAAATTTTCAGAAAGAGTTTGTTATTGTGAATTAACTAACAATGCTGTAATTAATTATCTATCTAACTGTATCTGTATTTCTTGTTTACATTTGGGAAAAATTACCACATTTAAGAAGCCTTTTTATCACTTCCTTCTGAACAATTGGCCCAAAAAACAATGAGTAACAAATTTTTGAAAACATATCTGTTTTGTGAGCCAAAATCTAGCATTTTACTGAGCACTAATGTGATGCTAGATTTGAATAATTGAATTGTGGCTCTGCTGAACATCTTCTAAATGTAATCAATTGATTTTTTTTACTGTACAGCCACTTCTCTGTGGTCCATGTCGGCCCACCATTTAAGTTTGGACACCCCTGTTTCAGAGCATCATAGTTATTCTTTTATAAAAGCCTTTCTTACCACTTTAAACAGTGCAATCAACAGCTAGTCCTGCTAACAACAATGAGCACTCATCTTGGGTTTTCATGACTAAAGTACTCAATTATTAGATGATGCACATACATTTTAGTGACAATGCACAGAATGCTGGTACATTCTTAATTGTTTCAGTACAGGGATATAGGCTAAGAAAAGGATAGGTCAAGAATAGATCTTTATTTAGCAACATTTCGTTAAATCCTCGTTTGGCACAGTTTTTCACCTTTTAGAAAGCTATAACTTACAATAGCATTAATATTGAATCACTTCCTACAATTTATTACCATTTACAAACATTAAATTGCAGAACAAAGTAAAAGTAACGCGAAATGAGCATTATTGAAATGTCGTCACAGTGCCTGGTCCACAGGAGACAAAATCTTCCCTCAAATATGTAAAAATGTACTCTCTAAATACAACTTCGAAAGGTTACATGAGAAGTGGGAACAAACATAGATGCTCTTAAAAATCTATTTAGCATAATAGCCTAGTTCTCCTTCAAGATTCTGAATAGAACTTGCCTTCAAAAACCAAAATGTCAGCTTTTGAACCCTCTGTGAGTTTTGCATCACTAACTCTCAACCCTCACCATTTTTTTATTTTTATTTTTTTAAAGAACATTTGTATAAATAGTCCAAACTGCCACCCTCAGTCATTGCGATCTTGATTGGTTCATTCTTCTGCATCTTCAGGTTGAAACAAGGTGAAACTATTGAAGAAATGACACAAAGAGCTGCTCATTTAGCTGCAGTCACTTCTGATTNTTAATACGATAATAATAAGAATAATAGTAATAATAATGTATATATATGTTTTGTAATAAAGTACATTAGTAACTTACCTCAATGAAAGTAACAACTGATTTTGTTATTTTGATTGCAATTACAAAATGCTAAAATGTCCAAAATCGTGTCTTTCACACAGTAGGCTAGGTTCAAGAAGAGAAACAGTGTAATTTCATATAGTCAGCATACATTTGACTGAAGCTTTAACTCAAGTAATCTGCTGGAAAAGTGCCATAAATAGTGCAACTTTACCAAAAAGTCACTCAAGTAAATGTAACTGCTGCCCGTCTCTGCTAACCTTTCGCATTTAAACCTATCTTAATCCTTGTTGACTTTAGAACAGCTTAGTGATATTTTATGAATGCAACTTTTTTTTTTTTTATCACTATAATGTTCTTTTTAATTTTGTCTCATGCAGGTTTACTGTAAGAGCAGTGCTGAATGGCAAAGTTTATGCCAATGGTGTGGGGAAGAACAAAAAAGAGGCCAGACAGTTTGCTGCTAAAAATGCCCTGGACAGTGTATTTCATGATGACCCAGAATCTGAATCAGTAAATACTTCTAAATGTGTCTTTATATAATACAATGTAAGATTTTTTTTTATATATATTCAACTTTCTATTTTTAACAGACAGACGCTTCTCTATTCAAAGAGCCTTCTTCACCCGTGCCACAAACCGGCATCTCCCAGCCAAACTACACCTGTTGGTTAAATGAATATGGGCAGAAAAACAATGTCTTAATCAAAGCTGTAGAGTCAACAAACTAGAACCAACTAATACGTCTCAGTAAGGCATTACATTTTTTTTTTTTCTTTTGAAAGCTATATTGATTATATTGCTGCTTTTGTAGATGCTGTAGATGTGTAGTGGGAGAGAAGGAGTACCCAACAGCATATGGAACAACTAAGAAAGAGGCCAAAGAAGCGGCGGCCAAGCTTGTTTACCAGGAGATCTGTGGCAGTGAAGCATCCCAGGTATTTTTGATATATAACATTAAAATTAGCTAACACATATGTTTATAAGATGACTATTATTTGGTGTTTAAGGGAGCTGATCTCAAGCCAGATCTACAAAACAGGGACAACAAAATGCCTCGTCTTTCAGAAGTGATGTGAGTTGTAAATGTATATGTATGTTTGCATGACATTGTATAGTCCAATAACGCATGATTATATTAGACATGTGTACAATTTTTGGCTGTTTTGTTTCTTTAGTAAAGGCACACAGAGGCTGAGCATCACTACTAAAGAGAGGGATTTACAGATACTAATTTCGTTGGGATTCTCAATCACTACTGCCAGAAGAAAAACCTCTTCCCTGATTTTGTATTTGAGAAGCGAACGGGGCCACCTCATAATCCTCAGTCAGTCTCACATATGTATTTAAAAGGTTGTCATACTTTCCCAAGGATCTAATACTGTGGCTCCATGCTTTTGTAGATTTTTTTCAGAGTGGTTATTGATAAAAAAGACTATCCTTTAGCTGAAGGAAGAAATGTTAAAGAGGCCAAGCAAAAAGCAGCTCAAATGGCCTGGTCTGCTATGCAGGAGCAATCAGACTGGGACAGTAAGGTACACAGTGCACTACATTAACCTAATCATATACAATATGTGTAACTGTCACTATTGTTTCAGTGTCTATTCGATCCTCTGAAGACTCACCTGCTCGAGTTCTCACACTTCAAATTTCAAAAAAGTTAAAGAAATGTTCAGAATTATAAAATATAAAATTGACAATCATTATTTATTTATTTCATTATTTGTTTGTTTATTTTTTAGCATAGCTCCTCAAGATGTCAACCGAAATGGCAGAGCAGCATCGGCAAGGGATTCATTTGTGGTTCTAATGGATTAGCCTCCTGAAAAGGTAAGTTAGATATATGTTTTCTAGTATGGTTAGAAAAATAACCACATTTATGCAAAGTTTGTGTCTGCATTCTGCTGTAGCTTTAAGTTCTGAATGAAGCCCAAAATAAAGTAAGTTGTTAGACGTGATTAGTGAATAAAAATAGTCATTAAACAACTTTTTTGTCTTTAGGATTGCAGCAAATTTTTTTTTCAATGTGTGTGAAAGTAAAAAGGTATTTTAACAGTATTTAATATTTTGTTATGTATTTCATTAATATAGTTTTCTTCATTTTGTTTAAAAGCATGTAATGTCAGATTTATCGAACAAAACATTGTTGGGTCTGTTGAGAAAACACCACCACAACCAGTTAACTCAAGGTAATTATTAAAATATATAATTTAATGAGTAAGTTTTGAATGTGTATTTAAATAGTTTATGTTTTCTCAGATTTTGTCTGATTATGACTCCACTGATCATCTTGGAAAAGGAGCCTTTGGAAGTGTTTTCAAAGCAAGACAAAATTGCTAGATAAATATTTTGCCATAAAAATAATTCGCTTCAAAACGTAAGTTTTTTTACAAGTACGCTGTGATTGGAAACATTTATTTTCCTAATAGCAAGTGAGTGTATTGCTATGGTTGCAACCATGTTATGTAACATTGCATTATATTAAATGAACATGGCACAGGAAAGCTCTACGTGAGTGAAGGCTTTGTCAGACCTAAGTCACGTTAACATTGTCAGATACTACACCTGTTGGATGGAGGACACAAAGTATCAATGGGACTCCTCTACTGGTACTTACAGCTCCTCTCAGTAAGTCTGTGTCTGTATTTCTGGTACAAGAGGTGCTGCTTGTCTTTTTGTGTGGCATCCAGATATTTCAGATCAGGTCATTAAACAAATGTTTAGTCTTGACTTTGTCAATGTAGTACATAGTCTACTTTATGACTCATAAATGTTGAACTTATAAGGACTAGAAAATATCAGGATAAGGTCATGGGTTTGGCCCCGGCCAATCTGGGTCTTCATTGTTTATCTTTGAATTGATTTGTACGGCGCTCCATAGTACTCACGAAAAAAAATATATTTATCTCGTAATTACGAGATAAGATCTCGTAATTACGAGATAACTTTCTCGTAATTACGAGATAGTTTTCTCGTAATTACGAGATAATTTTCTCGTAATTACGAGATAATTTAAAAGGCTTTCCCACATTCTGTATATCCACACGCTTCGTATAGGCTAAGCTAGTGACTTTATCCACAACGAGTAGTCTTTTCTGTGCTAGCTTGATGTTTCTAAATAGCTAAGATGTGCTTGTGGATTTCGTTATGTTAAATTAAGTGTCTGTGGTCTTCACTGCAATGTTTACGGTCGACAAAAAGTATGAAAATAGCCAATAACGTGACTGTCAACTCACGCTACAGTTAGCATGCTATTATAAAGACGGCCAGTGTGTGGAGCTGTTCACCCACCAGAAAGAAGCTAGTGGTAATCGGCAGGTTTTTTAAATAAAACTCGATCTTCTTGACTGTTGACAGTCAGTCCACTCATCCTTAGAAATGTGCGGCAGTTTTTCTGTGGCTCCAGCGTCTAGTTTTCAATTTATTTGGCCAAAAGAAGAGAAATGCTGCACATTTGCTACACTTCCGCATGGATCACCCAGAGTGGGTGGGTACTGCAAAAATGCCCGTATGTTGCAAGTTGTTGCAGCACTTCTCTCCTTTATGGCCAAATAATTGAAAACCAGACGCTGGAGCCACAGAAAAACTGCCGCACATTTCTAAGGATGAGTGAGACTGACTGTCAACAGTCAAGAAGATCGAGTTTTATTTAAAAACCTGCCGATTACCACTAGCTTCTTTCTGGTGGGTGAACAGCTCCACACACTGGCCGTCTTTATAATAGCATGCTAACTGTAGCGTGAGTTGACAGTCACGTTATTGGCTATTTTCATACTTTTTGTCGACCGTAAACATTGCAGTGAAGACCACAGACACTTAATTTAACATAACGAAATCCACAAGCACATCTTAGCTATTTAGAAACATCAAGCTAGCACAGAAAAGACTACTCGTTGTGGATAAAGTCACTAGCTTAGCCTATACGAAGCGTGTGGGTATACAGAATGTGGGAAAAGCCATTTAAATTATCTCGTAATTACGAGAAAACTATCTCATAATTACGAGAAAGTTATCTCGTAATTACGAGATCTTATCTCGTAATTACGAGATAAATATTTTTTTTTTCGTGAGTACTATGGAGCGCCGTAGATTTGTGCATGTTTGAGTAATCTTTTTAATTGCATTTACTCAAAAAAAAAAAAAAAAAAAAGTAAAATCTACGCTTGTTAAAGTTAAATAAAGAGAGCGAGAAAAAAAACAGGATTCTTTGAATCTGTTAATTAGAACTAGTTTGTGTTAAAATGTAAATAACTGGTCTACGTATGTAATGGTTTATCACTGATGAAGTGGAAAAAATATTTGTGTATTTAATTTTTGCTAGCTCTTCTGGTAACCCATCTGAAAAGTACCTTTACATTGAGATGGAATTATGTGACACTAAAACCCTTCGAGTCTGGATTGATGAGAAGAACACTCAAACAAAATCCCGGCGTGACTTTCGGAGACGAGAGGAGAGTCTGAAGCTTGCTCAGCAGCTGGTTTCTGGAGTGGAGTACATCCACTCAAAGACACTCATCCACAGAGACCTGAAGGTGAGACTGAATTATGAACTACATGTGTTCTTGTGTGACCCCAAGTAGCCATAGAGGTTATGTAGATGACATCACAGCATTCTAATTGTCAGCTCTGAGTGGCCAAAATGCATGAAATTTTTTCCTGTAAGAACTCAAAATACAGTTAAAACAACAATAAGACGTTACAGTGTAAGAACAAATTCAACCCATCATAACTAAAAAGAAAATCAGGTAAACAGCAGATAAACAGAAAGACTAGCTTCTCTCACATTAGTCACAGACTTTGGGATCACACACAGTTGAACTTCTTTTTCTTCTTAAAAACACTGCTGAGTCTGTTGGTGAGAACATTATTTGCAGTGTTGCAGTTAAAATGTCCTAAATCTCCAATATTGTTAGCAAACAAGTTAATGGAGCGCTGCACTGTTGTCATGACAATAGAATGATTACAGCAAGTCTCCATTTTACCACTCAAAGTTATTGTGTAAAACAAAAACTCCAGGGGAAAAAATTAGGCCGTAAACAGCACAGAAGTTCTTTTTTTTTCTATTGTTTTGCCTATAATTTTGCCACTCGGGATGTTTGATTAGCATTTTCAAAAGATTGTCTAACCTTTATTGGCTACAAACTTGCCCATACTCCAGTTTTACCACAAACATGTAAGCCAGGAGTCAATTCATGTTTTGTGTAATACTCAAAGTGTTAAATTTAGCCTTTTTGTGTGTCTTTTAAGCATTTGGTAGACATAAGATCAGCCTTGTATGGTGACTTAAGGCCATAAGTCAAAAAATAAATTATTTTATTAATATGTGATAAATGTTATAAATGTAGTAGTAATAATAGTAATATAGCATATACCATAAAATGGAACTGCACCAATAAAAAAGCTGAAAAAAAATCTTCTAAAATCCATCAAAGTGCAGGAAATTACTCCTGTTTTGAGCAAAAGTTTCTGGGAGCCTATATAAAGTTAGAACTTAAAATTTCTCATCACAAATATTTCCTTCGTACATACCGTAGATCTCATTTCTCTTGGATCTGGGGCTTATCATAGTAAGCTAAACTGTAAATTAATTTCCATTAAGATCAGACCTTAATCTAAAACATAGATGTCACATTATTATTACAATTTAAATGCAACAGAAATTTTGACTCCAAAAAATTTACAGTCAAATCTTTTTTTTTCTTTGCTTTAACCCCTGACATAGTATAACAGTATACTAGGCAAACCAAAAACCATAATCTGTCGGAATTCTTTTTTTCCACCTACTCTATAAAGCACTTGAATGTTTCCTGTTTTAATATACCTTCACATCCATGATGAAGATCTTCCTAACTTTTTTTAAAGTTAAACATTCATAAACACTTATGTAGGTTTGGATTTTTTTTCTCTGTGATAATAAACACTTTCACTTAAAAATGCATTCTGTGTTTACTTGTGTTTTCTTTC